>JAZKJV010004633.1:0-1345379 GCA_037367405.1 Ottelia alismoides | reverse complement strand
ATCGAAAGTCGACATCAGGGTTTGTGTTCCTGTTGAACGGTGGTGCTGTGAGCTGGAGAAGCAAGAAGCAGGACACTACAGCAGATTCAACAACAGAAGCCGAATACATTGCCACATCAGAGTCTGCAAAGGAGGCGGTGTGGTTGCGCAAGTTCGTCCAGGAGCTTGGCGTAGTTTCCTCTGATACTCCCATCCCGCTACTCTGTGATAACACGGGAGCCATTGCCCAGGCGAAGGAACCCAGATAGCATCAGAAGAGCAAGCACGTAGAAAGGAAATACCACATCATTCGGGAGATTCAAAAGTGTGGTGACATCATCATCACCAAGGTGGCGTCCGCCGACAACGTTGCTGATCCTCTTACCAAACCTCTGACACAGAAGGTTTTTGACCAGCATGTAATGAGTATGGGTTTAAGGCTTGTTCCTGAATGGTTCTGAGGGCTAGTGGGAGATTGTTAGCAATGTGAGCCCGAGGCGAACCATTCCTACAATAAATGTTATTGTAATAAATGATTTATCAATAAAAGTTATTGATTTCTTGTTTCATCCATTTCTGATATTGAATGAATGAATGCACTATAAGGTCCCTCTGTACAATAAGGGTTATGTACCATGGCTAACTTGATAATCATACAGCTGTTGATTCAATGATTGAATCATAGAGGCTGATGCTTGGATGAATATCTAAGGAGTTAGATAGAGGACTCATCAAGCATCATCAATGATTAACAAGTAGTGATCTCCAGTCTGAGTGGGAGATGGCAATCCCATCTCATTAGACTGATATCTGATCGACCTCTTGATGCAGGTCTGCCAGGCGTGTTACGCGAGGAGCGTGTGACATCATGGGAATTTTGCATCCACCTCCTCAACATTTTAGGTAATTGCATTTAAGTCCCTATCACCACGTTTTATTTTCAGAAACTTTTATTTTTTGTATTTGCAATTTGGTCCCTGTCTTTACATGCATAATTAGGTTTCCATTTAGCATCATTTTTAAATTCTAAAAATTGCATGTTGTAGCCCAACTTGTCCTTTATCTCATGTGACACTTGTTTTATTTTTGTGAGTTCTTTGGAAGTTAATATTATTAATTTGGTGAAATTTTCTATATTTTGCCCACTTGTGCTTTTTAATTCATATTAAATTCCTTGTTCCTCCAAAAATCATCATAAATTTACGTTAGACTTACGATAATTTATTCTACATTGTGCCCAAAAATAATTTTATTTGCATGCATACGAGGCCTGAATAAATCAAATAGTGATTTTCTTAATTGATTTTTTAATAGGTCCAGTTCACGTAGAACTTTAGGTCTATTTTTTTTCTTGGATTCATCATACTTAGATCCATCTAGGATAATTTTTTATATAGAAATAATGTTTTTGGTATTTATTAAAATTAATTTTGTAAAAATCATCTTACGTTCATCTTTTATTCATATTAAATTCTTTTAGAGTCGAAAAATTCCAAAAAAAAATTGTAGACACTTAGATTCGTAGCATTCCATCATCTGGCCAAGTTTCATAATTTTTGGGCTTCATTTCATTATCTTTCTGATTTAACTTGTAAAATTGGCCTGAAATTGCATTTGTTTTTCCTTTATTATATAAAAATTGTTAAAAAAGACCATAAAAATCCTTCTGAAAATCTAATCTTTGAATTCCCTTAAAAATTCATCTAAGGAGATAGCTGCCTCCCTGAGTTCGACCTTGGGCTTGCCCAAGTAAAATAAATCTGTCGCTCATATTTAATTGAACATTAATTGAAGTGGTATTTTTGATGAAGCATTGATTACCTGACTGCCTGACTGCAACGAATCTAACAATTAATTTGACCATTTGATTGAATTAACAAGGGTAGTTCGACGCTCGTCACCAGGCTAATCCAAGGAATAACTTTGTGGGGACACTTCTCCTGCAAATCTCTGAAACGCTCTCAAGCCTCATGGATGGATTCATGGATGGCTTGGGAGAAGTTGGCAATTTAGGATCACATCTGATTGAGCTGACTGGGAGGGTAGAATTTGAGCAAGAAGGCTGACTTGAGCTCCTCCTAGGTCGTGAGGACTTTTCCCAAATAATCCAATAGAGTGCCTTATCCTCAAGGCTGAATGGAAACACCATCATCTTGACTAAGCCTAACGGAGTGTTAGGGTAGTGTGTTGTTCCGTAGATGCAGGAAAATTACTGTAGACGGAAGTAGGGTTCTTCATTCACATTCCCTTAGAATGTGAGAAGAAGAGCTCAGAGTTGAGGCTTCAACTCAAAATGAGCATGGACCATTTGAAACCAGTTAAAAATGTTTTGCAAAATTTTTGAAAAATGGTTGGAAAATTCTCTGAAAAATCTTTGGTGAAATATTTTGAAAAAAGTATTTTGTAAAATGTTTTCAAAACTTTTGTAAAAATATTTTATTTGTAAAAAATTCTTCTATTTATTTGAATAAAATGTTTTGAAATCTATTTGCAAATGGTTTGGAAAATAGTTGTAAAAATACTTTGAAAAAACTATACACGTTGTTTGAAAAATAATTGCAAAATGATTTCCAAATTTTATGTATATTTGTGAAAATTATTTGTAATTTTTTTTTACGAAAATTAGTTTTTAAAATGTTTGTAAAATTGTTTTCACACTATTTTGAGAACTATGTCTATATTTATAGCAAATAAAAATTCGTTAGAGACTATGTATAAAGACCTGTAAATAACCACTTACCTAACCCATATAAATACTTAATTCGTGTAAATACAGAAGCACTCTCGTGTAAATATGTGCACATAATTATTTCACTAACTCGTTTTATTTTTCAAAAATCCATAAAAACTTGCAAAATCAAAAACCTATAAAAACTTGCAAAACTTTCTAAAAAACTTGCATAAAAATTTGCAAATCTTTTTAAAAAAGCCATAGAAAGTTCAAAAACAGAAAGTTGCTCTAAAAAAATATTTCTAGCTTTGTACATAGCAGCTTCACTTTTTAGAATAATATAGTCAATTGAACAAATATAAAATAAAGTATGAATATATAAGCTTGGGATAGACCGTAATACACTTAATTTCAAAGGAACCCATTGAGGACTGGAATTGGAGATACTTCATTTTTCCTTGAATTAATTCTTTAGATTCCATGAGACTATGTTTATGATTCAATTCAATTCAATGAATCTATATAGATACCTTCATATCATTTGTAAGACTCTTGAGAAATTGGCTTGATAAGAAACCTCACACTTAACACTTATCTCAACCTAGATGGATGGTTGAAAAATTTCTAAGTCTGTCGGGACAATGCTAGGCCGCTTTGTCAAGGGTGGCTCATGAACCATTCTTGAGGATTGTTGAAATCGATAATCCAACCCACTTCTTTCAGTAACAATGATATCTAGTGACTGGAGATGGATTGAGACAATGCTTCGGATGAGGAATGGTATGCCGACGTAACTTTTTCCAATACCTCAAAAAATGAGCAGATCAAAAGACGTTATATCCATTGGGGCACAAACAAGAATGCAGAAGTTGTTCAAAGTCAAAGAACATAAAAAAAGAAGCCTACACCAAAAATTCTACCAAAAATTTCAGCTTCAGAAAAAGCATGCTTCTTGTTGAAGACTCGGTTACACTAACCGAGCTTTACAAGGGAACGGAGATTACACTAGTCCATTCCACTTCTTTTTCCCTTCTTCTAGCTTCTTAACCCATTCAGTTGTAAATATTGGCAACACTTGACCTTTAAAGGGAATATCTATCTCCACAATAATGAGTTATCGGAAGATCATACTCCTTTTTAGTTCATCAGTTTACCTCGGAAGAGCTGAAAAATTCACACACATGGATCTATCACTTCAAGGTTGCAGGAGTATACGACTGAGAGGATGATTCTGACCAGACTATGAATAGAACTATATAAAAGGATTATGGAACCTGAGGGTTGTTGTGTCACACTTCCTAATCTTAATGCAGTTCAAAAAATAATCCAAAGGTCTTCTATGAGCTCCAAACTTTGACGTTATTAAGATGAGTTTAAAAATCGAAAATTATTCCAATTTATTTCTTTTTCTTTGCTTTATTTTCATTTTCTGCACTTATAGGCATAAGTATTTTCTAGGGACTAGCGAAGGCAAGTATAGAGGGGTGATGATTCCTCATTTCATCACCTTTATTCTTTCATTTTTGCCATAAATTTCTAGGTAAATGCATGTGTATATCATTAATTTGTAAAAATAAACACTAAGTAAATTACACAAAATACTGTATAAATATTGTTTTTATTTCCAAAATAAAAGAATAAAGGAAAGAAGAGTAAAAGAATGAAGTGTCAAAGACAATGAGTGACCCTAGACCATGAGATCTAGTCATCATGATGACTTGATCGACAGGGTATTAAGTAGGGGGAGATAGGGCAGAGAAATTGTACATAAAATGCATAAAAAACATAATTTTTAAAGTAGTTGGGGTAATCAATAATTACATTTTGAGACCTATTTTATTTTATTATTTTTACACCTCAAATAACAAAACCCTCAACATGAATATTGTACATAAAAATACGAAGAAAAATACAAAATTGATTTCGCTTGAAAAATAATGCACACTGTGCCCGAGACACACAAAATAAAAATTTGCAATGAAAAGTTTGCAGGCATGTATCTTCTACATACTGATTCAAAATTGACCAAACTAGCTTTATTGTTCATAAAATTAAATAATCTATTTAATGAAGGTAGTTTCATCCAATTTGGAGTTAAGATTCAAAAGTTGGTTTTGCCCCCTCCCCACTTTTGTGCAATATACATGTATATTATATTCAATATGTTTATTCTTTAAACTTTTCAATTTGTTTTATTTTTATAATATTGTAAATATTATTTAAAACACATGTACATAATTAATATAGAATCAAACCATTAAAAATAAAATAAAATAAATGAAGTATTTTATTACACAGGTAAAGTATCCTATAATATAGTTATAAGATATATATGTACATAATTAACTAGGCATACAAATAAATTCATAAAATACAACAGAAACACCTAAATGTGTATTTAAATAAATTTAATATATATATATATATAATACATATATATATATGATAATAAAATATATAATGCAAATTTAAAATAAAAATATCAAAATACATGTATATTTACCTATATTTGTACATGTAAATATTAATATATAATAAATAGCCCTGAAAAAAATAAAAAATAGGCATTAAATAATATATAAAATTACAAACATTTTTTATGTTTTCACCAAAAAATAATAAAATTATTTGTTATTTTTATCTAATTAATAAAACATTTCATCCTTGGATTTTTTTTGGTCGGTCTACGTGGACCAACCAGAAGCAATCCCTACTTGACTTGGGTCAACTACCCCCCGCTCCCTTTCCGACCTGATAAAATGTTGAATCACCTCTTTTCTTCCCATTTTCCCACTAGGACCACTCATCATTTGGCTCCTTGTTCTAAACAAAAGTTGTTGATTTGATACCCCTAAAACCACCCATGTCTCAGATCAAATAGATCTTTCTTGAGCAGCCCGAAATCTTCGATCGAAGGCATCCCATCCACCTTGTATATAACAAGACCCCATTCTCCATTTTTTTAAGTTTGATCCCTCTTCGGTCTTTCTTAGCCCCTCAGATCCACATCAACTCTTTCCCTTGGTGATAACAACTGATTTGGAGAATCTATAGTGAGGAGGAGCAGTAGAGAAGGAGATCCACCCATCGCTGGAGGTAGCTCCGGCTGGCTTAACTTCTTCAAACCCTGGTCAGATTGAGGCCTTGCCCGTCTGTTTTTAGGTAAATGTTAGGTTAAATTTCCATTTCTGCATTTTAACTTTGCTTTTAATCATTAGGTTAAGGCCTAATCCGAAATCACCTTTTGACCTGGAGCTCGTGCTCCAAACCAAATTAGCTCGTTTCCCATCGTGATCCGCCCTGATTTTCATCCCAATTCTTTCCCCGACGTGCTATCCATAAGTTCTCCCATCTTATCAACCCAGATCCATCGTGGATATGGGAGTCGAGCTCCCACCACACCAAAGCTCTTCGCCCTCTGCTCATTCCATTGCTTCCAGCATCATCACATCGCTGTGGGTACTCTCCACGAGTCGTGGAATCATTTTGGTGCAGGTTTGATGCTCGGGAAGCCTACTGGAACCACATTGAATTCTTGGAGCAGCTCTAGTTATCTGGAGCAATCAGAGCTTCCAGATCTTCCTCAGCCTCATCAGAGAAGACCAACAAGTAAGAGGCCCCCCAGGAGTGTGTAGCCATCATCGGATCGAGGAGTGGATGTCGAAGTCGTCACAAAATCAAGATCGAATCCCATCTCAATCGAGTTCTTCCACCCTTCTTTGTGATCCCCTGCCTGTCGTTGGATCAAGAGCAAGACCTAGATCTAATCTGGGTCGTCCATTCTTTTGAAGCAGTACAAGACCTCGATCGATAGATTAGCCACATGGGTCACAAGGAACGACACGATTACAAGCATTTAAGTTGGGTAAATATCATATACCCCTCCTCTTTTTGGTATTTTATCAAAGGTCCTGTGAATATTCTATTATACATTAACTTTTGGGGATAAATGCATCTAAGCTCCAAAACTTTTAGATATTGCAAATCAATCCTTTGCTAGGTCACCTCACGTGCCCCCCATGTGAGTGGATATTTTGCTTATATACCCTCAAGTTTTTGTATTGCGATTTGGTATCAAAAATCATTTTCCAGATCAAAAACTTTGGGTATTTTGCAAATAACACCTCACATTTATTTTATATTACAAATATACCCCTACCTGCTCATTGATTTTTTTTGTATATCTATTCTCTATAAATACTTTTCGTGCTCCAAAAACATTGAAAAAATAGGAGTAAATGTCTGATTGGATGCTTATTCATGCCATGTAGTTTATTACATTTTTCTTGCATTTACTATTTATTAAAAATCAAAGGAGCACTTTTTATTCCCTATTTGCCTTAACAATACAAAAAAATATAAAACATCTCTGAAAATTTCCAAAAATTACCTACTACTTTTTAGTATATTTTATCATTACAAAACAAAAATCACAAAAAAATTTCAAAAGAAAACCCTAAAAATTCAAACCAATCCTAAACCTAAAAAATTATAAAATATTTTCAAAAATCCTAAAAAATTAGTTGTTTGTCTGATATTTTTTATATACTATCTACTACATATTAAAATTAGTTTTGAGAAATTTCGGACCTATTTTATTTTTTTGAATCTCAAGACAATTTGTGTTATTAAATATACCTTTTTTGTACTATTTATGATGTTAAAAATACAAAAAATAACAAAAATTCCTAAAAACTCACAAAAATAGAAGAATATATGAAAAAACACAACGATATTTTTTTTATAATTTTTGTCTATATATAGCTATATTTATAAATAGAATACCCTATATAACTTATGTATACATATATTATTATATATACTTTTTATTAATAATATTTTTATAAATACTGACATATATTTTAAATCCCTTTAAAAATAAGAAGGACTAATTTTGTTTGTATTTTCTGATTTTTGTATATTTACTGTATATTATATATCCCTTATATTATACCTATTACATTATATCACATATATATACACATATTTATGCACGTATGTATATTAAAAAAATAAAAAAAATAGTAAAAATATAAAGAATAAAAAATAAAATTAAAAAAAAAAATAAAAACCAAAAAAATAAATAACTAAAAAACCCCACAAAAACATTAAATCTTACGCAGCCATATATACATACATAAACATTATTTAGCAATAAATAATACACTACATCATCTTGTTCCCTGTGTTCGACACCGTACTCATACTTTCACTTTACACATTTATTTGTAGGGTTTTATAATAAATTTTGATCCACTTTGCATTGATTCTTTACTTACTTGTTGTGGGTTGATTGTTGATTTGGTTGGATCCCGAGTAAGGACACATCAGTAACTGTGCAACTCGCCTTGTGAGAGCACATGACCTCCTCTCTGGAATTCAATTATTTCAAATGGCATCATTTTCTGGGAGCAACAGATAGTGTAGCTTACTTATACATTATTTTCTCCTTTTTTCCCCACTCTTTTATTTTTTATAATTGTTTATCTATTTCTGACAAATTATCTCTTTTTTGACTATCTTGCAAGGGACCGTAAGCGTCAGCTATTTATTATGAGGTGGATGCACCCGAGCTGTGAGAAGATTGGCTCTTCTACTTGTGAGCCAATAAGAGAGAGCAGGAGAAAGAGAGGCAGAGAAAGAAGGAGAGGAGTAGACTCTTCTAGCATTTTTTGTTTTATTTTGTAAGAGAGCGTTTTACTTTTATGTTTGTATATTTTGTAATAATTTGGATACTAGGACACTACTACTTCACGAGGTCCATTGCTCGAGTGTCTATTCACCTAGGGACCTTGTTGGATTTTTCATGTTTTCTTCATCTTTGTTTTATTTTGTTTCACACATTTTGAGGTTTTCACCTTTATTTTCCTTTATTTTCCACCATTGAGATCCTAGATTTAAGATTTTTTTTGAACAGATAAATTAGCTCTATAGCTTTATTATAATCATGTTCCTATAATTCTTAATGCTTGGACTTAGTCAAAAATTATTGTTGATTATTTGGATTTGAGACCGAGTGCCGAGAGACACTCCATACAATGTTAGCAGGACTTGTTGTGGCATGGACCAATGAGTCTCTAAGACCCGACTTTTGGGTTTCATTTCTAGATATGTAGCATTGGGTCGTTCACATCTAATAGGAATTCCTGTTTAGGGTTCTTTCATCGCTTTGCATACGTTCATATAGTGTAAATATTCCAATACTATCTTGCATCCCTAATTGAGAGTGCTGGGAAGCACTGTGAGTCTCCCTACTTTGCATGCATCATTTGATACTAGGGTGGGATTTCCACTCTAGTATCCACTTGCATTTCTTTTCCGCTATCTCCCTTTGTTTTCATATTACTTAGGAAAAAAAAGGAAATACAAAATATCGTTAGACGCTTTACATTGAAAAATACTCAAAAAGTTGAAAACCCAAAAACTAAAATAAGGGGTGGACTAATAAAACTTTGATCTTAATTAAAATCTTTAATGGACATCATAGTTTTGGATTCATAAGACCCACATTATTTTTAGGTACTATTCAGATAGAGTGATGTGCAATCCCTAAGGATTAGCGCCCAAATTCTGATCTATACCAGGCTTGATTATTACTTGGGAAGACGAGGTATTGACACTTTTATCGTACGTAGGCGGTTATGGCCTTGTCGACGACGGTGTTACCACCTTGTGTGGAGCACCTGACTTGGTTTGAAGTGAAGGATATGGGGAGATCCTCAAGCGGATCACAGAAGCATGAGAATCTCATCGTATGTGATCGGGAGCGACTACTCGTACTAGTCTCTCGATGCAGCAGAATTTAAAAATTTTAATGTGATGAAACCACATGAGCAAAGAACATTTCTTGGATTGTTTCATCTAAGCCACAATAGTTATTAAGATTACCTCTTGAAGCGTGGTTGCGATCGAGTCTCTAAACGAAGAGACCTCATGTCCCAAGTCCAATCCGACGGAGGAGATGCTTGCGAGCGTGTTGATGAGACGCATCCTTCTCGCAATCCATGTTGATGATCCAAGCAAGAAATGTCCTGATCTCGTTACACGAGATCTGACATCATCTGCATGAGCGAGGCGCACCAAATGAGATGGATATCCACGAGTGAATACTCCGGCATCATAACGGCAATGATGCAGCGATGGCGACTCTCTTAATGGTTCCATGGTGGATGGCCACAATGAGATAGAGGGAGAGAGATGACGTGTAGAGAGAGAGGGCGAGAGAGCATCACTTGATGTTGTAATTGTGTCACTCGAAGATCAAGGGCTGCCTCTTAATATATAGGGCTTTGGGAGTCCATGGATCCCAATCCATGGACATCAAACAATCAATAGGTGAGATTGATTTGTGTTTCTTTCAATAGCCATGATGTTGTTGTAAAAATACAACAACAAATGTTTTATTTACATTAATTTACATTGATAAATCAACATAATTAATTTCAAAATTAAATCACTTTGACTGGTCTTGGAGATAATGAGAAGATTGACTACATTCCCTAAAGAAAAGGAGATGGCTAACCTTTAGAGATAGAATGGGTCTATCTCCTCAAAATCTCATGAGATCTCATTATCTCATGAGATCTCATTATCTCATGAGATCTCATTATCTCATGAGATCTCCAAGATTTACAACAACATTTGTTGTAAATTATTTCATAAAAATAATTCATAATTATTTTGTGAATATTGCAATCATGCCATTGGAAAAATGTGAATCACATTCACATCCCAAAACAAAATGTAAATTATATTTTCAATTAATCATCCAATGTGAATCCAATTTACATCAATAATTAATTAACAAATATAAATCACAATATGCTCTCTCTAATATATTATAAACAACATTTATAATATACATGATTAATATTGGTAGTGATATCCACATTATTCATATCCATGATAACTAATTCATATTTAATCATCTTGGATCTCTATAACAAGAATCACATTCACATTATTCACATCTTTGATAATTAAAGCACATTTAATTATCTTAGATAACCCTCCTTATAATATGAGTGAAATTCATATTGTTCATGATAATTAAATCACATTTAATTATCCATTTTCTCAATGCTCGGATACATATATCAACAATGAAAGTATCCATGAACTTTTTCAAGTATAATGCGCTTTCTCCGCACATACTTGGAGATAAGGACATGGTGATTGCACTGTTCCACGTATAGCAACTTGGATTATTGAGATCACATCTCAAATCTAGATCTTGTGGACCTCCTATAGATGCTTAATTAAATCAAGGCCGCAAATCTAATCATCTCATTACATCTGAATTACATTCAGATCAATGTCCATCAGTTGGACTAAGATCAAATTACTTCTTTATAAGAGGAGTCACTAAAATCCAGACCTGTATCATCACTCCCTCGAAATAAAAGCGTCATGGTTATACAATCGTTTATGATCACATCACCCTCAGGCATCCTAATACCTGTACATCCTGCATACTGGAAGACCCAGAACAAATCCGAAGTTTTAGATCTCTTTTAGATTGTCTCCTTCAAGGTTTTATCATTAAGCTTCTCATTCGATCATTGGGAGTCGGTATCAATCATATACTTTCCAAAAGCATATATCATACCTAGGTATTGATCATACTTTCCAAAAGCATATACCAAACCTTACAAATTCAGTCAAGCTTCCAAAGCGAGACAACCACGTGTGGAATTTGATTCTTCCCAATATCTCATGAGTGAGCTCATGTCTTTTGGTTCAACAATGAACCAGTATGATCCCATTGAGAGATCGTATTACTCATATGGCCTTGCATGCACACCAGCGTGTCGGTGTATAGACCTTGGTTAGGTCATCAACCTATTGGTATGCCAAATGTACATACTCAAACATATAGTAACATATCTGTCTTCGGTCAGAGGATGCGTGCCTATATCGTGACAGCATACGACATAGGTCTTTGGTTATCTCAATCTCGTTAAGTCAACTCTTTAACTTAACTAATCTGACACCTCTGAATCTCTATTCCCATGCAGAAGACCTGCATCAAGAGGTTGGTCAGATATCAGCCAAATGAGAAAGGATTGCCATCTCCTACTCAGGCTGGAGATCATCTCTTAACAATCATTTGACGGTGCTTGATGAGTCCTCAATCTAACTCAGATATTCATCCAAGCACCGGCCTCTATGATTCAATAACTGAATCAACAGTTGTATGATCATTAAGATGGACATGGTACATAACCCTAATTGTACTAAAGGATCTATTATGCAAATTAATTATTTTTCATTTCAGATCAGGAATGATATTTGCAATAACATTTATTGCATAATGGCTCGTCGTGGGCTCGCATGTCCAACAATCTCCCACTAGCCCAAAGATCCATTAGTGGGCTAATCATCTAAACCCACACTCATGTGACAATCATAGGCTATTTAGAAAAATAGCTAGGTAAGCTGATCAGTCACTCAGTTCCTGAGAGACTACGCCAAGTCATTTTGTGGCACTTGCATATCCCCAGTGATAGTGCTCGCATCCAGTACAAATGTTGCATCGTATGCAAAAAATACTCATTTTTGTTAATTATAGTGTCCTTGAGACTATAGGTCAATAATTATTATAACCTTTAATTTAATTTTCTTTATCTTAACACCCTTATTTCTGGAGATCTCTATCTCCTAAGGTATCCACAGTTAAGACCTTTTAGATCTCCATCTATAAAGTCTTAATCTCTTGAAGATAATACTTAGAGATCACTATCTCTAAAGACTTGTCATCTATGAATATATTGTTATTACTGCAATACGTGTTTTATTTCCATAGTAGGATTAATAACAGTTTACTACTCCCACTGCATGGCAGACGTCTGGCTTTTGTACACATCCAACATACATCTGGCTTCTCATAACTGATGCACAAGGGCAAGCAGTTCTAGCATTCACTTCCTCAACTCTTTGAGGTGCTATCCCTTTAGATAGATTAGTACCACATCTTAAGGAAAATAATCCTTTCTTGGAATTTTCCAAAAAAATGGAACATGTCCAAGGTGTACCACTAATGTGACGGTTCTAATGCCCTCTTCTCTTTGCTTCTGAACACTTTCAGAACTAAGATCTTAATAGGTATCCTTGAGATCATATCTCAAGGTATGGAATAGCAGTCTATAAAACACTTATTATTATCCTTATATCATTCCAAATGATTAGGATATTATCTACATTTAGCACGATGAACACAATAGCACTCCCACTAAGCTTTACACAGTTCATCAAGATTCTATTTAAAATCATAACATTTATGATTTCATAAGATCCAATGTTCCAACTACAAGAAGCTTATTTGAGTCCACATATGGAATTCTTTAGCTTGGACACCTTGCTTTCCTCAACTATGAAGCCCTGAGGCTACTTCATATGAATAACCTCAAACAGGTATTCATAGAGAAATGCAATATTGACTTCCATCTTGAAGATGTCAAAGTCAAATTGAGTAGATGTAGTTAGCAATATTCTGATGAGTTTAACCATGATCACTAGAAAGCAAGTCTCATCACAAGCGATGTATTCTTTCTGTGTGTATCTTGAGGATACGAATCGTGCTTTGAAGGTCTCTACCTTCTCATCAAGTTCTCTCTTTCTCTTGAAGATCCATTTACACTTAACGGGTTTTACCCTTATAGGTGGATACTCGACTGTCCATATACAACACTCGTATATGAAGCCTACTTTAGACTCTATTACAAACATCCATCTTTCCATGTCTTGATCTTCAGAAGCTTCATCACTTGAAGTCGGATCATTGTCAAACTTAATTGACACATGGAATCCATCCTCAAACTCATTTGAAGAGTATTAGTGTTTCATCTTTAATTGTCCTTTTAGTTTCCAACTTCAGGAGCCTCATTATTTTCTCAAGATTGAATGAGTTCCTCCAATGCATTTTCATCTTGATTCTCAACAGAGTCATCCTCTAAGAATTGCATCCTTAGAGATGAGATCTTTTAAGAATCTCAAGGTCGTAAAATAGGTATCCAATACCGTCTTTTATTTTCCTAATGAAGTAGCACTCTCTGGTGCATGATTTCAGCTTACTAGCATGGAACCTTATTAAGGATATATATTGTAGTCTCTACTACAAATATATACCTTGAAAACTAAGAGGTAATTATGCTAATATTCATCATTGATCAATCATGTCATACATGATCCAATTGTATCTCCCTACAACTCTATTGAGTTAGGTGTATTAGGAGGATTGAGATAGGAATGATATCCCTTACTCTATAAGGTATTCTTTGAATTCATCTAATAGGTACTTGCTACCTAAGTTAGATCAAATTCATTTCATCTTCCTTCAAACTTTGGTTCTAAACCAAAATTGTGAAATCTTTGAAATTTTAAAGCATTCTAATGTGAAGGGAAGAAATCTCATATCACTAATAATCATTGAATGATATCGCATATCATCAATGTTTATTATGATATAAATGATCCACATACATCAATATGTATGAGATCTTGAATACCTTGGTATCTAACACCATTCTCAGAGAAGGGTATATTGGATAATTTTTCTTCGAATACAATATTCACAAGTATGTAAGTTTTGAACCTTTAGACAATCTAAAGTTCAATATCTTACTAGTCTATTCATATTATCAACAGACATATGTCAAAGACTCAATGCCAGATCATTGTCAAATGATCTCCATCCTCCTATTGATCTTATAAGGTTTAATTTTCAGTATTTAGAAATTTAATGAAACATTCATTAATTTTCTAATTTAGTAGAGTCCTCCTGATACTAGATTACTATATGAAATATATCCATCATAACTCTTTATGATAGGTCTATTCCAGAATTCATGTTTATTTCCAACATTTATGAATAAACTATGAGTGTATTCTTATATCTAGGTCATAGAGACATTCTCTAAGACTAAGGGCTCTCCCACTGAAAATATGATCTACTATCCAATATAGGTTGTTGCAACAATTGCATCACCATCAATGTGGATGACTATTAAACCTTAATATCAAATTTTCTAGTCTTCCAAAATATATGCAACCAATTGCAAATGTCATTAGAAGAATGGGATACAATTATCGGACTTTATCTTATCTAATAAGTTAATTTCAACAATTAAAAGTAGATTATTCTGATGCACTTTCCAAGTCCTTTTATAAGGATCATAGATAGTCACACTATTAGTACATCAACTTATTGCAGTATTTGCATTCATCCAACTATTTGGATGTCATATGGAAGTCACAGAAGTACAATCAACTCTTTGACTTTCCTTCTTACTTGGGTCCGACCTATGCTTCCACTGCGCTCCTTTCATCTATAAACAACCATAGCTTGAGACAAAGGATCTCTTATGTTGATTTCAAAAGATTTCAATATAAGAGTATTTCAACATTTATACATGCTTCATTCAAATATAATATGAATATTATGAAGTTTTATGAATGACTAGAGTATAGATAGTAGAATGATGACACTCATCATATCTACATATGTCTTAACTCTTAAAGACGTAGGTTTAGGTAGGTACTCAAATATTTTGAATACATCATCTCTTATAAAGACACCATTCTACATGATGCAGTGAACCATGTCATTCATGATTAAATGACGAGAGCACATATGTATGCAGAACATCTTCTTAGAATTTTATAAGGATTATTTGACAATTGCGATCACCATTGACATGTCACTTCCAAAGTACATTCGATGAGAGATCAAGACTATAGAGATATACAAACCCTAGGTTGTTGTCCTATTGTCTATTTAATTGTCATTCCTTATTATTATGAGGAAACTTGCACATTGCAACCACATACAATATGTGTCCAACTACAAGTACAATATCTTGATCATGGATCCAATCCATGACATTTTACGGGTTATTATTGAGTATAGTATTGAGTGGGTTTAATGAGGATTATCTAAAATAAGAAATTTGCATAAATATATATATACATATTCCTTTGATTTAGGAATTTTTATATCAAAGTTGTCTTGCCTTGTCAACATTGAAAGTTCATTCCCTTAATCACTTTCAATGTAACAGATATACTTACCATTATATCTCAAGAAAGATCTGGGATCTTTTTTCTTATCTTTGTCGCATCCCAATAATATGACAACCTGCAACTCGGATAAAAAGAAGTGGGAACACATTCCGCCTTGAAAGTCCAACTTGCATTCCCAATTCGATCTTCAACACCTGTGCCTACCACTCCTAAGGTGATGTTGACCCGTCATTAATTGAACCAACCGTCAACAGGATTAGAACACGCTATGCGCAATCCAATATCACCCCAATAATATGAGGACTCGATATTGGGGTCACTACACATACAACCTTACTCTTTTGAGAAGCAAAGAGCCTGATCCAGATGTGTTTGTATGCAGGAGCTGTCACTTCGGACATGCGTCTCCTACATACAATCCCTGGCGACGGAGCCCTTCACCTTGACAGGAGACCATGGATGTCACTTATGTGATCCTCCACCACATATTCAAATTCTAATTAATCATTATGAATCATATTCATTATGATTAATTCTTCCAAGGAAATTACAACTCTACTCATAATAGAATATTTTAGTCTTAATTGGATTCCAATTAATCTAATCATATTAAATTAAAGATCCAATTAATATCCAACAAACATTTTTAATTATTACTTGAAATATGGTATTATCTCAAATACATATTATTTCAAATTTTAATAATTAGAAAAACACATCATGATTTCTCAAGCATTATCTGTTCCCTACCCACTGTCATGGCCAGTATCGACGGGAGTAGGACAGACCGCACATGGTGCAACCTGTCACCCCAATGCTCCCTGACTAGAAACCATATCCGCCTAGGGAAAAGATAATGTCAAGTCGATCACTTTGTAATTGAGATGATAATCGGTTTTTCAACCGAAGTTATACCATAGAATAATAATCAAAACCATTTTTATTAACATTATATGGAGATTTGCTAAACAATTCCCCAATCCTATTCAAGCAACTTGTTTGTTAGAACGTGTATGATATAACCAATTTGTTATCTAGATCATATCTAATCAATTATTGATTAAGGCAATGTCATTTAATGAAATAATTATCATATTTAAATATTTCACAAATATTTATCATTAATTATCTTAAGAAATTAACCATTAATTTCTATAAAAATTAAATGAGAATCACAAGGTTCTTGGTTAAGTATGCAATTTCTAGCAGTGGCCCTCAGATACTAAAATTAGCATATCTAATTCATTTTAAATCCAAATCATGCAAAAGCAGTTTCTAAAGTTTGTTAATTTTATTTAAAATAGAATACAAGTAATTATTATGCATTTCTAGATGTGTCAAAACAGTAATTAACTCTTTAATTACATCATGATTCGCCATCCCCGAAATAATGGATATAGATTCATTGAAATGACCATATCTTGAGTTATCGGATTCCAAATCACGCAAACTCAAATCCCATAATTTCCTTAATTAATGTAGAACATTATTCAAGTAATAATTTTGTGTTTAAACCATTTAAATATGGCCTAAAATATTCACAAAACAGAGCTGCGAAAATGAAATGCGATAAAATTTTCCCAATCCCTAAAGAGCCTAAGTCTACCTAGGTTCATGGATCGCATCGAAAACCTCTAACCTGGCTCATATAACACTTGAAGGATATGGGATGATTATCAAGTGCATCACGGAAGCATGAGAATCGCATCGTATGCGACCGAGAGCGACTAGTTGCACTAGTTGCTCGATGCAGCGAAATTTAAAAATTTTAATTGATGAAACCACATTATCCCAGAACATTTCTCAGATTATTTCATCTAAACCACAATAGGTATTAAGGTTACCTCTTGAAGCGTGGTTGCGATCGAGTCTCTAAATGAAGAGACCTCCTGTCTCAAGTCTGATCCGACGGAGGAGACGCTTGCGAGCGCGTTGATGAGACGCGTCCTTCTCGCAATCCATGTTGATGATCCTAGTGATAAATCTCTTGATCTCGTCACACGAGATCCGACATCTTCTTCACGAGCGAGGCACATCGAAGGAGATGAAGATCCATGAGCGAATATTCTGGCAGCATAACGACGATGTTGCGGCGATGGCGACTCAATGGCTCCTTGGTGGACGGTCACAATGAGAGAGAGGGAGAGAGATTACGTGTAGAGAGAGAGGGAGAGAGAGCATCACTTGATTGTAATCGTGTCACTCGAAGAGCAAGGGGCACCTCTTCTTATATAGGGCTTTGGGAGTCCATGGATCCCAATCCATGGACATCACACAATCAATGGGTGAGATTGGTTTGTGTTTCTTTCAATGGCCATGATATTGTTATAAAAACACAACAAAAAATGATTTAATTTAAATTAATGTATATTGATAAATCAACTTAATAATTTCAAAATTACACTTTGACTGGTATTGGAGATAATGAGAAGATTGACCACATTCCCTAAAGAAAAGGGGATGGTTACCCTTTTGAGACAGAATTGGTCTATCACCTCAAAATCTCATGAGATCTCATTATCTTATGAGATCTCATTATCTCATGAGATCTCCAAGATTTACAATAACATTCGTTGTAAATTATTTCACAAATATAACTCATAATTATCTTGTGAATATTGCAATCATGCCATTGGAAAAATGTCAATCACATTCACATCACAAAACAAAATGTAAATTATATTTTCAATTAATCATCCAATGTGAATTCAATTCCATCAAAAATTAATTAAAAAATATAAATCACAATATGCTCCCTCTAATGTATTATAAATCACATTTATAGTATACTTGATTAATATGGATAATGTTATCTACATTATTCATATCCATGATAACTAAATCATATTAATCATCTTGGTGCTCTATAACATGAATCGCATTCACATTATTCACATATTTGATAATTAAATCACATCTAATTATCTTAGATAACTCTCCTTATAATATGAATCAAATGCATAGTGTTCATGATAATTAAATCACATTTAATTATCCATTTTCTCAATGCTCAGGTACATATATCAACAATGAAATTATCCACGAACTTTTTCAAGGATAATGCGCTTTCCCCACATACTTGGAGATAAGGACATGGCAATTGTATTGTTCCAAGTATAGTGACTTGGATTATTGGGATCATATCTCAAATACAGATCTTGCGGACCTCCCATAGATGCTTGATTAAATCACGGCCACAAATCTAATCTTCTCATTACATCTGAATCACATTTAGATCAATGTCCATTAGTTAGACTAAGATCAGATTACTTCTCTATAAGGAGTCACTAAAATCCAGACCTATTTCATCACTCCCTCAGAATAGAAGCATCATGGTTATACAATCATTTATGATCACAACTCCCTCAGGCATTCCTAATACCTGTACATCATGCATACTGGAAGACTCGAAACAAATCCAAAGTTTTAGATCTCTTTTATATTGTCTTGTTCAGGGTTTTATCATTACGTTTCTCATTTGATCATTGGGAGTTGATATCGATCATATAATTTCCAAAAGCATATATAATACCAAGATGTTGATCATTTACTTTCCAAAAGCATATATCTAACCTTGCAAATTCAGTCAAGCTTCCGAAGCGAGATAACCACACGTGGAATTTGATTCTTCCCAATATCTCATGAGTGAACTCATGTCTTCCGATTCAACAATGAATCTGTATGACCCTTTTGAGAGATCGTATTACTCATATGCCCTTGCATGCCCACCAGCGCGTCGGTGTATAGACCTTGCTTAGGTCATAAACCTATTGGTATGCCAAATGTACATACTCAAACATATAGTAACACATATGTCTTCGGTCAGGGGATGTGTGCCTATTCCGTGACGGCATACGATGTAGGTCTTTAGTTATCTCGATCATGTTAAGTCATCTCTTTGACCTAACTGTTCTGATACCTCCAAATCTCTATTCCCATGCAAAGGACTTGCATCAAGAGGCCGGTCAGATATCATCCAAATGAGAAAGGATCTCCATCTCCTACTCAGATTGGAGATCATCTCTTAACAGTCATTTGACGGTGCTTGATGTGTCCTCAATCTAACTCTTTAGATATTCATCTAAGCACCAACCTCAATCATTCAATAATTGAATAAACAACAGTATGATCATTAAGATGACCATGGTACATAACCCTAATTGTACTAAGGGACCTATTATGCAAATTAGTTATTCTTTATTTCAGATCAGGGAATGATATTTGCAATAATATTTATTACATAATGGCTCGTCATGGGCTCGTGTGTCCAACATGAAGTATTGAGTATAGTCCACGCCCTCACGAGGGTATCTGTCTCATCGCTCTATGTCCGAGTACCTCACTTATGAGGGAAGTATTGGTTTTGCTTATTGGCTTCCTCTCTCCATCTCTTTGGATGAGTAGCCCTGTAGGCTTGAGATCAAGGACCTTTAAGTGTCTAGATCACGTGTTACAAATGAGGTAGAACAAGTATGGGGTACTTTTACAGCAATACATACTCTCCTATAGGGTTAGCCCTCTAAGGACTTGTGAAAAGATTTTTCCTGCAAAAAAAAAGAATTGAAAAGATAAAAATGGCCGAACTCTTATAGCATCACTTGTGTTGAGTAGGTGAATCAATAATTTGTTTGGTGTTTGTTTGATTTTAGTTAAGTTGAAAAATCTTTCCTACACATTTGTGCCCCTTTCATTTCATTTGTTTTATCATCTCTGATCCTTGCTCACTTTGAGCCATTCTACTATTTTACACTCCTTTTATTCCCTGTTCATCACCGTATATTTCATCCTTCATTGATCTCCCTCTTGATGCTCGAGATGGTGACTCATGTATGTCTTGGTCAGGACCCCGTCGACACCCATATCGATTTCATGCCACTGACATCTCCAATATATTGGAACGTTCCCGAGATCACAGTTCGGACCATGCAAACTGCTCTCCAAACTCCGCACCTTCTTCAATAATCTAAGACCACTCTTGTCCCGAACTCTTCCCATTTTGGATGGAATTTGTTTTCACTCCATATACATCTCCATACTTAATGAAGTTCCGTTTTGACCTTAACACATAATACCTCTATACATATGGTGCTTCAATTCAGACTTATCGAGGCATTATTCCATGTGCAGACCAAGATCCCGATCTGGAGCAGGAGATACTTTCGGATTCAGATTAAAAAATGACTCCAATTAGAAACGGGAAGGGACCTCAGCAGCCACAACAGGGCCAACATCCCGAGCAAAATACAGTAAACGCTCAGTTTCTTTCATCCATTCAAGTCATTTAGTAGCATCTCACAAATCAAGCATTGACCTAGGTCACCTTCTAGGACATGCTAAATGATCCGAGGAGAAGGAGAGACCATCCAGGAGGAGGAGGAGAAGAGGAAGAAAGAGAAGATGGAGGCTGTGGAGGGCCATCAGACGAGCATAGATGAGAGACATCCAAGCCTACTCTCAAAGAGACTTACAACTTGAGCATAGGATAGATGACTGAGTGTATCCAAATTCCAGCGGTCCATGCAAATTTTGAGTTGAAGCCTCAACTCTTGGCTATTCTTACCACCTTCCATGGGAATGCCTATGAAGAATTATATATCCATCTGTAACAATTTTCTTGCATATGTGGAACAATGCACTACCCTAATATCCCGTTAGGAGTAGTCAAGATGATGACATTTCCATTCAGCCTTCAGGACAAGGCACTTTATTGGATCAATCACCTGGGCAAGGTCGTCATGACCTAGGAGGATATAAAGTGCGCATTCTTGCATAAATTCTACCCTCTCGGGCGGCTTAATCAAACACAAGACAGAATTACCAACTTCTCCCAAGTCACCCACAAGTCCATCCATGAGGCTTGGGAGCATTTTAGAGATTTGCAAGAGAAATGTCCCCATCACAATATCCCTCGGACCAACTTGGTCCAACATTTCTTTGGCGAACTCACTCATGAGAACCAGAGGCTCATTTATGTTGCTTGTGACAGTTCACACTTTAATAAAATGAGGATATCGTCTAGCAAATGTTCAAGGAAATGACCGAAGGAGAGGCTGCCTTATCATCGATCAAACATATTAGCAACAACCACAGATTCATTAGAAGGCAGTTCATATTACGGTAACACATGATCTAGACAGGGAAGAGAGCTCCAACCTGATCATCATTGGGAGCCACCTGTCTAAGGTAGACATAATCGAGAAACCATCACAAGTGCTTGAAAAACTAGCTGTGATCAAACAGAGGACTAAGAATCTAGACAATATGGATATGATCACCAAGCAGATGGAGCTGTTGGTGAACATAATTAGCTCTTGCTAGTCGATTTATGCATCCACCACAACTCATGCCGAGATGAAGGAGCCATCATCGCCTCCGCTTCCTCAACAGAGTCCAGTGCAACAGGCAATTCAACACCGTACTACATGCAAGCCCCCGAGCTTACATCATCCCAGCAACCACAACAACAGTTAGTTGTGCACCAATGAGAGCTTCAGATGATTCAGGATCCATGTTCTCCACCACCACCTCTCATTCAGGAGGCGAATGGTGTATGGTCAAACGATGCACAACTGGCCTGTCCAAGCGAACACCAGCATGCAACCATCCATTCCCTCAACATTAGGGAAGGAGATTTGCCCAGAGCAACCAACAACTTCACCACCAGCAATCTCCACCATATTAGAAGAATTGAAGATAGAATTAGTACAGGCAACTGTTATACTATCAGTAGCAGCCATACCAATAGTATGTGATTTCTCCTTATCATCAGCACCCTCCTCAACACCACCAATACCAACCTTCTCCTAAGTACAACAACCAGTATTCCTACCAGCAGCCTCCATACCCTTCCTAGTCTCAGTGTGGCCAGCACGTTGAACCTTCTAAGATTGCTCCAGTGAACCCTACCCTGAAGTGCTTGGCTCAACTAGTGAAGAGCCTAGCAGAGATGTGCCAGAAGTTAGATGAACTCACCACAACCAAAACTCCAACTCCGACATAGGTGGATGCAAACCCCAATAATTTCAAGAAGAGAGAGCACCTATATTGTGATGTTCCCACCAATCCCACAGAGTCAAATGTTAATGATATGTTTCTATCTAACATTGTCACTCTCAGGAGCAGTTGGACTTTGTAGCCTTCGGCATCATCAAAGGGGAAAAATAAAGCTTCCATTGGAGAATGATCATCTTCGGCATCAGTTGATCCGATAGCCAGGCCGAGTAAGGAAGAAGAAAATGGAGGAGAAGAACCACAAGTAAAAATTCAAAAAAAATTAGCACAATCAAAAAGAACAAAAATACAACAACAATCGAAGCGACAAGTAGCCAACAATGGAGAGGACCGCATCTGCAACCGATCTAGAGCCAGTCGATGGAGCCTCGCCTGCATTTTTGGGATGTCCATCTCTGATGGATGAAGACACTCCTTTTTACCATCCATTTGTACAACAAGATGTGGACATTGATTTTGTTGAAAATAAGAACAATGTTTTTGATTATGTAAATATTCCATTTCCTAGAGCCATGAAAAATTAAAAAAATAGAAATTTGAGAATAGCCTTGTCTGATCCAGATGTTGTGGAAATTCTTCAGAATCTTGTTTTAGAGATTCCTCTGCTAAAGGTCATTAAATACGCATGGAATATCAAGAAAGGACTGAAGGAGGTGTGTACTTTAAAGAGAAAGCTACATCGAGCCAGAGAAATGTGAATCATATCTTGACTGCGGTGACAGTGAATGCAAACAGTAATCTCCAAGCAAAAAGAAAGACATGGGAACCCCTCTCATCAGATACTAGATGTTCGACCAAGAGTTTGACCGAACGCTTCTTGATAGCACATCGTCCATCAATCTGATGCCTACTTCACTACTGAAAGAATTTAGGTTGGGATCGCTTAAATCAATGAGAATGATTCAGCAGTTTGCAGATACATCTATCAAGTGGCCTACGAGCCTTCTGGAGGATGTCATCGTCACCATTCAAGGGATGCAATTCCATGTGGACTTCATTCTATTTGACATGGAACCTCAGCTCCTTGATGAATCTGTGATTCATCACTCTAAAAGTTGAAAAAAGAGCTTTGTTCCTGAGTAATTAGCTGCATATTTCCACTTATATTGCATAATTAGTATTCATTCATGCATAAATAATATCTGCATTTTAGCATTCATATTTGCATTAAATAAGAAGCCCAATTCACTTGTAAAAAACACCTGTAAATACTATATCTGTACCTATTTTATACTAACTCCAAATCCAATAAAATCAACTCTATAGTGTATATATTACTAACACTAATTATGGAAAAATATCAAAAAAAATACTAACTTGTAAAATTGATCAATAAAAACTCGAGTCCAAGTTTGAAACTAGGAGCATTAAAATGTGCATATCTCTCTCTTACAGTATCTGATTTAACTTACTTTTAAAGTACTATACATTCAAAGACCTTCAAAACAAGACCAATTTTATTAAAATCAGATATCGTATGTGAAACTTGGATTTTAGGCCCCTATTGTATATTGTACATATTGACCTTTTTGTCCTTGTATTTTTATCTTTTATTTTCTTAATTACTAAAAATCTAAAAAATAGATTAAGTTATAAATATTCTTTTCGTATTTTCTATACTTTATTTTGATTTTTTCTCTTATTTAAAAATGACAAAAAAATTGCAAAAGATAAAATTGCGATATTTTATACCTATAAGTACCACCCAAAATACACTTTGTACAGATGATCGAGACGAGCAACTTTCGTGTTGGCCCCTTTTTATTTGACCCCTTTTGTTATTTCTTTTTTATTTTTCTTTTGAATTAACTTGTGATTTTTCTGGGAGCGACACGTGGCAGCTCCTGGAGATGCCACGTGTTACCCATTAATTAAGTTATTATTATAATAATAATTATTATTAAAAATAACATGTCACATGGCCGCTCCCGGGCACGCCACATCGCATCCTAGTTCCATCAGCCTCCTCACGTGCAACGCACGTGATGAAGGCCACATGTCCCTTCCTCCTGCGAGACCTGCACACTAGGCTGCAACTGCCCGCCCTGCTTTGCGCGATAGCGCTTTGCACGTTCCATCAGCAACGGTGCCATTTGAAAAACCCTTGATTCACCATCTTAATCTAACCGGATTAACGATTAAATTAAATGTGTTCGTTGTAGTAGGGCAAGATCAGATTTATCAAAAATCACTTTAATTAATTTCTCAATTAATATCGAGCGACAATTTTTATTTTACTTGGGCAAGTCCAAGGTCGAACTCAGGGAGGCAACTTTTTCCTTAGATTTCTTTAAAGTCGATCTAGATCTAGATTTTATGGAGAATATTTTTATACTCTTTTTTATGTAATTAAAAAAATGCAATGCAATCCTAGATAAATTAGAGGGTTAAAATGTGATTATGACCAAACTAAGTCCAAAAACTCTCGAACTTGGCCAGAATGTCAATTATGATGAAATGAAGCTACCCTGATTTATTTGGAAATTTTTGACTCTAAATGAATTAACTACGAATTAAATATGAATGCAGAGTGATTTTCACAAAATTAATTTTAATAAATACAAACTAAATTATTTTCAGAGATAAAAAATATCCTAGATATTTCTATATGAGATGAATCCAGGAAAATTACTAAGCCTTAGAAACAATTAATTTTTTACTTATTAAAAATCAACTACATGAAATATCAATTAATTTATTTAGATATCATTATGCGTGCAAATGTGATGAATTTTGGGCATAAAGTAGAACTACTCAAACTCTACATACTGTGAATTTTTTATAATTTTCAGAAAACGGTTAATTTAATAATCAATTAAAAGTGAACAATGGGCAAAATATGCTATTTTCTACAAAAAATAATTATACTAAATAAAGCATTGCTCATAAAATTATAATCAACAAATATATCAAGGTCAAAATCCCCTTTGATAAGTATGTGGATAGGACACCTGCAGAAGTACCTCAAGGCAAGATGCAACCTACTAAGGTCAGCAGGAAAACCAGAAGCCGTGTTGAGAAGCATGTTTTGTCAGTAGCCACTACTTGCGCCATCAAGAATGCGTTTCCAGGGAAGCGAAGGGACATGGGTGCCCATAATGCTGCAATGAAGAAACTTAAGGCGGCCTTATTTGATTATAAGATCGGGAAAATTCAGTTCCAAACTTCAGGAGGAGATGAGGAAGGCCCTTCCTTAAAACAGCAGCGGCCTTATTTGATTATAAGATCGAGAAAATTCAGTTCCAAACTTCAGGCGGAGATGAGGAACTTGAGATGAAGCAGACAAGGTGGCAGAGGCCAGATTCTGAACTAGCATCGAGTACACTTCGTCGGAAGCAGATTGTGTTCATGTAGACATCGTTGGGCCATGGAGAAAGAACCCAGCTAGCACCAATGAGTCCTTCTCTGATGGAGATAATCTTGTACATGAGACAGTTTGCGAGATCCTTAGGAATGAACTTAGCGCAGATCACACAGAAAATGCATCTCCCTACATCTTCAATGACACAGAGGCCCAGCTGGGTCTGTCAGTCCTTCCCTCTTTAGGACAATCAGAAGATGAGGATGAGGAGTTAGACGGGGCTTTCGCCTATTGCTTGGATACTTTTGACGATCCGACTCCAGAGCTGAATGAGTTGGTAGCAGTTACTTCAGAGACAGATTCAACCACTAGCAGCATAGAGCCAGAATTGATTGAGCCAGATTTCCTCGATGACCACACCTTACCTGAGCTCAAACCATTATCCACAACCCTTAAGTACTCCTTCCTTGTGGGACAAGAGAGGAAATTTCAAGACATCATCAGTTCGCGATTGACCGAGGAGCAAGAATCTTGCTTTCTAGAGATCCTGGAGAAAAACTACAAGGCGATAGGCTGGAGCATCTCTGATCTCCACAGGATAGATCCCACTCTGTGTTCGCACCATATCTACCTTGATAATAAAGCGGAACCCTCTCGTGAATTCTAATGTAGGTTGAATCCAATTTTACGAGAGGTCGTGAAGAAGGAGATTGAGAAATGGTGTGACGCAGGTTTTATTTACCCCATCTCCGATTCCAAGTGGGTGGAACCTATCCATGTTGTCCCAAAAAAGTCGGGAATTCATACAACTACTAATGAGGACGGAGAGGAGATCGTGACACGAGTACCCACCCATGGCGTATCTGTGTGGATTACATACGTTTGAATGCTGCAATGAAGAAGGATCATTTTTCCCTACCATTTATTGATTAGATCTTAGAAAGATTAGCAGGAAAGGAATTCTTCTGCTTCTTAGATGGGTTCTCAGGCTACAACCAAGTAGTTATTGCTCCTGAGGACCAGGAAAAACCACATTCACGTGCCCCTTTGGTACCTATGCTTTGAGACGCATGCCCTTTGGGTTATGCAATGCTCCTAGTACATTTCAAAGGTGCATGATTGTAGTATTCGTCGAGGTGGTCGGTGAATTCCTCGAAGTCTTCATGGATGACTTCTCGGTCCACGGTGATTCCTTCAATTCCTGTCTTAGAAATCTGTACCGAGTCCTCAAAAGATGTTGTGAGGTCAATCTGGTGCTCTCCTGGGAGAAAAGTCACTTCATGGATATGGAGGGCATTGTGTTGGGTCATGTCATCTCCAAGAGAGGAATGGAGGTTGATCCTGCCAATATGGATGTGATCAGACGACTCCAGGCACCAACCAACGTAAGCAGTTGCGGTCATTCCTTGGGCATGTTGGATTTTATAGGATATTTATCAAAGATTTTTCAAAGATCGCCCGACCGCTAACTGATCTTTTAGGCAAAGACATGGAGTTTATCGTCGATCATAAATGTCTTGAGGCCTTTAAGCTACTTCAAGGGATGATCATGGACGCCCCGATCCTACAAGCCCCAGAATGGTCTCTTCCTTTTGAGATCATGACGGATGCCTCAGATTTTGTTGTTGGGGTCATATTAGGATAGAGGCGAGATGGTATCCCGTTCGTTGCACACTACGCAAGCGAAGTGCTTGACATTGCTCAGCGTAACTATACAGTTAGATGCTCGCAGTATTGTTCGTCGTGGATAAGTTCAGATCCCATCTCATCGGATCTACGGTGATTGTGTTCATAGATCATACAGCACTACGGTTCCTAATGGAAAAGAAGGACACGAAGGCACGTCTTCTTAGGTGTATTTTACTCATCAGGAGTTTGACTTGGACATTAGAGATAAAGCTGGAAAGAAGAACGTAGTGGCTGATCACCTCTTCCATCTCGAAATTCTTGATACTTCTGATGATACACCTATCCGAGACTTCTTTCCAGACGAGTCGGTTTTTGTTATCGACTCACTCCCATGGTACGCCAATATAGTGAACTATCTTGTCTCCAAGAAAGTTCCCGAAGATTGGCCCAAGAGCAACATAGACCGACTCAAGTCGGATGCAAGACATTACGATTGGGAGGATTCGATCCTTTTCTTTGAAGGATCGGATTGTGTCTGGAGGAGGTGTATTTCTCAGGAGGAATATCATAGTGTCCTTACTTTTTTCCATAGTATGAATGCATTAGGATACCACTCCGGGAAGAGGACCGCATGGAAGGTTTTACAATGTGGCTTATACTAGACGACTCTGTTTCACGATGGTCTCACCATTGCGAAGTCATGCCCAGTATGCCGAGGAATGGGAGGAACCGTTGGTTCCAAGGATGAGATGCCAATGCAGAATGTCATCATTTGTGATGTCTTTGACGCCTAGGGCATCGACTTCATGGGCCCATTCTCGGTTAGACATGGTTTTGAATATATCCCTCTTACAGTGGATTATCTGTCAAGGTGGGTGGAGGCTATCCCGACCCGAGCCGCATACAACAGAATTGTCTGTAAATATATCAGAGATCATATCATCTCTAGGTTCGGGATCCCCAAAGTGTTGATATCCGATGGGGGTAGCCATTATGTGAACAGATTCATGAAGAAACTCGTAAAGGATTACGGCATCGAACACCGTGTCGCTAGTCCTTACCACCCACAAACCAATGGCATGGCAGAGGTGTCGAATAGGGAGGTTAAGACCATATTGCAGAAGCTTGTCCGCTCAGATAGGAAGGACTAGTCTCAGATCTTGGATCAGGTCCTTTAGGCTTATACGACAGCTTACAAGACACCATTAGGAACCTACCCATTCAGAATGGTGTTTGGGAAGCTGTGCCATTTGCCCGCAGAGGTAGTGCATAAATCTGAATGGGCAATCAAGAAGGTTAATTGGAACACACACCTAGGGCAGAAACAGAGAGAAATGGATCTGAATGAACTTGTGGAGATCAAAAACCGAGCATATGACAACAGTTTGGTGTACAAGGACAAGGTAAAGCATTGGCATGATAGATTTATCAGACGAAAGACCTTTGTTTTTGAACAGAAGGTATGGTTGTTCAATGTAAAGCTAAAGGTTTTCCAAGGGAAGCTTAAATCCAAGTGGGCGGGCCCATTCATAGTCCGTGTTGTGCATGACAATGGATGTGTAGAGATCTCAGATCTTACAGATGGAGCACAAACATCCTTAGTTAATGGACAACTGCTGAAACACTTTGTCGAACCTAATGAACAGTTAGTCCGTGTTGAGGAGATTGTTTTCATGCGTGAGGCAGACTCAGAAGACACATATAAAGCCGCGCATGAGGCCTTGCAACATTGAGCTCTCGCCATCAGCAGCATCAAAAAGATTTTGTCGAACCTAATGAACAGTTAGTCCGTGTTGAGGAGATTGTTTTCATGCGTGAGGCAGACTCAGAAGACACATATAAAGCCGTGCATGAGGCCTTGCAACATTGAGCTCTCGCCATCAGCAGCATCAAAAAGATCCAGATCTTGATCCTTGTATATACTCACCTCCTTCTTGTATATATTTTCTTCCCCCCTCCCTAGTGATTCAAATCACTTGCCTCGACTCCATATCCTTTCATCTTATGGCTATACTTAGGATGACCAGATCCTAAGTATAGGGGGGAGAGTGACCTGAGTCTATTCATCATTCTTTGTACATCCTCTAGATCTCATCAGTTCTTACATCCACTTCTATCCTAGACTTAGTCTGATCAGAGCCTAAGTATAAGGGTGACCGATGCCCATTATGTATATACTCATCCATTTGCCCTCTTGACCTCGCTCGCCCCGTTTTTGTTCTTCTTCTACACTTAGGATGCCAGAGCCTAAGTATATGGGGACAAGATGACTTCTATACATTTTGTAATTTTAGCTGTCCTACACTTAGCACGAGCTATGTCTTTTTCCTCACTTTTCATGCTCTGAGGACATAGCACCCGCTAAGTATAGGGTATATATTACATATATACTTTACCCATAGCTCATACTTTCGCGTATTTTCACGTATTTTTTATATATTATGCAATAATTATGGAGTGGATAAAAATTTAAAAAAATAAAAAAATAAAATACATGTAACTAGTATGTATATTGTATAATCTGTATAATACTTGTAAAATTCTTGTAAGTAATACTTTTGTAAAAATTGTTATAAAATAGGAGTTATACCAAAAAACACAAAAAAATAAACACAAAAAAAATAATATAGGCTTCTTATTTACTCTTGCATATCATCCTTGCATTTCAAAAAAAAGAAAAAAAAAGTCTTGCATTTCATTCATCTCTGTAGCATGTCATCAACATCTCATCTGCATATCTTGCATATGCAATGTGAAAAGTTAGTGGGTTCTGAACCAAGTTATGAATAGATGTTGAGGATGGATTTGATTTGACCTTAGTCTACCTAATTTCAGAGGAACCTTATAGGAACTAGAGTTAAGATTTTTCAGGTCAAGTGACTTAATTCTTTGAGTCTGCAAGTCTATATTCACATGTCATCTTGATTAGTCTAAGTAGAATATTTTGTACACACGCACGATTCTTTTAGACAGCGACCTAACTTGGACAAACACCATGCACGTAGCTCTTCATTGATGAGGTGGTGAAGAGGTAGAATCCTTTGGCTTGGAGTAGCACACGGGTGGAAACATCCGTCCTCCTCTAGGGAGGGTAGTGCATCTCAACCTAGTCTGGTAGTGTTGACGTCTAAGGACGGGATGTTGTGGGTTGCAATAAAGCTTCAAAAGAGGGATAGTCTACTGGCTCAAGAGGAAAAATGCATGATGTACATGCTGCACCTTGTATATAGTTCAAAAAAAAAAAAAAAAAAAGAAAAGAGAAAAAAAAGAGAGAACTCCAAAAAAGTGGACATGCCTGATTGAAAATAAAATGCATGTCGGAGTATGTATATTTGCAAGGCATATGCTTCAAAGCCTCATACCATAGAAGCCTGTAGCTGGATGACTTGGCTACACTGGTCAAGCATCTTGGGATAGGTAGCTACACTGGCTACCGTCCATTCTTCTCTCCACCCCCTCTTCTTGAGCCGGTTGCACTTGAACTTAGAAGGGAATACCCCGCTCCTCGAGGAAAGAGTTACTAGACCGGGAAACTAGAGTTACCTGGTTAGAGGAGGCTGCTTCTTTGCCATTTCTGATGTGGAGAGCTATATTTCTCTTACACAGTACAAGTAAGATTCATGGTCATCAGAATTCGCATATGAGGATTTGTTCTGACCTGACTGTTGAGGCGTCTTGAATAGAAGACTTGTGGAACTTAAAGGCTGTTAGGTCTTCAATTCAGATACCAATAAGGTTCCGCCACATAATTAATACAAAGGTCGAGTCAAGCTCTATTTTCACCTTTTGTTCATGACCTTGGTATGGAACCCAAAATCATTTCACTTTTGTATTTCATTTTAGTTGCTCGTGGACGAGCAATGTTTTTAAGTATAGGGGATTGATGAATATGTGATTCGTCACTCTAAAAGTTGAAAATAAAGCTTTGTTGTCGAGTAATTAGCTGCATATTTCCACTTATATTGCATAATTAGAATTCATGCATGCATAAATAATATCTGTATTTTAGCATTCATATCTGTATTAAATAAGAAGCTAAATTCACTTGTAAAAATCATCTGTAAATACCATATTTGTATCTATTTTATACTAACTCCTAATCCAATAAAATCAACTCTATAGTGTATATATTACTAACATTAATTATGGAAAAATATCCAAAAAATACTAACTTGTAAAATTGACCAATAAAAATCCGAGTTTAAGTTTGAAACTAGGAGCCTTAAAATGTGCATATCTCTCTCTTACAGTGTCCGATTTAGGTCTACTCAATTTTAAAGTAATATACATTCAAATACCTTTAAAAAAAGACCAATTTCATTAAAATCAGATATCGTATGTGAAACTTGGGTTTTGGGCCCCTATTGTATATTGTACATATTGACCTTTTTGCCCTTGTATTTTTATCTTTTTATTTTCTTAATTATTAAAAATCCAAAAAATATATTAAGTTGTAATATTATTTTTGTATTTTATCTAATTTATTTTGATTTTTTTCTCTTATTTAAAAATGACAAAAAAATTTGCAAAAGATAAAATTGTGGTATTTTATACCTATAAGGTACCACCCAAAAATACACTTTGTACAGATTATTTAGTTTGATTTTTGAACCTTCATAAAAGTTATAGATCTCGTCGAGACGAGCAACTTTTGTCTTGACCACTTTTTGATTTGATCCCTTTTGTTATTTCTTTTTTATTTTCTTTTGAATTAACTTGTGATTTTTCTGGAAGCGACACGTGGCAGCTCATGAAGCCGTCACATGTCACCCATTTTTTATTAATTTTAATTAATTTATTTTAATTAATTTAATATTGTAATAATTATTATTAATAAAAATAACACGCCACGTGGCCGCTCCCAACCGTGCCATGTGGTGCATCCCGGTTCCATCATCCTCCTCACGTGTGATGAAGGCCACCTCCCCCTTCCTCCCGCGAGACCTGCAAACTAGGCTGCAACTGCTTGCCCCGCTTTGCACGATCCATCAGCAACGACATCCGCATCTCTCGCCGGTCATGCATGGCTTCACGTGGAGCTGCACCCCACATTTTCCTCCCTCTCGGCCAACGTCCCCCATCTCTTAACTCCCTTTAAAACAGGCACTCCTCCCCCGTCGTCAAACCATCCGCGAAAGAATGAGAGACTAGTTTTAGCTTCCTCCTCCTCAAGGTGACAACTCGAGGTGTGGGTTGACGACGATGACCGAGCCTTCCTTGTGGCGAGATCCAAGGGCATCCGCCCTTGTTGCAGCACCTTCTTGGCCTTGCTGCTAAAGCTTGCGCTTCCATCGTACGCTAGAGGCAACAACCAGAGAGTGGGCTTCGTTGAGTTCCGCTGTATTCCAGGCGAAAACAACCAGATAATCTTCCTCCCCTTCTCTGTTTCGTCTCTCTCTCTCTCTCCTCATTCATCGCCTTCCGTCCACTGAATCACCCAACGAATTGCACTTCCACGGACAAATCAGGCATTTCGATCGCTATGGTGATTTTTATTGGATTTTTTGAAGAACTTGCCTAAATCGATTAATCTAATATTTACTGCACCACAACAAACACCAACACTTCCCCTGTTCACAGGGAAGTTCCCCTGTTTCCAATCACCATCGCCATACCCCCCAAACCCCCCCCCTCCTCTTGCTCATAGTTCCAAACGTGCAGGTCGTCAGCCACCGCCCACCGGCGCCTCTACCTCCCCCACTCCTGTCCGCCAGCCGCTTGCGGCCCTGAAAGTTGTACCCCTTCTTGCACAGCAAACCACCGTTCGCAGCGCCATCTCCATCCTCCTCATTGCACAGATCAGCATCCGCATGCCCCAGCACAACGCACCAACACGAGGGCGTGCTACATCCTTCTCCTCCGGCCTTAGCAGCAGCTCGTAGAACCAACTGTACCAGTCGTGCGGCCCCAGAGCCGCTTCCCCTCCACGCACTCGTGGGTGGACTCTGGTAGATCCAGTCACTTCTCGACGCAGCACCGGCCCTCCATGCCTCGCGTGCGCTCGTGCTACCATGGTCGCATCATCTTACGCCCCAGCGCACGTCGCCTCTCCGTGTCGCGCCTCCGCAGCAGCTCATCCACGTCATAGCGCGCCCCCACCGTCGTTGCTCTCCACACGTTGCCTTCAATAGCAGTTGTACCCATCGCAACCCCCAGGAGCAGGCTGCCCTTCGCCACCAGCCACAGCCGGTGGCCTCCAAACCAACCGCCGCACGCCACCAGCCCCTTGGCCGCCGCCCTCTGCCAACAAGCTGCGCGCGGCACCACCACCCCGCCGCCATCTCCTGAAAAAGAACGAAGAAAAAATATAATAAAGAGAGAAAGGCAGCCAGGAGGCTCACGTGAAGGGAGCTTCCCTTTTGGGAATTTTACGCATACGCCTCCATATCTTCCAGTAATTACATCCGACGCAGGCACGTGCTTTGTATGTGCCCTCGTGGAGATTTTTCAACCATCTCCCTATGCTTTTGGAGAATAGCACCTGCACCCACTGACCAGGAATGCACGTGACCCAAAGAAATTTTGCACTTCCGTCCCTGCAAGTTCTGGTAATTGCATTCGCGTCGTTGTCAGCATCTTTTGTTTTTATCAATTTCATATTTGAATTGCATTCAGGTCCATGTGTTTGCATGTTAATTAGAGTATTCATTTAGCATCATTTTCTGATTCTAAAAATTGCGTATTGTAAAGAAACTCATGCTCTATCACTATAAATGTTGATCATATTTTTATGACAATACTTTATTTAATATAATTATTTTTTGTAGAAAATAACATATTTTGCCCACTGTTCACTGTTAATTGATTATTAAATTAATCATTGTTCTGAAAATTACTGAAAATTCACATTAGGTAGAGTTTGAGTAGTTCTACTTCGTGCTAAAATCATATATTTGCACGCATAATGAGGTCTAAATAAATTAATTGGTATTTTGTGTAGTTGATTTTTAATAAGTGAAAAATAATTTGTTTCTGAGATTTAGTAATTTTTCTGGATTCATCTCATATAGAAGTATCTGAGATATTTTTTATCTCTGAAAATAATTTAATTTGGTATTTATTAAAATTAATTTTGTGAAAATCACCCTACATTCATGTTTAATTCGTAGTTAATTCATTTAGAGTCGAAAAATTCCAAAAAAATTAGGGTAGCTTCATTTCATCATTAACATTCTGGCCAAGTTCGAGAATTTTTGGACTTAGTTCACATTTTATCCCTCTAATTTGTCTAGGGTTGCATTGCATTTTTTTAATTGTATAAAAAGAATATAAAAATATTCTCTGTAAAACCTAGCATCTAGATCGACTTTAAATTAAACTAAGGAAAAAGCTACCTCCTTCAGTTCGACCTTGGTCTTACCCAAGTAAAATAAAAATTATCGCTCGATATTAATTGAAAAATTAATTAAAGTGATTTTTGATAAATCTGATTTTGCAAGACTGCAACGAACACATTCAATTTAATCGTTAATCGGGTTAGATTAAGAGGGTGGATCAAGGGTTTTTCAATCCTCTACTACATATTCCAGTTATACTTGGACGACCGTTCCTTCGAATAACCAAATCAGTGGTGGACTACAACATCGGGCATATCACCTTTCATTCCAGCAGTGACAAGGTGCATATCGAGATGATCCAAGTGCCCAAACCGTTAGAGTTTGCATCAGATATGAGTGAGCCTACAGAACAGAGAATAGAAGACTGCGACTTCCTAGCAGAAATCAGAGATACAAATATGTTCATGGACGGCATTGAGATCCACGAATTCCTCTCCACCGAGGAAGGAGTGGACAACGTAGTTGAGTTTCCCTATGTCTTTGCAGATGAGATATTTGCTGATTTGTCTGATGATTGAATTGCTAGCCACCTGTCCTTAGCAGGGAAAGAGGAGACTACTGAAGATTGCTTTGAACAAGAGGATATCATTAAAAAAAATTTGCGGCATTGAATTCAGAGATTGAAATGACAATGGTGGGCAATGCACAGTTGAAAAATCTGACACCACCACCCTGCACAGTTGTAGAAGCGGTCACTAAAATGACTTAGACCCCACCAAAGCTCAAACCACTTCCAGCGAACATGAAGTATGCCTTCCTTGCGGGCACGCAGAATATGTTCCCGATGATCATCAATTCCCAATTAACCAAGGAACAAGAATCTTATCTCCTCGAGGTTCTAGAAAGAAACTATAAGGCCATATTCTAGAAAATTTCAGATCTCCATAGGATTAACCCATTATTGTATTCCCATCACATCTACCTTGAAGAAGATAACAAGCCGTCTCACAAATTTCAGCGTAGATTGAACCCCAATTTCCAGGAGGTTGTGATGAATGAAATTATAAAATGGTGTGATGTGGGATCCATATCTCCCATCTCTGACTCTAAATGGGTGAGTCCCTTTCATGTAGTGCCCAAGAAATCAAGTATCACCATCATGAAGAACGACAAAGGAGAGGAGATCGCAACTAAAGTTCCAACTTCTTGGCATGTTTTTGTGGATTACAGATGCATGAACATAGTGACCAAGAAGGATCATTTCTTTTCCCCTTCATTGATCAGATAGTCAAAAGACTGGTTGCGAAGGAGTATTTCTGTTTCTTGGATGGATACTCTGGTTACAATCAAGTTGCATTTGCCCCAAAAGATCAAGAAAAGACTACCTTCACCTATCCATTTGGGACATATGCCTTCAACAGAATGCCTTTTGGTTTGTGCAATGCTCCAGCAACATTCTAAGATGCATGTTGGCCATATTCACAGATATGGTTGGTAGTTTTCTCGAGGTTTTCATGGATATTTTCTTGGTCTACTAAGATAGCTTTGATCAATGCCTTTCATATTTAGACTGAGTCTTGAAGAGATGCCGCAAAGTGAACCTGGTGCTCTTGTGGGAAAAGAATCTCTTCATGGTGACTGAAGGGAATGGGTTAGGCCATGTCATATCTAAACATGGCATGGAGGTATACCATGGAAAGGTGGAATTCATTTCGAAGCTCAAGCCACCTATAAATTTGTAGCAAGTCTGCTCATTCCTAGGGCATGTGGGATTTTATTGGAGAGTCATTAAGAGATTTAAACAAAATCGCTTGACTCCTGATTGGGCTTCAAGGTAAGGAGGCAAATTTCATTGTAGATGCAGATTCCACCAAGCCTTTAGTTAACTAAAATATTTGATCATTCATGCCCATGTCGTTCAACCGCTAGATTGGTCTCTACCATTTAAAATCATGACAGACACTTATGATTATGCCATTGGAGCGATTTTAGGATAGAGACGAGATAGTTTACCATTTGTGATTCACTATGCAAGTAGAACACTTGATGAAGCTTAAAATAATTACAAAGTCACTGAAAAAGAGCTCCTAGAAGTCATCTTCGCCTTGGAGAAATTCATATCACATTTGTTGGGATCCGAAGTCATGGTTTACAAGGGCCATTTTATCATCAAAATACCTACAAAGCAAGAAGGATGCCAAACCAAGACTCTTCATATGGATCCTTCTAGTCCAGGATTTTGATCTCAAAATCCAAGACAAGCCTGGGATTAAAAACATGGTGGCAGATCATCTTTCAAGATTACCAGGTCCCGACACTCCTGAGTAGAGCTTGCTACTGATTACAGAGACCTTTCCAGATGAAGCAATTTTTCCAGTCACCTTTCTCCCCAGGTTTGTCGATGCTGTGAACTATCTTATTTCTAAGAGAACTCTGTAAGATTGGCTGAAGCTTAAAGTTGACAAGTTTTTGTCAGATATTCATTTCTATCAGTGGGAGGATCCCTATTTGTTTTGTGAGGGGGCATATTGCATTTGGAGAAGATGTATTCCTTAGGGGGATGCTCATAGTGTCCTCGAACATTACCATGCTTGAGAATCAAGAGGACACCACACTGAGAAAAGAATGGCAGCGATATTGCTCCAATGCAGCCTCTGGTGCCTGACTCTTTTCAAAGATGAAGAAGATTTTGTGAAACATTGTACTGACTATCAGAAAATGGGTAGAACTGTTGTAATGAGAGATGCAATTCCTTTGAAATACATTCAGATATCAGACCTATTTAATGTGTGGGATGTTTACTTCATGGGCCCATTTTCCAACAGTCAGGGCTTTGAGTAATTCTGCTTGCTGTAGTCGCACTATCTGCCAATTCTTAAAAGAAGACATCATTGTAAGGTTCAAGATCCCCAAAACTCTGATATCAGATGGTGGTAGCCATTTCATCAATAGATAAGTGAAGAAGCTGACTCAAGAATACTACATTGAACATCGCGTCGCTTCCCCAGACTACCCACAATCCAATGGCCTGAGAGAATGTTTGAATAAGGAGATTAAAACAATTCTTCAGAAGCGTGCATATCCTGATAGCAAGAACCGGTTGCAACTACTTGACTCAATTCTTTAGGCCTATCGGACCACGTACAAATCACCTTTGAGATGTCTCCCTTCCACCTAATTTACGGCAAGCCATACCGTTTGTCCATCAAATTAATCCACAAATCTTTATGGGAAATTAATGTCTGCAATTTGGATTTAAAGAACAAAAAGAATAGAAATCTTGATCTGAATAGACTCCTTGAATTCTGAGACTATGCATATGATAACAACTTGATGTACAAGGAGAAAGTCAAGAAGTGGCATGCTAAGCATATCCACAGTTTGATCCTGGTCAGAAGGTTTAGTTGTTCGATGCAGAGTTGAAATTATTCCCAGGGAAGTTGAAGAGAAAGTGGACCGAACCTTTTATAGAGAAGCATGTGCATGACAGTGGCAATATTGTGATATATGGTTTTTTAGCTGACGTACAACCTTTCATCATCAACAGACAACTCCTGAAGCCATATCTCGAGCATGATGCATTCATGTCCGTTGTTGATTCCATGTGGTCTACGAGGATGAACTTCAAGCCGCATCATCAATAAATTCCAATAAGGCTATCAAAGACATTTTTGTTAATTAATCTTTTTCTTCCTTTCTTCTTTTTAAATTCAATTCTTTCATTTTTCTGAAAGTTCCACTCATTTCATTCATCATTGTTATACTTAGAATATGCTTCATCCTAAGTATAGGGGAGATGAGTGCATACGGCTGTTCATTCTTTGATCCCTCGCCTATCTCCTCAACCCTTGATATTTTGTCTATACTTAGGGATATTTCACCCTAAGTATAGGGGGAGACATGCTGAGTTGTTGATTTATTTATTCCCACCATCGACCCACCTAGCTTTGTACAAATCTTGCTATACTTAGGATTAATTGATCCTAAGTATAGGGTGGACGATCGACTTCTCATTCTTTATTCACTTGTTGTAGTATAGACTTTTCTATACTTAGAATTAGTTATGTCATCCATTTTCTCTCCAATCAATGAGGACATATCTCAAGTTAAGTATCGGGAGTCATATATACGATGTATATACTTTAGCCACAACCCGTACTTGTGTATTTTCAATAATATGGCTAATGAATAAAAATTAAAACACACATAAAAATTCTTTGAATATACTGAAAAAAATCAATTAAAAATGTTTTGCAAAATGATTGAAAAATGATTGTAAAATTCTTTGCAAAATCATTTGTGAAACCATTTGAAAAAATAATTTGTAAAATGTTTTCAAACCTTTGTATAAGTTTTTTGTTTGTAAAAATTTCTTCTATTCATTTGAATAAAATGTTTTAACAATCTATTTTCAAATGATTTGGAAAATGGTTGTACAAATACTTTGAAAAGCCTATTGATGAATCTCGTGTTCATCATGCTAAAATAAGTCATTTAGGCTCCGTTCCCCATCATTCACTTGTAATTAATCATTAATAGAGCATTATTAGTATTCATACATGTGTAAATAATATCTACATTTCATCATGCATAATTGCATAAAAATCCCAAGTGTAAATTAGGCCCAAAATGCCGGGAAATTCTCACATTTGTAGATAATTCATTCTAACTCCGATTGACCCAAAACCACCTTCATTGTGTAGATATTACTAAACATATTAAACAAAAAATACAAAAAAATTACTAACCCCAATAAGTGTCAAATAATCCCAAAGTCTAATTTCACATCAGACGGACTAAAATGAGCATATCTCCTACATACAGTGTCCGATTTTGGTCAACTCACTTTTAAAGTACTCCATTTCAAATTGCGCATTTTGACTTTTTGCTATTTTTGACCTCAGTTTTTATGTACATAATTAATCTTTTTAATTTTATTTCTTCTTCATTTGTGTTCTTTGATGAATGTTTTATTAAGCATCATAAAAATCCAAATTCAGATTAAAATAGAAATCAAAGAAACTGACCGAGTCCAAGTGTCCGTTGTGAGTCTATCCAAGAGTTGTGTGTTTCTGACTTCTATTTTTCATCCTAATTTATTATTTATTAAAAATCCAAAAAATTAGATTAGTATGTAAATATTTTTCTTGTATTTTATCATATTTTTTCTATAATTTTTATCCTCTCTAAAACCACCAAAAAATACAAAATCCCAAAAATCCGATTTTCTATACACATGGAGAACCACCAAAAATATCACTTCGCACAGGTGATCTCTTTTGCTCCTGGGCCCTTCATGAAAGTTGTAGATCTCGTCGAGACGAACAACTTTTATGAAGAAAAATTTTCGATCCGAGGTCTCCTCTTACTTCTTTTCCCCTCTTTAATTTCGAAATTTTCTTGGGTGACACCTGGCAGCCCCTGGGCGTGCCACGTGTCACCCAATTGTCCCCTCCCTAGCCCTAATCACGTGCCTTGCATGTGACGTCACCCTCTCCAGTCAACCACGTGCAAAGCACGTGCCCTCCACCCCTTCTCCTTCCCTGCAAACGCCAACCCCTGCCCCCGTCCTCTCCTCCGCCCTCGTAACGTCCGCTACCACCCTCACCATGGCCTCCGGCCGTTACATCCTCCGCGTAACGCCCCTCCGTTCACCTCCTATAAAGAACCTCCCCTCACAACTGCTTCCCGCATCCGCCATTATCCCTGAAGTCGGTGATAGCGACTTGGAGGGTGTGATCCAGAGGAAGCTTCACCTCTGCTGCCGCTCCTCTGGCGAGTGGCTGAGCTTCATCGCGAACGCCCACGGCTGAGGCAAAGATCGAAGAGGCGTTGGCCTCTCCACACTTCCCAGGTGAACTCGACACATAACCCCCATTATGTTTTCTTCCATTTTTGATCTCCTTCGTTGCAGTTAGATCGCCCTGCCACTTGCCAATAGCCGCACACGGCTGACCCGCCTACTACGACCTCGCCATCGACGGTCGCGGCTCCTCCACCGCCGCTCTGCCCGCCTTGGGAGCTGTGCCCGACATCATCCTCCAGGCGCTCGGCCACCACCTTCGGGTTCCTGAGCACTAGCCACCGCTGTTCCGCTGCGCCTTGCCCCCCCCCTCCGCCCTCGCCCCGCCATCGGGCTTGTCGCACCTCGACCGCCCCTTCGCCCATCACCGCCTGGGCCCTCGACGGTCATCTCCTCGCCCCGCCCCGATCGCCCCCACCGTCGCAGCATACAGCTGCCGTTGGATCAGGGCACATGACCTTGATCTGACGGCCCAAGGGCCTTCCGCGTGTCCCCCCCCAATCCTTGCCCGAGCCTTAGCTTCGGTTCCTCCGAACCTGAGCCTCGGTGCACGTGCCTCGTGCCTCCCCCACCGAGCCTCTGGTTCGGGCTCCGAACCTCTCGCCCGGGCCCAAACCTCAGGCTCGGGCCACCCGAGCCTTAGCCTCCGCCACCAAGCCTCCAGGAGCACGTGCAACGCACGTGCACGACTAGAAAAATTGCACGAAAGCCCCTGTTTGTTTCAGATATTGCACGAATACCCCCGTCAGGAAAAATTACAGAGGGCCCCTCAAGTTTTTATTAATTACAGATAAGTCCTCTTAGGGACCTCTTTGTAAGGAAAACTTTATTTTATTTACATTTTAGTCCTTGAACTTCATTTTATCATATCTTTTTCATACAAACTCCGTTTTGAGCATATAATATGTCATTTTGAAGCTATTTCCATGCTCTATCATTTGGCATAATTTGTGGACAGATTCGAGGCTGTTTATTGATAATTATTATTGAGGATATCTGTTGGCATGTGCAGGATTATTTTGACATATTTGTATTGCATTTTCATGGATAAATTGATGAATCAATTTATACAGGGGTGCTCTTTTGAAGGATAGATATTGATCTCTCATTCTTTTACATGATAATTTTATGGTGGCTTCGATCAGAAAATAATGATTTTCAATAGAATCATTTGTCTTATCCAAGTAAATTGCAGGATTGTCTCTCAGAATTATTCTCCTTCTGCCTGCTGCTGGATTTATTTTGATAAATATTTCTGGACATAATTTCTTAAAATTATTCGATCTGTGATAATATTTGAGGATTAATTGATAAATTTATTTTTGGAAGAAACTTCATAAATCATAGATCTGGTGCTTTATTTTCCCAGTGTATTTCTTCACATTTGCATCTCATTGCATTGTATATTTTCTCAACACAGAAATTAATCAAGAATTAATTAATTATTAAATTTGATTAAAAACCACACAACTAGGAATCACCATTCCATGTGTTCGACCTTTGTACACTTGCCAAGTAAAAATACTCCACAACAGTCAAAGTTTGTGGTATTTTGACGAACCGATTTGCCCCCTATACTACGACAATTTCTGATTATTAAAGAGGCAAATTTGACGTTCATCAAATGGCGTCGTTGCCGGGGAACGGTGAATTTTTAGGGTTTTGAATCATTTTTTGTAAAATTAATTTTTGTGCCATTTTTCTGCATTTTATTCTGCATTTCTCTCTTACTCCAGATACTAACTGCAATTTCTCTCTTTGCAGACTACTGGGAGCAGATTTTTGCGATTTAATCAAGGATCTACAATGACGAAAATTTGAATTTTGATATTTGTGAGAGAGATCTTAGTTTAGGTTTATTGTTCTGTATTATTCACAGGGTCCCTCTCTCTTTGTACCTTGTCAATTTGTAATATTCAGGACTGGACTCTCTGTTGCATGACGTAGAATTTAGGAGAGCATACGCTAGATTAGAATTATTTGATTGTGATAGTAATTCTTAGGCCACACATTCACTAATTATATGCACTATAGATTGTTCAACATTAGCCAAAATTTTAAATCAATTCTTCCCGCTAATATAACTATCTGCTTAGGGCATCTTTCATCTTTACATATCATTTAGTGTAATTTAAATTCCTTGTCTTGCATCCCGCATGAAGAACGCGAGGAGTCACTACAAGTCTCCTTCTTAAGCATGCATCATTGATTTACGTTTGCATCGGTTTTTTCGATTTCCTTCCTCGAGTTTACAACTTAGGAATTAAAGGAATTGGGACTGCTCGATAGGCATGAATTTCTGTCCTTACATAAACTTCAGTGATAACCTTAATTTAAAATTGGGACTGCTAATCAAGGCTACTGTAAATAAACTGACCTAAAATTAACTTGTGTTTGGTGGAGAGGAACCCACTCACTGTTTGTAAGGATCAGAATGCACACTTAGGAAAGAGTTCAAAACTGAAGTACTTCATTCAGACTACTGATTTTAAAAACAATTAGCTACTTTTCAGTGAGGGTCTCGGGTAGCCGTTTCACGGTCCGACTTCCCTTAGCAGAGTAGGTGGTTTATAGGACACCGCGGAAGGCTCCGTCCTCAAGTAACACGGGTAGCCGTTTAAACCGTCCGTACTTACACCTATACTGGCTGAAAGTGGGTGCAACTAGTTGTATGAACTCGAGACAGTCTTTGTGAAATATTTCAGCACCTAACAGCTCCGCTTAATTTTCAAGATTGTTTTGTCACTAAATTAAAACTGAAAAGATAAGCGGTCGAACCCTAACGTGCCTTCACCAGTGTTGAGTGGGTGAATCAACGTGTTTGTTTTGTGTTTAATTTGTGTGCGTAAAAGACCTTGCAATCGCAAGCAAATCGTGGTTCGCTAATCATTCCATCTCTCTTGACAAGATGTCGGCATAATGGTCTTCTTTCCCGATCTCCACGACCATGTCTCGATATTCTTCTTCTCACACTCCTCAGGGGAGCATGCTCTTCAAATCAGGTTCCCCTTTCCCGCCCATACATCCCACCCTATGACCACACTTCTTCTTGGATTAGCCCACTCTCACATTCTGACAATCTTATGAACATGAGAGAGAGAGAGATCAGAATCGAGGATGAACAATAGAGTAACCGATATTGACAATAGAATACGATTTCCGGTTACTATGATCTCACAACCTCTTGAACCATCCCCTACTCAAGATGACTATCCTCTTGAGTACAATCAATTTTCTTTCGACAATCCACTAGAAAATCAAGGTCAAGGAAATATAACTCATGACCAGATCATAATGTTTATGAACAATCAATACTCTACTCGAGGTTACATGCTAGAATCACGACACATGGAGAATGATTATTCGATCACTAGTCGTGAGATGTTTGAGGATGAGATTGCTCAGATTAATCATAGAGCAGACACTTTAACTGAGAGAATATACGATCTCATCCAGTCTATGCAGAATTTAGAAGAAGTGAGGCCACCACCATGCGAACCACTGGATCATAATGTGACTCACAATCAGACACGACCACTGACCTCTGCCCCCCGACTAACCATATTATAGAAAATACCAAAAAATTGAAAAAAATAAAATTCAAAAAAATTAGACAATCTGAAATGGAAACATTTTGCAAGAGTCTGATCTTAGAGCTTCCATTGATCAAAGCCATAGAATATGTGCCCGATCTTAAGAGATTTGTGAAGAGTCGACTGAACCCCAAAAAGACGGGTAAGAAACGATCCAGGACTGAATATCTTGTGATATCTATGGCTAGTTATTTGGTGATGAATCATAAAATCAAAAGCCGCAAAGTCAAGCGGTTGACTCGGATCACATGTGAAATTGAGGATTCCACATTCACTCATGTTCGGTTAGACGACGACTCCACATTAAACATCCTCCCCAAGTCCGTCTTTGACCAACTCAAAATCAGACAACTCAAAAAGACTAGGGTGATCGTTCAATTACCTGATCGATCTACCAAAAGACCGCGAGGGATCGTTTCTGTCGTCGTAAATTTCCGAGGTAAAGCACGCAAAGTGGACTTCATTGTCCTTGACATTGACCACCCCGGAAGGATGTCTGAGTCTCCTATCATTTTAGGAAAGCCGTTCTTAGCCTCCTCTAAAGAAATGGTCGATTGCGAGACTCAAGAAATCAAGTTCCCGAACTCGGACCACAATGAATAAACCCCCAATGACACGTCCTACTCTGAGGAAAATCAGCTTGAAACCAACAGTTATGATCAGGAGATAAATATTTCACATTATCAAACATCTCCGCATGACACACTGATACAAACCCTAGGAGAGTCACCAAAAAGATTGACTGTTGGACAAACTTCGGATTCTCACCACCCTATCACTGCTCCTAGGAAAAATCAAGATTTTGGAGCTTATGAGAAATTGGACCATATTATTGAATATTACCGCGATTATTTGAGTGGTCCAATCTTTGAGTCGACAGTAATTCATGAGATACTTGAACCATATAAAGATCCGACTCCGGAAACATCCGATGTCACCAAAATTCATGATCATCCGGAAGTGACATCAGCGCCCCCGGCCATAAACCACAAGAACACTAGGAACAATCTCCCTCAGCAGCGCATGACCCTTCAAGAATTGGTCGACTTTTACGGGGATTCATCTGATGAGGAACTCACGAATGCCACATCGGTTACTCAAGACAGGGAGATGAAGACTGTCCAACTTCCTCCCAATACTTCCCAAGGAAACACACCGACAAAGAAAGTCACCTTTGACCTTAGACACCAGGTGATTTCTGAAGAGTCCTCGTCCGATCCTGATGTGGTTCATCAGATAAGTGCAATAGGTACAACTCTGATCCAAGGGCACTTACCTCTAATCGACAAAAGTTGAAGATCCTCTGCAGACGACTACTATTCTCCTGAGGACGACTCCGACGATGGCTGGTCTTCTTCATCGCCCCCCTCTTCATCACACTCCACATCTCCATACTATCTCCCTCCACACTCCCGCAAGAAGGTCCGTCGCAAACCTCCTTGATCTTGTACATCCGCAAATCTACCGGTTCCCCATCTGTATTTATCCGATTATACTTAGGCTAACCTGAGCTTAAGTATAGGGGGACCGGTACCATTGTTTATACATCACTTCTCTCCTTTTGTTTTTGTCCCATCTATACTTAGTACGAGCTATGTCTACATTTCACTTTGTGCCATGAGGACATAGCACAAGCTAAGTATAGGGGGTGTATTTGTGTATATTTTATCTACTTTATCCATAGCTCGTACTTTAATCGTTTTTATCTAACATCAGGGATGGGTACAAGTAGTATGTATAATACCTGTTTTTCAAAATTTGCCAAACCTTAAAAAAAACTTTTTGCATAAAAAAAAAGAAAAAAAAGAAAAAGAAAATCATCACTCATGGTCTTGCACTTCATCAAGCATTTCATGCATTCCTTGGTTGATATATTCCTGACACATTCACTATCACTCAAGGCTTGAGGATTTTTGAGGACACTTAATCTCTTAGATCTTGAGATTCTTAGTTAGTCTGCCTTAGTCATTAGGGTTTTTGAACTTAGTAATCCACACTTCCCTAGTTTGAAAGATATGAGCGCTATATTGCACTCTTTATCTCCACCTTCAAAAAAAGAATATGATTAGCACAGTCACTTTCCACAACTGCATGATTGATGAGATGAGTTAAGATATCACTTGAGGAACTAGGACCATAGATTTGAGTTTAGATCCGATCTAATGATATTCGAAGATGGGATAAAGTTAATGAAGGCTTCAGAAAGCCTAAGTGTCAACAAAACCCTAGCCAATATGTGAACAAGATTCATATGCTATCTCTTTGATAATTACCTATGTGCCAGGGTGTGATGAAACTTAATAGAAATTGTTGATCAGTGTGCGCCAACTTTTGGTAAAAGCAGTGGAGCTAGCCAACAAAAGGAAAGAAATGTCAACGAAAAAGCACTAAATACCAAAGTCAATTACAAATGAGCTTCTACCAATGGCGAGCGCTCCCAAACATTTTCAAAGTGTCCACTTGGACCAAGTGCTAATTAGGACCAAGGAGTCGGGCTGACACCACAAAAAAGGCTCTGCATCGTAAGCGATACATGTCTGGGTGTCGAAGGTATCTTAGATACTTAGAAAAGACACACCCCGGTGTACTCCTAGAAAAACAAGTGCAGACGACTCCAACTCTCTTGAAGGACACATTCATCAACATATTTAAAATTTACATGTGTTGAGTAAAAAGGCACTCGAGAGGCCCCTTGTTCCAATGTAAGGGAGAGAAAACTAGACACAATCCTATGCCCTCCATCATCTGGTCGTCCATCTACACTTTCAAGTCTGACAAACTAATGAGACGGTTGACTAAAGCAAGAATAGACTTATTCCCTAGTATTGAGGAAGAGGTCTAGAGGAGAGTCTTTGGGATTGGAACTTTGGGTGATGTCTAGACTTGACTCTCATGAATGCAGTACACTAAAATCATATCCTTATATTATATGTACAAACAGAGAGTCTGAAAATTATAGAAGTTGGATTCCTTTTGCTAAAGCTTGGTTGAGCCCAGAACTTTAGGATCACTAAAATTAAGGGTCTTCTATGATTTAAGCCTTGAAAATACACATGCACTGTCAGGGATGTAATCAACTAAGTCATTCATTCATGCTCGGGGACGAGCATGGTCCAAGTATAGGGGTATGATGAATCTCGTGTTCATCATGCTAAAATTAGTCCTAGGCTCTGTTCCCCATCATTCACTTGTAATTAATCATTAATAGAGCATTATTAGTATATATACATGTGTAAATAATATCTACATTTCATCATGCATAATTGCATTAAAAATCTCAAGTGTAAATTAGCTCAAAAAGCCGCTAACTTCTCACATTTGTAGATAATTCGTCCTAACTCCGATTGACCCAAAACCACCTTCATTGTGTAGATATTACTAACCTTATTAAATAAAAAATACGAAAAAAATTACTAACCCTAATAAGTGTCAAATAATCCCAAAGTCTAATTTCACATCTGACGGACCAAAATGAGCATATCTCCCACATACAGTGTCCGATTTTGGTCTAATCACTTTTAAAGTACTCCATTTTCAAATACCTTCAAAACAAGACCAATTTTGTATTCAGAGCTCATTTGTGAAAATTGTGTTTTGGGCCTCTTTTGCGCATTTAGACTTTTTGCTATTTTTGACCTCAGTTTTTATGTACATAATTAAACTTTTTAATTTTATTTCTTCTTCATTTGTGTTCTTTGATGAAAGTTTTATTAATTGTCATAAAAAATCCAAATTCAGATTAAAACTGAAATCAAAGAAACTGACCAAGTCCAAGTGTCCGTTGTGAGTCTGTTTAAGAGTTGTGTGTTTCTGACTTCTATTTTTCTTCCTAATTTATTATCTATTAAAAATCCAAAAAATTAGAATAGTATGTAAATAATTTTCTTGTATTTTATCATATTTTTTATATAATTTTTATTCTCTCTAAAACCACCAAAAAAATACAAAATCCCAAAAATCCGATTTCTGTACATATGGAGAACCACCAAAAAATATCACTTCGCACAGGATATCTCTTTTGCTCCCGGGCCCTTCATGAAAGTTGTAGATCTCATCGAGACGAACAACTTTCGTGAAGAAAAATTTTCGATCCCAGGTCTCCTCTTACTTCTTTTCCCCGCTTTAATTTCGAATTTTTTTGGGTGACACGTGGCAGCCCCTGGGCGTGCCACGTGTCTCCCAATTGTCCTCTCCCCAGCCCTGATCACGTGCCTTGCACGTGACGGCGCCCTCTCCAGTCAACCACGTGCAAAGCACGTACCCTCCACCCCTTCTCATTCCCTACAAACGCCAACCCCCGCCCCCGTCCTCTCCTCCGCCCTCGTAACGTCTGCTACCACCCTCACCATGGCCTCCGGCCGTTACATCCTCCACGTAACGCCCCTCCATTCACCTCCTATAAAGAACCTCCCCTCACAACTGCTTCCCGCATCCGCCATTATCCCTGAAGTCGGTAACAGTGACTTGGAGGGCGTGATCCAGAGGAAGCTTCACCTCTGCTGCCGCTCCTTCGGTGAGTGGCTGAGCTTCACCGCGAACGCCCACGGCTGAGGCAAAGATCGAAGAGGCGTTGGCCTCTCCACACTTCCCAGGCGAACTCGACACATAACCCCCATTATGTTTTCTTCCATTTTTGATCTCCTTCATTGCAGGTAGACCGCCCCGCCACTTGCCAGCAGATGAACACGGCTGTCCCGCCTACTACGACCTCGCCATCGACGGTCGCGGCTCCTCCACCGCAGCTCTGCCCGCCTTGGGAGCCGCACCCGACATCATCCTCCAGGCACTCGGCCACCACCTTTGGGTTCCTGAGCACTCGCCACCGCTGCTCTGCCGCGCCTTGCCCCTCCCCCCCCTCCGCGCCTCGCCCCTCCATCGGGCTTGTCGCATCTCGACCGCCCCTTCGCCCATCGCCGCCTGGGCCCTCGACGACCATCTCCCCGCACCGCCTCGATCGCCCCTCCGTCGCAGCATACAGCTGCCGTCGGATTAGGGCACAGGCCCTTGATCTCACGACCCAAGGGCCTTCCGCGTGTCCGCCCCCAAGCCTTTCCCGAGCCTTAGCTTCGGTTCCTCCGAACCTGAGCCTCGGTACACGTGCCTCGTGCCTCCCCCACCGAGCCTCTCGTTCGGGCTGCGAACCTATCGCCCGGGCCCGAACCTCAGGCTCGGGCCACCCAAGCCTTAGCCTCCGCCACCAAGGCTCCAGGTGCACGTGCAACACACGTGCGCGGTTGGAAAAATTGCACGAAAGCCCCTATTTGTTTCAGATATTGCAGAAATACCCTCGCTAGGGGAAAATTATATAGGGGCCCCTCAAGTTTTTATTATTTATAGATAAGTCCTCCTAGGGACCTCTTTGTAAGGAAAACTTTTTTTATTTATATTTTAGTCCCTGAACTTCATTTTATCATATCTTTTTCATACGAACTCCATTTTGAGCATATAATATGTCATTTTGAAGCTATTTCCATGCTCTATCACTTGGCATAATTTGTGGATAGATTCGAGGCTGTTTATTGATAAATATTATTGAGGATATCTGTTGGCATATGCAGGCTTATTTTGACATATTTGTATTGCAATTTCATGGATAAATTGATGAATCAATTTACACAGGGGTGCTCTTTTGAAGGATAGATATTTATCTTTCATTCTTTTACAGGATAATTTTATGGAGGCTTCGATCAGAAAATAATGATTTATCAATAGAATCATTTGTCTTATCCAAGTAAATTTCAGGATTGTCTCTCAGAATTATTCTCCTTCTGCCCGCTGCTAGATTTATTTTGATAAATATTTCTAGGCATAATTTCTTGAAATTATTCGATCTGTGGTAATATTTGAGGATTAATTGATAAATTTATTTGAGGAAGAAACTTCTTAAATCATAGATCTAGTGCTTCATTTTCCCTGTATATTTCTTCACATTTGCATCTCATTGCATTATACATTTTCTCAACACAGAAATTAATCCAGCATTAATTAGTTATTAAATTTGATTAAAAACCACGCAACAATGAATCACTGTTCCCTGTGTTCGACCTTGGTACACTTGCCAAGTAAAAATACTCCACAATAGTCAAAGTTTGTGGTATTTTAACGAACCGAATTTACCTCCTATACTACGACAATTTCTTATTATTAAAGAGGCAAATTTGACGTTCATCACCTATACATACTGTTTGAAAAATCTTTGCAAAATGATTTTCGAATTTTATAAATATTTGTGAAAATTATTTGTAAAATATATTTGCAAAAATTAGTTTTCAAAATGCTTGTAAAATTATTTTCAAACTATTTTGAGAACTATGTCTATATTTATAACAAATAAAATATCCTTACAGGCTCTATATGAAAACCTATAAATAACAACTAACCTAACCCCTATAAATACTTAGTATAAATTATTCACCTAATTCTTATAAATACAGAAGCATTTCGGTGTAAATATTTGCACATCATTATTTCACTAAATCCTTTTATGTTTCGATAATCCTTAAAAACTTGCAAAATCAGAAACCTATAAAAACTTGCATAATAGTTTGCAAAACTTTTTCAAAAATCCATAAAAAGTTCAAAAATCAGAAAATTAATTCACAAAATATTTTCTTGCATTGTACACATCACATACATTTTTTGGAATAATCTAGACTATTGAACATGTCTAAAGTAAAATCTGAAGATTAGAGCTTGGTATAGATCTTAACACACTTAATTTCAGAGGAACCCATGGAGGATTGGAATTGGAGATACTTCAGGTCACCTTAACCTAATTCTTTAGATTCCATGAGACCATTTCATGAGTCAATTCAATGTATCTAAATAGAACCCTTCATATTATCCTTAAGACTCTTGAGATAGTGGATTGATCAGAAACCTCACACTTAACACTAAGCTAAATCCAGATGGATGGTTGAAACATATTGGAATATAAGTCTGGATGATGCTAGGCTGCTTCGTCAAGGGTGGCTCAGAAACAATTCTCAGGGATTGCCAAAACAAGTACTCCAACCACTACTTTTGTTAACAATGATATCTAAAGACTGGAGATATATTGAGACAAAGCTTTAAATGAGGAATGGTCCGCCAATGCAACTTTTTCCAAGACCACAAAAAATGGGAGGACCAAAAGATGATATATCCTCTGGGCCACAAACAAGAATGCATAAGCTATACAAAGTCAAAGATAACATCAAAAATAAGCCTACGCCAAAAAATCCACTAAAATTTTGAGCTTCAGAAAAAACGTGCTTCTTGGTGAAGACTCTATTATAATGACCGAGCTTCACAAGGGAATCGACTACACTGGTCCATTCCCACTTCTTTTCTCCTTCTTCTAGCTTCTTACCCCATTCGATTGTAAAGATTGAAAGCACCTAACCTTATAAGGTAATATCTATCTCCACGAGGATGAGTTACCAGAAGAGGAGACTCCTTTTTAGTTCAACGATTTGTCTGGGAGAGCTGAAAAAATCACACACATGGTTCTATCACTTCAAGGTAGCAGAAGTATGCGACTGAGAGGATGGTTCTAACCAGACTGTGATTAGAACTGAATAATAGGATTATGGAACCTAAGGGTTTTTTTGTCACACTTACTAACCTTGCTGTAGTTCCGAACAAATAAATAATCCAAAGGTCTTCTCTGAGCTCCAGATTTTGACTTTACTAAGACAAGTTTAAAAGTAGAAAATTATTCCAAGTTATTTCTTTCTCTTTTCTTTATTTTCTTTTCTACACTTATAAGAATAAGTATTTGCAAGGGACTATCAACGATAAGTATAGGGGGTGATGAATCCTCATTTCACCACCTTTATTCTTTCATTTTGGCCTTAAATTTCTAGCTAAATGCATGTATATCTCATTAATTTGTGAAAATAAACTCTCTATAATTTACACAAAATACTGGATAAATATTGTTTTTATTTCCAAAATAAACGAATAAAGGAAGGAAAAGAAAAAAATGAAGTGTCAAAGGCACTGAGTGATCCTAGACCATGAGACCTAGTCATCATGACGACTCACCTCGATAAGGAATAAAGTAGGGGGATAGGGCAGAGAAATTATGCATAAAATACACAAAAACCCTAATTTTTAAAGTAGGGAGAGTCATCAATAATTACATTTTGGGACCTATTTTATTTTATTATTTTTACACCTCAAATAACAAAACCCTCAACATAAATATTGTACAAAAAATACAAAATAATACAAAATTGATTTCATTGAAAAATAATGCACAGTGTGCTCGAGACACACAAAATAAAAAGCCATAAAGAAAACTTTGCAAACATGTATGTTCTCCATATTTATTCTTTAACATTTTCAATTTCTTTTATTTTTGAAATATTGTAAATATTATTTTAAAAATACATATAATTAAAATATAATAAAATCATTAAAAACAAAATAAATTAAATAAAGTATTTTAATACATAGGAAAAGTATACTATAATATACCTATAAGATATATGTACTTAACTAATTAAGCATGCAAATAAATTCAGAAAAATACAAAAAATACCTTAACATTTATTTAAATAAATAAATATATATAAAATAAAAATATCAAAATACACGTATATTTACCTATATGTGTACTTGTAAATATTAACCTATATTAAATAGCCTCTAAAAATAAATAAAATAGGAACTAAATACTATATAAAATTACAAATATTTTTTATATTTTCACCAAAAATTAGTAAAATAATTTGTTATTTTTTATCTAATTAATAAAACATTTAACCTTGGATTTTTTTGTTGGTCCACGTGGACCAATCAGAAGCAAACCCTTGTTGACTTGGGTCAACACCCACTTTATCTTTGTGACCTGACAAAATGTCGAATCCCCTCTTTTCTTACCCTTTTCCTGCTCGAACCACTTATCATTTGGCTCCATGTTCTAAGAAAAACTTGTTTATTTGATACCCCTAAAAACCACCTATGTCTTAGATCAAATCGAGCTTTCTTGAGCAGGCTAAATCTTCAATCGAAGCCACCCCTCCACATTGTCTATAAAAAGACTCCTTCTGCCATATTTTGAGTTTGATCCCTCTTCAGCTGTTCTTATCCCCTCAGATCCTAAACATCCCTTTACTTGGTGGCAACATCTGATTGGGAGGATCTGTAGCAAGGAGGAGGAGTGGAGGAGGAGATCCACCCATCGTCGGAGGCAGCTCCAACTAGTTCAGCTTCTTCGACCCCTAGTCGGATTGAGGCCTTGCCCTTCCATTCTTTGGTAAGTCTTTGGTTAAATTTAAATTTCTGCATTTTAACTTGGCTTTTAGTCAGTAGGTTAAGGTGTAATATGAAATCTCCTTTTGACCTGGAGCTCATGCTACATGCCAAATTAGCTCATTTCCCATAGTGATCCGCTCTGAATTTCATCCCAAATAAATCCCCTACGCATTCTCCATAAGTTCCTCCATCTGATCAACCCATATCCATCGTGGATCTAGGACTCGAGCTCCTACTGCTACGTTGAATTCTCGTAGTAGATCCAGGTCGACTGGAGCCATCATAGCCTCCAGAGCTTCCTCAGCCTCATTGGAGAAGATCGGTACATACAGAGATCCCCAGGAGTGTGTAGCCATCGTTGGATTGAGAAGTTGATGCTGGAGTGGTTGGGAAATCAAGATCGAAGCCCATCTCAGATGAATTGTTCCGACGTTCTTTGTGAGCCACTGCCTGCCATTAGATCAAAAACACGATACAGATCTCATCTGGGTTGTCCGTTCTTTTTGAAGCGGTGCGAGACCTCGATCGTTGGATCGACCAAATGGGGCACAAGGAATGGCACAATTACATGCATTAAAGTTGGGTAAATATCATATTCCCACTCTACATTTTTTGTATTTTCTCAAAGGTACTGTAAACATTCTATTTGCATTATCTTTTTGATTCAAAAATTTTGGGTATTTTGCAAGCATCACCTCACATTTATCTTATAATACAATAATGCCCCTTCTAGTTCATTTATTTTTTATTTTTTACATTTCTATTTTCTATAAATACAAGCCATGCTCCAAAAGAATTACAAAAATAGGAGTAAATGCCCGATTGGATGCTTATTCACGCCATGTGGTTTATTTAGCATTTTCTTGCATTTACTATTTACTAAAAATAAAAAGAGCACTTTTTATTACTTGTTTCCCATAATAAATAAATTTTTTTAAAAATCTATGAAAAATAACAAAAAATTACCTAATGTTTATTAGTGTATTCTATCACTACAAACCAAAAGTCACAAAAAATCAAAAGAAACCCCTAAAATTACAAATCCTTCTTGATCCTAAAAAATCAAAAAATATTTCAAAAATCCCAATAAATTATTTTTCTATCATATATTTTTATATGTACTCTCTACTTCATATTAAAATTAGCTTTGAGACATTTTAGACCTATTTTATATTTTTAAAACTTCAAGAAAATCCAGCCTATTTAAATATTCCCTATTTTGGACTATTTATAAAAATACAACAATTAGCAACAATTCCTAAAAAACTCACAGAAATAGAAGAATATTTAAAAAACACAAAATATTTAATTTTATAATTTTTTTACTTTATATAGCTATATTTATATATAGAATACCTTATATATCTTATATATACATATATTATTATATACACTTATTATTATTTATTATAAATACTTACATATATTTTAAAATCTATTAAAAAACTAAAAAGGATTGTTTATATATATTAAATCCCTTATATTATACATATTACATTATATTACATATATATACATATTTATAAACTTATATATACTATAAAAAGAAAAGAATTAAAAATCAAAAAAACATAAAAAGAAAATAAAAATTAAAAAAAACTAAAATTAATATAAAAAAATAGAAAATTAAAAAATCCACAAAACATTGAATCTTATGCAGTTATATATACATAGATATGCATTATTTAGCAATAAATAATTGGCTACACCCCCTTGTTCCCCATGTTCGACATCATGCTCGTACTTTCACTATACACATTTATTTGTAAGGTTTTATCATAAATTTTGATCCACTTTGCATTGATTGTTTGCTTACTTGTGGGTTGATTGTTGATTTGGTCGGATCTTGAGTGAGGTCATCTCATCGATTGTGCATCTAACCTTGTGAGCGCACAAGACCTCCTCTATGGATTCGATCATTTCACATCGGCCAATGCCTAGTCTATGAGTTGTTGCTGAATTTTCTGAATAGAGGCAAGAAGATGGGAATTCACTACATTTTGGTGTTGCTGCTAGCCTTGTTCTAGCTGCGGTGGGTGTTGAGGTCCCTTCCATCATCCTGTCGGAGCCATGTCTGAATCTGAATCTGAAAAAATCTTGGGCTCCAGATTAGGCTCTTGATATGCACATTGAATGATGCTCCCATCAGTCTGAATAGAAGCACCAGATGTAGAGAAGTGTTATGTGTTAAGGTCAACATAAAACTTCATTGTGGATAGAGAAGTGTAAGGAGTGAAATCAGTTTCCATCCAAAATGGGAAGAGTTCGAGACAAGAGTGATCCTGGATTATTGAAGAAGGCAGGGATTCTAGAGAGCGGTTTTCAAAGTCTGAACCGTGATATATGGAATCGCCTCGAAATATTGGAGATGTCGGATGCATGGAATCAATATGGGTGTTGGTGGGGTCCCCACCAAGCCATCCATGAGTCTCCATATCGAGGTTAAAGAGGGAGATCGAGAATGGATGAAGGATACAATGATAAATAAGGAAGAAATGGAGTGTAAAATAGTAGAAGGCTTAAAGTGAGCGGTGGTCAAAGAGAATGAAACATGGAAAATGAAAAATGGTACAAAGTTACAGGACTGATATTTGAACTTAATCTAAATCAAACAAACACCTAGAGGGCTATTTTTATCTTTTCAAATTTATTTTTATTTTACAAGCAAAATCTTTTCACAATTCCTTAGAAGGCTAACCCTAGAGGAGAGTGTGTACTGCCAGGAAAGTACCATGTACTTGTTCCACCTTCTTTGTAACCTGTGATTTGTGCACTTAGAGGTCCTTGATCCTGTGCCTAGGGGGCTAATCAGTCAAAGAAATATAAAAAGGAAGCCAATAGGAGAAACCATTACTTCCCTCACAAGTGAGGTACTCGGACGCATGCGATGAGAAAGACAACCCCGTGAGTGCATGGCCTATGCTCAATACTTCAGACCAAGTCGGATGCTCCACACAAGGTGGGAACACCATCGTCGACATGTCCTACATAGAATAGAAGCGCCAATACTTCACTGTCATAGGTGATTATCAAGCCTGCCACAGATTGGAATTTGGGCTCTAGTCCTTAGGGGTCGTGCCTTACTCTATCTGAATAGTACCTAAAAATAATGAGGGCTTTATGAACCCAAGATAATGATATCCATAAAGAATTTTAATTTAGGGCCAAGTTTTATTAGTAGCTGTTGACATGATTTTCTTTAAGTTTTTATTTACATGAATTATTCACATGTGGCATCACAACTCAAAGAAGTGTGAAACAAAAACTAATTATTCTCAATAAAAAATAAACACACAAAAAATGGAGAATGAGAAATTGTTATTTAATTTACCTATATAGCAACATGATCGAACCCATGGAGGCTACAAATCCCGAGGGTTATTCTAATAATTGAAATAAATCAATACACTATGCTTGTTTTTTGTTATTTTTATATTTTAAATTTTTAAATTTTGTTTTCTATTTTTAAATTTTTTATATTAAATTTTAAAAATCAATAAAATGATTAAAGAAAAGAAATGAACAATTTAAGACAAGCACTCTTTTTGAATTTTTTAATAATAGCAAATATATAGAATAAAATTTTGGGAATTTTTTTTGTTTTTCAACTTTTTCTTATGTTTTTATGAATTTTTCAAAATTTTTAGCAAATTGTAAGACCTTTAAATAAATAAAATAAATAAATAAAGTAAACAAAAAATAATACGAATATTTCTGGATTTTTAAAATATCAAATAATGCCAAAATTGATGAAAATTATACAGAAAGAAAGATTAATTTTTATATTTTATAGAAAGCAATTATGATTTTTTTGGATTTTTAAATTTACATTATATAATTTTTTAATATTTTTGATTATTTTACAATTTTTATGGTTTTTTTATAAATTATCACAATATGAAAATTAGTCAGAAATTAAAACAACACAACATATGCAAGTGGGATTTTTTTAGAATTTTTGATGAAGTTTTTATAATTTTTAATGATTTCTAAATGCAAACATGATGATTTTAGGTTATTATTGATATTTTACAAATAAGAAAAATGATGGCAATATAATATAAAAATTATGGATGCAAGGTGAGTGTTACAGGAGTCTACGTAATTTTTATGGAGTTTGTAGAGGCCTTTTGCTAAATTTTATTTAATTTTAAACATGCAAAATAAATATGCTGACTCACAAGGACTAATATGCAAAGAAACAATGTTTACTGGCTAAATGATAACAAATAATTAAATTTCAGGGTAAAATATGCAAAATTCCCAAAATCTCACGTGCTTGGGCATGTGTTCCCCGCTCGACCAGACTAAAATGCCAATAAAATAATTCAATGCTCCAAAGAGTGACATAGAACTTCAATATAATTATTGTAAAATTTCCAAAATCTCACGTGACAAACACACACAGTTCAAACTGGACTTATTCGCAACTAAAATAAATGCAAGGAATAAAAGTGCAATTGTTCAATCAAAGGCAGACTAACATGTGTCCACGTAGAACTTTATTGAAAATAAATTAATGACATGGATAACGGTGCAAAAATAACATTAAATGACGTGGATGGCTGGATGGCTCATATGCTCTACGACGTTGATCGTATGATTGGAGGTAGATCCGGCATCAAGGGCCATGATCAGATCTTGAAGATGTAATCCATGGTCGAATTTTGGGGGACCATTTATGGCTGAGATCTAAACTGGGAGTTGTTCTTCATCATACGATCCTGAGGGCACCTGGAGGAACTAGGAAGCACGTACTCTTCTTTGAACTTGGATTGTATGGATCTCCATTGTCTCTCAACTAATATGTACTAACTCATGCTCAGAAGATAGCCCAAGTGATTTCGCATCTGATGAACACCTTGGATAAGCGAAAAAACACCAGACCTAGGATCTGGAAGGTGGTTAAACCATGCTGCTCCAGGAACCTATACTAGATCTGATCTATGCTCTTCAGGCATTCCCTAGAGCTTCTGAAATCTGCAAATTATAGCTGAATCTCGGAAAGGCTCGTTGGCTTAAAAGTTAGGTCAAAAGTGTGCTAAAAGTTAATGAGCAGGGATCTCTAGTGAGGGTGATCGGGAAGGAGATCGAACTCCTAATCCTTGGGGATCTAGAGGTGAACAGAATGTGTAAGAGATGGAGAATGGTCAAGCGAATGATTTGGCGTAGTCGGGAGTTGCTTCGGGTGATCGGATCTCCTCCGATCTTACAGATTAGAATTGTATGAAGAAGATTTGGTTTAAATGACTAATATGAAATTGAAGTGAAAAATGCAGATTGAATTGAAGAATTAGATATATTACCTATAGATGGATAGGAGGTAGGAGAACACCTTGATCTGTGGCTAGGCGGAGAGGTGGAGACGTGCGGTAACGATTGCCGACGATGTAGGTGAATCTCGTCTTTCACTCAAAGCATCGTGCTCCAAATCGTAGGGCAGTGACTCTGTCACACCTGCTATCTCTAGTGCACAATCGCGGGCAAGGAAATGGGGTGGAGATGGATTACTAACTCGCCGGATGTGAATGTGGTTTATTTATAGGCGGGGCTCTGACATTTTTTAAAATTCAAAATGGGAGCTATCCGTGGAGTGATCGGTGGAGCTAACACGTGGGCATGGGATGTCAATGAATGAGCGAGAAAATCGGAGATGGGAGCATAGGTGGTTAATGATCGAGCGTGTGGGAAACAATGTGAGAAGTAATGGTGGGGGCATGCTAGATGAAGGAAAGAGGCGTAGCCGAGGAGTTGACATGGGTCAGCAGACCCGGGATTGTCTAATCAGGAGGCTCCTAGAATAAGTCCAAAATAGGCTACATGACAAATTAGTGTGAAAATGTTAAATAAATCAGTTAAAATCGAAAATGAATTAGCTAAATTAATTAATGTAAATGGAAAATGTTAGGAATAATTTAATGTTAATTTTAGTGATTTTTAATTAATTAAATAATAGAATTACAAGGGTTAATATAAATACAAGGTGTTATTTACAAGTGTGTATACCTATGTACATACTAATTTAATTTTTAATTAATTATTTTTATACATATGTGTACAATTTATTATTTTATTTATATACAATATTTTAAATGATTTGAATGATATTTTTATTTTATTTTTAAGAGTTAATTTATTAGGTTAATTAAATAGATATAGGTACAATATATACATGGTGATATATATACAATATATGCAAGATTTTATTTTTGTTAATTTTAATTTTATGATTTTTATTTATATTTTATATGAGTTAAATACAATATTTACAAATATTTAAAAAATATAAAATTCACAATTATGCACAAGAAAGAAATTAATTAAATATTACACACATATATATGTACAATATACAATAATACCCCAATTTGCCACATTTTACACCTTAACTCTGAATTTTATGAAACACCTCCATTATAAAGAATATTTAATTTGGAGTGCAATGAAAGCGAGTTTGATGAATTTGGAGTTCAAGTGGAGAAGATATTGATCTAAGAATTTTGTACTTTTGTGGCTTTGGACACTGATGCATTTTACAGAATATATATAAACACACCTACAGATTTTAATTGCAATTATTTTTGTTTTTTACAAGAGGGTTTTATTCACAAATTTCAAGAAGAAATAATGATTTCTTACAAAGGGTTAGGTGATGAAATAAAATAATTGAAGAATTGTGTATTATAGACAATATTATACAAGTGAGGAATATAAACAGGTATCAAGTGTATTTTTGGTGTTTTTGGCCTTATCTCCCCCTACTTTATTCCTTGTTGATCAGGTCAAGTTTTGACCTTCTCTTGGGGTTTGATTCATCCTGTATCTATTACATATATATAATTTTTTTATTTCTTTCTTTTTCCTTTATTTATTTATTTATTTTAAGTTAAAATAGTAATAAATGACAATATTTACACAAAGGTGCAGGTTAGTAAGAATATAGATTTATTAATATCTACTTGTGTTTTATAAGGAATTTTAAGCTAAAATAAATGAATAAAGATGATGAAATGCAGATTTATCATCCCCTTGTGCTTTTCCTTTGCTATTCCCTTAGTAAACACTTATTTGAATGAATAAGTGAATAAAAGAAGAAGAAAAGAAAATAAATGACTTAGAACAATATCGAGTATTAAACTTATTTTCAAAAATTTGTAGTATGGACTCTGTCAGACCTTTGGATTATTAGTATGTTGGATCCTTAATGGAAAATGGATTTAAAACCTAACAGCCCTCAAGTTCCACAAGACTCCTATTCAAGTCGCCTCAACGGTTAGAACAAGTCTGCATACACAAATTCTTATGACTATGAATCTTTACTTGTACTGTGTAAGTGAAATATAGCACCCCATCTCAAAAGTAGCAAAAAACAACCTCCCTCAACAATGTAACTCTAGTTCCCTGATCTAGTAACTCTTTCCTCGAGGAGCGGGGATATTCCCTTCTAAGTTAAAGTACAACCAGCTCAAGAAGTAGAGATGGAGAAAAGAATGGAAGGCATCTAGTGTAGCCACCTATCCTTGGATGCATGATCAGTGTAGCCAAGTCATTTGGCTTCAAGCTCACAATAATTTGTCATTGAAGCTCATCTTATTTTACTACTTTTATATACACTCCGGCAGGCATTTTCCTTTTTAATCGGGCATGTCCACTTTTGGATACTCTGTATTTTTTTAATATATAAAAGGGTGCATCATGTATATTAGGAGATTTTCCTCTTGAGCCAATAGACTATCCCTCTTTTGAAGCATTATTGCAAACCCGCAGCATCCTGTCTTTAGACCTCAATGCCATTAGATCAGGTTGAGATGCACTACCCTCCCTAGAGGAAGACAGATGTTCCCACCAGTTGTAACACACATGTGTGCTACCCAAGCCAAGGATTCTGCCTCCTCACCACTTCCTCCATGAAGAGCTACGTGTAGAGTGGTTGTCCAAGTTAAACCACGGTCTGGAAGAATCATGCGTGTGTTGTTAAATGTTGTACTTAGACTCATCAAGATGACATGTGAACATAATCTTATGGACTCGAAGAATTAAGTCGCTAGGACCTAAAAAGTCTCAACTCTAGTTCTTATAAGGTTCCTAAAAAATTAAGTAGATTAAGATCCAACTAAAATCCATTCATGAATTTTATTCCAGACTTGGTTTAAATGTCAATACCATTCTAAAAAATGCACATGCAAATGTAAGAAAATATACAAAACATTTTTTTGAAAGAAGAAAAAGTGAAAAACTTTTTGAAAACGTTTTCGAAGAGTTTTGTAATTTTTTATGGATTTTAAGCATTTTTTAGGTTAGTAGACTGACTACATACAAGTATATACAAGGGTTTTATAATAAAGAGTATTATTCATAGGATGGTAAATGTTTTATACACACGTAGATTTTACAAGTTTAATATACAACCCATATTGCATATCCCACATGACAAATCATTTTGTACAATATACATAGTTTTGATACATAAAATAGTTTTGCAAACATTTTCTAAAAAAATATAGTCATTTTATTAATAAAAGTACGAGTTATGGTTAAAGTATATATACAATATATATGACACCCCCTATACTTAGCTCGAACTATATCCTCATAGTGATCAAAGTGCTACAAAGGAAGACATAACTCGTGCTAAGTATAGAAAAGTGAAAAGAATACTATAGAACAATGACGTAAAGGATAAACGAAAAGAATAGAAGATAGTGATCCCCCATATACATAGGATCAAATAATCCTAAGTATAGAGGACTGTACAAATGGGAAAATCGAGGAAAAGAATATATAGACTCAATGACTCAACCTGTCCCACCTATACTTAGGGTAAAATATCCCTAAGTATAGAGAAGAATATCAACAAGTTGAGGGACAAGTGAGAGAACAACACAAATCACCCACCTACCCTATACTTAGGATAAAGTACGTCCTAAGTATATCACACACACACACATACACACACACACACGAGAAGGAGGTGAATGATAAAAATGGGGGAAGAAAGAATACAATGAGTGGATGTATAAAAGAGATAATCAACTCATGTATCAGACTTAGAAGATGTCAAAAAGTCTTTGTCTGATACCACAAATAGAATCAACCACATACATGAATGTATTATGATCTAAATATGGCTTCAGCAACTATACATTCAAAACAAATTGTTGTGCATCAGATGACAACACATATCTGACAATACTACCATTGTCACGTACAACTCTCATGATGAATGGTTCTGACCATTTGCTTTTCAATTTTCATGGAAACAACATCAACTTAGCATCAAACAACCATGCTTTCTGATTAGGGGAGAAGGTCTTTCTTCTATTGTGTCTATCATGACAACGCTGGACTCTCTCCTTATACACGAGTGAGTTGTCGTATGCAAAATCTCGGAATTCCAGCAATCTATTCAAATCTAACTTCCTGCTCTTCCCTGCTTTCTCATAATCAAGATTGCATACATAGAGTGCACATAAAGATTTGTGAATTAATACTAGTTGCAGGTGGCAAGGCTTTCCATAAACTAATCTGTAGGGAGATATAACCAAAGGAGACGTGTATGCCATCCGATAAGCCCATAGAACTGAGTCAAGCATCTGGGACCAGTTCTTCCTATATGGACATAGAAATTTTTGAAAAATCATCTTAATCTCCCTATTTGAAATCTCAGCCAAGCCATTATTCTTGGAGTGGTAAGGAGATGCAACCCTGTGATCAATGGCATACTCCTTCACAAGCTTCTTGATTTCTTTATTAATGAATAGGATTCCTCCATATGAAATGAGTATTTTGGGAATCCCAAACCACACAATAATGTGGTCCTTAAGAAAGGCACACACTGTATGACTATCAGTGGATCAGGTGGGGATAGCCTCCACCAATCGACTAACGTAATCCACGACAAGCGGGATGTACTAATATCTCTGACTGATAGGAAACAAGCCCATGAAGTCTATGCCCCAAGCATCAAAAACATCAGAATTCGGTGTGTATCACAAGGGCATGGTATCTTTCGAACTAATGGTTCCTACCATCTTCTGATAGCTAGTACAACCTCAAACATACTCTGTAGCATCCTTACATAATGTTGGCCACCATAGGCCACTTTGTAAAACCTTTTATGTCTTGCGCTTCCCCGAATGATGACCACCATATTCTAGTTTGTGACAGTGCCCAAGTACAATGGTGTGTTCCTCATGAGGAATGTACCTTCTCTAGATACAATCCGCACCCTCACGAAATAGGTAAGGATCCTACCATTGGTGATAATGAATCTCTAACAGGAATCTGTCTACCTTGTACATCGTCCAATCTTGTGGAACTTTCTTGAAGACAAGATAGTTCACAATATCAACATACCATGGGAGTGAGGCGACAGACAAAACGGTCTCATATGGAAAGGTTTCATAAATAGGGATCATGCTCTGCTCAGACATTTCAGCATCTGTAATGCGGGAAAGGTGATATGACACAACATTCTTGATTCCAGGTTTATTCCGAATCTCTAAATCAAATTCCATGAGAAGAAGGATTAATTTGATAAGGCATGGTTTGGCATCCTTCTTTGCTTGTAAATACCGTATGGTAGTATGATCCGCATACATAATAACGTGCGAACCGGGGAGGTAAGATCTAAACTTCTCTATCCCAAACACAACGGCTAATATCCCTTTCTATGTAACTGTATAGTCCTCATCCAGAGTCTTGCTAGCATAGTGTATAACAAATGATATCCCATCCCTTCGCTGCCCTAAAATAGCTCCAACTACGAAATCTGAGGCATTTGTCATGATATCGAAAGGAAGAGACCAGTCAGGTGGCTATATGATAGGAGCACTAACAACCATATCTTTCATGTGATGAAATGCAAGGAGGACTTTCTCATCAACAACAAATTCACTCTCCTTGCATAGAAGCTCAGTCAAAGCTCTGGTGACCTTGTTGAAATCCTTAATAAATTTCCTATAGAATCCAATGTGTCCTAGAAATGACCTTAAGTGCTTCAAATTCTTCAGTGGCTCAAGCTTAGATATCACATTGATCTTGGTCGGGTCAACCTCCATACCATGTTTAGAGATTATGTGGCCCAACATAATTCCATTGTTCACCATAAAGTGACTCATCTCCCATGAGAGCACTAGATTTACCTCACAACAACATTGAAGAACTCGGTCTAATTGAGCAAGACATGCATCAAAACTATCCCCATAGACCAAGAAATTGTCCATGAAGACCTCTAGAAAGCTACCCACCATGTTAGCAAAACAACCAACATAGACCTTTGGAATGTAGCGGGGCGTTACACAATCCAAAGGGCATTCGTCTAAAGGCATATGTACCAAATAGGCAAGTGAAAGTAGTTTTCTCCTAATCTTCAGGAGCGATAACAACCTAGTTATATCCCGAGTACCCATCCAAGAAACAAAAGAACTCTTTCCTTGCCAACCTCTCAATAATCTGATAAATAAAAGGCAGTGGAAAGTGATCTTTCTTGGTAACTGAGTTTAGGTGCTGATGATTTACACAGACACATCATGAAATAGGTACCCAGGTTAGAATCTCCTCACCACGGCCATTCTTCACGATAGTAATCCCAGATTTTTTTCAGGACCAGATGTAAAGGGCTAACCCGCTTGGAATCCATAATGGATATCTAAAGCCAGCATCACACCTCTGATATCTTTCATGACAACCTCCCTCAGATTAGGATTTAGACAACGTTGACCCTCACGGGAGGGTTTACAATCATCTTCTAAGTAGATATGATGTGAGCACAACGCTGGAATAATCCCACGGAGATCTGAAATATTCCATCCTATGGCCTTGTGGTTTCTCTCAGCTTTCTTTAGCATGCGAGATTCTTATTCATCAATTAACTACGAGCTGAGGATGACCGGAAACATTTGGCAGGGACCCGCAAGGAAGGCATATTTTAACATTGAAAGTAAAACCTTGAGCTCAAGTGGGGTCTGAATCGACTCTTTGATGACCTCTATAATTTAACTGGTAGAAGGAATATGATGATCCGGCCTATGTGTACTGTCCACCGTGGCTAATAACGACTCAACAAATAAAATCTCAGATAGATCTGCAACGAATGATCTATGCTAAAAAGGAGGGGCTCATCAGGTTGTTCATAATTATCTGTAATCTCATCAACTAACGGCTTAAATATCTTAGCAATAATTTAAGAAGGGTGTCTCTAATCAATGCATAACTCATGAATCTCAACATATGGCTCAGAAGTCTGTACCTTAGAATTCTCAGAAGAGGCATATCATTAGTAGTCTCAGAATGACGTGTCAAAGGAATATCACTATGTACCTCCAAAAACTTAGACTGATCCTAATAAATTAGCTCAAATAGTCCATCAACAAACAACTCAGTTAGATCAACAAGGGAATTCACGTCGACTATGCTTTCCAGAGGGTCCATTTGGGAAAGGAACTCCTGGGTATCTATGAAATCAATGAAAGATCTATCTCCTGAAATTCAGCAAGAAAACCACAGTCCTCTGGATCTGGTGTAACTTTCTCTCTCTCTCATCTGCTACTGCTGGTGGCGATGATGGTTTAGGATTGGGGATCATCTTAGTTTTGACCTAATTACACCAAGAGTGAAAGATGATCTCTCCAGTACCTTAATTGAATACCTCTTCAACCATTCAAAGGAACAATCAACCTCGTATGATTGGGGTACAGAGAAATGGTGCATGTGTTTCCATATCCATGACAATAAAATCTACAGGAAATTTCATTCCTTGCACCATTACAATAACATCCTCTAATATTCTTCTTGGCCTCTTGATCGATCTATTAGCAAACTGAAGGATAATTCTGGTTGATATAAGAGGACGTAACCCAAACTCGGTGAGTAAATAGGATGGCATAAGATTAATGGAGGAACCTCTATCGAGAAGAGTGCGATCGAATTCATGATCAAATATTTGGCAACGCATGTAAGGTGCTCCCTTATACTTCTTTTTGATCGAGAGATTGCTAATGTCAGGAACTGTAGCCAAGGTAAAGATGTGTTTTTCTATTTTCTTTCGTCTTCTCTTCTCTGGTTGATGCTTTTGTGTACATGCCTCTTCCATTCCCTTTTTTACTGCTGGCATGTACTTCATGGCCTTAGGGAGTGGCATCTCTAAAAAGATGTTTTGTAAGGTTTCAACCACTCCATGATAAGATAAGGTTGTTTTTAATCTTTGGATTTTTTGGATTTATGTAAAGCAGAAGGAAATGGTACATAATCAGAACAAACATTCAAATGTGCATTTCTATGATTCCAATGGGAATCCTCGTGTATATTAGGATAACCAGAATCAATATGTATATTGTTGTCCAAAATTGGTGAAGGACAAACAGAATCTAAAACAGAATGGGATTGCTACTGCTGGTGAAGATGAAGAATCCATGACTGTTGTGTTCTCCCTTGATGACGGTGATTTGCATCCACCTTGTGAAAGTGAAGGTGGTGAAACTCTAGACTCTGGCATTGCAACACCAGACCTCTCGTCTGCTGGTAAAGAAGATGATTTGGTGGATGAAGCTCTCTCAATGGCTCGATCACCCAACCCCAATTGTTGGGTAGGCGGCTGCAATCTCCTACCTCCCCTGAGATGAATGGCATGAGATAAATATGTAAAATCAAAGGTCATACCTGTCTCGGGTGTGGATGAGTCATGGGGTAACTGCTCCTTGCATATGAAAATTTTGGGTTGGCCTCGACCTGTGCAGGAATCGGGGTCTTTGTGGTAGTCTGGTCGTCGATCCTCTGAGTCAGTTCGTTCATGTTCCTCATGAGCAGTACAAGCTGATCAAGTGCAGGATTCACTAAAGGGGGCTCTGGATGCTCAATGACAGGCTGTCACTAAGACTGATAGTGTGGAGGTTGTTGGTATCCATACTACTACTGATAATGAGGAGGAGGAGGATGTGGATACTATTCATAAGATGCAGTCTGTTGCTGATAAGACTGGAAAATACACAGGCTGCATCTGCTGCTAGTTATGTCTCTAGTTCTGGAAGTGTGGTGGAGATTGATAATGAGAATGGAATTGCTGGTGCTGGTACTACTGCGATCTGCCTCCAAGGAATTGGTGGGCGGGTCTCTGACCCTGCCATGAACCCTACTGACCTTGCCTTGATAGACGGGGCTAGTTGCGCTCACGGTTGAACTAGATACCGTTCACCTCCTGAATGATAGGTGGGGGTGGAGCCTGTTGCTCGGGAATGTATGGTCCTTCTTGCTGGTACGGGACTATCTGCTGTGAATGCTATGGGACCTGATCAGGGGTCTGCACATAGTAAACGTGCTGAACTGTGGATGGTCCTCCGGTACTCTACTGGGTGGAAGTGGAAGAAGTCTGCTCCAGAAGTGTCGGTTGTTGCACTAGTGCTCTGAACTGTGCTGATTGTACTGACAAGAAGTTATAGGTTTATGATTTCATCCAGCTAGGTGGTTCCCAATGATGGTCAGAACAGAACTGTCCACCCTATCCACTTCATGTGATGTTGTCATATCGACAACCTTGTGGGGTACCGTAGGAGAGGTAACAGGATGCTTCTGAAAAGCACGTGAATAAGAAAGAGCTACTGAGCTTTCCTCTATCTCTTCAAAAATATGATAAAGGGCATCCTCGTCTTTGTTGAAATGACATCCCACACAAGCAGCATCTACCAGCTTTTGGTTCTCTATACTTAACCCCCCAAAGAAAGTCTGCACTAAGCTCATCTTGGGAATATCATGGTGAGGCACTTATCCGTCAACTCTTTAAATCTTTTCCATGCCTCGTGAGTAGGCTCATGGGACATCTGGGAGAAGTTAGCAATTAATGGTCGGATTTGGTTGAGACATCCGAGAGCATAACATTTGTTCAAATATGCAGACCTCAACACTTCCCATGTTGTGACAATCTTTCCTAGGTGATTTATCCAATATAATGCCTTATCCATCAGACTGAACGGGAAGGCTGTCATCTTCACTACCTCTAATGGGACATTCGGGTTGTGTATTATTCCACAAATACGATCGAACTGTGGGAGGTGTACATAAGTCTCTTCAATTATGTTACCATGGAATATATGGAGAAGTGGTAAAATTATGGGCTTGAGCTCAAAATGCTCAAGAATCATAGGGATTTGAATTCATGAATTTATCTTTCCTGCTCCTGGATTATAGGTCTTTTAATGTCAGCTTAGCCACTGGCTCTATTGGTTCTTCTCCCCCATTCCCACCTCCTCCAATGTTTCTATCCTCCTCTCTCCTATATTGTCTGTCCTACCTCTGCTCGAGAATCATATCTCTCAATGCGGTCTGAAAGTCAGTTTGTTATGTTAACAGAGCATGAATTGACTAAATAGAGTCTAACTTGGTGTTGTTGATATCGGCCTGTTCAGCCATGGATCCCTTGCCCTCGGGAGGCATCAAATGTCCGAAATCTGACTCTGAAAATGTGCATGACACTCGATTAGTCCTAAAAAATGATGGAGTCTTAGATACTAGTTTGAGAGTTAGAACTAATCTCAAACAAAAGAATGATGGATGAGGTGAAGGGTGAAGTGGAGAAAGAAGAATATTCGAGAAGTAAGTCTCCCCGAATAGAATATGAGCGTATCAGAGTATGAAATGAGATTGTAAAATCTGAACGAGGAATGTCCCGATCTGACATCTTCGAAATCAATAGGCTAATGTGGGAACGTGAATGTCAATGTAAGAGGAAAAATTGAGTTGAAGGAGCAAACAATGCAGAAGAATCTCTAGAACTAGCAATCAAAACACAACACGAATCCCCCTTTTCACCAACTCAGCACAAGTAGAGATAGTGAAAGTTCGATCTTTTATATTTTCAATTTTAGTTGGTGATAAATACAATCTTTGAAAGAGTTAATGAGCTGTTAGGTGCTTGTATTTCCCTAAAGACTGGCTTGATTCTTACGACTAGTTGCACCTACTATCAGCTAGTATTGGAATAAGTATGGACTGTAAAAACAACTAGCCGTTACTTGAGGATGGAGACTTATGCAGTGTCCTCTAAACCACCCACTCTGCTAAGGAAGTTCAGATCGTTTATCGACTACCCGTATCTACCTGCTGAGAAGTAGCTAATCGTTTTTGTAGAACTAGTAGTATATATGAAAATCTGAGATTGGCTCTATCCTAGTGTTCATCCCTCTCTCACTTTGCAAATAAATCAAACAATGAAAGGGTTACTCTCCCCAAAATAATTATTTTTCCTTCCGTTTAATTTTAGGTCGAGTTATCTTTAGCAGTCCCAATTTTATGCTCTTTTTGAATATTTTCAATGAATCACCTAACGAGTGTCCAATTTCCTTTTTAAATTATGTGAGTGAAAACAAGGAAAGAAATAAGAAAAGTCAATGTGCGATTAAATACAATGATGCATGCAAGGGTTAGAGATGCATACCTTGTCCCCAACACTCTAAATGCAGGATGATCCGCTCAGAATTTAAATACAGAAATTAAAACTAATCTAAATGGTGCATGTGAACCGTCCTAACAATAGCTTCTATAAGCGGGCAAGAACCAGTTAAATTTGACTAAGTCCAAATACACTCTACTCTATAGGTACATAAATTCTTATTTAGGGCTTTGGACTTAATTATCTACCTAGCTCAAGCACGTTAATTAAAGAAAGCATTAGTGGCTCGACACTATAAACTTTGTGAAACAAATAAAAAGAAAGCGACGAAAAACAAAACCAGTGAGGTCTCCTAAGTGCACCAGCACTTGGTGTAACAGACCCTACACACAAGGTATATAATGTCCTTTTTACAAGAGTTTGAATGAATAAAAAATATGCTAAAATCTATCTACATATATTTATGCTCCAAGTGTTGATCTCCTTAAATTCTTTTCCTCCTTCTACTCTCTCTTGTGGCTCGGTGAAGAATCAAGCTGCTCCCGCTTTGCTTGGGTGTGTCGATGCTCCTAAGAATGTTTCCCTATCTTGTCGGTCCCTCGCAAGAAAAAGGAAATGAAGAAGGTATAAGAGACACAGATGTTTGAATGTGAGCCAAAAATAATAAAAGCAATGAATTCATGAATAAAAAAATATAGACAAAAATAAAAGAAGAGAAACAAGTATATACAAGCCAAGAAAAGTTGGTCAAAAGAAAAACCTAACTACCCTCATCGTGCCTCCCCAGCAATGGCGCCATTTTGTAGATATGATTTTCTCTTGGTTTGTAATTGAATGAATTATTCACAGGTGTCATCGCAACCCAAAGAAGTGTCAAACAAAAACTAATTATTCTCAAGCAAAAATAAACACACAAAAAATGGAGCATGAGAAATTGCTATGTATTTTACCTATATAGCAACATGATCGAACTCAGGGATGCTACAAAATCCCGAGGGCTATTTTAGTGATTGAAATAAATCAATGCAAGAATAAAGGAGATTCTTTGTACAATATGCTTGTTTTTTTATTTTAGAATTTTATATTTTTAATTTTTTATTTCGTTTTCTATTTTTCTATTTTATATTATTTCTTAAGAATAAATAAAATGATTAAAGAAAAAGAAATGAACAATTTAAGACAATCACTCTTTTTTGATTTTTTTAATAATAGCATATATATACAAAAAATTTGGCAACAAATATTTTTTAGGGTTTTCAACTTTTTCTTATGTTTTTATGAATTGTCCAAAATTTGTAGCAAATTTTAAGACCTTTAAATAAATTAAAAACAACAAATAAAGTAAATAGAAAATAATACGAATATTTCTGGATTTTCAAAATATCAAATAATGCCAAAATTGATGAAAATTATATAGAAAGAAAGACTAATTTTTATATTTTCTAGAAAGCAATTATGATTGTTTGTATTTTTATTTTAAATTTTATAAATTTCTAATATTTATTATTATTTTGCGATTTTTATGGTTTTTATAAATGATCAAAATATGAAAATTGGTCGGAAATTAAAACAATACAACATATGCTAACATGATTTTTTTTAGAATTTTTGGAGATGTTTTTAAAACTTTTAATGATTTTAAATGCAAACACGATGTTTCTAGGTTGTTATTGATATTTTATAAATAAGAAAAATGATGGCAGTGCAATATAAAAATTATGGATGCAAGGTGAGTGTTACAAGAGTCTATGTCAATTTTTGTGGAAATTTAGAGGCCTTTTGCAAATTTTTATTTGATTTTAATCATGCAAAATAAATATGCAGACTCACAGGGACTAATATGGAAAGAAACAATAATTACTAACTAAATGATAATTAATAATTAAATTTCAAGGCAAAACATGCAAAATTCCCTAAATCTCACACGCTTGGGCACATGTGCCATGCTGGATCGGAATAAATTGTCGATAAAATAATTCAATGGTCCAAAGAGTAATACAAAACTTCAATATATTTATTGCAAACTTTCCAAAATCTCACGTGACAAACACACACATTATTCAAACTGGACTTATTCTCAATTAAAATAAATGTAAGGAATAAAAGTGCAATTGTTCAATCAAAGACAAAATGACATGTGTCTACGCATTAAATTTATTGCAAATAAATTAAAGATAGGTGTAAGGGTGCAAAAATACCATTAAATGACGTGGAGAGATGGATGGCTCAGATGCTCTGCGATATTGATCGGATGGCCGGAGATAGATCTTGCATCTAGGGCCATGATCAGATCATGAAGATGTAATCCACGGTCGAATTTTGGGGGACCATTTATGACTGAGATCTAAACTGGGGAGTTGTTCTTCATCGTATAGTCCTGAGGGCACCTGGAGGAAGTGGGAAGCGTGTACTCTTCTTTAAACTTGGATCGTGCGGATCTCCGTCGTCTCGCAATTGATGTGAAACAACTCACACTAAGAAGATAACCAAGTGATTTCGCATTTGATGAACACCTTGGATCATCGAGAAAACACCAGACTGAGGATCTGGAAGGTGGTTAAACTATGCTGCTCCAGAAACCTATACTAGATCTGATCTATGCTCTTCATGTGTTCCTTGGAGCTCCTGAGATGTGCAAAGTATATCCAAATCTCGGAAAGGCTCTCTGGCTCAAAAGTTAGGTCAAGAGTGTGCTAAAAGTGAATGCAAGGGGATATCCGAGGAGGATGATCGGGAAGGAGACTGAACTCCTAATCCTTGGGGATCTGGATGTGAACAGAACGTGTAAGAGATGGAGAATGGTCAAGCGAATGATTTGGCATAGTCGGGAGTTGCTTTGGGTGATCGAAGCTCCTCCAATCTTGTAGATCGGAGTTGGATAAAGAAGATCTGGTTTAAATGACTAAGACGAAACTAAAGCGAAAAATGCAGATTGAATTGAAGAAGAACTACGTGTATTAGCTACGGATGGATTGGGGGTAGGAGAATACCTCGATATGCGGCTAGGCGGAGAGGCGGAGACGTGCATCGACGATCGTCGATGACGTGGGTGAATCTCATCTTTCACTCAAAGCCTCACGCTCTAAATCATTGGGTAGTAGCTCTATCACTGTTGCTATCGCTAGGGATCGATTGCGAGCAAAGAAATGGGATGGAGACAGATTACCGACTCAACGAAGGTGAATGGGATTTATTTATAGGCGAGGCTCCGACGGTTCTTAAAATTTAAAATGGGAGCTCTCCTTGGAGTGATTGGTGGAGCTAACATGTTGGCATAGGAGTAGAATGACGAGCAAGAAAACTGGAGAGGGGAGCTGATGAATCCATGATTCATTAACTTTTCTGTCGCATTTTGTCTTAAAAACCTTAACAAATGCATGTAAATATTCACTAATTCCCATCTTTTAACAAAACCTCATTCATGAATAAATAGTCACTTTTAAGCATCAAAATCATGTAAATAAATAAAGAACAAAGAAAAAGAAAAGAATGCAGATTGGATATATGTATATATGTACAATATGACTTTAAAATATAAATATAACTGCAAGGTATATTTATAGCCTAACCCCCGAGACCAAGTCAGCATGGATTCGTCGACAAACCAATAAGTAGGGGGAGATAAGGAACGAAAACCCTAAAAATAAATTAAGACACACCTCATGTACCTCTCATTATTTATCAAATAAATATAAAACTTCAATGATTTTTAATTAATTTATATGTACATATTTTTCACCAAACTCTTTTCCTAATTATTTTTAAAAATGTATATAAAAATATAAAAATAAGTTAAAAATATTACCCTGTACATATACCAAGAAATCCTACTTGTAAATTGTCAAAATCTCAACTTCCGAACATCATAACTTCTTCATACGAACTCCAATTTCACTCTACTCACCTTTAAAGTTCATAAAAAATATTCTCTAATCAATAGAGGTGGTTTCATCGAATTCGGAGTCCGTTTGCAAAAAGTCGCTTTTGGGACCAAATGACAACGGGGTTTCTGGGCTATTTATTTTATGTAACACACATTATTTATAGTTTTCTTAATTTTATACTTTTTAATTATTCTCATGATCTTGTATTTTCACCCTAATTTATTTGATAATTTTTAGAGCTTATTTATTATTTTAATAAAATCAAAAACCCTAAATTATAGGTAAAAATGAACGATTAGATAATACCTGTATTTATTAATATATGTAAATTAATTTATTAAAATCCATAAAAATTCACACAATCTTTATTTATTATTCTAATAATTAAGAAAATATAAAATAATTTTAAATTATTTATTTATTCAATTAAAAATCCAAGACCTATTTATATATACATATTTATTAATATAATATTTATTTTCAAATAATATTTATTATTTATAAAAAATAATTATTCCATAAATTAGATAATTAATTTATTTACATTTCTTGTATTTATACCTATTTAAAATAAACTTATTTACTATTTAATATCGAATTTATAAAGAATTTTCTATATCTGGCCAACGAGGTGCTGACACTTGTCAGCACCTGGATCATCTTCTTCAAGAAGTCGAACCGAATTCTGTTCCAACGCCTCATCTTCATTGAATTTTCCCGCGCGTACCATAACTTCTTCACGCGATTTCAACCCTTGATCTTCTTCACCTAATAACCACCCTACTCGCCTATCCTTAGATCAAGCTTGGGGAGCACGACACCTGTCTATATAAGCCCCTAAAGTTCACCATTTCCCAACTAACTTTCCAACCACCTAAAGCTACCAGCTCAATGGGCCGACCCCCATTCTTCATAGCCTCGCTTCATCTGACTTGGAGGTGACAGCTCCGCCCAAGCAAGCCCGCATGGAGGAGGGATAATCGGAGGAGGTTCCAAGGCTCTTGATAGCCTTGTATCGCCGCCACAACACCGCTTTCAGCTCCGGCGAAGGTCGACCGTCGAGAAGCCATTCGAGGCAATACACCTCTGAACTCCCAGACCTATTCATCCACCTTTTTCGAATTTCTTTCTCGATCTTCGTGTATCCATTAACGAGGTTAAGACGTCATTAGGACGCTTAATCATTCCTCTTAATTGCCAAATCAAATCACTCCTCTTTTCGTTTCAAATCAACCTTGAATCGTGTTTCCCTTTTTCCCACATTTCACGCAATTCTCATTTAAACTGGAAATTCCATGTTTTAAGCTTGCAGGTTTATAACCTTTGAGTCGATTCTTTCAGAATCGAGCATATACGTTTCATATTTGCAGGTTCGTCTTCCATCAGGAGCCATTCTGAAGCATCTGGAATCTTCAATCCTCAAAGAAATTGCAATTCAAAAGAGGCACATCAACTTAACTTCAGAACAGACCATCAAGATCCGCCACCTTCGTCGACCTGTAGCCGACGCTCAGATCCACCTCAGCCAGCCACCTATCGTGGGCGAGCTCGAGGGTTAGAGGAGCTAACCCTCTATCCCCGCCAGAGCTCCAAAGCCTTCGTCAGCTGATCGTGAAAATTCGGGGAAGAAGCCTTCATCGGTAGTCGCGCAACAAACCCAAGAATAGCAGAAGAACTCCAGGTCGCACGAGCTTGCGACACGTGGCGTGCGTGGACGGCCAGGATCAGCGCACAGCTTCTAGACTCAGCCCTTCAATCTGAACTGGTGGAAAATTTGTAGCATAAACCCTGAAGACTTCCAGAAATTAATACATTCGAGGTAATACAACTCTGAACTCCCAGACCTATTCATCCACCTTTTTTGAATTTCTTTCTCGATCTTTGTGTATCCATTAGCGAGGTTAAGATGTCATTAGGACGCTTAATCATTCCTCTTAATCGCCAAATCAAATCACTCCTCTTTTCGTTTCAAATCAACCTCGAATCGTGTTTCCCTTTTTCCTACGTTTTCACGCAATTCTCATTTAAACTGGAAATGCCATGTTTTGAGCTTGCAGATTTATAACCTTTGAGCCGATTCTTTCAAAATCGAGCATATACGTTTCATATTTGCATGTTCGTCTTCCATCAGGAGCCATTCTGAAGCTTCTGGAATATTCAATCCTCAAAGAAATTGCAATTCAAAAGAGGCGCATCAACTTAACTTCAGAACAGACCATCAAGATCCGCCACCTTCGTCGACCTGTAGCTGACGCTTAGATCCAGCACAGCCAGCCACCTATCGCGGGCGAGCTCGAGGGTTAGAGGAGCTAACCCTCTGGCCCCGCCGGAGCTCCAAAGCCTTCGTCAACTGATCGTAAAAATTCGGGGAAGAAGCCTTCATCGGTAGTCGCGCAACAAACCCAAGAATAGCAGAAGAACTCCAGGTCGCACAAGCTTGCGACACGTGGCGTGCGTGGATTGCCAAGATCAGCGCACAGCTTCTAATCTCAGCCCTTCAATCTGAACCGATGGAAAATTTGTAGCAGAAACCCTGAAGACTTCCAGAAATTAATTCCAGCTCCAGAAAGTTTCCAGATTTGCATTTAGGTCCCTCCATAGGGACCTAAATGTAAAATATTTTATTTTCTTTACAAAACAGTCCCTATAAGGACCTAATTGCAGAACTTTTTAATTACTTTTTCTTGCGCTTATACCCCTGGGCTGTAGGGGATTTTTGGGCCCATTTTGACCTCATTTTTCGTAGATTTTCTTGGGGTAGTTACACAACTACCTCCGTGAGTTTTCATTAATTTTTCGTGTAATTTTCTCGTATTTTTATCGTGTTTTGATTCGTCGAAAATCGTCTTCGTTTTGTTTTGTTTTTGTGTGCTTGTTCGAGCTCGTTATTCGAGTTTTCACCTACTATATAGTATAATCTACCTATATTCCACCTATTATATAATAAATAAATCTTGTGAAAAATACCCCTTTGAAAAATAAATAAAAATTGGAAATATTAAAATCCAAAATTAAAAATAAAAAACTCAATAAAAATCATATCTTTTCTTTGATCGCTTTTAGAAGAGGAAAAATAATTTGCAAAAATATTTTCTTAAAAAAATCAACATACCCTATTATGCCTCCTTGAGTTCGACCCAGGCACACTCACCTGGTAAAATAATTAGTGTAGGCTTTCTTTAAAACCGATCTTTGTTTGATCGGAGCTAGGATCTTTTTTGCGGCTTTCTACATCAACACCTTTTTTTTTAAAAGCCATAAACCGATTTTAGCGCCCGTTATCAGGAGCATAGGTGGTTAATGATTGAGCGCGTGGGAAAAATGTGAGAAGTAACAACGAGGGTGTGATCAGCAGAGGAAAGAGGCACAACTGAGGGGTTGACCCGGGTCAACAGACCTAGGATTGGCCAATTAGGAGGCGCCTGTAATATGTACAAAATAAGCTACACGACAAATTAGTGTGAAAATGTTAAATATATCAATTAAAAATCGAAAATGAATTAATAAAATTAAGTAATGTAAATAGAAATTTAGGAATAATTTAAAGTTAATTTTATTTATTTTAAATTAATTAAATAATATAATTACAAGGGTTAAAATAAATACGAGGTGCTATTTACAGGTACGTATACCTATGTACATAGTATTTTGATTTTTAATTAATTGTTTGTATACATATATACATAATTTAATATTTTATTTATTTATAATATTTTACTAAGATTTTAATTATATTTTTATTTGATTTTTAGAGTTAATTTATTAGGTAATTAAATAGATATAAGTACGATATATACATGGTCATACATATACAATATATGAAGGATTTTATTTTTGTTAATTTTGGAATTCGTGATTTTATTTATATTTTATATGTGTTAGATACGATATTTACAAATAATGAAAAAATACAATATTCACAATAATGCACAAGAAAATAATTAATTAAATATTACACACATATATAGATACAACATACAATAATACCTCAATTTACCACATTTTACACTTAATTTTGAATTTTATGAAAACACCTCCATTTTAAAGAATATTTAATTTGGAGTGCAATGGAAGTGAGTTTGATGAATTTGGAGTTCAAGTGGAAAAGATATTGATATGGGAAGTTTGTACTTTTGTAGCTTTTGGAGAGTGATATATTTTACACAATATATAGACTTTAATTGCAATTATTTTTATTATTTACATAGGATTTTATTCACAAACTTCAAGAAGAAATAATGATCATTTACAAAGTGTTAGGTGATGAAATAAAATAATTAAAGAATTGTGTATTATATATAATATTATACAAGTTAGGAATATATACATGTATCAAGTGTATTTTTGGTGTTTTTGGCCTTATCTCTCCCTACTTTATTCCTTGTTGATCTGGTCAAGTCTTGACCTTCTCTCATGGTTTGTTCAGTATGTATCTATTACATATATACAATCTTTTATTTTCTTTATTTTCCTTTATTTTTTAATTTCTTTAGGTTAAAATAGTAATGAATGTACAATATTTACAAATAGATGCAGGTTGGTAAGAATATGGATTTATTAATATATACATGTGCTTTATAAGGGATTTTAAGATAAAAGAAATAGACAAAGATGATGAAATGTAGATTCATCAGTATCCCCTTGTTTTAGTTTTTGGCTTTTCAAAATTTTCATTATTTTTCAATAAAAGCGCCTAATGTTTATTTTTTATATTTTGTTTGATCCTAAGTGATATAAAACAGAGGGAGATAGCGTACAAGCCATACAAGTGGATACTAGGGTGGAAACCTCACCCTCTTATGAAATGATGCATGCAAAGTAAGAGGACTTACAATGCTTCCCAGCTCTCTCCATGCAGAATGCAAGACAAAAATTTAAATATTACACTACATGCACGATATGCAAAAAGCGTAAAATCGCTCTAAAAAGGAATTGCTATTAAACATGAAGAACCAGATGCTAATTACTTAGAAATGAAACTTAAAAGATCGATCTTGGAGACTCCTCGGTGCCCGCCACGACGGGTCTTGCTAGCGATGTATGGAGCCTCTCACAACGCTTAGTCTTAAATCTAAAATAATCAATAATTAATTTTGACTAGGTCCAAGTGTATATCACCATAGGTACATGCTTCTCCTTAGGCTTTGGTCCTTGCAGCCGAGTCAAGCAATCCTAATGTCTATGGGCTCAATCCTAGAAAATAAAATAAAAGAAGGTGGGAAAGCTCAAAACACAAAAAACCTTATGAGGCCCGTCGGTGAATAGACACCCAGGCAAGGGACCTCATGAAGTGAAGTGTCCAAGTGTCCAAATAAATACAAATTAATTTACAAAATAAAATAAAAAACATTCTCTCACAAAATAACTAAAAATGATATGATATCTGATCAATTATAAAAGGTCTATATCCTCACAAAACATTCTCCCTCTCTCTCTATCTTGCTCTCTCCAATTGGCCTATGCAGAAAAGGTCAATATCCTCATGCCTCAGGTGCATCCACCTCCTATGAAGTAATCATCGCCACACTGTCCCTTACAATAAAGTCAACAAAAATAGGATGGGTCAGAAATAAATAATCAATTATAAAAAATAAATAGCATAAATAAAAGATAGAATAATGTACAAAATGTTTCACTATATGTTGCTCCCCGACAATGGCGCCATTTAAAAGAGTCAACTGATCAGTCGAAGCAGTTGTGTGGTCCACACAAGGTGGGACCACAACCGTTGAAGTGATCGAATGCGAGACCCGAAGAAACCTCTCAACAGTCAACCCACAACAAGAATAGTCAAGCAATGAAATGCAAGTGGACCTAAATTTATTATAAACCCTACCAATAAATGTGTATAGTGTGCACGCATGTGTAGGGTGTAGAATACATGGAACACACATGTGTAGCGAGGTTATTATTTATCTCTAAATAATAATGTATGAATTATATATATAGCTGCATAGTATTTACTTTAATGTTTTTGTGGGTTTTTTAGTTATATATATTATTTATTTCTAATTTTTAAAAATTTAATTTTTAATTTTCTTTTTATATTTTCCTAAATTTCAATTTCCTTTTCTTTTTATATGTAATAAGGGTATATATATCAATATATGTAATAATATGTATAATGTAGGGTATATATAATATGTATAAAGGAAGAATGAGGTTTCCCTCGTCCCATTTTCTGACCTTTTTTTATTTTTTTTAAATAAAGCCATGTATTTTCATCACTATCAATCTAATATGTCATTCGAATTTCATGAGAAACAGAGTCTCCTATGCCTTCCATCTAAAATAAGTAATTTTAATGGTCTTAGAATTGCTGTAATCAATTGGTTCTAGATGAAGGGCATATGACTCTCTATTTCTAACGAAATCGGAATGGCATATTAGAGTGATATAGTGATGAAAATACATGGATTTATTTTTAAAAATAAAAAAAACTGGAAAATGAGGCGGGGGCAACCATGTCGGCTGCCCATAGGGGGCAGCCCCATCGAACCCATATATAAATTGGAAAATACAAATAAAAACTACATATATGTATAGATATACTCTATAGTGTTTTATATTTATAAATATAACTATATATAGTCAAACATTAGAAATAATAATATTTTTGTGTTTTTCAAATATTCTTCTATTTTTGCGAATTTTTAGGTAATTTTTGCTAATTTTATATATTTGAAAAATTCAAAATATCCCAAATCAGGGAATAAATAAATAGGTCGAATTGTTTTGAGAATTAAGAATGTAAAATGGGTGCAAATTTTCTCAAAACTAATTTTAAAATATATATTTATTTGTATATATAAAAATATACGATATAAAACTATTTTTTAGGGCTTTTGAAAATATTTTATAATTTTTTAGGGTTAGAGAGGGTTTTTTTTATTTTTAGTTTTTTCTTTTGATATTTTTTTTGTGATTTTAAATCTATAGGGGTAAACTATAATAATAAACAACATGTATTTTTTGGAATTTTGAAAAAAAAGAGTTTTATATTTTTTTGTATTTCTTAAGCTAAACAAGGAATAAATGTGCTCTTTTTTAATAAATAAAACATGCATGAAAAATACTAAAAAAATATATGTCATCAATGAGCATTCAATATGGCATCTCCATCGAATTTTTCATAATTTTTGGAGCATATGAACTATTTGTAGAAAATAGAAAAGTAAAAAAAAATTATAAAGCTAGTAGGGGTATTTATGCAATATTAAATATATGTAAGGGGGTACATGCAAAAACACCTTAAAGTTTGAACTGAAACTTCATTTTTATATATTAAATTGCAACTGTAAAACCTAGAGGAATACTAGTGAAATATTCCCAACTCACATGAGGGGCCAAGTGAGCTGAGCTGCTAGTGGACTTACTTGAAATTTAAAAAAGACACAGGGGCTTTGATGCAATTATTTCATTTAGTTTTACACAATGAAATATTTACAATATTATATATTAAATACAAAAAGGTGGTTGGGGTATGTGCAATTTTACCCACTTAACCCCGGTTGATCGGGTCATCCCTTGTGCACCACTTGTCTGATCCGTCGTTGAGGTCGCATACCCCTTCGAATTATTTGGACGACCCAGATTAGATCTGGGTTGTGTTCTTGATCGAGCGGTCGAGGAAGCTCTTGGAAGAAATGCGAAGAACTTCGATGAGGGCTTGCTTCAATCTAGATTTTCTTCATCCTCTAGCGGTGGTTTCTCGCTCTGATGGCGGTTACGTGCTCCTGGGGGTCCTCCGCATGTGCAGGTATGATTCGACGATCTCCAGGTGGTTCAATGAATCTCTATTGGCTCAGTTAGAGCCAAGAGACATGGAGCAACTCCATACGATCTCTTCGACTCTAGGAGAATCTTCAAGATCTGGAACCTACACATAAAGGGAGAGCGGCTCGAGGGTATCTCCTCGACCAATATATAGAGCTGATGGGCATCGGAATAGGGATGGCGATGAAGCTTCGATGACATGCAGTGAATCGAGCTTCGGGGAACCACATCCGCGCAGGATCTGTGTGGAACATATGCGGGGTAGTGCGAAGAATATGTAGGGGAATCAAATGGGATGGAAGTCAGGCGGGGATACGATTAGAGAATAGAGTATTTAGCCTGGAGCTCAAGCTCCGGGTCAAATTTGGGGTTCTTAAATTAACCTAATCTAATGATAAAAACAAGAAATTAAATGCATGAAATTAAGCCTAGGACCTAAGCTTACCTAAAAATGCGATAAAGATGTCCTCGATTCGGTCAAGGGCTGAAGAAGCAAAATCTTCCAGTTGAGATGACCAGATATGGTTGGATCGGTCTCCTCCATTGTTCCTCTTCGCTGCAAACCCGCTCGTTTGATTGTTATCACTAAGTGAAAGAGCTTCAATGGGTCTGGGGGATAAGAACGAACGTAGGAGTGATAGAAAGGCAAAATGGTGGATGAGGATGGAAGTTTATAAAAGAGGGAATGATAGGGAATGTCACAGGATTGGCGGTGATGGAGTGGAAGGGAGGATGATCAAAGGTGTGGGCGGGAGTGATGGGTATGTAGTATGCAGAGGAGTGAAGATCTTGAGGCTCCTCGAGCCTTGGTTATTTGTTGAAAAATCAGAGAAGAAGGAGGACATGCTAGGTCTGACACAGGCGATTGGGCGAGGCAAGACAGTAGACCAAGTTCAACAGTCGCTGCAATCTGCTTGGTCCATGTGGACCAACCAGATTAGTCCAAGCCAAAAATAGTTTGTAAAGTGAATAAAAAATAACAAATGAATTAATTAATTTTTTACTAAAACATGAAAGATGTTTCTAATTTTCTATAGTATTTAATGCTTATTTTTATTTATTTTTACGAAGCTATTTATTACATATTAATCTTTACATGTTTATATATAGTAAATATATATGTATCTTACACATTTTCTTTTGATTTTGTATTTTATATTTTATTATCAAACACATGTATTTTACATTTTTTTTAAATTTATTTAATTACATATTTTTATATTTTTGTTTTATTCTGAATTTCTTTGTATAACTTATTAGTTATATACATATTCTTTATGAGTATATATAGGTATATTTCGTCTATGCATTGAAGTAATTTATTTATTTATTAATTTTTTGATGGTTTTATTTTATTTTAATTATACACATGTGTTTTAAATAATTTTTACAAATTTATAAAAGTAAAAGAAAGTGAAAAAATGTAAAGAATAAATATATTGAATATAATATACATGTATACTGCACAATGGGGGCCAAAAAATCTAACTTTTGCATCTTAACTCCAAATTGAATGAAACCACCTTCATTAAATAACTTATTTAATTTTATGGACAATAAAGGTGAGTTTGGTCAATTTTGATCATGTATGGAGAAGATACATGTCTCCAAATTTTTCTTTGTGGTTTTGTTATCATGTGTGTCTCTGGCACACTGTACATTATTTTTCAGTAAAATTTATTTTATATTGTTATTTGTATTTTTATGTATAATATTCATGTTGAGAGTTTTATTATTTGAGGTGTAAAAAAAATAAAATAAAATATGTCCCAAAATATAATTTCTAGGAAAAATAAATAAGGGTTTTATGTGTATTTTCTATACAGTTTCTCTACCCTATCTCCTCCTACTTTATTCCTTGTCGGCCAAGTCATCATTATGACTTAATCTTGGGGTCTAGGGCCACTCAGTATCTTTGATCCTTCATTTTTTCTTTCCTTTATTCTTTTATTTGGAATTAAATACAGTATTTACACAATGTTTTATATAGTGTTTTATATTATTTATAGAGTGTTTATTTTGGTAACTTAATAATATATACATGCATTTAGCCAGGTATTTAAGGTCAAAATGAAAGGAAAAAGGTGATGAAATGAGGACTCATCATACTCCTAAATAGGTTGTGTGGTTGCGCAAGTTCATCTTAAAAGTTGGCGTAGTTTCCTCATTAGAATCTCCCATCGCATTGCTCTGCGATAACACAGATGTCATAACACAACGCAGGAACCCTGACAGCATCAAAGAAGCAAGAACGCGTAGAGGAAATATCACATCATCTAGGAGATCTAAAAGCATGGTGATATCACAATCACCAAGGTTGCCTCTATCGACAATATTTCTAATCCACTAACCAAGTTGATGACCCAAAATATCTTCCACCAACATATAATTAATATGGGGTTAAGAGTGGTACATGAATGGCCAAGAGGGTTAGGGGGAGACTGTTGGGCTTGTAAACCCTTGGCGGCCTATTAATGCCATAAAAGTTATTGTTTTATCATCTCCATATAAACTTAATGATTATGAATCGACTTTATATTATGGCCTCTTTTTACAACTAGGGTTATGTACCGTGGTCATATTGAATACCAAGCAGTTAGGAGGACATAATTGACATAACATGTGATATTCAATAGAGATCCCCAATCTGAGAAAGAGATGGCAAAATTTCTCTAAATACTAACTTCCGATCGACTATTTGATGCATGGCCTCTGCATAGGAACAAAGATTCAGAAGTGTTGGAGTAATCAAGTCAAAGAGTTTACTTGATGAGGTTGAGGTAAACTAAGGCATCAATCATAACGGTCACAATCGAGCTCGCATCCTTTGATTGGAGACAGATATACATCTATATGTTTGAGTGTGTGTGCATATTTGACAGATCAATAGGTTGGTGACCTAACCAATGTCCATATATCGATGAGTTGGTGTGCATATGAATACATATGAAAAGTATGATCTCTAAAATGAATCACCGGTTCATAGTTGATGAATATTGAGATAGAGCTCACTCATGTCACGACCCTGAATTCCAAGTCATCAAATCCTCCTATATCTGAATCTGGTTACACAGCAATAATATATCAGCAATCACAACTAACATTCAGAAGCAAATTGCAATGAAAAATAATAATAAATAAGCATTCAACACTTTTCCATTCAAAAAAATAAAGTTTGCATAGTACATTGGTCCCGCTATAACCATTTACATGCTCATCATTTAGAAAGAAAATGCACAAAACAATTACAACTACCTTACGGAGTAATGCTACTGTGGATGGTTGGATGGCTATTGTACATGTAATGGCTCTCCGTTGCATGTTGAGTTTTCAGAAAATATTGGAAAGAAATGAGCCAGTGCTTAATAACAAAGAAAAGAAACATAGACCAAGCATGATATTTGAAAGGTTCATAAAGCCAAATTATACATTTGTTCCTTTATTTTATTTTTATTTCAGTTCCAATCCATTCTAATAAACGTTAGGGATTAGTCATCTCCCCTCCACAGATCCTGAAGCTGTGGATACTTATGGATTAGGGATTGCGTTGATACTGATGAGCTTAGGCCACCACTTGTCGCCTCAACCAATCCTCCAATGTATCCTTGACAATATCTCTTTTATTAGTAATACAAGGTCCTTATACCCTACTGCATGTTCAACATAGATGCATACAGTCCTCGATGACCCAGTTGTTTAAAACAACAAGATATTTTCACCTTAATTGTTTTACCAGCAGCTTATTTCAAGTGTTATCGTAACCCAACAGCTAATCATACCACCATGTGCCTCCACATGGTACAACCACATCTTCCATCATTCAACTCGAATATATTAGCACTCGATACTGCACGTTACAAATCATTCATTCATTTTGTGTGCACTTATCATAACAGAGCAACCGCGTACCACCTAGGTAGGGCCACACCAATAGGGGTTTCTTCTAACAAACCTATAGGTTGCATGCCCAGCTAGTAGTTCTAACTCTAGTCAAGTAACACACGAACCTTTTCAAGATCCATTTCAATGCACATCAATTCCCTTTATGTAATTCCTCTATTAAGCCATCGATTTGCTTATTCATCAACATTGAGTATAAACTTACATATATATATATATTTAGTCATATGTGTATATACTCATATTTATACTCATTTAACTCCCAAACCCTAACTTTTTTAATCCTCTATATCAATTTGATGCTTAAATGTTATTTAGTAAGAATCACAAAGCAACATTTCATATTTTCTCAAAAATATCCAAACTAGCGTTCTTCAAAGAGAAGAACATAAAATCAGGAATTTCAACGATCTCACATGAAAATTCAATAGCAAAAGGGTAGGATTTCATTAACTAATTGAGCTCTCTCTCACATATCCAACGCTTTATCATGATTTCTTTTCAAAAAGGGTGATCTACAGCTCTTGAAATGGTTGAATTTCACTTTCGTATCAAGAAGACAAAGAGCATGCGTAGATAGTGAAGAACTAACAAAGAACACAAAGAACATGAAATACATATTATCCCTCATAATTTGAGCAGAGCTTTCCCTTATACATGGTGATATTTCTAGGAAAATTTCAACAGAGTTTCCCCTTATATTAGGATATTTCTATGAAAATTATGGTAGGTTTTCCTTTTATTAGGACATATTTCTAAAGAAAAATGGAAAGAGTTTCCACTATAAAATCATCTAGAGGAAAAACAACAGCGAAATAGAAGAATATAACAAAACTGCAAGCGATGGAGAATCGGTAGACACCACATATCTTAGGTGTGTGAAGCGTGTGATTAATTACATGGTTCACTGACGGCCTAGCAGTCCCATCTAAGTAGAATGTTACACATATTCCTCCATCAAGACAACTATAAAATTGATAAAAACTTAGAATCGGTATGTCTCTTTTCAAGGGTGAGTGAGTCATACAAAAAACTCGTATGCTCACTAACGGTCGAGCTGCCCGCATCCAAACAAGGCTATGCTCAGATTGCTCCTCAAACCACAATACAAAAATGACTCAGAAAGGAAGATGAATCGAACACCTAGCTCAAGTTAGAGTTACTTACCTCTTACACGAAGCCAACTAGGATAGGATTGCATTATCCTCCTCTTCATTTTCTTGGCAACGCTTCACTAGCTCCTTCCCATCTCCCTCTCCTCCTCTCGACCTCTCAACCCTAGCCCCTGGGGTAGTGATTTTTATAGGAAATCGTAGAGAATGAATGGGCAGGAGAGAATAAATTGGTGGGGGGCTATGTATAGGCTTCAAAAAATAGCTAACCATGGTTTAACCCTTACGGTTAGCATCCCATGATTTTGGCACATGGTTTTGACCAAGGCTTATACTGAAACTTAGAGCTTAAGATAGAACGTTCCATAAGCTTCTAGATTCACTAAAGACGCTTAATTTGTGCTAATCATGATTAAATTTTACTAATCATGATTAACTTTTGCTACTAGTAATAACTTTCACTAATTCCTTATTAGTATTCACTAATTGTAATTAGTGGTACTTAATCCATCATTAGTCTCCTTAATCATGCTTAACTAGTCTTATTGATGACCATTAGAGTTAATAATGTCTTAAGCCTCCTTACATCTCTTTCCTAGGAAAATTATAACGATTTGAAACAAAGTCTGATTCACACGAAATAAATTCCATTGGTTTCCTCTTGACGAGTTGGATGGTTATGACACAATCCGAGAGATGGCCAAGTTTAAGGCTTTACAATAACAACAACCTTAAAGGAAGTCTCGTCCTCGAAACTTGAAGTGCATGCATAATAACCTTAAATAGGATTAAAACCATATCAACCTTATAGAGAATGGATGCCATTTAATTTTAATGAAGATATACATAATACAAAGTGTTATCATTCAAACAAATAGGGGCATTTATTTCTCATATCTGCCTCAAGTTCCCATGTGGCTCTTCAAACCCTTGGTTTTTCCTCAACTTTTTGATATCCATGTCTAGTATTTGCACATGTATTTCTAGGTATGTCAAGGTAGGTTCAACATGCAGCTCATCATAGCTTACCGGGATCCCTAATATATTTCTCTAATTTGATACATGAAAAACATCATGTATTGTCGAAAGATGTGGAGGAAGTGCAAGTCTATATGCAACTTTCCCAATCCGCTGAATAATTTCTAAAGGCCATAAATCTGGGTGATAATTTCCCATCCAAGCCAAACTTTTGAACTCGCTTCATAGGTGATACTTTGAGGAATACAAAGTCACATACCTCAAACTCAAGATCTTTTCACCTTGTATTACTATGGATTTTCTGATGACTCTGAGTAGTTATTAGTCTTTTTCGAGTAAGCTCTACAGATTCCTGTGTCTCCTTGAGTCTATCTGAATCGTAAAGTCTCTTTATTTCAATTTCTTGCCAACATAGATTAGTACACCTACATACATATAGTGCTTCAAATGGTACCATATCAATACTTGCATGGCAGTTATTGTAGTAGGTGAATTCTACAGGTAAATATTTAACCCATGATCTCTTCCATTCTAAGGCACATGCTCGTAGTATATCCTCTGGAGTATGAATAGTATGTTTTGACTGACCATCTGTTTGCAGAGGATATGTTGTGATCATGCATAGTTGTGTGCCTAGGGCTTTCAAGAAGTTCTCCCTTTAGTGTGAGGTGAATCGTGAATCTCAATCGGAAACTACCTCCTTTGGAATACCATGTAGACGGATCACATGTGTAATATATAACTCTGCAAACTGGTCTGGAGTGGAAGATAAGCTTATTAAAATAAAGTGTGTTACTCTGATCAGGTAGTCTATTAGAACCCAAATACTATCTTTACCATTGGTTGTATGTGGTAAGCCAGTAAAGAAGTCTATGGAAGTGCTTTCCCATTTCCATCCGGGATTGGGAGAGTTTGCAACAATCCAAGTTGCTTTTGGTGTGAATCGGTTACCTACTGGCAGACAAAACATGAGTTTACAAACTCAGCAACATCCTTCTTCATTCTTAGCCACCAAAAGTGTGAATGAAGATCCTTATACATCTTCGTAACTCCAAAATGAATATATAATCTGGATCAATGCACTTCATGTAAGATGTCTTTCCTCAGTTCAGGTGTGTTCGGTACACAAACTCTGTGATGGTTAAGCAGTAACCCATCTTGTATATGGAATCCCTCTATTTTATTCTTCTCAACTTATTGTCTCAAGTCTTTAAGGACCGGGTCATCCTCCTTCCTTTCTTTATTCTATCCCAAATCTCCGATCTGTATCAACAAGGAATAATTATAGTATCATCACTATTATCAAATGGTTTCCATTCACTCAACGTAGATAGAAAACCTCGGAAGTAGATAGAACTCACCAAACCTTGTGAATAAGTTCTTCTGCTAAGAGTATCCGCTATGACATTCCCCTTACCAGGGTGGGAAGAGATGGTGTAATCGTAGTCCTTTAACATTTCTAACCATTGTCTCTGTCTCCTATTGAGCTCCTTCTGGTCAAACATATATTTCAACCTTTTATGATTGGTGAAGATCTCAAAAGTAATACCATAGATGTAATGACTCCATATGTTCAAAGTGAATACTACGACAACTAATTTAAGGTCACGTGTCCAGTAGTCCCTCTCATGTATCCTGAGTTGTCGTGATGCGTAAGCAACTACCTTACCATGTTGCATAAGAACTGCCCCAAGTCCTTCTGTAGATGCATCAATGTACACTATAAACCCTTCAGACCCATAGGGTAGAGTAAGGATAGGTGAAGATGTAAAGCATTCCTTCAGTGTCTGAAAATTAGCTTCACATGCATCAGGCCATGTGAATGGGACTTCCTTTTGAGTTAGCCTAGTCATTGGCAATTCTATTCGTAAAAAGTCCTTCAAAAATCTTCTATAATACCACAGCTAGACCCATAAAAGATCAGATTTCTATGACAGTCTTCAAGTGTTACCAACTTATCACATCACTAACCTTCGCAGGATCAACTGATAGACTTGCCCCAGAAATAACATCGCCTAAGAAGGACACTTAAGATAGCCAGGTGTCATATTTGCTATATTTAACATATAGTTTTTTCTTCTTTAGTGTTTTGAATGCCTACCTAAGATGGTGTTCATGTTGATACTTATACTTGGAGTAAATAAGCACATCGTTAATGAAGACTACCACAAAGTTATCTAGAAACTTTCTGAATACTCTATTCATGAAGATCCATGAAGGTTGTTGGGGCATTTATCAGTCTCAAAGTCATAACTAAAAATTCACAATGTATGTATCATGTTCGAAAGATTGTCTTGGGAATTTCCGCATCTTTAATTTTCAACTGATTGTATCTAGATTTTAACTCAATCTTGGAATACACAGTTGAACCATGCAACTAGTAAAAGAGGTTATGTATTCTAGGCAGATGACACTTGGTCTTTATGGTCCTCTTGATTAGCTATCTATAGTCAATGCACAAATGAATTGACCCATCCTTCTTCCTCACAACAAGACAGGTGCACCCCATGGTGAAGTACTAGGATGAATAAATCCTTTTTCTAATAGTTCTTGTAACTGTACCTTTAACTCATGTAACTCAGCTGGTGCCATCCTATATATAGAGATAGGCCGAGTATCACGTGGAGAGAAATTTCAAATTCAATCTCTTGCTTTGGTGGTAATCCGGGTAGTTCATCTAGAAATACATCAGAAAGCTCTCACACTATAGGTACATCTCCTATCATTCTGTCTGACCCCTAGTGTAGTAGATACATAAGCTAAATAACCTTGACATACATGCCTTAACAACTGTTGTGCCTTCAGAGTAGAGATGTATTCAACATCATCATTGGATGTCTTTCCGATGAACTAGAACTCTATCGAGTTAGAAAGGTGAAAAGTTATCGTCTTCTGAAAATAGTCAAGGCATGCATGATGCCTTTCTAGCCAATCCATCCCCATGATGAGATCAAAGCCATCCATTTCAATATGTAGTAGGGAAGCAAGTAGCTGATGTCTTATTATCATACTACATAACTATCCAATGTTCCTTAGATTACAAGTACTTGATGCCTTCTGAAAATAGTTAATGCATGAATGATGTCTTTCCAGTCAATCCATCCCTAGTATGAGATCAAAGTCATCCATTTCAATAAGTAGTAGGAAACAAGGAGTTAATGTCTTATTATCTATACTACATAATTATCCAGGATTTCTTGGATTACAAATACTTGTCCTCATTGTCCCTTGATCAGATAGGACTGTTGTACTTCTACAGATATCTTACCCAAATTGGGTACTAATCGTCGAGCAAAGAATGAATATGAAGCATTGTTTTAACCACCCGGAACCCTTGGTATTGTCTTGTGTTCCACAGAAAGCAGGACCACTAAGTCACTGTCATGACAACTCGAGTAGCTCGAGTGATTAAAGAAATAATCAACCCACATAATATAAGGATCAAGCAATGCAAGCAAGTGTGAATCAAAATTTATTATACCCTACCAAACAAGTATGTATAACAGACAAGCTAGTAGGGGTAGAAGAAGCGCGAGACGTAGAAAGTATTATTTAAATAAATAATTAATTAAAACAAGTGTATACAAGTGTGCACAAAATCACTCAATGTGTATGTAGGTTTTAATCAAATAAAATGATGTATTTTCTATTATAATTAACTTAATTTAGATTTTTTAATTAAGTTTATTTTTAATTTTCTAATTTTTAATTCCTTTTTAATTTAATAAAATAATATATAATGATATATATAAAGGACTAACAAGGGCTACATATATAATATGAATACTATATAACATTATATATAATAAACATGAAAAAATAAGAAAATAATAAAAGAGAATAGTCCTTTTTATTTTTTAAGGTTTTAAAATAATTATAATGTATTTATAATAATTAATAATAATATAAATCATATACAATGATCTATATATATAGGCTATATAGGGTATATTATATATAAATAGACAGAAATAGTTCAAAATAACAAATTAAAATCTTCTTATATTAGTTCAAATGTTTTTCTATTTTTACAGATTTTTGAAGATTTTTTGCATTTTTTTATATTTTTCATTTTAGATCAAGGGCAAAATGGGGACTGATTAATATGGTCGAATTGATTTGAGATTTAAAAAATATGAATGGTCTAAAAAAATCTCAAAATTAATTTTAATATGTAGATAATATATATAGAACAAAATATAATATCTTTGGATTTTTCAAAAATATTTTGCAAATTTTTTAGGGTTAGAAAGGGTTTTATAATATTTAGAGTTCTTTTAATATTTTTTGTGATTTTTGGTCTGTATCTATAAAATAGAGTAATGAATAGTAGATATTTTTTGGAATTTTAAAAAAAGATCTTATAATTTTTTGTATTTTTTAAGTCAATCAGGGAATAAAATAGCTTTAAATGATATTTAATAAATCTTAAAAGATGCAAAATGGTAAATAAAAAATATAGCATGGATCAGAAGCCAATTATGCACATATACCTATTTTTTTGAGAATTTTTGGAGTGTGGGAGATATTTGTAAACAAAAAGAAACGCAAAAATAAAATAAATCAAGCTGGTAGGGTTGTTTATGCAAATAAAATAAACTATCAGGGCTCACATCCAATTTAACCAAAAATAATGAACTGTAAATTGATTTTTTAGTATTAAATAACAAATGCAAAACCTGAGGGTGCCTAGTTGCAAAATGTCCCCTCACTTATGTGTCCATGTGAGGTAACCTGGCACTAGAATTAATTACAATATTAAAAAGTGACAAGGGGGTACATGAAAATAGTCTAAGAACTTTTGTACTTAATTAAATAATTACAACACTTTATAGGAAATACAAAAAGAGTGGAGGCGGTCTTTGTAAAAAAACCCACTAAAGCACCTTCAATCCGATCGTAGGAGACACATCCACGTGGCAGATCCAATGACTATCCCCGCACACCGCTTCAAAGAGATGCAACGACCTAGATTAGATCTAGGCTGACGTTCTTGATCGGACGACCCAATGAGGGAAAGTAAGAACAGTGTAAGAACTTCTAACTGGCAAGCTTTGAATCATCGTTTCTTGGTGCTCTAGTTGTGTATCTCTCCTCCGACAAGCCCGACAGTTAGCTAGGGTTCCTCCGCAAGTGACATTGGTCACTAGCAAGGAAGAGGGTGATCGAGGAACTCTAACCACTCTTGGGTACCTAGATCTGCTCCAGGTTTCCATTGGGTTCCAGAGGGGACTTCACTCATCCAAACCTGCAAAAAACGATTCCCTAGTTCGAGGACTTACTCCTCAACTAAAGAGTTAGGAAAAAAAGGATAAAGGATGGAGTGGGGATGGTGCTCCGACATGATGCAAATTGGGAATTCTCTAAATTGAAGCTAACTTATGGATTAAACCTAAAATTAAAGTCCGAAATGAAGATAAGAAGTTAAAAACTACCTAAGAAGTAGAAGGAAATGGACTCAAACTGACCAGGGGTTGGCGAAGCTAAACCAGTCAGAGCTCTCCTCCGGCGATGGTGGATCTCCTCCTTCACCTCATGTCCTCAATGCAAAGACCGCCTTCCGGTTGCTATCACCAAGGGCAAGGTGTTGGGTGGGCTCTAAGGGGCTAAGATTAACAAAGGGGGATCAAAATGAGGAAGGAGGTGGAGGGTCATTATTTATAAACATGGAGGAGGAGGCTTATTGACATGCGATTCTAGAATGATTAGGGATATGTACAAAGTGTTTAAGAATTAGGTGGTCATTAGGTTCAATCGTAGTTTAGTTTGTGTGAAAGATCAGATCGATAAGAATGATTGAGCATTCGTGTAAAAGGGGAGAAGACGTGGGTCTTCTCATTTTGAAAGGGGTAGGTGGCATGGGAAGAGGAATTGGTTGGAGGTCAACAAAGCAACCCCCTTGATTGGTCCACATTTTATGTAGTATTTTATTATGATTTTTATTTATTTTTTGAGGTACTTTATTACAAGTTACTATTTACATGTATAATCATAGGTATATTTCCTATATATAATATTTAAATTTGTTTTTGCATTTTACATTATTTTATTTTTCTAAAGTAATTTAAATAAATTTGTGTAGTTACTATATAGGTGTATGTCTGCATATTTCAGCTATATATTCTAGCAAATATATTTATTTTAATTTTTTAGTTTTTTTGTTCTAATTTTATTATGTACATATGTTATAAATAATATTTACAAAATTATAAAAATATAAAATTGTAAAAATTGGAAAGAATAAATAAAATGAATACTTTATTCAGGTATATTGTATAGAAGGGATCCAAAACCTAATTTCGGTATCTTAACTCCAAATTAAGTGAAACCACCTTCACTAAATAGCTAATTAAAAGTTATATACATTTAAAGATGATTTTGATGAATTTTGAGTTCATATGGAGAACATACATGTATGTGAATTTGGGATTGGATTTTTTATTTTGAGTGCAGAAGGCACATTCTGTTATTTTCATGTGTAATTAATTTTGTAAATTTCTTTATATTTTTATCTACAACTTTCATATACAAGTTTATTAATTTGATGTATAAATAATAAAGAATAAAATAGGTCCCAAAAAGTACTTATAGATGAATTTAAAACTAGGGTTTTCATGTCTTTTCTGTACAATTCATATGCCATATATCCCCCTAGTTTATTCCTTGTCGACCAAGTCATTATGATGACTGGGTCTCGGGGTCTAAGACCACTCAACTCCTATGGTGTCTCCTTTCTTTTTTTCTTTATTCTTTAATTTTGGAATTAAATACAATAACTATATAGTATTTTATACACTTTATCAAGTATTTATTTCGGCATATTAATGATATATACATGCATTTAGCAAGGGATCTAGGGCTAAAATGAAATAAAAAGGTAATTAAATGGAGATTCATCACCCCCCCCCAATACTTGCCTTTACAGTCTCTAGTAAAAACTTATGCCTATAAATGCAAAAAAGAAAATAAAGAAAAGAAAAGGAAATAAAGTGGATTGATTTTAACCATTAAAATTATCTTCACAAAATCAAAGTTTGGAGCTTAGTCGGATCTTTGGATTTTACGTGTGTTCGGAACCTCATTGGGAAACAGATTTGAAACACAATAGGTACGGAGAATCACAAAACCCTACCTTAGTCTCCTCGAAAGCCAGGTTGAAACCAATCGACAACATACACAATCCCTTATGAATATGAGTCTATCTTGTATAGTGTGTGTGTGTGATATATAGCTCCTCTCAACTGAAGTGGTAAAAGTTAGTCTTCTCCAACATGATGACCCTAATTCCCCAATATAATAACTCTTTCCTCGATAAGCGGGGTATTCCCTTCTAAGTTCAAGCATAACCGACTAAAGAAGAAGAGATGAACGAAAGAGTGAAGGGTTGCTAGTGTAGCTACCTATCCTAGGATGCTTGACCAGTGTAGCCAAGCCATCCAGCTGCATGTCACATATGTCTTTGACTTTGAAGTTCAAGCTTGCTTATTGAATGTATATATGCTCCGACGGGAATTGATTTTTCTTGGATTTTTATCCATCTTTTCTTTTTGGAGTTTTGATTTTGCATTTTTTTTAATAATACAATATACAACAACATTTACATATGGACTTTTTCCTCTTGAGCCAGTAGGCTATCCATCTTTTGAAGCATTATTGAAACCCACAGCATTCTGCCATTGGACATCATGGCTACTAGATCGAGTTCGTGTACAATGACAACAGATATGTGACTTCCCATGTTTCCACTAGTTTGTATCTCATGTTGGTAAATCCAACCCTCTACCACTTAAACTGAGGTGAGAAAAGTGCAGATATGCAAGTTAGGTCACTGTCAATAAGAGTCATGCGTGTGTTCCAAAATATTCTACTTAGGCAGTCAAGACGACATTAAACTAAGTCTCGTGTCTCAAAGATAAGTCTAATAGACCGAAGCGTCTCAATTTCAGTTCCTATAAGGTTCCTATGATTAAGTGGATTAAGGTCCAACCAAGCTCCAATCTTTAGATTTTATTTAGACTTGTTCAATTGTCATTATCAATCCAAAATATGGGAATGTTATGCATACCGCAAGAATATTATTATGATGCAATTTTCTAATTTTAAAATTTTTATGGGTCTTAAAAAAGGTTTGCAAATTTTTATGCATTTTTTGAAAACATTTTGCATTTTTTTTATAGATTTTTGGTTTTGCAAAATTTAGTGATTTTTCAAATACAAAATGTTTTGGCAAATACTTATGTGCAGATATTTACATGAGAGTTCATTGTTATTTCCAAAAAATTAGGAGAAAGAAGTTACATAAGGTGTTTACAAGTTTGATGTATCAAGTTTGTAAAGAATTTATTTTTGCTTGAAGTATGTGCAGGGTTCTCCAAATATTTTGAAAACATTTTCTCAATCATTTTGAAAACTTTATTTTCAAAAATAATTTGACAAATAGTTTTTGAAAATATTTACAAAATTTGAAAATCATTCTACAAAGATTTTTCAAAAGTATGTATAGATTTTTCAAAATAATTTTGCATGAATTTTCCAAACCATTTGCAGATAGATATTCAAGCTTTTTGTTCAAGCAAAAGAAAGAAATTTTCACAAACAAAACATTTTTATTTACAAACAAAATATTTTTACAAAGGTTGAAAACATTTTACAAAATATTTTTCAAACAATTTTCAAAGGACTTTTCAAGGAGATTTTCTAACCATTTTTCGAACATTTTGCAAAACATTTTGAACTAATTTATTAATCAGTATATATACAAAGATGTGGATGTGTGTTTTAATTTTTATTAATTAGCCATATTATTAAAAATACGCAAGTACAAGTTATGGCTAAAGTATATACAACGTATATATGACCCCCCTACAATTAGCTTGAGTTATGTCCTCATAGATCAGAGAGAAAAGGAAGCCATAACTCATACTAAGTATAGGAGAATCTATACTACAACGACTGAATAAAGAATGAGAATTCGACCTACCCCCCACATACTTAGGATCAATTAATCCTAAGTATAACAGGTTGTACATAAGGCAGGGTGGGTCGAGAGTGGGAATAAACAAATCAGCGGCTCAGCTTGTCTCCCGCTATATTTAAGGTAAAATATTCCAATGCATAGAAAGAGTGTCAAAAGTTGAGGAGACATGCAAGGGGATTAGAGAATAGGCACACGTATACATTCACCCCCCTATACTTAGGATGGAGTGTATCCTAAGTACAACAATGATGAATGGGATGAATAGAACTTTCAAAAAAATCAAAGAATTGAAAATGAAAAGAAGAAAATTATTAACTAATAAAAGATATTTTGATCACTTTGTCTGAATCTACAGATGTTGTGATTAGAAGTTCTACATCGTAGGCCACCTGAATGGAGTCAACCACAGACAGGAATGTATCATGCTCAAGGTAAGGTTTCAGAAGCTGTCCGTTGATGACGCGTCACCTGACAATCTAGATATAACTATGCTTCCATTGTCATGCACATGCTTCACTACAAACGACCCTGTCTACTTGCTCTTCAACTTCCCTGTGAACAATTTTAACTTTGCATAAAATGACCAAACTTTCTGATCCAACTCGAAGGTCTTGCGACGGATGGGCTTGTCGTGCCACTTCTTGACCTTCTCCTTGTACATAAGACTGTTGTCCTATGCATAGTTATGATATTTAGGAAGTCTATTCAGATCTACTTTTCTGTTCTTTGATCCTTTCTTCGGATCTAAATTGTAAATATTGATTGCTCATAATGATTTATGAATCAGCTCGATGGGCAAATACCAAGGCTTGTCGTATACCAGTTAGTAGGGAGACATTATCAATGGAGACTTGTACGTAATTTGATAGGCCCAGAGAACTGAGTCAAGCAGTTGAGACCAGTTCTTTCTCTCTACACATACGAGTTTCTGGAGAATCGTCTTGATTTCCCTGTTTGAACATTCTACCAAGCCATGAAATTGTGGGTGGTATGGAGAGACTACTCGATGTTCAATGTATTATTCCTGAGTTAGCTTCTTGACCTCTCCGTTGATGAAATGGATACCCCAATCTGATATAAAAGTTTTGGGGATCCTGAACCGTGTAATGATGTTTTCCTTCAAAAACCGACAAGCGATGCAACTGTTGACAACTCGGGTAGGGATAGCCTCCCCCAACAACTCACATAGTCGACAATAAGCAGAATATATTCATAGCCATGACTTTTAAGAAATGGGCCCATGAAATCAATGCCCCATGCATCTAACACATCTGCAATCTGAATATATTTCAGGGTCATTTTGTCTCTTATTCCAATAGTACCACCCATCTTCTGTCAATCAGTGCAATGATTCACAAAATCCTCTGCATCTTTGAATAAGGCTCGCCACCAGAGGTCATATTAAAGTACTTTTATTGTTGTACGTCTGCTAGAGTGGTGTCCTCATGATTTTCGGGCGCGACAATGCTCGAGGACACTGTGAACTTCATCCTAGGAATGCACCTCCTCTAGATGCAATATGTCCCCTCACGAAAGAGATATGGATCCTCCCACTAATAGTAATGAATACCTGATAAAAACTTGTCCATCTTCAGCCGAGGCCAATCATGTGGAGTTCTCTTGGACACAAGATAATTCACAATATCAGCAAACTAGGAGAGCGAGGTGACTGACAAGATTACCTCATCTGGGAAGGTTTCATTAATCGATATTAGGCTCTGCTTAGGAGTATCTAGTTCTGGCAATTTAGACAAATGACCAACGCCACATTTTTAACTCCAGGTTTGTCACGGATTTGGAGGTCAAATTCTTGGGGCAAAAGTATCCATCTAATAGACTTGGTTTGGCATCCGTCTTCTCCTACAAGTACCGGATGGCAGAGTGGTCCGTGTAAACAATAACTTTGGATCCAAGTAAATGAGATTTGAACTTCTTTAGGGTGAAATCAACAATGAGCAGCTCTTTTTCAGTAACTGTGCAATTCTTCTATGCTTCATCAAGAGTTCTACTAGCATAGTGAATTGCAAATGGAAGATTATCTCTCCTCTGTTCTAAAATCGCTCCAATGGCATAATCAGATGCATCAGTCATGATCTCAAATAGAAGAGACCAATCTGGTGGTTGCAGAATAGGGGCCTGAGTGATCAGATCTTTTAATTGATTAAAGGCTTGGAGGACTCTAGCATCAGCAATAAAATCATCCTCCTTGCCTAGAAGCTCAGTCATTGATCGGGAAATCTTACTCAAATCTTTGATGAATCGGTGATAAAAACCAACATGCCCCGAAAAATGACCGGACTTGCATCAGATTTGTTGGTGGCTAAAGCTTAGAAATGACTTCCACCTTTGTGAGATCAACCTCCATGTCATTCCTAGAGATGACATGGCCTAGCACAATTCCCTCGGTTACCATAAAATATCTCTTCTCCCATGAGAGCACGAAGTTTACTTCACAGCATGTTTTAAGGACTCGATCTAAATATGATAGGCACTGATCAAAGTTGTCATCGTAGATCAAAAAATTGTTTATAAATACCTCGAGAAAATTACCACCATTTACCAACATGCACCTCTGAAAGGTTGCAGGAGCGTTGCATAAGCAGAATGGCATCCTGCAGAAAGCATATGTCCCAAATGGACAGGTGAAGGTATTCTTTTCTAGGTCTTCTGGCTCGATTGCAACCTGATTATATCCAAAGTATCCATCCAAGAAGCAGAAATACTCCTTCGTGACCAATCTCACTACGATCTAGTTGATGAAGTGAAGCGAGAAATGATTCTTCTGCCTCTACTAAGGACAGGTGGCCATCAATCAGTTCTTTGAGTAGATTAACAAGAATGTCATCTTCTAAGATAGTTGGGAAGTCGATTGTGCTCTCCACTCCTTCCTTGGTAGAGAGGAGTTCGTGGATTTCAATGTCGTCCATGAAGAGGTTTGTGTCTCTAATATCTACAAGAAAGTTACAATCTTCTGTCTGCTATGTAGGCACACTCTTATCAGCTGCAGATTCTAGAGCTTTTGGCACTTGAATCATCTGAATGGGTACCTGATGAAACTCGATTTCATCATTCCAATTCTCCATTTTTAACCCCCTTGCTTAAAAGTGTGTCAATAAAAACCAGATAATGTCTTGTAATTACCAGAGTCCTGAATAAATTAAAAATAAAATAATCACAAAATCAAAGCCATGGTGTTTTTAGCCTTAAAAATACCCCTAAAAAATATTTTCTATCTACAGTTGACCTCATCTCCATTTTCAGTCAACATGAAATTATAGAGCTCATTGAGATCTACAACTTTCATGTTTTGAGGTTTCTCAAATTCGGCCATTTGACCCTTCATATTTCATCATCTTTTCTGAATAACTTGATTGGGCCACATGGCTCATTCTGGTTGAGCCACGTGGCCGGCTCTCATCGCGCAACATCGCTTGAGCCCGCCACTGTTGGATGCAGGTCTATGAGCCTTGATCACCGTCGTCTATGCCCGCTACGTTTCTGCTCCATCCGATCAAATCACAGATGCCATCACAGCCCTCCACTAGCGCCTTCATGACAACTTGACACGTGGCTGATTCTGAACCTTCCGATTGCCGCCATCTACTTAATCCTAGCCGCTCCACTCCACAGAATCCTTCCACCATTCGATCGAAGACCAGAGTTCATCTCTATCGACCGTTAGCGCTGCATCCACAGAGCGACACGTGGCAGCATCCGCGACCCTTCGATCGCATCATCTTGGACCTCATCCCAACCACCCTTTAGCGCTTGATCTTCAGCCGTTGGATCTCCAAATCCAACAGCCAGATTATCGTCGTCAACCTCCAGTACCCTTTCTCTCCCACGATCGCAGCTTGCACAACCGCCTCGCTGTTCCTTTTTTCCCCGCGTCTCCGGCCATCCTCTCCACGATCTCAGTAGCCCATGACCTTCACCCATCTCCCCTCATCATCGCGGACGCTCACGCCATCCATGATCCTCCTCCGCTCACGCCACATCTCCCTCAAAAGTCAAGCTATCACATGGCAACTTCTGAGCTTCGACCTTCAAATACGCTCCACCGATCCTCGCAGTCCACCTTTACGCGGGGAGAGCCCCAACCCTCCTCCATCTCCCTGTGACAGAGGGAGGTGGAGGATCGAGCGAAGACGACCCATCTCCTCCGGTGTCGACCCGCTGTCTTCCACGACGGCATTGCGGTGGCTCAAGCCCTGCCCGAGATCGCTGGAATGACCAACCAGCATGTGCGACGACCCCTAGGTCCTCCAAGGACCTCGAGCCCAGACCTCCGCTCCTCCCGACCTCAGGTAAGCTCTCCAACCTCAGTTGTATTTTTCTTTACTTTTTGCTTAATTTCTTTGGCCGTTATACTCCTTACCACATTCCATTGATAGCTCCTCGAGCTCCGCCTCACTCCCGTCATTCACGCGCATCGACCCGATCACCTCACCCCTTTCTCCATGCCACTGAACACCTCCTCCACCTTCAACCTCCTTCGTCGGAGAAGAAGAGCACCGGGGCTCCACTTCCTTTCACCCACGTGCCCCCCATTTCACTCACCCACGCATGTCCATTGCTTCGGTTATGCAACTAACGCTGCATGACCTCGAGACTTCAATGAACGGATACCTCATCGGAGCACCTTGGTCGAGCCTCGCTTCCATCATCGGAGCAATGAGACGCTGCATCGAGCATCGTCGCAGCTTGCTCAGCCTCTGAGCTTCATCGATAACCCTTCAGAAGCATCAGGCGAGTGTCACCGACGTCATAAGCAAGCGACGGAGATGGGACCTCTACGCCGGAGTCCTGATCCCGCCGCCAGCTGAAGATGAAGAAGAAAGCACAGGCGCCGTGGGATGCTTCCTCCCGGGTTTATCCATCGATGCAGATGCAGCCACGTCGCCCCTGAACGCCATCTCCAAGTGCCGTTGGATCGTCGTGATCTAACGGTCTCTGGTTGACCACGTGTCAGCACCGAAGAATGTCCGAGCCTCATCGCCAGAGCTCGAGGCTTGGGGGTTCCGAACCTATCCCGAGCCTCTCCAGATCCCCGAGCCTCTACCAAGCCTATCCGAAGCAGCCCGAGGCTTCTCCGAGCCTCCGAGTCGTCCCAAGCCTAGAGATCACGTGCACAGCACGTGCCATCTGAGTAAATTGCATGGAGGCCCCACCGACATCTTTAATTTGCATACAGGTGATATCACGTGCATCACATGCGCACTTGGGGAATTTTGTAGTTATACCCTCACGGGTTTTAATAATTGCAAAAATACCCCTTTGCGTGTGGGTTATTTATAGGGAAGGGCTCGCACTTACTTTTTATTACATTTTAGTCCCTCCTATGGACCTGTTTGTAGTTATCTTTCAATTATGCCCTTGTCTTCTTTTATGTGTATCTTGAGCTTCGTAACTCCGATTGAGATGATTTCAGTGGCATTTTGAAGCTCTCTCTATTGTCTTTCTTATGGCATGTTTTTATTTTAGATTTGACACTATGAAATATATTGTATTATTTTATTGTCTAAGTGTCCGGATTTCCATGTTGCTCATGCCTAATTGCTACATGAATGAAGCGTGCTTCATTATTTGACCCTGTTTGAATTGTATTTTAATGGCTCAAGTATTTATGGTCTAGGGCTTGTTTACATTGCATTTCATCACATCTATTTGCATGATTAAAATAAAATAAAAAAAATGCATGTTTATATTTGTTTTAATGCATTGTCTCGTTCCTTAGCATTATTTGACCTTTGTTTTCCAAGTCAACACTTGAATAGATAATTGAAAATCTAGATAATACGAGAGAGGCTCGTGTCCCTGAGTTCGACCTTGGTTTCTTGCCAAGTAAAAAAATATACGACCATTTGATTCTATTTGATTTAGTAATTAGAGGGTCTTTTGATGAACCTAGTTCAGCCCAACTGCAATGACCATTGAATATTAATTCCACATTATTAAAAGGTTGGATTTTCAGTTCGTAAAATGGCGTTGTTGCCGGGGACACAGCTCATTTTTTGTATTATTTGGATTTTTATTTATCTAATTAAGTGTTTCTTTTTTATAGGTCACGTTGTCCATTTGTCTTGCATTATAAAATTTTCCTCTCGATCGATCTTTAACCATTGCTTTTGTGACAGTGCCCTTGATGATTCAAGGAGGTGAGGAGAAGGAGCTACCCGCAGTGAGGAGCCGCAGAAGCACGCTTGGGGCACGTCGAGAAGAAGAAAAAAATGTCATTTTGAAAATCATGTTATTTTGTAATCGTCTTTTACAACGGTCTTCGATCGAAGACTCGCGAGTGTAATCGAACAAATGTGGTTGTGTGGGGATCGTCCCCACTTGAGTGTCGACCTAGGACCAGGCATGTGGCTCTTCGAGCTTATTTTATCATTCATATTTTTATGTGCTTGTTCGTAGGCAGGACACACCATAAAATAAAGATGCACGTAGCATCGCCTCACTTAGCCAAATCTAAAAGAGATTTCTCCCTTCTAATAGAAGCATGTTAGATGCGGCTTTTGATCAACTTGCATACATCACTTTGGTTTTAAAACAACCCAAATTTTCATGGATTCTCGCCAAGTCACTGCATGATTTCTCGCTTAGCTTAGATCGTGGTTTTTATCGAATACTTGGTTTTTCTCGGTTTCCCCTCCTAGCTTGATCACCTAGGTTAAAGGAAAATGGGAATGAATGGTAGACGATGATTGCTTGATTTATGTGCTCACCACAATTCAGTGACAACCTTAAATTACTGGGACTGTTAGTTGCAAGTCAACCTAAAATGGAGTACAAAAAATTGTTTTGGGAGAGCAACCCCCTCGTACGCAGTCAATTTCACTTAACATTTTTGTTGCCGCGTAAAAATAGAATGTTTTAATCACCAATAAAACTGACAAGTTAATAAACCAACCTCGGTTGGTTTCATGTGAGAGTTGGTGAAATTGAAAGGTCTTGCATGTTTGATTGAGCCATGTTTGCTCCGATACCCTCCCTAGAGCCTTAGTTACTTCATTCATCACAACAGATTCATCCACTCACTTGTATATCCATCCTTCTTCTTCGTTCACCTTGGGTCTCTCCCAACATCAAATCTCCATCTTTATACTTAGGCTAATCTCAGCCTAAGTATAGGGGGGACCCGAGTCCCTGTGATTTTCTCCAATCATCTTTCCTTGCCTTTATACTTAGGTTATTTCTAACCTAAGTATAGGGGGAGCCCCTCTTAGTTCCCGTATATTTCTCTATATTTAAATGGACCTATGGACTTTTATCATCTACTGCTATGAGGATATAGCAAAGTTTAAGTATAGGGGGGTATACCGTATATACAGTATACTTACTTTAGCTATAATCTAAAAACTTTGAAAATTTTGAAACTTTTTGGCTAAAGTAAAATCCTTTGAACTAAGTGGACTCAAATGTTTTCACGGCTTTTTCTATATTATGTTATACTATTTTTATAAAAATATTTTCCAAAATGATTTGAAAAATGAGTTTCCCTTGTTTTGAAAAATCTTTTGAAAATGTTTTGACATTTTTATTTGTGCAACATGGTTTTGAAAGTTTCTTTCTCTTTTCAAGGAAAATTGAGTCTAACCTGTGTTCTAACCTTTAAACTAAAATTCCATAAAAATGAGAAAATCCAAAAAATCCCTTTAGGAGTCATTAGTGACTACTAAGCCCAATTAAGTAGCCGCATTCAGTGAGGGTTCGCCTTTAGCAGAGTGGATGGTTTAGAGGACATCACGTAAGGCCCCGTCCTCTAGTAATGGGCTCCGGCCTGTACTTACTTCCATACTGGCTGAATGCAGATGCATCTGCTTAATTGAGTTTAGGCAGTCCTAATATCTCTTGAAGCTTAAAAAAATGTGTGTGTGTTGTGTTTTTGAATGAAGAAGCTGGATTAATCCTCTACAATCACACTTCCACCCAGGATCTGAAATGTCCAAGGAAACTCAGTTTGTGAGGACCTAAGATTTTAGGTTAACCAGCCTTAGCCATCAGGGTCATAGACTTGATCATCCATATTCCCCTAGATTTCTAGATTTACATGCTATATTTCATGCTTAGTCTCAGACCATAAGAATATGATCAGCACAACACATGCACGACTGCGGTTTTGATGAGATGAGTTGACTTTTCACTTGAGGGATTGGGATGAGGGATTTGAGTCTGGACTTGATCTAATGGTGCTCAAGGATGGGATAAAATCTTTGAAGGCTTCATGAAACCTGAGTGTCAGCAATTCTAGCCAGTACGAGAACTTGGTTCTTATACTAATCTCTTGACATTGACCTAAGTGCCAGGGTGTGAAATAAATAAAAAATGTTGATCAATGTGCACCAACTCTTGGTAAAAGCAGTGGAGTTAGCCAAAATACTACAAATCAATGAAATGTCAAAGAAGATCTCTCATTCCACAAAGTCAAATATCAACGAGCTTCCACCAAAGGCGAGCGCTCCCAAACTTTTCAAAGTATCCACTTGGACCACCGCTATTAGGACCAGGAGTTGGGTTTGCACCAAAAAAGGACTCTGCATCGTAAATGCTACAAGTCTGGGTGTAGAAGGTACGATAGGTACTCAAAAAAGGCACACCCCGGTGTATTCCCAAGAAAACAAGTGCAGACGACTCCAACTTCTCTTGACGGACGCATTGATCAACACTAAAAATGTGTTGCGTAATAAGGCACTAAGAGAGAATCCTTGTTCCAATGAGAGGGAGAGAAGAAATGACATAATCCTATGCCCTCCATCACCGGACTTTCATATACATTTTTAAGTCTGACAACTAAAGAGAAGGCAGACTGAACACAAGATTTGATTTATTCCCTAGTGTTGAGGATTGGGTCCTTAGGAGAGTTTTTTAGACCAAGACCTTGGGTGTAGTTTTGACTCTACTCTCGTGAACGCTGTCAACACTAAGTATCATACCCTTAGTCTATATGTACATCAGAGAGAGTCTAGATAATTAGAGGAATTGGGTGCCTCTTGATTAAGGCCGGGTTGAGCTCTAAAATTTTGGACCTCTAAAGTTGAGTGGACTTGAATAGATTGGATCCTGTACTCACATGCACAAGGGGGTTAATCCAGTTTATTCATTCTCTTTGATGCTAGGGGACAAGCATAGTTTAAGTATAGGGGGGTGATGAAACTCGATTTCATCATTCTAATTCTCCATTTTTAACCCTCTTGCTTAAAAGCATGTCAATAAAAACCAGATAATGTCTTGTAATTATCAGAGTCTTGAATAAATTAAAAATAAAAAAAATCACAAAATCAAAAGCCATGGTGTTTTTAGCCTTAAAAATACCCCTAAAAAATATTTTCTATCTTCAATTGACCTCATCTCCATTTTCGGTCAACATGAAACTTGTAGATCTCATTGAGATCTACAACTTTCATGTTTTGAGTTTTCTCGAATTCGGCCATTTGACCCTTCATATTTCATCATCTTTTCTGAATAACCAGATTGGGCCACGTGGCTCATTCTGGTTGAGCCACATGGCCGCCTCTCATCGCACCACGTCGCTTGAGCCCACCACCGTTGGATGCAGGTCTATGAGCCTTGATCACCATCATCTATGCCCGCTATGTTTCTCCTCCATCCGATCAAATCACAGATGCCATCACAACCCTCCACTAGCGCCTTCATGACAACTTGACACGTGGCCAATTTTGAACCTTCCGATTGCCGCCATCTACTTAATCCCAGCCGCTCCACTCCGCAGAATCCTTCCACCGTTCGATCGAAAACCAGAGTTCATCTCTATCGCCCATTAGCGCTGCGTCCACAGAGCGACACGTGGCAGCATCCGCGACCCTTCGATTGCATCGCCTTAGACCTCATCCCTACCATCCTTTAGCGCTTGATCTTCAACCATTGGATCTCCAAATCCAACGTACAGATTATCATCGTCAACCTCTGGTGCCCTCTCTCTCCCATGATCGCAGCTTGCACAACTGCCTCACCCTTCCTTTTTTCCCCGTGTCTCCGGCCATCCTCTCCACGATCTCAGTAGCCCATGACCTTCACCCATCTCCCCTCATCCTCGCGGACGCTCATGCCATCCACGATCCTCCTCCACTCATGCCACATCTCCCTCGAACGTCAAGCTATCACACAACAACCGCCGAGCTTCGACCTTCCAATACCCCGCTCCCTCCACCGATTCTCGCGGTCCACCTTTACGCGGGGAGAGGCCCAGCCCTCCTCCATCTCCCTATGACAAGGGGAGGTGGAGGATCGAGCGAAGATGACACATCTCCTCCGGTGTCGACCCGATTTCTTCCACGACGGAGTTGCGGTGGCTCAAGCCCCGCCTGAGCTCATTGGAACGACCGACCAGCAAGTGCGACGACCCCGAGGTCCTCCAAGGACCTCGAGCTCAGGCCTCCGCTCCGCCCGACCTCAGGTAAGCTCTCCAACCTCAGTTGTATTTTTCTTTACTTTTTGCTTAATTTCTTAGGCCGCTATACCCCTTCCCACCTTCTGTTGATAGCTCCTCAAGCTCCACCTCACTCCCGTCACTCACCGCATCGTCCCGATTACCTCACCCCTTTCTCCATACCACAGAGCACCTCCTCCACCTTCAACCTCCTTCGTCGGAGAAGAAGAGCACCGGGGCTCCACTTCCTTTCACCCACGTACCCCCCATTTCACTCACCCACGCATGTCCATTGCTTCGGTTATGCAACTAACACTGCAGAACCTTGAGACTTTAATGAACGGATACCTCGTCGGAGCACCTTGGTCGAGCCTCGCTTCCATCACTGGAGCAATGAGATGCTGCATCGAGCATCGTCGCCGCTTTCTCAGCCTCTGAGCTTTATCGACAACCCTTCAGAAGCATCGGGCGAGCGTCACTGATGTCAGAAGCAAGCGGCAGAGATGGGACCACTACGTCGGAGTCCTGATCCCGCTGCCAGCTCAAGATGAAGAAGAAAGCACATGCGTCATTGGATGCTTCCTTCCGGGGTTTATCCAACGGCGCAGATGCTACCACGTCACCCCTGAACGCCATCTCCAGGTGTCGTTGGATCATCGTGATGTAACGGTCTCTGGTTAACCACGTGTCTGCACCAAAGAACGTTCGAGCCTCATCGCCAGAGCTCGAGGCTTGGGGGTTTCGAACCTATCCCGAGACTCTCCAGACCCTCGAGCCTCTGCCGAGCCTATCCGAAGCAGCCCGAGCCTTCTCCGAGCCTCCGAGCCGTCCCGAGCCTAGAGAGCACCTGCACAGCACGTGCCATCTGGGTAAATTACATGGAGGCCCCACTGACTTCTTCAATTTGCATACAGATCCTGATATCACATGCAACACATGCGCACTTGGGGAATTTTGCAGTTATACTCTCACGGGTTTTAATAATTGCAAAAATACCCCTTTGCGTGTGGGTTATTTACGGGGAAGGCCTCGCACTTACTTTTTATTACATTTTAGTCCCTCCTAAAGACCTGTTTGTAGTTATCTTTCAAGTTTTTTTTCAATTATGCCCTTGTCTTCTTTTATACGTATCTTGAGCTTCGTAACTCCGATTGAGACGATTTCAGTGGCATTTTGAAGCTCTCTCTATTGTCTTCCTTATGGCATGATTTTATTTTAGATTTGCCACTATGAACTGTATTGTGTTATTTTATTGTTTAAGTGTCCGTATTTCCATGTTGCTCATGCCTAATTGCTACATAAATGAAGAGTGCTTCATTATTTGACCATGTTTGAATTGTATTTAATGGCTCAAGTATTTATGGTCTAGGGCTTGTTTGCATTGCATTTCATCACATCTATCTGCATGATTAAAATAAAATAAAAAATGCATGTTTATATTTGTTTTAATGCATTGTCTCGTTCTTTAGCATTGTTTGACCTTTTTTTCCAACTCAACACTTGAATAGATAATTAAAAATCTAGATAATATGAGAGAGTCTCATGTCCCTGAGTTCGACCTTGGTTTCTTGCCAAGTAAAAAAATATACGACCATTTGATTCTATTTGATTTAGTAATTAGATGGTCTTTTGATGAACCTAGTTCAGCCCGACTGCAATGACATTGAATATTAATTCCACATTATTAAAGGGATGGATTTTCAGTTCGTCAGTACCTTGTTGTTGTTTGAGCAAAAGGTAATCTGTCCACTATCATAATCCATAATTGCTTTAGTTGTTCGAAGGAAAGGCCTTCCAAGCATAATAGGGGTGTGCAGAGGAGGAGCTAAGGTATCCATATCAAGAACAATGAAGTCGACATGGAACTGTATTCCCTGAATGGTAACAATGACACCCTATAAAATTCCTCTCGGTCACTTTATTGAAGTATCTGCAAACTGCAGAATCATCCTTGTGGACTTGAGCGGTCCCAACCCAAATTCTTTCAGTAGTGAAGTGGGCATCAGATTTATTGACGATCTGCTATCAAGGAGTGTTCGGTCGAACTCTTGCAAACATCATGCAACGGATGAGAGGTGCTCCCAAGTCTTTCTTCTTGCACGGGAGATTACTGATTGTGTTTACTGTCGCCGTAGTCAAGATGTGCTTCATATTTCTCTGTCTGGCATGACGTGACTTCCTCTTGGAAATACATGCCTCTTTAAGATCCTTCTTGATGCTTGGCATGTACTTAATGGCCTATACCAAGGGCATCTCAAGAACAAGATTCTGAATGATTTGCATAACATTAGGATCTGACAAAGCTATTTTCAAATTTATATTTTTTGGATTTTTCAAACGCATCTGGAAAAAGAATATGTATGGAACCAAATGCATAAATATTGGTTTTATTTATAGAATCAAAATCTATGCCCACATCAAGATGAATATTTAGATGACAAAATTGAGAGTCTTCATCCATCTAACATGGTGACATCCCAAAATAGAAGACGGGGCTCCTTCTGCTGGCTTCAGGTCGGGTGCAAGTGTTATCCTCTCCATCATTGGTTGATTGGTGCTCTTGTTGCTTCCATCTTCTTTTTCTTGTTTTTGGATTTTTTTCCATTTTTTGTCTTTTCTGTGGTGCTTCTCATTCTTCTTCTTCTTCACCTGGCCATGGTTCTTGTCCGACTAATGCAGAAGAGGATGATGACTCGCTTGTGGAAGCTTTATTTTTTCCCTTCATTGTTGCAGATGGTTTCAACGTCCTACCACTCATAAGAGTAACAACATTAGATAATAAAGCATCATGTACATATAATTCTGCGGGTTTGGTAAGAACATCACAAACTAACTGCTCATGCTTTCTAAAATTATTACGATTTTCCTCCACCTGTTCCAGAATGGTTGTCTTGTCAGCGGTGAGGTCATCAATCTTCTAACTCATCTCAACGAGGCTCTTGACAAGATGAGCCAAGCAATCAATGGTGGGGTTCATAGGAGGGGCCTCTGATTGTTCAACATGTTGGCCATGCTAAGACTGCGAGTGGTGTTGTGACTGCTGATAAGATTGTTGCAAAGGATACTAAGAAGGATACAGGTACTGTTGATGATGAAAGGGAGGGTACTAGTATAACACAACCACATACTATTGATTCTCTGTGATTTCTGAAACTGATTTTGTCTCCAACCCTGCTGATATGGTTGAGACTACTAGTGGTGAGGTTGGTTGCTACCTTGGACAAATCTCTCTCCATGATGCTGAGGAAATGGATGCGAATTTGCAGACCGGCCCTGCTAAGGTCTGCCTGAATGAACCAATTGTGCATCATTTGACCAAACTCCATTCACCTCCTAAATGAGAGGTGGTGGAGGGGAACATGGATCTACGAGGGTCTGGAGTTCCGATTGGTATACAACCAGCTGCTGTTGTAACAACTAGAGCAAATATGGCTTTGGGTCTTGCATGTAATAAATGTGCTAAACTGCTGGTTGGGGCAGACTCTACTGAGGATGTTGTGGCGATGTTGGTTCCTTCATCTCAGCAGGAGTGGCGGCCGATGCAGTCACAAGATTGCAGGAGCTGATTGAACTTACCAGCGAATCCATTTGCTTGGTAGTCTGATCAAGTTTGTCCAAGTGTTGAATCCTCTGCTTGATCATGGCGAGCTTCTCAAGATCTTGTGATTGCTTTTCAATGATATCCACCTTGATAGGTGGCTCCCAATAATGCTCGAATTTGAGTTCTCATCCATGTCCTGCTCGTGGGACGATGCCATGTGCACGGCTTTCTAATGAAGTTACGGTTGTCGCTGATAGGCATGGGACGATGATAAGGAAGCTTCTCCTTCTGTCATTGCCTCAAAAATCTGCCATACCACATCCTCGTTTTTGTTGAAATGAGAACTGCCACAAGAGACATCGACGAGCTTCTGACTCTAAATTATAGGTCCACTAAAGAAATTTTGGACCAAGCTGGTCTGCTAGATATCATGATGTGGACACTTCTTGTGGATTAGTGAACCTCTCCCAAGCCTCAAGAATGGATTTGTGGGTGGCTTGGGTGAAGCTCGCAATACGGGCCCGCATCTGATTCAACAGCCCGAGATGGTAGAATTTATGCAAGAAAGCTTATTTGAGTTCCTCTCATGTGTGAAAACCTTCCCCAAATGATTTATCCAGTAAAGAGCCTTATCCTAAAGGTTGAATGGGAATGTAGTCATTTTAACTACGCCTAGTGGAATACTACAGCAGTCTGTGGTTCCACAGATATGCCCAAACTCTTGGAGATGAATGTAGGGTTCTTCATTCGTATTCCCATGTAAGGTGGGAAGCAATGACAAGAGTTGAGTCTTCAACTCAAGATGGGCATGGACAATAGGTATCTAAATCCATTCTGTCATCTGTCCGGTACTAGAGTTGTAAGTCTCCTTGATGGTCATCTTGGGATGCCCTCCTCCAGGTTCAGCGGCTCCATATATGTGGGGTCCACCTCCTATCTCTTCAGCTTCTCCTCCTCCTGGATGGTCTCTCCTTCTCGAGAGATCACTTAGCATATCCTGGAAAGCGACGTGGGCCAATGCCTAGTCAGTGAGTTGTTGCTTATTCACCTATATGGAGGCGAGGAGTTATGCATTCACCGCATTATGATCGGGTTGTCGGCCAGACTGCGGTTGTAGTGGGTGCTGAGCTCCCTTCCCCTTTTCCTGTAGGAGCCAATTCTTTCTCTGAATCTAAGTCTAGATCGGACATAGACTTTGGCTCCAGATCAATGTCTATATCTGTATAAGGAATGATGCCTCGATCAATCTATATGTAAGCACCTGATAAAACAAATCGATGTGTGTTAAGGTCAACAAAGAATTTCATTAAGGATGGAGATGTATAAGGAGTAAAACCAATTTTCATCCAAAATGGGTAGGTTTCAGGATAAGAGTAATCATGGTTTATTGAAGAAGGTGAGGGGCTGGAGGGCAGTTCATGAAGTCCAAACCATGATCTCTAGAATCACCCCTAATTATTGTAGAAGTCAACCATGTGGAATCGATGTGGTCATCGGTGGAGTCCCAACTAAGCCATCCATGGGTCTCCATCTCGAGATTAAAGAGGAGATTGAGAATGGAGGAAGGATACGGAGGTCAACAAGAAACAAAAGGAGTGTAAAATAGTAGAATGACTCAAAAGAGAGAGGGAGTCAAATGAGGAATAAAAGAAGCAGAAAATGAGAATTAAAATTTGCACAAGTGTATGGGACTTTGATCTTGGACCTTAGTCTAATCAAACAAACACCATATAAGTTTTGAATTCACCAACACAACCCAAGTGAAACGTAAGAATTCGGATATTTTTGTATCTTTTCAATTTTAAGGTTGTATTATGGGCAATTTTTTTAACAACTCCATAAGAATGCTATCCCTATAGGAGTGTGTGTACTGCCGGGAAAGTACCCCATACTTCTTCCACCTCCTTTATAACATGTGATCTGCATACTTTGAGGTCTTTGGTCCCTTGCTTGGGGGGTTACTCAGCCAAAGAAATGAGAGAGTAAGCCAATAGGTAAAACTAATACTTCCTACGCAAGCGAGGTACTCGACCGCTGGACAATGAGACACACACCCTCGTGAAGATGTGGCCTATCCTCAATACTTAGGATCAAGCAGGATGTTCCACAGAAGGCAAGAACACCATCGTCTACAAGGCCCTACTCGCCCATGTACAATAGAAGATCCAATACTTCACCATCCCAAGTGATAACCAAGGCTACCACAGATTGGGTTTTTGACTCTAATCCTTAGGGGTCCCTCCTCGCTCAGTATGGAGTGTACCTGAATACAAGGAGGGCTTTATGAACCCAAAACAAGGACGTCCATTACCGATTTTAATTAAGGTGAAAGTTTATTTAATAGTACCCTAGTTTTAAAATTTTTTGGGATTTCATTTTTTGGATATTTTTCAAAGCAATCCCCCTAATGATTTTTTTATTTTTTTTTGATCCTAAATGTGAGATAAAATAGAGGGGGAGAATGGAAAAGCAATGCAAATGGATACAAAAGTTGAAATATCACTCTCGTATCAAATGATGCATGCAAAGTAAGAAGACTCACAGTGCTTCCCAATGTTCTCCATGCAGGATGCAAGGTAAAGTTGAAATATTTACACTATATGGTGATATGCAAGTGATGAAAGAGTCCTAAAGAAAACTTGCTATTATCGGGAAGAACAAGATGCAATCTACTCAAAAATGGATCCTAAGTATCTGATCTTGGGGACTAATCGGTGCCTGCCACAATGGGTCCTGCAAGCACTGTATGGGGTCCCTCACGATGCGTGGTTCAAAATTCAAGTAATTTGCAATTAATTTTTGACTAAGTACAACCGTATATCACGATAGGTACATGCTTCTATTAGGTGTTTGGACCTAGCTACCGAGTCAAGAAAGCATAAATCTAGGTGCTTCAGTCACATAAAACAAATGAAACAAATGCGGAAAGCTCAAAACACATGAAACAAAATAAAATAAAGGTGACAAAACACGAAGAAAAGCAACAAGGCCCCCATGTGAACAATCACCTAGGCAATGGACATCGTTGGTGTAGCAGTGTCCAAGTCCAAATTTACTACAAATATTTACACAAAAATGAAATAATGACACTATCCTCACAAAATAAAACAGAAACTCTAAGGGAAATCTACTACTCCCCTCTCTCTCTCTTTGTCTCCTTCCATGCTCTCTCCTAGTCAGCTCACAAGAAGAAGAGCTGACCTCCTTGCAGCTTGGGTGCGTCCACCTCCTAAGAGACGACCTTCGCCAGTGGGCCCTTACAAGAAAGACAAACAAAGAAAAGTGGTCAAAATAGATCAAATAATTATCAAAAATTGAGAGAAAAATAGAAGAGAAATAATATGCACAACAGTATACACAAAGCTGTGCTATCCGTTGCTCCCTGACAACGATGCCATTTGTCTTATGGTCCACACAAGGCGGGACCACTAAGACACTGTCACGACAACCCAAGTAGCCCGAGTGATTAAAGCAATAATCAACCCATAAAATATAAGGATAAAACAATGCAAGCAAGTGTGAATTAAATTTTATTATACCCTACCAAACAAGTACGTATAGTGGACAAGCAAGTAGGGTTCAAACACAAGAAACACGAGACAAGCATGTATTATTTTAATAAATAAATAAAGCAAGTGTATACAAGTGGGCACAAAATCATTCAATGTGTATGTGGGTTTTAATCAAATATATAATTTATTATTTATTATACTTAATTTAATTTATACTTATTAGTTAATTTTTTATTTTTAGTTTTGTTATTTATAATTTGTTTTTAATTAGTAATTTAATTAATATATAAGGATATATAAAGGAATAATAAGGGATATATAATATGAATACTATATAATATTATGTATATAATAAATATGTAAAAAATAGAAACTAATTAGAGAGAAAAATCCTTTTATTTTTTAAGGTTTTAAAATAATTATAAGGTATTTATAATAATCTATTAGTATCTGTAGGCTATATAGGGTATACTATATATAAATAGAGAGAAAAATAGTCCAAAATAGCTAATTAAAATCTTTTTATACTTTTTCAAATATGTTTCTATTTTTATGGATTTTTGGGGAATTTTTGAAAAATTATTTTGAGTTCAAAAAGGAGCAAAACATGGGCTATTTAACAGGGATGAATTATTTCAGATTTAGAAAATAGGAAATGATCTCAAAATATCTTAAAATCAATTTTAATATGTAAATAATATATATATCAATATTGAACATAAATTAGTTTTTTTAGATTTTTCAAAAATATTTTGCAAATTTTTCAGGGTTATCAAGGGTTTGATAATTTTTAGAGTTCTTTTTATTTTTTGATTTTTGGTTTGTATCTATAAAATAGAGTGATAAATAATAGGTTGGAATTTGTCAAAAAGATTTTATTTTTTTTTGAATTTTTAAGTTAAACAGGGAATACAATATCTATCAACGATTTTTAATAAATATTAAATGCATACAAATGACAAATAAAAAATATAGCGTGGATAAGAAGTCAATCATGCACATACATCTATTTTTTAGAATTTTTGGAGTACAGGAGCTATTTTTGAATAAAAAAGAAACGAAAAATAAATAAATCAAGATAGCATGGATGTTTTTGCAAATAAAATAACCACAGGGGTTCACATGCTATTTAACCATAAATAAGGAGCTTGATTTGTTATTACTAAATAGCAAATATAAAACTCGGGGGTGCCTAGTTGCAAAATGTCCTCTCAGATGGGGGTTCATGTGAGGTGACCTAACACTGAACTTAATTATAATATTAAAAAGTAACAAGGGAGTGCATGCAAATAGTCCAAGAACTTATGTACTTAATTAGATATTTACAACACTTGATACGAAATACAAAAAGGGCAGAGGGGGTCTCTACAATTATACCAATACAACACCTTTAATCCGACCATAGGAGATGCATCCACGTGGCAGATCCAACGGTTGTCCCGCATATCCCTTCGAAGAGATGCAACTGTCCACATTAGATTTGGGTTGTTGTTCTTGATCGGGCGGACCAACGAGGGATAATAAGAACAATAGAAGAACTTCTGGCCGACGAGCTTTGATTCGTCGTTTCTCTATGCTCCGGCCGTGGATCGCTCCTCTGACAAACCCGGTAGTTAGTTGGGATTTCTCCGCATACGACAGTGGTTATGGAAATGAAGAGGGTGGTTGCGGAGCTCTAATGATTCCTGGGTACTGGTGAGCAAGGAAGTCATGGTTTCAAATTAATGGAATTAAATTGTAGTGTCATTGCAACACTAACAATCCCTCAAAAAAATTTATTCCATTCTCTAAACAAAATAAATGAAGAAAAATGTAGCAAGAAAATTATTCTATTTAATTTCCATGTATAGCGTACAGGGTCGAACTTAGGGAGGCCACAAAATATCGAGGGTTATTCATCTTAATGAAAAAATCAATGAGAAGAAACAAGGAAAATATATGGACACTAGTCTTGGTTTTTTGTGTTTTTGATTTGTATTTTTTTATGGAATTTCAATTTTATGTTTTTTATTTGGTTTTCAGATTATATATATTTTAATTATAATTTTTTCAAAAGTTTTAAATGTTATAAAAAAGAAAATAAAAAGGAATAAAATAATTAAATGAGAAAGAAAACTTCTGGATTTCTACAAAGTGATGAAAATACTTAGAAATTTCAAACAAAATTAGTTTTGGGTTTCTCACAATTATTTAATATTTTTTGTAATTTTTCTAGGATATTCCAAATTAATTAAAGCTTTTAAATAAATCAAAAATAGAAAATAAAATAATTAGAACACAAATTGAATGTTTTTGGATTTTCAAAATATCAAATAAAGTCAAAAATGAATGAAAAGTTCACAGAATGAAAGTGAAGTTTTTGCATTTTTCATAAAGATATTTTATATTTTTGGAGTTATCTCCTAATTTCTATGAATTTTTTATGTTTTCATGTGTTTTAATATTTTTATGGTTTTTATGAGGAAAAAATGCCAAAATTATAAAGAAACTAAAATAAATAATAATGAACAACTAGATTTTTTCGAATTTTTCACCTAATTTTTATATTTTTCAAATGCAAATAGGGAATTTTTATGAGGTTTTTGAATTTTTAAACTTCATAAAAAGGATGAAAATGCAAAATAAAATTTATGGATGCAAGATATACTTAACATAGACCTAACATAATTTTTTTTAAATTTTTAAAGGAGTTTTGCTAATTTTTATTTTATTTTTAACATGCAAAATAAATACACATATACAGGGGTATAAATGCACTTAATTGATGTTTGTGGAATAAATGATAACACATTTGAAAAAAGCATGACTAATTGTGCAAAATGTCCAAAAAGGAGCATGCGCATGCACGTGATGTGCATTGGATTGGAGCTATTTGCAAATAAAGTAATTCCAGGGTCCAAATAATAACATAAAAATAGAGAGTTTTTATTGCAAATAACCCTAAAAGTCATGTGCTTGGCGCGCTTGCGGTTCATACATGGCCTTTACGCAAATAAAATAAATGCTTGGAAGTAAATGCAATTGTTCAATTAAAAACAAACTAACACATGTCCAAAAGGACTTATTTAAAAATACAATAAACGTTGTTGTTTAAGCACAATATACCCTTTATGTCATGTTTGGATTGGGGTTAACCCTCCTTTGGGGGGTTTACCTCTCAAAATCTCCTTTTTCTCTCACTTGTGGGCTCCATTCTCTCTCTCTCTCTTATTCATTAAATAAATCATTTCTCTTTCATCTATTCCATCAAAAAATAATATATTATATAATCATATCATCTAAAAATTATAAACTACTCAACTTCTACACACTTTTCCAAACTTCAATACAATCACATCACAATAACTACTCATTTTTCCAAACTTCAATACAATCACATCACAACAAACCCTGTCAACCCAAAATCCTCTATCCAAACACCAAAACACAAAAATGGGTTACCCCCTACTAGTGTATCCCGAGATAACCCGGCAGCCAAACACACCCTTAATGTTGTGGCACCTTGAACGTCTTGATGCTTTACAGATCTGATCCAACGGCTGAAAGTGGCTCGTGTATGGATGGTGTAGATGAGCTCTGGCAGATCGATCGAACGGATAAGATTTGGGTTTTTTTCAATGGTTGAGATCTATTCTGGACACCTTGCTATTTATCATGCGGCTCCGCGTGGTGTTGGAAGAACAATTATGAATGTAACCTCCAGTGAGATTCGATTGAGATGATCTCGCTCATTTCTTGCCCGAATCAGCTTCGAGATGATGGTACAACTTCCTGTAGTGCCCCTCTTTCGATCTCAAGTTTCAACGGTGGCCGAAGGTGGCTATAAGACGAGATGGAGGTCAATGGATGAACGGCTCCAAGTGGACCTCAAATTCACTTCCCTCGCCCCCAGGTTTCTTCTATTCCCTGCAATGAAATTCGTGCTCGGAGGCGATGCTCCGGCAACTTTATTGAAGCGGAAAAATTAGGAAATGGGGAAGGGGATGGAGGTTCTGTAAGTGGTGATTGGAGTAAGAACCAAGCCTCAGATCTTGAGTGATTGGAGGGTGTCCAGATATGTCAGAAGATGAAGAATATTAGAGAGAAGGTGTGTGCATCGTCAAAATAGGTTGAAGGTGATCGGAACTCCTCTGATCTTGTGTATCAGATGTTGAAGGAGGTGGATGTAATTTAATATGATTAATGGAAAAATTAATAAAATAAAAACTAAAATTAAGTCTAATTAGCTCTACGTTACCCTGCAATGTAAGGCGAAGGAAGGTCAGCCTCGATTTGCGACTAGTGACAGAGAGGCGAAATGCGACCGAGGACTCCAACAACATAGCCGGATCACATATTTCTCTCAATTCCTCAAGCTTCCTATTGAAGGAGATCAACCTCTATCGCTAATTAACACTTCAGAACTCAATCTCGGGGAAGATATTAGGTAAAATCTGATCAAAATCACGTTAAAGGTAGAGGGTGTTTATTTATAGGTGTTACTCCGATGGGTTTCGAATTTGAACGCACGAGCGAATCGAGACGAAAATGGTGGATCTAGTGAGCTAGCGAGGTTGGTGGATGTTAGGGCTGAAACTATGGAGAAGGAAGTGGAGGTTGTTAGTGATTAGGGTGTGTGGAATAATTAGGTAAAGAGCGGGTAGCATGCGAGCAGAGCTGGCAGATGATGTTGAATGTGCAGTTGACCCAAGTCAACAAACCGGGTCGACCAATTAGAAGGCCCGTAGGATGCAGACAAAATAGGGATAACGATAAAAATCCAATAAATATTTAAATATCAAAAAAACAAAAATGAATTTAAATAATTAAATGATGTAAACTAAAAAATGTTAAGAATAAAATAAAGTTAATTTAGGTGATTTTTTATTATTAAATATGGTATTTACAAATGTTAAAATAAATAAAAGGTGTTATTTATAGGCATGTATACCTATATATACAAGGTTTTGATTTTTCATTAATTATTTATACAAATATATACATGATTTATTACTTTATTTATTTACAATATTTTATAAGGGTTTTAATGAAATTTTTATTTTATTTTTAGGAATTAATTTATTATGTTAAATAAATAGGGTATGTATAATATATACATAGTGATACCTATACAATATATACATGATTTTATTTTATTGATATTTGATTTTGTGATTCTTATTTGTATTTTTAATAAGTCAAGTACAATATTTACAATTAATTTAAAATATAATATTTACAAATATGTACACCAAAATAAATAATTTAATAATATACATAGTATTCATTGGCATAATATACAATAATACCCTCATTAGCCACATTTCACACCTTAACTCTATTGTTATGAAATCGCCTCCATTTTAAAGATTATTTATTTTGGATTACAATGAAAGTGAGTTTGATGAATTTGGAGTTTTTGTGAAGAAGATATTGACCTTGCAAGTTGAGCTTTGTGGCTTTTTGAGAGTAATGTTATTTACACACTATATACATATTTTTATTGTAATTTTTTATTATTTACAAAATATTTTTTACATAAACTTCAAGAAGAAATCATCTTTTTTTAAGAAGAATTTGGTAATGAATTAATTAACGAAAGAATATGTATTATAGACAGTATTGTACAGATGATGAATATATACAAGTGACAAATGAATTTCTATAATTTTTAGTGTCTAGGCCTTATCTCCACGTACTTTATTCCTTGTCGATTAGGTCAAGTATTGACCTTCTCTTGAGATCAGAGTCATCTTGTATCTATTACATATATAGAGTATTTATTTTCTTTATTTTTCTTTTATTTTCTTTATTTATTTATTTTAGGTTAAAGTAGTGATAAAAATACAATATTTACAGAAGAATTAGGGTTAGTAAAAGAGTGGATTTATTGATATTTACAAGTGTTTTATAAGGGATTTGAAGCTAAAATAAATGAATAAAGATGATGAAATGCAGAATCATCATCCCACGATGCTTTTCCTTTGCTAGTCCCGTAGCAAACACTTACTTGAACAATAAGTGACTAAAATAAAAATAAAAGGAATAAAGGAAAAATAAAGAACTTTAAACAATATTGAGTATTAAACTTATCTTCATAAAATCTAAGTATGGAGCTCTGTCAGACCTTTGGAGTATTAGTTTAGGCGGAACCTTAGTGAGAAATGGACTTGACACTCAACAACCTCTAGAAACCACACAACTCTTCTCAAGTCTCCTCAATAGCCAGGTCAGAATAGATCAACCCATACGCAAAACCTTATGACTATGAATCTCTCTTGTACAATGTAAGTGATATGTAGCTGTAAAAGTCAGTCTTCTCCAACATGGTGACCCTACTTCCCCAATCCAATATCTCTTTCCTCGAGAAGTGGAGTATTCCCTTCTAAATTAAAATACAATGAGCTCAAGAAGAGGAGGAGGAGATAAGAATGGACGGTAGCCAGCGTAGCTATCTATCCTTGGATATATGACCACTATAGCCAAGTCATCAAGTTGCAGGATCATAAATATCTGACTTGGAAGCTCAAGCTTTGCTTATTTGACTATACAAATGTACATACTCCGACCGTCATTTCATTTCAATCAGGTATGTCCACTTTTTTGGAATTTTTTATTTTTTGCACATTTTTTGAATATATAAAAGGTGCACCATGTACATAAGGAGTTTTTACTCATGAGCTAGTAGACTGTTCATCTTGAAGTTTTATTGCAACCCACAACATAATGTCTTTAGACCTCACTGCTACTGTACTGGGGTGGGGTAGAATGGCCACAAATGTGTGACTTTCGATGTTTCCATTGGCTTGTGTCTCATGCCGGCAATCCAGCCCTCTACCACTTCAACTGAGGTGAGTAAGTTGTAAGTGTTGGTATGCAAGATAGGTCATTATCGACAAGAATCATGCGTGTGTTCCGAAGTACTCTACTTAGACAACCAAGACAACACTGAACTAAGTCTTGTCGTTCCCAAAGAATTAAGTCTATAGACCTGAAGAAACTCAATACCATTTCCTACATGGTTCCTCTAAAATTAAGTGCATTATGGTCCAACTAAGCTCCATTCTTTGATTTTATTCAAACTAGTTTAATTGTCGATATCATTCTAAAAAATGCATATGCAAATACAAGAAATATATATATATATAACACATTTTTTTGAAAGAAAATGAAAATAAAAGAGAAAATCTTTTTGAAAAAGTTTTCAACAGATTTTGCAAATTTTTCTGGATTTTAAGCATTTTCTAAGAGAAAAGGGTTAGTAAATTGAATATATTCGAGTATACACAAGTATTTTACAAATTTTATACAAGCTTTACAACAATATTTTATGTACAAGTTTTAGATATAAGTTTTACAAAAGAATTTTATATATATCAAAGAATTTTATTTACAGGAAGATTTGATATTAAGGTTTTATACACACATGGATTTTACAAATTTATTTACATACATCCCATAATTTACATCCCACGTAAAAAAATAATTTTACAAAAAACTTTACAAACCTTTTCAAAATATTTTACAAAAGATTTTTCAAAAATTTTACAAAATATTAAGCAAAGGCTTTTCAAAAAGCTTTACAAATATTTTTGCAAACTATTTTACAAACATTTTTACAAATCATTTTACAAATATTTTTACAAACATATTTTTGTAAACATTTTTCTTTCAAAAATTTTACAAATATTTTGTACAGTATACTTAGTTTTGAAAGAGAAAACAATTTATAAACATTTTACAAACGAAACATTTTTACAAATAATTTTGTAAAGATTTGTACAAAAATAATTTTACTAAAATTTTTACAAACATTTGACAAACAATTTTACAAAAGGATTTTGCAAATATTCTACAAAAACAATTTTTGCAAATATTTTTCAAAAGATTTTTGCAAATCATTTTACAAATCATTTTCAAAACTTTTTTATAATAATAATAATAATATCCATATTATTAATAAAAGTACGAATTATGGTTAAAGTATATATACAATATATACAACACCCCCATATACTTAGCCCGAACTATGTCCTCATAGTGAACAAAGAGCTACAAAGGAAGACATAACTCGTGCTAAGTATAGAAAAGTGAAAGGAATCATATACAATAGCGACTCGAAGAATAAATGAAAAAATAGAAGTTGGTTATCACCCCTATACTTAGGATCAAATAATCCTAAATATAGAAGACGGTACAAACGGGGAAAAACAATGAAAAGAATGAACAAACTCAACGACTCGACTCGTCCACCCCTATACTTAGTTAAAATATCCCTAAGTATATAAAAAGAGTATCAATAAGTTGAAGGACAAGCAAGGGAACAGAAGAAATAAAAGAGAATAAAAACACGAAAGAGACGGAATGAACAACATCATCCCCCCTATACTTAGGGTAAAGGATCCCTAAGTATATGCACCACCAAGAGTGATGAAACAGAAAAAAATGGAACAACTCAAATCATTCACCCCCTATACTGAGGATAGAGTACATCCTAACTATAGCATATACACATGGAAAAGAGGTGAACGATAAAAATTGAAGAAGAAAGAATAAAACGAATGGATATATACAAGAGAACATCAGCTCATGTATCAGACACATGAAGTCATAAAATCATCGTCTGATACCACTGATATGGAATCAACCACGGACATGAATGTATCATGATCTACGTATGGCTTCTGCAACTGTCCCTTCACAACAAATGATTGTGTGTTAGATGACAACCCATATATGACAATACTACCATTGTCACACACAACTCTCACAATGAACAGTCCTCACCATTTGCTTTTCAATTTGCATGAAAACAACTTCAATTTAACATCAAACAACCAAACTTTCTGATCCGGGGAGAAAGTCTTCCTTCTAATATGTCTGTCATGCCAACGCTTGACTTTCTCCTTGTACATGAGTGAGTTGTCATATGCAAAATCTCAAAATTCCAATAGTTTGTTCAGATCTAACTTCATACTCTTTCTTGCCTTCACATTATCGAAATTGCATACACGGAGTGCCCATAAAGATTTGTGAATTAATTCAACTAGCAGGTGTCAAGGCTTTTCATACACCAATCTGTAAGGAGACATATCCAATGGAGACATGTACACTATCCTTTAAGCCCATAGAACTGAGTCAAGTATCTGGGACCAGTTCTTCCTATCTGGCCATATAAGTTTTTGTAATATCATATGTATCTCACTATTTGAAATCTCAGCCAAGCCATTAGTATGTGGGTGGTAAGGAGACACAACTCTATGCTCAATGGTGTATTCATTTACAAGCTTCTTTACTTCTCTGTTAAGGAAATGACTTCCCCCATCTGAAATGAGTATCTTGGGAATCCCAAGCCACGCAATAATGTGGTCCTTAAGAAAAGAACACATCGTACGACTATCAGTGGATCGGATGGGGATAGCCTCCACCCATCGACTAACATAATCCATGACAAACACGATGTACTAATATCCCTGACTGATAGGAAATGGGCCCATGAAGTCTATACCAAAAGCATCAAAAACATCTGAAATTTGTATATATCTTAGGGGAATGGTATCTTTGGAACCAATGGTTCCTCCCATCTTCTGACAGTCAGTACCACCTCAAACATACTCTGTAGCATCCTTAAACAAAGTTGGTCACCATAGGACGCTCTGTAAAACCTTTGCCACCGTGCGTTTCCTCGAATGATGCCCACCAGACTCTAGTTTGTGACAATGCTCAAGTACGTTGGTGTGCTCCTTCTGAGGAATGAACCTTCTCCAGATACAATCTGTACCTTCACGAAACAGGTATTGATCCTCCCATTGGTAAAAATGTATCTCTGACAGGAATATGTCTACCTTATGCTGCACTCAATCTTGTAGAACTTTCTTGGAGACAAGATAGTTCACAATGTCAGCATACTATGGGAGTGAGTCCATAGACAAAATGATCTCATCTGGAAAGGTCTTTGCTATGGGAAGTAAGAAGTCTCTACATCTGTACTATGGGAAAGGTGATCTGCCACAACATTATTTACTCCAAGTTTATCTTGAATATCCAAATCAAACTCCTGGAGAAGAAGGATCCATCTTATAAGGTGTTGTTTGGCATACTTCTTTGCATGTAGGTATCGTATGGCAGTGTGATCCGTGTATACAATTACGTGTGAACCAACGAGGTAGGATTTGAACTTCTCTAATGCAAACACCACTGCTAATATCTCCTTCTATGTGACTGTGTAATTCCATCGTGCCTCATCCAGAGTCTTGCTAGCATAGTGTATAGTAAATGGTATCCCATCCCTTCTCTACCCTAACATAGCTCCAACTGCAAAATCTGACACATTCGTCATGATCTCAAATGGAAGAGACGAATCAGATAGTTGTAGAACAGGAGCACTAGTAATCATTTCTTTCATCTTGTGAAATACAAGGAGGACTTTCTCAACTACAACAAACTCACTCTCCTTGCACAGAAGCTCAATTAAAGGTATGGCGTTCTTGTTGAAGTCCTTAATGAATCACCTATTGAATCCAACGCGTCCCAGAAATGACCTCAACTACTTCAATTTCTAAGGTGGCTTTAGCTTGGAGATCACATCAATCTTAGCTGGATAAACCTGCATACCATGTTTGGAGATGACGTGGCCCAATACAATTCCATTAGTCATCATAAAGTGACTCTTCTCCCACGAGAGCACTAGGTTTACCTCACAGCAACATTGAAGTACTCAGTCTAAATGAGCAAGACATGTGTCAAAACTATCCCCGTAAACTGAGAAATCATCCATGAATACCTCAAGAAAACTACCCACCATGTCGGAAAAAATGGTCAGCATACACCTTTGAAATGTAGCGGGTGTGTTACACAATCCAACGGGCATCCGTCTAAAGACATAGGTGTCAAATGGACAAGTGAAAGTAGTTTTCTCCAGATCCTCAGGAGCGATAGCAACCTGGTTATACCCCAAGTACTCGTCAAGAAACAAAAGAACTCCTTCCCTACCAACCTCTCAATAATCTGATCAATAAAGGGCAGTGGAAAGTGATCTTTCTTGGTAGCTGCGTTCAGGCGCTGGTAGTCTACACATATATACCATGAAGTAGGTACACGGATCGGAATCTCCTTACCATGTTCATTCTTTACGACAGTAATCTCGAAATTCTTCAGAACCACTTGTAAAGGACTGACTCACTTGGAATCTGAGATGGGATAAATAAAGCCATCATCACACCATTTCCTGCTCTCTTTCATGACAACATCCTGAAGGTTTGGATTGAGATGACGCTGACACTCACGGGAGGGTTTGTCGCCATCCTCTAAGTAGATATGATGCGAGAACAAAGCTGGAATAATCCCACGAAGATCCGATATATTCCATCCAATGGACTTGTGATTTCTCTCAAGAACCTCTAGCATGCGAAATTCTTGTTCTTTGGTCAACTGCAAGCTGAGGATGATCAGAAACATTTGGGGGGAGGACGCAAGGAAGGCATAGTTCAACATCGATGGTAAAGCCTTGAGCTCATATGGGGTCTGAATAGGCTCTGTGACAACCTCTGTAACTGCACTGGTAGAAGGTATCTGATCTCAAGTTTGTGTACTGTCCACCATGGCTATTGTCAGCTCAATAAATAGAATCTCAGAAAGATCTACAATGATTGGTCTCTGCTCGAAAAGGAATGACTCATCAGGATGTTCAGAATCTTAATGAAAATAGCAAAAATCTCAATTGTATGTATCTCAACAATAATCTCAGATAATGTGTCAAAGGAATATTAGAATGTACCTCTGTAATCTCCGAATGATCCTAAAAAATCAGCTCAAACTGTCCATCATCAAACAACTCAGTATGATCAGTAAGGGAACTCTATGTGACTGTGCTTTCCAGAAGGTCCTTCTGAGAAAGGAACTCCTGGGTATCCATGAAATCAGTAAATAGATACGTCTCTCTAACTCAGCAAGAAAATCACAGTCCTCGGAATCTGGTGTAACTACCTCTCTCTCTCATTTGTTGTTGCCGGTGGCGGTGATAGCGGATGGGGATCATCTCAATTTTTACCTTGTCACTAGGGGAGTAAAAGATGATCTCTCCAGTATCATAATCAACTTCCACTTTGGTTGTTCGAAGGAACGGTTGACCTAGTATGATCGGGGTATGGAGTAACGATGCAGAGATATCCATATCCATAACAACAAGTCAACTGGGAATCTCATTACTTGCACCGTTACAATAACGTCCTCTAAAATGCCTCTCTGCCTCTTGATCGATCTATCAGCAAACTGAAGGATCATCCCTGTGGATCTAAGAGGCCCAAATCCAAACTCAGTGAGTAGCGAGGATGGCATGAGACGTATGGAGGAACCGCTATCGAGAAGAGTACGATCAAATTCTTGATCAAACTTATGGCAAAGGATGTGAGATGCTCCCTTATATTTCTTTTTGGGTGGGAGGTTGCTGATGGCATGAACTGTGACCATGGTCAAGATGTGTTTCTCTGTCTTCTTTTGTATGTTTTGCTTCGGCTGACGCTTTTGAGTACACGCTTCTTTCATTCACCTTTTCAATGCAGGCATGTACTCCATGGCCTTAAGGAGTGGCATCTTTAAAAAGATGTTCTATAAGATTTCTACCACTCTAAGCTCAGATTGGGTTGTTTTTAATTTTCTTTACATTATTTAAAGCAGAAGGAATGGCACAAAATCAGAAGAAACATTCAAATTCTCATTCTCTCGTGAAAATAGAATCCTCATATACAATTGGACAACCAGAATCAGTCTGTACAATGCTATCCAAAACAGAGGTAGAAGAAATAAAATCAGAAACATGACGGATTATTGTTGTTGATATAGAAGGAGATTTTACGACGGGTGTGTGCTCCTTCTATGCCGACTGCGAACTGCCTCTCTCTTTATTTTCTTTCTGGTATTTTCTGAATGAATAAGGTGACGATGGTGGTGGTGAAGACAAAGATGGTGAAACTCCAGGATCCGGTGCAGCTACACTGAATCACTTCTCTGCTAATGAAGAACATGATGATGTGGAAGGTAAGGCTCTCTCAATGACTCGATCTCCCAATCCCAAGGGATGTGAAGGAGGCTGCAATATCATACTACTCCTATGAAGGACATGGAGAGATCCTTAAGCGCATCATGGAAGCATGATGATCTCATCTTATGCGATCGGAGCGACTAGTCGTACTATTTGCTCGGTGTAGGAGAATTTAAAAATTAAATTTGATGAAACTACATGATCCAAGAACACTACTCGGATCGTTTCATCTAACCACAATTAATATGTACGATTACCTCTTGAAGGATGGTTGCGATCAAGTCCCTAAACCAAGATACCTCCTATCTCAAGTTTGATCCTACTGAGGAGATGCTTGCGAGCGTGTTGATGAGACGTGCGCTCCTCGCTATCCAAGTTGAAGATCGGAATGGCAAATCTCCTAATCTCATCACACAAGATATGGTGTCTTCTTCATGAATAAGGTGCACTGAAGGAGACGGAGATCCACAAGTAGTAGAAGCGACGGCACAACGGCGTGGCATCGACGACGACTCTCTCTAGGGCACAAGGGGGACAACCACTAAGAGGGAGAGAGATGGAGCGTATACAAAGAGAATGAGAGAGAGATATTGACTTCCAAAGTATTGTAAAAGAAGAGTTAGGGTTGCCTCTTATTTTATAGTATTTTGGGAGACCATGAATTCCAATCCATGTGAAACAGAAAATCAATGGTTGACATAGATTTGTGTTTCTATTCAATGGACATGATGTTGTTGTAAAAAAACAACAACAAATATTTAATTTAAATCAAATTAAATATAGAGACAATATCAATATGATTAATTTGATTAAATCAATAATTAATCAAGGGGATAAGGAAGGTGGCAACCAACCTTCCACATATGGTGGGGACGTCTACTTGACCAACTCAAGGTGGTCGTCCACCATCCACATATAGAAGGTGGTTGCCCTTCCAATTATATGAGATTAATTAATCTCACATATTCCTTTAATTATTTACAACAACATTTATTGTAAATTAGTTCATAAAAAATAATTTCAAATAATTTTGTGAACATTGCAATCATACCATTGAATAAATATGAATCATATTCAAAATCCAAAATAAAATGTAAATTATATTTCTAATTAATTTCCAATGTGAATCCAATTAACATCAACAATTAATTTGGAGATACTATTTACATCAAGCTCTCTCTAATTATTATTAATCACATTTATAATATACATATATATATACAAATAATATGGATAGCAATATCCACATTATTCATATCATTGATAATTAAATCTCATTTAGTTGTCTTGGGTCACCATTCCCATGCATTTAAATAATATGAATCAAATTCACATCACTCATATCAATATCTAAATGCCATGATACTTAATTCAATAATGGTATTATTCTTGAACTCTTTCAAGAACATTGCGCTTTCTTCGTGGATACTTGGAGATAAGGACAGGGCGATTGTATGTTTGATGAATCCACGATTCATATTTTTTATTCTTTTATTTTATCATTATTTCCTTAGTCAAATACATGTAAATACCCACTAATTTCACTAAGTTACCATTCAACATGCATTTGTTAAATATGCATTTTAAACTCTTTCTATATTCAAATAAAGAATAAAGAAGAAAAGAAAAATAAATAAATAAATAAATAAAGGATTAATTTATGAAATAAATACAAACTGACCCGAACCCTGAGAGAAGGTCAAGACTTAACCTGATCAACCAGGAATAAAGTAGGGGGAGATAGGGTCTTCAATTAGAAAATCCAAAAAAATCATCTGTAAATATTTTTTGTTTTATTGTTTTTGAGTTTATTCTTTGTATATTTGTAGAAAACTTACACTATTTTATTTGTATATAAATTGACCTCAAATTAAATATTTTTCTTAATGAAAGTTGTAAATAAAAATGTATTCTAAATAATAAAAATAAGTGCAAACTAAAACCATGTATAAAGTAAAAGTATCTACACTCAGGAAAAAGCCGCAAAGTGACAATTGAAAGACCAATTCAGGCTCCATACGAACTCAAATTGAATCAAACTAACTTCCATTGTACTTTAAATTAAATTATCTTTAAAATAGTTATGGTTTCATAATTTTTGGAATTACAGTTGAAAAGACGGTTTTTTAGGTTGGTTTTTACAATTTGACCATTTATTTGTTGTATTTAATTTTTTTTGTACATATTATATTTTTAATAATTGTAAATATTGCTCACAGTAATTTAAAGTCAATAAAAAATTTAAAGAAATATTAAAAAAATTAATTATTTCCTCATTTGTACATGTGTACAATGTGCCTTGTGTATATATGATATGTATGTAATTAACCACCAAATATTAAAACCATCAAAAAGTAATATCTAACATTAATTAATAAAATTAATCTAATTTCAAAAATCTAATTTGATTTGTTTATTTAAATTAATTTGAAAACATGCCTTTTGTATATAATTTGAATATATGCCTTAAATAGCCACCATTAAGATGGCTAATTAATTCTTCATATTAATTATTTTTATTAATTTATTGTATTACATATTTCATTTTTCGTTTATTTATTTATTTATTATTTTATTTATTTAAACAACCACTAAATAACTTCCTTTTTGTACATATCTTCTTTTTTTAATTTCTTCTTCTTTTTAATGGGTCTCCTCTCCATCATTATTCTTTGATCAATCTTCGTGGATAAGGAGCCTCATTCCCAAGAAGATTCTGTCGATCGATAGAGATGCCCAACCTTCGAGTCGTCCGATGACAGTGGAGTGGTTTTCATTGAGGTCATTACTGCGCGCGGCATCCTCAGGTTAGATCCAATTTTCCTGTCGTTTCTCTAGAGTGATCATAGCATAATCTTTCTTTTCAATTTCGTTGTAGATTTTAGATCTGTAGTTTTCATCACCAAATTTTATTTGATCACAATCCAAATCTGATTTCATCTCATCCCTCGAACCTCTCCATGTCACGTTCTACCTCACGCAATCACTCAACTCCGACCACACACGATGGCCGGAGATCCAGATCTGATCCATCACCTTGCTGGATCAATGTCCATTCATCTTATCCTTGTTTGATTTTTGCGGACCGAGCCGTGTGCTTGAGTCGGTCTTGTTCAAATTATTTTCTGGCAGGTTAAAAAAACTTTTTTTGCTAATCTTCACAAAAAAAGGGCAAGCGGCGTCGTCGCCTCCCTCTTACAATGACCCTTGTGCCCCTGTGCGAGGTCCACCCCTCTGTAGCTCCGTCTACAGCAGGAGGCGGTTTGTTCCATCTAAGCCTCGTGCAGCGGTCGACCTCCGTCACTCGTGCCTCCTCCGCAAGAGCATCTCCAACTCCCGTCGCCACCTCCAACCACAGAGCTCGCTGACCACCGCAGTTCTCCACCATCCAAATCCGTCGTGCGAGGACGTATGTTGCCTACACCATCTCTAATCGTACTAGCCCAGAGCCCCATCCATCATTCACCGTCACCATCAACTCCATCTCCAGCACCATAGCACCTATGCAAGAGCATCTTGCGCGAGGCATGTCGCATCCGTCTAGAAGGAAGCAGCCGCCTCCTCCGCGATGTCATTCGTGAGCCCGCAACCTCGCCATCCTCTCCTACGACCGTCACGTCCACCTCGCCGACCTTCCTCTCCACCGCCTGCAGATTCACCACCCACCTCCATGCCCCAACGCAAAGCACTGCCACTGCCGCAGCTTGGGTGTGAAGAAACGAAGGGGTGGTGCCTACCCCTTTGCTTAGAAACCACAAAGGAAATAAAATATTTAGGTAATTTGCATTTCATCCCTCCATTTTATTTTTATTATTTTTTAATACAAAGTCTTTGAATAATTGCATATTAATCATGTACTCCATACTCTAATTTGCATGTCTTTTCTTGTTGAAATAAATATTATTTGTTATCAATAAATTCTCCTAATTTCATGTTAAACTCTTGATTTGTGTCTCTTCATTGTATAAATTTTTCATTGCATTTTATTTTTATTGCTATTATTAAAAAAATTCAAAAAGTTGCATTTTTACTATTTCAAATTAAAAAATCATAAAAATTCAAATTATGCGTCAAAAATTCAAAAAAATAGATTTGATTCCGTTTGTGTACTTTATTTTCTGTACAAAGTTTACGCATAAATCGCAAAATATCAAAAATCTTAGAAAGCATAAAAATGAAGTGAAATCTAAAAAATAGCGATTTCACTTTTATTTGTAGATAATTTTGTGTAGTTTTTAGGAAAAATAATTTCATAGTTTTTGCATTTATTTGGTATTTTTAAAATTTTGAAAAATCCCTATCTAGTGTAATTTGTACCTTCTGATTTTTATAAAATCAATAAAAATTAAAAAAACATTGAAAAATCACCAAAAATATTAAAAAGTTTTAAAATGTAAAAATATTTTATTTGAAAATTTTTGACCATTTTTGATATATTTAATAAGTTCTGAAAAAAGTTGCATTTTCTTCTTTTGTATATATCTTGCTTTGTCAAAATCATTTTTCCTAAAAAATTTGCAAAATTAAAATAATATGAAAATCAGATAATATAAAAATTACAAAATATAAAATCAATACATATATACAACAACCACAAAAATAAAAGACAAAAACATAAAAAGATAAATAAAAAATCTTTTTGAATTTTTTTAACTGCCAAGTTTTTAGGTGTTCCTTGTATTCGACCCAGGGAGCTATACCAGGTTAATAAAAATTACTAGACCACATTTTTTATTGATTTATTTCGTGGATGATTTTTCTCAATTTCGTCCGAAATCGTTTAGGGGACAACGACATAAATAATTGAATTAGTTCATCAACCAAACTCTAGTCGATTCGCGCATTATCAGTCTGGCATCGTTGCCGGGGGGACACTGCTTGGTATTTTTCTTTTTATTTTTGTTTAGTTTATTTGTTTCAATAGTTGCTAATTGAATGGTTTATCGTAAAGCCACTCGTCTTGGGTCACACGTACCGAGAGAAACCCTATAGTAGAGCTTCTTAGACCCGTTGTGGTGTGCATCCCAAGGGTTTCCAAGACCAAACTCTCTTGACCCATTTGAGATCCATATTAGCCAAATAATCAACTGTTTATTTTAGCTTGCTTGTTTGATTGTTTATTTCTATTTCATTTCTTTTTATTTTCTCTAAAAAATTGTTTATATGTCTATAATACATCTCTTGTTTCTTTTTGTTGCGAGGACTCGCGGAGTGAAGGAGGCGACCCTAGGAGAGCCGAAGCACCCGAGCGATGTGGAGGCCAGACGTTCTTCACCGATCGACAAGAGAGAGCATCAAGGAAAGTAGGAGCTTGTTGAAGAGCAGAATTTATTTTTCAAAAAAAAATTTTGCAATTAATTTGTAAAACTATATAGTATATGTATATTGTTGTTATTCTTAAATAACCACCACAAAAAATAACAAAATGGCATTTTTATTCAATTTAATTAAGTGACGAAAATACAAAAAAATTAATTTTTGTAAATAATTTTAGCTTTATCTCATTTCAAATTTTCTCTCTTATCTTTTATCTTCACTCAAAATTTCAAAAAAAAAATCAAATTCCATTTTTTATCTATTAATATGGCTCCCTCTCCCTCATTTCAACTTGATCAATATTTAGTGAGAGGAGAGGAGCCTTTCCTCAAAGAGCAATCATGTCGTAGAGAGGTGCCTATCCTCCAAATCGTCTGGTGACAGCGAGTCGGCCTTCGTCAAGGCGATCACCGTCTTTTCCACTCCTAAGGTGAGATTCATCATTTTCTTCTTGTTTTAATCTAGGATTAATCGTAGTTTTATTTTTTCGCATTTTTATTTCGTTGTCATATTTTTATCTAGATCTTAAAATCCATCACGAGTTTTATTCACCTTCGATTTCGATTTTCCATCACACTTTCTCAATCTCTACATGTTCTTTTCTACCTCGCACGATCTACCACCTTTGACCATGCACAGTGGTTGGAGATCAGGTTCCATCTGCCAATTTTCCTCAGAATCGCACTCATTCATGTCATCCGTTTTGATTTTGGGATCGAGCCGTCGTGCTTGCATCCTAATTGTTTATAAATAAAAAACAAAAAATAAAAAAGTATTTTTTTCTTTCTTTTTAAATAATTATTTTACAGGATAAATAAAAATACCAAAAATAAATAAATAAAATTATAAAAAAAGCTCAACATTTTCTGTTTTTGAAAAAAATTTAAAAAAAGTTTTTTTCTATTTTTTTCTTGTTACTGTTTACATTTGAAAATTAAAAAATAATAAAAAAATAAAACAGAAGCAGCCGGCTGCGTCGCTGCTCCCTCCACCACTGACTCCTGCCATCGCGAGCAGTTGCGACCATCGTAGCCATCGCGCCCTCTGCCCGCACTTTATCGTCGGTCCGCCATCACCGCCACTTGGAGCGGCCCTTCATCGACCCCTTGAGCAGAACCTCCCACATGAGGTCCCCAACCGGTCACCGCAGAGTGCCTCATGCCGCCTCCTCCGCCTGAAGCGGAGCAGGTCTCTAGCCACGTCACCGCTTAGACGTCCCCATCGCCCCTCAGCCGCGAGCCACCGTGCGAAGAACCCTCTACCATGTACGTCTTCGTCCAGCACTACCAGAGCAGAAGTGCACTGCAGACTGTCGCCCGACGTCGTTCCAGATTCGCCCGCCGCCCTTGCTTGGAGGAGAAAGTAAGGGGCAGCGACGCACCCCTACTGCTCTTCATCCTTCCGCAGCCCCGTTGCTTGCGAGAGAGAAATAGGGGTGGTGATCCCTATTGATTTGACGAAGCAGAACAAAGAGGCCCGTGAACCCTAGGGAATAAAATTTTTTTGGGTAAATGACATTAAAGCCCCTAGAAGTCTCAAAATTGCAAGTCAGTCGCTCCAGTCCAACGCGCGTGCCTTGCACGTTATTCCTGGTAAATTGTAAAATTCCCCCCATATTTATTTCTTTTTATTTTCTAATGCTAGAACATTAAGTATTTACAATTAAGTCATCCAAACTTGACTTGCAAGCTTTATCTTCTGAAATAAATATTTTTCTTGCTCAATAAATTATGCAAAAATCATGCTATGTTCATGACGTGCATATCTTTCTAGCTTAAAATTTTCATTGCATTTTATGTTCATTTGTTATTATTAAAAAAATCAAAAATAGGGTCATTTTCTCTTCCTGATATTCAAAAATTCCTAAAAATTTGAATATTACTATAAAAATCTAAAAAATAGATTAGCTTTATTTTATTGTCTTTTAATTCCTTTCCAATTTTCATGCATTAATCACTTTCAAAACCCAAAAAATTGAACAGTATAAAAAATCTTAGAAAAATCACTTCTTGTTTATAGATATTTGTCTATAGTTTGCATAAAAATAATTTGCAGGAGTTTTGGGTACTTAAAATATTTTTAAGTTACAAATTACTATAGGGTATGCACTATTTATCATTTTTTGTCACTGTTTGATTTTTAGAAAAATACAAAAACATCTAAAAATTCTACAAAAATTCTCAAAAATAGTTCAAAGCCTTTGAAACCCAAAAAAAAATCTCTAGATTTTTCTGAGCAATTCTGACTATTTTGAAAAATACAAAAAGAGTGTGGTGTGTGTATTTCTTTACTTGTGCATATTGTTCCTTATTTTTGAAATAAAAAAATTTGAAAAAGAAATAATATTATTAAAAATTTTAAAATCAGAAAATAAAAAATTAGAAATAAAAAAATTAAAAAGATAAAAAATTCACAAAAAAACCAATATAGTTTGCATTTGAGATTCCCTTTTTCTTTTAATTGATTTTGGATTAATTGAATAACCCTGGGGAATTGTAGCCTCCCTAAGTTCGATCCTATTTCTATACAGGTAAATAAGTAGCAAAAATTTCTCTCGCTTCATTATTCTTGTATTTATTTTTGTAGCTTGAGAAGAAAAAAATTGTTTTTCTGTTGCAGGATATTTAGGTTGCAACGACCACAGTGCATTTATTTTCATATCAACAAAATTCAAAACCCAAAGAATCTTTCTCTACAAAATGACACCATTGCCGGGGACGTACAACGAGGGTAGTTAGGTTTCTCTTTTGACATGCTATTCTTGGTTGTAAATATCTGTTTATATTTTTCCAGATTAATTCATTGTTCATATTTACTACTTTTATTTCATTTTTTTGCTCATATTTGATAATTGTGATTCTTACACATTCTCTCTTTTCTTTTTCTTGCAAGGGCCTGTGGAGCGAAGGAGACGATCCTAGGAGAGCCGAAGCAACCAAGCGAAGCAGAGGCGACTTGATTCTTCATCGAGCTGCAGGATAGCGTGAGAAGAGGAGAAGAAGAATCGAACGAGACCAAAAAATGACTTTTTTTATTTTTTTCTAACATTTGAACCCTTGTAAACAGACATTCATTTGTTGTGGGGTTTGTTTCGCCAAGTGCCGGTGCACTTGGGGACCTCATCAGTTTTGTTTTCAACGCCTTATTTTTCTTTATTTCCTGCGGATTTCATGAGCTACCTATTAATTGATTTAATTAATTTGCTTGAGCCAGGTAATTAATTAGGTCCAAACACCCTAAACAAGAATTTTATACCTATATAATAGAGTGTAATTGGACTTAGTCAAATTAACCCATTCTTGCCCGTGAATAGAAGCTATTGTTAGGACGGTTCACTTGCATTTGCATATAGGTTAGTTTATTTTTCTGTATTTTAATTCTGCACAGATCACCCTACATGTAGAGTGTTGGCGACAAGGTACACATCTCTAACCCTGCATACATCATTGTGTTTAATCGCACATTGGCATTTCCGATCTCCTTCCTTGTTTTCACTCACGTAAATAAAAAAGGAAATTGGACACTCGATAGGTGATTCATTAAAAATATTCAAACAAAGTGATAATTGCCTAAAATTTAGGACTACTAAAAAAACTCAACCCTAAAATAAACGTAAGGAAAAATCATTGTTTTGGGGAGAGTAACCCCGTCTTGTTTGATTTATCTGCAGCGAGAGAACCACCCGTACACTAGGATAGAACCATACCCGAACACTCTTCAGACTACTGTCTTGTGATTAGTTGTTCTCCAGTGAGGACTTCATCGGGTAGCCAGTACTTGGTCCAGGATTCCTTAGCAGAGTGGGCAGATTGGGTAGCCAGTAAACGATCTGTACCTATACTGGCTAGGAAAATTTAGTTGTGAGATTGGGACAGTCTCCTGGGAGCATTGGGTTCCTAACAGCTCGCTTTTAAACGCTCCGATAGATTGTATTCTCACCAAACTCTAGAAATTGATAAGATAATTGATTGAACCTTCACGGTCTTCACATTGCATTGAGTTGGTGAATTGTGGGGTTGTATTATGTTTGATTGCTAGTGATAGAGATCCTTCTGTACAATTTGCGTCTTCATTCACTTTCACTCTTGCATTGACCTTCGTGCTCTTGCATCCTGCCTATTGATTTCGAAGATGTCGGACCAGAGTATTTTTTGTTTGGATTCTACGAATTCATTCTACACTCCGAGCCGTTCACCTTCACCCTTCACAACATCCATAAACCCACTATTTGAGATAGGCTTTAATCTCGAATTAATATCTTAGACTCCATCAATTCTGAGCATTAATCGAATGTCATGCACATTTTCAGAGTTAGACACCGGACACTTAATGCTACCAAAGGGAAAGGGAATCATGTCGGAGCAGCGACCTGTTAGCCTCCATCCAGTTAATTCAAGACCAGATAACAATGCAGGCTAATTTTCAAACCGCATTGAGAGACATGATTCTCGAGTTGAGATAGGAAAGAGAAGTTAGGAGAGAGGAGGATAGAAACATCCCTGGATGTGGGAATGGGGGAGAAGACCCTAACATAGAACATGGGGTTAAGCCTACATTAAAGGATGCTTATAATCCAGGGGCAGGACAGACAAATTCTTGGATACAAATCCCTGCGATCATGGGCATTTCAAGCTTAAGCCTAATGATTTGCCTCTTCTCCTAATATCCCATGGAAATATTAACGAAGAACCTTATATACACCTCCAGCAGTTCCATCGTATTTCTGGAACAATACACTACCCAAATGTCCCATAGAGGTAATGCAGATGACTGCCTTCCCATTCAGTCTGATGGACAAAGCTTTATATTGGTTGAATCACTTGGGGAAGGTTCTCACTACTTGGGAAGAGTTCAGGTCCGCATTTCTGAACAAATATTACTCGCTTGGACGACTCAACCAAATGCGATCCTTAATTGCTAATTTCTCCTAGATGCCCAGGAGCCTATTCACGAGGTATGGGAAAGATTCAAAGATCTGACGGAGAAGTGCCCCCATCATGATATTCCAAAGACCAGCCTTGTGCAAAAGTTCTTTGGGGGTTTAAGCATAGAGAATCAGAAGCTGGTAGATTCTGCTTGTGTGGGGAGCCACTTCAACAAGTATGAGGATGTCCTTTATCAAATTTTTGATGAGATGGCGGAGAGTTCAGCAGCTCTTTCTTCTTCACGTGTTTTTCAGAAGCACCCCGTCACCTCCCCTGCAGTACCACACATGGCTGTCAATATGACGGCAACACATGAAGTGGATAAGGTGGATAGAACTGACTTGTACATCATTGGAAACCACTTGTCCAAAGTAGTTATTGAGAAATGATCCAAGGAGATTGATAAGCTTCAAGTGATCGAGTAGAGGACGAAGAACCCGGATAAGCTGGATGAGATAACAAAGCACCTAGAGCTTCTTGTGAGTAAGATCAGTGCACTTCATAGTGTGAGTGCAACAACCGATACCTCTACTAGAGAGCAGACTTCTTCTACCAACAGAGTAGCGGAGGACCATCCACAGTTCAGCATGTCTACTACATGTAGACACCTGTTCAGGTTCAGCAGCATTCACATCAGATGGTTCCTTACCAACAGGAAATAGCCTACATTCCTGAGCAGCAATCTCCACCTCCACCTGTGATTCAAGAGGTGAACGACATCTGGTTCGACCGTGAGCGAAACCAGCCCGTCTGTCAGGGCAAGGCTAGTTGGGTTCACAGCAGGGTCAGAGACCCGCCCACCAGTTTCAGGGAGGCAGACAGTAGTAGTACGAGCACCAACAGTTCCAGCCTCACTATCAGTCTTCACCACAGTTCGAAAAGTGGAGACAAGGCCAGCCACAACAGCAGTCTATGTATTTTCCTCATCCTACCTAGCAGCAGACTGCATATCATGGACAGTATCCTCCTCCTCCTCATTATTAGAGCATGTATGGATACCAATAGCCTCTGTACTATCAGCCTCAGCAATAGTCAGTCAATGAGTAACTTGAGACCCCTTCAGTCAATCCAGCACTAGACCAATCGCATTGCTCATGAAGAACATGAATTAACTGACTCAGTGGATCGATGACCTGACCACCACAAAGACATTGATTCCAGCACAGGTCGAAGCCAACCCCTACAACTTCAGAAGCAAGGAGTAGGCAGCCAATAACCCACCCACCCCCGAGACAGGTATGTCCCTTGATTTTACATATTTATCTGACGCCATTCATCTCAGGAGCGGTAGGAGATTGCAGCCGCCTACGCAGTAGTTAGGGTTGGGAGATCGAACCACTAAGAGAGCATCATCTTCTACATCATCTCCTTTACCAGCAGTCGAGAGGCCCAGTGTAGTGGCACCCAAGTATGGAGTTTCACCGCCTTCACCAGGAAGATGTAGATCACCATCAGCAAGGGAGAATATACGAGTCGCAGGTTCTTCCTCTTCACCAGCAGCAACATCCCGTTCTGTTTTAGATTCTGTTTTTCCTTCACCTAGTTTGGATAACACTGTACAGACTGATTCTGGTTGTCCATTTGTACATGAGGATTCTACATTGAATAATGGAAATGAACGTTTGCATGTTTATTCTGATTTCGTGCCATTTTCTTCTGCTCTCAAATCTAAGAAAATTCAAAAGTTAAAAACTGCCCTATCTGATCCTATAATGGTTGAGATCTTACAGAACATCTTTTTAAAGATGCCACTCCTTAAGGCCATAGAAAACATGCCTACAGTAAAAAAAGGGAATGAAAGAGGCATGTATACAAAAGTGTTAACTAAGGCAGAATGGAAGAAAGGAAACAGAGAAACACATCTTGACTATGGCTACAGTTCATGCCATCAGTAACTTCCTGCCTAAAAAGGAAGGACAAGGGAGCACCTCATATCCGTTACCATATCTTTGATCAAGAATTTGATCGTACTCTTCTCTATAGTGTTTCCTCCATTACTCTCATGGATTCCTCTTTACTAACTGACTTTTAGTTAGGGCCTTTTAAAACAACCAGAATGATCTTTCAGTTTGCTGATAGATCGATTAAGAGACCAAGAGGAATTTTAGAGGACGTTATTGTAACGGTGTAGGGAATAAAATTCCCTGTTGATTTTGTTGTCATGGATATGGACACACCTGCATCATTACTCCATACTCTGATCATACTAGGTCAATCGTCCCTCCGAACGGTTGAAGCAGACATTGATTATGGTACCGGAGAGATCATCTTTCACTCTCGCAGTGACAAGGTGAAAATTGAGACGATCTCTGATCCTAGACCATCACCGCCACCAGCAGCAGATGATACAAAGAAAGTTATATCAGAGCCAGATGACTGTGATTTTCTTGTTGAATTCAAAGAAACGGATCTTTTCACTGATTTTATAGACACCCAGGAGTTCCTTTCCCAAAAGGACTCTATGGAAAGCACAGTCGACATGAGTTCCCTTGGTGGTCCAATTGAGCTAGTTGTTGATGGGTAGTATGGGCTGACTTCTGAGGATCAATCTGAGTTTCTAGAGGCGCCTTCTGATATTATGTTGAGACAAATTTCTGAGATTACTAATGATATGCCTCCTTCTGGGAGTTTCGAGGTACATATATCTGAGCCATTCATTGAATTTCTTGATTTATGCACAGTTGAGAGACATCTTTATAAGATCATTGCTGAGATATCTTAGCCGTTAATTGATAAGAATATTGAACACCCTGATGAGCCCCTCCTTTCTGAGCAGAGATCATTCATTGCAGATCTATCAGATGTTTTACTTGTTGAGCCATTAGTAGCCAAGGTGGACAGTCCACAAAGTACATATCACATACTGTTTACCAGTACAGTAGCAGAGGTTATTGCAGAGCCAATTCAGACCACACCTAAGCTCAAGGTTTTACCATCAACGTTGAAATATGCCTTCCTTGTGGGTCCCCTCAAATGTTTCTGGTCGTCCTCAGCTCGCAGTTGAGCGCTGAACAAGAATCTCACGTGCTAGAGGTTCTTGAGAGAAACCACAAGGCCATAGGATGGAATATCTCGAATCTCCATGGGATTAATCCAGCATTGTGCTCACATCATATCTACCTAGAGGATGACTGTAAACCCTCCCATAAATGTCAGCACCGTCTAAATCCAACTCTAAGGGAGGTTGTAATGAAGGAGATCAGAAAATGGTGTAATGTTGGCTTTATATATCCCATTTCGGATTCCAAGTGGGTCGGCCCTTTACATGTGGTCCCGGAGTAATCCAGTATTATGATCGTAAAGAATTACCGTAGTGAGAAAATTCCGACCCAGGTACCTACTTCATGGTTTGTTTGTGTAGATTACCAATGCCTGAACTTAGCTACCAAGAAGGATCACTTTCTGCTGCCCTTTATTGATCAGATTATAGAGAGGTTGGTAGGGAAAGAGTTCTTTTGCTTCTTGGATGGGCACTCGAGATACAACCAAGTTTCTATCACTCTTGAGGATCAGGAGAAAACTACTTTCACTTGTCTGTTTGGCAGCTACGCCTTTAGACAGATGCCCTTTGGATTGCCTAACGCCCCCGCTACATTTCAAAGGTGTATGTCGGATGTTTTTGCCGACAAGGTGGGTAATTTTCTTGAAGTCTTCATGTACGATTTCTCGGTCTATGAGGATAGTTTTGACACATGTCTTACTTATTTAGATCGAGTTCTTCAACCTTTCTGTGAGGTAAACCTAGTGTTCTCGTGGAAGAAGAGTCACTTTATGGTGACTAATGGAATTGTATTGGTCCATGTCATCTCCAAACATGGTATGGACGTTGACCCGACAAAGATTGATGTGATGTCAAAGTTAGGGCCATCACAGAATTTAAAGCAGTTGAGGTCATTTCTGGGACACGCAGGATTCTATAGGCGATTCATAAAGGACTTAAGCAAGATCTCCAGACCATTGACTGAGCTTTTGTGCAAGGAGAGTGATTTTGTTGTTGATGAGAAAGTCCTCCTTGCATTCAATCAGATGAAAGAAATGGTTACTAGTGCTCATGTCTTACATCCATCGGATTGGTCTCTTCCTTTTGAGATTATGACGGATGCATCAGATTTCGCAGTTCGAGCTGTTTTAGGACAGAGAAGGGATGTGATACCATTTGCTATACACTATGCTAGCAAGACTCTAGATGAAGCACAATGGAATTATACAGTTACAGAGAAGGAGATGTTAGCAGCTGTGTTTGGGCTAGAAAAGTTCAGATCTTACCTCATCGGTTCACACGTTATTGTACACATGGACCACAATGCCATACGATACTTGCAGGCAAAGAAGGATGCCAAACCAAAACTTATCAGATGGATCCTTCTTCTAAAGGAATTTGATTTAGAGATTCGAGATAAAACCTGGAGTGAAAAATGTTGTGGCAGATCACATTTCTCGTATCACAGATGCAGAGACCTCTGAGCAGAACATGATTCCTATTTCTGAAACCTTTCCAGATGAGGCCATTTTGTCTGTGGACTCACTCCCATGATATGTTGATATTGTGAACTATCTTATCTCCAAGAAAGTTCCACAAGATTGGCCAAAGTACAAGGTAGACAGATTTCTATCAAAGATTCATTATTACCAGTGGCAAGATCCGTATCTATTTCGCGAGGGTGCAGATTGTATTTGGAGAATGTGCATTCCTCAAGAGGAACACACTAGTGTACTTGAGCACTACTACAGACTAGAATCTGGTCGGCATCATTCAGGGAAACGCACGGCAGCAAAGGTTTTACAGAGTGGCCTATGATGGCCCACATTGTTTAAGGATGCTACAGAGTATGTTCGAGGTTGTACTGACTGTCAGAAAATGGGAGGAACGGTTGGTTCCAAAGATACCATGCCCCTAAGATATATATAGATTTCTGATGTTTTTGATGCTTGGGGCATACACTTCATTGGCCTATTTCCTGTCAGTCAGGGATTTCAGTACATCATGCTCGTAGTGGATTATGTTAGTCAGTGAATGGAGGCTATCCCCACCCGAGATGTAGATAGTCGTATAGTGTGTTCCTTTCTCAAGGACCATATTATTGCACGGTTTAGGATTCCCAAAATAGATTTCAGATGGGGTAAGCCATTTCATTAATAGAGAAGTAAAGAAGCTTGTTAAGGAGTATGCCATTGAGCACAGAGTTGTGTCTCCTTACCACCCTCAGACTAATGGGTTGGCAAAAATTTCAAATAGGGAGATCAAGACGATATTGCAAAAACTTGTACGTCTAGATAGGAAGAACTGGTCCCAGATGCTTCATTTGGTTCTATGGGCTTATCGGATGGCGTACAAGTCTCCTTTGGGTATGTCTCCCTACAGATTGGTGTATGGAAGCCTTACCACCTGCTAGTGGAATTAATTCACAAATCTTTATGAGCACTCCTTGTATGCAATCTAGATTATAAGAAGGCAGGAAAGAACAGGATGTCGAATTTGAATAAATTACTGCAATTCTGAGATTTGCATATGATAACTCACTCATGTACAAGGAGAAAGTCAAGCGATGACATGATAAACACATTCGAAGGAAGACTTTCTCTCCTGATCAGAAAGTTTACTTATTTGATGCTAAGTTGAAGCTGTTTTAAAGAAAATTGAAAAACAAGTGGTCAGGACCGTTCATAGTGAGAGTTGTGCGTGACAATGGGAGTATTGTCATATCTGGGTTGTCATCTGACGCATAGCCATTTGTTATGAACGGATAGTTGCTGAAGCCATATCTACATTATGATGCATTCCTGTCCGTCGTTGATTATGTATCTGTGGTATCAGATGATGATCTTTTGATTCCATCTTCTACGTCTAATACATGAGCTGACAACCTTTTGTATATCTTTTCGTTTCATTCTTTCTTCTCCTATTTTATCGTCCACCCCTTTTCCGTGTGTATATATGCTATACTTAGAATGTGCTTTATCCTAAGTATAGGGGTGAATGATATGTGTTGTTCATATTCGTCATATTCATCACTCCTTTTGTTTCCTATACTTAGGGATAATCTACCCTAACTATAGGGGGTGATGTTGTTCATATCATTTTTTTTAATTTTTGAGTCCATACATTCTCTACATCAATTTTCCCCTTTTGTACAGTCTTCTATACTTAGGATTACTTGATCGTAAGTATAAAGATGATCACCGACTTCTAATCTTTTCATTTTCTCTTTAACTCGTTGTAGCATAGGAGTCTTTTTACTTTCTATACTTAGCATGAGTTATGTCTTCCTTTGCCGCTCTCTGATCACTATGAGGACATAGTTCGAGCTAAGTATAGGGGGTGTCGTATATATTTCATATATACTTTAGACATAACTCGTATTTTTTATGTTTATTTTTTTAGGTATATGTATATAAATTTGTAAAATCCACGTTTGTGTATATACTTTGATCACCTTTAAAAAAACCAACAAAAAAACAAACAAAAACAATAAAAAAATAAAAACAACAAAAACAACAAAAATAGAAAAAACAAACAAAACAAAACAAACAAACAAAAAACAACAATGAAAAAACTCAAAATCCAAAAAAAACAAAAACAAAACAACGAAAAAATTTCTTGTATATATGTATATATTTTACTAACCCTTTTTCCTTTCTAAAAAAAACTAAAAAAGACTACAAAAACAAAAATCTATAAAAAGTTGCATAAAAAATTTTCACATATGCATCATTTTTTCCATTATTTTCGAAAAACCCATAAAAAGTTCAAAATTAGAAAATTGTTTCAAAAAATTGCTTTCTTTTTGTATTCTACATATTTCTTGCATTTGCATGTGTATTTTTCAGGATAGTATTGACATTTAAACTAAGTATGGAAAAAATTAAAAATGGAGCTTAGTTGGGCCTTAATCCACTTAATTTCGGAGAAACCTTTTAAGAAATGGAGTTAAGAATTGTCAAGTCCTAGCGACTTATTGAGTCCATAAGACTATTTTCACATGTCATCTTGATTAGTCTAAGTAGAACATTTAACAACACACGCATGATTCTTTTAGCTGGTGGCATATCTTGGACAAGCACTCTACACGTAGCTCTTCATGGAGGAGGTAGTGAGGAGGCAGAATCTTTTGGCTTGGGGTAGCATACGATGGCAGTACATCTAGGCGGAACCTCTAGTCCTCCTCTAGAGAGGGAAGTGCGTCTCAACCTGGTCTAGCGATGTTGAGGTCTAACGACGGGATGTTGTGGGGTTGCAATAATGCTTCAAAAGGATAGTCTACTAGATCAAGAGGGAAAACTCCTTATGTACATGATGTACCTTGTATATATTTAAAAAAAAGAGAGAGAGAAAATGCAGAATCTCCAAAAGTGGACAGGCCTGATTGAAAAGAAAAATGCCTACGAAAGTGTATATACAAGGATAAAAAAAAGAAAAATTTAATACGAGCTTCAAAGTTAAATTTTTGTAAGCTTGCAGCTGGATGACTTGGGTACACTGGTCATGCATCTGAGGATAGGTACCTACACTGGTTACCATCCATTCTTTTCTCCATCTCCTCTTCTTAAGCAGGTTGTAGTTGAACTTAGAAGGGAATATCCTCGCTCCTCGAGGAAAGTGTTGCTAGACCGGGGGACTAGAGTTACCTTGTTCAGGGAGGATGTTTCTTTGCTACTTCTGAAATGGGGAGCTATATTTCACTTACACCATACAAGTAAAGATTTATAGTCATAAGAATTTGTGTATGTAGACTTGTTCTGATCTGACTATTGAGGAGACCTGAATAGGAGTCGTATGGAACTTAGAGGCTGTTAGGTTTTTATCCATTTCCCATTAAGGTTTCGCCACACTAATAAACCAAAGGTCTGACAGAGCTCCATACTACAATTTAGGAAGATAAGTTTAATACTCAATATTGTCCTGCTTTCTTTATTTTTCCTTTCTTTTTCTTTTTATTCACTTATTCTTTCAAATAAGTGTTTGCTAAGGGACTAGCAAAGGTAAAGCATAGGGAGATGATGAATCTGTATTTCATCATCTTTATTCATTTATTTTAGCTTAAAATCCCATATAAAACATCTGTGTATAATACTAACTCCTTTTTCTTACTAACTTGCATCTGTATGTAAATATTGTACACTTATTACCATTTTAACCTAAAATAAATAAATAAAGGAAAAATAAAGAAAAATAATAATAAATAAAGAAAAAATGAGATTGTATATATGTAATAGATACAGGCTGACCCGAACCTTGAGAGAAGGTCAAGACTTGACCTGATCGACCAGGAATAAAGTAAGGGGAGATAGGGTCCTTAATCAAAAAAATCCAAAAAAATGTGTGCTATGTATATTTGTCTATTTACATTATTTTATTTGTACATAAATTGACCTCAAATTAAATATTTTTCAAAATAAAAGTTGTAAATAAAATTTTTCCTAATTAATAAAAATGTTTGCTAAATAAAATCATCTACAGAATAAAGAAACCACACTTGAAAAAAGCCACTAAAAAATAATTGAAAAACCAATTCCGGCTACATTTGAACTCAAATTAAACCAAACTCACTTCCATTGTATTCTAAATTAAATATCATTAAAATGGCTATGATTTCATAATTTTTGGAGTTACGGTTGAAAAGTCGATTTTTTTGGGGTGGTTTGTGCAATTGTATCATTTATTTATACATATTGTATTTGTAAATATTTTCACTAATTATTTAAAATAAAAAAAATAAAATTTTAAAATATAAAAAAAATAATTTCCTTATTTAACTATGTATATAATGTACCATATGACATAGTATATGAATATATTTGTTATTCTTAAATAACCATCACAAAAAATAATATTTTTATTCAATTTAATTAAGTGACAAAAATACCAAAAAAACTTTTGTAAATAATTTTAACTTTATCTCATTTCAAATTTTCTCTCTTATCTTCATTCAAAATTTCAAAAAAAAATCAAACTCCATTTTTTATCTATTAATATAGCTCCCTCCCCCTTATTTCAACTTTGATCAATCTTTGGTGAGAGGAGCCTTTCCTCTGAGAGCAATCATGTCGCAGAGAGATGCCCAGCCTCCAAACCGTCCGATGACAGCGAGTCAGCATTCGTCAAGATCACGGTCTTTTTGACTCCAAAGGTAAGATCCATCACTTTCTTCTTATTTTAATCTAGGATTAATCGTAGTTTTATTTTTTTTCACAATTTTATTTTGTTGTCATTTTTTTATCTAGATCTTAGAATCCATCACGAGTTTTATTCACATTCGATTCCAATTTTTCATCTTACTTTCTCGATCTCTATGCATTCTTTTCTACCTCGCACGATCTGTCACCTCCGACCACGCACAGTGCTCGGAGATCCGGTTCCATCCGATATTTTCTTCGGAACCGCACTCTTTCATGTTAGTTTTGATTTTGGGATCGAGTCATCATGCTTGCATCCTAATTGTTTATAAATTAAAAAAAAATATTTTTTTCCTTCTATCTTTCTAACATTTTTTTGCAGGATACATAAAAAAATACAAAAAAATAAATTAGAAGCGGCTGGCTATGTCGTCGCTCCCTCCACCACCAACTCCTACCGTCGTGAGCTGCCGCAGCCATCGCAGCCACTGCGCCCTCCGCCCGCACTTGGTCGTCGGTCCGCCATCACCGCTACTTAGAGCATCCCTCCACCGACCCCTTGAGCAGAACCTCCCACGCGAGGTCCCCAGCCGGCCACAGCAGAGCGCCTCCTAAAGCCTCCTCCGCTTGAAGCGGAGTGGGTCTCCAGCCACGCCACCACTCAGACGTCCCCATCTCCCCTCAGCCGCGACCGCTGGGCATAGAACCCTCCGTCATGTACGCCTACATCCAGCACCGCTCGCACGCAAATGCACCGCGGACTGCTGCCTGATTCTTTTTGATTCTTTTATTACCTCTAATTGCTTCCTATACTTAGGGATATTTCACCCTAAGTATGGGAGGGGGTAATATCTGTACATCCTATTTCTCGGTCTTTCCCTTGTGTACAGTCTTCTATAGGGGATCATGGACTTCTATTGTTTTTATTCTTTTATTCGCCGTTGTAGTATACCATTCTTTTCGCTTCCAAATACTTAGCACGAGTTATGTCTTCCTTTGCATCTCTTTGATCACTATGAGGACAGAGTTCGAGCTAAGTATAGGGGGGTGTCGTATATATTGTATATATACTTTAGCCATAACTTGTACTTTCGTATTTTTAATATGGCTAAAATAATGTATTAATACTTGTAAAAAGATGCAGAAATTTCCTCAAAATTTTTTTTCTAAATAAGTCAGGTTAAAATATTTTGAAAAACATTTTGAAAGTAGTTTGAAAATCTATTTAATTTTTTTTTGAAAACTATTTGAAAATTATTTGAAAAATATTTTTAACCTTTGTAAAAATATTTTGGCTTGTAAAAAATTTCTTTTCTTTGTGTGAAATAAAATTATTTTGTAAAATTATTTGCAAATGTTTTGAAAATGGTTGAACAATTATTTTGAAAATCTATATATACTGTTTGAAAAATGTTTGCAAATTTGTTTTCAAATGTTTATAAATGATTGTAAATTTGTTTGAAAAATTATTTTGGACTATAGTTTTCAAAATTATTTGTAAAATTATTTTCAAATAAGTTTGAGGAATATATGCATCACAAAAAAGAGATAATTTTTTTCCAACTATGTATATACCTGTGTAAATTTCTCAAGTTGTAAATATTTTCACCTAATTCTTATTAATAATTGACTCACTCATGTGTAAATATGTGTATATCTCCCTAACCCTTATTTAAAGAAAATTGTATATACTTGTATATATAAATAACCTTTTATTTAAAAAAACCACAAAACTCAAAAGTCTATAAAAATTTGCAAAAAAATAACTTGCATCATTTTTCAAAAATCCATAAAAAGTTCAAAATTAGAAAATTGTTTCACAAAAAGATTTTTCTTTCTTTTCTTTGCATTTTACATATTTCTAGCATTTGCTTGTGCATTTTTCAGGATAATATTGACAATTAAACTAAGTCTGGAATAAAATTGAAGAATGGAGCTTAGTTGGACCTTAATCCACTTAATTTCAGAGGAGCCTTATAAGAACTGGAGCTTAGACTTTTTCAGGTCCTAGTGACTTAATTCTTTGAGTCTATAAGACTATGTTCACATGTCATCTTGATAAGTCTAAGTAGAATATTTAACAACACATGCACGATTCTTTAAGACCGTGGCTTACTTTGGACAAGCATTCTACACGTAGCTCTTCATGGAGGAGGTAGTGAGGGGGGAAAATCTTTTGGCTTGGGGTAGTATACAAGGGTAGTACATCTAGGCGGAACCTCTCGTCCTCCTCTAGAGAGGGAAGGGCGTCTCAACCTGGTTTGGCGATGTTGAGGTCTAAAGACAGGATGTTGTGGGGTTGCAATAATGCTTCAAAAGAGGGATAGTCTACTGGCTCAAGAGGAAACTGTTCTTATATACATGCCGCACCTTGTATATATTTTCAAAAAAGAAAAAAAAGAAAGAAAATGCAAAATCTCCAAAAGTGGGCGTACTTGATTTAAAAGTAAAATGCCTACACTGGGTGTATATACAAGTGAAAAAAAAGAATAAGAGCTTCAAAGTCAAATGTTTGTAAGCTTGCAGCGGATGACTTGGCTACACTGGTCATGCATCGAAGGATAGGTAACTACACTGGTTACCGTCCATTCTCTTCTCCATCCCCTTTTCTTGAGCTGGTTGTACTTGAACTTAGAGGGAATATCCCGGTCCTCGAGGAAAGAGTTGCTAGACTGAGGGATTAGAGTTACCTTGTTGAGAGAGGTTGTTTCTTTGCTACTTTTGAGATGAGGATCTATATTTCACTTACACCGTACAAGTAAAGATTCATAGTCATAAGAATTTGTGTATGTAGACTTGTTCTGATCTGACTGTTAAGGAGACCTGAATAGGAGTCTTGTGGAACTTAGAGGCTGTTAGGTTTTAATTTCATTTCCCATTAAGGTTCCGACACACTAATAATCCAAAGGTCCGACAGAGCTCCAAACTACAATTTTACGAAGATAAGTTTAAAAGTCAACATTGTTCTAACTTCTTTCCTTTTTCGTTTCATTATTTTTGTTTTCACTCATTTTCCAAATAAGTGTTTGCTAAGGGGCTAGCAAAGGTAAAGTATAGGGGAATGATGAATCTACGATTCATCACCTTTATTCTTTTATTTTAGCTTTATTTTCGTAGTCAAACACCTGTAAATACCCACTAATTTTATGAATTTACCATTTTGCATGCATTTGTTAAATATGCATTTTTAACACTTTTTAACACTCAAATAAAAGAATGAAGAAGAAAAGAAAAAGAAAATAAAAATGAAGGATGAATTTATGGAATAAATGCAGACTGACCCGAACCCCGAGAGAAGGTCAAGACTTGACCTGATCGACCGAGAAAAAAGTAGGGGGAGATAGGGTCTTTAATCCAAAAATCCAAAAATAATTTGTACATAAATTTCCAATATATTTGTATAAAACTTGTACTATTTTATTTGTACATAAATTGATCTCAAATTAAATATTTTATAAACAAAAGTTGTAAATAAACATGTTTTATAAATTAAAAATAATTGCCAAGCAAAATAATGTACAAAATACAAATAATGACACTCAGAAAAAGCCTAATTCCGGCTCCATATGACTTAAATTGAATCAAACTTACTTCCATTATACTCTAAATTAATTTATCTTTCAAATGACTTTGTTTCATAATTTTTGGAGTTACGGTTGAAAAGTTAGTTTTCTGGGGTGTTTTGTGCAATTTTACCACTTACTTGTTGTACATATTTATTCATTTTTTTATACATAATGTACATAATTGTAAATATTATCTTCATTATTAAAAATAAAAAATGATAATTAAAAAAATTTAAAAATTATTATTTAAAAAAATCCTTATTTGTACATATGTATATTTATTTGGGAAAAAGGAGCCTACACCAGTGGGTGCAGGTAACTACCTACACCCGGCCTATTTTTTTCATTATTTTTTGATTTTTTTGAAATGAAACCTTGGGGAATTAGATCATCATGTATCACCATGTTGTCATTCCAAATTCAACTTAATTGGAGACTCATATCATCTCCATCAATACTACTAAATTTTAACGGTTTCAGAATTATTGAAATCGACCCGGTCTAGATGAACATGTTAGGAATGTTTGTTTTTCATGAAACTTGAAACACATATTCCTCTCAACATATTAAGTAAATCCCCCCACCTTTTAATTCAAAATAAATAAATAAATAGTCGAAAAATACGGTGAGTGCAGGGAGTTTCCTACACCCCCGGGTGCAGGCTCCCTGCCCCTTATTTATTTATATGTACATAATATTTGTATACAACTAATTTCCTTAAACAAAAATCACCAAAAAAATTAAATATCTAACATTAATTAATTAAATTGATTTAGTTACAAAATTTAGATTTAATTATTTAACTATTAAATTTATTCATTTATTTGATCTGAAAAATTACCTTTTATGTAAAGATTTGATTTTATGCCTTAAATAACCACCATTAAGATGGCTAATTAATTTTTGTAAATTAATTAATTTATTTATTTTATTTAATTCCTAAAATCATTTCTAATTAATTAATTTATTAATTTATTAATTCCACCACTATATACATTCCTTAAGTGTATATACCTTCCTTTTTGATTTTTTCTTCTCTTTTTATTGGCTCCTTCCTCCCTCATTCATTCTTCGATTAATCTTTGGTGGAGAGGATCCCGATCTCCAAGAGCGATCTTGTCGAAGAAATGTGCCCAGCCTCCGAGCCGTCCGGTGACAGCGCGTCGGCCCTCGTCGAGGCCATCACGGTGTTTCTGATCCTGAGGTGAGATCCATTTTCTTTACCGTCTTTATTATTAGATAAATCTTAGGTTTCATTTTTGCATCGATTTCTTTATTAAATTTTAGAGATTAAAATCCCAAGAATTTGTCCACCTCGATTTAATCCACTGGACATCCGAATCCGATTTTCACCTCATTTTCTCGATCCACACACGTTCTTGTTCTATCTATCACAACCTTGCTAGCAACTTTTATAGTTGGGGTATGATGAGACTTGATCTATTTTTGGAGGAGTTGACTCATTGATGAGACACTTATTTGAGCTTGACTCTCCTGAAAGTCACTTTCGGGTATGTTCCCGAAAGTGACTTCGGTTCGCCAGTTCAAGCTCAACTCCTCGCTTGACATTAGCGAACCTATAGGTCGGGTCGGGGCTCCACGCTCTTTCTTTCTGTGTGGGACGGTGCCGGGGGGGTTTCTCGGGGGGGTCAGAGGGGGTCCCATCTCAATTTCTCCCTACCCGAGGATGAGCCATGTGCATTGGACTGATGGATAAGAGAATTGAGCTGGCCCAAAAAGCGCTTAGGTCTTCTACGTACTTAGTCAAGCCGACATCATCAGATACATATATCTTTCCTTCATATGGGGATGGGCCTCGAAACGGGGGATTTCCCCTTCTCGATTGAGCCCCCTCTTTCTCACCATCAGGATCAGGCCATCTATCAATCGATTGGAAAATCGTTCATCTCGCTTTTCGCGCCAAACTCTCTCGCTACTATATATCAGCCTGACCTCATTCCACTTGACAGTGTCAATTCAATTAAAAGAGTTGGGAATGCTAGAAGGCTGGTGGATATTAGAAAAGACTGGTTGGGGGCCGCATCATTCAGAGCAGTCAAGCAGGTGTGGAGTGTCTATGTTGTTGAAAATCAGGCATCTGCCAACTATATATCTTGCACCTACTTTATGCGACTTTCTTTTGTTACTATGGTAGGACACATGGCTCAAAGACCGGACTATCTATGTCTGTCAAATCTAAACTCGGTCCCTCATCAAGCTCTCTATGCTGAGATGGATCCAAATGTGTATCGGAATCTGAGAAGATCTCTTGAAGATACTGAATCAGTTGGACATGGATACTGAAATGGATGAAAGGATGGATGAAATGTACTAGAATCCATGTCCTCGGAATAGTGTATGCTCTCTGAATCCTCATGAAGTATATCACACGTAACTGGTGCTGCATCTCTCTCGTGTGTTGTCCCGGCAAAATCCTCTCGTGAAGATTGGGAAGTCAACGAGATGTCAGAAAGCTCTCCAAAGATGGTCCAAAGTGAATCCATGTCAAGACTATGGTGTGAACCGCCACACGAGGCATCGACTAGTGTCTGTTTCTCAGCGATCATCCCCCAATAGAAGATATGTACAAGGTCAGTCTTCGAGATTCCATGATATGGAAATCTCCTCAATAGGTCAACAAATCTAAGCCATGAATCTCTCAATGGCTTCTGGGTGTCAACTGAAAAATCTCGAATACAAGACCACATCAACTTAGCTCTATGATGGGGGTAAAATATCTACAAAAACAACGATCGTAAATCTCCCCGCGTAGCAAACTTCCTTCCCAATCGTTTGTACCAACTCTTGGCTCTACTTATAAATTGAAAGGTCATTAACATCAGGTCCTCAAAAGTGATATCAAAATATGATCGTGATCCACAAAACTCCTCAAACTCGTCGATATGCAAATAAGTCTCCCCTTGCACTTCCCCTGAAAACTTCGGCAGTATATTAATGAACTCTAAATCCAGAATGAAGGGACTCAATGTAGACCGTGACTGAGCTCCTAAGTGTGGTTGCTCGTCTCCTAAATAATGTCCAATCATCCCAGAATCGTGAGCATCTAAAACTCGCATCTGCTCTCTCTCATCATTTATGGAGTGCACTGTCATCTCAGCAAGGTGATCACCCATGTCTTATATCTGGTCAATATGAACTCTTTGGGTGTCACTCACATCATGTCCCGAATAAGAAGGTGGGAATGGGGAGGGAGAAGATGGAATGTCGGTCGGAGTTCCGACCTTCCAAGAGAGTGGGCAGAAATGATGGGCGTGAAATGAAGAAGCCGTAAAATTTGGCTGAAATTGAGAGTGGCCCATCATGTCGAAAGGAAAGAATGGAGGGAGGGTGGGATAGAAATAGAGTGAAAGAGATAGAAGGTGACTGCTAATCATCTAGGGAAGACTAACGTAACCAACTCACACCAAAGACATCCAAACACAAAGAAAATCCCCAGCTCACCAACTCAACACAAATCTGATCGTGAGAGTTCAGTCTTTATCCTTTCAAATTTTAAGAGTTTAGTGATCAGAAAAAGCTGTACAAACACTTAGGAGGCTTTAATAGGATTAGAGCACGCGAGCAACTAAAAGCGCAAACAATGAGGGGATTGATATCCCAAAACAATAATGGATCAATTACGTTTAATTTTATGGTCGAGTTCAATTAGCAGTCCCATTTTTATTTTTGATTTTTTTATTGTTTTGGATATTTTCAATGAAACGTCTAATGAGATTTCCGATTTCCTTTATTCCTATATCCACAAAACAGAGTGGGAAAACGGAAAAGACAATGCACGAGAAAATATGGATGGAAATGCTAGAGATAGAGGTGCATACCTGACTCCAGCACTCTACATGCAATATGATCCGCGCAGAATAATTAAACTAATCTAAATGAATGCAACGTGAGAACCGTCCTAAATAAAAACTTCTATTATCGTGAAGCACAGATTTATTTGACTAAGTCCAAGCGAGTTCTATAGGAATATTCTATTAGGTGCTTTGGACCTAACGCTACCTGGCTCAATCAAATAAAAACCTATATCTAGGGGCTCAAGCATAAAAAATCTACGTGAAACAAATAAAAAATAAAAGGGAGAAAATAAAACACAGAAAACAATGATGAGGTCCCCCAAGTGCACCGGCACTTGGCGAAACAGACCCAAATATGTCCAAGTGTCCAAATATATAAATGTTCAGAATTATCCTAAATTATTACAATTATTCACAAAATTTATCTAAATAAAATAACAGTCTTCTTCTCCTCTGCTCCTCTTCCTGTGCCGGTCCCTCCAAAGAGTCTGAGTCGTATCCACAGCGGTTCCTCGCAGAAAAAGTGAAACAAGAGATGGTCAGAAGGCAGTTATAATAAATAGAGATTAAAAACGAAACTGAAAAATGACTACTAAGCCGTGCTCCCCAGCAATGGTGCCATTCTAATGAGCGAATTTTGATGTGGATAAGATGGATTAAATTAAGCAATGTCGTTGTTCTCAACCAACCGATTCGGTCAACGAGAAAAATTAATGCTTGAGCTGAACTGATAGGGATGTTTCTGCAATTGTGAAGCCTTCTGGGTTCTAATATGCAATATTTCCAAATTTTTTAATACCCGTTAGGGTTTCTTCTTCTTTGTTCTTTCATTTCTAAAAGATGAGAGGGGGGCTTGGCTGCCACACCTAAAGGGGGGAGAGGTAGATCTGGCGCACTACGTCGATGTGCTGCACGGCGCCGCTGGGGCTGTGGCGGCTGGGGAGTACGGCGGGACTAGCGCCGGCGGTTGTGGAGCGGAGTGCGGGGGTCCATGCGAGGCTGCATCTGGCGTTCTATGATGAAGCATGGTGCAGGTTGGACCGGAGGGAGTTTCGGTGATGGACACCACGGCTTGATGGTGAGTCGCGGCAGTGGTGACGGTGAGACCATCGCCTACGCATGGCAGAGCGTGAGGGCTGGAGCGGAGGGGGGCTTGGCAGTGGTCGACTGGCGGCACGATCGCCATTCACGGAGGCATGGGCTCGCTCTTGGAGATGACAGCGGAGGCGGCGCTGCCGCCGCGTTGAACGAAGGATGCGGTGGATGGGTTCGGCAGATGGCCATCGGTAGTGGCGTGTGGTGGACGACGCAAGTGGCGGTCAGCTAGCAGGGCGCGGATGGAGAAGTGTTGCCTCGTCGAAGATCTGGTGGCGGCGCATAATGGAGGGATAGCCCAATGCGGAGGGTGGCGCACGGCCGCGACTGGTGGGCGGCTCTACCGCTGCATTTTTTATGTTAACAGAAACAATTGTAAATAAAAAAAAATTTTAACAAAAGCTATAAACAGGGATCGTAATGAAGATTTTTTTGTATTATGTTTTTATTTTTCTTTTAGATGATCCTGCAAAACAAATGTTAGAGAGAAAAACAACTATGTGAATTTTTTTGTTATCTATTTTATATATAAATAAAAGAGGACGTGAATGGGGATCCGACGGAGAATGAGAAAAGGATTCGAAGATCAGACCACCGTGTGTGGTCGGATGTGAAAGGTTGTGATAGATAGAACGAGAACGTGCGTGGATCGAGAAAATGAGGTGAAAATCGGATTCGGGTGTCCAGTGGATTAAATCAGGGTGGACAAATTCTTGGAATTTTAATCTCTAAAAAGTTAATAAAGAAATCGACGCAAAAATGAAATCTAAGATTTATCTAATAATAAAGACGGTAAAGAAAATGGATCTCACCTCGGGATCGGAAACACCATGATGGCCTCGACGAGGGCCGACACGCTGTCACCATACGGCTCGTAGGCTGGGCACCCTTCTTCGATAAGATAGCTCTCGGAGATGAGGCTCCTCTCCACCAAAGATTGATCAAGGAATGAATGAGGGAGGAAGGAGCCAATAAAAAGAGAAGAAAAAATCAAAAAGAAAGGTATATACACTTAAGGAATGTATTTAGTGGTGGAATTACTAAAATTAATTAATTAATTAATTAAAAACAAATTTTAGAATTAAAATAAATTAATTAATTAATTTACAAAAATTAATTAGTCACCTTAATGGTGGCTATTTAAGGTATAAAATCAAATCTTTACATAAAAGGTAAGTTTTCAAATCCAATAAATGAATAAATTAAATAATTAAATAATTAAATCTAAATTTCATAATTAAATTAATTTAATTAATTAATATTAGATATTTAATTTTTTGATGATTTTTATTTAAGGAAATTAGTTGTATACAAATATTATGTACATATAAATAAATGTACACATGTACAAGTAAGGAAATACTTTTTAAATAATAATTTTTTTAATTTTTTAGTTATTATATTTTTAATAATGAAGATAATATTTACAATTATATACATTAGGTATAAAAATAAATATGAATAAATATGTACAACAAGTAAGTGGTAAATTGCACAAAACTCCCCAGAAAATCGACTTTTCAACCGTAACTCTAAAAATTATGAAACCATAGCCATTTGAAAGATAATTTAATTTAGAGTATAATGAAAGTGAGTTTGATTCAATTTGAATTCATATGGATCCGAAATTGGCATTTCAATTATCGCTTTACGGCTTTTTCTGAGTGTGATTATTTGTACATTATTTTTCTTGGAAATTATTTTTATTATTTACAAAATATTTTTATTTACAACTTTTGTTTACAAAATATTTAATTTGAGATCAATTTATATACAAATAAAATATTACAAGTTTTATACAAATATTTAGGGAATTTATGTACAAATTATTTTTGGATTAAAGACCCTACCTCCTCCTACTTTTTTCGTGGTCGATCAGGTCAAGTCTTGGCCTTCTCTCGGGGTTCGGGTCAGTCTGCATTTATTCCATAAATTCATCCTTCATTTTTCTTTTCTTTTTCTTTTCTTCTTTATTCTTTTATTTGAATGTTAAAAAGTGTTAAAAATGCATATTTAATAAATACATGCAAAGTGGTAAATTCATGGAATTAGTGGGTATTTACAGGTGTTTGACTACGGAAATGAAGTAAAAATAAAAGAATAAAGGCGATGAATCGTGGATTCATCACCTGGACTGCTGAGAAACTGCGCCACTTACAAAGGACACCATGTATCGAGATATGGATCTTCGCCCATCAATGTCACTTGTCATGTTTGCATCTGTATAGACAAAAAAGCATAGGATTCTCTGATCCAAAGCAAAGAGAGTAGCTCCTAGTGTCTCAATGATATCTCAAGATCCGCTTGACTGCTTCTCAATGTTGTTTTCTGGATTTGAGATGAATCTACTAACAACTTCAACTGCATGAGCAATGCCAGGGCTCGTATAAATAATGGCATGCACGAGACTACTTGTGGCTGATGCATAGAGAATCTTCTCCATATCTTTCTTCTCCTCAGTTGTCTTTGGACATTCCTTGGAGCTTAGTTTGAAATGCACTCCCAAAGGTGTGCTAGTGGGTTTGGAGTTATCCATGAAGAACCGTTGAAGTACCTTCTCAATATACTTCTCTTTTTAAAGCAAAAGTTTCCTTGCTCCCATGTCTTAAGTGATCTTTATGCCCAGTATCTGACTTGTGTGCCGCAAGTCCTTATAGCAAAGGACTTTCTCAACTCCTTCTTCAAGTTAGAAATTCTCCCTCCATTGTTGCCTACAATCAGCAGGTCATCACAATAAAGAAACAAAATGATTAAATCATCACCTGAGAATTTCTTCACAAAGACACGATGGTCTAAAGTAGTCTTGGAGTAACCGTGCTCCCCCATGAACAAGTTAAACTTCTTGTACCACTCCTTGGGCGCTTGCTTCAATTCATATAGACTCTTCTTCAGTCTGCAAATATAATCTTCCTTACCTTTGATTGTAAAGCTCTCGGGTTGCAACATGTAAATTTCCTCCTCATGATCAACATGGAAGAAGGTTGTTTTCATGTACATCTATTCAACCTCTAGGTCAAGGCTCGCCGCCAAGCTAAGTACCACTCTGATGGAAGACATCTTATCTACATGAGAGAATATCTTCTCAAAGTCTACTACCTTCTTCTGATTGAAGCTCTTAATAACTAACGTGGCTTTGTATCTTGGGTTTGTAGAGTACTCATCATGATTCACTCTATAAACTCATTTGTTCTTCAAAGGCCTCTTGCTCTTAGGCAACTTCGCAATCTTGAATGTGTGGTTGTCATGAAGAGACTCCATCTCTTCTTTCATGGCTTCAACCCATTATTCCTTCTTTGCATCATGCATAGCCTCCTAATAGAATTCTCGCTCTCCGCTATATGTCAACAAGATATACTCACTTGCAGGATACCTGGTGGAGGGGTGCCTCTCCCTTGTGGGTCTCTGTTGTGGTAGTGCCTCTAAAGAAGACCCATCATCAACATGGTTGTCATTTGTATCAGCATCTACATCATCATCATTGGAAGTGGATGCCTCTGACACATCCACATCTTCTCCTACATTTTGCAGATGCTCAGTTGCATCATCTGGCACTGCACCTGGAGCACTTTGCGAAGGAACTGGATCCACGTCATCTGGATGATAGTTGCTTGAGGAAGAACCTTTATCATCCTTCTGAATGTCCTCAATGGTATGATCTTCATAGAAGACAATGTCCCTGCTCTTGACTAGCTTCTTCTCAACTAGATCATGCAACATGTAGACAAGCTCATCTTGGTCATATCCCAAGAAAATGCATTGCTTTTTCTTGGCATCCAACTTAGATCTCTCGTCTTTGGGAACATACACAAATGCACGACATCCAAAAACAGGTAGGTGGTTGTATGTGACATCTTTTCCATGCCAGATCATATTAAATCACCATCCAAAGGTACATGTGGAAAGAGATTAATGACGTAAACTACAGTATAAAGAGATTCATACCAAAAGGAGTTATGCAATTTAGCCTTAGAAAGGAGACATCTGACTCGCTCCATCAAGGTCATGTTCATCCTCTCTGCTACACCATTCAGTTGTGGTGTCTTGGGCGGAGTCTTCCAGTGCCTGATACCATGAGATCTACAGTATTAATCAAATAGCCCTATGTACTCACCACTATCATCGTTGCGAATGCACTTCAACTTCTTTCCAAACTGTCTCTCTGTCGATGCATGAAAGTACTTGAAAACTCCAAGAACTTGGTCCTTCCTCTTCAAGGCATAGACCGAAACTTTCCTGGAAAAATCGTCAACGAATGTAACAAAGTAAAGTGCACCACCAAGAGAGCTTACTTCAGTGGACCACAAACATATGTGTGTACTAGATTCAATGCCTCCATCTTCCTCGAAGGTGGACGGCTCTTGAAGGAGACTCTCGTCTGCTTCCCAGCCAAGCAATGTGTACATCTCTCTAACTTGTCTTTCTTCACATCTGTCAGCAATTTATTCTTCACCAAGCATTAAAATCCCTTCTCACTCATGTGTCCCAATCATCGATGCCACAACTCAGTAGATTCTGCATCTTCAGTCATATGTGTCACATCTTTGGAAACTAATGCATGCATGATATATAAGTTGTTGCTACATTTCTTGCAACGAGCAACAAGTAAGGATCCCTGAGTAAGCTTCCACTACCCGCTACCAAAAGTATTTTGGTATACTTCATCATCAAGCTTCCCTACAGAAATGAGATTAAGGTGTATAGCAGGTGCATATCTCACATCCTTGAATGTAAGCGTACCTCCATTGGCATTCTGCAATACGACATTGTCAATGCCAATATAGGGGATACAAAACCATTCCCCATCTTCAATGTACCAAAATCACCTGATGTATATGTTGAGAAGAACTCCCTACGTGAAGCAACATGAAGAGTAAAGCCACTGTCAATAAGCCAAGAAGTACCATCATGGGCGATATTCATCATCCCATCACAGACAATGAGGAGTTTATGTTGAGCGGCTGCAGCAACCTGTTTATTCTTCTTTTCTTATTTGTCGCCTCCATTCATATTATCTCTCTTAAGATGAAGCAATAATTCTTAATGTATCTTTTTTTCTTGCAATAATGACACTCCACGTTCTGATATCTGGATCTTGATTTGCTTCTACTACTATCTCTCCCCTTGTCATTCTTGGCTTTGCTTCTCCCCCCCATTCTTCGTGACAAGAACATCTGCATGCGAAGAGCTTTCTTGAGATTTCATGTGTATCTCCTCATTGAGAATGGTTGACTTTATGATCTTGAAAGAGATCTTTCTTTCTGCTGCAGAATTGGTAAGCGAAACCCTGAAAATTTCTCAAGAATCAGGTAAGGTAGCAAGTAATAACAAGCCCAAAACTTCTTCCTCAAACTTGATACCCACGCATGTCAACTGACTAATTATGTCTTGGTAATCATTAAAAAAATTCAGCATGGAACTTCCCTCCTTGAATATCAAGTTCACAAGTTTCTTAAGAAGTTTATTGCTTCATGTCTTGGAGGCTACAAACTCTTAAGTTTCAACCATAGACTCCGTGCATGTTTTTCTTCCTAGATGTGGTTGTAGAAATTTTCATCCACAAACTGTTTGATAAAATCACAAACTTGTTCATGCTTGAACTCACATTCTTCATCCAATTTCGCATCGGGCTTCTAGGTGGAGAAAATCGGAAGATGCATGGACTTCACATACAAAAGATCTTTCATCTTATTTTTCCACAAACTGTAGTTGGACACATTCAGGTTGATCATCCTACTTGTGTTGTACTCCATCTTATCAATCATATTATCTATGATACCACTTGTTGGGAACAGATTACCTGTATAGATCGAATCATGATAAATTACCAAAGTTGATAAGCAGATCCGGGACGATATATCACTCCAACTATGAAAAAAATATCAACCACAGAAAATCAACAATAGATACATGAAGAATTTTTAATGTGAAAAACCCTCAATATGAGGGGAAAATCACGGGGTTGATGGCAATCCAAAATTAAGCATTATAATTGAAGAAATCTCCCGTGAGAGGTTTACAAAAGGCTGACCCTCTATACAGTACTACAAATCATCAAACAATGGAGAATAGTAGAGAGGAGAAATATCACCAAATGGTAAATCCATCGTCAAACCGTAGGGAAGAATGCTGGAGAAGAATTGCTCCAAAGATTGCTCCCTCCAAACCTCGCGACAACCACGGACCTGCTTTTTTCTTCCTTTCTCGCTCTTATTTCTTTCTTGTGCTAGGAGATCTTGTGTTGGGATGATCTTGATGTGCACCCCGTGCCCTATATTTATACTCCATGGAGATGAGAAAATAAGGAATATGAACTCCTACTTTCAATAGGATTAGAAAAATATTGCTCATATTCCTAAAATGTAATTAATCTCCTCCTATAATTAGAACTTTATTTTTCCTTTTCCAAATAGGACTACTAATGTCCTATACAATTAGGTTCCCACAAGGAGGGAAACCCATCCAACAACATGATATTGCATCTGCTCTTCTTTAGCAAGAGGGATCCTCAGTTGTAATACAACAGGTGTTGTGACACAGGAATCCGTAAGATGGGGATTGGATGACCCTCATAGAGAATCGGAGATGGTTGGCCTCAACTCCCTATTACGGTCATCCGATCCCTATCGGACGGATCCCTGCGTTACAACACTTGTTGTATTATAGCAGAGGATCTATCCTCCTTCTTTAGACCCTTTGTGGAAGCACTATGGTGTTATGAGACCAATACGTAAATAATAGAGAAAAACACATAGGTATCCAACCACATGAGGTATAATTCCATACTAGCAACTTCGCTTCCCCTTCAATGACATGAGGTGACAAATGGAGGGCCCAATGCTTGCACCAAGAGCTTCAACAACCAATGAAGCATCTGCAAGCCCTTAGGGCCAAGATCCTCAACTTTATAGCAAAGCACCCACTAGAAAAAAAAACATGAGAACTCCTCTACACTATGCATTCGGAAGCTTTGAGAGGATGAGGACCTCTGCAATCTTTTCATGTGACTACCTCCCATTGTCCGATCACTCGTGTGACCACCTCTGTTGCTAATCCCTCTCTCCTTCCCGCAATCCCTAACCACGACCTCGATACCTCACTCGATCACCATCCTCCACACGGTGTCTCCTTCACGAGCCATAACTATTGTGGTGCCTCCCCCTCTCCATCGCAAGCCCTAGATAGGACATCAACTCCTTGGGTGATCGTCGTCCCCCGCAGTGCTCCTCTCCTTTGAGCTCTGTTGAGCTTGCGAGGCTTACGATATTCTCCATCGTTGAGGCAAAAAGATTGCTTGTTTAACTCCATTGATCGCTTATCTCCATCATGGGCTCTCAATTAGGTAATTATCATTTTCATCTTCTAATGTTTCTTCCATTCAACCAATTCCTTGTCATTTCTAATCGATTTGCATTTCCATTTTGTTATTACAAATCGAAAAGCACGAAAATTATATACCTTCCTCTGGCATTCTATCTGTTATGATTTATGTAAATTCCTCTGCTAATTTGTTCCTGTGAAATGGTGTACGTTTAAAATGTTTAATCAATTGCTGGATTAACGGTCTGTTATGGAGGATGTTTCTTTTCCACATTATCCCGAAAAGAAGTGCATCATTATTACTTACTTTTTGTGTGCACCTGATTTGGTAATAGCTTGATACTCTACAGGTTGTCCGTTCGATTAAAGGTCATGAATTTCTAAACTTTGATTTTTTTATACAACAACATACATTTACATGTGCTACTTCAGTAAGGTTTCCCCTGGTTCAAATGTAAAATTTAACGATAATAAAACTCAGTTTCCAGTTGATTAAGAAACTTCAATATCTAAGTGGCACAAGAGGATCTAATATACTATCAGATATAATATAGATATTATACACCACATGCTGCATGTTTGAAATATGTGAAAGTTTTAAGAATGACATAACTTGTTTTCACAATGTAAAAGGATGACATAACACTATTATAGAAACACAGAATATACAATTTAGAATGTGGTTAAACAAATTGGAATGATTTTCTATTAGAAAGCAAATGTTACACAATAAAGATAAGATGGTGATGTTTTTTCAGATAACTTGAATGTTAACTTCAATGTGCAGAAAAAATAATGAATATTGATCCATCAGTTGGGAATGAGAGTAGCAATTTAGAAGATGTTCAAAATAACTTTAAGAAGCAGAAAAAATTGACATCAAAAGTATGGAATCATTATTACCGAATTTATAAAAAGAGAAAATTAAGGACAAGGATGTTGAAATTGAGGTGATGTACAGTGGGCTAAACGTAAGCATTGTTGAAAGAACTTCATCATGATACTAGTGCGGGCACAACACATTTGAAAAATCATTATAAAATATCTTGTCCGGAAATATTGAAACGTGAGCATGGCCAATTGTTGATGCAATCGTTACCGAAGCCCGATGGAAGTAGCACACTTATTAATTACACTTTTGATGATCAACATAGCCAGTTGTTGCTTGTAAATGCTATTATGGTGCATGGGTATCCTTTCAATACAGCTTCACATGTTGCATTTCGTGCATATATCCATTCTCTTTGTCCATAGCACAAGATTACATCATGAACTACAATGGCAAAATTGTGCAAGGTTATTTACATTGATGAGAAAAAGAAAATCTACCAAGTTTTTGATAATCTTTCTTCACGAATATCTCTTAAGTGGACTGCTTCTTCATAGAACAAGTCCTATCTATGCATTACAACACACTTTATTGATGATTCTTAAAAATTGCATAAAAGAATCATAAATTTCACTGATGTAGATGGGTCAACAGAAGTGCATATTAGTAGCCATTTTTTATCACGTATGTTTGAATGGAACATCGATCAGAAATTATTTACCGTAACTGTGGATAATAATATGGCAAATGATGTGGTCATCCTCCATATTAAAACCATCTTGGTGACTCTTTGGCTTGCAATGGATTGTTTTTCATGTTCAATGTGTTGCTCATGTCATTAATCTAGTTGTCCGAGATGGATTGAAGGTTATATCATGTGACTACAAAAAGTTCATCTTGTTATCAAATATGTACAAATGGAAGCTGTGTTTAATGAGACAATACAACATGTCGATCCACTGTTGAAGAAAAGCTTGGCATTGGATTGTTGCACGAGATAGAATTCTACTTACCATATGTTGGCTACATCTTTGGAATATAAAGTTGTTTTTAAAGGTTTAGGTTTAGAGATGTCAACTTTTTTCATGGTATGAGTAATGATGAATGGGAGTATATAAGGAAGTTGGAGGAATGCTTGAAACACTTTTTGATGCTACAGAGTTGTTATCTGGGTCGAATTAGGTTACAATCAAACTTCTTTGTCGAATTTTGTGAAATGCATATGTTTTTTTAGGAATGGTTGAACATTAATGATAAGATTATTATTTCCATGGTCACGGTGATGAAAATGAAGTTTGACAAATATTGAGATATGTGCAATCAACTTTTAGCTATGGCCTCTATTTTGGATCTCCACTACAAGATGAAGGCAATAGAAATTTATTACACTTATCTTATCAGAATGATAGAAACAAGAAAGTGACTGATTTTCAAAGTGTCGTTAAGAATTTATTTCAATCATATTCTTCTCTTGTTAATATTCAAAAGGTTGGATCAAGGGCTATTGTTGTTTCTCTTCCTCCAAGTAATCCATTAGAGAAGAGAAAGAGCATATTTGCTCAAATCATGGATTAAGAAGATGCTGAACGTTTAAAATCTGAGTTAGATGAATATATAGAAGAGAAATGTTTAAAACAGAATGTTGGTTGTGGAAGCAGCTTTGATATTCTGCAATGGTGGAAACAAAATATTGGAAGGTTTCCGTACTTGAGAAAATGGCAAAATATATTCTTAGGATTCGTGTGTTTAATGTTGCTTCTAAATATGCTTTCAGCACTGGCGATCGAATAGTAGGTGCAGATCGCAGCAATTTAGGTGTGGAGATGGTAGAGATCTTAATATGCGGTCAAGATCGATTGAAAGATGAATTCAAAAATAACAATAATACTTATAAATTTATCATTTTCTCGTGCATTTATCACATAATGTATACTTTATTTTCTTGAAAAATAGTTGCAATGAATGCTTTGCCTGAACAAGAAGTGGTTGAAGGCATATCAAGCATGCAAAAATTTTCAAGTAAGCATAGTTTGCTAATGATAGTATTTGTTTAACTTTATTTGGTATTCTCTTGATATTCTTGTTTGAATCTTATAGTTGGAACAAATGAGATCGTTGCACAAAAAGTAAATAATGAGAACGTTGAAAATGAAAAAATATGAAAATGTTGAAAAAGAAGGGTATTAAATAGATACAATGAATTTTGGCATGACTAATTTATATCATAATTTATTTTATATATATATATATATATATATATTACTATAAAATGTATTTTTCTCGTATGTGATGTGATATGGATCATGATGATTCGAAGAATGCTTTGATTTATTCTTTGATGTATTTGGGTGACTTCATGTTTGTAGACAATTTGTAAGTTTGGATGTCAACAAACTTGAAATGATTATTATTTGAAACTAAACATCTTATGCTTTGATTTATATCTGAAACTTTAATTGATTAACATTACTTACATTGATATTAGTTTGTTTACTTAAATTCTTTTTATTGCAATATTCGCTATTAGATTGCCGTATCATATTAAGTTAAATTTCATATTCAAGTCAAAAGATGGAAGTTATGTGGAAATGATCACCAAATAATCTATGTATATTTTTATTTATAATTTAATATTCATGTTAAAGTTAACATCCGTTTGGATATTCATATTCGTTCATAAAATATTCATATTCAAAATGTAAAAAATTCGTTTCATATTCATATTCTGAGGATATGAATCTTGATTTTATACATTTATGTAACATTTGTATTCGTAAAATAATATGGATATGGTTATCATATGACATGCATTCGCATTCGTATATGTTTGCATCCCCATCCCTGACCCCCGCATGTACTGAACTCCTGCACCTCCCCGACCTTCCCCCTCAACATTTGCTCTTAATGCAAGAATATAGGGACAAGTGAAATAGAATTTTTCTGAACCATACATTGGTTTCAAGTTTTGATAAACCACGGTTTGGTCTATCTCCTAAACAAATAATTAACAAAAATGGCACTACTACTAACGGTGCAAAGTATATAGGGCCGCAAGTGTAACTGCATAAAGTCAAGAGGACAAGTGTTTTTTTTCACGAAACTCGATGAGCATAAATGTAGATATTCCAATAAAATATTTTTTTCAGAAACACTTTGAATAGCGATCTAGAATCTTACAAAGATTTCTCTTGCAAAATAAGAGTAGGCTCTGTTTGGAAGTAATAAATTCCCTGATGACACTAATTCAGGGTGAAAAATATTGATCAAGGATGTGATGAAGTAGAAAACTAGAGAAATCAATTGTTTACAGAAATCCAATTTCATACCAAATAAGCATGAGATAGAACCATAAAACATTTTGATGCAGGCCCACCGTTGGCTCAAAAAAATAAGCATGAAATAGAATCATAAAACTTCCCCTGGTTTCCAGTGGCTTTTCATAATAAGCAAGAATCTTAGTAAGCAATCATTTAAGAGAACTCCACATCATTGGAGCATACATCGAGAAAGAAATGTACAAAATCAAAAAACAAATTGGACATCCTAGAAATCAACGCAACTAAATTGAATAAATTAAATAACCAGAGCTATTAAAACAAATAAATTAAATCAAAAACAGTAGTGGATCCCTCGAGTATGTGATTCAATTGATTATAAAAGGGCAGGATGGTGCAGAGTGCTCCGTACGCAAAGTCTGTTTACAGTCTAAATCCCTGAAAGTAGAGGTTTTTACATAGAGGTCCTCGTAACCCTGCAACATTGCACTTATACCCCATTTTATAGAATTTTCCATTTACACGTGCATCCCTATTTTTTTCTTAACTAGTCTAATAGCATTTAGTTATAAACATCAGAAAAATATAATAGCCTTCTTTTTCCTTTGGTCCAACCATGTCTCCTTCAAAGAGGTGGAATAGATATCCCCTAACTCAAGCAGTGATTACCATATATCCCCACTTTCCACTTGTTGAGAACAGTGAAGGATTACGTCTTTGGAAAAATTCATCTTGTGGGAAGATCCATCTGGTGTGTAGTAGTATGGAGCCATGTTTTGTCGTCTCACATCTCACATTGTGTGAGTTAGAAGTGAGTGGAGTCTATATATGGGGCCTTATAATGCATAGTTCAGTGAAAAGTGAGTGGAGAAAACACCACTACTTGCCCGCTTCTCTTATAAAATGGAGATCATCATGAATGTCTCCAACCACGTAAATCAATATTTTGCCTAACTTAATACCAATTTATCATTCTCAACATGGGGGTGCATAGCTTCATTTTGAGCCTTCATTTCAAGCTGCAACACAGAGCTCACATCAAGGATGCTGCGACGAGGCAACAAGTTTGCATTGGCAATGCTGCAGATGATGCTCAAGGCATACATAGGTGATACTGGAGAAGAAAGAGCAACAACGTGATTGGCACAATGATGGGGCAAACTGCAAGGTAGCAACAGTTCAGAGCAGCATAAATGAGACGCAAACAACACAGCACATGATTGTCTGCTTTGGATCCTAAAACCCTAATGGGTAAGCAGCCATGCTAGATGGTGATGGATTCTCCTGATCGGCTCTTGCAGGGAAGCATGCTTTTTCTGTTTTAAAGGAACCCATACAAAAAAATGTCATTGTCATGAAATGATTAAAAAGAAGAAATGGAATTTTTAAAAAAATGGAAAAAGTATTGTTCAAAAGCTTGTAACAGATGATGAAAAAGGGGAAATTTAAATAAAGATTCTATTAAAGAAGAGGGAAAAAAGAAAAGAAAAGAAAAAAGGAGAAGTTTTTCCCCACCTTTTGCTTCTCCCGACATGGCAGACACCTCTATGTTTCCAACCAGTATGAGTGAGGCAAGAGTGAGTGGATAGAGTATAGAACTCTTTTATTGAGTTCTCTTATGAGGTACTCGTTTCCATCCCCATTTGCGGGACTTGATTTGACTGGATCCTCTTTTGTTTGTATCCCTAGGAATGAGATTCTTAGGATAAAATCCATTTTCCGAGAACAGTCAGTCTCAAGAAATCTACAACTCTATGAAAAGAAAAAAAAATAGAATCACAATCACAAAATAGAATCACAATCACAAATTGAGCACAATATAAATGAGAATGGGCTCTATAAATAGAAAGTTTGTGGTACTTTATGATCGAGATAAGCACTGTACAGACAAGATCACTAATCAAATTAGAGCTCAATTAAATGACCAACTCCTGATTAGATGCGAGGCTGACAAGAAGCTTTAGAATTCTGAAACTCAGCCTCTAACTGTGAAAATTAAGTTGTGCAAGAGAAGAATTGCCAATAGTGCATTTCAGCTAGACTGAGGAAGGTGGATTAGAGTGTTATTTAGAAATATAATGACTCTATAGAACCCCTCCATACATGCAACGACGGCTTGAGAAACAAATGAAATTCAACTAGAGAAGAAGGCAAACATTAGTATGGTTTACTAAACATTTAATTTTCAGGTGATAATTACTCAAGTGGAGTCTGATGGTTAACAAATGTTTAGCGGACAAAAATAAATGTTTCTTCTGGACTAAAGGTTATATAGAGGTGATTTAGTGTTCGGTAAAGAGTAAAGATTAAATTGAAGTAACTTAAACTTGAGTTGAGTTTGAGGTCAGGGATGGAAACAGGAATATAGGCTCGACGACTAAATATTAAACAGCTGTTATTTAATGCTGACGACAGTGTAAATTTACTTAGAGATAATTTACGTGTAAAGAATGACTCAGAAATGACTGGATGGGAATTTGAGGTAGAGATTTGCAATTGAGATTCTAAGGATGTGTTATTTCCTATATTAAAACAAATGTAACTGACCAATAATACTCCGGAGTAACATGATTTAATTTTCAATTTGATGACCGTAGTGCGATGTCTATTTTGATTCTTAGTTTAACTTAAGAACACACATTTGACAACTCTAGCAGCTAGTTTGTCTTTTCCTGGACCAAGTAGTTGAACAAAAGCCGCACATCCAAAAACTTTACGAGGAACGTGTTCAACCATTTTTTTCCTTACGGTTTCGATTTAATCCGGTTTTAAAAAAATAATGGCATCATCATCTGGTTGAATCGGTTTGATTCCATGGTCCAACCTAATTCAACATTTTTTATGAGATTTTCAGTTCAGTCTCTGGTTCGGCTTCAAAAATATTGGTTCTGATGCTGCATTAAATCCTCAAAGTCCCCTCTTGAGATTACCGCACATCGTTCATCATCCTCAGTAGTAACAACTCGTGAAGTAGGAGTGGGATAACCTTGTAGCAAATAACCACAAAGTGCCATGTTTGTGGCAAAAAATGCATTGGATGGTGCCAGTACTTGGCCTGGTATGGAATGATCACGACCACGACTCCTGTATGAGTCACAGCCTCCTTGCTCAGATGGGGCAGCAAATGCAGTAATCTAACCCTAAACATCACTAGCAATGCTGATGTAAGAGACTGCTAGACAACTCATAGTGTCGTAGGCCTCCTCAATAGGGGGCAGAATGGTGGCACCAATAATCATCTAGTCTTGGACTGCAGCATAGCCATGGTCAAGTATTGCAAGGAATACCACAAGTGTCTTGTGCTTGTGGTATTCCTTCTGTGTGGATGCATGCACATCATGGAATGTAAGCATTATATCTTTCAAACCGAAATTTCAAAAGAGAGAAATACTAACTGGGAGTCATGTTTGCTTGAGATTCATCACATAAAATATGTCTAGAGCATCTGGTTGGAGTACTTCTCTAGTTCGTATGTGGACTTCACAGAGCTCCACATGTCGTAAGCAGACATTTGGTAGACCAGCTCATCTGCATTTTTTGTTGGTTGTATATGATAACACCGACCACTGAACTATCAAGTGATGCCATGCAGGTTCCTTCATCTCGAAGCAACAAGATGAGAGTGAGGATGTCATTGAGATGTTGAGACATTGTGTCCCCTGAAAGCTGGAAATGTTCGCACAAAACAGGATTTTTGCATTGTGTCTGAGGTAAAAGAGGAGGATACACAAAGACTCCTCTACCTTAAGATGTCTCGTATAAGGGAGTCCTGCCCTATCCTTCAAATACCTGCATAGAGTAAGCAACGTAGAAGGGTACATGTGACGCTCCTTAGGATCCAGATACTTAGCAAACCTTTTAATATATATAGGTTCCATATTCAAACTATAACACCGATGAAAAGCAAAAGAAGGAAAATTGCATTCATTTCCATTAACAAAAGTATCCATACAATAGTCCATGTCTGCATATATGTATACATCCCAAATGTCCATACACATATGTCTTCCAAAAATGTATAAAAGGAGATCGTGGGAAAGTAAACAAAAACTATAAAAGTGCTATAATGTATACGCACATGGGCTGATGCAGCTAACCCAAAAGTGTCTAACCACGAGCCGCTTACTGTAGTGGCTGCTCCTAAGAACTTGTTGAATACACACAAATAGGTACGTCATGAGCAATTGTTCAGTACAGTGCTAAACAATTATAGGATGGAAGGGTAAACCGTAAAGTGTGTACAAGAACAAACAAAAATCATCTTGACAAGGTGCAACCCAACCCATATTGGGACATGACTCCGACAGTTGTGAAAATAGTACACAGCACTCAATGTCACATAGCAATTCTCTACAACAGCCCAAGTTCACTACTCATTGGTAAATATCATCAATGGCGAAGAGCATAAATCAGGGCACAAGATCACCAAGAGTGTATACTTGTAATCAAATAACCTGCAACTACCAGTGTACTTCAATGTACACGAGAAAACTATTACAGTACTCAATCCTCATCTCGGAACTCCCCTCATAGTGCTACCACACGAAATACTAATTAGTATTGCTAAAAACTAATCAGCATCTGAGTGTTAACCCTATGTCTGAAAGCTTAACATAGACTACCAATCACGATTACTTGGCTAGCTCACTGTGAAAATAACACACACCATCAGATTGGTACCTCAGTACGCCAAGCAGCGTATTCCCCAACCAACACAACTACTAGGTTCACAACCATCTAAGTTTCTAATCAAGGCTCCAAGGGTGCATGCACCTCCCTTGGAAATGTATACCTACATGTCATTAAAGGAAAACCACCATGGCATGGAAACGATTTACTGTGGGAATAACTCATTTGCAAAACTCGAGTAATTGATGAAAAATATAACCAGATTTGAATCCTATATGTATGCAAAAGACGCCCTCAGTCGGGAGGCTCATCACGTGATAATGTCTCATTCATTTACAAGCTTGACCCATTTTCGATTATATTTATCTGATAGATGCATATGTAACATTTATTTAATGAATCCCATAAAACATGCCTATTATTTTTAGATTCCAAAAATTCAATTTAAATCATGAACCCGATCCAGTAGATTAGGGATGGTCGATCATCTTATTGCATGTGATCGATCAACCCTGATCGATCAGCCAGTTGGGATGATCGATCTACATAATCAATCATCCAATTGACATGATCGATCAGTCATTTGGCATGACCGATCATCCAATTGACATGATCGGTCATTTTTGAACATTGTCCCAAAAATTTTCCATATTTCAAAATTAAATGCATGTGTTTCCCACTGTCAACGCTCATTAAAAAGGTATAAATTGTATATTTGTCGATAAATGATGCTCTTGAAATCGACAGAAAACGAACACAATATATAAAGACAACACGTCTTGTATGCAGCCAAAAACCCGCCTGATTAGCTCTATTACCCCATGCATGCGATGTGGGTAATGCACGGAACCAACAACAAGAAATTATGGTCGAAAACGTATATATGGAGAAGTTCAGTGATTCCGATGAGTTGTGCTCAAGGCGAGCACCACCACATCGATAATCTTATCATCCTCTTCGCGACAGGTCACGACTCACCGATCGAAGAAAAATTCTACGATGACGATCTCGGGCAACGATCTGGACACAACCCATCAACAGTCCAGCGATTGTCTCTGGCGAGCTTAGCCTCTTGATTAGACTACCTACTTATTTATATAGGCTTGAGACTAAACATATTAAGATCCAGTGACGACCCACGAACTACAAATGTTCATATCTTCCTCATACCAATTACAATTAGGATTTCAACGTTCTTGGGCTCAATGGAAAACAATAACGAGCACTACTTAGAGTGCTCAAATGCCTAATTTGGATACTGGATCTAAGTCTGAAATTTCAAATTAATGGATCTCACAGTACATGCGGAATATCTCATAAGACTCGACGTGTGTTTGGGCCTACGAGGAATGAAATCCACTTCCTCGAACGTAGAGTCCTCTTCTTCCTTGAGCAATGCACGAAGACATCGCGCATTCAACAACACAAAGTTGAACCTCAATTGTTTGTTTCCCCATAAGTGGGACAAGTAACAATGACATTATGCAAAATTACTATTATATTCAATGATAACATCTCCAATACCTACTGCCAAACAAATGTTAGACATGATGACTGGAAGGAGAGTTCATAATTATTACTTGCCCCAAAAAAGGAGAAAAACAAAAAACAAGTAGACGATGGCCAAGATGCCCCCATTACATACATGTCCGCCTTCTTTAGTTGCACGACCACCCACGCACTCAGCTTGGACGGGTTGTTTTTGACCTTATTATTCGACACAACCGCATCTTGATTTACTAATTATTTGATTTCAAGAATTGTAGTGGCCCTCATTAGAACACATCAAATACTTTTTGATAGCATTCGAAATAATCAATTTTTTGAAGGAGCTCAACAAGAGCAAACATGGCAAATACAGAATGTAGCAGCAGCTTGACAGCAAACATGCCAAATACAGTATTATTTGAAATGTCATTATTTGAAGAGTGCTCTTCAAACATTGCCTTGATAGCAATCTTTGAACTAACAACTTGACAACAAACAATGCCTTGATAGCATTGCTTGAAGAGAGATCAACGGAAGAGCAAACATGGCAAGTACAGTCTATAGCAACAACTTGACAGCAAACTTGGCAAACACATATGTAGCAGCTGCACAACTTAAAATTAACATCGCAAATATAATATAATAAGCAGAACTGTGTAAGATATTGTAAATGTTTCATTAACAAATAAAACAACAAGAAAAAATGTAACAACAGGAGCAATATCAGCATAAGCTAACAAGGATGGGCATAGAATATTAGATTATGGGATAAGGTATAGCAGGATGCATATCATAAAGGTATCACATCAATCCATTCTAACATATTCAACACTGAGTGCAACTAAAGCGTGCAACATAGATATAACGTAAAGGCATAGCAGAGGTATATCATAAGGTGTTTCAGATTAGCATAGCATAGTTTATGGCCTGAGTGAAACGACATGAACATAAACAAGAAGTCAATGTTATATACATAGCAGCAGACCAAAAAGCAACAAAGAATTTAAATAACTTAAAAGGGAGCATTGATAGAACCAATATTTAATTGGTATCCAAGCGAAGAAGGTTTTTTAGTAAAAAAAGTGGGAAACAGGCTATGGTGTCCACCCCAGATATATTAAAAAAGGGAGAGATACTGGGTTACCTTACATAGCGAAGACTCGAGGAGAATTTCGACATGAAACAAAACATTCGTGAAATAAACACGATCTGTCGAAAAGATAACACCATTTGTCGCTAATCAGATCGCCCAAATGAATGCTAAAGGAAGAAGAATCTCATTTGATGGGCATCGCCTAGCAGTAAAAAAACTCGATTCCCAGGACATTTCAGCGGATCCACGGTTTACCCAATTAATCTGCAGCTCCTGCCAAATTCATTTGGTCTTCTCATAGGTAAAGAAAAAATGATCTATAGTTTCCACATCACTATCACATAGTGGGCAGCAGTCCGAACCTCCCATCACTAATCTCGACCAGAGGTCTCTCATCATAATACGACCTCTTCGCATCAGCCATAAGAAAATGTCGATATGTGAAGGCATCTTAAGATCCCAAATCAGTTTACAATCCCGAATTATATGCTCAAACGTCTACACTCATGGTTTGTCCACAGCTTTGTAGGTACACCTAGGGCTGGCTATCGAACCCAACGAGCCGAGCTAACCCCTAGCTCGGGCTCGAGCTCGATAAGCCCAGCTAGGCTCGGGCTCGGGCTCGTTCGAGCCCAGCCGAGCTGACTCGGGCTCGGGCTCGATGGGCTCGAGCCCTTATCGAGCTGGCTCGGGCTCGAGCCGAGCCCCTTATCCGTGCAGCTGCGTGATTTCATTCTCAACCAATCGACCTCCCTATATAGACCAAAGCGGAAAGGGAATATTCATTGCAAGCGGTGTGGGACTATGTTTGGCAGACACAGATGAGCTCTGAAGACGGGATCTCCGAGGAAATTTGGCCGACACCCCCTTCATTTGCAATAATTTAAATCCCTTCAGATCTCCAAGGAAAGTCGGAATACGTGATTCGTATGTTGGACATTCTTCTCCTTTATCAGAATATTCCTTTAATAGACATATGTGTTTGTCATTCGTATTTAATGCACTTTTTATTGAATATGTATTTCTTGTTTAGAGTTAGCTTTACTTTATGTTAAATGAAGAGCAACATAACTATGGTGGTTGCCTATCACATTAATTCAGCATGACATCTTCCATGTCACATGTAAGCCTAAATTAACAATGCTTTAGTATGGATAACTATAATTCTTGAACAATAATGTCTCATTTCGGGGCTAATCAAAGTATCTCGCAAGCGTGCATTGATTTGAGAAAACTATAATCATCCACCATGATGTCCCATTCGAGACTAATCAAGCAATCTCGCTAACTTGCATGTATGCAACTATATATACAAGATAAAATAGAGAAGATGATTGTTGTTGGTCGAACTGGTGGAGCCTAGGGTAGAGGACACCATTCCTCGACTTGAATGGCATGTGTATCTGCTACATCTCTAACTTGAGATCAAGAAGAAGATCTGATATTGTATTTCCAAGCTTGTGACTTGTGGGAGGGGAAACGTTATTAGAGGGAAAATTGTAAAGGGATACTTTTATTTTGTTTATATTATATATAAATATTATATATATTCTTTATCAAGCCCTTTATTGAGTTATCGAGTCGAGCGAGGCTCGACTCGGGCTCGGCTCGTTAAGCTATCGAGACCAAAATTCTGGCTCAAGCTCGGCTCAATAGCCTAATGAGCAAGGCTCACGAGCCCTTATCGAGCCGAGCCCGAACCTGGCTCGTCGAGCTGTGACTCAATAGCCCCAGCCCTAGGTATACCTACAAGAGAAATCCCCATCTCTCAATGTCCAATGAGCTCTGCCATCCACTGGACTGCCTAACTGTTGAAGTATCCCAATAAGCTTAGAAGTTCGTCCAGTTGTTGATCCGAAAGGCTTGACTGAAAGGAAGGTATCCATGTTCCATTCTCCCATCAATCTGCCACCCCGATGTTGTGACATGCAGCCAAGGCATAAAGCCAAGGAAAGTGTGTTGCCAGAGGGCCTCCATCGAGCCAGTTGTCAGTTCAGAAGTAGAAAGCACAGCTGTATCCAAGAAGCGGTCGGAAAAGTTCAGGTAACTATAGTAGTTGAGGGCATAAGCCCTTCCAAAAGGCTAAGGTGGTAGAAGGGAAACGATCCAAATTGTCTTGTGTGTGCACATCATACATTCTGCAAATGAGTCTGCAATGGAGGTCATCTCCTTTTCCCCAGATTCGTGCCACCCATTTCACCAATAGGGTCTTGTTCATGGTTTCCATACAAGAAATCCCAAGGCTTCCTTATCCCTTTGGGAGCCTAACAATATCCCATCAACAAGGTAAACATTTACACTTTCTTGGTCTTCTTTGCCCCAAAAAAATCTCCGCATAATCATTTATATATGTCGAAGGACGCCCAAGAGAAGGAGCCTTGGCAACATAAAGAAAAAGGGTACTGTCGCAAGCACAGCTTTCACAAGAACCAGACGCCCACCTCTTGAAAGCAAGGACGCCCTCCAGCTAGATAGTTTTCTCTCCATCTTTTCTATTATAGGGAGCCAATCATCAATTCTAAGTCTACCACAAAGTAGTGGAGGTCTTAGAGCAACAAGAAGTACCCAGCTCAAAGTTGCACTCCATAATGCATGAATCTGACAAGACAAATGAGATTATTGATGATTTAATTCGTTTAAATTTAAGACACAAAGCTCACCAAAGATTTCACGGACCATCACCATGCCCCTCGCTCCCTCTCTCCCCCCTTCTATGAAGAAGATGGCATCCTATGCATATTGTAGATGTTGAGATATTTGTTATTATTATTGTCTTACTTATTTTCTATTTCATGTGTCCTCTTCTTGTAATTTGCCCAATAAGTTCCTCTCATATATAAGAGAACCCTAGAGCCTCTCATTAATCAATTCATTCTCATTCCTTCAACATGGTATCTGAGCGACGGTCCTAGATCGGAGTTCCCATATCCCATCCTAACCCTAACCCTACCCCCCTCCCCCGCCGCCTTCTCTGCACTGCCACCGCCGTTGTACACCCTTTCTCAATGCCGCCATCGCCGCTACGCACCCTCTTTCCGTGCCACCGTCATTGTGCGGCCCTCTTCTTCGGCAGCCACCCAGGTTGCCGCCTCCAGCCCTCCAGGTCGCTGCCTCCAGCCCTATAGGTTGCCGCATCCATCCCTCCAGGTCGCCGCCTGGGCACCTCCAGCCCTCTAGGTCGTGGCCCAGGCCGCAACCCAGGTTACCACTCGGCCCCCCCAGGCCACTGTCGGCACTCCTGCACATCGTTGCGAATCTCTGAGGTTCGATTGGTGGTCTGATTTCGACCGGAGAACGTGATTTCAGTCATATAAATTGTGTTTTCTAGCCTTAACAAGTACGAAGATGGATGAGCATGTTTGTATGAGTCTACCCGTGCAACCAATCTTCCGTATGTTCGTGTAGACTTGTCCACACATGTCTACTCCCCAGTTGAGTTCTGCCTTTGGACGTCTTATCATCATGGCAGAGAACAAGGGTGCCATTTTCACATCTGGAGCCTTCAAGGGCCGGCTCCCATCGCTAAGATGGATGAGACCAACTATGAGTTGCGGTCTACGCAGTTTCTCACCCTCATGCAGTGCAACAATAAGGAGCACATTCTGATAAATCCAGAACCAACGGATAAGACTGGGGTAAATGCTTTTTGTTGGAGTATTTGGTTATGTGTCACTTGAGTTGTAGATGGGTAAATAGATCACTCCAGGATCCATTAACCACATCACTGAGTTTAGTCCCACATCTTCCAGTGGTGGGACTTGGAGGCTCTGTGGAGACTATATAAGGAGTCCCAGACTTCCTGTATCCATTAAGAAAAGCAATAGACTATCAGCCCTCTGACGCGTTCTCCTATGGTTTCATCCCGCTCCTTAGGGAGTAGGGTTCCACGTAAAATCTTGGTGTTTACATGTTTTATCTTTCTAGTTCATGCTCTGTTTATCATTCCTCTTCCGCATTTCTATTTTCTAACACTTCTTGGAAGCAAGATGACGCGTATGCACGTGTTTGGCTATGTAGGACCCTCACCACAGAAATAGCTAATGGTATCATGAACTAGCCTACCGCCAAGGCGATGTGGGACACTTTGACTTCCACCTATGCTCAAGCGAAGAATGATGCCAAGATTCTTCAGCTACAGTTTGATATCTATAATGCCAAACAGAATGGTCGTCCTCTGCATGTGTACTACTCTTCACTCCGTTGCATGTTTGAGAAGCTTCATGGCTATATTCCTATTACGATATCTCTAGAGCAGCAGAAGTCTTATAGGAACTCCACAATGGCTGGAGTTTTCATGGCAGACCTTGATAAAGAGTACGATACAGCGCACGCATAGCTTGTCACTGGGGCTACCATACCTCCTATGAAGGAGGCTTATAGCCGTCTCAGCCGGATTATCATGCCTTTTACGGCTTCTCCTCTACCCTCTTTTGCTATGGTCGCTTCTCGTGGACGAGGACAGCCGACCCAGTCTAGAGGACGTACCCCTCGTGGCAGGTGGTGGGCGTCTACGTGGTCCTTGCACCTTCTGTCATCAACCGGGACATGTAGAGGATACATGCTACATGAAGCATGGATATCATGTTTTAGGTCGTGTAGCATAACAGACTGAGCCTTCAAAGACTCCAGCTTCCAAGGTTGATCCTCGCCTGGATGATATTGTCTCTCATATTCGAGAGTCATGACTCCTACCGTTGGCACCACCACTACGGATACCGCAGCCAGAGCCTCTTCGAGCTCCTCAGGTATTGCCTATGCTTTTACTGGTAGTACTGGTACAGACATGACAGAGTGGATTATGGACTCTGGTGCTTCACACCACCTGTGTGGAGACAGAGCGTAGTTGAGGTCCTACAGGACTATACCACCAAGCAGATGGGTTGTCATTGCTAATGGCGACCAATTACCTATTACAGGACAGGGGGATGTGCATTTGACGCCATTCATGCGTCTTCAGAATGTTTTATATGCTCCTGACTTCCAGATGAATTTACTTATTTCAATTAGTCAGATTACTAAGGATCTGCATTGTCGTGTCATTTTTAATCTCGTGTCTCTTGTGTTTCAGGACATGCTCACGGCCCTAAATGTTGGTTTTGGTCACCATTTCAGTGACCACCGAAAAGGAATTTCGATCGAATTTCGATCGAAATTTCAGTCATTTCGGTCATTTCTTGTACTAGGGTCCCCATATTTCGATCATTTCGACCATTTTGGTCGAATTTCGATTTCGACTGGATATCGATATTCGACAAAAATTCGACCGAATTTCGCTGAAATTTGAGGCCAAGCTCACGGGCAAGGTGATTGGATGCGGCTGTGAGCAGCGGAGGCTATACAGACTAGTCCAATCTCCTCATGTTGGCGCTTCTACTATACCTACTAGACTTGTCCCTCCATATCCGTGGCATCTTCGTTTTGTCTATCTTCCTCTGCAGAAGCTGTGTCATGTTCTCCCTTAGATTTATACGAGATCTTCCTTTCAGTGTGAGGCATGCCAGCTTGGGAAGCATCATCGTTCCTTCTTTCCATCCCATCAGAGTCGGAGCAGTTCTCAGTTGTTTGAGCTCCTACATTTAGACATTTGGGGTATGAGTCGTGTTCCTAATCACCAAGGACATCGTTTTTATCTTGTTTCTGTCGATGATTGTAGATTGTCCTGGGTCTTTTTATTGAAAAAAAAGTCTGAGGCTGATTTGTTATCAAGTATTTTATTAATGAGATAATGAATATTTTTTCTGCCAAAGTCAAGTTCCTTTTTTCTGACAATGATTTAGAGTTCTGCACTTTACAGCTTTCTCAGTTCCTTAGATCTCTGGGCATTGTTCATCAGACCTCGTGTACATATACTTTCCAACAGAACGGTGTTGTTGAGCGCAAACACCGTCACTTGATGTGAACGGAACCTTGTTGATACAGAGTCGTACTCCTCATGCTTACTAGGGAGATGTTGTCCTCACTGCATGCTATCTGGTTAACCGCATGCCCTCGTCTGTGTTGGGAGAGAAGATTCCTTTCTCGATTGCATTTCCTGAGAAGGATCTTTTCTCCCTTACTCTTCGTGTGTTTGGTTCTGTTGCATTTGTTCATGATGTTTGTGCTGGTCGTGACAAGCTCTCTCCCAAAAATGTCAAGTGCATTTTTGTCGGCTACTCTCGTACCAAGAAAGGGTACCGCTGCTTTGATCCGCTCAGGCGGAAGTACTTTGTTAGTGCTGATGTCACTTTCTTTGAGTTTGTCATATATTTTTCTCATAGAGGTGATAGACTTGCTTTGTCTGACTCTGATGTTGAGATCTACATGCCTCCTACTGGCGTACCACTACCACCTCCTCCTACTCCTCCACCACCACCTACACCTGCTCCTGTGGCTCCTCCTTCTACTGTGACACGGTTTTTGCCTCGTGTTTTTACTCGCAGGTCTCGCTCAGTCCCCCCTGTTCATAGGCATTGCTCGTCATCCAACAGACCTCAGGTATGTAATGAGCACATTGTTTCGACTGATGGCACTGCTGAGTTGTTTGTGCAGCGGGATTCCATACAGGTTGAGCAGGTGCCCTCTTAAGAAGGGAACTCACAGGTTACGGACTTAGCAGATGATCTTGATGTATTGATTGCTCTTCATAAGCTACAACGTAGTGTGCTACTTATCCTCTTGCAGCCCAGGTTTCCTTGAGCAGGTTATCAGATGATTTCAGGAAATTTACCCTGACACTATCAGTTACGAAGATACCACGGTCATATCAGGAGGCTCTTCAGGACAATCAGTGGAGGTTAGCTATGGAGGAGGAAATGGTCGCTTTATAGTCAAGTGATACGTGGAGTCTTGTTTCTGCTCTAGTTGGCGCATCCATCGTGGGATGCAAATGGGTGTTCATTGTGAAAGACCGTGTGGACGGCAGTGTGGATCGTTATAAGGCGAGACTTGTGGCACATGAGTTCACACAGACATATGGGGTGGACTATCAGGATACCTTCTATCCAGTTGCCAAACATTCTACTCTGCATATTCTACTCTTTGTTGCTGTGACAAGAGATTGGACCCTTTACCAGCTTGATGTGAAGAATGCCATCCTCTATGATGATTTACAGGAGGAGGTTTACATGCAGCAGCCACCTGGGTTTGCTGTTGAGGGGGAGTGTCAGAAGGTTTGTAGGCTACACAAGGCTATCTATGACCTTAAGCAGGGTCTAAGAGCATGATTCCAGAAGCTCTAAGACCTGATAGAGCAGCAGAGGTTTATACGATCGACTGTTGATCACTCCTTTTTTGTGCAGAGGACTCATAGAGGTATTATTGTCATTATGGTTTATGTTGATGACATTATTGTTACAGGGAATGACGAGCAGGGCATTTGAGGTGCCAAGGACTTCCTAGGTCAGCAGTTCGTGACCATGGACCTTGGACATTTATGTTACTTCCTTGGACTGGAGTTTGCCAAGAACCAACAAGGTCTTGTGATGACCCAGGGGAAGTACGTTACAGACCTTTTAGAGACAGGTTTGGCAGATTGCAGACCTGCAACTACTCTTATTGACCCGAGTATGAAGCTTTATGATGATGACATTGAGGAGGTCAACAAGAGGTACAAGAAGCTTGTTGGCAAGCTACTATATGTGACTATTACCATACCCGACATATCCTTTGAATCGTGAGCAAAGTGAGACAGTTTATGGATCAGCCCAGACATGTACATATGGATGCAGTCCATATGATTTTGAGATATATGAATACTTCACCTGGTACGGAACTTCTTTTCAGTAGAGGCACATCTCTTTCAGTTACAGCATGTGCAGATGCGGATTACGCTGGGTGTCCAAAGGATAGGAAGTCTACATCAGGCTATGTTGTGTTCATAGGGAATTCCCTAATTTCATGGAAAAGCAAGAAGCAGACTATGGTTGCCAAATAGAGTGTTGAGTCAGAGTGCAGGGCCATGGCGCATGCTAGCACAGAGATGATGTGGGTCAGATCTGTTCTTATTGACCTGACTATAAAGGTGCCTCTTCCCATGCACCTCCAATGTGACAATCAGGTTGCTCTCTTTATTGCCAACAACCCAGCCTTTCATGAGAGGATGAAGCACATAGAGGTGGACTGTCACTACACTCGTGACATGATACAGAAGGGTCTTATCTCCACTACGCATGTCAGCTCTGGAGACCAGACTGCAGATGTTCTTACTAAGGCTCTAGCCAGAGGACCTTCTCAGAGATGTTGTTCCAAGCTGAGTCTGATCGATATCTACGCTCCAACTTGAGGGGGAGTGTTGAGATATTTGTTATTATTATTGTTTTGCTTATTTTCTATTTCTTTTTTCATCTTCTCGTAATTTGCCTAATAGGTTTCTCTCCTATATAAGAGAACTCTAGGGCCTCTCATTAATTAATTCATTCTCATTCCTTCAACAGTATAAGGAGAATAGATATGTCTCTACGTGTATACCCAATCGCGATACCTTGTTAAAGCCTGAATCTTTTGCCCCACTCATGGTATTAAATTTCGCGAAATTTCGGTGAAATTTCGCCGAAATTTCGGTTTCGACAGGGAGGGTCTTTCGAAACACCTATATATATCGATTTCTCGGATTTCGACCGAAATGGGTCGAAATATCGGTGATATTTCGACATTTCGACCCATATCGGTCGAAATTCATGTTTTCAGTTCAAAATTTCTCGGATTTTGACCGATATGGGCGAAATTTTGCCGATACCTATGTAAATAAACGATATTAACCATGTGATCTTAATTTTAGTCATTTTACTAATTATTTATCAATTCTCTATCATCATGATTTATATATTTTGTGCCGTGTCGGGGGTGCTGCCCCCGCACCCCCGCAAGGGGGGGGGGCCAACCTGGGCCCCCCCTAGCCCCCCCTAGCCCCCCCAGGCTCACTGACCGGGCAGCGAGACCCCCGTTCTGGTAGGGTATGGTGCAACAGGGGGGATGCATACAATGTTTCTTCAACGTAGGGAGCTTCACCACCCTTTCTAGAGATCCGCTATAACTTCTTTGCTTCATTCCTTTTGTCATTTGTCTTTGTAAAATATATCATCTTTGCTGTAAGTCTATAATTAATTATGTATTTCACTAGAACTGCTCATACGACCGTTATTTCTATGAACTAAACATTGTCTTATTAAGCATTATCTACATTTTAGAATAAAAAATACTCATCTATTTTTCTGAACAAAAAGGACATCTTATAAGTATTTTTAATTTAGTTATTTTAATTTCGATTCCAATATCTATCAGTCAGCTCAACGATATGCCCCGATATGTGCGATATAAGGCATATGGATGAGAGATATGTGTGATATAAGTGTGCATTTGTTAGCTATTATTGTTTTAAGAACTTGGATTTAATGATATTCATTTCCAATATGTATCAATCAATAATCAACCTTAACAACGAAATGACCGATATGACTGATATGTGCGATATAAGGCATATGGATGAGAGATATGTGTGATATAAGTATGCATTTGTTAGCTATTGTTGTTTTAAGAACTTGGATTTAATGATATCCATTTCCAATGTGTATCCATCAATAATCAGCCTTAACAACGAAATGACCGATATGACCGATATGACCGATATGTGCGATATAAGGGGCATATATGAGCAATATGTATGATAAAAGTGTGTATTTGTGAGCTATTTATTGTTGTAAATAACTTGAAAGATCTTAATTTGCAAAAAAATGGTCGAAAAATGACTTTTTGAGCCATTTCCGAAATTTCCACCGAAATCGTCGAAATTTCCCGAAATATCGGCGAAATTTCGGTATTGGAGGTGACCGAAACGAAACCGAAATCGAGATTTCGAACCTTGGCCCCACTATACAAGCAAGGACATCCGTGGCAATAACAAAGAGCAGAGGTGCCAATAGGCATCCCTACAAAACCTCACATTGTGGCTGAAAAATCTCTTCCAAACGCACGTTAACCAAAATAGAGTAAGAGGTCGCCATAATACACCTTCTCATCCAAATGGTCCGAAGGTCTAGAAAACCATGTCTAGCCATGAATGACCATAGGAAACATCGATCGATAGTGCCATAAGCTTTGGAAAAGTCAAGTTTCCAGAGCAGTTGATGCAAACAAGAATCCTGACGATAGAAAATATAAATTTTAATGGTGGAGAAATATTTAATGTAAAAAATTGGAGGACAGAGGAAGAGAAGACTGTTAGAAAATAGGAAGCGGAAGCGAAATTGATAAACAGAGCAAAATCTAGAAATACGAAACGTGGAACCCTACTCCCTAGGGAGCGGGATGAAACCACGGGAGAAGCTCTCAAGGGGGCATATGCTTCATTGCTTTTTCTAATCTGATACAGGAGGTCTGGGGCTCCTTATATAGCCTCCACAGAGCCTCCAAGTCCCACCATTGATAAATGTGGGACTAAACTCATAGATGGGGCAAATGGATCCTGGAGAGATCCATTTACCCTCCTACAACTCATATGGCGCACAACCAAATACTCCAACACTCCCCCTCAAGCTGGAGCATGCAATGCTCAGCTTGGACAAACAAACAGAAAGAAACTCAACTCACGCTACAAGACACTACAGACAATATCAACTCAACGCGCACAACTGCTGCTGTCGAGGACATTACTTCTCATGCCGTACAGGTGAGGAGGACGAACGGGCTGGAGTGTGAGTCTGCTGAATCTCCTCGTCAGAGAGCATGTGCTCTGAACTGCGCATGTCAAAGTCACTGCAACTGGAAATGAGTCTCCTCATCGGAGTACTCTAGCCTGCCACAACATGTGGACAATTGTTCCATCTCTGAAAAAGGCCTAACTGAAAAGGTCGTGGAAGTGCAATCCTCGTCGGAGTCCACGGTCGCTGGAGAATGGAGTCTGAAAGGTCTCCTCGTCGGAGAACAAGCTCTCTCCCATCTGGCACAGAGAATGGTACACTACTCTGGAGTACATGTGTGTATCTGAAACTGGAGAAGACTCGGAAACTCTGACATCGAGTCTGAATAATCTGAATCGTAGAGTCTGAAACTGGACGGGCATCTGGACTGGAATCTGAACTGACATCTGGAGACTGAAATCTCTAAAGTCTGGATCTGAACTAAAAGAGGTGTCATATGATCGATGCCGAATAACTCTACACTGTACTCCCCCTTTCTCCCATACTTGTCAGAAAATAGAGACATCGACAAAGTTAAGGAGAAGACAACAAATCCGGGGGGGGACATGTACTTGCGACTTTTCCATTTTTTTTAAAATGGCCGCCCTCTTTTTTATAAATCCGTTCAAAATATTTTTTTCGGCTTTTTGCGATATTTTTTAAAATGTGTACGACTTTTCAAACGTATACGCTTTTCGTCCCCTCTTTTTTAAAGAAGTATGTCAATTTTTTTAATATGCAGCTCTCCTCTTTTTTTTGCAAATATCGGCCAACATCTTGGCCCAAACCAAGCAAATAAATCCTTTTTTTAATAACGCCCAAATCTGGGCGGAACTGCAGGCCATGCTTATTTTAGGGTTCCCCCTTGGGAACCCTATTTGAATCGTGCAGCCCCAATAGGCCTCCATGCTCATGTTGCGCACCGCCGGAAACCGCTCAGTGAGAGGAAGCCGCTGCCTTCAGAGATTGGAGCCCGCATCGCTGAGAAGTGGCGGGGCAATCGAGCTGGAAGGCGCAAAAAGGGCGGCGATGGAGTCGTGTCGCATGTGCTTAATGTTCTGGAGTTCTTGCGCGGTGCGCAAGGGCGATTGGAAGTCGGAGGGGGTTGCGCCGTTGCAGGAGGAGAACCCGCCTAGGGCTCAACAGGAGCCTCTGCATGGAGTTTTCGCCACTAGATGAGCACAACCTGGACTTGGAAGGCTCCTCCTGGAGCTTCTGCCGCCGCGTGATGGGAAAAGAGTGTCGCCGCATGATCCAGGAGATGCGGGATCATCTAGAGGAGTCGTGCCTTGTACAGCTTTGTCTGGGCTTCGTGGGAGATCACGACCTCCGCCAGAAGGCTCTGGCTGCAAAGGGCTTCAGCCTTGTCGTGAGTATGAGTTGTCGTGGATGCAGCTTCGCCGCCTTGGACAAGGCGACTAGCGCAGGAAGTGCGCACGGGGAGAAGATGAGAAGGTCGTGGCAGCGGGGAGATGGCGATGCTCGCAGGGTCTATCAACGGGAGGGGGACGACGTCATTGGGTCCTCCTAGGGCTTGGAAACGGCGATCGAGGGTGATTGGCCCTTCCTTTTCCTCTTCTTTTCCTCTTCTAGAATAACGGTACACGACTTTGGGAGGCACCAAGATGAACAGAAGTATCGCCTCTGAACAGAACAGGATAGATGCCTTAAAAAGCCTTATTTTTTCTTGAATGAACTTCAGAACGTCGAACAAAACATGTAGAAAATGAATATGGCCTACAGATCTAGGGTTTCATGAAGAAACTTTGGATGGATCTTGAACAACTAATAAATCTTCAATGATAATCAAGAACCGATTCTCGAAATAAAAATATATATATAAACACCGAGAATCAACCCGCTCTGATACCATGTTAGAAAATAGGAAGCGGAAGCGAAATTGATAAACAGAGCAAAATCTAGAAATATGAAACTGGAAGAACAAAGATTTAACGTGGAACCCTATTCCCTAGAGAGCGGGATGAAACCACGCGAGAAGCCCTCAAAGGGGCATATGCTTCATTGCTTTTTCTCATCTGATACAGGAGGTTTGGGGCTCATTATATAGCCTCCACAGAGCCTCCAAGTCCCACCACATGGATCCTGGAGAGATACATTTACCCTCCTACAACTCATATGGCGCACAACCAAATACTGCAACAAAGACGCGCCGATTGCACGGGATTTGGGAGGAGAAATGCGAAGATCGTGTGTAGAGAGAGGAAGGAGATAGTTGGAGAAACTCCAATTTTGATTAAGCTCCAATTATCTAAAACATTGGACTACCATCACCTTTATATAGGAGGGGTGGAATTAAATTAATAGAAAGTAAATAAAGATTCAAATTCAAATACAATCCTAATTAACTCCTAAATTGACTCTAACTTATGAACTAATTGGTTTAACCAACTAACTAATTAATTGGAGATCACATGCGATCTCTTTATTTAAATTGAAACGGAGTCAATTATATAAAAAATAAAATTAACATACACTAATTTATTGACCCTAGTTTACTGGATGGAACATAAACCCTTAACTAAGCCCCAATTTTCCGTTCAAAGCTGCATCAGTGATGAATCCCTGCTGGATCATCAGTATTCTCTATTTTCATCCTGAAAAAATAAGAACCTCATGAGAAATCTTCATTAATTCCGCATCTTTGTGAATAAACCTATCTCTTGTAATTAATACTAAAAAGCTAGCCCTGAATATTGTATTTATTATTAACATTTATTTATTTTCTAAAAATCCCTAAAAAAAGAGATTAAATATCGTATATTGTGGAGAAGAGAGACGAATGAGATATCTATTCCATAAGGCTACGGTCTCTTATATAGAGTGAAAACCCTAAAGAGAACAAAAAGAAAAATACATAAATACCCCCGAGGGGTTACGGAACCCGAAGGGTTCAAAGGTTACAAAACCCGAACGGTTAAGAGTTACGGAACCCGAAGGGTTACAAACATAATTGTAAGTATAATAACTCTAACACTCCACCTCAAGTTGGAGCATATATGTCGATCATGTCCAACTTGGATATTAAGTACATGAGGCGCTTCCTTGGAAGAGCCTTTGCAAAAATGTCTGCGAATTGAAGTTCAGTGGAGACGTGTGGAGTGCTTATTTGTCTTCCTCGTACTGCATCACGAATGAAATGGCAAACAACTTCAATGTGTTTTGTCCGCTCATGGAAAACTGGATTGGTGGTGATGTACGTGGTAGACATGTTGTCGCAATATAAGGGTACAGGAGTGGCAACTGACATGTCAAGTTCTGTTAGGAAAGAGACGAGCCATGTTATCTCACAGGTGGCTTGAGCCATTGCCCTGTATTCTGCTTCCGCACTGGATCTGGAGACCATTGTTTGCTTCTTCCTTCGCCAAGTGACAAGTTTATCCCTAACAAACATGGTGTAACATGTAGTGGATCGACGGTCCTCCAGAGAGCTAGTATAGTCAGAATCTCTATAGGCGGAGATATTAGTGTGCCCATTCATCCTATAGAAAAGTCCACGTCTGGGAGATTCCTTCAAATATCGAAGGATCAAAAGAACATCCTGCCAGTGACTGTAAAGAGGCTTCTCCATATGCTGATTGGATCTGCTCACAGCATATGATATATCGGGCCTAGTAACAGTGAGATAGAGTAATTTTCCCACTAAGTTTATGTACCGCGTTGCATCCTCAAAAGGTGGATCAGTAAATGCTGAATATTTTCTCACTTCTGCAGGGATGCCAGATGGCTTGCATCCAAGTAGTCATGCCTCAGTCAGAATATCGAGACAATACTTCCTCTGTGAAAGATGGAGCCCCTCTGTAGTGCATATTACCTCGATGCCAAGAAAATAACGAAGTTGGCCGAGGTCTTTCGTGACAAAGACCTTCTGTAGGAAGGTTTTGGTCTCCTGAATGCCGTCTACATCATCTTCTATGACAACCATATCATCAACATAGACAGCAAGAATGATCATGCCAGTAGATCGTCGTCTAACAAAGACAGAGTAGTCAGATGTTGTCCTCTAAAAATCAAGTGTGTTGATCTCCGTAGTGAGCATGTCAAACCATGCCCTAGGGCTCTGCTTCAGACCATAAATGGCCTTGCGTAGTCAACATACATGCTCCTCCTCGACTACATACCTCGGCGGTTACATCATGTAGACCTCTTCCTCAAGATCACCATAAAGAAAGGCGTTATTCACATCAAGTTAATAAATAGGTCAAGCCTTGTTGGCAGCAACAGATAGAATGGTACGTATCGACCCATTCTGGCAACGGGGGAGAAGGTCTCAAAATAATCAACTCCAAAGGTTTGTGTGAAACCTTTGGCAACAAGTCCGACTTTCAACCTGTCAATCGAACTATCAGACGACTGTTTGGTCGTGAAGACCCATCGACAAGCCACAGGGTGAACTCCCAGGGGGCATAGCACAAGATCCCACATGCCCTGGGAGGTAAGTGCATCTATTTCCTCATCCATGGCATGTCACCAACCATGATCCTGCATTGCACTGAAATGATCTCTTGGAACAGAAATTGCATTCAGAGCATCTGCAAATCTCTTGTCATAGCTAGACAAACCATTTGTAGAAATAAAATGTGACATGTGGTGATACGTACTGTAGAGATAGTTGATAGTCTTCTATATTATTTCTATTTCTTTATGTACTTCTCTTGTAATTTACCCAAGGGCTCTCTCCCTATATAAGAGACCCGAGGGCTCTATGGAATGACCATCGAAGTATTCTAACATGGTATCAGAGCCATGACCCTAACCTAGGGTTTTCCACCGCCGCCCCCCCCCCACCCTCTAGGGTTTCGCCCCCCCCCCTCTCCCTCTAAGGTTTCGGCCCCCCCTCTCCACCGGCCTCCCACTGCCCACTGCCGCCGGGTCCCTCACCCCGACCCCTCCACCGCCGCAGGGCCTCCACACCGGCCTCTCTCCGCCGCAGGGCCTCCCTAGCGGCCACCCCAACGCCGCCAGGCCCCCCCCACCGGCCCCAAACGCCGCCGGGCCCCCCACCAGCCCCTCCACCGCCGCCGGGCTCTCCTCCGGCCCCACCACACCTGCCGCCAGCCACAGCGGCACGCCCCCACCGCTGTCCAGCAGCCGCCGCCGCCTTTCAGTAGCCGTCTTTGTCAAGTAGAGGCTCTCACAGCCTCTACTCGTTGCAGGTGTGCCGCGTTCTTCTCAGGACTCGGCGTCATGTTCGATTCAAGTGCATAATCGTCTACCTATGCACTTGAATCCTACAAGGTCTTGGTAGACAGTTTGCTTGGTATATCAGTAGCTGTTCTTCTCCGGAAGTATGTCGGATCAGAAGATCGATATGCCCGCCATAGGTGCCTTCAAAGGATCGGCACCAATCGTCAAGATGGACGGGACAAATTACGAACTGTGGGCGATGCAGTTCCTCAGTCTCATGAAGTCGTGTGGTAAGAAGCATATTCTTACTGAGGATGAACCACCGGAGAAGACAGGGATCTATGCCTCATGGGAGGCTGATGATGCGTACGCCAAGGTGTGGCTCTCAGGTGCACTTACGACGGAGATAGCGAATGATGTCCTTCACCAGTCCACCGCTAAGGCGATGTGGGATATTTTGTCTATGACGTACTCTCAGGTCCGCAATGAGACGAAGATGCTCCAGTTGCAGCATGATATATTTACGATGAAGCAGAATGGGAAGCCACTTCATTCCCTGTACACATCGCTTCGTGGCATGTTCGAGAAGCTCTATAGCACCATTCCGCTTACAGCCACGCCGGAACAGCAGAAGACGTTCCGCAACGCCACTATGGTTGGCGTTTTGCTTGCTGCCTTAGACCCGGAGTACGAGGCGGCCCGTGCTCAGATCCTAGCAGATGCCACCATCCCACCGATGGAAGAGGTATACAGGAGGCTCAGTCGTGTACCTGTTCCGTCCACTACAGCGACTGCGACTCCGTCAGCAATGGCAGTTTCCAGGGGACGTGGTAGTTCGTCCTCATTTCGTGGAAGAGGAAGTGGTGGACGTGGTCGCGGAGGTCGCATACGTTCCACGTGTTCATTCTGCCGCCGTACTGGTCACTCGGAGGATACGTGCTATTCCAAGCACGGCTTCCCTCCTTCTGCACGTGTCGCGGATCATGTTCAGGGTCCTTCAGCTCCTGCTACAGACCACAGGTTCGAAGAGTTGGTGGCACGGCTTCGTGATATCATGCCTCAATCGTCGCCAGAGAATACTGAAGTTTCTGATGTTGCAGCCTCGGCGTCAGCCAGTACATCCGCTTCTGCCAGTGCTTCAGGTAGTCCTTCAGTCTCATCTCATTGCCATGATCTCACAGGATGGATTGTCGACTCTGGAGCTACCCATCATCTATGCCGTGAGAAAGATATTTTGAAGTCCTACAGAGCGGTACAGCCTGGTCGCTCTGTACTCATTGCTGATGGCACGCACTCTCCTATCATCGGTCAGGGGGAGATGGCTTTGCTACCTTCTATGCACTTACAGAATGTTCTACATGCTCCAGATTTCTCTATGAATCTCTTGTCCATTAGTCAGATTACACGTGATTTGCACTGTCGTGCTATTTTTGATCCATCGTCTGTTATTTTTCAGGACATACTGACGGGCAGGGTGATTGGCTGTGGTTCTGAGCACAATGGCCTCTATCGTCTAGTCCGTAACTCCTACGCTGGCGTCTCTCTTCATTCCCAAAGCGTCGTATCTCCGTACACCTGGCATCTTCGGTTCGGTCATCTGCCCCTGCAGAAGATGCGTCACCTACTGCCTCAGATATCTCCAAGTTCATCTTTTCGTTGTGAAGCGTGTCAGTTGGGGAAGCACCATAGATCTAGCTTCCCAGGTCGTCAGAGTCGGAGCAGTCGCTCCCCGTTTGAATTACTTCATGTTGACATTTGGGGTCCAAGTCGTGTCCCAGATCATCAGGGGCACAGGTTCTATTTAGTAGTGGTTGATGATTTTTCTCGAGTGTCCTGGACGTTTCTTCTTAAAAATAAATCTGAAGCAGGAAGTGTTATCCAAAATCTTCTTAATGAAATCCAAAATGTTTTCTCCTCTACTGTTAAGTATGTTCGAACTGATAATGCATTGGAGTTCTGCACTCGTTCTCTTGCTAACTTTCTTTCTTCAAAAGACATTGTTCATCAAACCACATGTGCTTACACATCACAACAAAATGGAGTTGCAGAACGAAAACATCGACATTTCCTTGATATTGCTCGCACATTACTCATTCAAAGTTGTGCTCCATTATCTTTTTGGGGAGATGCCATCCTTACAGCATGTTATCTAGTCAACCGAATGCCTACAACTGTTCTTGGTGAAAAGTCCCCAATCTCTGTTCTTTTTCCAGACAGAGATTTGTTCGCTCTTACACCTCGGGTCTTTGGCACTGTTACGTTTGTTCACCGCTTATCTCCAGGACTTGATAAGCTCTCTCCTAGGGCTATCAAGTGTGTTTTTGTGGGTTACTCCAGGACACAGAAAGGATATCGCTGCTATGATCCTATCCATGACAAGTACTATGTGAGTGCAGACGTTACCTTTTTCGAACCTGTCATGTATTTCTCACCTGCGGGTGACAGACTGGCCTCCTCCACTTCTTCGGATCCCAATGTCTTTGTCCCACCACCGCCAAGCATGGGTCAATCCTCTACTCCACCAATACTACCACCACCACCACCACCACCTCCTCCAGTTGTCCCTTACACTAAGTTCTATACGAGGCGAACAGGCCCTGCTCAAGCTACAAGTCAACCATCCACCACGCCTCAGGTTTGCTCTGAAATTAACACTAATGATGGTTTAGAGAATGCACCTGTGCAGGAATCTTTATTACAGGAGGAGGAGCAACCGGCCAGCACAGTCTTGGATGATTTGGATCGACCCATTGCTCACAGGAAGCAGCGCAGACAGTGTGCCACATATCCCCTTGCCTCTCATGTATCCTTTCATAGACTCACTGGGGACTTTCAGAAATTTACAGCTGCTGTATCGTCAGTTGAGATCCCACGGACCTATCAGGATGCTATGAAGATTGAATGCTGGCGTCTTGCAATGGAAGAGGAAATGCGTGCATTGCAGTCTAGGGGAACATGGTCACTTGTCCCCATTCCTCCAGGTGCCTCAGTAGTAAGTTGCAAGTGGGTTTTTACAGTGAAATATCATGCGGATGGCCGTCTAGACAGATACAAGGCCAAACTCGTCGCACGAGGATTTACCCAGACATATGGCGTAGATTATTTGGATACCTTCTCACCGGTGGCGAGACACTCTACTCTCCGCATCCTTCTTTCAGTTGCAGTGGTACGTGACTGGGCTATCTTCCAACTCGATGTTAAGAATGCCTTTTTGTATGGTGATCTACAGGAGGAAGTCTACATGCAGCAGCCACCTGGGTTCGCTGCTGAGGGGGAGTCTCAGAAGGTGTGCAGACTTCATAAGGCTATCTATGGCCTTAAACAGAGTCCTCGAGCATGGTTCCAAAAGCTCTCCCAGATTATTGAACGGCAAGGGTTCAGAAGATCAAATGCGGACCACTCATTGTTCGCCCGGAAGACCCAAAGAGGTACCATTGTTGTTATGGTATATGTTGATGACATATTGGTCACTGGAGATGATGCACAGGGGGTTGAGATAACCAAGTCTATGTTGGGCAGCCAGTTCATTACAAAGGATCTAGGCGCAATACGATATTTTCTGGGGATAGAATTTGCAAGAAATGCACAAGGAATGGTGATGACCCAAAGAAAATATGTCACAGATTTGCTTGTTGAAACAAGAATGACTGGATGCAGACCTTCAAGTACACCTATGGACTCGAGTATGAAGTTATACGATGATGATACTGAGGAGGTGGACAAGAGAAGGTACAGAGAAATGGTGGGTAAGCTCTTATATATCACTATAACTCGACCGGATATTGCCCTTGCAGTCAACCGGGTGAGTCAATTCATGGAGCAGCCGAGGCAAGTACATTTGGATGCCTTGTACATGATATTGAGATATCTGAAGTCTTCCCCAGGCACAGGGTTGCTATTCAAGAAAGAGACAGATCTGTCTATTTCAGCTTGTGCAGATGCAGATTATGCTGGATGTCCAAGGGATCGTAAGTCTACTTCTGGATTTGCTATCTTCATAGGAAGCTCTTTAGTCTCTTGGAAAAGCAAGAAGCAGACTGTTGTGGCAAGATCCAGTGCCGAATCTGAGTACAGAGCCATGGCACAGGCAAGCACAGAAATGATGTGGGTTAAAGCAGTCTTAGAAGATCTGAATATTGATGTTCCCTTGCCCATGAATCTTCAATGTGATAATCAGGCAGCATTATTTATTGCCAACAATCCAGCCTTCCATGAGAGAACCAAGCACATAGAGGTGGATTGTCATTACACTAGGGACATGATTCAGAAGGGCTTCATCTCCAAGTCTCACGTCAGTTCAGAGGATCAGACAGCGGACATATTTACTAAGCCATTGCTCAGAGGACCTTTCCAGAGATGTTCTTCCAAGCTGAGCATGATAGATATCTATGCTCCATCTTGAGGGGGAGTGTAGAGATAGTTGATAGTCTTCTATGTTATTTCTATTTCTTTATGTACTTCTCTTGTAATTTACCCAAGGGCTCTCTCCCTATATAAGAGACCCGAGGGCTCTATGGAATGACTATCGAAGTATTCTAACACGTACATTGCCTTTTTTGCTTTCGTAGAACTATAGGAAGCTCCTCGAGTATATCCAAGGCAGCAGTGGTGGAAGCACTCGAAGTGGTCATATCATCCTACATAAAAGGGATAGACAAAGGTACAGACACTGGTTAGAAGGTATAGAGGTACACTGACGAGTATAGACGATTGGTGGAGGAGGGAGGTCCAGAGGACTGTCACTCACAATCTGTGAAATAACTTGTTTGCTCAAAGAAAGTGACATCAGCAGACACATAGCATCAGCGCCCAACAGGATCATAGCAACGATAGTCTTTTGGGTACGAGACTACCTAAGAAACATTTGATGGCACGAGAGGATAATTTGTCAACTACATGAAAGTTATGAACAAAGACAATACAACCAAAAATTCGCAAAGGTATGGGAAAAAAAGACTCAGTAGGGTAAAGTAAGAAAAATGGAGTTGCCCCTTCTAGAACAAGCGAAGGAACACGATTGATGAGATAAACTGCAGTAAGGATAGCATCTCCCCAATAATGTTTAGGAACACTCATTTGACTAAGAAGAGATCTGGCAACATTTAGCAAGTGTCGGAGTTTCCTCTCAGCTATACCATTCTTGTAAGGTATATGGACATGATGTTTGGTGAATAGTTCACTGGGATGCAAATAAAGAGGTCAAGTCTTGTTGGGTTAAGCCAAGAGCATTGTCAGTACGAATGATCTTAACAATGCTAGAAAAGAAGGTTTTAACATATTGAAAGAAATTTCTGACAATTTAATTAATGAGCGTTCCTTTAATAGATATACCCAAGAAGATTGACTATAATCATCAACGAAAACTATAAAATAACGATGACCACTTAGTGTACGGATTGGACAATGTCCTCAAACATCAAAATGAACAAGATGAAAAGCAGCAGTACTACGAGACTCAGTACGAACAGGAAACAAAGCTCAATGGTGTTTCCCAAACTCACACGCCTTGCATTGAAAGGGCTTCAAAGCAGAGAGTTCAGGAAACATCATAGACATGGCCTTGGCAGAGGGATAACCAAGGCGCAGATGCTATAGAAACGGATCTTCAGAGATGGACGCAATACTAACAAAATTGGAATCCGAGGGTATGTCAAGATAATATAGGTCGTTCTTCTCATGACCCCCACCAAAAATCTGCATCGTCTGAATGTCCTGAAAATAACAACAAGACTCGTCAAATATCGCACGACAATGAAGCTCAACACAAAGCTTGTGAACTGACGGAGTGGCCAGAGCAATTGGTATTGTACCTAAAGGAGTAGCCAGAGCAGCAGTGGTATTGTTACTAGTGGTAGTAGGCCCTGGAGTCTAAAGGATCTGCATCAGGCGGGAGTAATCTGCATCATTAAGATGAATAGTCTTGCCACTAGAGATTGTTGTAGGCGATGCTTCTTGCACATCATAGGCATCCTCATAGGCATTATTGGCATGATAAGAAGGTACGTCAAACTTCTGCCAGCAGCGTTCAGTCGAGTGGTTCCACCTACCATAGTGAGTGCATGGGGCAGTAGAGTCTCACCCAAGGCCACGACAAAAGTCACGACCTCGTCCAGATTCCCGTCCACGGCCACGACTTCGATCATGATTCCGTCCTCCTCCTAAGTCATATCTGCCTCTTCGCCCAGATGAGATGATGTGTGTAAAGTTCTCTGTTGAAGGTAAGACGGGAGGCCGGGCAGCCGATGTCTCGAGTTCCTCAAGTCGGCCAAAGATGGCCTTCATTGTTGGCATTGTGTCTGATATAAGAAATTGCTCCTTTGTTGCATGGTATCTAGAATGCAAGCCATCAAGAAAGCGATATACCAACTAGTCAGAACGCTCTTGTATCTGTTTGGTGCAACATGAGGGCTGGAATATTGCAAACTCCTCATACAAGCTGGAGAGATGCTTTTAGTACTCGATGAGGGTGGAATCGCCCTGAGATGCCGACCATATTCGCATGTAAATGTCTGCAAGGCGTGACTTCGTCTTCTTCTGGGAGTATGTTTATCCTCCCACATCTCCTTAGCTGTATTTTTGTAAAGAAGATTTGAGGCAATGTGTGCCTCAACACTCTTGATCATCCAGTTGATAACCAAGTAGTTGTCAGTCTACCAGTTGTTGTACTCTTTATCCTTTTCATCTCAAGGATCTTTAGTCAGAATATAGAGTTTCCTCTGACCACCAATGAACACCATAAAAGATCAAGACCAAAGCACATAATTTTATGTGCCCTTGAGTTTGATAGTAGTGCCTTGTGCCATAATATTCGTGGCCAAGGGCTTGTCTCGGTAGAAGAATGCGTCATGGTGGTCTTAAAATAGAAAGAAGATATTTTGAACAACTAAGGATGCATGAAAGGGCTAGAAAATGCACTAAAACTCACGTTTGCCCTTGAAGAATGGCTGAAAATCCTAAACGAACAGCAGATTTGGATTCCTGGAAGTGTTGAGCAGCACTAGCAGGAGGGATGTGACCTCCGAGCGGCATCAGCGAGCCTCCGTAGGTGGTTCCGACAGCACCGGTAAGTGCTGGAGATGCTCCTTTGGGGTCGAGTTGCTACACTGGAGGCGATTGGATGACCTTGTGCGGGAGCCAAGTTCGGGGAAGAGGGCTCGCACAGGCTTTTGCGAGGCTTGAAGGTGGCGGTGGGGATTTTAGGTCAGAACCCCGATCTAGGATCGTTGCTCTGATACCATGTGAAGAAGAGAAACGAATGAGATATCTATTCCATAGGGCTAGGGTCCCTTATATAGAGAGAACCCTAGAGAGAACAAAAGGAAAAATACATAAATACCCCCGAGGGGTTACGGAACCCGAAGGGTTGAAGGTTACGGAACCCAAAGGGTTAAGAGTTATGGGACCCGAAGGATTACAAACATATTTGTAAGTATAATAACTCTAACATATATATTTATTTTGGTTTCAAAAAGAAATTAAAAGGACAAAAAACATATCAAAACCACAAAACACAGTGTTTTTACCCATTAAAAGTGCTTACAAAAATTCTTCGCTGTATAAATGACCTTTTTTTATTTTTGACCAACAAGAAACTTGTAGATCTCATCGAGATCTACAACTTTCATTTTTTTGACTTTTTTGTAATTAAGCCTCTAACTATTTCTTTTCGAATTTTCTTTATTTTCTTCATTTTTGAATTTTTCGGTGCAGCCACGTGGCGCCCTCTGGACCGCCCACGTGGTTGTACCTCTTCGCGCCACCCGTCACTGTCCTCCACCGTCATCTGGCCTTCCCTGCCTTCATCCTGCCCATCCATCCCCGCCTCAATCTCCACAGTTGGATAAGATCACGAGATCTCATCCCAACCTCTCCTTTCTGCTTCTTCCTCCACCACACGATCACTTCTCATCCTACGGCTTTACCCTCTCCACGTCGCCCCTTCATCCTTGACCTTCAGATCTTCCCCCCATCTTCTTGGCCACAGGATCAGATCTTAAGATATGATCCACACCCTCCGCCCGCACTCTAATCAGGGTCGTTGGATCGCAAGATCTAACGGCTCCACCTCATCGTCCTCCTCCAAACGCGCCTCTCTTCGAGCGTTACACCCGCTTGAAACCCCCTACCCCTTTCTTATTCTAGTCGTGCCTCCAGTCACCCTCCTCCTTCGAAACGACCACCTCCATGTAGCCCTAAGCTTCGCCATCGTCGTATACCCACTAAACGTCCACGACCGACCTTCTAAGCTCCCATTAAGTCACCTAAAAACTCGTCGCCACCACCAGTAACCACCGCCTCTTCCCTACAAATACCGCTCCTCTGCCACACTTCTCCCTCATCCACCAATCTCGGGGTTGAGGCCCAACCTCCTCCGCCCTCTAGTGACAGCGGAGGGCGGTTGTCGAGGTGACGACGACTTCAATGCCCCAGGTGCGAAAAGACGCATGTCCGGTTGTTGCTATCTGCTCCAATAACGAATCATCGGTTTCACTGAAGAATGAAAGAAAACAGATAGACCTTTCTCTTCGGGATGGATCTTCTCAATCCATGGCGTCAGCCATGTACCACCGCCTCTCCGACGGCTGCCCGAGCCCTCTAGCATAGCTGGCCAGATAGAGTGAAGACCGGAGGCTCCCAAGGAGCCTCAGCCCAAGCCTCTCCAGTCGTCGTTGACATCTCCGATTAGGTAAGATTATATCCCTCGTCTCCTCTTCTTTTCTCTGATTTTTTCCGAGACGCACACTCACTCTCCTCATCCATTAGACCCGCCAATGCACTCACTGGACCACCATCACCTTCGTTGGTGGTTCAGACCACATCCTCTCTCCGTCATCACCTCAACCACCTCCGCCCCTTTTCTCTCTGCTTCGCCGGAGAGGAACTCACTGGGTCCCCGCCTTCTCCGCCCCTTGGACCCCCACTTTACTCATATCGCACACTTCGGCTATCCCTTAACGTCTCTTGCAGATTGAGTCTTCATGGCCGGAGTCCGCATAGCAGCTCTGATTTGGAGCAGACTCTCCGACGACGACGTACCGCCCCGCCTCTCCAGAAGTCGTCGCACCTCCGCCTTGTTGCCATCTTCCTCGCCCGCACGTCAGCTTCCTTCTCCAATCCTTGGAGGACCGCGTGAAAAAAGGCGGAGCGCCAAGCCCATCGTCGAAGCCCAGTCCCCATCGCCGCCGCAAGAGGCGGAGCTCATGAGCGTGAAGAGCAGGTACCGTCCGATCAGGAGGATCGGACGGTCTAGATGATGCATGAGCCTCCATGCCCAACCTGCAGGCTCGTGCTATCCGAGCCACCGGCCCATGCATCATCAGCTGCCACGTCATCTACCGAAGCTGCAGCCTTCCAAGCCTAGCCCCCTCACATGCCGCACACATGAGGGGCTGGGATATTTGTAAGTCACCGCTGACACTTTCCTCTAATTACAAGCAGGTCCCCAGGCACGTGCTTCACGTGCGCGTCTGGGAATTTTGCATAAAAGCCCCGTCGATTTTCAATAATCGCAAAAATACCCCCGCGCATAAGGAAGAATTTCAATTGGGCCCCTCCAGTTTCTAAAATTACAAATGGATCCCTCCAGGGACCAATTTGTAATATTTACCTTTATTTTTCCATGCATTTTTACTACATTTATGCCCTTGCTTTCTATTTAGCATATCTTAAGCATTTGAACTCTGTTCTCCATGATTTCAGTTTCGTTGTGTTGAAATTTTATCCTCAGTCTAATGGCATAGTTTAATTCATAATTTAACACTAAATTATAGTTGCTAATTCTTGGATGATATTTGGTGTTTCCCGCTCACAATTTAAGTGTCATTATTTACCCTTTGTGCTTAATTTACCTCTGAAATTGAACCTTAATTTGTTGCTCATTAACTTGACAATTTTTAGATCATATTTGTAATTGTAAATAACTGACTGCATTACATAGCATTTGTTGCATATTCTTCACCCCGCATCTCATCTTTTTGCATTTAAAAATCAAACAAAATACATGCATCATTTCTTGTGATTTTATCTGCATTAATTGCATCATTCCTTGCATCATTTTATCTGCATATCATATCTGCATGAAGACCTAGGTTTAGAAAATAATCGCGCATTAATTAAGCAATAATTTCATTAAATAAACTAAGAGGCTCGTGTCCCTGTGTTCAACCTTGGTAGACTTGCCAAGTAAAATAATTTCCACATATTCGAAAGTGTGGTTTTTTGATCGACCGAATTTCGTCTCCTATACTACAAACATTGACAATTAAAGAGACGGTTTTCGAGCTCATCAAATGGCTCCGTTGCCAGAGACACGGCTGATCTTTATTTGTTTGCTGATTTTATTGTATTATTTTTGTGGATATTTTCAAAATTTTAGGTCTTCTCATCGTGTTGTTCTTGCATCATTTGTTGATCATTTTTCTTGATATTTTCTCTAACTATTTCTTTTGTGGCAGGACCTATAGAGACCGAGGATGCTCGATCTACATGGAGGCGTGGAGTTGGGAGCTCTGTTGCGAGGAGCCACAAAAGAAATCAAAGGAATCAAGGAACTTTAGTCAACATTTCATTCATGCATTTTTTTGTAAAAAAAATATATCATGTACATTTCTAATAGTCCTCCTTCAAGGGCTCGCGTGTGTAGAAAAAAGAAGAAAAAAGAGTAGATCACTCGATGATCTAACCCCATGTTATTCACTCACCCCCCCCCACATCTCCATCTTCGTCTGTAAAAATTCATCACCCCCTCCCTCATCTCCAAGCAACCAGACATCTGTATAAATGTCCCCTCTAACCCTAACAAACCTCAGGATCCCCAGCCTAAATTCCATATCCAATACTTATAGGGGAGACCCGATCCAATACATCTTTCCTTTATCTGTCTTCTTATACTTAGGTCATTTTTGACCTAAGTATAGGGGACCTCCGAGTCAGTTCCGCTATATCACCTTATATTTGACCAGAGCTATGGCTTCATATCACTTGTGCTATGAGGATATAGCAAAATTTACGTATAGTGGGTATACCGTATATTATTGTATATATACTTTAGCCATAGCTCGTATGTTAAAATTTTTTAAAACTTTTTGGGCTAGGGTTTAGGTATGCTTGTGAACTGATTTTTGTAAAATTTGTGTAAAAATCTTTGAGGGATTAACTTTTAAATGAAAGGATTAACTTTATTCAAAAATCTCATAAAAATCTGAAAAAATGAAAATTTTCTTTAGTAGAGGCTCTGACTACTAGACTTAAAAATGAGTAGCTACTTTTCAGTGAGGGAACTACGGTCTCCCTTATCAGGGTGGGTGGTTTAGAAGATACTGTCTATGGTTCCATCCTCAAATAATACGGTTAGCCGTCTAACGGTCCGTACTTACACCCATACTGGTTGGAAGTAGATGCAACTAATCATATGAGCTTGGAACAGTCATTATCTCTCTTAAAAAAATGAAAATTAAAATTCATAAAAATTTGCAAAAGATAAAAACCACAAAATTCACTAAGGAGTTAGTGTATTCCTGACATATTCACTGTCACTCAAGGCTTGAGGATTTAAAGAAATTGGATTTCTGATATCTTGAGAGACTGAGTTAGCCAGCCTTAGTCATTAGGGTTTTTGAAACTTAATAATCCACACTTCCCTAGTTCGAAAGATTTGAGCGCTATATTGCACTCTTCATCTCTACCTTCTAAAGAATATGATCAACACATCACTTTCACAACTGCATGATTGATGAGATGAGTTGAGTTATCACTTGAGAAACTAGGACTGGTGATTTGAGTTTAGACCCGATTCAATGATGCTCGAGGATGGGATAAAGTTAATGAAGGCTTCAAGAAACCTAAGTGTCAGCAAAATCCTAGCTAGTATGTGAACAAATTCGCATGCTATCGTTTGATATTGACCTATGTGCCAGGGTGTGATGAAAACTAAATAAATTGTTGATCAGTGTGCGCCAACTCTTGGTAAAAATAGTGGAGCTAGCCAAACAATAAAATAAAATTCGAGAGAAGTTCTCTTATACAAAGAAAAAGCTCTATTCTCACAAATACAAATTCTATGAGCTTCCACCAAAGACGAGCGATCCCAACCATTTCAAAGTGTCCACTTGGACCAAACGCTATTAGGACAAAGGAGTCGGGCTAGCACCAAAAAAGAGCTCTGTATCGTATAGTGATACAAGTGTGGGTGTCGAAGGTATCTTAGATACTCAAAAGAGACATGCCCCGGTGTACTCCCAGGAAAACAAGTGCAGACGACTCCGAATTCTCTTGACAGACACATTGATCAACAAACAAAAATATACATGTGTTGAGTAATAAGGTACCCGAGAGGCCCCTTGTTCCAATGTGAGGGAGAGGAGAATTAGCACAATCCGATGCCCTCCATCATCTGGCCGTCCATCTACACTTTCAAGTCTGACAAACTAATAAGACGGTTGACTGAAGCAAGAACCGACTTATTCCCTAGTGTAGAGGATTAGGTCTAGAAGAGAGTCTCCTGGACTGGAACCTTGGGTGACATCTCGACTCGATTCTCATGAATGCAGGACACTAAAAGTCATATCCATATATGTTATGTACAAACAGAGAATCTAATAAATAGAGGAGTTGGATTCCTTTTGACTAGAGCATGGTTGAGCCCAGAATTTTAGGACCACTCAAATTAAGGGTATTCGATAAATTGAGCCTAGAAATTTCACATGCACTGTCAGGAATTAATCCGACTCCTTCATTCTTTAGATGCTCGAGGACGAGCATAGTTTAAGTATAGGGGTATGATGAATCCATGTTGGATCATCATTATTCTCTATTTTTATCCTCGAAAAATAAGAACCTCATGAGAAATCTTCATTATTCCGCAACTTTGTGAATAAACCTGTCTCTTATAATTAATACTAAAAAGCTAACCCTAAGTATTGTATTTATCTATTAATATTTTATTTATTTTCCAAAAACCCCTAAAAATAGATTAAATATTGTATATATTTATCTTTGGTTTCAAAAAGAAATTAAAAAGATAAAAAAATATCAAAACCACAAAACACAGTTTTAACCCATTAAAAATGCTTACAAAAATTCTTCTTTGCATAAATGACCTTTTTATTTTTGATCAACATGAAACTTGTAGATCTTATCGAGATCCACAACTTTCATGTTTTGACTTTTTGTAATTAAGCTTCTAACTAATTCTTTTTGAATTTTCTTTATTTTTGAAATTTCTGGTGGCACCTTCTGGGCCGCCCACGTGGTTGCACCTCTTCGCATCACCCGTCATTGTCCTCCACAGTCTGATCTGGCCTTCCCGCCTTCATATTGTCCATCCATCCCTGCATCAATCTCCATCGTTGGATGAGATCATAAGATATCATCCCAACCTCTCCTTTCTGCCTCTTCCTCCAACACGCGATCACTTCCCATCCTACGGCTTTGCCCTCTCCAGATCGTCCCTTAATCCTTAACCCTCAGATCGTCCCCCACCTCCATCCCAGTCGTTGACCTGTGCCCGCTTCCCAGCCACAAGATCAGATACTAAGATCTGGTCCACGCGCTCCGCCTGCTCCCTAATCAGGGTTGTTGGATCGCAAGATCTAATAGCTCCGCCTCATCGTCTTCCTCCAAACGCCCCTCTCTTTGAGCGTTACACCCGCTTGAAACCCCCGTCCCTTTCCTATTCTATATGTGCCTCCAGTCACCCTCCTCCTTCGTAACAGCCACCTCCACGTAGCCCTAAGCTCCACCATCTTCGCACACCCACTAAACATCCATGACCGACCTTCTAGGGCTCCCAATTAAGTCACCTAAAAGCTCATCGCCGCCACCAGTAACCGTCACCTCTCTCCTACAAATACCGCTCCTCTGCCACACTTCTCCCCTATCCACAAATCTCGGGGTTGAGGCCCAGCCTCCTCCGCCCTCCGGTGACAGCGGAGGGTGGTTGTCGAGGCAACAACGACTTCAATGTCCCAGGTGCGATCCATGGCGTCAGCCATGTAGCACCGCCTCTTCGGTTTCTGCCCGAGCCCTCTGACATAGCTGGCCAGATAGAGCGAAGACCGGAGGCTCCCAAAGAGCCTTAGCCCAAGCCTCTCCCGCCACCGTTGACCTCTCCGATCAGGTAAGATTATATCCCTCGTCTCCTCTTCTTATCTCTGATTTTTTTCCGAGACGCGCACTCACTCTTCTCATCCATTAGACCCACCAATGCACTCACCGGACCACCATCACCTTCGTGGGTGGTCCAAACCACATCCTCTCTCCGTCATCACCTCAACTACCTCCGCCCCTTTTCTCTTTGCTTCGCTGGAGAGGAACTCGTTGGGTCTCTACCTTCTCCGCCCCTTGGACCCCCACTTCACTCATATCGCACGCTTCGGCTATCCCCTAACGTCTCTTGCAGGTTGAGTCTTTAATGGCCGGAGTCCGCATGGCAGCTCCGATCTGGAGCAGACTCTCCTACGACGACGCACCGCCTTGCCTTTATAGAAGTCGTCGCACCTCCGCCTTGCAGCCATCTTCCTCGCACGCACGTCAACTTCCTTCTCCAATCCTTGAAGGACCGCGAGAAGCAAGGCGGAGCGCCAAGCCCATCACCGGAGTCCAGTCCCCATCGCCGCCGCAGGAGGCGGAGCTCACGAGCGCGAAGAGCAGGTACCGTCCGATCAAGAGGATCGGACGGTCTAGATGATGCACGAGCCTCCATGTCGAACCTGCAGGCCCGTGCTATCGGAGCCACTGGTCGAAGCATCATCAGCCGCCATGTCATCCGCTAAAGCTGCAGTCTTTTGAGCCTAACCCCTCCCGTGATGTGCATGTGAGGGGCTGGGATATTTGTAAGTCACCCCCGGTGCTTTCTTCTAATTACAAGCAGGTCCCCAGGCGTGTGCCTCGCGTGTGCAGCTGGGACTTTTGCATAAAAGCCCCGCCGATTTTCAATAATCGCAAAAATGCCCCCGTGCATAAGGAAGAATTTCAGTTGGGCCCCTCTGATTTTCTGAAATTACAAATGGGTCCCTCTAGGGATCGATTTGTAATATTTATCTTTATTTTTCCATGCATTTTTACTACATTTATGCCTTTACTTTCCATTTAGCATATCTTGAGCATTTGAACTCCGTTTTCCATTATTTTAGCTTCGTTGTGTTGCAAATTTTATCCTCTATCTAATGGCATAGTTTAATTCATGATTGTGCACTGAATTATAGTTGTTGATTCTTGGATGATATTTGGTGTCTCCCGCTCACAATTTAAGTGTCATTATTTATCCTTTGTGTTTAATTTGCCTCTGAAATTGAACCTTAATTTGTTGCTCATTGATTTGACAATTTTTAGAGCATATTTATAATTGTAAATAATTGGCTGCATTACATAGCATTTGTTGCATATTCTTCACCCAGCATCTCATCTTTTTGCATTTAAAAAATTGAACAAAATACATGCATCATTTCTTGTGATTTTATCTGCATTAATTATATCATTCCTTGCATCATTTTATCTGCATATTGTTTCGTATATCACATTTGCATGAAGACCTAGGTTTAGAAAATAATCACGTATTAATTAAGCAATAATTTTTGATAAATAAACTAAGAGTCCCGTGTCCCTATGTTCAACTTTGGTAGATTTGCCAAGTAAAATAATTTTCACATATTCAAAGGTGTGGTTTTTGATCGATCGAATCTCGTCTCATATACTACAAACATCGACAATTAAAGAGACGATTTTCGAGCTCATCAATCAGTTCTCTGTTGCTTCGAAAAACTCATCTCCAGATGAGTGACTTTGTCTTTGAGTGTGGTATCGAAGAAGTCATGTTGAATTTGTTGAACAATTCATTCCAATTTCGTACATTTCCTCTTCAATTCAACATTATGTTCATAATTATACTCCAATAGATGACATGGTTGCAATATTTCCACCCCTTCACTTAAATAGAACACTCATCCTATGATTTGCTCCACTTTAACCTTTTGGTAAAAGGTTTTGCAAAGGGACCCATTATTAAACCCCCTAGAGATATTTTTTTATCTTTTCTCTTGGAGGTTGTTGAGAAGAAGAACAGATGAGATTGTTTATTCCATAGAGCTAGGGTCTCTTATATAGAGAGAAAACCCTAGAGAGGACAAGGGTTACGGAACCCGAGAGGTCACAGGGGGTTACGGAACTTGAAGGGTCATAGAGGGTTACGGAACCCGAAGGGTCACGGGAGGTTACAGAACCCTAAGGGTTACAAACATAAATGTAAATCGAATAACTCTAACACTCCCCCTCAAGCTGGAGCTGAGAAAGCTGTAGCTTGTAACAAAAAGAAAAAGTATACACAACATCTTCACACGAAGCATCATAAGAACATATGTCCGCTGCTGGTAGAAGACCTTGCTCGAGGACGGGTCTGCGGCTTTCAGGTCACCGGAACGTATCTCTGTCATGCATGTAGAGTCGCTGCGATATTGGGTCACCGGAACGTATCTTTGTCGTGATTGCAGGTCACCGGAACATATCTCTGTCGTGCCTGGAGAAGAATCACTGTAGAAGAAGTCTAGCGCGGAGTAGTAGTCGGGTCGTAAAAGAAGAAGTATACGTCCTGACGAAGAAGTCGATGCTCAATGAAGACAGATGACATGAGTAGTAGTATTGGGAGAAATAAGTCGTGGTGAAGCAAGGGTTGTTGGAAGGGGGGCGCTCCAGGCGATGTCGGCGATGCAGGAGGTGCAGATGGAACTGATGGAGCCTTGGGCGGCACTTTAGGTGCCGTTGGAGGTGACAACTAATGTTGTTGGGGAATTGGACTGCCTTGCGTGAGACCATGGAATCCACGGGCGATGTAGGAGGTCCAGCCCTCTCTCCTTGTCAGCGGAGAGAGGGCTAGTGGTGGCGGCGGATTTAGGGTATTAGGCTTTGGTCTAAGACCGTTGCTCTGATACCATGTAGAGAAGAGGAACAAATGAGATTGTTATTCCATAGAGCTAGGGTCTCTTATATAGAGAGAAAACCCTAGAGAGGACAAGGGTTACGAAACCCGAGAGGTCACAGGGGGTTACGGAACTCGAAGGGTCATAGAGGGTTACGGAACCCGAAGGGTCACGGGAGGTTACAAAACCCGAAGGGTTACAAACATAAATGTAAATCTAATAACTCTAACAGAGGTGAAGCAACTGATCCAAGAGAGTTCATTTTTCTCTTTTAGGGTTTGGTCCTTCCAATCATGGTAGCATCGGGATTCGCACAGGCGGCGGTAATGACTACGTTGGATGCGCGCAAAGCGACTGCATGGCTTGCGTAAACGGTACACAGGGTAGCTGCAAGGTTCGAAGTCCACGAGGAGGCAGTGGTCGTAATCATCAACGCGAGGAGGCGATGGTGGTCGATCTAGGGTAGTGGTCGGCATTGGGGAAGCATGTTGAGGGATGTACAGTGGTGTTTGGGTAGCAGAGGGTGACAATGAGATTGGGGCAGTGGGTGGGGGCATCGGAGTTGGCGTTGGTGACGGTACGGCCAGGTTCAATGAGAGGGGGTAGTGGGGGTATGGAGGGGCTAGCAACGATGTTAGGTTGGTGGGAGCGAGTAGTGGGGAGGTGGTTTGCTGCGAAGGTGTTGGGTCAATAGAAGGGGGTGGCAACGAGGCCAAAAGTGATAGACACACGGTTGGAGGTTGCGGAAAGGGTGTCTGTGGTAGTGGGGGCGTGTGGGGTTCTCGGATCGGAGTCGATGAAGATGCAAGGGTGGTAGAGGGGGGCGGCACTGAGGCTGGTGGTGGCATCGATAGGGACGTGGTTGATGGTAGTGGTAGAGGATTCGATTCAACGGCTCTCCAGTACGAAAGATCTTCGAGGAACTTTTGAGTCTAGAACAAGGTGGACATCACTTTTTCATCAAAAGAATATTGTTTGCATTCCGATGAACGAGATTCTTTGGTTCTGTGTCTATGGGAACACTTGGGCGGATTGTCAGATCATGAGGATGATATGTATTCCACGCTCTAATACCAATTGATACAAACGAGAATCCTGATGGTAGAAAATATCAATTTTAATGGTGGAAAATATTTTGTGGAAGAAGTTGGAAGGCAGAGGAAGAGAAGATGTGCCAGTTGAGCAAGATTTGGGGGGAGTAATGCGAAGATCACGTGGAGGGAGAGGAAGGAGATAGTTGGAGAAACTCCAATTTTGATTACACTTCAATTGTCTAAAATGTTGGACTACCATCCACTTTATATAGGAGGGGGTAAAATTACAAAAATAGAAGTAAATAAAATTTCAAATCAAAATAAAATCCTAACTGACTTCTAAATTGACTCTAAACTTTAGCGAACTAACTAATTTATTTAACCCCAATTAATTGAGGATCACATGTGATCTTATTTAAATGGTAACACCAATTCATTCGCAACCAACTTAATTATACAAAAATAGAATTAAACTGCTCTAAGTAATTTATTGACCCTAATTTAATGGATGGAACATAAAACCTTATATGAGCCCTAATTTGGCGTTCCATGGTGCATCAGCAACCCATTTGCATGTCGCCTTTTTTCCAATCCGCAATGATATATGTAGCCATAGCCAGGTTATAACCCATTTGTCTCCTGGTAATAAAAGCATATTGAACTAGGGAGATGGTTCTGTTCATAGCGACATTGAGTCTATTTGCAAGGTTGCAAAAGTCGGTAGTCAGTACTCGATAGGTCGGGTCACTAACTAAGGATTAGTCGGCAGTCAAGCGACTAATTGGATTTAGTCGGGCATTAGTCAGTTTTGAATCTTTATTATTTTAAATATATAAATTATATGCATATACTCTCATAAATTTGCATAGATTTAGCACTTTTCAATTTTATAAGAGCTAAAAAAAGAAGCAATTGAAGGAAAAGAAGAAAAAAAGAAGCAAGTTAAGAACAAATGTTAGCTACATAACACAAGCTAATGTTAGCTCCATTTCATGTTAAAAGAACCAAAATGGAGGGATTAGTTAAGAATAGTTGAATACATGAAGTATTCAATAAAATATAGATCCTAATTGCCTTGTAGACCTAAATATATGGAATTATTTGGATTTTCCAGGGTAGGCTCTTGTCATTTTTAAAACTTTAGATGCTGCAGATCATGCAGTACAGAAGTTGAATAAAGAGGTTTTGATCCTACCAAATGGACGGTAATGGATGACTTTATTTAACTGATATTGACTCAGCATATTGGTCTGTTATAAGATCAAAAGGAAGATATATTCATGCAAACATCTGCATTACAAATAAACAAAGTCGAGTCCTAAAGAATGAAATCTTTATGATTGTTTGAAGTGGTTGTCTTCATTGAATTTTGAAGAGTTCGCCAAATATAGAGCACGTAGTAATTGAAAAAAAATCATGTCTATCAGGTTATCCTCCATGATATTACAAAAAAAATGCAAAAAATGGAAACCCTAACCTTTTAGGTCGGTGACGCGAGCTGGAGCATAAGGAGAGGAACGCCAAGCTGACTGGAGCAGGAGGAGAGGATCGCGATATTGGCTGGAGCGACCGAAGGAGGTGCGGCAATCGAAGGAGGTGGCAATCGGAGGAGGTGCGGCGATCGCCTGGAGAGGATTTCGAAGAGAGCTGTCGGGTATCAGGTTTCGAAGAGAGTGAGGTTTCGAAGAGGCTGATAATAACCTAAATCCTCAATAATCGGGTATCTGGATCCACTTGCAAAACTCGTCTGATGAATCAGTCGACGAGTCGCTCTATCCAACTAAGGGTCGACTATCCCTAGTCGAGTCGGCCAGGCCATCGAGTCGATTAATCGGGACGACTAGTCGGCCTAATCAGTCGATTTTACAGGCTTGTCTATTTACCAGGACTTTAGTGATCACGCAATAAATTGCATTGGAGAGTGCAATTGGGCGGAAATCTTCTACCCTCTCAGACACCTCGTTCTTAGGCAGATGGAACAAAAGGACCTTGTTGATCATGCTAAAGCCCGAGTTTCCATTAAGGAACTCCAAAATAACATCTAGCACCTCCTTACCTACAACTTCCGGGAACTCTATGTAGAAAAGAAAAATAGAAAGCCATATTGGCTATATTCAAACCCCATACCAATGTCTTCACCACTTTAGGAGTCAAACCTCTCACTAGGTGACCTTCATTCAGAAAGCGGCATAGCCCCAAGGCCCGTCCATCTCCATGGTATGCCTGAGGCTTTACGGAAATTTACGGAAATAGTCAACTAGGGCTCTTCCCATGTACTGATCCCCTTCAACCCGTATCCATTCGCCGCCACCAATTGGATCAAGTTGTAGCATTGTCTTCCACTCGTCACATTGTGGAAAATTTTGGTATTTGCATCTCCCTCCTTGATCCACTTAATCCTAGATCATTGTTTCCATTCTGTTACATGCTTGTTGTCCTCAAATAGTCTCCTGGTAAGAACCTCTCAACTTCAACTCATCTTCAGTTAGGTCTTTGCCATCTTCAATCTTGTCCAGACGAGAGACCTTCACCCTCAGCAATGGAGTGTTGCAATCTTCCGACATTCTTTAATCTCTCTCTTGTAAGAGTAAAGTTTTCTGTGAAGGGATGTTAGTTTCAAGGTAAACGCTCCACAATAGAGCCAAACATGTTGTATCCGTCCACAGTCACCAGTTCTTTAAAATTTTCCTCCAACATCCATGACCTCTTAAATCGAAAGAAGGATCCAGGCACAGTGAAAAGGCATATGATCATATCTGGATCTCGACTTGGACGAAGCAAAGGAAATAGGGAACGCTTCTAGCAACTTGGTAGAGGCCAGGAAACGGTCGATCCACGATCGTGATCTCGTACTCCGCCAAGTGTAGCAGGTATCCAAAGCGTCAATACTTCCAACTAGAGAACATTAATCACTTATGTGAAATCCATCAACCTCGAGTCTTGCCCACTCCGGAATCAAGGACGATTTGAAGAGAAAGGTGTCGCATTAAAGTCCCCTCAAATCAACCAAGCCTTATCAAAGAATCTTCCTCTGATATCACAGAGCAAAAAGAAGCATTTGGACCATATACACACGAAATCAACAGAGATGTGCCCATAAGAGTATCAAGAAGAAGCATTGAGTGAAGAAGTCTCCCCTTATGTTCAAAAAGAAGCATAAACGAATGCCCTTCCATGCAATAATAGTTCTTCCTATGCTCCCAGAGGCCTCAATAGCTCTGAAGTCTAAGATTTTTGGGACCCCAAAGAATTCCACAAAAAATCCAACCCTGCACCTTTGTTTCTTGTAGCAAAACAATATCACAAGACCAGTCTTGTATCTCAGTTCCCATAGCTCTTCTTTTTTCTGGGTCACCAAGACCCCTCACATTCCAGATAAGGATTTTCATTTGGGAACCACTTTGTTTCCCATAGTCGAAACTACAACTGCCGAGCGTGCGACCGACGCCTTTTGATGTAGAGGTGCTCCTAGTTCATTGACACGTGCTATCAAGATTTGCGGGGCTGATGTTGCTGCAGAAGAAATTCCCCTATCACTTCTCTTCCTCTATCAAACTCTGTATCTTTTAAATCTCCTTCCATTGAACCTTCCCACTCTAGAGGAACTGAACAAGACTGAGGCAGTTCCTAAGCTGGGGATAGGTTCACAGGAGTGACCCCTCGCATTGGCTTTCTTCCCTCCCTCCTCAGCGGTAGAGGTCAGACCCCTCATCGCAGACGAACCATATACCCGAATCCGAAATCGAACTCGACCCGATTAGAGTTTATATAATCCAATAAAACTATCGATCGTTATTAAATGATATAAATCGATCCAAAGATCATAAACTAAATTTTGTTTGGGATCAATCGATCAAAAATCGATTGCATCGTAATGTGTACCATCGGAAAAGCCGTGATGCAATCGGAAACCGCAAAAATAATCTGGGACCACCATGAAATTCGATTCAATAAAATAAGATCAACAAAATCGATCGTTCGTCGATCAAAGGTCGTTTGACCATTTAAAATCACAAAATTTACTCGAAAACCAATACTGCATCTCGACAATTTATGAACTCAACTCAGATCAGAAATATATGAATATTATACTCATTTTGATTGTCATTCATAAACGGTCGAAACGAGCTATTGTTAATCGGAATCGGAGATTCGAGGTGCAAATACAGATGAATTTGGTATTCCGGATAAGAGAGAGAGATAAAGGATATTTTAGAAAATAATAATGAATAAATTTTGATTTCAGAATTCTCGTTGTGCTCAGTCCCCAACACTTGGCCCCCAAATTCATTCAACTCGGCAACACCCAAGCCCACTCCTCCCCTAATTTATAACTCCCAAACCCCTCCTCATATCTCCTAAATTTCCAACTCTCATTTCTCTCTTTTTCCTCTAATTCGCTCCAACGAAGGCCCCTTCAGCTGCCCCTACTGCTGCTCCAGGCGGTCGGCTGGAGCTGCTCCAGGCAGTCGGCTGGAGCTGCTCCAAGCAGCAGGTGGGTACCCTGTAACTGGAGCAGCTACTGCTTCCTCCAAAGCAGTTGCAGTAGCCGGAGGCTGCTGCTGCTATTTCCAATAGCTGGAAGCACCTGGAAGTTGCTCCCAGCAGCTCCTTGTGCTGCTCCCAGCCATAGTTGTTGCCTCCTTGCTGCTACTCCAAGGAACTTATGGAAATTATTGCATGCCTTGCTACATGCAAGATCAACAAGCCTAAATTGATCTCCAAAATTGGAGATCCAAGATACAATCCCCCTCCACTTGTTGTCTTTCATGTAATCTAAGATCCAAATATAAAATCCCTTATTTGGTCATTGTTTTTATGTTAAAAATTGAAGGTTTTGGTGGTGAATTGCATGCTATTAGACCCAAAATCAGACCATCACGTGATGCACTTTGCATGCTTAAATGATGATAGTCTGGGGGAGATTTGCATACAGTAGTCTAAGTTTCAGACCATCAAATATGTCACAATTGTATGCTCCTGATTTCTTAATAATTTGATGACAGAAAATTAGGTAATTAGCATGCAAATTAATCTAAGTTCAGAATACTAATTAGCTACAGCTTTTACCATGTGAAAGATGAAATTTGTTGGTGATGTGTATGTGGTTAGATCAAAAAATCAGTCCACTGTTATGCACTAATACCATGTTGAACAATAAAAGAATTTTGGGTGAATTGTATCTATTTTAGTACCTAAAATCGGTCCACTGTTATGCACTAATATCATAACAATGAAAGAATTATGGGTGATTTGTACACATTTTAGTGCCTAAAATCAGTCCACTATTATGCACTAATATCATATTGAACGACGAAAGAATTTTAGGTGATTTGCATACAATTTAATGCTTAAAATCAGTCCGCTGTTATGCACTAATATCATGTTGAACAATGAAAGAAACTTAGGTGATTTGCATACATTTTATGCATTAATATTATGTTGAACAATAAAGAATTTTAGGTGATTTGCATAAATTTTAGTGCCTAAAATCAGTCCATTGTTATGCACTAATACCATGTTGAACAATGAAAGAATTTTGGGTGAATTGCATACTTTTAGTGCTTAAAATCAGTCCATTGTTATGCACTAATATCATGCTGAACAATGAAAGAATTCTAGGTGATTTGCATACATTTTAATGCCTAAAATCAGTCGATTGTTATGCACTAATATCATGTTGAACAATGAAAGAATTTTAGATGATTTGCATATATTTTAATGCCTAAAATCAGTTCGCTATTATGCACTAACATCATGTTGAACAATGAAAGAATTTTAGGTGATTTGCATACATTTTAGTGCCTAAAATTAGTCCACTGTTATGCACTAATATCATGTTGAACAATGAAAGAATTTTAGGTGACTTCATACATTTTAGTGCCTAAAATCAGTCCATTGTTATGCATTAATATCATGTTGAACAATGAAAGAATTTTAGGTGACTCGCATACATTTTAGTGCATAAATCAGTCCACCATATGCATTAATATCATGTTGAACAATGAAAGAGTCTTGAATGATTTGCATACAATTGAAACCCAATTTCAGATCATTAATTAACCATTGATTTCATGTTAAAATTGATAGACTTGGTGGTGATTAACATGCAAATTAGACCCAATTCAGGATCACTTATTTAGCTACTAAATTCATGATTTAAAATATAAAAGAAGTGGTGCTTTTACGTGAATTGGATAATGGAATTGAACTTAAATCTAGATCTAAAAAGTAGCCCCCAATATCATGAGTTAAATAAGAAAGTTTGGGAATTTTGCATTAATTTAAACTTTGATCCAGATCCAATGAGTGGTTTCTAATCTCATGATTGTAAAAATGATAACCTGTGATCATAAGGACTGGTCATCTTCTTGAAATAATCCTTTAAGTATACTCTACTAATTATTGATCACTATTAATAAGATTGTTGACAAGATGCCTCTATCTATAAAGTCAACCACAACAGAGATCGAGAAATGATGGGGAATCAAGTAAGTAAATATGGTGGTGAATCAGTGATGTCAATTAATAGTGTCGGTCATGGTGACCCTTACACCTGACCGTGCGAGGGCGCGATGACCCTCAGCTAGGGGGAGATAAGAAGCCCAGTTAGGGCATCAGCCGCCTAATGCACGGTTCTAGTATCCCAGTCCTTTGTACGGTTTTACGCGAGCTCGCAGTATTTTTATTCTTCGTTGGGATCCGGGTGTTCTACCAGTTCCGTTGACCCTGTTCCAGTAGGGTACCTAGGATGGAGGACCCTTGGTTTTGCTTTTCAAACTCGTTTTACCCCTACCGATCAGGTCGATTTTGGAGTGACTTAGTCCGAAAAGTCTCTCCTACCCATCTCAGGGATGTAGTTCTGGAGTGCCTAGCCCTCTCCTGGACTGCACTTCCACCGGAATGGCGAGACAGAAGAGTGTCTTAGGAGGCTTCCTCACCGCTTGAGTTTTCTGTTACCGCCAGTAGGTCCTTGCAAAGAAAAGATCGTTGTCAGATGGAGTTGAGTTGTAGTTATTGTTCTGCCAGTAAGTGTTGACGATGAAAGACGTTAGATCCTAGAAATTATCAATCAACAATCATCATTCATCATTCATCAACAATTAATAAGATCCGTCATCACATTGGATATCTCACATCAATGGGAAGGAACAAAAGATCGTGACACGAAAATCTTCTGCACTAAAATGAGAGCTACTACTACAGGTTGTTAGGTGAAGCTAGTGGACGTGTTGGGAACTTAGTTAGGATGCATTACACTCCACCGCATGCCTATGAAGGCATCCCAACCTTAAGGCGTTCTTCTTGCCTTAGAGTCATAGTGTGAGATCTCACCCGGACCAAGACCACGGACTATCCATTGAACTTAAGGAATCAGACAAGGACTAATATTAGAACAGGAAATACTTTATCTACATCTTCTAAGATCCATCAATGTGTCTTATAAATGATAAAATAATGTTTACCTAAACATAGATCTTATAATTAAATAAGAACATTACGCAGGAATAGTGAGGTGATGAGTGAATAAGAGGACTCATATATAAAACAGTTTGAAAGCCAATTTCCACGCAAGTAGCTTATTAAATTTACATGGCAATACCTATCTACTTGCTTTCTTTCGAAACCATTGAAATACATGTTTTATTTTTTATAAATTAGATTGTACTCAACTTTTGTTGACACTTCTTTTCTTCTTAACATGAATGGTAGGCAAGGCGCCTGCGACTCAGTAGATTGACATCTGGATCACGAGCTTCTGCGATTCAGATAGTTTCTGTTTACAGTACATATTATAGCTTTTGTTCAGGATATATGTAACTCTCATGTGCTTATTTCTTTCTCTTCTGTTATATTTTGGAATACATGTACAGATTGTCATTTTCTTTTGACGCATGTAAATATATATGGAAATTAATGCAATATGAATTTAGTGACACTTGTTAATTTATGTGGTTGTTTACCATTATTACGAATGTCATTCGAATCGTGAAAAATTTTCCCTCATTATTGGTAACCTAATGTGATCAATAGCGAACGTAATACTGCGAGTGATGTATAAACAGGTAACCCGGATCTCGAGGTAGGCGTTACAACATCCTCGAAGGGTACATGAGGCTACGTGCCGCTCAGCAATGAGGTATCTTCCAGCATTGTCGAATCTCGAGCATGATCCAGGTCATGCTGTTCCTCGAGTATGGGGAGTTCAGGTGCGAATGGAGGATCCAAAGACAACTCTGATCCAGCAAAGGCACAATGTTGGTTGTCCAAAATATGTTCTAACTTGGAGCAAAGTTGTTTCTCCACGGAACTATACTCGAGTTTGGGCTACTGCTAAGGACTCAAAATAGTGGTTTGGGCCCATGTTAACCTCGTAGTAAATATCTTTCCCCTTCGAGTCAGGCTCCAACAAAACCCTAGGGCACTCTAAAACAGTCGACAGCTATACAGTCCCAGACCTCTAAGGATCACGAGGTACAACAATGGAAAATCGAGGATCGTGTGGTGCATCATCAACCATATGAGGATCATGTAGCGATATAGGATCCACATTTTCCTTAGCGGTACGAAATTGGGTTTGAATTTGAATCTACAAAAACTCCTCTATCAATGTCGTCAAATCCTCTTCCCTATTTGGCCTAAATCTGTTGTTGTGATGGTGCTCCCCGACTTCGGTATGCTCCTCGACGACGAACTCACGATGCAAATGGCAACACCTTGAGAGAACGATGGGGGAGGTGAGAACAACTGTTGAACTAAGATCTTGAAGGATGCCCAGCCCATCACGAGGGAACAAATCGAACAAATCGCCTCCATCAGGAAGATGCTCGAGCTATGAACAATATCCAATGTAACTGTTGCATTAGTCCTCGATTTTTGACCATCCGAGACAATTTCCATGACCTCGGCCAACTCTTGAAGGGATGGTTTAAGGATATCCACCCTTCGGGACAGGAAAGGCACCACTAAATGAATATCATCCGCTTGGAGAGGATCTTCGATTTGTCATCAATAAATTTGGATATCTCTAGCTAAATCGCTGATGAAACGCTTAATTGGCAGTAATAATAATACTCGTTGTAATATGGCCAACTAGCTCTCAATCAGAACCGAGTGAAATCTCTGTGAAGTGTGACTCGGCTTTAATTTATAACATGTACAAATCTAGGACCAAACACAAGGACACGAACTAATAATACAATTAATCATGTAATCAATATCTTTGCTAAGGGATATATATGAATTACGTCAAAGGCAAACAACTATGCAATGCAAATACAAATCACAAACGATATAATGAATAAATGAGACATAATGTATTTTTAAATCGATTTTAATGCAAGTTAAATAGAATAACAGAATGAATTAAATAAATACATGCATGTAAGTACATAATTTATGTCGTTAAATTACTTGTCAAACTTAAGCAATGTTCAGGATCCGATTTGATGAAATAATCAGAAGCTAATTTTAATGGAATACAAATAAAAGCACATACTTAATCCCTAATAAATAAATCAAAAAAAGAATTAAGAATACCATATCAGAGAGAATATAATAAGGAACAAAATGCAATTTAAATCATCTCAATAGGAGCTCATATGCAAAAGTTATTCAACATTTAATCCAGGGGCATAACTGTAAATAAAACATAAAAAAACTGACATAACATTACAAACAAGTCCATGTAGGGACTAAAGTGCAAAAACTAAAAAACCTGCTGCTCAATTTACTGTTGACCCCATGTGCGGGGGCATTTTACAATTCGGAAAAGCCGACAGTGTGACATTGCAATTTGCCCAAAGTTGCATGTATAAAGCATGCACGGCTCTAGGCTTAGGACATGGAGCGTGGCTTGGGCCACGTGTGGAGCGCCCATGCTTCAGATGTAGGCTCGGTGCAAACGAAGCTGCAGGTAAGGAAGCGTCGACGTTGTTGCTCCTGGTTCGTTGGATCATGCCCAACTAGGCCTCATCCGATGGTACATGTGCGTGTACACCTCTTTTTTCTCCTTTGTGCTGCAGCGGAAGAGCTTGGGCTCCGGTAACCCCGAACGTCCCCCTCCGTACTACTTTGTTGCTCATGAAGGTTGAAGAAGAAGCCTGGAGTGTTGGCGAAGATCGTTGTCGATTAAAGAAGGCATGGGAGGCGTTGAAAATGGATGACGACACAAGTTCATCGGAGGTGGCGCTCCAGAACGGAGGCCCTCCGAAATTCCAACCAATGAAGATGTCCTCACCTGTATATGTTAAAAATATATAGTTGAGGCATTAAGGAGTGTGTGCGTGCGTTTGTGAGCGGAGTAAAAGCCTTTGATGCGGAGAAGATAAAGGCTCGATGAGTTCTTCTTTGATTGAATGAAGAAGAAAGGGGTCGAGGTGAAAGGGTTCTGAACAGGGAGAATTAATGGGTGGAACCTTCCGCGTGGATCTAAAATCCATGATGAAGTTTAAGGAACCGTTTCGATAAGGAGATGAAGACTGTACATCATAGGAAAAAATGAAGAAAATAAAGATGGCATAAAAACCTTATTACCTATAATTTGAAGAAGACGCTTGATGGAGGATTGGCTTGGGCTAAAGGTCGATTTGGCCATCGGGTCTTTGTTTCACGTGCCCAGCCATGGCACGAAGCTCGAACAGTCGCCAATAAGATGGCGTAGCATGGTCGGACGGTCATGGTCAACACATGGGTCGAAGGTCGTCGTGGCCGCCTCGATCCACCATCTCCTATCACGTGAAGGTGGAGAAGGGCTGGGCCTAGGCCCGTGTAATGGTGGACGGGTAAAAACTTCGTCGGTGGTCAGGTATTTGAAGAAAGACGAAGGCAAAAGTTGAGACTCATGTGGTGGTTTCAACCACCACCATCGGTTATAGCAATTAAGGTTTAGGGAAGTTATGATATTAATGTGAGAGATGGAGGTTAGGCGAAGAATTTGGAGGTGGAAGTTGGTGGAGAAGTTATGTGAGATGGTTAGGAAAAAAAGGTCGAAATCAGGCAGTTGAAGAACTGTCATCTGGGAGAAGAAGAGGGGGGGAGGTTGATGATGGACCAGGTCTGTCTGATCTTGCGATCAAACAGTTGAGGTTTGAGTGTGGGCGTGCGGCTCTGATGAGATCTGATGATCTCATCAAAGGGTTGAGATTAGATCGGAGAAGAATGGCCTGATCAGATCATCAGAGCCGATCCAACGATTCAGGGTGGAGGCGGATCAAGACAAAGAAGCAGCTACGTGGCTCACTGAGAGTGAGCCACATGGTCCAATCAAAAATTAGAAAATAGGAAAAATAATGTAAAATGAAAATAAAATAGTTAGAAGTAAAATTAGAAAAAGTGTTCAACATGAAAGCTGTAAATCCGATGAGATCTACAACTTTCATGAGAACTTAAAGAGATAATACATCATATATACATAGTATTGTCTTTGCAAGCATTTTATAAATGTATTAAAAATACTTTATTTTATTTTTATTATATGCTAAATGTTAAATTAAGTGTATACAATATTAACCTAATTTTTATTGCATTTTTATTAATAAAGAAACACATAAATAATGGAACAAAAATATATTTATGTATATACAATAATTAGGTTAATTATTTACAACAGGTTATTTGTTAATTAGAGTTAATTGTTAATTGATGTTAGTGAATTACTTAAGCTAGAGAGATAATAATAATAAATAGTGCTGATAAATCTGAGATTTATCACTCCCCCCACCTCCCATTATAGAAGAAAGCTCGACAAGGAAGATGGTAGCAACAACTTTAGCATCAATTTAACATGTCAATTACATTATTACAAGGATCAACGCATCACTTATCAAAATTGATTTCTAGTAATAGTAAATACAACAAAGCAATACCATCCAAGGTGAACCTTAGTTGTTGGTTTCGAAATAACAAAATGCAATATACATCACCACAAAAGGTACATAGATAACGAAATATACAACAGAAAGTAAAGAATCTTATAAAAAAACTTCTAGCACAAGAGTATTTAAGTGAATCATAAGCTCCCAAGATCATAACTCAATATAAGATATCATTGCTAGAAAATTTCCTATACAAAGTTAAAGCAACGCGGAATTCGAATTAGGGCAAAATTGGGGCTTTTTGTCTGTTTTTTTAAAGTATGGTTTTAGGGTCAGTAATTCAGCGCCAATTTTCATTACAAAAATTAAAGAGAGAGTATGTAATATCTAACTAGTTGGTGGATTGAGATATTTAGAGCGCAACTAGGGTATGTTAGGATTTGATTTTTACTCTCTTTCTATTTTGTAATCCTACCCCTCATATATAAAGGGGATGGCAGTCCATTGTTCTAGACACTTATACTTGAAATTAACTTAGAATTGGACTTTTCACCACTACCCCATCCTTCTCCTTCTCCTTCAATGCAATCTCTGCTTCTCTCCTCCCAAATCCCCCCTCACAAGTGATTGTCAAGGTATATTTTCAAAGAATCCCCCTTTGCAAAAGACCTTTTTACCAAAAGGTTAAAGTGGAACAAAGCATATAAGTAGGGCTTTATCTAAGTTAAGAAGTGGAAATATTGCAACCACACCCTCTAACGAAATATAACTACAAATGTAATGTTGGATTGAGGAGGAAAGATACAAATTGGAACAAATTGTTCAGCGAATAAAACAAGACTTCTCTGATACCACAATCCATAACAAATCCACTCATCATGAGATGAGTAATTTAAAATGGCAGAAAGCTGGAGCAGTGCAAAATCCGAATTAGAGCAAAATTGGACCTTTTGTCCATTCAATTTTATCCGATTTTTAAATTATGGTTTTTAATAGATTAAATAAGGCTTTTAGGGTCAGTAGTTTTATTTAAAGTTATTTGTTTATTCCTTGACAATTTTCATTTAAAATAAAGAGATTGTATTGTGTTTTCTGTAATGTGTATTCCATTTGTCTGATGCATTGTGTTTTTTGGTGCGGTATTTGCCACTTCGTTGTAGTGTTGTTATGTTTTGAAGTGTTTGTTGTTAAGGAGGCATTTATGACATCTTGCATATTGTTGTTTGTTATACAATGCTTTTGCTCTTGTTGTTATGTAGTGCTCTTAGTTTTCAATGCTTGAATCGTCTATTACATTATAATAGGAGCTTCATGTCTATGTATTTGAGATATTTTAGTTGTTGCTAGTCCTTCGACATCTATTGCAAGTTCAATCTAGGATTAACTTGATAAAAGTTGTTTAACTTTGTTGCTTATGAATTTGTATACTACTCTGGAGATCAATTGTAGAGGTGCAAAGGCCTATTTGAGTAAATGATAGTTGTAGCTAGTAGCTAAGAAGCTTGGGGCGGGTTCTGACCAATCTGAAGGATGAGACCTTTTCAAAGCATTCCCACGGCTTATGAAAATATGCACCTCTAACTTCGCACCCTAATCCCAAGATGGAATCGAATTTACCTCGGATACTCAACCTAGTTTGGACAGTCTTTTAAATGCACTTCTCTAACCTTGTGCTTATGCGAACACATGAAAGGATCGTCAAATAGTGGGGACGACTGTAGGCCATGCTCTGCTACCTATTGATGCTAATTGAAATTTGGAGGGTGAGGGAAGATAAGATGTGTCGGTTTCACGAAATTTGAGAGGAGAAATGTGAAGATCGCGTTGAGGGAGAAGGGTTGGGGTAGTGGAGAAAACTTCAATTTTAATTTTAATATGGACGAGTTGACAAGTCACATTCAGGATGAGATACCTTGGTGGATGTTATTCGTTGATGATATTGTGTTGATTGATGAGACTAGAGATGGAGTAAATGAGAAGCTTGAGGTATGGTGACATGCATTGGAGACTAAAGGATTTCGTGTAAGTAGGACTAAGACTGGATATATGGAGTGTACTTCTGATGGAAGCAATGGTGAAGGAATTGAGATTAAGATAGGTGATGATAACATTCAGAAGAGATATTCTTTTAGATACTTGGGATCTATTTTGCAACATGATGGGGAAATTGATGGAGATGTTATAAATAGAATAAATGCAGGTTGGCTAAAGTGGAGAGGAGCCTCTACTATTCTATGTGATAAGAAAATTCCTTTGAAAATCAAAGGAAGGTTTTACAAAGCAGTTGTGAGACCTGCTATGCTCTACGGATCTGAATGTTGGCCTGTGAAGCATAGACATGTGCAGAGAATGGCAATAGCAGAAATGAAAATGCTAAGGTGGATGAGTGGACACACACGTAAAGATCAAGGTTCAGGAAAGCGGGATGTGTATGCGTTCGGACAGGTCACTGAATAGCGCTTAAGCGGTATGCGGGGGCATATGCGGGGCATATGCGGTTCTACGCAGCTTCCTAATTTTTTATTTGAAAATAAATAAATATATACAAAAGTGACTACAACAGAACTAAATTTATGTATAATTGTGGTCCAACAGAAGATCTAAGAAAAATAACTTTCATATAGAGTTCAAAATAATCTCTGTCAATCAAATATCAGTACTTCGATAGAACGGTTAGCACACAAAATAATTGACAACAATCAACGAAATATAAAAGTTAGCACACAAAATGCCTCTATTGTTGAATATAATGTCATTTATCTCTGTCATTATATTTATAACTGGTCCTCCATCAAAAGTACCAAACTTTACATATAATATATTGCATTCATAATAACTATTATTTGACTAAATTAGTTTACTAAATTATTAGTACATTATTCTTTTTCTTCCTTGCGTGTTTACTCCAATCTCGCAGTACAACTACTTTGACGATGGATTTAAATGTCATGGAATGCTTGGTTGGCATACATGCAAAAGCAAGGAAAACGTGGCACAAATAACCAAGGCCTTAAATGTCGATTTCGGTCACCATTTTGGTAACTGGCCGAAACAGAATTTCGGTCGAATTTCGGTTGAATTTCAACCAAAATTTCGATCATTTTGGTCATTTTTTGTACTAGGAGGGCCTCCGCATTTCGACCATTTCGGTCGAATTTTGATTTCGACAGGATGTCGAAATTTGACTGAAATTCGACTGAATTTCGCTGAAATTTGAGTCCATGCAAATAACGCAATAAAAACGTGGCACAAATTAAAAAATAAAAAAATAAAAAAATATATATGCGGCTGCACAGACCGCATATGCGGTCGCACAGCCCGCATATGCGGCCCGCATAAGCGCACAGGGCGCATAATGGAGGGCTTCAGGAAAGCGGTGCACTGAAGGCACCGCATACGCATATGCGGCCGCATATGCAGTCGCACAGGCCGCTTTCGTGAACACTAGTATAGATCATATTCGGAATGATGCCATCAGAAGGAAACTTGGTGTAGCTCCGATCGAGAATAAGATGCGAGAAAATCGCTTAAGGTGGTTTGGCAATTTGCAAAGGAGGTCAGCTGATGCACCGGTGAGGATATGTGAGTTTTAGAATGTTGACCTGGCTAAAAGAGGGCGAGGAAGGCCCAATAAGTGCTGGAATGAGACTATACGAAGGGATCTTAGTTCTTTGGATCTAAGCCCGAGAATGACCCAAAATAGATCTGAATGGAGGCAAAGAATCCATGTGGACGGCCCTACTTAATGTGGGAAAAGGCCTTGTTGTTGTTGTTCAAAATAATGGACAACCATCTCTTTTATATTGGATGGTGTGATTACAAAAATAGAAAGAAAATAAAAATCAAATCCTAACATACCCTAATTGGACCCTAAATATCTCAACGCACAACTAATGAAAAATCGCATACGATGTTTTTTTAAATGAAATTCATCATTGACTCAATAAAAGTAACCTTAAATGAAATTATCGACCCTAAAACCCTAATTTTAAATAATCGGACAAAATTAAACGGATAAAAAGCCTCAATTTTACCCTAATTTGAATTCTGTGTTGCATGACAATGTCTAGCTGAATGGCATATGCAAAAGCAAGAGCAAGAGGTTACCTCGTCCACAACAAAGGTCGCAAAGAGAAGATATGGAGACAAAAAGCCAGAAGAAAGAGCTCGAGATTGCCCATAGTGACCTGAGATGAACTTCTCCTCCCCATTAAATAAGAGCTATTTGAGAGAGAAGAAACCCTAGATACATGGTCTAATACAATGGTCGAGAATGACAAGAGAGGGAAGAGCAATGTAGAATGACCACACTTGCATACCCTCAGCCTTTTCACAGCCTCGGCACAGATGAAGATTAAATATGACTCATCATCAATATCTCATCGTGAACCCAATGAACCCATTCAAAGCTTTGCATCGATGGCTTTTGGCATACAAGACATGAACAACTAGCTACCCACCCATGGGCCTACCATTGAGTGGAGGCATGGGCCGCAAGGGTCACCATGTGACCTACTCCCTCATGGTGTTCGTGCAACCTTGGATGTGAAGGATGAAGGGGAAGGCACGTCTTTGAAAGGGAAGAGGATAGTGAGAGGAGGTTGGGTCATGTGGTGGAAGACAGGAGATAGATAGCATCAACGGATCAACCTCCCCTTCCCGCAGGCATCCATCGTCGTTGGAGGAAGGCGCTTGTTCCAAGACAAAAGTGCATGATAGAAACAAGGTGGGATAGGGAACTACTCATGGTCCATATGCCACCACCAAACGGGGCTGAGAATTGTAAGCAACCCCAGCTAAATTCCAATCCAAAGGTATCAGTTTGCAACTTAGACATGTTTTGAGTTTTTTTAATTAAATGCTGACGTCTTCCACGGAAATCCATTGTATCTAAACCACAAAAACGCATGCAAGATGGCCCTTTCTGATTTTGATTGTAGGGTACATTAAATCCAATGAGAAAATACAACATAATTTCTCCATAATACTTAAGAAGCAACTGGCCATGGTTCAGAAGAAACAAACGGAGGCTGCCAAATAACCATTTCGAAATTGATCATTGGCTTCCATTCAAGGACAATCTCCTAAACTCGTTATCTCTAGAACTAGCTCAACCAAAAAGCAACGTTAACAAAGCAACGAAAGCCGTAAATGGACCTTATTTAAGAGATCCTCTTCCTGAGCTTCTGGATGGCGCAGAAAATCTTCCTTCTTGCACCCACGGCTCCGATACCCATGTCCTTGAGGTCCTCCAGAGTCACCATCGGTAGCACCTCCTCGTCCACTCCGTGCAACTCGAACACCGGCGCGTACCTCCCAAGACCCAGCACGCTTAACCACCCTTTCACGCCCCCTTCCCTCCCCGAAGGCCCCGCCTCCTCATCCTCCCAGGCCCCAACACGCAGGGGACTTTCCGAGTCCTCCCGCCCCAGGTCGTCCTCGAACTCGGGGTAGTTCGCGTCACCGTCGTACCCAATCTCCTCGTCAACGACGTCGGCGGAGACGGGGAAGGGCCAGTTCGTGCGGACGCGGCGTCGGCGGCGAGGTATGGGATGCCGGGGCTTGGAGGCGGGGGCTCTTGGAGTGTCGCCGAGGTCGCCGAGGCGGACGCTGGGGCGTCGCCGGCGCTTCGAGGATGCGGGAGAGGGGAGGAAGGGAGGGGAGGCGGCGCGGCCGTTGAGTGGGGGGTCCACGTCGCCTAGCGGCGGAGGGGGGTCGGCCATGGTCAAAGTTCAGGGCTTCTCTTGACTGACTACGGAAGAGGGAAGGAGTTTGTCTTCGTAATGCGGAAAAACTCGATAAACTGCTGCTGATGATCATGGGGGGATTGCTCGCGCTCTGGTATTGTTTCTCTCCATCTAAGACTTGCCGACACCCCAACTGCATGTAATTAATTAAGGGAAAAGAATGGAGGAAAATTTGGTGTGTGGGGGTAGAAGTATAAAATAATTCATTGTCTACTACGGTAAAGCAAGGAAAATTCCTCCGTGCTTCAAGAGTCAAAGTTAGTGCCCTTGAGCGAACGACACTTTTTTTTGGGATATTTACACCTATAACCCTGAGTAATTCCATAATTACCGCAGATACCCAAGATAATCACGAATTACATACAAGACCTTGAGTAATGCTTAACTCTTGCACCCAGAACCCTGTGTTAATTTCCATCATATTTCCCGTCATAGTTGACGGTGTCTGTCAAGAATTTAATATTTTATACCCTTTAACTTTAATCTATTTACAACAAGACCATTGTCCCTTTCCTCCCTCCTCCTTCTTCCCCCTTCGTCCTCCAATCATCTCCCCCACCCAGGTGAGGCCTCGAGCCGGCCGCCTCCCCCAGCAAGCCCTCTCCTCCATCGCCTGCAACCCAGGTCAAAGCCTCCTGGGATGGAGCTCCAGGGCAACCCCCCACACGCGCCTCCTCCGCCTGCACGGTAGTGCCCCGGCGCACACCCCCCTCCTCCTGCGAATCTGCCCCCCCCCCCTCCCCGCGACTCCACCCCCTCACCCCCCCTGCGGCACCACCGCCCGCCTGGAAGGCCCCCCGCACCACCCACCTTCCCCCCTCCCCCCCGGGAAGACCCCCAGCACCTGCGACCCTCCGCCTGGAAGGCCGCATGCACGCACCTGCGGTCCCCCGCCTGGAAGGCCACCCGCACCCACCCACTGCTCCCCACCCGCCTGCCCGCACCCCCTCACTGCTCCCCACCCGTCTGGAAGGCCCCCCCAGCACCTGCGACCCTCCGCATGGAAGGCCGCCTGCTCGCACCTGTGGCCCCCCGCCTTGAAGGCCGCCCGCACCCCCCTGCTCCCCACCCGCTTGGAAGCCCCCCCCCCTCCCGGGAAGACCTCTCGCACCTGCGGCCCTCCACCCGCACCTACGGCCCTCCGCCCGCACCTGGAAGGCCGGCCGCACCCCCCCAAAACCTCTCAGCAAGTTTCTCCAGCTCGTCAAGCCCCCGACCTCCGGCCCCTCATCTGAAGCTCCTAACCCCAGCAAGCGGCGACCTCGGAGAGGAAGGGGGAGCCGTTGGAGGAGGAAGGGGCACTGAGGGAGGAGGAACGGGGAGGTGGGGGGAGGAGGAACGGGGTCTGTTGGAAGAGGGGGTTGTTTTTCTTTTTAGTTTTGTTTTTCTTTTTAGTTTTGTTTAATTTTAACCGTTGGATTGATGCCAGGTTAGATTAACTCGATGGTTTAGTTGGGATTGACGGTTAAAAGTAACAGAAGGTTATAAACGTGAGGCGGAGTAATTACTCGAGGTTTCTCATGTAATTCGTGATTATCTTGGGTACCTGGGGTAATTATGGAATTACTCAGGGTTATGGGTGTAAATATCCCTTTTTTTATTATGTACCGTAGCTATGTTGCTTCTCTCAAAGGCAGCTTTCATTTAAGGCACAAATGAACTGCATCCAATGGAGGTGACATAGACTTAGCCGCCTCCACCAGAAGCGACTCAATGCTTAGCAAAGCCGCATGTCTAGAAGACAGCTCCAAGCAAGCAGAGAACCAAAACTAGCAGTATGTTTGTGGTTCTATCCTTTAGGGTTGTATCTATATTCATCACAGACACAACTACGGGAATCCGCTTCAACTATCAATGCACAAAATCAAGCTCAATCCACAAGTCATCCATATAGGTGAAATCCAAAGGCAAAAGTCATGTAACAATATTACAAAAAGGTCATTGTTTTTATATTACATGTATGCGATAAAGTACTACTAGTGTCTTCCTTTTTCGTCATTTGGACTGCAGCTTCACTCGTGGTTCGACTAGAGCCAGCACATTTATTGACCTCTTGAAAATAGTAAGATAGCTTGACTCATCTATCTATTCGATCTCTGGGCCAACCAAATCCAACGGTGATAGGGGAAAATGACTTGAAGTCCCCACATCCACAACCAACCTCTCCTTTTGTAGGAACTCCGGAAGAACCTGCTTTTGGATATGGAGTTGCAAACTCCAAATTGGATTGAAGTATGTGGGTATCCTCTTGAATATCTTCCTAGTTAGGAGCCCTTTGCCCCCCTTGACACCACACTCAACCACGGCCTCATCCATGAGATTGTCTTTGTGTGTCATCCTCCTCGGCATCATCCTCCTGTGGTCCATCCCTAAACTGGCATCATATGTCATCCCACAAACTGACGTATGCTTCCAAGGCCACTTCCCTCATACTGTGGATGTAGTCACAGTTCACAAGCCAAGCTCTCTTGTGAAAGTGTGACACGTGTATGAATCGATTTTGTTAGTTAATTCTCACATCTGAAAGTTAACATAATCCATATAATTCAAAACTTACAGCTTAGTCCAGCATGCAACCATATTGTCCTACGAACCATCACATAATCCATCGGTACCATTGAAGGTAGTCTTCAAAAACATCAGGTGCTCCCACAGGTATGGGCACCATTGGCACAATATAATCCCATTGAATATTCCATCGTCATAGGTAATATCGAATGGAAATCTACCCAATACATATAAGTCTTTCCTCGTAGGTTAATAGAGTGAAGATGTGTCAAGGTGTCACAATGCATAGGAATCCCCTAGCTTGCACCAAACTATCATAGGACACGATCTACGTTTTGTAACTCAACAATATAGAAATGAATAAAGTTGACTTTTGTAACACGTAAATCATGCACCTTCTAACAATACTGCATGGGCATGCAAGCACGGAATTTTATGAATCTTCCACTTCTAACAAGTGCAAGATGCATTGCTAAATAACACTATGTGTTTCTTCTTTCCTTTTCAACCCAAACTATACTATGTGTTGTCCTTTGATGACCTTATACATGTGTAAAGGACATATGCTGATGATGTGGTGCCCATTGCTTCCCTTCATCCAAGCCTCCAACTTATCAAGTGCATACTTAGTGAACTTGTCACTTTGAGAAATGCAGTGTACGCTTGTTCATGTCAGATGTAAAAACAGCAAATGCAATTGTAATAAGTATTCAACACCAATGTTATAATGGGAAAACTCCTTGATAATTTAAGAATAAAGTTGTAGATTTCAGAGAAGTTTGCCGCGGTGTACCAAACCTATAGCCACCATCAAATGCAATTGTCCATTATTCTTTTGGGTAATTTGGGAGTCAAATCGTTTGGCGGCATTTTCATCATACTCTTTAAGCTTGTCCATGTAGGTATTCCACTTCGATTGGGAATAGACTTTCCCTGCCCTCATTACTATCCTATTCGATAGTTAGTTTTTATAAGCACCATTGAAATTGTTGGTGCCATGTTGGAGGCAAAAGCACCAATACATGCATGGTGGTTGAAATTGTATCTCAAGATTATAGATGGTTGCATGAATACCAAGAGCATGGTCTCATAACATACTATTGAAGGAGGTCTTTCGTCGGTCTGATATCCTACACAAGGCAAGGACACCGTCGCTGTGGAGACCGAATAAGAACCATTGAATTAAACAATAATTAACTCACAATCAATGATAGAATAATGCAGTAAAGATGTGGAGAAAAATTTATTATAACTCTACAAAAGATGTGTATAGGTGCAAGTATTGTAGAGGTCGAACACAGGGAGCACATAAGATAGATTGGGCAATAAAAATCCAAAGGTTCCTTTCTTGTCTTTTTATTTTATTTTTTATGGGTTTTCAATTATATGATTTTTTATGGATTTTATTTTATAATTTTTAAATTTTAAATTTTATAATTTTTATTTTCTTTTTATATATTTTCTTATTTTTAACTTTCTTTGTAATATATGTAATATATGTAATATGTATATATAAGTAGATATAGGGATTATGTATTGCATGATAGATATATAGGATATAAGTATATGTAAAATAGAGAAAAATCTACCTTAAGTATAGTCCTTTTCATTTTTTTAAGGGTTTTTAAAATATATAGGGTATTTTTGATAAAAAATAATAATGTAAATATTAATATAAGTAAATATAGCTATATATATAAGATAGTATATATATAGATATAGCTATAAATACTTATAATGTCCAAAATAAAATATTTTTGTCTTTTTATATGTTTTCTCTATTTTTTAAATTTTTGTATAATTTTTACTAATTTTTTTGGATTTTTAGTTGAATAAAAATGTCAAAACAATGACTTATGCTAGTAGGCTGAATTCTTTTGGAAGTTAAAAATAAATAAAAGGCTCAAAATTTTCTAAAACTACTTTAATATTCACTGTATATTATAGATAAAATTTAGAAATAAGAACACATATTTTTGGGTTTTTCTAGATTTTTTAATAATTATCATAAGGATTTTGGAGCTTTTTAATTTTTAGAGTTTTTCTTTTGTTATTTTTAATGTTTTTTGGTCTGCAGTTACAAAATAGAATAATAAATAAGATCTAATTTTTTGGAATTTTTAGCAGCGATTTTATAATTTTTATTATTTTTAAATGCAAACTAGGAATAAATTCTCTATTTTTTATTTTTAATGAATAGAAAAATGAAGAAAAATGCCTTAAGAAAAATGTATGCAGTATAACACACTTATAGGCACCTAACCTAATCTTTTAGGATTTTTATAGCATAAATGATATTTAGTCAAAAATAAAATAGCAAAAAGAAAATGCAATGTTGGCGGGGACCTATATATAATTTCTTAGAAGTTTTCCTTAATTTTTGAACCCCAACAAGAAATCCAAGGGCATTCATGCAAAAACCCTAGATATATTCAATATAAAACACGTTGGTAGGGGTATTTTTGTAATTTTCAAAAAATGCAAGGTCCTTTATGCAATTTATCCAAAAATTATTACACTGGACTTGAATTTAAAGAACTAAAATGAAATAAAAATAACCTTACAAAATGCTTGCCCCCTCACGCGCACAAGCACGTGAGGTGACGTGGCAAGGGACCAAAATGTAATTAATGAAAAGCTAGGGTTCGGAGTACAAATTTTACAAAAATATTATAACTACAGAGTAAAGTTTTTAGACTTAAAACAAAATAAAATAATGTTAGGAATGACATTGCAAAATACCCCTCGCTAGCTATCCGACGGCTCTTGCTATCCACTTATCCACATGTCATCTCCACGTAGCACAATGTCGATTCACTGATGGAAGGTTGGATTAGATCCCTAGAGATTATCAAACGGTGATGTCATGTTTCGATCCTACGGTTGTACTTCAATTTGGGGGCAGAAGACAGATCCAACGCGTACTGCTCTTCTTGAAGAACAAGGAAGAGCGGTATGATCGGGCTCCTTCAATCGCTCATCTCCCACAACTCCAACGAGCAATCTCGCTACTCAGCAGCTTGGGAGGATCTTGGAAGTTGTCCACAGCGAATAGATATATCAAAAAGCTTCGGGAACCACTGATGGGGTCTCAGGAGGTTGGGGAAGCTCATGTGGACCTGGGAACCAAGTCCAGCTCAAAATTACCTCAAAGTGAGGCCTTTACCCTACAGAACCTGCATGGTAAGCTCATGAATACAAAAAGGGATGTCCACAGGTTCTGATTTGTGAAATGGGGCGAAATGAAGTCGAGCAAAGATCTCCGGTGGACAATAGTGGAGGAGACCTGAATATTTCAATCCATGAGGGCTCGAGGTGAATGGAATGGGTTGGGGCATAGGGAAAGTGAAGTGAATGAAATAGAAGTGAAAGGTGGGCCGGAGCATTGCTGAAGGACAGTGAAATGATGGAGCGCCGGTGAACTACGAATCTTAAATCTACGCCACTTCAGTGAATTAAAATACCAAATAAAAGTAGGAAATTAAAGCTACGGCTAAAGGCTACTTAAAACTATGCTTACACTATGGCTCGACCAACTGATGTGGGAGCTAGGTGGACCATTGGGTGGAGCTCGGTGGCGATGGTGGATCAATGCTCTTCCTATGCTCCTGCGCGCTGCAAATTGATGTGGAGGCAGTTGTCGCCATGCTCGACACATTGGGCTAAGGATCTAAGGGTGGAAACACATGAAGAGTGATAAAAAGTCAAACAGAGGTGATAGAAGGGCTTATGTATCAGGCGACTTAGATTGAGAATGGTGCTTGATTCAGCTACCCTCAGATCGAGATGAGATGCAAAAGTCATGTATGAATCAATCCGAGAAGATGAAAGAATCGATGGGAAAATTTCAAGGAAGAAGGGGGGTCTAGCGTCTGACAGAGCAAACATATAGAGGCCATAGAGTTGACCGAGGTCCACGTATGCTCGCTAGGCGACAAAATAGAGGGAAATTCCTTTATTAATTCAATTTTAAATATCAAATGCTTTTATTTGTTTATATTCAAAACATGAAAATATTTATTATTTTACGTAGTATTTTATTGTGATTTTTATTTATTTGTACAAGTTAATTTATTAGGTGTTTATTTTTACATGTATGATTATATGTATATTATACATATAAACCCTAAACCCTATAAATATATTTTATTGCAATTTTGAAGTTATTTGTACACTTAAATAAATATGTATATATAATATATATCTATATTACAAGTATACTCATCGATGTATTATAATAACTTATTTATTTATTTGTATTTTTAATGTATTTATTTTATCTTAATGATATATATATGTATTATGAATAATATTTACAAAGCTATAAAATATAAAATAATGGAAAATATAAAGAATAAAGAAATTGATTATTTTATATAACTAAATTGCACAATAAGAGCCCAAAACCTAACTTTTGCATCTTAACTCCAAATTGAATGAAACCACCTTAATTAAATACATAATTTAATTTTAGGATCAATAAAGGTGAGTTTATGAATTTTGAATTCATGTGGAGAAGATACATGTCTGGGATGTTTTCCTTTTGGCTTTTTATTCTAGGTGTCGGGCACATTGTGCATTATTTTTGAGTGAAATAAATTTTATATTTTTCTTGTATATTTATCTATAAGTTTCATGTTCGAAGTTTATTTATTTGAGGTATAAATAATAAATAATAAAAGAGGTCCCAAAATTAATTTATCAAGGAATAAAAATTAGGGGTTTATTGTGATTTTTGGCACTTACCTCCCCCTACTTTATTCCTTGTCAACTCAGTCATCCTGACGCCTAGGTCTCGGGGTTTACGTTCATTCAATCCTTAAGGTATTTCATTTCTTTTCTTTTCTTTTCTTTATTGTTTTTTGTTGGTATTTAAAACAATATTTTATGCAATATTTATAATATAAAATAACGAGTGTTATTTTGTATAAAATAATGATATATACAAGCATTTATCTATGATTAAAAGGCTAAAAGGAAAGAATAAAGGTGATGAGATGGAGATTCATCATCTCCCTATACTTGCCTTTGCTAGTCCCTAGCAAATACTTATGCCTATAAGTGCATATGAAGAAAAACAAAGAAAAGAAAAAGAAAGAACTTGTATTAATTTTAACTTTTAAACCTATCTTCATAAAATCAAAGTTTGGAGCCTAGTCGGACCTTTGGATTTTAGGTTTGATCGGAACCTCATTGGGAAGCAGACTTAAAACACAACAACCTCTAAGAACCACAAAACTCTTTCCAAGTCTCCTCAAAAGCCAGGTCAAGACAGGTCGATGTCATACATAGTCCCTTATGACTATGAGTTTAACTTGTACTGTGTTAGTGATATGTCCTCTCGATTGAAGCGGTAATAGACAGACTTCTCCAACATGGTAACCCTAATTCCCTAATCCAGTGACTCTTTCCTCTAGAAGCATGGTATTCCCTTTCTAAATTCAATTGCAACCGGCTCAAGAAGAGGAGATGGAGAAGAGAATGGATGGTAGCCAGTGTAGCTACCTATCCTAGGATGCTTGTCCATAGTAGCCAAGTCATTAGGATGTAGGCTCACATGGATCTTTAACTTTGAAGCTCGGACTTGCTTGTTGACTATATATACATTCCGACAAGAATTGATTTTTCCTTGATTTTTGCCCGTCCATTTTTTTGGAGTTTTTGATTTGGCATTTTTTGAATAATATTTACAACAACATTTACATATGGACTTTTTTCCCTTGTGACGCTCGGTCGTGGATCCGAGTACGCATTCAGACAACATTCATAATATTATATTTCGTTACCGATCGCATTAGGTTACTAAAATATAAGGAAAATTTTTCACCTATCTAAAAGACTTTCACAATTAAATTAAACAACCATAGAAGCAACAACAAATGTCACCAATTCACATTTCATTAATTTCCATATATAATTACATTTAATAAAAGAAACTACAATATGTACATGTATCCCAAAAAATAGAAGAGAAAGAAGACATTTACCTTATCTTGAACAAAATCTAAACATGTGTACCGTAAACAGAAACTGCGGAGCTCATCACCTAGCCGTCAGTCTACTATGATGCAGGCGCCTTGCCTGCCAACCATGCTAGGAACAAGAGAATGTCAAAAATTGTTGAATACAATCCATCATATTAAAAATAAAATGTAGTTCAGTGTTTGCAAAAGAAAGCAAGTAGATATGTATTTAAATTTAATGTTAACAAGCTACTTGCATAAAAGTGGATTTTCAAGTTGTTGAGTATGTAAATCCCCCCTGATCACCCATCACCCCATAAACTTTCCATATATAACATCTTCTTATATAATTAATAAAGAGTATGTAGGTCATTATCTTTTTATCACTTGGAGATCATGTTGATGGATTTAGGTATTGAGGATGATCAATCTCTGATCTGATCTTTACTTCTGTCTAATTTCTCAAGTGTAGTGGATAGTCTATTGTCTTGGTCTGAGTATGACCTCACACCATGACTTTAAGACATGAAGAATACCTTAGGGTGGGGTGCCTATGTAGGCATGTGGCGGAGTATAATGCATCCTAACAAAGTTTCCTACACGTCCACGAGATTCTCATGTCATCTGTAGTAGTAGTTCTAAGATCTGATTAAATGTCGACGATAGATGATTGACGATGGTTAATGATTTATATACCAAGCTCAACTGTAACCGACTCAGCTCTAACCCAAACTCAACTGTAGCCAACTCAACTGTAACTGACCCAACTATGGTCAACTCAACTGTAACTAACTCTCAACTGTAACTCATCGCCAAGACCTATTAGCCGAACGATAACCAAAACTCAAGCGGTGAGGAAGACTCCTAAGAGACTCTTTTGTCTCACCGTTTAAGTTGAAGTGCGGTCCAGTAGAGGGCTAGGTCTACTCCAAAACTACGCCCCTGGGACGGTGGGAGAGACACTCCAGAAAAGTCACTCCAAAACCAGCCCGACCGGTACGGGCTAACGAGCTCATAAGAAAAACTAAAACCGAGGCCTCCCAGCCTAGCTATACTAAAACACATGATCAACGGAACTGGTCAAAATCAAGATCCCAACGAAGAGTAAAAATGATGTGAGCTCGTGTAAAAACCGTACAAAGGATTAAGATCCTAGACCCACACACTTGACGGTCGCTGCCCTAACTAGGCTTCCTATCTCCCGCCCAGTTGAGGGTCATCACACCCTCACACGGTCAGGTGTAAGGGTTACCCTGACTGACACAATTAATTGTCATCACTGATGATTATCAAACCATATATCTGTGTCAACATCCATTATTAAGCTAAGGTTACTCTCAATAGATAATCTAGATAATGGCAATGGCTACCAATTCCTTTAAGAATTTTGTACCATGAATGTGGAATTTATTGTTTAAATTTTCACATTGATCATAGGGCCATCATGTCACTCTCATCTTAATAAAAAGCCAATCAAAGAACCACTTACAATATCTTACACCTCATCTAAACAATGAAAAATACTAAACGCATAGACCCTAAACAAAAAATAGTGAAATGCATAAGAAGCATGTAAACTAAGGACACAAACAACAACAAGTTATACTCACAAAACATGATATATAATTAAAATCTCAAATATTCACATTGTAATATGTAACACTAAGATGACTAGATCATAACAGTTAGATATTTTAATTAATGTATCCATAAGCATTGGACTATCATATGATAAACGGATTTATACTAATCCGACTTTCCAAGAATGATTTTTAAAAAATGAATTTCGATAATAGAAAAATATTTCCATACAGCATACAAGATCTGATAAATCCATCACCCAAGAACAGCAATTTTATAAAAGAATTTACCCCGAGCATTCAAACCCTGTGATATAACAATGGAAACGACATGCGAGAAGTGCATAAGTATACATTAAATTTCATATCCTTATCGAAAAAAACTACTTAACATTGCATACATCAACCATCAATCCTAACACCATGCTACCCATATACTATTACCAAAAGACAAGCATTTCAAAGCAAACTATAGCGTAGGTCAATGGAGTGAAGATGTTTCGAGGTGTTGCAATGCATAGGAATCCCCTAGCTTGCGCCAAACTATCATAGGACACGATCTACAGTTTGTATCTCAACATTATAGAAATGAATAAAGGGGACTTTTGTAACATGTAAATCATGCACCTTCTAACAATACTGCATGGGAATGCGAGCACAGAATTTTATGAATCTTCCACTTCTAACAAGTGCAAGATGCATCACTAATTAACACTATGTGTTTCTTCTTTCCTTTTCAACCCAAACTATATTATGTGTTGTCCTTTGATGACCTTATACATGTGTAAAGGACATATGTTAATGATGCGGTGCCCATTGCTTCCCCCATCCAAGCCTCCAACTTATCAAGTGCGTACTTAGTGAACTTGTCACTTTGAGAAATGTAGTGTACGCTTCTTCGTGTCAGTCGTAAAAACAGCTAATGCAATTGTAATAAGTATTCAACACCATAGTTATAATGGGAAAACTCCTTAATAATTTAAGAATAAAGTTGTAGCTTTCAAATAAGTTTACTGCAATGAACCAAACCTATAGCCACCATCAAATGCAATTGTCCATTATTCTTTTGGGTAATTATGGGAGTCAAATTGTTTGGCGGCGTTTTCATCATACTCTTTAAGCTTGTCCATGTAGGTATTCCGCTTTGATTGGGAATAGACATTCCCTTCCCTCATTACCATCCTATTCGATAGTTAGTCCTTTCCCCCATTACCATCCTATTCGTCAGTTAGTTTTTATAAGCATCATTGAAATTGTTGGCGCCATGTTGGAGGCAAAAGCACCAATACATGCATGGTGGTTGAAATTGTATCTCGAGATTATAGATGGTTGCACGAATACCAAGAGCATGGTCTCATAACATACTGTTGAAGGAGGTTTTTCGCCAGTCTTATGTCCTACACAAGGCAAGGACATCGTCGCTGTGGAGACCGAATAAGAACCGTTGAATTAAACAACAATTAACCCACAATCAATGATAGAACAATGCAGTAAAGACGTGGAGTAAAAATTTATTATAACTCTATAAAAGATGTGTATAGCTGCAAGTATTGTAGAGGTCGAACACAGGGAGCACATAAGATAGATTGGGCAATAAAATTCCAAATGTTCCTTTCTTGTCTTTCATGCAATATAGGATATAAGTATATGTAAAACGGAGAAAAATCTACCTTAAGTATAGTCCTTTTTATTTTTAAGGGTTTTTAAAATATATCGGGTATTTTTGATAAAAAAATAATAATAATGTAAATATTAATATAAGTAAATATAGCTATATATTATATAGGATAGTATATATATAGATATAGATATAAATACTTATAATGGCCAAAATAAAATATTTTTGTCTTTTTATATGTTTTCTCTATTTTTAAAGTTTCTTATAATTTTTACTATTTTTTTTTGGATTTTTTATGAATAAAAATGCCAAAACAAGGACTTATGTTAATAGGTTGATTCTTTTGGAAGTTAAAAATAGATAAAAGGCTCAAAATTTTCTAAATCTATTTTTAATATTTACTGTATAATATAGACAAAATTTTAAAATAAGAATAGATAGTTTTTGGTTATTCTAGATTTTTAATAATTATCATAAGGATTTTGGAGATTTATAATTTTTAGAGTTTTTTTATTTTGTTATTTTTAATGTTTTTTGGTCTACAGTTATGAAATACAATAATAAATAAGATCTTTTTTTTTGAATTTTTACCAGCGATTTTATAATTTTTATTATTTTTAAATGCAAAATATGAATAAATTCTCTATTTTTATTTTTATTTAATTGAAAAATGAAGAAAAATGCCTTAAGAAAAATGTATGCAGTATAATACAAATATAGGCACCTAACCTAATTTTTTTAGGATTTTTAGAGCATAAATGATATTTAATCAGAAATAAAATAGCAAAAAGAAAATGCAATGCAGACAGGGACCTATTTATAATTTCTCAGAAGTTTTCCTTAATCTCTGAACCCCAAAAAGAAATCCAGGGGCATTCATGCAATAACCCTAGATATATTCAATATAAAACACGTTGGTAGGGGTATTTTTGTAATTTTCAAAAAATACAAGGTCCTTTATGCATATTATCCAAAAAGTATTAGACTGGAACTGGAATTTAAAGGACTAAAATGAAATAAAAACATCCTTACAAAATGCTTGCCCCCTCACTCGCACAAGCACGTGAGGTGACGTGGCAAGGGACCAAAATGCAATTAATGAAAAGCTAGGGTTTGGAGTACAAATTTTACAAAAATATTATTACTACAGAGGAGAGTTTTTGGACTAAAAATAAAATAAAATAATGTTAGAAGTGACAGTGCAAAATATCCCTCGCTAGCTATCCGACGGCTCTTGCTATCCACTTGTTCACATGTCATCTCCACGTAGCACGACGTCGATTCATCGATGGAAGGTTGGATTAGATCTACAGAGATGATCAAACGGTGATGTCATGTTTCGATCCTACAGCTGTGCTTCAATTTGGGGGCATACGACAGATCCAACGAGTACTGCTCTTCTTGAAGAAGAGGGAAGAGCGGTATGATCGGGCTCCTTCAATCGCTCCTCTCCCACAACTCCAATGAGCAATCTTGCTACTCAGGAGCTTGGGAGGATCTTGGAAGTCGTCCGCAGCGAATGGATATATCAGAACGCTTCGGGAACCATTGATGGGGTCTCTGGAGGTTGGGGAAGCTCAGGTGGACCTGGGAACCAAGTCCAGTTCAAAATTACCTCAAAGTGAGGCCTTTACCCTCCAGAACCTGCATGGTAAGCTCATGAATATAAAAGGGATGTCCACAGGGTCTAATTTGGGTGAAATGGGGCGAAATGGAGTCGAGCGAAGATCTCCCATGGACAACAGTAGAGGAGACTTAATATTTCAATCCACGAGGGCTCGAGGTGAATGGAATGGGTTGGGGCATAGGGAAAGTGAAGCGAACGAAATGGAGGTGAAAGGCAGGCCGGAGCATAGCTGAAGGACGGTGAAACGATGGCCGGAGCTAAAGCTCTGATGAACTATGAATCTTACATCTACGCTACTTCAGTGAATTAAAATGCCAAATAAAAGTAGCAAATTAAAGCTACGGCTAAAGGCTACTTAAAGCTATGCTTACACTATGGCTCGACCAGCTGATGTGGGAGCCAGTTGACCATTGGGTGGAGCTCGATGGCGATGGTGGATCAACGCTCTTCCTATGCTCCTGCGCATTGCAAATTGATGTGGAGGCAGTTGTCTCCATGCTCGACACATTGGGCTAAGGATTTGAGGGTGTAAACACATGAAGAGTGATAAAAAATCAAATGGAGATGACACAAGGGATTATGTATAGGGCGACTTGGATTGAGAATGGTTCTTGATTCAACGACCCTAAGATCGAGATGAGAGGCTGGCGTGAAAGTGCATTGATCGAGATGCAAAAGTCGTTGACGAAACAATCCGAGAAGATGAAAGAATCGATGGGAAAATTTCAAGGAAGAAGGGGGGGTCTAGCGTTTGACAGAGCAAACATATGGAGGCTAGAGAGTTGACCGAGGTCAACTGAGATCGGTCTCCTGTTGGTCTATGTATGCTTGCTAGGCGACAAAATAGAGGGAAAATCTTTTATTAATTCAATTTTAAATATCAAATGATTTTATTTATTTATATTCAAAACATTAAAAATATTTATTATTTTACGTAGTATTTTATTGTGATTTTTATTTATTTTTACAAGTTATTTTTTTAGGTGTTTATTTTTACATGTATAATTATAAGTATATTTACCTATATAATGGGTATTTTATTTTTATTTTCTATTTTGGATTTTATTTTTTTATGTACTTATTTTATATTTTTATAACTTAATTAAATACACATAAATATATTTTTATTGCAATTTTGAAGTTATTTGTACACTTAATTAAATATGTATATATATATTATATATGTATATTACAAGTATACTCATTGATGTGTTATAATGCACTTATTTATTTATTTGTATTTGTAATGGATTTATTTTATCTTAATGATATAATGAAAAATATAAAGAATAAAGAAATTGATTATTTTATATAACTAAATTGCACAATGAGGACCTAAAACCTAACTTTTGCATCTTAACTCCAAATTGAATAAAACATCCTTAATTAAATATATAATTTAATTTTAGGATCAATAAAGGTGAGTTTGTGAATTTTGGGTTCATGTGGAGAAAATACATGTCTGGGAAGTTTTCCTTTTGGCTTTTTATTCTGGACGTCGGGCACATTGTGCATTATTTTTGAGTGAAATAAATTTTATATTTTTCTTTGTATTTTTATATATAAGTTTAATGTTCAAAGTTTATTTATTTGAGGTATAAATAATAAATAATAAAATAGGTCCCAAAATTAATTTATTGAGGAATAAAAATTAGGGTTTTATTGTGATTTTTGTCTCTTACCCCCCCTACATTATTTCTTGTCGACTCAGTCATCCTGATGCCTAGGTCTTGGGGTTTACGTTCATTCAATCCCTATGACATTTCTTTTCTTTTCTTTTCTTTATTATTTTATTTTGGTATTTAAAACAATATTTTATGCAATATTATAATATAAAATAATGAGTGTTATTTTGTATAAAATAATGATATGTACATGCATTTAGCTAGGGTTAAAAGGCCAAAATGAAAGAATAAAGGTGATGAGATGGAGATTCATCACCTCCCTATACTTGCCTTGATAGTACCTAGCAAATACTTATGCCTATAAGTGCATATAAAGAAAAACAAAGAAAAGAAAAAGAAGGGACTTGGATTGATTTTAACTTTTAAACCTATCTTCATAAAATCAAAGTTTGGAGCCCAGTCTGACCTTTGGATTTTAGGTTTGATCGGAACCTCATTGGGAAGCAGACTTAAAACACAATAGCCTCTACGAACCACAAAACTCTGTCCAAGTCTTCTCAAAAGCCAGGTCAAAACATGTCGATGTCATACATAGTCCCTTATGACTATGAGTTTATCTTGTACTGTGATAGCGATATGTAGCTCCTCTCGACTGAAATGGTAATAGACAGACTTCTCCAACATGGTAACCCTAATTCCCCAATCCAGTGACTCTTTCCTCTAGAAGCGGGATATTCCCCTTCTAAGTTCAATTGCAACTGGCTCAAGAAGAGGAGATGAAGAAGAGAATGGATGGTAGCCAGTGTAGCTACCTATCCTAGGATGCTTGTCCATAGTAGCCAAGTCATCAGGATGTAGCCAAGCCCGGACTTGCTTGTTGACTATATATACATTCCGACGAGAATTGATTTTTTTGCCCGTCTAATTTTTTTGGGGTTTTTGATTTGGCATTTTTTGAATAGTTTTTAGAACAACATTTACATATGGACTTTTTCCCCTTGTGATGCTCGGTCGCGGATTCGAGTACCCATTTACACAACATTCACAATAATATATTTTGCTACCGATCGCATTAGGTTACTAAAATTTAGGGAAAATTTTTCGTATTTCAAAATAACTTTCACGATTAATGTAAACAACCACAGAACCAACAACAAATGTCACCAAGTCACATTTCATTAATTTCCATATACAGTTACATTTAATAAAAGAAACTGCAATACCGACATGTATCCCAAAAAATTGAAGAGAAAGAAGGCATTTACATTATCTTGAACAAAATCTAAACATGTGTACCGTAAACAGAAACTGCAGAACTCAGTACCTAGCTGTTAGTCTACTGTAATGCAGGAGCCTTGCCTGCCAACCATGATAGGAACAAGAGAATGTCAACAATTGTTGAATACAATCCATCATATTAAAAATAAAATGTAGTTCAATGTTTGTAAAAGAAAGCAAGTAGATAGGTATTTAAATTTAATGTTAACAAGCTACTTGCATAAAAGTAGGTTTTCAAGTTATTGTGTATGTAAAATTTCTGATCATCCATCACCCCTTAACTTTCCTTATATAACATTTTCTTATATTAATTACTGAAGAATATGTAGGTTCTTATCTTTTTATCACTTATAGATCATGTTGATGGATTTAGGTATCGAGGATGATCAGTCTCTGATATGATCTTTACTTCTGTCTAATTTCTCAAGTGTAGTGGATAGTCTATTATCTTGGTCTGAGTATGACCTAACACCATGACTTTAAGGCGTGAAGAATACCTTAGGGTGGGGTGTCTCTGTAGGCATGTGGTGGAGTATAATGCATCCTAACTAAGTTCCCAACACGTCCACTAGATTCTCATGTCATCAGTAGTAGTAGTTTTAAGATCTGATTAAATGTCAATGATAGATGATTGACGATGGTTAATGATTTCTGTACCAAGCTCAACTATAATCGGTTCAGTTGTAACCCAAACTCAACTGTAGCCAACTAAACTATAACCAAACCAAATGTAGCCAACTCAACAGTAACCAACTCTCAACTGTAACTCATCGCTAAGTCCTATTAGCGGAACGGTAACCAAAACTCAAGCGGTGAGGAAGACTCCTAAGAGACTCTTTTGTCTCACCGTCTAAGTCGAAGTGCGATCCAGTAGAGAGCTAGGCCTGCTCCAAAACTACGCCTCTGGGACGGGTGGGAGAGACAATCCAAAAAAGTCACTCTGAAAACCAGCCCGACCGGTACGGGCTAACGAGCTCATAAGAAAAACTAAAATCGAGGCCCCCCAGCCTAGCTACCCTAAAACACATGATCAACGGAACTGGTCAAAAATCAGGATTCCAACAAAGAGTAAAAATGCTGCAAGCTCGCGTAAAAACCATACAAAGGATTGGGATCCTAGACCCACACACTTGGCGGTCGCTGCCCTAGCTAAGCTTCCTATCTTCCGTCCAGTTGAGGGTCATCGCACCCTCACATGGTCAGGTATAAGGGTCACCATGACCGGCACAATTAATTGTCACCACTGATGCTTATCAAACCATATATCTGTATCAACATCCATTATTAAGCTAAAGGTGTACTCTTACTAGAAAATCTAGATAATGGCAATGGCTACCAATTCGGTCCTTTAAAAATTTTGTACCATGAAAGTGGAATCCGTTGTTAAAATTTCATATTGATCATAAGGCCATCATATCATTCTCATCCTAATAAAAAGCCAATCAAAGAACCACTTACAATATCTTAGACCTCATCTAAACAATGAAAAATACTAAACGCATAGACCCTAAACAAAAAAATAGTGAGATGCATAAGAAGACTGTAAACTAAGGACACAAACAACAATAAATTATACTCACAAAGCATGGCATATGATTAAAATCTCAAATATTCACATTGTAGTCTGTAACACTAAGATGACTAGATCATAACAGTCAGATATTTAGCTAATATATCCATAAGCATTGGACTATCATATGACAAACGGATTTATACTAATCCGACTTTCCAAGAATGATTTTTAAAAAATGGGAATTCGATAATAGAAAAATATTTCCATACAGTATAAAAGATCTGATAAATCCATCACCCGAGAACACAATTTTTATAGAAGAATTTACCCTGAGCATTCAACCCCGGTGATATAACAATGGAAATGACATGCTAGAAGTGCATAAGTATACATTAAATTTCATATCCTTATTGAAAAAAGCTACTTAACATTGCATACATCAACCATCAATTCTAACACCATGCTACCCATATACTATTATCAAAAGACAAGCATTTCAAAGCAAACTATAGCACAATGATTGTAGAAAATGAAGGATTCCAATAGATTAATTTTAAAAGAAAATCACAACATCTAAAAAAATGTAAGGCAAAACAAAATCTTCAAATGTTGTATGTATGTAACTGCCAAGAGCCCAACCATTTACACCGATGCAGGGAAAGATAACTAACTTTATGGCCTTTAATTTATTAACATACGTATAATAAATATTAACATAATAAGAGAACCATCAGAACTAATATCAAAGATCAATAAATCAAATTAAAAATATCAACAATAAAATTTTCATAAAGAAACAATCCATCAACAAGCTTGCACTAAAACCAACCAGCAAAAGACATCCTTAATAAATTCATATGAATCAAGAAATTATCCGAGATAACTAGCGAACCACTTCAACAATGCTCTCAAGCGTGCTCAAAATTTTAAATTTATTATGGAAAAGACGCGTACTAGTGGTAACAATCAAGAAAGAAAGGAGAGGAAATGGATATGAACCGTGTAAGATTTTTATAAATAGCAACAAAGGGGAATTTGACTTGTACAAAAACTTGGAAGGAAGAAAGAGGAGGTGTAATTGTACCTTTAGATTTTTTACTTTTGGAAGAAATGGGTTTGCATGCAACAGCCCATGACCTCCAGCTGCTTGGATTTGTAACAGGTTGCAGTAGGTTGATGAAGATGTAGCAACTCCAGCACCTGAACAGGGCTGCAAATGGCTCCAGGTCAAGCAACAAATGGCTGCCTAATTGGAGTAGATGACCATGGAGAGGAGGGATGAAGCTTTCCAATAGCAACAGCTTGAGGAGGAGGACAAAAGCTCCTCTCAACCGAAATGGAGGAAGAAGGGGATCTTCGGTGGCATTTCTTATAGAGAGAAATTGGAGGGAAATGGGAATGAGAATGGAGCTTTTGGGTTGATATAAGTAAGGAAAATGGGAGTACCTTTGATTGCTAAGGGATTACTGGAAGTGAAGTGGGGGAGGAATTTAGATGTCATATGGCTGTCTGCTGCTAGCTGCTAAAAAATTATTTAAATTATATTTTTTTAAAACCATTTCCATCACTTATTTGAGACACCGAAGTCATATGTATTTGCATCTAGGATATCCGATTCTAATGCACAATATTTTGTTTTGACCTTCTATTAATGATGATCAAACAATATAAATTTCACACTTTTTTGATCCAAGATTGATGTAGAAATTAACGAAATACAATCTTGATTTTATAATCAAATTTCACGATTTAAATTATCAAATGACCTCTGATCGATGGGTGATCGATTTTGTTGGTCTTATTTCATCGATACAGATTTTCTGATGGTCTCGGTTTACTTTGCGGTTTCAAATTGCATTGCGGCTATTCCGATGGCACGTATTGCGATGCAATCAACATTTGGTTGACTGCGTCCGAACGAAATTGAACTAAAACTTATAGGTCAATCTGGGTTTATTCAATATTGTTTAAATATTAATTGATTACTCAGATCCTTAATTAGGTTAGGTTCAGGTTATTCGGATCCAGACGTCACACCCCTTGAGCCCGTAAATTGTTCCTCTTTTCAAGAATTATTGCAACCCACAACACCTTGTCATTAGACTTCATGGCTACTGAATTGGGGTGGGGCACAATGGCCACAGAATTGTGACTTCGTATGTTTCCATTCTCTTGTGTCTCATGCCAGAAAATCCATCCCTATACCACTTCAACTAAGTTGAGCAAAGTGTAAGGTGCAGGTGTGCAAGCTAGGTCATTGCCGACAAGAGTCATGTGTGTGTTCCAAAATATTCTACTTAGGCAGTCAACGTGATATTTAACCAAATCTTGTGGTCTCAAAGAATTAAGTCTAGTAGACTTGAAGCGCCTCAATTCCAGTTCCTATAAGGTTCCTGTGATTAAGTGGATTAAGATCCAACCGAGCACCAATCTTCAGTTTTTATTTAGACAAGTTCAATTTTTATTATCAATCCGAAAAAAAGAAAATGCTATGTACATTGCAAGAAATTTTGTTTGAAGCAATTTTCTATTTTGAATTTTTATGGATTTTTGAAAAGTTTTGCAATTTTTTATGCAATTTTTAAAAATATTTTGTAAATTTTTATGGAGTTTTGAGTACAGGTAAGTAAAAGAAATATGTACAACTATTTACACGGAAGTGCATCTATATTTACAAGAGTGAGGTTGTATTTTGACATAGGGAGACGTATCAAGCTTATTAAAAGTCTAGTGGCGAAAAGGCATCCCTCCCCTTTGGGAGATCGCCTAGCATGTCCTTTATTTAGAACGGGCCAGGCCTCGATTCCCAGCCCCCCCCCAATTAGTAGACCAACCTGCTATAATATTTCCAAAAACACCTAGCGAAGATATGGCAAACAAATAAAGTAGGGGACAACAGTTTCCTCGCTTGGGGAAGAAGAACATTCATATAGCGACACAATTTACAAGTTAACTGTTAATGATTATTTGCAAGATTTTATAAGATTTTTATACACTTTTGAAAGGATTTTTATTGGAGCAATTATTTACACAAGGCTTCCAAAACATTTGAAATCGTTTTTGCAAATATTTTGAAAACTTATTTTTGCCAATAATTTTACAAACATTTACAAAGATTGAAAATCATTTTGCAAATATTTTCCAAATAGTATATATAGATTTTTCAAAGTATTTTTGCAGAGATTTTTCAAATCATTTGCAAAATAGATTTTCAAAAAGTTTGTTTACACAAATAAAAGAATTTTTTATAAACAAAAGGATTTTATATAAGTTTGAAAATATTTTACAAAAGTTTTCTAAATAGTTTTCAAAAGATTTTGCAAGACATTTTTCAACCATTTTTCAAAATATTTTGCAAAACATTTTAAACTCAATTTATTGCTTGTATTTACAAAGATTTCTTGTGTATTTTATTAATTAGCCATATTAAAAAAATACAAAAATATAATTTATGGATAAAGTATATAAAACACATATATGACCCCAGATACTTAACTTGAGTTATATCCTGATAGATCAGAGAGAAAAGAAGAAGACATAACTTGTACTGAGTATAGAAAATCCTATACCACAACAAGTAAAGAATGAAGGAATGAGAAGTTGATCGCCCCCTATACTTAGGATCAATTAATACTAAGTATAGCAAACTGTAAACAAAGCAGGGAGGGTCAAGGATGGGAATGAACAAATCATCAACTCGGTCTGTCTCCCCTTATACTTAGGGTGAAAGATCCCTAAGTATAGCATGGAATATCAACAAAAGAGGAGAAAGAAGAGGGATCAAGAAACCAACAAAAAGAAAAAAAATACATTGCGGGAATGTACGCATCATTCCCCCTATATTTAGGGTAGGAGATCCCTATGTATAGGCAATAATAGGAGTGACAAAATGGAACCAAGAAAGAACAATTAGATCTACACCCCCTATTCTTAGGACAAAGTACGTCCTAAGTATAGATACAAACATCCGAGAGTAAATCTAGGGTGTAGGAGAAATGGAAGAAAAAGGGAATGGAAGACGAAATACTCATATACAAGAGGTGTGGATTGTTGAGGTGCCTCTCGACAAGCGCTAGGTTTTACACCCCTAGCCAGGCGTAAAGGTTAGGATAATGTTGTGTCAAGGTTTAGGATGACATTTGTCAGGCGAATGGCGTACTCTTGCCGTCATCCCACAGTGAGACTGATGATGAAATTATAAAGAACATCCGTATATGCAATCAGTTGGGTGAATACCATCGGGAGAAGAGAAATGAAAACTAAGCCAGGGTCCGGTGGTTCAGAAGACATCGTCGGCTTGGAAGAAAGGAGTGAGTGATCAAGGCTGAAAAAATAAAACATGGAGAAGGATGAATCAGTAATGGAATCCTCCGCATTAATTATAGTCTCACAAATATACAAAGAGTAAAGATCATGAGACTCTCTAAGAAATTGGACAACCGATGGACATATGGTTGAAAGATCAGAGTTATCATCGAATACCATAAAGCATGGCTCGTCCTCACGAGGGTCATCGAGAGAAGCAGACTTAAAGGAGTTACATGAATCGGATGACTCATTCTCTACAATCAACAGATTGACTGCACAATGAAGGATATGAAGAATCCTTAAGCACATCATGGAATCGTGAGGATCTCATCATCTACGATCGAGAGCGACTAGTCGCACTAGTTGCTTGGGGCTGGGGAATTTAAAAATGTTAAACGATGAAACCACATGATCCAAGAACACTTCTCGGATCATTTCATCTAACCACATATTATATGAAGGAATACCTCTTGTAGCATGGTTGTGATCGAGTCTCTAAACAAAGAGACCTCTAGTCTCAAGTCCAATTTGTCAGAGGAGATGCTTGTGAGCACGGAGATGAATTACGTGCTTCTCGCAATTCAAGTTGTTGATCCAAGTAATGAATCTCCTGATCATGTCTCACGAGTGAGGCTCACCAAAGGAGAGTGAGATCCACGAGTAGTCGAGACAACAACACAACAACGATGCGATGACGATGGTGACCTTCTCTTTAGGGATAAGGTGGATGACCACCCAAGATGGAGAGAGAGTTGGCTTGGGGCTTGAGAATGAGAGAGAGAGAGCAATAGTTGTTGCAACTTGAAAAGCAAGGGGTGCCTCTTCTTATATAGTATTTTGGGAGTCCATGGATCTCAATCCATGGACAATACAAAATCAATGGATGAGATTGATTTGTGTTTCTTTCAAAGGTCATGATTTGGTTGTTAAACACAACAACAATTAACTTAATTTAATTTAATACATATATTGAATAATCAATATAAATTAATTTCAAATTAAGTTAATTATCCTTGGAGATAATTGGAAAGGAGATTAACCTCCTCCCACAAAAGGGGGATGACAACCCATTCCAATTAGGACTTGGTGGTAGTCCACCACCTTTAGTGGAAGTTGGCAATCTCCTTCCAATTCCATGAGATTACATTATCTTTGAAAATCTCCAACATTATCTCACAAAGATAATTCATAATTATCTTATGAACATTGCAATCATGCCATTGGAAATGTGTGAACCACATTCACAACCCAAAATAAAAAGGTAAATTATATTTTCAATTAATTATCCAATGTGAATCCAATTCACATCAATAATTAATCAACAAATATAAATTACAATAGGCTCTCTCTAATATATTATAAATCACATTTATAATATACATAATAATTTGGATAGTGATATCCACATTATTCTTATCCATAATAAATAAATTACATTTAATTATATTGGATCATCATTCTCATGCATCTAAATAATATGAATCAAAGTCGTATTATTCATGATAAGTAAATCAAATTTAATTATCCATTTCTCAATGCTTGGATATAAATAAACAATGGAATTATTCTTGAACTCTGTCAAGAATAATGCGCTTTCTCTGCATATACTTGGAGATAAGGACAGGGCGATTGTATGTTCCACGTACAGTGATCTGGATATTGAGATCCCATCTCAAATCCAGATCCCATGGACCTCTCATAGATGCTTTATTAAATCAAGATCGTAAATCTAATCTTCTCATTGCATCTGGATCATATTTAGATCAATGTACAATACTTGGATCAAGATCGGATCACTTCTCTACTGAGAGGAGTCACTAAAATCCAGACATGCTTCATAACTCCCTCGGAATGGAAGCGTCATGGTTATACAATCATTTATGATTACATCACCCTCAAGTATTCCTAATACCTATACATCCTACATACTGGAAGACCTATGATAAACCCAAAGACATAGATCAATTTACACTATCATCTTTTAGGGTTTCATCATTAAGTTTCTCATTCGGTCATTAGGAGTTGGTATTGATCATATGCCTTCCAAAAGCATATATCATACCTTCAAATTCTTGTCATGCTTCCAAAGCACGATGATTATGCAAGGAATTTTATCGGTCCCAATACATCATGAGTGACATGTCCTCCGATTCACAAGTGAACCTATATGATCCCTTTGAGAGATCATATTACTCATATGCCCTCATTTGCACATCAGCTTGCTAGTGTATAGATCCTTATTAGGCCATAAACCTATTGGTCTGCCAAATGTACATACTTAGACATATAGCAACACATCAGTCTCCGATCAGAGGATGTGTGCCTATATCGTGATAGCATACGGCATAGGACTTGGTTATCTTGATCTTGTTAAGTGAACTCTTTGACCTAACTAATCTGACACCTCCAAATCTTTATTCCCATGCAGAGGACCTGAATCAAGAGGTCGATCAAATATCAATCAAATGAGGAAGGATTGCCATCTCCTACTTAGGATGGAGATCATCTCTTAACAATCATTTGACGATGCGTGATGAGTCCTCAATCTAACTCTTTAGACTTTCATCCAAGCACCGACCTCTATGATTAAACCTTTGAATTAACTGGTGTCTGATCATCAAGATGGCCATGGTACATAACCCTAATTGTCCTAAGGGACCTTATAGTGCATTCATTCATTTAATCTCAGATAGGGAGTGAACTAACCAATAAATTTTATTGATAAATCAAACATTACAATAACATTTATTGTAGGAATGGTTCGCATCGGGCTCACATGGCTAACAATCTCCCACTATCCTTCAGAATCATTCAGGTTCAATCCTCAAATCATACTTATTACATGCTCGTCGAAAACCTTCTGTGTCAAAGGTTTGGTAAGGGGATCCGCAACATTGTCGGCAGATGCCACCTTTGTGATGACGATGTCACCACGCTTTTGAATCTTCCGAATGATGTGGTGTTTTCTTTCCATGTGCTTGCTTTTTTGATGCCAACTGGGTTCCTTCGCTTGGGCAATGGCTCCCATGTTATCCAAAGTAGCTGGATGGGAGTATCAGAGGAAACTACTCCACATTCTAGGATGAATTTGTGCAACCACACCGCCTCCTTTGCAACATCCCATGAGACAATGTATCCGGCTTCTATTGTTGAATCGGTCGTAATGTCCTGCTTCTTGCTTCTCCAGCTCACAACACTACCGTTCAACTGGAACACAAACTCTGATGTCGACTTTCAATCATCAATATCTGTCTGGAAGTCTGAATCTGTGTATCCCAAGACTTGGAGATCACCATCTCCATAGACCAAGATATAATCTTGCATCTATCTTAGATACTTGAAAATGTTCTTCACCGCATTCCAGTGTTGTTCTCCATAGCAGGATTGGTAACGACTTACCACTCCTACTGCATGGCAGATATCTGGCCTTGTACACATCATGGCAAACATTAAGCTTCCTACATCTGATGTGCAGGGGCATCCAACCATGGCTTTCTTTCCTCAACATTTTGAGGAGCCATCCCTTTATATACGTGGATACCTTGCCTTAAGGGAAGAAAACCTTTCTTGGAATTCTCCATATCGAAATGCTCCGATATCTTCTTATTGTACCCATATTGTGATAATCCCAATATCCTTTTTTCTCGATTTCTGAACAACTTTAGACCCAAGATGTAAGAGGCTTCTGCAAGATCTTTCATCTCGAAGGTATGGGATAATCAAATCTTAACACTGGTCATCATCACTGTATCATTCCCAATGATAAGGATGTCATCTACGTAAAGCACGATGAACACAATGGCACTCCCACTAAGCTTTTTGTACGCACACTGTTCATCCAAATTCTGCACAAAATCATAACTCTTTATGGTTTCGTCAAATCTGATGTTCCATCTATGAGAAGCTTGTTTGAGACCATAGATGGATTTCTTCAGTTGCATACTTTACCTTCCTCGGTTATGAAGCCCTGGGGCTTCTCTCTATAGATATCCTCCTCAAGGTATCCATCAAGGAAAGTTGTCTTGACATCCATCTGCCACATGTCATAGTCAAGAGATGCAGCTATAACTAGCAGTGTCCTGATGGACTTAAGCATAGACACATGAGAGAATGTCTCATCATAGTTGATGCCTTCTCTCTATGTGTAGCCCTTGGCTACGAACCGTGCATTGAAAGTCTCTACTTTCCCATTAGGTCCCCCTTTTCTCTTGAAGATCCATTTACACCCAATGGGTTTTACCCCTTTAGGTGGATCCTCTAGGGTCCATACACCATTCTTATGCATGGAGTCAATTGCTGACTTCATTGCTAGCATCCATCTATCAATGTCATGATCCGTGAGTGCTTCATCAAATGAAGCTGGATCACTGTCAGTTTCACCTAGCACATAGAATCTATACCTTTCAAGTGCTACAACTACCCTCGAACTCCTTCAAAAAGGTACATGTGTTACATCTTCATTTACTTCCTTAGTTTCCGATTCAGGAAACTCAGTATCCTCAGGAGATTTAATAGTTCCTTTACTTCATTTTTGTCTTGACTCTTAAGGAAGTTATCCTTCAGAAGTTTTACATCTCTAGAGATAAAAATCTTTTGGGTCTCAGGGTCACAAAGCTGGTATCCAATACCATCCGTAAAATACCCAATGAAGTAGCACTCACGAGTGCAAGATTCCAGCTTACTTGCGTCCATGCTTTTCGCATGGACTGAGCAACCCAAAATCCTTAAGCGTCTAACACTAGGTTTAGTTCCATACGAAAGATCATGAGAAGTTTTAGGTATGGATTTGGTAGGAATCTTGTTTAGGATATATATTGTATTCTCCGCTGCATATCCCTAGAAACAAAGTGGTAAATGTGCTTTACTCATCATTGAACGAATCATATCCATGATAGTCCCGTTACGTCTTTCAGCAACACCATTAAGTTGGGGAATTCCAGGAGGAGTGTGATTGGAGACAATTCCATTCTCTTTAAGGTATTCCTTAAACTCATCTGGGAGGTACTCACCACCTCGGTTTGATTCTCAACCAAAGCCTTGAACTCTTTGAACTTTTCAAAGATTTTAGATTTATGATGTAGTAAGAAGATAAACCCATATCGTGAATGGTCATCAATAAACGTCAAATAATATCAATATACATTTTGGGTCACGGTCCTGAAGGGACCACATACATCGGTATGTATTAGGTCTAGAATACCCTCTCATCGTGTAACCTTGTTATGAAAAGACATCCTAGTCATTTTACCTCAAATTTAATGTTCAAAGGTAGGAAGAGATTAAACCTGTAGAAAATCTAAGGTTCCATCCTTTATCAATCTGTTGATCGTATCAACAGATAAATGACCAAGCCTTTGATGCCAAATCATATTCGAATGATTTCCATCCTATCTGGTTGTTTTATAGTTTTTATTAGTGGTATAACATTCATGACATTTTCATAATGCACAATTCATATAGTCCATCAAAAGTCAAAACACCATCCACACTTTGTTTATCATAACGATTTATGACTACTTTATTACAGAATAGAAATGAATATCCATTTCTAACAAGCTTAGATATATATACAAGGTTTTCCCGACTTCTGGTACATAAAGACACTCTTTAAGTAAAAGGACTCTCTTCCTGACGACGACTGCTGCAACAATTGCATCATATCCCATCTAGATGACTATCTCCCCTTCATCAAGATTCCTAGTTTCCTGAAATAGATGCAACAAATTGCATACATGAACAGAAGCACTATAATCTATGACCCAACTAACTTCTTGTCTAACAAGAAAATTGGTTTCAATGATGAAATTAGATCTCATACCTGTTGGGGCTTTACCTTTGTCAGTAGACTTCAGGTAATTCGGGCCGTTACGCTTCCAATGCCCCGACTTCTTGCAGTGATGACAGACATCGATTTTCTTCAATGCTATCATAGTGGGAGCATTAGAAGATGAGAGAACACCTTGACTCCTCTTTTTTCACTTTTGGGCCGGACCCTTCCGAGAACCTTGGTTCTGACTGTGCTTTCCTTTGACTTGTGCAACCATTACACTGCCAGAGGGGATATCTTTCTTCATTATGTCTTCTACAGACTTTAATGCAGCCAATAGCCCAACATTAGTATAGTTTACTTTGCTCATGTGGAATGTGACCACAAAGCTACTGAAAGACTTAGGGATTGACAACAGAATGAAGTCATCCTGTATATTCATGTCAGCCCCTAGGGTTTCTAGCTCAGAAAGGTACCCAAACATTTTGAGTACATGATCTTCGATAGAAGTCCCTTCCTACATCTTGCAGCAAATAAGTTCTTTCATGATATTATAACATTGTGTGCGGTTTACATCAATGAACATTTTTCTCAGATTCAATATAATGTCTTGGTAAGTGTTCATGCCCATATGTAGCTTCTGAAGCACGTTGGACAACGAACCTAGAATATAACACCTTGCCAAAGTATGATCTTCATCATATTTCTCATTAAATTTAATTTATTCCGATGTCAGAGGGTCTGTGTACTTGTCCTTGGATAACACATAAGATATGCGTTTCGTAGAAAGGATAAGATCCAAATTATAGATCCAATCCGAGTAATTTGGTTCGGTCAACCGATTGACCTCCATGAGTATGCTAAGTGGGTTCATGGACTTCATTTTCTGAAATTAAGAATGCACTATATTAGAACATATAAATAACTATATATTCAATTTAAATTCTTTGATTAAGGATTTTTAATCAAATTTGTCTTGCCTTTTTAACTTTGAAGTTTCATTCCCTTAATCACCTTCAAAGCAAGAGATATACTTACCGATATATCTCTAGCAAGAACTAGGATCTCCTTTTCTACCTTAGTTACATCCCATTAATATGAGAAACTGCAACTCGGGTAAAAAGAAGCGGGAACACATTCCGCTTTACAAGTTCAACTTGCATTCCCAATTTGGTCTTTAACACCTAGGCCCACCACCCCTAAGGTGATGTTGACTCACTATTAATTGAACCAACCGTCAATAGGAATAGCACTCACTATGCACAATCCAAAATCACTCCAATAACATGAGGAATTGATATTGGGAACACTACACATACGACCTTACTCTTTCAAGAAGCAAAGAGCTCGATCCAGATGCGCTTGTATGGATGAGCTATCACTTCAGACTGGTGTCTCCTACATACAATCCCTTACGAACGAAACCCTTCTCCTAAACGAGAGACCATGGATGTCACTTATGTGATCCTCCATATCATGTTCAAATTCTAATTAATATCACGAATCATATTCACATAATTAATTCCTCCTAGGGAAATACAACTCTATTCATAATAGAGTATTTTAATTGGATATGATTCATTTAATCATATTAAATCAATCATCAATCCAATTTAATTAACCAACAAACTTGATTGTTACTTGAAGGATGGTATAATCTCAAAATACGCATTATTCAAAATTTAATAATTAGAAAAATACATCATGATTGCTTCAAGCATTATCCTTTCCTTACCCGCTGTCATGGCCAGTTCTAACGGGAGTGGGATAGACCGCTCGTATAGCAACCTACTACCCCAACGCTCCCTGACTAGATACCATATCCGCCTCAGACGATTTGATTATTTTGTATTTGAGATGATAATCGGATTTTCAACCGAAGTTATACCATATAATAATAATCAAAACCATTTTGATTAATATTATAAGGAGATTTGCTGAACAAATCCTCAGTCCTATTCAAGTAACGAAGTTTTACATGTAGAGATTATCCTACAACTATTGTAGGATAAACTAGGTTTTTCATGAAACGCTCATTCAATGATGACTGATGGTTAATCAATTATTTACATAAATAAATATTAATCATCAATTAATCACGGCAAATCCCAATATCCTTGATTAGCATTGAATGATAAACAATTTAAGTAAGAGATCTTGATGATCCAATCATCATCCGACCCATCTCCACTAAAAATGGAATATCCAGGGCAAACAGAGTCAGAATCATGCGAAATAAAATCATGCGGTTTACTGGATTGATTCTATACCTAATTAAAGTGTTTATTTCATGTTTCATATAGGAAAACAATAAGCAAAAATAGTTTTGTTATAGATCCATGAATACATGTAATAAAATTTTATAGCAGGAACTATTCGAATCAATTTCGTACCCTTATAGTACCAATTAAAGGTTACTACTTTTGGGCATATATAAAAATTATAAATAAATTTTATAAACTAAAAAACATGCCCAAGCAGTGCACAAACTTTTGGATTTTATTTCATCAAAAACTGATTCGAATCTTGCATCCAATGCAAAAAAAATGATTCTCACGCATCCAAAACATGAACCATGATCGTCTAGGTTTTGGATCATATCCAAGACCTGACCAAGGTACTGATACCACTTGAAGGATATGGAAGAATCCTTAAGCGCATCACAGAAATGTGAGGATCACATCATATATGATCGAGAGCGACTAGTTGCACTAGTCGCTCGGTGCAACGGAATTTAAAAATTTTAAACGATGAAACCACATGATCCAAGAATACTTCTCAGACCGTTTCATTTAACCACATACTAGATAAAGGAATACCTCTTGTAGCGTGGTTGTGATCGAGTCTCTAAACAAAGAGACCTCAAATCTCAAGTCTGACCCGTCAGAGGAGACACTTACGAGCGCTGAGATGAATCGCGTGCTTCTGGCAATCCAAGTTGTTGATTCAAGTGATGAATCTCCAGATATTGTCTCATGACATTAAACATATTCTTCAAGAGCGAGGTACACCAATGGTGATGGAGATCCACGAGTAGTCGATGCAACATTACAACGACGATGCGACGACCTTCTCTCTAGGGTTAAGGTGGACGACCCCCCCAAGATGGAGAGAGAGGTGACGTGGGACTTGAAAATGAGAGAGAGCAATAGTTGTTGAAACTTGAAGAGCAAGTGGTGCCCCTTCTTATATAGTATTTTGGGAGTCCATGGATCTCAATCCATGGACAACACAAAATCAATGGATGAGATTAATTTGTGTTTCTTTTAATGGTTATGATATTGTTGTAAAACACAATAACAATTAATTTAATTTAAATAAATATATATTGAATAATCAATATAAATTAATTTCAAATTAAATCAATTATCCTTGGAGATAATTGCGAAGGAGATTAACCTCCTCCCACAAAAAGGGGGAGGTCCACCCATTCCAATTATGACTTGGTGACTGTCCACCACCTTTAGTTGGAAGGTGGCAATCTCCTTCCAATTCCATGAGAATAAATTATCTCATGAAAATATCCAACATTATCTCACAAAAATAATTCATAATTATCTTGTGAACATTGCAATCATGCCATTGGAAATTTATGAATCACATTCACAACCCAAAATAAAATGTAAATTATATTTTCAATTAATTATCTAATGTGAATCCAATTCACATCAATAATTAATCAGCAAATATAAATTACAGTAGGTTCTCTCTAATATATTATAAATCACATTTATAATATATATATATGAATAATTTGGATAGTGCTATCCATATTATTCTTATCTCTAATAATTAAATCACATTTAATTATATTAGATCAACATTCTCATGCATCTAAATAATACGAATCAAAGTCTTATTATTCATGATAATTAAATCACATTTAATTTTCCATTTCTAAATGCTTGGATATAAATCAACAATGGAATTATTCTTGAACTCTTCCAAGAATAATGCGCTTTCTCTGCAGATGCTTGATGATAAGGACATGGATATTGTATGTTCCATGTATAGTGACTTGGATATTGAGATCACATCTCAAATCCAGATCCCATGGACCTCTCATAGATGCTTGATTAAACCAAGACTGTAAATCTAATCTTCTCATTACAACCGAATCACATTCAGATCAATGTCCAACACTTGGACCAAGATCAGATCACTTCTCTACTGAGAGGAGTCACTAAAATCCAGACATGTTTCATCACTCCCTCCGAATGTAAGCATCACGGTTATACAATCGTTTGGATCACATCACCCTCAGATATTCCTAATACATGTACATCCTGCATATTGGAAGAACTATGATAAACCCAAAGATATAGATCAATTTACACTATCATCTTTTAGGGTTTCATCATTAAGTTTCTCATTTGGTCATTGGGAGTTGGTATCGATCACATGCCTTCCAAAAAGCATATATCATACATTCAAATTTTTGTCATGCTTCCAAAGCACGACGACTATGCATGGAATTTGATCGGTCCCAATACATCATGAGTGAGCTCATGTCTTCCGATTCACAAGTGAACCTGTATGATCCCTTTGAGAGTTTGTTTTACTCATATACCCTCATTTGCACACGAGCTCACCGGTGTATAGACCTTGATTAGGCCATCAACCTATTGGTCTACCAAATGTACATACTTAGACATATAACAACACATCAGTCTCCGGTCAGAGGATGTGTGCCTATATTGTGGCAGAATACAACATAGGACTTGGTTATATCGATCCCGTTAAGTCAACTCTTTAACCTAATTAATATGACACCTCTGAATCTCTATTCCCATGCAGAGGACCTGCTTCATGAGGTCGGTCAGATATCATCCAAATGAGGAAGCCATCTCCTACTCATGCTGGAGATCATCTCTTAACAATCATTTGACGGTGCTTGATGAGTCATCAATCTAACTCTTTAGATATTCATCCAAGCAACAACCTTTATGATTCAACCTTTGAATCAACAACTATTTGATCATCAAGATGGCCATGGTACATAACCCTAATTGTACTAAGGGACCTTATAGTACATTCATTCATTTAACCTTAGACATGGAGTGAAATAACCAATAATGTTTATTGATAAATCAAACATTACAATAGCTTTTATTGTATGAATGGTTGGCCTCGGGATCACATGGCTAACAACCAAGTACCTACAAAGTGTTGTTTCCACCCGTAGAAAACTCTCGAAGCTTAATGCAAGTTGATCAATGGAAACAAGGTCAAGTTGGCATCTAAACACTCATCCTTAAAAAGTCACATTCATCAATCGAGAGGATGTAGGGTTGCTGGGAGGGGCTAACAAGATGGGGCATATGACAATGTAGGTCCTCACCAAACAACATCCACTGGAATGGCTTAGGGTATAGATCAAAATCTGCTATGTGCTCTTTGGGGATCTGAACATCAGGGGGAGGAAAATAGATTGGCTGGTAGGATGGATGACATAATACCGGTTCAGATCCTAAAGTATCGACAGAGAGGGTACACTATTATCCTAAAACAAGACGTTTCAAACAATCATGTAAACTCACATGTGTAGTCTCCTAGAGTGGTTGTTTTCTAGTCGGTGTTGCATACCTATTAGATCACGGAACCACTTCATCTACGATCGGAGGCAAGTTCTTGCAGTAAGTAATCGAGTTCAAGAGCCAACCCAAGCACTTAGGGCATAAGTCCAGGAGGCTCTAGTCCTTAGGTGTACGTACCTCACTCAGTCCGAATACAACCTGTGTAGAATGAGGGAGTTGCTCTTCCCAAGACAATAATTCCAGTTATGTTTTATTTTAATGTCAAATAAAATTAACACTCCTGATTTTATTTTAGTTATCACTTTTTTGGATATTTTTCATGCACGATGCCTAACGAGGTTCCAATTCTTTTAGAATCATATAGTGATAAAAATCAGAGGAAGAGATCGGAAGAGCAATGCAAGCAACAATCAATGATGTATGCTAAGATGTATAGGCTCACCTTACTTCTAGCTCTCTTCATGCATGATACTAGACAGAATTAAAACATATACTACATGCAAATGCAAGCTGATGAAATCGCCCTAAAATAGGAATTGCTATTAATTGTGAAGAAGCAATGCTAACCACTTAAAATTGGAATCCAAATGTCTGGCCTTGGAAACTCTTTAGTGTCTGCCACAACGGATCCTGGTAGCATTGTATAAAGTCTCTCGCGACTCTCGATTCCAAGTATAAGTAATTAACAATTAATTTTAACTAAGTCCAAGTGAATATCTATGGGCACATGCAATAATTAGCATTGTAGACTTAATATATTGAGTAAGCAATCCTAACCTAGGGCTCAATCACACAAAACCAATGAAAAAAAGTGCGAAAAACCCGACGAGGGCCTAAGTGAACAATCACTTGGGCATTGGACCTCGGAGTGTTGCAGTGTCCTGAGAATCTAAATTATAACAATATCTAAGTGTCTCTCTCTCTCTCACTTAAATAATAGAATAAAATAAAGGCAAAAATAAAATGGTAGTGTCTTAAAAAATTCTCCAAGTCTTTCATGCTGCTATCCCCTGTCTGCTTGTGCCGGAAAGCCGACTCCGCTTCACATGGGTGCATAGGCCTCCTAGGAGTACCTCCCTCGATTCACGGTCCCTCGAAACAAAGTCAAACAAATAAGATGGTCAGAATAGTAAAAAATAAAATAAAATGAGAAATAAATAATTTAAAACTAGATAAGAAGAACAAAAAACAATCGATACATTGTTGCTCCCCAGCAACGACGTCATTTGTTGAAGGAGGGTTTTCGCCAGTTTGATGTCCTACACATGACCGAACAAGAGCCGATGAATCAATAACAATTAACCCATAATCAATGATGGAACAATGCAGTCAAGATGTGGAGTTAAAATTTATTATAACTCAATAAAAGATGTGTGTAGGTGCAATCATTATAGAGGTTGAACACGGGAAGCACACAAGATAGGTTAGGCAATACAATTTAAAATGTTCCTTTCTTTCCTTTTTATTTTATTTTTTGTGGGTTTTTAATTATATGATTTATTATGGATATTTTATATTTTATAGTTTTTCTTTTATAATTTTTATTTTCTTTTTATTTTTTTTCTAATTTTTACTTTTTTTAATATGTGTAGTATTGATGTTCAAAGTTTTCACTAAGGGTTAATCTATTATTTCAATGAAGATACTATGATCAATGTGTTGTCATTGTGACCGAAAAAATCAAACAATTTTATCAAACTAAATAAAATAAAATCGATGTGATTTTTATTAACCTAGTATAGCTCTCAGGGTCGGACACAAGGCTGCAACTATTATTAAATGAGGCTTATTAAAATCAAAGAGGAATTGATGAAAATAAATGACTCCCCTTTTTGCACACTACCTTGATTTTTATAGATTTTTTAGCCTTTTATGTTTATGGAATTTTTTTATTTTTTATTTTTTATTTTTTTGGTTTTTAATTTTTTAGTGATTTTTAATTTTGAAAATTTTTATAATTTTATTTTTTTCAAACAAATTAATAAGAATAATAAAAAATGAAAACAAAAGAAACAATCACTCTTTTTATATTTTCAAATATAGTAAAAATGTACAAAAAAATCAAATAAAAACATTTTAACATTTATGGTATTTTTTTACTATTTTTATGATTTTTCAGAGCTTTTTAGATTTTTTAGGATTTTCAAGTCAATTAAAAATGAGAATTAAATCAAAAAAATCAAGCATATGTTTTTGGATTTTTAAAATAGAAAATAAAAGTAAAAGTATTGGAAACTAATTTTAGCAAACAAAGTTTTTATTTAGCTTTCAAACACTACAAAAATGTATTTTTTGATTTTTTTTGTAATTTTATATGAATTTTTAGTGTTTTCTGTAATTTACAATTTTTTTGGTATTTACAAAGAATTTTTAGACAAATTTTATAATGGAGTAAAAACAAGTCAAAATACCTTATCAGTATTTTTTGGAATTTTCAAATCATTTTTCAAATTTTATAGTTTTTTTTTTGTAAAAAATAGGACAATTTACAAAGGGTTTTGAATTAATAAAAATAGAAAACAAAGAAGTTTTTGCAAACCAAAATTGGGGTAGTTAAAATAACAAAGCAGGAGGTTATTCTAATTTTGAGAGATTTTTTATAGCAATTATGATATTTATTTTATTTAAAATAAAACATCAAAATAAATCCGGGAAAGAAGGACATGGAAGCAATTATTTTATATTTATGGACTGTAGAATATAAAGAAATAAGGAAGCAAGGACGGCAATGCAAAAATACCAATAAAACATGATGATTCACATGATCTGTATATGTAGGGGCACAATTGCAATTACTCAAAAAATCTTTGATTTTATTAGTACATGAAAGTTCGGACCAAATATTGCAAATAGCCACAGAATATCACGTGTGTAGGCACGTGAATACAGAAAGCATGAGCTGAATTGCAATTTAAGAAATGATAATGACCGAATAATAAATAGTTTTCAATGGTAATTTACAATTTATAAACTAAAATAAAATAAGTGAAAATGTAGGGATAGGAGTGCAAATAACCCAGGAAGCTCATGAGTTGCACGTGGTGGCTGAAAGGCAACATACAACTATTATTGTTTCTCCCAAATATGATCTTACAATATGAATTTAGGCGCAAATCTATGCCAAGGATCAAATCTGGAGCTCCCCACATCAGATCAGACAGTGTAGAATACTGAAGGAAGAACGCATATGAATGTATCCCTGGGCAAATGTCGATTGATCGGATCTCTCTCATGTGCACTCTGATCGATGCTACAAAGGGTGGAATGACTTCCTTGGTATATCCTGCACTAGGTGATGCTGATCAGGTACTCCAGATCTTGTTGGGGAGAGATCTGGATGTCTTTGCATTTCTAGGTGATGTCGACGCTCTAGAGGATCAGATCTCGCTCCAAATGGTTTCCTTGGAGTCCTGCAGGTTTATTGACATTGCTCAAAGCTTCTACAACCTCGACTGAGCCTTATTAGCTGACAAACAAGGTGAAATGAGTGAGGATCTCCAGAGACAAGAAGGAGTGGAGATTAGACTCAGATTGGAATCTGAGGGGAACATGTTGTGTATCAAAGAATGAAGAATCAATCTCAGATCGGAAGGGGAATGCGATGCATTTAAATTCGAATTCTGATGATAAGAATCCCTGATCGAACATATCAGAGATGGGAATGGATGCTATGCGAAGATCTTGAGATCGATCAAAAAATGCAATCAAAAGAGAGATCCGGTTTACCTGATGATGTGGGAAGAGAGGCGGGGATGTAGTGGTGGATTTGTGGAGATTGTCACCTCAATTCAGTGATGGAAAGCCAATGAGGCTCGAGCGCGACAGAGCTCTCCGGCCGATGTCTGGATCTTGCCAAATTGGGGTCGAATCACCTGCCTGATTGATGGGACTGACTCTTATCACAAGCACAAGACCTCGGGTGGTGAAAGATGGCATCGAAGACGGATGAACCTCCTCTGGAGAGACTTAGTTGGGTTTATATAGGAGAAGGTTCTTCTAGAATGATCGAGGAAATGAACGTGAACCGAGGTGTGATCGGACCATGATCCGATCTGACGTGGGTCTCTGGTCCGCGCATTCTAATCGGAGCGAATAGATGGGTGCATATTAGGTCGGAGCGGGTCTGGAGAATTGGGAGATGAAGACATGTCATAAAGGTGGACTCAAGTCTAGGCACTGGAGGGTGAGTTGGCCAGAGATCAATGGAGCGGCTTGGGCCAATAGGAAGAGGCAAGGGAAAAAGATAAAACATGTAAAATGGCAAAACAAACAAATAAATAAAGAATAAATAAAATAAAATAGGAAATGGTTTTAAATTAAAAATTATTAACATAAATAATGTTATTAATTTAATAAATTATTTTTTTTTGTGATTTTTAATAAATAAAATAAATTAATTAAATAAGTAAAATAACTAAAAACCTTTATCACTAGGTATAAAATACCTATATATACAATAATCCAATTTTTAATAAATTATTTTTTACAAATAATTTATATAATTTATTTATTTGCAGAATAATTTAGATATTTTAAATGTATTTTTATTTTATTTTTAAAAGCTAATTTAATGGTACAAATAAATAAGAGTATATATAGAATAGGTACATTATACTTATGTCATAAATACATTATTTTATTTTTATTTATTTTTGATTTTGTTATTTTTATTTGTATTTTATATAATAAAAATAAATATACACAAAAAATTTAAAAATACAATATGTGCACAAATATACAAAAAAAATAAATGAATAAAAATATATACAATATACACATATATACAAGTATACCAATGTGGTCCCAAAATCTACTTCTCACACATATATTCTAATTTCAGTGAAACCACTTTTATTTGATAGATAATTTTACAAAATAAACTTTAAAAGTGAGTACCCCAAATCGAAGATCATATGGACAAGTTATGAAGTTCGGAAATTAGCTTTACGGATTTTAGATTTTGAGATTTATTGGTGTTTATTCACAATTATTTTTAAGTTAATTTTTATTTTTCTAGTGATTTTTATGAATAACTTAGAAAAAGAATTAAGTTAATTGGAGTTAGAAATAATCAAATAGAAAATAAAGAAGTTTTATATACATATTATGCATATATGCAAAGGGGTCCAAATGCCAAAACTCTTACAATTTATTCCATGATTTTTTGGTATTTTTAATAAAGAGTATTAAGTACAAAATGAAGTTTAAAAGTGAGTTTGATCAATTTGGAGTTTTGAGTTTGGTCAATTTGGAGTTTTCTATAAATAGCTATGAACCTTGGAAGTTGGATTTTGTGGCTTTTTTGGTTCATTGTATTTATTTATTAATTAAATATCTTTTTGATATTTTTATAAAATAATATATATTATTAAAACAACATTCAAGAAGGAATTATTGTTATTTGAGATTGTTTTTTTGATGAATAAAATAGTACAAGATATTTACAAGATGAATAATGGAGGATATGTACAAGTGAGGATTGGTTTTCTTGTTTTTTATAAGTTATGGACCCTATCTCCCCCTATTTATTCCTTCTCAACCATCTCCATGCTTGGCTTGGTCTCGGGGTTCAAGTCAGTCTGTATTTATTTCATTTATACAGTCTTCTCTTTCTTTTCTTTTCTTCTTTATTCTTTTATTTTGGAGTAAAAAATCTAAATATACAATATTAAAAAATCAATGAAGAATGATAAATAATGGTAATTATTGTTATTTACGAATGTTTTGCCAAGGAGTTTAATATAAAATAATAGAATAAAGATGTTTAATCATGGATACATCAAATATGTATATAAGTAGATATAGAAATTATGCATTTTATGATAGATATATAGGATACAAGTACACATAAAATATAGAAAATCATAAAAAATGCCCTAAGTACAATATCTTTTATTTTTTTAAGGGTTTTTAAAATTTAAAAGGTATTTTTGATGATAATAATAATGTAAATATTTATATAAGTAAATATAGTTATATATATAACATATGCTAGTATATATAACTATAAATCAAAATGGCCAAAATATTTTTTTTATATTTTTCTTTATTTTTTATTTTTCTTATAAATTTTACTTTTTTTGGATTTTTAATTGAATAAAATATCGAAACAAAAACTTATGTTAATATGCTAAATTGTTTTGGAAGTTAAAAATAGATAAAAGGTTCACAAATTTCCAAAATTAATTTTAATATTCACTATATAAATATATAAAATTTAGAAATAGGAATAAATATTTTTGGGTTTTATAGAATTTTTAATAATTACAATAAGGATTTTGGAGCTTTTATTCTTTTGCTATTTTTAGTGGTCTGCAGTTACAAAATACAATAATAAACAATATCTATTTTTTTGGAATTTTTAGCTTATATTTTTTATTATAAAGAGCAAATAGAGAATAAATGCCCTATTTTTTATTTTTAATGAATAGAAAAAGAAGAAAATGTCTTAAGAAAAAGGTATGTAGTAGAACACAATTAAAAGCACCTAATCTAATTTTTCTAGGATTTTTAAAGAATAAATGATATTTAATCAAAATAAAATAACAAAAAGAAATGCAATTCTGACAAGGTCCTACTTGTTATTTCCCGAATGTTTTCCTTAATTTTCGATCCCCTTAAAGAATCCAAGGGCGTTCATGCAAAAAGCCTAGATATATTCAATATAAAACATGATGGCATTGTATTTTTGTAACATTTTTAAAAAGCAAGGTCCTTTATGCAATTTATCTAAAAAGTATTACAACTTGAATTTAAAGGACTAAAATGAAAAAAGTAAACCAAGGCCCCTCTTGGAAAATGCCCACAGCCTCGTGTGCATAGGCACATGAGGAGATGTGGCAAGGGATCAAAATGCAATTAATGAAAATCTAGGGTTTAGTGTACAATTTTTACAAAAATAGTATAACTACAGAGGAAAGTTTTTAGGCTAAAAATAAAATACAAAACGGTGAGGGTGACAATGCAAAATACCCATCTCTAGCTATCCGATGGCTCTTTCTATCAACTTATCCACGTATCATTGCCTCATCGCACGATGCCGATTCACTAATGGTGGGTCGGATTAGATCCCCAAAGAGGATCAAACAGTGATGGCATGGCTCGATCCTACGGATGTGCTTCAGTCTGGGTCGGAAGAAGGATCCAATGGATACTGCTATTCCTTAAGAACCGGGAGAACAATATGATCGGGCTCCTACGATCGTTCCTCTCATTCAACTTCGATGGGAAATCTCGTTGCTCAGGTGCTCGAGAGGATCCTGGAAATCGTCCGTAGTGAATGAATGTATAAGAAAACTCAGGGAACCAATGATGGAGTCCCATGAGGTCGGGGAAGCTCAGGTGGACATGGGAACCAAGTCCAGCTCAAAATCACCTCAGTTAAGGCCTTTATCCTCCAGAATCTCCATGGTAAGATCAGGACTACAAAAAGGGATGTCCAGCTCAAAATCACCTCAATTAAGGCCTTTATCCTCCAGAAACTGCATGCTAAGATCATGACTACAAAAAGGGATGTCCAAAGTGTCTGATTTGGGTGAAAAGGGGAGAAATGGAGTTTGGTGAACGATGGTGGAGGAGACCCTGATATCTTAATCCACGAGGACTTGAGGCGAATGGAATGAGCTGGGGCGTAGGGAAAGTAAAGGGGAACGAAATGGAGGTGAAAGGAAGGGTGGAGCATGGCCAAAGGACGGTAATATGATGTCTGGAGCGAAGCTTCAGCGAATTATGAATCTTAAATCTACGCTACTGAAGTGAAATAAAATGCCAAATAAAAGAATGGAATTAAAGCTACGGCTAAAGGCTACATAAAACTATGCTTACACTATGGCTCGACCGCGATATGGGAGCCAGGTGTATCACCGGGCAGAGCTCGCTGGCGATGGTGGATCGATGCTTTTCCTACACTCCCACACATAGCAAATCGACGTGGAGTAGCTATCACCATGCTCGACAAGTTGGGCTATGGATGTGAGGGTGGAAACACATGAAGAAGGAGCAAAAATCAAATAAGGGCTTATGTACAGGGTGACTTGGATTGGGAATAATGCTTGATTCAGCGACCCTCAAATCGAGATGAGAGGCTGGTGTGAAAGAGCATCGATCGAGGTGTAAAAGTCATGGAGGAATCAATCCGAGAAGATGGAAGAATCGATGGGGGAAATTTCAAGGAAGAAGGGGGGGGGGTCTAGCATCTGACAGAGCAGACCAAGGGTGGCCAGAGAGTTGACCGAGTTCAACTGGGACCGGTCACCCATTGGTCGATGTCAGCTCGCTAGGAGACAAAACATGGGGAAATCACTTATTAATTCAATTTTAAATATTAAATATATTTTTTATTTATAATCAAAATGTGAAAACTATTTATTATTTTATGCAATATTTTTATGGGGATTTTTATTTTTTTTACAAGTTAATTTATTAAGTTTTTATTTTTACATGTATAATTATAGGTATATTTACCTATATAATAGGTATTTTATTTTTGCTTTCTTTTTTGGATTTTTATTATCTTATGTACTTATTTTATATTTTTATAACTTAATTAAATACACATAAATATATTTTTATTGCATTTTTCTGAAGTTATTTGTACACTTAAATAAATAAATATAATATAGGTATATTACAAGTATATTCATCTATGTATTAAAATACACTTATTTATTTATTTATTTATTTGTATTTTTAATGGATTTATTTTATCTTAATGATATATTTGTATTATGAATAATATTTACAAAATTATAAAAATATAAAATAATGAAAATATAAAGAGTAAATAAAATGATTATTTTATATAGCTAAATTGCATAGTGAGGGCTCAAAATCTAACTTTTGCATCTTAACTCCAAATTGAATGAAACCATCTCAGTTAAATAGATAATTTAATTTAGGAACAATAAAGGCGATTTTGGTGAATTTTGTGTTCATATGTAGAATATAAAGGTCTGGGAAGTTTTCCTTGTGGCTTTTTATTCTAGGTGTCAAGGGCATATTGTGCATTATTTTTGAGTGAAATATTTTTTGTATTTTTCTTTATATTTTTATTTATAAGTTTCATGTTCAAAGTTTATTGATTTGAGAATAAATAATAAAAAATAAAATATGTCCCAAAACTTATTTATTAGGGAATAAAAAATAGGGTTTTATTGTGATTTTTGGCCATTATCTTCCCCTACTTTATTCCTTATCGACCTAGTCATCCTGATGCCTGTGTCTCGGGGTTTAGGGTCATCCAATACATATGGTATTTGATTTCATTTTTTTCGTTTCTTTATTCTTTTGTTTTAGCATTTAATATAATATTTTATGCAATATTTATAGTATAAATAATGAATGTTATTTTGTTAATGCTATATACATGCATTTAGCTAGGGTTTCAAGGCCAAAATGAAAGAATAAAGGTGATGAAATGGAGATTCATCGCATATATATGGGTTCAAGGTGATCACAGAATACGTACATGAGTATCCTCTCTAGAGACCATGCCCTAGTAGGTTCATCCTCCTCGCTAAAGAAAGCAAATGCCAGTGGTAGAATTTGCTTTGTAGTGTCAATTAAGCAAGCAACAATAATCTTCTGTTTATACTTTTCATACATATGAGTTCCATCCACACTAATGATGTGACTGCAATGACTAAAAGCCACGATGCATGGCCTGAACACCTAGGAAGACCTCTCGAACATCTCTCCACCATTCACTATAATTGTCTTGATATCTGTAACTTATCCTAGAATGGACTCTTTAAATGCTCTGAAGTGATAAGGATGTTCATTATAAGATTTTTCCAATCTCCATACACCATTTCTATTTTCTTCCTTTTTGCATTTCAAGCCCTTCATCGACTATCTTGGAAACCAAAGTCATCATGAATCAATGTTTGTAAAAAGAATACCTTTACCAAGTGAGAGATTTTGACCTGATTAAGAAATTTGAGTGCCATGAAGTTACAATCTAGTTAAGGATGGTCATGATTAACAACTCGATTCAAGTAGTTGTGATGTTTGTCCATCACCAAGACAACAAATTATCCATCAATTGATTGACACTGGCCACCCAATATCCATATGCAACCCCCGACTACCTTGCACATCCCAGACCTTTCTGTCTGATTTAACCACTGTAAACTTGTAATACCTTTTTACGTGAATAACTTCACGGAGTACACTAGGCCAGTTTTACATTTGAAGAGCATGTCATTCTTCAACTCATCAATCAAACTGAGACCATCATCAAATTTCATACAATTTTCTCCATTTAGAGTATATCCATCCCCTCTCACGTTCAAAAAGGGTATGTCAAACATGATGGGTGCTCCTACATGATTCTCTCCCTCTTGATCCTCATTTTCCATCTCATCATCAGTGTTATGCGGTGAGGGATCCACCAACTTATCAAGTTTCAGATCATTGTCCTTGGTTATAATAAATTGTCCTCCACTAATTACATGATGAAGAGATGTATTTCTGCGAGGATGTATAGATTCAAGCATTAACACCATTGTAGTAAATATCATGGGCGGCTATGCATCATCCATAACATCATCGTATTCCATGACCTCTCGAACATCATCATCATACTGAATGTTTGCTATATAAAATATTTCCAAGTCTTGCGACACTCTATAAAGCACATGTATCTCAACTCCATTCGATACGTCAATTCTGAACACATACTTGATCCTCTCAATGAAACCTGCAAATGTCAGTTCTGAACTAAGCTTGATGGGTTTAATCCAATCGCCAACATAGGTCATGTCTTTACTTGACTTCAAGATACTCCCATCGCAATGACATGAGCACATAACTTGTCAATATATGCTAAACAATACACTTGTTCCATAACACAACATTAAATCAACATGCATTGGAAACATTAGATATCTAACTCATAATGCTGTAAAAAAACCCCACATTACTTTGACCAAACAATACACAACTTTAATGTAACCGTATTGAGTACAAAAGAAGACCTAAAACCCATAAAAACAAAATAGGAGACTTATTGTTTACAACATGAGAGGTATTAGGGCATCACTTGGCATTGGGTGGGGGAGGATGGGAGCAATGGAGGAGCTCTAAGAGGTGACTAGTACTGAATGTGGCATAGAGGAAGCTTGTCAGGGGAGAGAAAAGCATGCATGCATTATAACCAAACAAAAATGAGGGGTGGAAGGTTCTGACGAGTTTGCTCGATGCTTCACATTGGGCAAGCACCACCTCTACCAAAGGTGACTCATCAATGAAAGATGCCTCTACGAGAGGCAACTTGTCTACGATACATAACAAAAAAAATTTGTTGACTGTTAATGGGCAATAATTTTGGCCCCTTGCGTCAGGGAGGAAATTTTCCTCATGGTAAAGCTTCTTTTTTAATTTACAGCAACAAACCCATCTTTTCACATGATAATTTTTATTTTATACCAAAGGTGGCTTTGCCTCATGAAGAGGCGATGCTTACACCTAAGTTTGATTTTAGATTAATGTCGTTTGGCTTGCCTCTTGAAGAGACCACTCTTTAATGTCAGGAGCATAATTTTTTGCTTTAAACTGTATATATAAATTATATTTTACTTCTACCGCACACACGAATTGTCCTCGAAAGAAATGCGTTCTTTTATCAATTACTTGGCTCATGTTGGAAGTAGAGATTTACATTAGGGACTTATTTTTTTTTGTTCTTTTAATAAAAGGAAGAAAAAAGGAAAAGGATAACTTTTCTTGTGATATAGTTAGTTCAACATAAAATAAAAATATTATTTTTAAACTTAACTAATCCGTATATTTGGTATATTTATACTAAAATATCAAAAGAAATGAGATTTTTATTGTTCAAGTATAATATAAGAAAGGAAAAAAATTTCAATCTAAATATGGAAATTCCTTGTACCAATTTTAAGATTAAACGAACATGGATTTATTCATATACAATCTAATATAGTGTCCATATCCATTTTTGAAATGAATACATATACCGATACCCCATAAAGATCCTTGTACATATTTGTATATACATCATAACAAGTAACATGGTTATATATTCTGTTTCATTTGTTTATCCATTATGCCAAACTTAACTCACAAACAAATGTGAATACATATGTATCGAATATGCTTCCCTATCTGTTACACACATGCGTGCACGTACACACATGCACACACACACACACACACACGAGAAGACTTTAAGGAGGTGGGGTTTTACCATTTCCATGGAAAGTCATCCTTCATATCTGTTCCAAATTAAACTAATGGTTATAATTAATGCCAAATTAAGAGATATTATTTAATTTATTAGAAACCTGTTTTGATTATTTGCACAACCTAAATATAGAATGAAGTGTTTCTACCAGTTGAGCCTTAGATATCACAATATCAGTTATGCCCCTCCCTTTTTTAGAATATCTGTTGTGCCCCTAAATTCTTGCATTGTTATCACTTGTGTCCTTCCCTTAGGTTCACCATCAATAAGTTGAAATAAACCATTGTTTATTCAAACCATGGTTTGGTTAATAAGGGCATAAATGCTAAGACCAACCCCCTCCCAACTCATTTGCCCAATGCACCCCCTCCTTCTCTTCTTCTTCTTAGGTCAAGTAGCATAACATGGGATCTACACCGACTCCTTCCTCCTTCTCTTCTTCTTCTTTGGTCAGCTTCGATCCCCTCATCCTCCAGCCCCTCCCTCTCCAGTTCCCCTCATCATCTTCTTCTCATCAACTTCTTGCATCATGTGTTTAACGACTATGGGATCTCCTCTGCTCAAAGATACTCCACCATGTTAATCATTGTAATCCCCATAGATCTAGCATCAAAAGCCAAAGGAGGTGGGGGCTGAGGAGGAGGGGATGGTGGTAGAGGATCTGGGAGGAGGTAGGCGGGGGAGGAGGGGCTTGGAGAAGGGTGGGGAGGAGGATGTGGGAGCAGAAGGAGCTGTCGGGCGGTGGAGGAGGGACTGGAATATGTGAGGTGTATGGGGGTGGGAGGATAAGAGGTCTGGAGGAGTTGGGGCATAAAGGATGGGCTTGGAGGAGGTGAGATGAAGGAGGGGTAGTTGGTGGAAAAAGAGGGGACAGGAGGAGGTGTGGATGACAGAGGAGGGGGCTGAAGAGGTAGGCGGAGGAGGGTGTGAGGGTTGAGGGAGTCGGAGGAGATGGGAGAGGAGGGGGAAACGATGGAGGGGGGTTGAAGGAGCTGGGGGTTGCGGAGGAGGGACCTGGAGGAGGTGGGGTCGCTGGCAATGGAGGGGGTAGGAGGAGGTGTGGGAAATGGAGGAGGGGCTGATAGGAGGTAGGCAGAGGTGGTGGGGTCGATGACAAAGGAGGGGGAAAGAGGAGGTGTGGATGGCCGAGGAAGGGCTGGAGGAGGTGGGACAGAGGAGGGGTTGGAGGAGGGGTAGCAGAGGAGGTAGGAGGAGGAGGAAGATGAAGGAGAGGGAAGAAGATAAAGAGAAGAGTAATGAGGACTATACCATGAGTTATTACTTCGATAGTACCTTTATTGATGGTGAGGTATTACACAAATGAGCAATATACCGTGAGTTATTACTTATATAGTACCTTTATTAAAGGTGAGGGATTACGCATCGTACATCACAGAAGCATGGAGATCGAAATGTATCCGATCTAGGTCGACTAGTCATACTTATTTATGATGCAACAAAATTTTAAAAGGATTCAATGAAACCACATGGCATGGGAACAATTCCCACACCATTTCAGGTAATACGATTGTAAGGTCTACCTCTTGAAATGTGACTGCTCCCCAAATCCTCTAAAGGAAGATGCCTCCTGTCTCAGGTCTAATTCGACGAGAGAGCACTTGTGGGCAAGCATATGAGACATCTGCTTCCCACAATCCAAGGCAATGATCCGAATGAGGAATCTCCTGATTTCATCTCAGGAAATCTGATGTCTTCATCAAGATCACAAGGCACTGAAGAAGATGAAGATCCATGAGCAATCACTTCGACAACACGACGGGCAAGGGGATAACTACTAGGATTTGGGAGGGGGAGAGTAAACGCGTTTAATTAGAGAGAGAGAGTTATTCCTTGCAACTATTGCATGTATTAAATAGCTAGGGTTAGCCTCTCTTTTATAGCATAATGGATGGTGGAGATGCACTCCTAATTAATAATCAATGGTTGAGATTAAAAGATTATACTTGTGCTCCAAGTAGAATATAATTTAGAATTAGTAAATCAAATATTAATCCATGCTCCAAAAATTTAATCTCAAAATAAATCTTTCTCATTAATATAGAGGAGAGAGAGAGAGCCTCCTTCCAAAAATGAGGAAAGGAGATAACCTCCTTCCTCATTTGGAGGGTGACACCCACCATGAGATTGGAGAGAGAATTTCTCTCTCAAATCTCCTTTAATGTAATCTTATTACATTCAATCTTTATTCATCGGACTACTTATAAAAAAATATCACCAAGTAATTTGCAAATTATTTGTGACAACTACAATAAACCATTGATATTTATGAATCATATTCATCCATCCAAAATTAAATGTAAATCATATTTACATTTAGTTGTTTAATGTCAATCCAATTCACATTAACATTTAAATTATGAATCCTATCCACAATTAATTCTCGCTATGATATTTGTGTATCATATCCACATTATCAATAATTATTGTAGATAGTTTTATCCACATTAATTTCTTCTATGATAATTAAATCTAATTTAATTATCTAAGATGACTCCCTACACATTTCTAATTAATGTGAATTATATCCATATTACTTATGATAATTAAATACAATTTAATTACCATTATTTATCCTTATTTTCCAATATAAAGATATTATATCTAATGGAATACTTCTTGAACTCTTTCAAGAATAATGTGCCTTCTCCCTCAGATATACGGAGATAAGGATAAGGCGACTGTATATTCCATGTATAATGACTTATATAGTGAGATCTAATCTCATATCCAGATATAGAAGATATCTCAAAGATGTATGATGAAGTCAAATAGAATATCCAATCTTCTCATTGCATCCGATCACATTCATATCGATGTCCAACATTTGGATTAAGATTAGATAACTAGTATGCTGAGTGGAGTCACTAAAATCCAAACATGTTTTATCACTCCCTCAGAAGGAAGTGTCATGGTTATGCAATTGATTAAGATCACATCATCCTTGAATAAACCCAATTCTCATACATCATGCATATTAAAATACCTAGAGTAACCACAAGTTTTGATATTATTTGAACTATCTTCTTTAGGGGGTTTGTCATTAAGGTTTTCATTCGCTCATTGGGAGTTGGTATCGACCATATGCTTTCCAAAAGCATACATCATAACTAGAAATCATGTTCATGCTTCCAAAGAAAGATGACCATCGATGGAATTTGGTTGGTACCTATATCTCATGAGTGAGCTCATGTCTTCCGGTGCCGAAGTGATCATGTATGATCCCTTTGAGAGATCTTATTACTTATATACCCTTGTATGCACAACCATCTCGTTGGTGTATAAACCTTGATTAGGTCATCAACCTAATGATTTGCCAAAATGTACATACTTAGACATATGGTAACACATCTATCTTCGACAGAGGATGTGTGTATATCGTAACAACATATGACACGTCTTTGATACCTTGATCTCATTAAGACAACTCTTTGACTTAACTCATATGACACCTCCAAATCTATATTCCTATGTAGAGGACCTGCATTGAGAGATCAATTGAATATCAACCATTGGAGTAAGGATTGCCATCTCCTTCTCAGATTGGAGATCCTTTCTCGATATCATTTAATAGTGCTAGTTAAATCCTCAATCTAACTCATTGGATATCATCTCAGCACCAACCTCTACGATCCAACCATTGGATCAACAACTGTATGATTATCAAGATGGACACGTTACATAACCCAAATTATAGTAAGGAGCCTTATAAGAGAGCGAAAATAATTTTTTTAATGATATTTAAATAATTACAATAACATTTATTATAGAAATGTTTGCCCTACGCTCACATGTCTAAAAATCTCCCACTAGCCCTCAAAATCATTTATGTACAATCTTCGAATCCATACTCATTACATGCTGGTTAAAATCCTTTAAGATAATGGTTTGGTAAGGGGATCCTATACCCAGCTTCTATCGTTCAATCAGTCATGGTATCTTTCTTTTCCATCTCATGACACCACTTTTCAACAAGAATACGAACCCTGAAATTGACTTTCGATCATCATATTAGACTAGAAGTCTGAATCTGTGTATCCTAAGACTTGGAGATCACATCTTCAAAGACCAAGATGTAATCTTGTGTCCTTATTAGATACTTGAAGATTTTCGTTATTGTATTCCATTGTTGTTGTCCAAAGCAGGATTGGTAATGACTTACCACTCCCACTGCATGGTAGATATCTGACATCGTACACATCATGGCATGCATTAGGCTTCCTAAAGTTGATGCTTAAGGGCATCAAACCATGACTTTCTTTTCTCAACAATTTGAGAAGCCATCCCTTTAGATAGATAACACAGAATATGTGAGGGTCTAAAGTTAGTCTACACAAGGCGATTACTATAGCGTCGCTGAAGCGACCCACTCACGAAACCTGGGTTAATCAACAATTAACCCGCAATAAGTATAAAGCAAAATACAGGTGTGGAGTTAAAATTTATTATAGCTCTACAACAAAGATGTGTATAGGTGCAAGTATGTGTAGAGGTCGAACTCAGGGAGCAAACTAGATAGATTGTGCAAGTAAAGTGCAAAAAAAGTGATTATGATCCTTGTCTATATTTCTTTTTGTGGTTTTTAATTTTCAATTTTTTTCAATTTAATTTTATTTTATATTTTTGTATTTTTGTATTTTTTTAATTTTTATAATTTTGTATTTTCTTTTTATATTTTTAGATTTTTATATTTCCTTTTCTTTTTATAACATATAATAAACTATATAGAGTATATATACAATGTAAGATAATATGGTTATAAATACTAAAAAAATACTCAAAATTAAGGAAATAAAATGTTTTTGGGTTAAATTTTTTACTAATTTTGTGATTTTTTTGATAATTTTGCTAATTTTAATATATTTTTAAAGTAAAAAATTACCTTAAAACAAGGATTAATTAACTAGCCGAAACTGAAATGGAAGTTAAAAATAAAAAAAGTTAAGTCCAAAATTTTCCAAATCAACTTTAATATAATAATAATATATAGAAAATTCAGATACAGAAAATAATTTTTGGAGAATTTAATGATTTTTTAGATTTTTATAAAGGTTTTTGGGGTTTTTCAATTTTTAAGAATTTTCTTTTGCAATTTTTACGGATTTTTGGTCTGGAGTTGTAAATTAATTAAATAAATAAGAAGACTATTTTTTGCAAATTTTCAAGAAGATTTTATATTTTTTATGTATTTTAAACTATAGATTAGAATTAAAAGAGCTTTATTTGACTTTTAATAAATACTAAAATGTCCTAAAATGCTAAAATAAATTATAGTTGTGAAACTTCAAGCATCCAGAAGATTTATCTATTTTGTTTATTTTTTAGATTACTGAAAATTAAAATAAATAGAGAAAACAAAAAGAAACTACACTACTTGCAGTGGCATTTTTATAAATAAATAAAGTTTGAGAGTCACAATGCAATTTCTCCAAAATATTAAACATAATTAAAAATTCACAAATTAAAACTAAATAAAAGGACCCGTTGGGGCTTGGCACAAAATGCCCAACTCACATGGGCGACCACGTGCCGGTTGAGCTACGATGACTAAATAGCAAAAACCAAAAAGGTCTGAGGGCCTAACTGTAAATATTCCAAAATATAATACAAAGCAGATGAATGATTCTAAACTAATTAAATAATTACAAAAGTTTTGGTTAAATCACAAAATACCCAACTTAAGCAGATGCAGACTTGCAAGAATGAGCCACCATAGATTGGTTGTGGATGGACTGATTAGATCCCCCACAAAGGGATCGATGGTGGATGGCACATGGTGATCCAACTATCCTACTGGAAGAATGGTGTTGATCCAAAGTGGGGTTGATCTAGAAGAACGCTTGAAGAACTCCTGGTTTGATTGCTGTTCGAGAAACGCTTGAGACTACTTGGCGTTTGACCTCCTCCCTGCCTGGGACTCCTCCAAGTCCGTGGGCTGTTCCTGCATCCTTCCTCATCACCCAGGTCACTCCAAGTGGCTGTCAGCCCTAGAGCCTCTCACTTCAACCGACCTGGGTTGCTTGAACCGTTGAAAGTCAATGGAAGCAAAGATGCTTCTTTATATTGGTGAGTTATCAGTGAAGCACATGGGAGTGGATGGTGTAATGGGTGGTGGTTAGAGCTCAAAAACTCCGGCGAGGTTGTTTGATCTAAACCTATGCTAAGGTTGATGATTAAAATGCATAACAAAATGCGAAACGGAATCCTAAGACTAACTACACTAAAAATAAACACAAAAATGAGGAAAGAATGGGACCTCGACTGGACGGAGGCCAGGAGATGAACCTCACAACGATCCCTCGTCGAAGGTGATGGAGAACACCCAAGACTGCCTCCCTCGATCCTAGATGCACGACGTGAATGATGTCACCATCCTCCATCGTATGAGCACAATAAAAAAGAGAAATGGTGGCCAAGCGAGACTCAAAGAAAATGGAGGAAGTCGGGTAGGGGGGTTATGTACAGGAGGTGAAGTGGCGATGGGGTGATGTTCGAGGTGGTGTATAGATCAAATAAGGAAGATATGGGAGGAGATATGGCGTCGGCATGTATCACATATGTACAAAGAACAAGTTTCATGAAGAGTCTATATCTCCTCGAGCAACGCATCGAGGGGAAAAATTGAGAAAAGAGGAAAAAAGGATGTTCTGACAAGGCTAGGAGACAAGTTAGGCAATGGACTAGGTCAACGCTTGAAGCCACCTGGTTGGTCCACGTGGACCAACTAGGAAAATCCAGCCCGAAAAAGATTATAAAATCATTAATAATTATTAAACAATTTTTTAAAATAAACTTATAAAATAAAAAATGTATTATTTTATCTAGTATTTTATTACGATTTTATTTATTTATTTGAACTTTTTATTTACAAGTTAATTTTTAGGGGTTAGTTATATGTATATTTATCTATGTTTTAGAGTATTTTAATTGTACTTTGTATATTCAATTTTATTATTTTATTTAATTATTTTATAAATTTATAGCTTTTTTTATATACTTAAATATATTTTAATTATATTTTTCTGATATAATATATACAGTCAAATAAATAGGTACATTAAATAAATATTTATAAGTATAGGTATTTTACCTCTTTATTTTATATACATATTTTATTTTAATGCTTTATTTATGTTTTTATTTTTAGTTTTAATACGTACGTATTTTATACATAATATATATAAAATTATAAAAATATAAAAATAGTAAAGAATAAATAAAATTATTATTTTGATCGGGTATATTATACAATAGGGGTCCAAAACCTAACTTTCACATATTAACTCCAAAAAATATGAAACCACCTTCAATAAATAGGTTATAAAAGCTATACAATTAAAGTTGATTTTGATATATTTTGAGTTTTTATTTGGAAAATATGGGTCTAGGAAGTTGGGATTTTGGAATCTTATTTAGAGTATTACTTTGTTCGTAATATTATTTTTGTATGAAATCAATTTTTTATTTATATATACTTATTATCTACAAATTTATTGTACAAAGTTTCTTTATTTGATGTATAAAAAATATAACAAAAAAATAGGTCCCAAAAATGAATAAATAAGGAATAAAATAAAGGGAAATTTTATGGTATTCTTGGCCCTTATATCCCCCACTTTTATTCCTTGTAACCTAGTCATGAGATGCCTAGGTCTCATGGTTTAGGGTCATAAATTATCTTTGTTATTTTATTCTTTCTCCTTTCTTTTATTTATCATTATATTTTCTCAGACGCATCTAATCACAGATCTACAACAAGGGATGAATGTAATTTAATCAAATAGAGTTATTTACCATGCATGATCATATGGTTTTAAAGGCCAAAATGATAGAATAAAGGTGATGAAAGGGAGATTCATCACCCCACTATACTTGACTTTGTTAGTCCATAGCAAACACTTATTCATAAGTGCATAAAAAAGATATAAAGAAAAAAAAGAAAGTGATTAAGTTTAATTGTCAAAATTGTCTTAAATCGACGTATGGAGCTTAAGTCGGACCTTGGGAATTTTAGTGCTGACGGACTTATTGGAATCATATTTAGAAACACAACAGCCTTCGAGAATCCCAAAACATCTCAAGTCTCCTCAGTATCCACGTAAAAATAATTCACTCATTTGCAAACCCTTACGACTATGAATCTGACTTGTACAACGTATGTAATAAATGCTCCTCCCAAACGAAATGAACAAAGAGGACTGACTTCTCCAACATGACAACCCAATGATTCACTTAATCCAGCAACTCTTATCGCGAGAGCAGGTAATTTCATATGTAATAATGGCTCCTCCCAACTGAAATGACAAAGAGACTGACTTCTCCAACATGACAACCCAATGATTCCTCAATCCAGCAACTCTTTCCTCGAGGAGCAAGGTATTTCCTTCTAAGTTCAAGTGACAACCAGCTCAAGAGCAGGGGGTGAAGAGAAGAATGGACAATAGCTAGTGTAGCTACCTATCCTAGGATGCACGACCGGTGTAGTCAAGTCATCCAGCTGCAGGCTCACAAGGTATGACTTTAAAGCTCAAGCTTTCTTATTGACTACACAAATATGTACACCCCATCATGCATTTTATTTTCAATCAGGCCTGTCCACTTTTTTGGAGTTCCCCCCCTTTTTTCCTTTTTTTGAAATACTATATACAACGACATTTACATAAGGAGTTTTTCCTCTTGAGATAGTATACTATCCCTCTTTTGAAGCATTATTGCAACCCACACTCTCCTATCTTTAGGCGTCTCTGCCACTGGACAGGTTGGGGTGTATTTCCCTCCCTAGAAAAGGACAAATATTTCCACTTGTCTGCATCTCATACCCGCAAATCCAATCCCCTCACCACTCCAACTGAGATGAGCCAAGTAAAAGGTGCATGTGTCCAAGTTAGGTCCTTATCATCAAGAGTCGTGCGTGTGCTCCAAAATACTCTACTTAGGCGGTCAAGAATCCATTGAACCAAATCTCATTATTCTCAAAGAATTAAGTCAACTAGGCATGGAGTACCTCAATTCCAATTCCTATAAGGTCCATGTGATTAGGTAGATTTAAGGTCCAACCAGGCTCCAATCTTCGGATTTTAGTTAGACTTGTTCAATTATCAAACCCAATCCGAAAAATGCGAATGCTATGCAAATGCTATGTACAATGCAGAAAATATTTTTGTGATGCAATTTTCAATCTTTTGAACTTTTTATGGATTTTTTAAAAAGATGATGCAAATGTAATTTTTTGGCATTTTTAAAAAAGATTTTGCAAATGTTGTTTTGTATTATTTGTTTTGCAAATGTTTTTGGGATTTTTTAAAACAAAAGATTTTGGATTAGAAAATACGTATAAATATTTACACAGGGATGCATCTTATATTTACAAGAGTTAGATTTTCAAGGGATAAGTGATCAATTTTATGGATTAATAAAGAATTTTGGTGTGATCTATATATTCCTCAAACTTATTTGAAAGTGGTTTTTCAAACAATTTTGAAAACTCTAGTCCAAAATAATTTTTACAAGTAAACATTTACACACATTTGAAAATCATTTTGCAAAGGTTTTTCAAACAGTGTATAAATATTTTTCAAAATATTTTTGCAACCATTTTTCAAGCCATTTGCAAATCATTTTTCAAACATTTTTATTTCACACAAAGAAAAGAAATTTATAAAAAAAAATAAATTTTCAAAGGTTGAAAATATTTAACAAAACGTTTTCCGTATAGTTTTCAAAAGATTTTTCAAAAAGATTTTCAAACTTTTTTTCAAATATATTTTGCAAAAAATTATTTTTACCTGATTTATTAATTAGTATATACAAAAATAATTTGAGGAATAATACATATCTTTTTATTAATTGATTTTATGAATTTTTATAGTATATTTTATACAGTATTTTAGCCATAATATTATTAAAAATACGAAAGTATGAGTTATGGATAAATTATATACGTAATATATATAACCACCCAGTACTTGGCTTGAGCTATGTCCTCATAGATCGGAGAGAAAAGAGAAGACATAACTTATACTAAGTATAGGAAAGCCAAAAATGAACAAACGAACGAAGAATTGAATGAATCAATGAGAAGTTGTCCGTCCCCCTTATACTTAGGATCAAATAATCCTAAATATAGCAGACTGTACACAAGGCAGGGAGGGTCAAGGGTGGGAATGGACAGATCATACTCAGGCTGTCTCTCCCATGCTTAGGGTAAGATATCCCTAAGTATAGACAAGAAGAGGAGACAATTGAGAGGATCAAACAATGAAAGAACTCAAGGTGCACACCCCTTATACTTAGGACAAAGTACGTCCTAAGTATAGAAGACTGACAAAAAGGGGCAACACACTTCTGTTAGAAAAAGGAGAATGAAATCAAAAAGAAGAAAATAAGAAAAGAAGAAAAGACCGATGAAGATGGAAGAAGATATCGAAAAGAAAGCACACATAACTCCCCCTATACTTAGGGTAAAGAGCCATAAGTATAGGCAGCGGCGATAGTGATGAAATGGAATGAAGAATGAACACCAGCTCGTCCACCCCTATACTTAGGACAAAGTACGTCCTAAGTAAGGCACACACGAGAATGGGGTGGATGAGCAAAATGGTGGATGGAAGGAGATGACTGAAAGTGAATATACAAGAGAGATGGATAAACAAAGGTCAAGAAGGTAGAAAGCAAACCTTCTTGCGGGACCGCTGAGGAATGGACCTGATAAGATGCAGGTCGATATCGGGGTCCTCAGTTGACAAGTGCTTATTAGGATCGACCTGGTGAAGATCCTCAGTGGTCCTAGTGCGAGAAGGCACCGACGGGTCAGTGGAAGAAGTGTAGCTAGGTCCAGCTTTGGGTGTCTTGAAGATGTCAAAGTGAAAAGGGATGAACTCATCATCAGAAGAAGTAAGGTCAAGGTCGTCCTGCGAGGTCTCTCCTAGGTCAAAACCAAAAGGAATGAACTCATCTGTGGAAGTAGTCAAGTCATGTTCATCCTATACATTCTCAACAGGATCATCTTTCTCATCAAAAGGCCAAAATTCACAGATGAATGCAACAAGATCAAATTCAGCCTTTTCAGTCTCACAAATGTCTGCCCTCCGCTCAAATGTATCAATCGTGTAAATCCTGTAGATGTTATCAATACATCGCCAAGTACTAGAAGAGGGAACTCCGACGTCTACGCTTTCCGAGTCTTCCTTCCCACGGAGGAATCCTCGGGTCTCAGTGGAATCCAACATACAATAAAAATCTCTGATCGTCTCATTAGGGTCATAGTCCTTGGGGTCAGCTAAGATAAGTAAAGTCACATCAGATGCAGGTCTCTGGTCAGCAGTGGATGCGGTGATGATCACAACCCTTTTGCTAATAGGACGAAATCGAATCTCTCCTGATCCATAGTCAATAACGCCTCTCGTAGAGGTGAGAAAGGGTCATCCCAGGATGATTAGAGAGTGCTCCCCAGAGGAGGTCTCCGTGGGCAATACGACAAAGTCAAAAGTGTAGCTCATGCCCTGAATCTAGATGACAGCGTTCTGAAGAATACCCTTCGGCCTCTTTATTGATCTATCAACGAACTGAACGATCATCTTGGTTTTCTTGAGAGGCATTAAGTGAAGAGATTGTACCGGCAAGAAGGGTATAGTGCTAATCGAAGCACCACCATTAAGGATAGTGTGATCACATGAAAAATCAGAAATGGTGCATCTAATGAATGGTGTAGCCATGTTCCTTTTCCTAGAAGATGAACGATGGGTGATGGCGCGGGCAGTGGCCATGGTCAAGACATGACGCTCAGATCTACTCCTCCACTTTCTCTTCTTGGGTTGAGGAGCAGATAAATGGGTCATGGCCTAACGAAGTGGGGCTTGAATGATCTCATGAATAGTGGCCACCACTTCAGGTTCAATCGACATTTTTTTTGAATTTTTGGATCTCCTCCATATAAGGGAGGATATTAGAATCAACAACTATACAAGGGCAACTAAAGTAGTCTATATAACGTCGTCCTTGGGGTCAAAGGTGGGACAAGGTGTGAATGGATGTGTGGTGAAATGATATGGCAGATGGGCTCTCTTCTCACAGTCCGAATCACCAAGGCGTCTCCTGATTTTTTTGGATTTTTAAAATTTTCTCATTTTATTGTATTTTGGGTGATTACAAGCTGTCATGAAAATCCTCAAATAAACCCAAGTCATCAGATCGTGAATCATTAATATGGTTCTTATTTAGGCAAGTGAGGTTGTCAATCCTCGAATTCATATGCTCCATATGCTGGGTTAAGGTCTTAAGTGTGGATGCCATAAGAGGTGACTCCAATAGATCAGTCTCGGGTGGATGTGAAGGTGGAAAATGTGAAGGTGGAGGTGGATAAAAGTCCGAGGCCTGATACTGTGGCTGAGGTGATTATGTACAAAAATCAGGAGCAAAGTCCTCCTGGAAAAATGGAGGTGGACCGACTGGAGGGTATGAGGGATCCACGAAGTCTGGATAAAAAGCACTCTAGTCGGCCATCTCTGGAACAAAAAGAAATGATTCGGGAGAGCACGAAGGTCAAGTCAAAAGATGTGAAGAAAAAGGCGCAAATGCGTAGAGATGATCGAGTATGTACACAAACAATCACAAACAAAGATACACAAATCAAACACACCTCTCAGTTCACCTACTTAACTTGGTAAAGTCCATGAAAGTTCGGTATCTTGTCTATTTTAGAGTTAGGTGAGAAGTAAAAAATTGCACAAACACTTAGGTTGGCTGATGGGATTCGGACACTAACCTTAGTGTGTACGTGAGCAATCTAAAGTGAATAAAATGAGGGGATTACTCTCCCAAAGACAAATATTCTTTTGATGTGTTTTAGAGTCAAGTAATATTAGCACTCTCAATTTTATTATTATCACTTTTTTTGGATTTTTAATAAAAATGCACGAATCCTATCGGGGAATCAATTTCCTTGTAGCTCTTAGGTGCTCAAAATCAGAGGGAGAGAGTCAGAAAAGCAATGCAAGCGACAAATCGATGATGTATGCTAAAGAGAAATGCTCACCTTGCCTCCAGCTCTCTTCGTGCAAGGATGCTAAGAAGAACTGAAACCTAACTATATGCAATTCAAGCCGATGAAATCACCCTAGATGAGAAATTGCTATTATCGTGAAGCACAAAATGTCAACTACTCAGAAAGGAGATCCAAAAACTTCGGTCTCTGAAGGGCATCAGTGTCCGCCACAACGGATCCTGCAAGCATTGTATAACTCTTCTCTCGATGCTCAATCTCTAGTCTAAAGAATTGACAATTTAATATTTGACTAGATCTAGACGTAGACTATAGGCACATGCAATAATTAATTAAGTGTTTGGACCTAATTCTATCGTCAATCAACTCCTAATACTAGGGCTCAATCATATAAAAGAAAGAAAATTGAAAATTGGAAAACAAAATAATAAAAAATGCAATGAAAACAACAACAAAACCGACGAGCCCCCCAAGGGAACAATCCCTCGGATACTAGACCTTGTGAAGCATGGTGGAGTGTCCTGAGAGTCTTGTATTATTACAAAAATTCTATCTCTCTCTCAGTTGAATTACAAAACTAAATGAAATAAAATAAAAAATGCAAAGTGAAGCTCTGTCTACAAAATCTCTCTAAGTCCCCTTTGGTACTAGGTCAGAAGTCTAAACCCAACTTCATGTGGGTGCGCAAACGCTTCAATTAAAGCTCCTACCTCGATTTGCGATACCTCGCAGCAAAGTCAACAAAGAGGGGTTAGACAACTCAATAATAAATGTCAAATAAATCAGAAAATAAATAAAGGAAAATAAAGCCAAATAAGTCACAATCAGGTAAAAATCAATCTATGTGCAATTGCTCCCCGACAATGGTGCCATTTGATAACATGGATTTTGCGAGGGTCTAAAGTAGTCTACACAAGGCGAGAACTACAATCTCGCTGCGACCGCTCAAGAAACCCAGGTTAATCAACAACTAACCCACAATAAGTATAAAGCAATGGAAATACAAGTATGAAGTTAAAATTTATTATAACTCTACAACAAAGATGTGTATAGGTGCAAGTATGTGTAGAGGTCGAACTTAGGGAGCAAACTAGATAGATTGTACAAGTGAAGTGCAAAAATGTGATTGTGATCCTTGTCTATATTTCTTTTTGTGGGTTTTTATATTTTTAAAATTTTAATTTTATTTTATATTTTTGTATTTTTATATTTTTAAATTTTTGTATTTTATATTTTCTTTTTATATTTTTAGAGTTTTATATTTCCTTTTCTTTTAATAACATATAATAAAATATATAGAGTATATATACAATGTAAGATAATATTGGTATAAATACTAATAAAAATATTCAAAATTAAGGACATAAAATATTTTTGGGTTTTTCAATATTTATACTATTTTTTGTTTTTTCAGAAAAGTTTGCTCATTGTCATATATTTTTAAAGTAAAAAATACCTTAAAACAAGGATTAATTAATCACCCGAAATTGAAATGGAAGTTAAAAATAAAAAGTTAAGTCCAAAATTTTCCAAATCAAATTTAATATAATAACAATAATATATAGAAAATTCAAAGATATAAAATAATCTTTTGGAGTTTTTAATATTTTTTTAGATTTTTATAAAGGTTTTTTTGGGGTTTTTCAAATTTTAAGAGTTTTCTTTTGCAAATTTTATGGATTTTTGATCTGGAGTTGTAAAATAACTAATAAATAAGAAGGCTATTTTTTGCATTTTTCAAGAAGATTTTATATTTTTACGTATTTTAAAATAAAAAGTTAAGTCCAAAATTTTCCAATTCAATTTTAATATAATAGCAATAATATATAGAAAATTCAAAGATAGAAAAATAATCTTTTGGAGTTTTTAATGATTTTTTAGATTTTTATAAAGGTTTTTGGAGTTTTTCAATTTTAAGAGTTTTCTTTTGCAATTTTTATGGATTTTTGACCTGGAGTTGTAAAATAACTAAATAAATAAGAAGACTATTTTTTTTTGCATTTTTCAAGAAGATTTTATATTTTTACGTATTTTAAACTATAGACAGAAATTAAAAGTGCTCTATTTGATTTGAAAAATATTAAAAGGTCCTAAAATGCTAACATAAATTATGAGCATGAAACTTCAAGCACCCAGGAACATATATCTATTTTTATCTATTTTACGAGCATTGTAGATATTTAAAATAAATACAGAAAACAAAAAGAAACTACATTACTAGTAGGGGCATTCTGTAAATAAAATAAAGTCTGAGGGACACTCTGCAATTTCTTCAAAAATATTAAACGTAATTAGAAAGTTCACAGACTGAAACTAAATAAAAGGACCCGTAGGGGCCTGGCCACAAAATGCCCACCTCACGTGGGCGATCACGTGAGGTGAGCTTGCGAGGACTAAATTGCAAAAACCAAAAGGTCTGAGGGCCTAACTTGAAGTATTCCAAAATATAATACACAACATATATATATTAATTAATAAATACAAAAGTAGTTGGGTTAAAATCACAAAATACCCAACTTAGGTGGAGGCGGACGGTTGGATGAGAACCACTTGCCACATGTTGCACTCCTACGCTGCAATACTGGTTTGCTTCGTTGTTGATCACGAATGTACAGAGCATAAGTTTCATGAAGAGTCGACATCTCCTCGAGCAACACATCGAGGGGAAAAAATTCGAGAAAAGTGGAAAAAAGGATGTTATAACAATGGTTAGGAAACATGTCAGGAAGTTGACCTAGGTCAACGCTTGAAGCCACCTGGTTGGTGTACTTGTACCAACGAAGAAAATCCAGCCTGAAAAAGATTATAAAATTATTAATAATAAATAAAATATTTATTAAATTAAATTTATAAAATAAAAAATGTTTATTATTTTATTTTATTATGAGTTTTATTTATTTATTTGAACTTTTTATTTACAAGTTAATTTTTAGGGGTTAGTTATAGGTATATTTATCTATATTTTAGAGTATTTTAAATTTACTTTGTATATTTAATTTTATTATTTATTTAATTATTTTTTAAAATTATAACTTATTTTTATATACTTGAAATATTTTTATTATATTTTTCTGATGTAATATATACTGTCAAATAAGTAGGTACATTAAATATAAAGGTATACGCTTATGTATTTTACCTATGTATTTTATATACATATTTTATTTTAATGTTTTCATTTTAGTTTTAAAATGTACATATATTTTAAATAATATTTACAAAATTATAAAAATATAAAATTATAAAAATAATAAAGAATAAATAAAATGATTATTTTAATCAGGTATATTATACAATAGGGGTCCAAAACATAACTTTCACATATAAACTTCAAAAAATATCAAACCACCTTCCTTAAATATTATTAAAAGTTATATATAATTAAAGGTGATTTTGATATATTTTAAGTTTTTATTTGGAAGATATGGGTCTGCGATGTTGGGATTTTGGAATCTTATTCATAGTATAACTTTTACTCTGTTTATTATTTTCGTATGAAATCAATTTTTATCTACAATTTTCATGTACAAAGTTTATTTATTTGAGTTATAAAATGTAGAAAATAAAATAGGGGCACCACCCCTCTCCCTATCTTCTCTCCCAGGGGCGGCGGATGACGAGCTTTGGCGTGACCGACGGAGTTGATGGCGGGCGTCGATGGTGATGGCGTGCGCGGGCGGAGGAAGGATAGGGCTGGCTGTGGCTAGGCAGACGGCACGGAGCGGGGGCTCACGCGGGGGCACAGGCTGCTTTGTCAAGCGACAGATGTCCTGAAGCTTCGATGTACGGGAGTTCTGATGGAGGAGGTGAGGGGACGGAAGTCGGTGGCGACATGCAGTGGATGGCGACGGCTCTGCGGGCTGGAGGCGGCGACGCACGCGATAGGCAGGTGGCACATCGTTGTTCACTAGGACTTCTCCCGGCTAATGGAGCATGACGTCGGGCTGCTGACGCCTTCGCATGGGTCGACGACGAGAGCAGCAGACGTGGTCGCGGTTACAGACGGCGGAGGAAGGCCGCTACCGCGGCGATGCGCGGCTCTTGGAGGAGAGGGAAATACACACCCCTGATCTCCAGTGATGGAGATCGACGGTGAGTGTTGCCAATGGAGGCGGTGACGGGCGTCGCTGCTCCTCCGCGGTAGAGACAGGCGAGAGTTACAGTGATGGGAGCAGCTACATTGCCACCCTGATTTTTTTGTTTTTTTATATTATTTTTTGTATAAAACAGAAACAGAGGCAAAAATAACCTTTTTTATTTTTTTAAAAACCGTAAAAGAAGAAAACTTTTTTATAATTTTTATAATTTTTTGTTTTTTATTTATCCTGTAAAACAAATGTTAGAAAGAAAGAAAAACTATATTATATTATTTTATTTTTTATTTATAAACAATTAGGATGCGAGCACAACGGCTCGATCCCAACATAAAAATGGAAGACATGAACGAGTGTGGTTCCGAGGAAAATAGTGGATGGAACTGGATCTCCGACAACCGTGCGTGGTCGGAGGTGAGAGATCGTGCGAGGTAGAAAAGAACGCAAATATATAGAGATGTGAAATGAAAAATCGAGTCGGATTCGGATCAAACCGTGAAGGATTCTATGATCTAGAGGAAAGAAAATGACAACGAATAAAATTGTGAAAAAAAATAAAACTTCGATTAGTCCTAGATTAAAAATAAGAGAAGAAAACAAATGATGGATCTAACCTTAGGAGCGGAAAAGACCGTGATCACCTCGACGAAGTCTGACTCGCTGTCACCGGACGGCTCAGAGGCTAGGCATCTATCTGCAACATGATAGCTCTCGGAGAATAGGCTCCTCTCACCAAAGATTGATCAAGTTGAAATGAGGGAGAGGGAGCCAATTAAATAGAGGATTAATTGAATTTGAATTCAAATTTGAAAATTGAATGGTGATAAAGTGATAAGGAAAGAAATTAAAATGATATAAAGATAAAATTAGTGTTAAAAATTTTTACAAATTTTTTTTTGTATTTTCATCACTTAATTAAGTTGAATAAAAATGTTAATTTTTTATTTTTTATGGTGGTTATTTAAGAATAACGACTATATACATATACTATATACATAGTTAAATAAGGAAATTAGAGATTTTTTTGTTTGAAATTTTTTATATTTTTTTATTTTAAATAATCAGTAAAAATATTTACAAATACAATATGTACAAATAAATGGTAAAATTGCACAAACCACCCAGAAAATAGACTTTTCAACCGTAACTCCAAAAATTATGAAATCATAGCCATTTTAAAGATAATTTCATTTAGAATACAATGGAAGTGATTTTGGTTCAATTTGAGTTCATATGGAGCCAAAATTGGTCTTTCAATTATCGCTTAATGGTTTTTTTCCAAGTGTGGTTGCTTTTATTCTATACATGATTTTAATTTACAAACATTTTTATTAATTAGGAAACATTTTTATTTACAACTTTTGTTTTGAAAATTATTTAATTTAATGTCGATTTATGTACAAATAAAACAGTGTAAGTATACAAATATACACAACATACATTTTTTTGGATTATTTTGATTAAGGACCCTATCTCCCCCCTACTTTATTCCAGGTCGATTGGGTTAATTCTTGACCTTCTCTCGGGGTTCGGGTCGACCTGTATCTATTACATATATTACAGTCTTCTTTTTTTTTATTTTCTTTTTTCCATTTCTTTCTTTCTTTATTTATTTTCAGTTAAAATGGTAATAAGTGTACAATATTCACACACAAATGCAAGTTAGTAAAAATATGGAGTTAGTATTATATACATGTGTTTTATAAGGGATTTTAAGCTAGAATAAATGAATAAAGATGATGAATGCAGATTCATCATCTGTTGCCTGTCGCTGCTTCCCCTACTCACCACCCGTCACCCTATCCAAGTTCCACGTGATACCCGTATGCGTGCCTGCATTCCATCTCTTCAGTCGCCAACCCGCCATCTGCCTGCAGCCTCTTGTAGCAGCCTCCGTCACCCGTTTGCGACCAGTCGCCATCCCCGTGTGAAGACCGTACCCCACCGCCAGTCGTCGCTTGCATATCCCGTCACCCTCTCCAAGTTCCATGTGCCGCCCCCGTGCGTGCCTGCCACCCATCTTTCCACTCGTTAGCTCACCATCTGCTTGCCGCACCCATCTCGCCAGTCACCAGCCTGCCTTCTGGCTGCAGCTGCCTGTAGCGGCCTCCACAACTCGTCGTCCACACCACCATCTTGATCACCGCAGTCTCCCACCGCCTCTCACTTCACCGACCAGCCTCACGACGAGGGCCGCCACCGCCCCGAGCCTAGGAAAGAGGAGGGCCGGCGCCCGGACGCCCCCTTTGGATTGCGTAAGAAGAAACAAAGTCCCCCAAAGGAGAAACCCTATGGGGATTTTAAAATAAAAAAATTTGGGCAAATTGCAACCGACCCCCTTTCTCCATTGTCTTTTTGAAGGAATAAAGAACAGAAAGAAACCCTACGGGAAGATAAAAAATTTGGTCAAATTACAATATACCTCCTATGTTGATCAAAATTACGAAGAAGAACTCTGCCTCCAGATTGAAGCAAATATTTTGGGCAAATTACAATTGAGCCCTAGACTTTTTGCTCATTACAAAGAGGCCCCTGCCAGAGACAGTCACGTGCATCACACGCTTTTCACTAGGTAAATTGCGAAATTCTCTTGCTGTTTTTCTGTTATAGTTAGATGCACAAATAATAAATATTTTCAACTCAATCCTTCATTATCCAGACTCTAAATTGCGTGCGTTACTTGTTGAAATAAATAATTTTGTTGCTCAGTAAGTTCCCCAAAAATCATGCCATGATTCTGATGTGTGCATCTTTCTAGCATAAATTTGTAATTACATTTTATCATCATTTGTTATTACAAAAAATAAAAAAACATGTCATTTTTCCCTGTTTGAACTTCAAAAAATCATAAAAATTCTAATATTGCTTCAAAAATTCTAAAAAATAGATTAATTTTCTTATGGTCTGTTTTGATTTCTATCTAAATTTCATGCGTTAATTATTTATAAAACCTCAAAAATTACTAAATACTAAAAATATTAAAAAATTCATATAAAATTGTAGAAAAATAAAAATGTGATTTCAGTTCTTGTTTGTAGATAATTTCCTCTGGTTTCTCAGAAAAATAATTTTCGCAATTTTTTGATTTCATTTAATATTTTTAAACTGCAAAAATGTCCTATTTATTCACTGTTTGCATTTTCCTTTATCTTTATTCATTTTAAAAATCCTAAGAAAATCTAAAAATCTCTAAAAAATTACAAAATAGTAAAAATTTCATAAAAAATAAAAAGATTTTCTTTGGATATTTTGAGCAATTATTGTTATTTTTAGAATAAAAAATTACCTTTCTTTGGTGCATGAACTTATTTTGAAAATCATATTTTTAAAATAAAAAATCACAAAATTAAAATCACTAAAAATTTGAAAATCAGAAAAATAAAAAAATAGAATAAAAAAAATTTGAAAAAATATTAAAATTCACTAAAACCATGGTAGTTTACATTTGAGATTCCCTTTTGCTTTTAATTGATTTTTTTCGATTAATTGAATAACCCTCGGGAATTGTAGCTTCTCCGAGTTCGATCTTGTTAGCTATACAGGTAAATAAGTAGAAAAATTTCTCTCGCTTCATTATTCTCTTGTAATTAATTTTATAGCTTGAGAAAAAATGTTTGTTAACGGTGATTGGGTTGCAATGACTAGTTCATAATTAAACAATTTAAAAATCCATTAAAAGCATAGTAACATGTACTTTCTCGCTTTGCATATCGCACATGTAGTGTAGGTTTATGTATTCTGTTTTGCATCCCGCATGGAGAGAGCTAGGAAACACTGTAAGTCTCCTTGCATGCATCATTTGAAACAAGAGTGATATTTCAACCGACGTGTCCATTTGCATTGCTTTTTCGCCTTCTCCCTCTGTTTTTGCGCATATTAGGACTAAATGAAAAATACAAAAAAAAAACATTTGCTGGCTTGCTTTAAAAGATACTCAAAAAAATTGAAAACCAAAAATGAAAACAAAGGGACTGCTAATAAACTTTGACTTTAATAAAAACCGTAATAGACATCATTATTTTGGGTTCATAAAGCCCTCATTATTTCAGGTACATTCCAGACCGAGTGAGGTGAGACCCCCATATGGATTAGAGCCCAAAACCCAATCTGTGGCAGCCTTGATTATCATCTGGGTTGGTGAAGTATTGACGCTTCTATTATACATGACCAAGTAGGGCCCTATCGACGACGGTGATCCCGCCTTGTGTGGAGCATCCAACTTGGTCTGATGTATTGAGCATAGGCCATGCCTTCAGGGGTGTGTCTGTGTCATCATTTTGCGTCCGAGTATCTCACTTGTAGGGAATGTATTGGTTTCATCTATTGGCTTCCTCCTCTATTTCTTTTACAGAGTAGCCGCCCGGGCATGAGATCAAGGACCTCAAAGTGTGTAGATCACAAGTTACAAAGGAGGTGGAAGAATTATGGGAAACTTTCTTGGCAGTACACACACTCCTATAGGGATAACACTCATAAGGACTTATTATAAGATCTTTCCTACAAAACAAAAATAAAATTGAAAAGATAAAAATATACGAACTCTTATGGTTTCACTGTTGGACATGCGATCCCACGACGAGCCATTATGCGATAAATGTTATTGCAAATATCATTCCCTGATCTGAAATGAAGAATAATTAATTTGCATAATAGTACCTTAGTACAACTAGGTTAATGTACCATCGCATCTTAATGATCATACAATTGTTGATTCAATAATTGAATCATAGAGGTTGGTGCTTGGATGAATATCTAAGGAGTTAGATTGAGGACTCATTAAGCATCGTCAAATGATTATTAAGAGATGATCTCCAGCTTGAGAAGGAGATGGCAATGCTTTCTCTAAAGGCTGATATCTAACCGACCTCTTGATGCATGTCCTCTACATATGAATAGAGATTCAGAGGTATTAGATAAGTTAGGTCAAAGAGTTGACTTAACAAGATCGAGATAACCAAAGACCTATGTCGTATGCTGTCACGATATAAGCACATATCCTCTGACCGGAGACAGATGTGTTACTATATGTCTGAGTATGTACATTTGGCAGACTAATAGGTTGATGACCTAACCAAGGTCTATACACCGGCATGCTGGTGTGCATATAAGGGCATATGAGTAATACAATCTCTCAAAAGGATCATACATGTTCATTGCTGAACCGGAAACATGAGTTCACTCATGAGATATTGGGAAGGATCAAATTTCGTGCACGGTCGTCATGTTTTGGAATCTTGACCTAATTTGTAGGTTTGATACATACACACACACACACGTTTAGAAAGTATATGATCAAGACCTGGGTATGATATATGATTTTGGAAAGTATGTGATCGATACCAACTCCCAATAGTCAAATTAGAAAATCTAGGATAAGACCTTGAAGTAGACAGTCTAAAAGAGATATAAAACTTCGGGTTTATTCTAGGTCTTCTAGTATGTAGGATGTACATGTATTAGGAATACCTAAATGTGATGTGATCATAAACTATTGTATAACCATGACGCTTTCATTTCAAGGGAGTGATGAAACAGGTCTGGATTTTAGTGACTCCTCTCATAGAGAAGTAATCTGATCTTAGTCCAAATGTTGGACATTGATCTGAATGTGATTCAGATGTAATGAGAAGATTAGATTTGCGGTCTTGATTTAATCAAGCATCTATGAGAGGTACGTAAGGTCTGGATTTGAGATGTGATCTCAATATCCAAGTCACTATGTATGGAACAATACAATCGCCCTTTCCTTATCTCCAAGTATCCGCGAAGAAAGTGCATTATCCTTGAAAGAGTTCATTGTAAATTTCATTGTTGATATATATATATATATCCGAGCATTGAATTGATAATGAATGTGATTTAATTATCATGAATAATATGAATTCAATTCATATTATAAATAGAGTAATCTAAAATAATTAAATATGATTTAATTATCAAATATGTGAATAATGTGAAAGTAATTCATATTATTTGGGCACAAAAGAATAGAGATCCAAGATGATTAAATGTGATTTAATTATCATGGATATAAATAATGTGGATAGCACTGTCCATATTAATCATAAATATATTGTAAATATGATTTATAATATATAAGAGAGAGCATATTGTAATTTATATTTGTTGATTAATTATTGATGTGAATTGAATTCACATTGGATAATTAATTGAAATATAATTTACATTTTATTTTGAGATGTGAATGTGATTCACATTTTTCCATTGACATGAATGCAATATTCACAATATAATTATGAATTATTTTTGTGAAATAATTTACAACAAATGTTGTTGTAAATCTTGGAGATATCATGAGATAATGAGATCTCATGAGACAATTGACCTATTCCACCTTGAGAGGGTGGACAACCACCAACATCCATTGGGATTGAGTGGCCGTCCCCCCTTTTAGGGGATATGATCAATCTTCTCATTCTTAAAGATTCATTAATTAATTTGATTTGAAATTAATTTATATTGATTTATCAATGTATATTAATTTAATTTAATTTAATTATTATTGTGTTTCTACAACAACATCACAGTCATTGAAAGAAACACAAATCAATCTCATCCATTGATTTTGTGTGTCCATGCATCCCAAAATTCTATATAAGAAGAGGCATCCCTTGTTCTTAAAGTTACATCAATCTAACGACTCTCTCATTCTCTCTCTACACGCCATGTCTCTCTTCCTCTCTCTCATTGTGGCCGTCCAACATGGAGCCCAAGAGAGAGTCACCATCACCACAGCATCATCGATATGTTGTCGGATCATCTACTCATGGGTCTCCATCTCTTTCAGTGGGTCTCACTCATGAAGAAGACGTCAGATCTCGCGTGATGAGTTCAGGATATTCGTCGCTTGTATCATCAACATGGATTGTGAGTAGCACGCGTCTCATCAACACGCTCGCAAGCATCTCCTCTGTTTGATCAGACTTGAGAAAGGAGGTCTCTTCGTTTAGAGACTCGATCACAAACACACTTCAAGAGGTAAACCTAATACTTGTTTGTGGTTTGGATGAAACAATCTGAGAAGTGTTCTTAGATCATGTGTTTTCATCGGATTAAAAATTTTAAATTCCGCTGCTTCGAGCAACTAGTATGACTAGTCTCTCCCGATCACATACGATGCGATCCTCATGCTTCCATGATGCGCTTAATAATCTTCCCATATCCTTCAACTGGTATCAGAGCCAGGTTAGAGGTTTTGGTTGTGATCCATAAACTTAGGAAGACTTGGACTCATAAGGGTTTGTGAAGATTTTATCGCATTTCATTCTCGCAGCCCTGTTTTGTGATTATTTTCATCCTTGTTTAAAATGTTTAAACATGAAATTATCACTTGGATAATGTTCCCCATTAATTAAGAACACTGTGGGATTTGAGTTTGCACAATTTGAATTTTGATTGCTCAAAATATGATCATTTATCTACTATTTCAAGGATGATGAATCTTGACGTAATTAAAGAGTTAGTTACTATTTAAAAAAAATGCTTGGAAGTACGTGCTAATCTTTGGTTCTATTATAAATCAAATTAAAAAACTTTGGAAACTTATTTTGCTTGATATGGATTAAATTGATTGAGATATACTAATTTTAATATGTAGGGGTCACTGCTGAAAATTTCATACTTGATCATAAACCTTGTGATTGTCATTCAATAAAATTAATGGAAATTAATGGTTAATTTCCTGAGATAATTATTGATGAATGTTTGTGAAATATTTAAAGGTGATGATTATTTCCTTGAATGACATTGACCATAATCAAAACTTGATTAGATATGATCTAGATCACAATTGGTTACATGAACCTTCCAACAAACATTGATGATTGAATAGGATTGGGGATTTGTTTAGCAAATCTCCTTATAATGTTAACAAAATGGTTTTGATTATTATTATATGGTATAACTTCGGTTGAAAAACTAATTATCATCTCAAGTACAAAGTGATCAATTTGGCATTATCCTTTCCCGAGACGAATATGGTGTCTAATCAGGGAGCGTTGGGGTAGTAGGTTGCTCCGTGAGTGGTCTGTTCCACTCCCGTCGGTACTGGCCATGACAAGGGTAGGGAAGGGATAACGCTTGAGAGATCATGATGTATTTTTCCAATTATTAAAATTCAAAATAATACGTATTTTTGAGATAATACCATCCTTTCAAGTAACAATCAAGTTTGTTGGGTTATTGATTGGATTAATAATTGATTTAATATGATTAAATTAATTAGATTCAATTGAAAAACTCTATTATGAATAGAGTTGTATTTCCCTTGAAAGAATTAATTATGTGAATAAGATTCATAATAATTAATTATAATTTGAATATGAGGTGGAGGATCGCATAAGTGACATCCATGGTCTCCCGTCAAGGAAAAGGGTTCCGTCACCAAGAATTGTTTGTAGGAGACGCCTATCCGAAGTGACATCTCCTGTATACAAGCACATTTGGATTGGGCTCTTTGCTTCTCGAAAGAGTAAGGACGTATGCGTAGTGACCCCAATATGGAGTCCTTATATTATTGGGGCCATATTGGATTGCACATAGCAAATTGTAATCCCGTTGATGGTTGGTTCAATTAATGACGGGTCAACACCACCTTAGGGATGGTGGGCCCGAGTGTTAAAGACAAAATTGGGAAATGCAAGTTGGACTTGCAAGGCAGAATGTGTTCCACTTCTTTTTTTCCAAGTTGCAAGTTCTCATATTATTGGGATGTAACAAAAGTAAGAAGGAGATCCCAGTTCCTGCTGAGATATAATGGTAAGTATATCTTTTACATTGAAAGTGATTAAGGGAATGGACTTTCAATGTTGACAAGGCAAGACAACTTTTATATAAAAATTCCTAAATCAATATATATATATATATATGTAATTTTCTTATTTCATATAATCCTCATTAAACCCACTCAATACTATACCCAATAATAACTGGTAAAATATAATGGATTGGATCCATGATCAAGATATTGTACTTGCAGTTGGACACATAATGTATGTGGTTGCAATGTGCAAGTTTCCTCATAATAATGAAGAATGACAATTAAATAGACAAGTTCTATATAGTTTTGATCTCTCATCGAATGTCCTTTAGAAGTGACATGTTGATGATAATCGTAATTGTCAAATAATCCTTATAAAAATCTACGAAATTGTTTTGGCATTCATATGTGCACTTGACATTTAATTATGAATGATATGGTTCACTGCATTATGTAGAATGGTAGCTCTGTAAGAGATGATGTATTTAAGATGCTTGAGTACCTACCTGAACCTAAGTCTTTAAGAGTTGAGATGTATGTAGATATGATGAGTGTCATCATTCTACTATATATACTCTAGTCATTCATGAAACTTCATAATATTCATATTGTGTGAATTAATTGAAGCATGTATAAATGTTGAAATACTCTTATATTGAAATCTTTTGAATTCAACATAAGAGATTTTTTGTTTTAAGCAATGATTGTTCATAGATGAAGAGAACACAATGTAAGCATGGGTTGGACTTAAGTAAGAATGAAAGTCAAAGATTTAACTACACTTCTGTGACTTGGATATGACATCCAAAGAGTTGGATGAATGCCAATACTGCAACAACCTAATGTGTTGATAATATGACTATCAAGACTATTTAGTCTCCTTAGAGAAGGACTCAGATAGTGCATCGGAATAATCTACATATAATCATTGAAATTGACTTTCTTATTGGATAAGATTGAAAGTCTAATAATTGTATCTCATTCTTCTAATGACATTTGCAATTGGTTTCATATATTTTAGAAGAATAGAAAATTTGATCATAAGGTTTAATAGTCATCCACATGGATATTGATGCAATTGTTGCAATAATCTCTATTGGATAGATAGACTTCATATTTTCAGTGGGAGAGCCCTTACTCTTAGAGAATATCTCTATGACCTAGATATTAGGACACACTCTTTGTTTATTTGTAAATGTTGGAAATAAACATGAATTTTGGAATAGACCTACCATAAAGAGTTAAGATAGATATATTTCAGATAGTAATCTAATATATGGAGGACTCTAATAAATTAGAAAATTAATGAATGGTTCATTAAAATTTCTAATACTGAAAATTAAACCTTAAAAGATCAATAGGGAATCATTTGACAATGATCTGGCATCAAGGCTTGGGCATATGTCCATTGATGAGATCAATAGACTAGTAAGAGATGAACCTTGAGAATGTCTGAAGTTTCAAATATTACATACTTTCGAATATTGTATTCAAGGTAGAAAATGTCCAATTCGCCCTTCTCTTGGAATGGTGTAAGATGTCAAGGTATTCAAGATCTCATACATATTGATGTATGTGGATCACATGTATTATAATAAACATTGATGATATGTGATATATATTGATGAATATTTGTGGTATGAGATTTCTTCGCTTCACCTTAGAAACCTTTGAAGTGTTCAAAGATTTCACAATTTTGGTTTAGAACCAAAGTTTGAAGGAAGATGAAATGAATTTGATCTAACCCCTAGGTAGCAAGTACCTATTAGATGAATTCAAGGAATACCTCATGGAGAAAAGAATATTCCTATCTCAATGCTCCTAATGTACCTTAACTCAATAGAGTTATAGGGAGATACAATTGGATCATGTGTATCATGATTTGATCAATGCTGAATATTAGCATAATTATCTCTTAGTTTCCAAGTATATATGTAGTAGAGACTACAATATATATCCTTAATAAGATTCCATGCAAGTAAGCTGGAATCTAGCACCAAAAGAGTGCTGGTATAAAGTCTGAAGATCATGACATGGAAAGATGGATGTTAGCAATAAAATTCAAAAGTAGACTTCATATACAAGTGTTGTATATGGATCCTCGAGGATCCACCTATATGGGTAAGACCCGTTAAGGTGTAAATGGATCTTCAAGAGAAAGAGGGAGCCTATTGAGAAGGTAGGGACCATCAAAGCACGGCTCGTAGCCATGAGCTACACACTAAAGAGAAGACAACGCTTGCGATGAGACTTGCTGTCTAGTAACCATGCTTAAACTCATCAGGTTATTTCTAACTATAGCTGCACAACTTGACTTTGACATCTACAAGATGTGATCAAGATTGCGTTCCTCTATGAATACCTCTCCGAGGTTATTCATATGAAGGAGCCAGAGGGCTTCATAGTTGAAGAAAACAAGGTGTGCAAGCTTAAGGAACTCCTATGGACTCAAATAAGCTTCTTGTAGTTGGAACACTCGATTTGATGAAATTATAAATGTTATGATAGAATCTTGATGAACCGTGTGAAGCTTAGTGGGAGTGACATTGTGTTTATCGTGTTAAATGTAGATAGCATCCTAATCATTTGGAATGATATAAGGATAATAATAAGTGTTTCATAGTCTGGCTATTCCATACCATGAGATATGATCTCAAAGATACCTCTTAGATCTTAGTTCTGAAAGTGTTCAGAAGCAAAGAAAAGAGGGTATTGGGACTGTCAAATTAGTGGTACATCTTGGACATATTCCATATCTAGAAAAGTCCAAGAAAGGCTTCTTTTCCTTAAGATATGGTATTAACCTATCTAAAGGGATAACATCTCAAAGAGTTGAGGATGTGAATACCAAAGCTTTATGCCTTAGTGCATCAACTTTGGGAAGCTCAGTGTATGCTAGATATGTACAAAAGCCATATGTATACCATGCAGTGGGAGTAGTACACTGTTACTAATCCTACTATGGATATAAAACACTTGATTACAATAATAACAATATCTTCAAAGATGACAAGACTTTAGAGATAGATATTTCTAAGTCTTATCTTCACAAAATTAAGATTTTATAGATGGGGATCTAAAAGGTCTTAACTTCAGACACCTTAGGAGATAGAGATCTCCAGGAATAAGGGTATTCTTATAAGGATAATGGAAATGCTGGTTATAATAATTATTGACCTGTGGTGTCAAGGACACTATAACTGACAAGATTGAGTATTGGTTGCATAAAATGCAATATTCACATTTTATGCGAGCATTGTTACTAAGAGATATGCAAGTGCCGTAAAAGGACTTGGCGTACTCTCTTGGGAATAGAGTGACTTATTAACTTTCCTACCTATTTTTTCTAAATAGCCTATAATTGTCACATGAGCGCATGTTTAAAGACATAGCCTATTAACGGCTCTTTGGGTAGTGGGAGATTGTTGGACATGCGAGCCCACGATGAGCCATAATGCAATAAATGTTATTGCAAATATCATTCCCTGATCTGAAATGAAGAATAATTAATTTGCATAATAGGTTCCTTAGTACAATTAGGTTAATGTACCATGGACATCTTAATGATCATACAGTTGTTGATTCAATAACTGAATCATAGAGGCTAGTGCTTGGATGAATATCTAAGGAGTTAGATTGAGGACTCATCTAGCACCATCAAATGATTATTAAGAGATGATCTCTAGCCTTAGAAGGAGATGTCAATCCTTTATCTTAAGGCTAATATCTAACCGACCTCTTGATGCAGGTACTCCACATAGGAATAGAGATTCAGAGGTGTTAAATAAGTTAGATCAAAGAGTTGACTTAACAAGATCGACATAACCAAAGTCCTGTGTCGTATGCTGTCACGATATAGGCACGCATCCTCTAACTGGAGATAGATGTGTTACTATATGTCTGAGTATGTACATATTGCAGATCAATAGGTTGATGACCTAACCAAGGTCTATACACCGGTGAGTTGGTGTGCATATAAGGGCATATGAGTAATATGATCTATCAAAGGGATCATACATGTTCGTTGCTAAATCGGAAGACATGAGCTCACTCATGAGATATTGGGAAGTATCCAATTCCATGTACGGTCATCTCGCTTTGGAAGCTTGCCTAAATTTGTAGGTTTGATATATATACTTTTGGAAAGTATATGAACAACACCTAGGTACGATAAATGCTTTTGGAAAGTATATGATTGATACCAACTCCCAATAGTCAAATGAGAAACTTTAGGATAAGACCCTGAAGTAGAAAGTCTAAAAGAGATCTGAAACTTCGGGTTTATTCTAAGTCTTCCAGTATGAAGGATGTACATGTATTAAATATACCCGATGGTGATGTGATCATAAACGATTGTACAATCATGACGCTTTCATTCCGAGGGAGTGATGAAACATGTCTAGATTTTAGCGACTCCTCTCATAGAGAAGTAATCTAATCTTAGTCAAAATGTTGGACATTGATCTGAATGTGATTCAGATGTAATGATAAGAGTAGATTTGCAGTCTTGATTTAATCAAGCATCTATGAGGTCCACAAGATTTGGATTTGAGATGTGTTCTCAATATTCAAGTCACTATACGTGGAATAATATAATCGCCCTGTCCTTATCTCCAAGTATCTGCGGAGAAAGCACATTATCCTTGAAAGAGTTCAGGATAAATTTCATTGTTGATATATGTATCTGAGCATTGAACATGAATAATATGAATTCGGTTCATATTATAAGGGGAGTTATCTAAGATAATTAAATGTGATTTATTATCAAAGATGTGAATAATGTGAAAGTAATTCATATTATTTGAGCATATGAGAATAGAGATCCAAGATGATTAAATGTGATTTATTTATCATGGATATGAATAATGTGGATAGCACTGTCCATATTAATCATAAATATATTGTAAATGTGATTTATAATATATAAGAGAGAGCCTATTGTAATTTATATTTGTTGATTAATTATTGATGTGAATTGGATTCACATTGGACAATTAATTGAAAATATAATTTACATTTGATTTTCGGATGTGAATGCGATTCACATTTTTCCAATGGCATGATTGCAATAATCACAAGATAGTTATGAGTTGTTTTTTGTGAAATGATTTTCAACAAATGTTGTTGTAAATCTGGGAGATATCATGAGATCTCATGAGATAATGAAATCTCATGAGATAATTGACCCATTCCACCTTAAGAGGATGGACAACCACTAACATCCATTGGGATTGAGTGGCCGTCCCCCCTTTTAAGGGTTATGGTCAATCTTCTCGTTATCTCCAAGATTGATTAATTAATTTGATTTGAAATTAATTTATATGGATTTATCAATATATATATTAAATTAATTATTGTTGTGTCTCTGCAACAACATCATGGTCATTGAAAGAAACACTAATCAATCTCATCCATTGATTTTGTGTGTCCATGGATTGAGATCCATGGATCCCAAAATACTATATAAGAAGAGGCACCCCTTGCTCTTCAAGTTACATCAAAATAATGGCTCTCTCCCTCTCTCTATCTCTACACGCCATGTCTCTCTTCCTCTCTCTCATTGTGGCCATCCACCATGGAGCCCAAGAGAGAGTCGCCATCACCGCAACATCGTCGATATGTTGTCGGATCATCTACTCATGGATCTCCATCTCCTTCAGTGGGCCTCACTCATGAAGAAGACGTCGGATCTCATGTGATGAGACCAGGAGATTCGTCGCTTGTATCATCAACATGGATTTCTAGGAGCACGTATCTCATCAACACGCTCGCAAGCATCTCCTCCATTGGATCGGACTTGAGACATGAGGTCTCTTCTTTTAGAGACTCGATCACAACCACGCTTCAAGAGGTAAAACTAATACTTGTTTGTGGTTTGGATGAAACGATCTGAGAAAGTTCTTGGATCATGTGGTTTCATCGGATAAAAATTTTTAAATTCCACTGCTTCGAGCAACTATTTATGATTAGTCGCTTCTGATTACATACGATGCGATCCTCATGCTTCCGTGATTAAGGATCTTCCCATATCCTTCATTCACCTGTGTTGAGTTGGTGAAACCACAAATTGTTTGGTCTTTGTTTTATTTTAGTTAAGTTCAAAGATCAATCCCGCACACCTTATGCCATTTTTGCCTTCTTTTGTTTTATTCCTCATTTGATCCCCATCCATTTTGAGACTTCTACTGTTTTACACTCAATTTATTCCTTGTTTAACACCATATATTTCATCTATTCTCGATCTCCCTCTTCATATTTGAGATGGCGACTCATTGATGTCTTACTCGGGACTCCACTGACAACAACATCGATTCTATGCGCTCGCTTCTCCAATAATTCAGGGTGATTCTCGAGAACCCGGTTCAGACTCTGCGAATTGATCTCAAAACTCCCCACCTTCTTCACTAATCCAAGATCACTCTTGTCCCGAACTCTGTCCTTTTTGAATGACAATTTATTTCACTCCTTGCATATCACCATCCTTAATGAAATTCTGTTTTGACCTTAACACTGAACAATTCTCTACATCTAGTGCTTCAATATAGACTGATCGGGGTATCATTCCTTGTGCAGATCATGAGTTCAATCCGGAGCTAGAAATTCTCTCAGATTCAGATTCAAAGAAAGATATAGAGATGGCTTCCATAGGAAAAGGGAAGGGACACCAGTACTCTCTACAACCGGAGCAGGGACAACCAGACCAGAATGTCATGAATGCACAACTTCTCTCCTCCATTCAAGTGATACAACATCTCACTGACCAAGCATTGGCCTAGGTAACCTTCCAAGACATGCTCAATGATCTAAGGAGAGGGAGAGAGAACCTAGGAGGAGGAGGAGAAGAAGAAGAAGTGAGAACAGATGGATGTCGTGCACGCCCAACAGAGGAAGCCCGAGCAGAGAGGCCCAAGCCCACGCTCAAGGAGACCTACAACCTGGGAGCAGGCTAGATGACCGAGTGGATCCAAAACCCTGTAGTCCATGCACACTTCAAGTTGAATCCTTAACTCTTGGCACTTCTACCGACCTTCCACAGAAACATGAACGAGGAACCTTATATCCATCTACAATAGTTCACACGCATCTACAATACAACTCACTACCCTAACATACCGTTAGGCATAATCAAAATGATAACCTTTCCATTCAGCCTTCAAGATTAGGTGCTTCATTATATTAACAACTTAGTAACTTCACCCAAGCCACCCACGAATCCATTCATGAGGATTGGGAAAGGTTTACAGATTTACAAGAGAAATGTCCACATGACAATCGTAGGACCAACCTTGTCCAACAATTCTTTAGGGGACTAACAATTGAGAGTCGGAAGCTCTTGGATACCGCGTATGGCGGCTCACAATTAAACAAGGATGAGGACGTTGTCTAATAGATCTTTGAGGAAATGGTTGAAGGAGAAGCTGCCTTATCATCATCCCATGCATATCACGCCATCCCCACAATCTTCAGAAGCCAGTTCATATGGCAGCTTCTCACGAGCCGGACATAAATGAAAGTTCCAACCTGAGCATCATAGGGAGACACATGTCCAAGGTGGATCTTACAGAGAAACGATCACATGACCTTGAGAAGCTCTCTGTGATCGAACAGAGGACACAAAACCTGGACAAACTAGATCAGATCACCAAGTAGTTGGAGCTGCTGGTAAGTATCATTTGCGCCTTCCATTCCATGTCTACATCACCTTAAACTCCTACTAAGATGAAGGAGCCCTCATTGCCTCAACCACCTCAGTAGAGTCCCTCAAAACCATCGGTTCTACATGTTAACTACGTTCAAGCCCTAGAGCCTACCTCTCCCCAACCGCTGCCGCAGTAACTTGTGGTCTATCAGTCTGAGCTAAAGATCTTACCAGATCCATGCTCTACTCCACCACCTCTCATTTAAGAGGTGAATGGCATGGGGAGCAATGATGCACAACTGGCCCGTCTTGGCGGGCAACAACATGGCCAGTCTACCAGCACCCGCCCATTCCCTCAACAATAAGGCGGGAGATCTGTCCAGAACCAGCCTCAACAACACTAGTAGTCTCCATACCAACAGAAATGGAGACAAAATCAGTTTCAGCAGCTGGACCGCCAACAACAGTAGAATTAACAGTACTCAGTTGTTCCATACTAGTAACCTCCTCAACAACATCAACAATACCATCCTTCCCCTCAGTACCATAATCAGCATTCCTACTCACAGTGTCCATACCATTCCCAATATCAGCGTGGTATGCACGCTGAACCATCCAAGGTTGCTCCTATGAACCCTTCCTTGGATTGCTTGGCTCAGTTGGTAAAGAACCTTGCTGAGATGAACCAAAATCTCGATGACCTCATCGCCACCAAAACTCCTATTCCGACACATGTGGAGGCCATCCCCAATAATTTTAGAAAGAATGGCGGGATGTCTGTGATGTTTTCTATGGTCTAAGAGAGTCAGATGTGCATGATTTATTTATATCTAATGTTGTCACTCCTAGGAGCGGTAGGAACTTGCAGCCGACTGCCACCATGAAGGGGAAGAATAAAGCTTCACCTAGAAAATCATCCTCTTTTGAATTAGCCAATCCAGCAACCATGCCAGGTGAGGAAGAAGAAGACGGAGGAGAATCACCACAAAGAAAATACCAAAAAAATCTACAAAATAAAAAGATAGCACCAACAACAAAAGTCAAAGCACCACTATGCCCGCCATCGAGGAGACCTCTTTTGCAGCCACCCCAATGCCAGCCGATGGAGCCCCGCCTGCAGATTTTGGATGCCCACCTTTTTTGGATGATCCTATCTATTTCGATAATCCATTTCTATTGCCTGATGTGGGCACATATTTTGATGTAAATAAGAACAACATTTATACTTTTGGTTATGTAAATATTCCTTTTCCAGATGCTTTGAGAAAATCCAAAAAAATAAAAATATGAAAAATGGTTTGTCCGACCGTGGTCGGCTTATTCAGAATCTTGTTCTTGCGATGCCCCTGCTCAAGGCCATCAAGTACATGCCGAACATAAAGAAAGGTCTGAAAGAAGCATGTACTTCAAAGACATAACAACACATAGCCCGCGAAAAAAATGTGAAACATATTCTGATCGCGGCCACTGTAAACACATTCAGCAATCTCCTGACTAAAAAGAAGGATATGTGATCTCCTCTGGTCCGATGTCAGATATTCAACCAGGAGTTCGATCAAACTCTCCTCGACAGTAGATTGTCAATCAACCTGATACCTACACTACTCAAAGAATTTGGGTTGAGACCGACTACGTGCACAAGAATGATTATGCAATTCGCAGACACTTCCATCAAACGACCTCAAGGAATTCTAGAGGATGTCATCGTCACCATTCATGGAATGTAGTTCCTTGTGGACTTTATAGTGCTCTACATGGACATTACAACTCCTCTTCTACATACCCTGATAATCCTTGGACTACTGTTCCTTCGAAATGATCGAAGCAATGGTGGAATATGGCACCTGACGGATCACCTTCCGATCTAGTAGCGGCAAGGTGCCTATTGAGACGATCCAAGTGCCAAAACTGACTGAGTCTGTATCAGACGAGAGCAAGCTGGCAGAACAACAACAAAAGACTATGACTTTCTAGCTAAAATCTGCGATACAAATCTGTTCATGGATGACACTAAGACCCACAAATTCCTCTCCACGGAGGAAAGAATGGATGACACAGTCGAGTTCCCAGATGTCCTTGACGATGAGATTTTTGCTGAGTTACTTGAAGATTACATATTCGGCCACCTATCCATGGTAGAGTAGGAGGAAATCATTGAAATGTGAAGAAGATTGTGTGATTGAAGAATTCTGTGTTGCATTGAATACAGAGCCTACAACGCCAATGGTGGACCCAATACAGTTGAAATATCTGACACCATCGTCCTGCACAGTAGCTGAAGTCACCACTGAGCTGAATAAGACACTGCCCGAGCTTAAGCCATTTTTAGCAAACATGAAATATGCCTTCCTTGCGGGTGCGCAGAACATGTTTCCATGATTATCAATTCTCAATTGAAACATGAGTAAGAATATCGTCTACTCGAGGTTCTAGAGAGAGATCTTAATGTCATATGCTGGAAAATTTCAGATCTCCATAGGATCAAATCCTCATTATGCTCGCATTACATATACCTTGAAGAGTACAACAAGCCATCTTGAGAATTGCAGTGTAGATTAAATCCAAATCTTTGGGATGTTATGATGAATGAAACCACGAAATGGTGTGATGCATGATTCATATATCCCAACTCCGATTCGAAATGGTTGATGCCCCTATATGTTGGGCCAAAGAAATAAGGGATCACCATGGTGAAGAATGACAAAGGAGATGAGATCAAAAGTGGAGTACCAACATCTTGGTCCGTATTTGTGGATTACAGACAACTGAATTTAGTGACCAAGAAGGGCCATTTTCCGCTTCCTTCATTGATCAAATAGTCAAAAGTCTGGCCATGAAGGAATACTTCTACTTATTGGACGGATACTCTGGTTACACCCAAGTTGCAATTATCGCTGAAGATCAAGAGAAAACGACCTTTAGCTATCCATTTGGGACATACGCCTTCCGTAGAATGCCGTTCATTTTGTGTAATGCTCCAGCGACATTCTAGCGTTGTATGCTAGCTATATCCGCAGATATGGTTGGCAGTTTTCTCCAAGTTTTCATGGATGATTTCTCGGTCTACGAAGATAGCTTTGATCAATGCCTATCTTACTTGTACAGAGTTCTGAAGAGATGATGTGAAGCAAACCTTGTGCTCTCATGGGAGAAGAGCCATTTTATGGAGACCAAAGGTATTGTGCTAGTCCATGTCATATCAAAAAGTGGCATGGAGGTGGATCCTGCAAAGATGGACACCATTTCAAAACTCGAGCCACCAACAAACTTGAAGTCTGGTCATTCTTAGGGAATGTCGGTTTCTATCGACACTTCATTAAAGATTTCAACAAAATTTGCAGACCACTGACTGAGCTTCTAGGCAAAGAGGTCGATTTATTGTTGATGAGAGAGTCCTCCAAGCATTCAATCAGTTGAAAGAACTGATCACCCATGCCCCTATCCTTCAACTGCCAGATTAGTCTCTCCTGTTTGAGATCATGATAGATGATTCTGACTATGCCATTGTAGCAATTCTAGGGCAACAAAGAGACAATTACCATTTGCAATTCACTATGCTAGCAGGACTCTAGACGAAGCTCAGACTAACTACACTGTCACTGAAAAAAACTACTAGTAGTCGTCTTCGCCCCAGAGAAATTCAAATACCATCTCCTTAGATCAAAAGTTATTGTGTATATAGACCGTTCTGCCATCAAGTACTTGCAAGCCAATAAGGATGCCAAACCCAGACTTTTCAGATGGATCCTTATGCTCCATTAGTTTGACCTTGAAATTCATGATAAACCTAGAATTAAAAATTTGGTGGTAGATCATTTATCAAGACTGCTAGAGCTAGACATTCTTGAGAAAAGTTTACTGCCTATTACAAAGACTTCTCTAGATGAAGCTATTCTGTTAGTCACCTCGCTCCACTGGTTCACCGATATATGAACTATCTTGTGTCCAAGAGAACTCCATAAGATTGGCCGAAGCTGAAAGTTGACAAAATTTTGTCAGATATTCATTTCTCTCAGTGGGAGAATCCTTATCTCTTTTGTGAGGGGGGAAGACTGCATCTGGAGAAGGTGCGTTCCTCAGGAGGAAGTCCAAAGTGTCCTTGAACATTGCAATGCCAGAGAGTCAGGAGGACACCACTCTGGAAAGCATACGATATCTAGAGTACTCCAATGTGGCCTCTGGTGGCCAACTCTATTCAAATGTGGGATACATCGTCAGATGATGTACTGACTATAAGAAGATGGGTGAAACCATAGGAATAAATGGACACAATGCCTCTAAAGTACATTCATATCTCAGATATTTCTCATACACAGGGCATTGACTTTATGGGCCAATTTCCCAATAGTCAAGGCTATGAGTATATTATGGTATCTATCGATTACATCAGTCATTGGGTAGAGGCTATCCCAACTTAGCTACCGATAGTCGCACCGTCTGCCAGTTTCTCAAGGAAAATATCATCGCAAGGTATAGAATCCCCTAAATTCCGATATCTGATGGCGGTAGCCATTTCATCAACAGAGAGCTGAAGAACATGACACAAGAATCCTGCATTGAACATCGTGTCGCCTCTCCGAACTATTTAAAATCCAATGGTCGGGTTGAATGTTCAAATATGGAGATAAAGATGATTCTGCAGAAACTTGTGCGTCTCGATAGGAAGAATTGATCTCAGATCCATGACTCCATTCTTTGGGCCTCCCGGACCATGTACAAGTCACCTTTAGGAATGTCTCCCTACTATTGGCGTACGACAAGCCATGCCATTTTCACATGGAACTCATTCACAAATTTTTTATGGGTAATTAATGTCTGCAATTTGGATTCTAAGAAGGCCGGAAAGAACATAAAGCGGGTCTGAATCGACAAATGAAATTTCATGAGTATTCATACGATAATAGTCTGTACAAGGAGAAGGTCAAGAAGTGGCACGATAAGCACATCGGTCACAAGACTTTCGAACCTGGTCAGAAGGTTTGATTGTTCGTTGCAAAGCTCAAATGATTCCCAAGGAAGTTGAAGAGCAAACAGACCGGGCATTTTATAGTGAAGTATTTACGTGACAAGGGAAGCATTGATATATCTAGTTTGTCTATTAACGCACAACAATATGTGATCAACGGACAGTTACTGAAGCCATATCTTGAAGATGATATATTCATGATCGTGGTTGATTCAATACAAGTGGTCTACCATGATGAGCTTGAAACTGCATCATCTATGCAATCCGAAAGGCACTCAAAAATATTTTTGATTAGTTAATCTTTTCTTTTCTTTTTTCTTTTTTTCTTTTGATTTTTATTCTTCAAATTCTTTCTTCCATGTTGCCCTTATCCCATTCATCTGTGCTATACATAGGATATGCTTAATCCTAAGTATTGGGGGGGGGGAGGGTGGGGGTGAGTGCCCTCGGGTTATTCAATCTTTGATCCCTTGCCTGTCTCCTCAACTTTTGATTTTCTATATATACTTAGGAATATTTTACCCTAAGTAATGGGGGGATAGGACGAGCCGATGATTTATTCGTTCCCACCCTCAACCCTTCTTGCATGTTGATACAATCTGCTATACTTATGATTGATTCGTATAGGGGTACGGTCGTCTTCTCATTCTTTAGTTGTTATAGTATAGATTTTTCCTATACTTAGTACGAGTTATTCTCTCCTTTTCTCTTCGATCTATAATGGCATAACTTAAGCTATGTATGGGGGCATATATATGTTGTATATATTTTAGCCATAACTCGTACTTGCATATTTTCAAAAACTATGGCTAAGTAATTTATAAAATTCAAACACATATCAAAATCATATGTATATATTGATTAATAATCTAGTTAAAAATATTAGGCAAAATGTTTGAAAAATAGTTGGAAAATCTCTTTTAAAAATCTATTGTAAAAGCGTTTGAAAAATATTTTGTGAAACATTTTCAAAACTTTGTAAAAATGTTTTATCTTGTAAAAGTTTCTTTTCTTTGTTTGAATAAAATGGTTTGAAAATCTAGTTACAAATGTTTTGGAAAATGGATTGCAAAACTAGTTTGAAAAATTTATACATACTATATGAAAAATCTTCACAAAATGATTTTCAAATGTTGTAAAATATTTGCTAACAATTATTTGTGAAAATTATTCTTGCAAAATAATGTTTTCAAAATATTTGCAAATTGCCTTGAAAACTCTATGCATAACTCAAGCAAATAGAAATTCTTTACAAACCTTATACATAAACCTGTAAATGCCTTTTCTAAATTATTCACCTAAATTCTTGTAAATAAAAAGATACACTCCTGTGTAAATATCTACACATAAGTGTTTGCCATTTTTTTTTGAAAAAATCACTAAAACTTTGCAAAATATTTTCAAAATTGTATAAAAAATTTGCATTTTTTTAAAAACCCATAAAAACTTCAAAATTTAAAAATTGCATCACAAAAATATTTTATGCATTGTGCATAACATTTGCATTTTTAGATTGATAATTACAATTGAACATGTTTAAATAAAATCCGAAGATAGGAGCTTGGTTGGACCATAATCCACTTAATCACAAGAACCTAAGAGAAATGGATTTGAGATGCTTCAGGTCTGTTAGCCTAAATTCTTGAGACCAAAATACTTAGTTCAGTGTCGTCTTGACTGCTTAAGTATAATATTTTGGAACACACACATGACTCTTGTCGACCGTGACCTAACTTGCACACCTACACCTTGCACTTTGCTCGACTCAGTTGAAGTGGTAGAGGGCTCGATTTGTCGGCATGAGATAGAAGCCAATGGAAACATAAGAAATCACACATTTGTGGCCATTTTATCCGAACCCAATATTGTAGCCATGAGGTCCAAGGAAGGAATGCCGTGGGTTGCAATAATGCTTCAAAAGAGTGATAGTCTAATATCTTAAGAAGAAAAAGTCCTTATGTAAATGCTATTGTACATTATAAAAAAAGAAGAAAATGCATATTTAAAAACTCCAAAAAGAATAGATGGGTAAAAGTCGAAGAAAAGTCAATTCCTGTCGGAGCATGTATTCAATAAGCAAGCTTGAGCTTCAGAGTCAAATATATATGTGAACCAGCAGTTAGATGACTTGGCTATACTAGTCAAGCATCGTAGGATAGGCAGCTACACTGGCTACCATCCATTCTCTTCTCTACCTCCTCTTATTGACCCGGTTGTGGTTGAACTTAGAAGGGAATACCCCGCTTCTAGAGGAAAGAGTTATTGGATTAGGGAATTAGGGTCACCATGTTGGAGAAGACTGTCTTTTACCACTTCAGCCAATAGGAGCTGCATATGACACATATTGTACAAGATAGACTCATAGTCATAAGGGACTGCATATGACATCTAAGTGCCTTGAACTGCTTTTAAGGAGACTTGGGCAGAGTTTTACGACTCTCAGAGGTTGTAGTGTTGCAAGTATGATTCCCAAACAAGGTTCTGACCAAACCAAAAATCTAAGGGTCCGACCAAGCTTCAAACTTTGATATTATGAGGACAAGTTCAAAAGTTAAAATCAATCCAAGTTCTTTCTTCTTCTTTTCATCATTTTCTTTTCTATACTTATATGCCTAAGTGTTTGCTAGGAACTAGCAAATGCAAGTATGGGGGGGGGGGGGGTGATGAATTTGCATTTCATCACCTTTATTTTTTCATTCTTGCCTTAAATCCTTATCTAAATGCATGTATATATCACTGTTTTGTCAAAATAATTACTCAGTAAATTGTACAAAATACTGTATAAAATGTTGTATATTTATTGTATTTAATTCCAAAATAAAAGAATAAAGAAGAAAAGAAAAATAAATGAAAAACCATAGGTGTTGAGTGTCCCTAAACTTCGATACCCAGTCATCATGATGATTTGGTCGACAAGGAATAAAGTAGGGCGAGATAAAGCAGAAAAACTGTACAAAAATACACAGAAAACCATACATAAAACCTTAATTTTAATTCATCTATAATTGATTTTTGGCACCTATTTTATTTTATTATTTGTACACATAAAATAACAAATCCCTTTATATGAATATTATAGATAAAAATATAAAGAAAAATACTAAATTTATTTCACAGAAAAGTAATGCACAATGTGCACGGGACACACAAAATAAAAAGCCAAAATAAAACTTCACAGACCTGTATCTTCCCCATACTATATAGAAATGGACCAAAATCACTTTAATTGTATATAAACTTTAATTAGCCATTTTAATGAAGGCGGTTTCATTTTATTTGGAGCTAAGATGCAAAAGTTAGGTTTTAGGCTCATATTGTGTAGTATACCTGTATATTTTATTCAATATATTTATTCAATATATTTTTCAAATTATTTTATTTTTATAAAATTATAAATATTATTTATAACACATATCCATAATTAAAATAACTAAAACCATCAAAATAAAATAAAAATAAATCATATACTTTAATACATAGATGAAATATGTCCATATATACCTTTAAAGAATCTATACATAATTATTTAAGTGTACAAATAAGCTCATAAAAATATAATAAAAATACCTCAATATGTAATTAAATAAATTAAAATTATGAAAATACCTATATCAAATAATAAAATATATAGTACAACATGAAAATTAAATATTCAAAATACAAGTCAATCTACCCATGTATACACTTGTAAAAAGTAACTTGTAATAAATGATCTCCAAAAAATAAAGAAAAATAGGTAATAAATACTACATGAAATTAGAAATATTTTTTTAAGTTTTAATAAACATTTAATTAAATAAACAACTTAGAGGAAGAATGAAAGGAATATCTTCTCAAGGCAATCACATTTCTTTCAGAAGATATGCTCTTCAGGCACTTGTGCCCACTTGGATCACAACTAGACAAATAGAAGCTGGGCAAAGAGCAATGACACGATATGTACGGAAAAAGATGGGTACACATATTTCCAGACAAATCCGTTACACTAAGACCATTAGAAACACATATGGGTTCCTGTAAGGGATCCCCCAAATATTGGGTAGCCGTTGCTAAACCCGGTCGAATACTTTATGAAATGGTTGGAGTATCAGAAACCATAGATCAAGCTGTTATGTCAATATCTACGTGCAATTTGTTATTTCACATTCATTTTTGAAGGCATTTTTGTCTTGAAGATTCCTGTTTGGTCCACGTGGACCGACCATGTACGTTCTTTTGTTGACCTAGGTCAATTGTACCCTTTGATCCGCCACCTTGTTAGAGCATGCAAGCCGACCTCCTTATCTTATTTCTTATGCATCCTCCATGCGTCTGATACCTTGAGCCCTTTATCGAATTTCTTTGCTCCATCATCCTCTACCACGCCCTGCCATCTGATCATCCAAATTTTGATCGAAACCTCACCAAACCCGTGAACCAAGTCAACCTTTTCTCTGTGTACAAATAAAGATCACAACTTCCTTTTTGATTTTGATCACTCTTCAATAGGTCTTATCCCCTCAGATCTGATCCATAAGATTCACGTTGGTGACAGGAGCGCCTAGCCTTGGTCTGTAGTGATGAGGAACGAAGGAAGAGGCGATCCAACTCCACCTTTGATGAGATTCATCACAAGGTTCGGTCTCTTCGATCTAGGTCGAATAAAGGACTATTCCCATCATTTTTAGGTAAATCATAGTTGTAGTTTTCATTTCAAGTCTTTACTTTTTGTTGTTAGTTCAAATTTTAGGATTAAATCCAATCTTAGCATTGAACTAGAGATCGAGCTCCAGGTCTGATTCATCGTGCGTCTCACCCTGTTTCGACACATTTCACCCCATTATCAATCCTCAAAGCTTTCTCCATCTTCTGCACCTATTAGCCCCTTTATTACCACCAGTAATTGAGCTTTCGAAGCTCCTTCTCTCTGCTACACCGGAGCTTCAATGCCATCCCCATCCACGAAGATTTGAGCTTCAAATTTTGGGCTGTGACCTTCATCTCGAGCCACTGAACCATTTTGTGTAGGTGAAAACTTGACTTGTACGAGGGTCTAAAATAATATCATCATAGAGGGTGAAGATATATTACCGTTGAGGCGATTTCTCACAAAAGTCGGAGTAATTCAACAATCAACCCACAAGATAAATATGAACCAATGAAAGCAGAGTATGTGGATCAAAATTTATTATAACCCAGATAGAAATATGTATAGTGGACAAGTAGTCTGGGCGTCAAACACAGGGAGACATGTCGATGTAGCAGTAAATTATTTATAGATAAATAATGAATAAATAATATAAGTATTTGAACACTATTCAATCCATAAATCAATTAGTTAATTAATATTTTTGTGTTTTTAATTAAATAAAATAATTTTTAATATTTATATTATATTTGAATTTTAAATTTTGAATTTTATTTTATTTTTATAATTATCTGATTTTTAGTGTCTTTTTTAATATATAATACATGTATATATATAATTATATATAGTATGTATAATAAAAGGAGTATATAATACAAATTTACAGTAAATATACAAAAATCAGAAAATATAAACAACAATAGTTTTTTAATGGTTTAAAAATATTTATAAAGTATTTATAATGATTAAAATCATTTGAAAATATATATTTATGTATATGTATATAATACAATATAGAGTATTATATTTATAAATAGGGATATAAATAATTTAAATTTCACAAATAAAATATTTTTGTTTTTTTAATATTTTCTATTGTTTTTGTGATTTTCAAGGATTTTTGACAAATTTTTTGGTATCTTTAAGTACAAAATATACAAAATCAGGGACTTTTTAAATAAGCCAAATTGTTTTGAGATATAAAAATGCCAAATAAGTTCAAAAATTCTCAAAACTAATTTTAATACTTAATAATATATATAAATAAAAATACAAAGCTGAACTAATATTTTTGGAATTTTTGTTGATTTTTTATAAACATTTTGGAGCTTTTTAACTTTTAGTAGATTTCTTTTTCTGTTTTTTGAGATTTTTGATTTGGAGGTACAAAATACAATAATCGATAAACACTATTTTTTTGGAGTTTTAAAGATGGTTTTATATTTTTTTGGATTACGGAATAAATGTGCACCTTTTGAATTTTAGTAAATAGGAAAATGCATAAAATGCAAAACAAAAAGTAAAGCTAGAAGATCACTGCATCAGACACATTATCATATTTTTTTCACAATTTTTTGAGCATGGATGATATTTTTTAGAAAGTAGAAAATATGCTTAAAAATTAATTGAATTGGCAGGGGCATATATTCAATTAAAATAAAAGTCAGGGGGCACGATGCAAATTACCCAATAGTTTATAACCAAAAATCAAATTTTAAATATTAAATTCTAATTACAAAAACCTTGAGGGTATACCAGCAAAATGCCCAACTCACGTGGGGAGCCAAGTTTGCTAAGCTAGCAAGGACCTAAAAGTGATTTCCAAAGGTTCGAGGTCTTCTTTCAAATATTACAAAATTTATACAACTCAAGATGAAAGTTTAAATATTAACTATAAAGATACAAAAGGTGGGGCTACTTAGATATTTACTCTCATGTATGTGCGATCCAACGGCTACAAATGCTTCACTTGGACACGTGGTTGGCTCTAGATGTGCGATGATGCTTTGACCTTGGACGTATGAGATTAGATTTCAGATAAGATCTAACGGTAACTGATGCTTCAGATCAGGCGCCAATTCCTACACCTGGGGGGTGATCTTGATTGGATGGATGGAGAGTGTGCTGGAAGAACTCGCCCGTGGTGAGTTTGAATTCGATGTCGCGCGCGTCTTCGACCTCGCGGGACAATGCCGAGGGTCTCTTCACACTCCTGCATCCTCCTCGCTCCTCCCAGGAACCTTAGATGGGTTCAGGGCCCGATGATCAAGCCTTAGAGCTTTATGGTCTAAAGGAAGACCTGGGAGCTTGTTCTTGATGCTATTAGCCTGCAGAAGGGCTCCTCCAGCTGCTGTAGCTATAAGGGAAGAATGGTGTAGTTCTGGCAAAGCAGCTGGGCTATTATTGATGAAAGTGGAGGGTGAAATGGAGATGGATCGAGGAGGTCTGGTAAAGGAGCGGTGGAGGACCTCGGTAGACCAAATCAAAGGTCGATCTGGATCGTTGGTGCGTGAAACTTGATGAAGAATTGGACGGATAAGGAATGGGATGTTCGTGAGGGTTGGAGCAATGGATTCACGATGAAGGACAGTGGCTGGAGCTCGAGAGCTCCGACAAATCTAGATGACCAAAATCTACCCTAAATCTTAAATAAAATGTGAAATAACATGTGGAATCGAAAGTCAAGAAGGAAAACTACTTAGAAAATGGAAAAAGGTACCGTGACGGAGTTCTTGCTAGATATGTTGGGAACCACCTCCTATACCGCCCTCCTCATTTTGAATCGGCTCATTGAACCTCCTGTCACCATGCTCTAGCCTAATGGCACAATTTGAGGGGCAAAGGCGGATCATAAAGGGAACCAAAAATGATGGAAGGTGGCGAAGGGGGTTATGTACAAGGGTGAGAAGAATGGGGAAGAGCGCTCGATACAGAGGCCTTTAGATCGAAAGATCATTGATGCGTGGTAGGTCATTGTTTGAGGAGAGAAATGGCGAAGGAATCATTCCGAATCGATGATTGTATCGATTGGAGAAAAAGGGATAAGAGAGGTCACTTACATCTGATGGGCGCATGCTTATGAGGGGTGAGCAGTTGGCCGAGGTCAACGTGGACTCACTTCTCACTGGTCCATGTCAGCTAGGAAAAAGACAGAATAACCAAATAATACCTTATTATTTCAATTTAAAAAAATAAATGATTTTATTAAGTATAGGTTAACACATAAAAATGTTTAATATTTTATGTAGTATTTTATTATGATTTTTTTTATTTTTATGAGTTGTTTTATTATAGGTTACTTTTTGGAGGTTCATTTATATGTATATTTACATATGTATTATGTTTTTTATTTTTATTTTGTATTTTAGATTTTATTATTTTATATACATAATTTATATATTTACAACTTATTAAATACACTTAAATATATTTTTGTTGTATTTTTCTGAAGTTATTTGCATACATATACAAATTTTGTATTTATTATATATGCATAAGTATAGGTAATTCATCTATGTATTTTAGTATCTTTATTTATTTTAGTGTATTTTTAATGGTTTTATTTTATTTTAAGTATGTACATATACTATAAATTACATTTACAAAAATATAAAAAATATAAGGATATAAGTAACATAAGGAATAAATAAAATGAATATTATATTCAGGTATATTGTACAACAGGGGTCCAAAACCTAACTTTGCATCTTAACTCCAAATTAAATGAAACCATGTTTATTAAATAGCTAATAAAATTTATATACAATTAAAGTCATTTTGGTGAATTTTGAGTTCATATGGAGGAGATATATGTTTGGGAAGTTTGGATTTTGGATTTTTATTCTGAGTATAGAATTCACAATATGCATTATTCTTATATGTAATAGATTTTGTATTTTAATATATTTTTAAATACAACTTTAATGTTTAGGGTTTATTTATTTAAAGTATAAATACTAAAGAATAAAATTGATCCCAAAAGTGAATTATTAAGCATTTATGAATTAGTGTTTCTTGTATTTATTGGCCCTTATCTCCCCCTTCTTTATTTCTTATAAACCCAATCATCATAATGCCTAGGTCTCGGGGTTTAGGGTTGTTCAATACCTTTGGTATTTCATTTCTTTTCATTATTTTATTTTAGCTTTAAATATTGTATTTTATACAATATTAACATAGTAAATAATATGCATTCCTTTTGTAAAATAATTATATATACATGCATTTATCTAGGGTTTAAAGGCCAAAATGAAAGAATAAAGGTGATGAAATGGAGATTCATCAGAAGGTCGCAATGCAAGAGGAAGCCTGGAGCTAGGGATTCGATCCCATTTTGGATCTCCAGGTCGTGCGAGCAAGGAGCACCTCCAGATCCCCATCGCTGGGATCTTGAAGCCATTCACGGACACCTACTGGAGAAGACGTCCCCAGGAACGTGTCAGGACCTTTGGCGTGAAGATCAGGGCTTGGTCTAGGGAGATATCCACGATCGAAGCCAGAATAGTCCACTGTTATTTGCTGTTCATCCATCGCTCCTTGCAGCCAACAGATCAAGAACAATGTGCCAGATCTAATCTCCGCCAATGGAACAGAGGTGAAATGAAGCGAGTCCCAACCATCGGATCACGCTTAAGTGGAGTGGACGTGGCATTTCCTATACCATCCACCGGTACGTACATGAGGGTATATTGCACTTGAACGCTCCTGCTTTTTGTATATTAGCTTTTTATTTAAATATTAAGTTTGTTCTGTAAATTGAATGGGTTAAATTGCACTGTAACTTTTGTCGTTTATTTTATTTGTAATCTAGTCCCTCCAAGGCATGTGCTAGGGCATGTTTTATTTTGTAAAATTTTCAAGTATGCCCTCAAACTTCGTGGCTCTGTTATGATAAGCTCTGATGTTTTATTTTAATTGCATATAGGTCCTTATACTGCTTGGAATTCTGTTTATTTTGTTCCATTTATTAAAAAATAGTTGATGTGATCTTTTATCTTGGAAAAATTATTGTAATTGCCTCTTTGTGAGCTTATTCATGCTGGATACTTGAATTTGGCATTTTGGTAGTTTTCATATTTATTGAATTTAATTTAGGAGCATTTTATTCTCTATTTATTTTAGAAAATCCCAAAAAAATTAAAAATCCTCAAAAAATTCCCAAAAAAATCATGTAGTTGACTTTTGTTACATTCTACTTTTACACCTAAAATAAACTAAAAATTTCAAAAGAAAACCTAAAAATCACAAAACCATAAAAAGATCATATAAATTATAAAAACTTTTCTAAAAAATATGGAAATTGTGTTTTCATCTTTGTTTCATCACTTATTGTACATAATATATATTAAAAATAGTTTTGGGAATTTTTGAAACATATATCTTCTTTTTATACCCAAAACAATTCAACCTAGCTATATTTCACACATTTAGTCACTGAAAAATACCTAAAAATAGAGAAAACTTGCAAGAAAATTATAAAAAACATTAGAAAAAACATAAGAAATCTTTTATTCTGTAAAAATTTTATTATATTTAGCTATATTTATAATTGAAATACCTATATTGTGTTATATACTTATATATATATATAATTAATACTATTAGTTACTATAAATACCTAATATAATTTTAAATCCCTTAAAAAGCCTGTTATTAGGGATATTTTCTGATTTTTAAACATTTATTAGATATATTTTATTATATACTACTTTTATTGCATATATTTTATACATCCCTTTATATATATTCTTATATACTTATATATATTATTTATATTCCTAAATAAAAAAGAAATGAAAAGTCAGAAACTTAAACATATTTATAATAAAAAAGAATTATTTTATTTAGTTGAAAACCCACAAAAACATCAATTGATTAATTAAGTGAGTATTGTACAAATATACCTATATTAATTATCCATTATTTGTTTATGATTAATATGCCTGCTACACCGACTTGTCTCCCTATATTTGACCCCTACTCTGCTTGTCATTGTACATACATTTATTGTAGGGTAAAAAAAATTTTGATCCACACATTTGCTTTTATTACTTCATACTTATATTGTGGGTTGATTGTTGTGATTAGCTTGGGTCCTTGTGAGAGGTCACTTTGACGACTTCGATCTTGCCTTATGAGATTGTACGACTATCTCTTAGGTAGCCTTTGGCTAATTTTTCAGATGTGTTTCATGTGTAAAATCTTCGAAAGTACATTCGAGATCCTAGGCATGTGATCAACTACGAGGACTTGGTGGTGGAGCTAAACCTCTCCTTTCCCTAGGAGCCGGTGCAGATACTAGACCATGTGATCAAGAAGTTGAGGCGGAAGGAGATCCCTTTAGTTAAAGTCCTATGAAGAAGTCAAGACATCAAGACGGCGACGTGGGAGCCTGAGGCAGATATGAGGGAGAAGTATAATCATTTATTTGTAGGTATGAAATCGAAGCCGTAGTCAAATCCCATTTGATATTTTTATGGGTTTTGCTCTCTTTGGGTTTTTTATGAGCTCATTCCACTTTGAGATTTTTATATGATGAGGTCGGGTTTAGAAATGAACTAGAATCATACTAAGTCTCTGGGATGAGAACTCCTTTGAGATTTTTATGATGTGAGACCCCTCGTAATGTATCTCAGCTTGTTTGTACAAAAACTTCTTTTATATAGTATTCAAAAATTTTTGTTTGAGAATTACATCACATAGAGCTCGTCGAGACCTTTCCAACGAGTCCAAGAACGCAAAAATCCGAGTTTGAGAGCCTGAGTTATGACTATGAGTCATGGTCCGGGCCAAATCCAGATCTGAACCAAGATCCAGATCTGTATCTTGACCCAAAGAAAAAAACCCAAATCAACTCCTCTTTTCTCCAAAACGCCCAAACCAAGCTGCAACCCTCCTCCTCCCTTTTCCCCCTCACTAGAGCACCATAATCTCCAGATCACGACAGATCGACAATCCGAAGACACCCCCATGTAGAGGATGTCAAGGTCGCCTTTGTGCGCAGTTTCGTGTCATCCGTGGAGCACCTAGTGCGTCGTTCTTCACGAGTGAAGAAACTTAGGTAACACATATTTTGAGGTATGTTTTTCCCTCCCTCCTTGCTGCGATTCCATGTGACTTTAAAACTATATACTTGAACATCTCTTTATTTCAAATCACTATAGTCCTTAAATGGTCTATCCCTTCCCCAAAAATCTGCATATAGTTGGAGATTCTAATTATGCTTTATGGCATTCTATTTTTTGGTCCACTACCACTTACAACAGTGGATTTCTAACAAACCACATAAATAGTATCCAGCTCCATGTTGAGAATCTGTATAGAGAATGGAGAGTGATGATCAAGCATAAGTATGAATAAAAATGGCATGTTCTGTAAATACATATCTGAACTGGATATGGAGAGCATGAATATGAGGTTTTATGTGGCTCACTAAGAATCTTGATATGATGGACTGCAACTTATTTTGATGGAAAAAATATCCTAACACTTTGTGCGTGATTGTTCATAGGAGTGTTTAGCCACCTCTCTTATAATATAGTAAAAAAAGTCACGACTGGTGAAGATCTTTCCAAGAGAACATCTATCTTTCCTAGTAGGTCCTCTCCCACTAGAAAATCCATAATGGGTAGACTAGTTTTGAAAGAGGTTCCTCATGCAAGGGCCTTCATTTCATAGGGGACCATCCACCATTATGACATGGCTTTACTAAATAAATATTAACACTCATGAGAAAAAGCCTCCTCATTCCTAACATGGTCTATTCTTCTTTATAATTGCCAATCGGCTAGATCCATCAGGAATTTTGTTTATCTTGTAGTGTTGTAGACAATGTCCTATTCACTTAAAATACCATGGTAAGTATATTGAATTCCATGCCAAAATATTCTTCAATTCAGTTTATGGGGTTGCTATCCATACGTGCATGTGCATCCATGCATGCATGCACATTTCCCAGCTGCATCCTTTAACTCCTAAGTAAAATATCTATATCTCTTGATAATTTTATTGCATGAGACTAAGATAAGACTGCTATGATTTTTTAAAAAAATCTTCTCATCACCTTTTCCAAATGTTGAAATACGAGCATAAATCACCTTTTTCAGAATGATGGTGTTTTAGTTTGAAAAGAATGAAATCTTTTTTTTTGTTTTGTGAAGGGGTCCTAGTATAATATGTCCTCTTGACCTAATCTTGTAATCTGTGTGTATTTAGTGTAGTTTGTGCTTCTCCCATTCCATCTATAGATGTCATAGAAACTTTAAGTGTGTTCGTGGATAAGTTGTCTACCTTAAACATTAACTTACAATGTCTATCAAATATGCGACTATATGCATGATTCAACATGCAAATATATTACTTTATGCAGAATATTTCTTTCTCGATTTCACTAAGGTATGTTTCTTGGTGGACTCTAGTCATGTTTACCTACCTGAATTTTATTCTTTTTACAACATGTAGTTCTACATGTATAGTTGTTGACATTGCCAATATTGTGATATTTCTGGAAAACTATTTAATATGGTTTGATATTCTAAAAAGAAGGCTGGACTATCAGTGCCTTCAGTGGATCATGATAAGATGTGTCAAGGAAGGTTGAGGAAGTGCTTGAAGAAAATATCGTGTGATTGATATTTGGACCCAAGCATGGGTATGACCGACATTATGCATTTTTGGAGGCAATAAGCCCATGTTAGTAATATGAAATAACATAGCAATGATCTTGATTAGTTTTCGATTGACATTTGCTGTGACATGTGGGTAGTGGATAAATTACCGCCATGGGAGGGGCATGCACCCTTGGGGCCTCGGGTAGAAGCCTAGATGGCCACGATCTCAACCGTTACTATGTAGCTGCGACGGTTGGAGGACATGTTACTTGGCACACTGAGGAGTCACCACGCAATATTCAACCTTTGCACTTGTGTGCCTTTATCCCACTGCTTCGAGTGCAAGCCAACTCATGGTTGGTAGTCTAGTGTTTCGCTTGTTCACTTGGAGTTAACATTTGTGCATTGGCTGATGTAGGCACATCGGTTACTGAGTAGGAGTGCTAAGAGAGGAGTTCCTGGAAAATGTGGCTAATGAAGGTGGGAATACAACATTGGGTTATTCGTGGTGATTCTGACTACGGTTATAATGATCTTGTAGTCTATGCTATTACATGTGCCCTACACTACACAGACTCTTACATGTTCATAGTGGACATGGGAGGTTCGCGATGATTCATGGGTTGGAAATCGCTTTGGGAATCTGAGTTACAATCTTATAAGTGAAGCCAAGTGGACGTGTTGGGAACTTAGTTAGAATGCATTGTACCCCACCGCATGCCTACGGAGGCACCCCAACCTTGGAAGGATTTTTCGGGAATTTGTAGGTCTCATACTCAGCATGCCAAGACTCATGCATGTAATATTGCTTTGAGTAGAGTCTACTTCCATGGTCATGATTGATCGTATCCTCAAATAACGGAGTCATACATGGTTCATATGTGTCGATATTATCTGTATGGTCCTCTGTATGTATAGGCTGATCAAAGGAGTGATACTCAGGTTGGTCAATAGGGATTTGATCGTCATGATCAATCCAATGCTGATGATCTTTAAGTACGGGCCTCTTCTTGTGGTTTGATCGAGCCATCATCTTATTCCCTATGGTCCAGTCTGAATGCATTTTTGTGAATTGTGGACCTGTCCTAACAAGATTGTGAGGAAAGAATGAAGGTGGTTGGGTTTGGTCTCTCAGCCAATCACGAGTCTCGATGTTTTGCTCTTCAAATGGTTCTTGGGTTGTAGAAAGAAATTTGACATAAGTCGGATCATCCCAAGATGGCAGTGAGGTCACAAGTGGTGGAGTGGGAGAACATGATGTTGTGGTGGCTTTGATCAGATGATTTGAGTAGAGTGGCTTGGAATTCAACGAGAGGACTGGATTCATCCGAGAGTGAAAGTCTCATGCAAATGTTGGAGGATTCTGGAAAGAAGAGGGTCTAGATGATTTGGGCCTGATCAAGACAAATTCATTTTCATAATATAGATTAGATGGGTACTCGGACCATTGTCCTATTTTTGTCAAAGGAGGTTGATGATGAATCGACATGGTTGACCTCGGTATAGGATATTCAAAAGAAATTTTTATCAAGAAGATTGATGGCACAAATGTGCGGCTTTTGATCTTCGAAATCGGTTCACGCACACCAACGCAAACACAAATCAAACCCCAGGTTCACCAACTCACACAATGAAGCTGTAAGAGTTTGACAATTATCTTTTCAATTTTAGTTGGTGATAAGACAATCTTGGAAAGAGTTTAGCGAGCTGTTAGGTACTAAAAAATTTCTTAATGATTGGCCTGAATTATTACGACTAGTTGTACCTACTTTAAGCCAGTATGGGTGCAAGTATGGACCGTAAAACAACTACCATGTTACTTAAGGATGGAGCCTTACGCAATGCCCTTTAATCCACCTGCTCTGCTAAGGAAATCTGGACCGTTTACCGGCTACCCGTATTCCTCACTGAGAAGTAGCTTATTGTTTTTTAGAATCAATAGTCTGAACGAAAATTTCAGAGCTGGGTTCTAGCCTCTCGCTCACTTAGAAAAATAAATGCATCCAAGGTCGGGGTTGCTCTCCCACAAAAATTCTTGATTTATGGGTTAATTAGAATTTGCTATATTTAGCAGTTCCAATTTTAATTAGGTTATCACTGAAAATTTAAGGTGAGCACAAATACACGTCTAGCGTCCAGTCCCAATTTACTTTTAAAATTATGAGATAAAACATGAGGGAGAATGTCGGGAAAAGCCGATGCACGTGAAACAATGATGTATGCTCAGATAGAAGACTTACAGTGATTCCTCGTAATCTCTATGTGGGATGCAATACAAGAAATGAAAAATTAATCTATATGAATGCAAGCCGATGAAAAACGCACCTAGCAGAAAGTTCTATTAGCCGGGAAGAAATGAGTTAAATTTGACTAAGTTTAACGATCTATTGTGCGTCTCGATTAATGTGAAGTGTAGTCCTAGGTTCTACGAGCACAAACAATAAAATTCAAAGCTCTAATAGCCATATGTGCAGGCTTAACTTACGAGCCACTCAAGTCGGGCCCCACCCTCACCGGAGAGTGAAGCAGGCCACGACACACCACAAAAATAGTTCAAGGTCTTGTTACATACGTGAGAGTCCAAATGGACACCGCTATAAATGAGCAATTAATTACAGAAATTAAAATTACTGAAAGATAAATCCTAGACTCTGCGCTCCCTCACGACTCAACTCGATCTTAAATTTAATGTGGTTTTTCGGAGGTCGGTGAAGATGCTTCGGTCTCCAAAAACCGCTCCACGTATGCCAAGTACCTCGCACGAAAAATAAGAGAGAGGGTGGAAGAGAGTGAAACAAAAATTAATAAAAAATAGAACACGAAAATAAAATGCTGAAAATGAAATACCCTAAATGCAGATAGAAAAATGGAAAATTTACAGTAAAAATTCGGGGGTCAGACTACCCGAATAAAGAAAACTGAACAAAACGTTTTTTAGACAAAAAATTAAGCTGTTTGCCTCCCCGGCAACGACACCATCTGACGAGTCCGATTTCACACCACTTTAATTATCATGAATTATCGTACATTTAAAAAATGTCGTTTCGTTGTAGGCGGGCAATCATGATCGATCAAGAAATTAACCACAAAATTTTATTCAATTTTATTCGAAGTGGTTTAATGTTTATTTTACTTGGGCATGTCCCAAGGTCGAACTCAAGGAGGCAAAGGAACAACCTAAAATTTTGTCTATCAAAGTTTAGCGCACGATTTTCGAGAAGGTATTTTTTTTGTATTTTTAATGCAAATTTGGGATGCAAAATGCAAATATGGCCAATTTTAGGGACTAAAATGTAAATATCAATCAAGCAATGCCCGAAAAATACGAAACTTGGTTGATATGACAATTATGATAAAATGAATGCACTGTATTTTTTTTGGATTTTTTGGATTAAGATAATTTTTTTTATGAATTTATGAATGCAAACACAGTGAATTTCAATTATTAATTATAATAAATTTTAAACCTATTTATTTTCGAGGGATAAAATTATCCAATTACTAGGTGATCGATCTCAGAAAAATCCTAAACCTCAAAAATAATAGATTTAATACCTATTAGAAACTAAAGATTGAAATATGCAAAATGATTTTACAGAACAAACCATTCATGCAAATGCAATTCTTTTTCGACATGATGTGAAATTCAACTAATTCTACAATCCTTGATTTTTTTGGCAATTTTCAGAACAATGGTTAATTATTATGAATTCCAAAGCACAAGATGGGCAAAATATGTAATTTCCCACCAAATAATTAATTATTAGTTAACCACAGATCATAAAAATGTCAAACATATGACATAATGTAGATAATTAATTGAAGAACACAATGCCTATTTTTAATAAATAAAATGATGCAATAAAGCAGTTCAAAATGAAGGGGAACACAAGTGTCTTAGTGTAAATTACAATAAATTTAAAAAATACAAGGAGGACTAAACTGTAATTACCGAAAGTGTTGGGGTGTCCATTGCAAAATTTCCAAGTGGTCATGTGCCAAGCACGTGACCCTTGGTCGGCGGGGTATGATGGCGAATATGTGAGAACCCGGGGGAGTCTTTTGCAATTTCCCACACAGTCACGTGCGTAGCACGTGACCCTGGAATAGCTAGGCATTTCTGGAAATAGGGTGCGCCCTGGGGGTGTAGTTGCAATTGTCCCAGGAAGCACGTGAGAAGCACGTGGCTTCCTGAGTTCTCGTAGCTGCTCCCGTTGAGATTGTTCCCTGACGGTGGGGGGTTCCTGGCTGGTGTGTCCGGTGGTGGGCTCACCTTGACTTGGCGACACACGCCACAACCGAGGATATGGCAATGGAAGCGCACCAGTTGGTGTTGCTGGAGGTGCGATGCAACAATCGATGAAGAAGGTAATGGCGTGGATGCAAGACGATTGGAGCTTCGATGCGGAGGTCGACCAAAGGTTGGAGCTCTGGCTGGAGATACGGGGGAGGTATACGACCGTCGTGCGTGTGTCGAAGTAGACACCTTTGGCAGCTGGTTCGATGAACGTTGGCGGTGGCGAGAATGGCGGAGCTGCGTGGATGGCGAGGCTCCTGATGGTTGGGATGAAGGGAGTGGGAATTATGGGGGGTATTGCTCGGAGGCTAAAGAAGGTGATCAATGGAGTCGAAGTTGCCATTGGCTCGACAGCGGTGCCGGAGCTAGAGTAGCATGCATGGAGGCGCGACACTGCGACGAGGACTAGGGCCTCAGATCTCGCCAAGAAGATGGAGGAGGGGCTCTGTCACCGCCGCCTCCTCAATCAGAAGCTATCGATGGATGGATTCGAGTGGAAGAGGGCGACAAAGCTTTATAGGATGTGGGGGGTAATCGGAGATGGAAGGTGCGTGATTTGAGGAAGGTAACGACGATCGGGGTCGGTGGAGGTGAAATCCAAGGAAGGTGATCGATTGTGTGATGGTCGGGATACACGGGGAGGAAGGCGGCAGATATTGCGCGCGGGATCCACGGAGACGGGGCGACGCCTCCCACTACCGATTGGGAAATTAGGGGAGGAAGATGATGGGTCTGGGGTTGTCCAATCGCCGAGATCAGACGACCCTTATCGTGACACGTGGCACCTCTTTTTTATTTTATTATTTTATATATTTTTAATAATTTTTTTATAAAATAAATGAAAAATAAATGTTAAAAATGGGTGACACGTGGTGGCTCCAAGATCTACCACGTGTCAGCCCCACAAAAATTGAAAATAAATGTTAAAGATAAATAAAAAATAAATAGAAAATGACCTCGTATCGAAAATTTTCATGAAAGTTGCTCTTCTCGATGAGATCTATAACTTTCATGAAGATACCAAAACCAAAATTAGTCGTTTGTGCAAAGTGATATTTTTGGGGTATCCCATGTACATAGATTTTCTTGATTTTTAGGTTTTCTAATTTTTTTATCATTTTTAAACCAGATAAAAATTCGGAAAAAATATGATAAAATTAAAGATAAATATTTACACATTAGTCTATTTTTTGGATTTTTATTAGGTAAGAAAAAGAAGAAATAAAATAAAATATGGAAAAGACAATTTTTGTACAAATAGTTAGTGAAGACTCGGACTTAGTTAGTTTCTTTGATTTCAAGATCAGTTTTGATTTGGATTTTTGTGCAGTTTAATAAAATTTTCATCAAGGAAGACACATGAAAAAGGAAATAAAATAAAATGAGTCAATTATATACATAAAATAATAGGTCAAAAGCCACTAAAATACAAAATGTACAAAAGAGGTCCAAAACCCAACTTTCACATATGAGCTCCGATTCACTTGAACTTGGTCTTGTTTTGAAGGTAGTTGAATGTACATTAGTTCAAAATGAGCAGGATCAGATCAAACATTGGATGAGGAAGATATCGAGGTTTTAGTCCGGAAATCCTAGAACTAGGGTTTGGGTTTTTGGTCCACTTATTTAGGTTAGTGAATTTTTTGTATTTTTCATTTATTCTTGTTAGTGATATGTACACAATGGAGGTGGTTTCAGGACATTTGGAGTTAGCATGAATTAGTTAAAAATTAGAGAATTTAGGCTATTTACAGGTCAATTTGGTTGGGATTTTTGGCTTCTTATTTTGTGCAATAATGAGTGATAAACTGCAATTATTATCAACATGCATGAATGCTAACTATGGAGAATAAATGAAGAAATGCCAATGAATTTTAGGGATTTGAGATTAATTCATGACTTTTAGAGTGATGAATATGAGATTATTCATCTTCACGATTAGGTCATTGTGTTAAGAATGATCAACAATTTGAAAAGTCATGACTATCATGTGTACGTGCAAGTGATTTTTCAATTGGTCATTAGAGGAGTTTTGGGAGAACATATCACTCAACCTTTGATTGATTGAATTGAGTCATTTTTTCAAGATAATATGTTTGAAGGTATTTGATCTTGTTGTGTTAGCTAGACTAGAAAATGATATCGTTGTTACATTGTGCAAGCCTGAACAATATTTCCTTCTTCTATTTTTGATAGTATGGCGAATTTGATTGTTCATTTGGCTGGTGAAGAAAAAGTTGTTGTACCTATTCAATATCGATGGATGTATCCCATCGAATGATATTTGAGAAAGTTAAGGAATATGATCTTTAATGAGGCACAACGAGAACTATGCATTGTGGAGGGATACCTTTATGAAGAATGTATTAATTTTTGTAACATGTATATGAAAGGGAGAAGTACACCTTTTGAGATTTGAAAGAAAAAACGATGTCGGTGAAGTGGAAGAAGTAGAAGACCAAGATAAATTATGGATATATCAGAATTGTGGTAGACCAATACTGAAAGGGATAACAAGAACCATATCAGAGATAGAAAGGGATCTTATTCATTACTACATATGCAGATCAATGAAGTTGATTTTTTATTCGATGAATATAATATGTTAGAGGGTCCTAATATCCAAAAATATAATTTATGTAATGGTTTAGATCCTATGTTCAGACATTAAAGGATAGTGGTGAGATTTGTTTCACTAAAGGATTTGAGATTCTTTCACGAACTTTGTATTCAAAAGTTGTTTCTCACCCGAGTAACATTATCAAAGATTTTATCTTTCAAAGAAATCGATCGATGACATTGAAGCAACATAGATGTCAGGTGTTACTGTAAAAGCAGAACTGCAATCAGGAGTTAATGACTACTATAGTCATGTCATTGATATAATAGAAATTAGTTTCTTACATGAAATATGATGTATTTTGTTCAAGTACCTTTGGTTTGATATTGTTAGTTAGGGAACTAGTTATCAGAGAGATAGGAATGGCTATATTAGTAAAAGAGAGCAGGTGGTTACAGACAAACGAGCCATTTACGTTAGCAAGTCGGGTCGAACAAGTTCTAGATAACTCCCACATCAGATGGATTATTCCTATACGTGTTGTTCCTAGAGATTTTTGTGATATTCTTAAAGATGAAGATCTGCCTTATACCGAAGATTCTTATAAGGAAGGAGCTTATGGGAGTTCAACTACATTCATGGATAACAAAGTAAACATAATAACTCATAGAGTATGTGATAATGCAATGATTGACTAAAAGGTATAACGTCATAATTTTTTTATTTGGAGTTAAGTTAAATTAAATTTATACTTTAAATATATGAATGCTACCTTGATGTGAACGTCGTGTTAGAGAAACACCTGCTTCAATGCCTCCACCCTTAGACCATCCACATGCCACTACTTTTGTTAGGCGGAGAGGACCCTTTTAGTGCAAGGCATTAGGTTATCTCCCTCTAGTCACAAGTCTTTGTGTTCATATTATTGGTGGTGATGTAGTGGGAGAGAACCACATGCTCTTTCATAGTTTCTCGGGACAAGCGGTACATTCTCATATTCCTATCAGTGTTGTTGACTTCATGTTGGTTCCTCAAGCTACTAAGGATGTCATTCTGCGTGACATGAGGGTATATAGTTGACACCGGTATTTTTTTCTTTTATATTTTCATTAAAATATCATTATTAATAATTGATACATTGGATACTTACATGCTAGTTTCACCTGGGATCGTAGCATTGAGGCTGATACGTAGATTTTGGCTCATGCAGGTGAAATGCTTCGTAGTTATCGGGGACGCTTGAAGAACATTGTGAGTTAATATATGTTTTTCACAATAATTATGTATGTGATATTAGTACATTGACTTTCAGTATTTCGATCCACAACTTCCACTGGAGCAGTTGTTTGTGAGAGTACCATCTGGCGTTGATCCCACCTAATGGATGGAGCTTGAAGTATATTGGACGAGAGAGAAACATGGGGTACATAGTGATCATATTCTATATTTGCTTAATCCATTTACCTTATTATCAATTATGTTTTATAGGAGATTTCAAGGAGTAATACCAACAACATGAGCAAGGGATTCAAGGTTACCCACAGGGTGGGTAGAAAAAATACAAATCAATTGAAGCATAACTTTGTAAGAACTCACTTATTTAAGTGATTTATACTTATTTTTATTATGTAGATAGTCATTCTTAATCTTTCATTTTTATTTAGTTTGAAGAACATGAGTGATGCCAAATAAGATGGAGGTTTTTGAAAAAATCCAAGAGTGGTGGGTGGGAATGTTGAATGGGTGGACCAATCATATGGACCCTTCATGTAAGAAAAAGCTATATTTTGTATTTTGACTTTATAGAGTATTTATAATGTAAGATACATGATTTAGAGTGTATGCCTTTCTGGAAGAGATGGTGAGGCTCACAACCACCTTCTTTAGATAGCATCAACGCCTATGAAGCGCCTATCACTCCAGATGAGGCATTCGTCCAAGCAACAGGTCTGTAGCATTCTGGACGTCTTTTAGGTGGTGGTCGTGGAGCAACCATTTGATCATGGTATCATGATGGTAGCAGCTTGTCCTCTCAGAATTCAGTGAGGGAGAAGGAGTAAGAGAATAATTTGGTGCGGTCAAATGAGCTGGTGTCAATCCTGGATGATGCGATGCGTGAATATCAAGATGAGATTGCGAAAATGGGGGGGAGGGATGGAGCAATTTCATGCATTCATGCAACTTCATGAAGGAGGAAACCTTGCTTCACAAGCTCCGCCACCACAAATGAATGAGGATGAAGAAGAGGGCAATGATGAGGAAGATAATTATGAGAACGAGGATGTTAATGGCGAAGATGTGGATGAGGAGTAGATGTAGATGGAATCAAATAGTTTTATCTTTGCTAAAAACATTCATACTTTTATATTAGGTAGATGAGTAGTTAGTATCTAATAAGAACATTTCATATTTTACATAAAATATTTTTGTTTGATCTTTATTGTTTGGCTTGTTTGATATTTGTTTGATCATTTTTATCTTATTTGATCATTATTGTTGATGGTGGTACTAGTATGTATTGTTATTTTGATTTCATATAGGGTGTGGCAAAGGAGAATAGGTTAGCAACGAAACAACAACAAGTATCATTATTATTTTGGTTGTGCCTCAAACAGGACGGTTGTGACCGTCCCTTATAGTCATATGGACCCGTCCCATAAATGCATGAGGTCTTAAATGGGCCAGTTGCAGAAGTCTATCGATATGGTTGTTACCGTCTCTTATACCCAAACAACTCAGTAATACACTTGAAACGGTCACAAAGGAGTCAATGCAACTGGCGTGACCTTCCCATATATGCCTAGATGGGATGGTCATGCCTATCCCATCTAAAAATTCAGTTGAGACGGTGGCAACCGTCCCATCTAACCGTTTATATGGGACGGTACCCAACGTCTTATATATAGAGACCAAGTTGGGATGGGTGTGGCCTTCTCATAATATATTCTTTCAGTATTCAGGGAGACACCATATGGGACAGACACACTCGCCATGTATGACCTACGGGATGGGATGTGTTCCCATCCCATCCAAACAGATGGGACACGGCCAGACGAGACGGTTTGTCACCCATTGTAGATGCTCAGAAGGGACAGTTGTACGGGATGGTAAACGGCTATCACTTGTTGTGGTCCACGGTGTAGTGAGAGGATGAAGCTTGGGTTCCCGCATGGGTTAGAAAAAGAAGAAAAATGAGAGGTGGGATGGGCAGTGTAGCTCCATCGGATGCTGAGGGAGTGGAGCTTCGAGCTTCTGCCTTAGCGAAGCTGGTTGTGGCGAGACTTGGGAGATAGAGAGGAACTGGAGGGGGGGCGTATAGTGAGGCAGATTTAGAGCGTAGAGGGGAATGATATTGTGATTCCTGAACTAGGGATGAACCTGATGATTTGATCTAGGAAGATGAAGATGGGAGAACGTGATATACTTAGGGATGAACAACGAGAGATCATGGAATATCAGAGCAGATGGAGGTGTGAAGTGGGTCATCTGAAAGGGGAGAATGAAACTCATGATCCTCACTCGAGAGATCTGGTGAGAAAAGCTCAAACACTACAACTATTGGTGGAGCTGCTACATGGCTACAAGATGGCCGTGGATCTCACCATGTTTTCACCCTTGTCATCACTGACGAGGATCTCCTTCATTTTTTGTCATCAAGAGGAGGATCAGGTGGAGAGGGGTTCGACTTTGTGGATGGAGGATGACCATTGAAGTTTAAGGTGGCAGTGGTTTTATAGGGGGTGATCAGAGGGATGTTATTACATTAATGGGGGGACTTGAATGGCCAACGAAGGTGGTGATGACGAGGGGGTTACATGCAAGTGGAGAAAAAGGTGGGCAATGGTGAGGATCGGTGGGCGTTAAAGGAAGAAAATGGGTCGCATGCATTCTTAAGGTGTAATGGTTAGCATAGGGGTGAATTGACCAAGGTCAACTCATTAAGGCACGTGATTGGTTGAGAAGCGCTGAAGAAATGAGGAGAGAGCAACTGAGGTAAACAAATTAGCGAGCAGGGCATGGCACAAGGGTTGACCAGGTGGTTGACTAAAAGAATGAAAAAAAGAAAAGAAATAGGAGCAAGGGTCAAATCAAAAAGTTGTCAACATGAAAGTTGGTCTTATGAAGGATCCAAAAGCAAAATAAATCATTTGTACAAAATACACTTTTTATATGGGTATTAATTGCCCTTAATCACGATTATTGTTTTGTATTTTTAATTAGAATCTAATTAGTGGATTAATATTCATATAATATATATATATATATATATAATTAATATATTTTTATGGATTTTTATAGGTTAAGAAAAAGGTGAAATAAAATCAACAAAGATGAAATACGTACAAAATATATGAGGTCATATCTTTGTTTTTTGTTTGAATTTTACGCTTTTCATAAGTTTTTAAGTTAGTAAATAAATTAAAGAATATAATACAAGAATTATTAAGATAAAATATGACATTTTACGCATAAAATAATAAGCTGAAGGTTTTGAAAAATCATGATTATTTACAGATAGAATTTAGCCGTTATTTCATGTATAGTTAGTGAATACAAATTAATCAATTTTTGGGGTTTAATTAGTGATTTGTTAAGGAAATTTTGCTATGGTTCCATATAAAGTAGATGAATCATGGATTCATCACCCCCTATACTTAGATCTTTGTTCGTCTTCGATTAATTTTTAATGAATTAGAAGGTTGAATCCCTGACTGTGCAAGTGCAAATACAAGACTTGAAGGCCAGTCCAAGAGTTTCAGGTGACTCCTTAAATCTAAGTCAAATCAAGTCTCATCCAAAACAAATTCAATATTTATAATTACTAAACTCTCCATGTATACATATATGTATAACATGTATGACTTTAATGTCTTGGTTTCATTTTCATTTGTAGAGTCTTTGCTTCGCCTGAAGCCTAGTCTAAGAGGTCTCCTAAGGTCCCAATCCTCGACTCTGGTCCAATGACCGAGTTTTTCATTAATTCACCATCTCTTTAGTTGTCAGACTTGAAAGTGTAATGGTGAACATGCCAATTATGGAGGGAGTTGGATTGTGCTATTTCTTTTCTCCTCTCACTGGAATAAGAATCTCTCGGATGCCTTATTACACACACTTGAATTTTTGGTTGTGAATCATCATATCCGTCAAGAGATTTTGGAGTATATACTTGTTTTCTTGGGAATGCACCTAGGTGTGTCTCTTTTCATTATCTACTATACCTTCAACACTCAGACTTGTATCACTATACGATGTAGAGCCATTTTTTGGTGCTATCCTGACTCCTATGGCATAATAACTTTGGTCCAAGTGGACCTTTGAAAAGGTTAGGAGCACTCACCAGTTATTCATCTCCTTTTTGTAGAAATTTTCTTTAAAACTTTGATCTCTTTCTTTGATTTTTGGAATGATAATGACATAGCTATCTCCACTGCTTTTTCCAATCTGGCGTAGGATGATCCACATTTTTAAGGTTTTTAACATACACTAGCACCTGGGTTAGTTCAAGATTAGTACAGGGATTTTGTCCCCAAACTATCTTATGTGCTGACACATAGGTTTCATGAAGTGACCGTCAATCAACTCCCATCCTCAAGAATCAAATCCGAACTCAATCCTCTCATCCTAGTTCCTTAGGTAAAATATTGACTCATTAAAAAGATTACGTCATTACGCAGGTGCTGTGCTGGTGATTTGTAGTGGATCGATGGGTTTTTAATAAATGTGAAAATAAATCAATGAATGTGTCGTTGCAATCTAACATTTTTTTTTAAAAAAATAAATTCTTATTCTAAAATAAAGAAGAATGGAATGCTACTTATTGACCTGGTTTAGCTTCCATGGTTGAATTAGAGAGGCTACGAATAAACGAGGGAAATTAATTATTGCTAATAAATGAAGATTTTTGATCTCTTTTATTTTTTCTACTTTTTAAGTTTTTTTACTAAGTATGAAATTTTTTATGGATTTTATATATTATAAAATTTTTATATTTTTTATTTTAAATTTTGCAATTTTTTATTTTTTTTACTTTGAAATAATTTATGAATAGTATATAAAAAAGTAAAATGAAGCCTTTTTATATTTTAAAATATGTCAAAAATACTCAAAAAATAAAGGAATAAAATGTTTTTGTGTGTTATAAAATTTTTATTATTTTCGTGAATTTAGTTGCTTGTTATATTTTTATAGATTTTTTACTGATTGAAGCAGGAAAACATTTTTGAATGTAAAACTAGCTACTATTTTTAGTGCTTTTAAAATAGAAAATGAAATTAAATAATATGTAAATAAATTTTATACCAAAGAATTTTTATTGGCTTCAAAACAAGAACAATTATATTTTTTTATTTTTTTATGATTTTATATGATTTCTATTTTTTTGTATTTTCAAGTTTCTAAAGTTTTTAATTAATTATTATTTGATTTTTTAGTAATAAAATATTGTAAAATAAAGCTCTAGTAATTTTGAAAATGTTCCAAATAATTTTCGATTTTCTTATGAATTTTTAAGCAATATATAGAGAAATATGTACTGTTTTTGTATTTTAAAAATAATAAATCAAAATTATTTTATAAAATAAAATTATATGATCTAAAATAACTAAACATGTGCTTAATCTAATTTTTGTGAAAATTTTAGATTTATTTACCAATTTAATCAGATCTAATTAACAAAGGAATTAAATGCTGCTTAAAAGGGACTTAAATGTAATTTTCAAAAACTAACAAACTATTTATAAACAACAGAGTAAAGGTTAGAAGAATTTATGCATTTTTTCAAGAATTCACGTGTACAAACATGTGCTTAGCATATACATGGACTCAAAAGCAATTTCATAATATTCAAAAAGCTTTTATTTACAAACAAAATATTCAGGACAATTCACACAAAAGTTCCTCAAGTAACATGGGCACGCACATGCACTATAGGAAAAAGGACTAGAAAGATTTATGGAAACTTCAACGACATATATGCAATTATTTCAATGTTTTATTTACATAGACGAAGGACTAAATTGCAAATTATGAAAATAAAAAGGATAAGAGTGCAAAATTGCACCACTAAGGAGTAGCATGCAAATGAGATTGGTGCCTCTATATTTGATACTAAGGCTCAACTTTTGGGAGACAATCAACAGTTGAGATGTGATCTGGGAGCTCAACTGAATGATTAGATGGTTCTAACACTATTTGGAATAAGACTTATGAAGGCCCTCACCTCTAAGCTTTGATTGATTAGATATGGGACTTTATAGCTCAGATCTCAATTGCAAAGGGCTCGTTCGACTCTTAGAGAGATCCCGTGCCGATTTTAGGCATCCTTAATGCTCTAGGTCTCACTAATCAGGTACATAATAGTTGTTCTCATGAAGGACCTCCAACTGACTATCAAATGGCTGATCAAGCTCCAGGAGGATGCTCAATTACCTACAAGTGGTATTCACGATGCTCAAGATGCCCTTAATCTTGACCAGCTGTTATTAAGTAAGAATAATGGACGAATGAATGGAGATCCTCGTGCAAAGGTGGGGGATGAGGATCGACACTCTGATTTGAAGATCAGAGGTGATAGATCATGGAAGGATGCGAAGAACAATAGGAATTGGTAAGATGAGATGATGATCATAAATCTGGGCTGAAATCAGAGGAGTTTGACCTCCGATAGAGTATATCAGAGGTCGATTTTATCCTACTTCTACAGATCTATGAAAGCAAAAGTTGAAACGAAATTGAAAGGAAATCTAAAGGCAATTAGATCTAGATTACCTGGAATAGAATCTGGATGACCTACGGGTGGTTTTAGCCTCGATTTGGTTGCGAATGGCTAAATAAGCTTCGACATCGCGGTGCTCCGGCCACCAACGATGGATCACGTCGATCTTGACCTTCTCACACTCCTGCTTTAAGAATATCAACCTCTGTCATAGATCAACCGTACCTAAGGCTCAAGCTCAGGGAAAAGGTGAGAAAACAGATAAAAATCGAATTGGCGTACCTGAAGAATATTTATAGGCGACATGAGGAGGTAAAATTGAAATGAAAAAGGAGCATGAATCTAGGCAGAAATGAAAATAAGTTAAATTGGCTATGGATCATAGATAGTGGAGGTTAATAAGGTGGAGGAATTAGGTCAAATAGATCAAGCACTTAGTGGGAATAAATTTGGGAAGATAGGCAGGCTACAATATGACTCAGGTGAAGAAGGGAGGGGGAAGTGTTGACCTGGGTCAACGGACTCAGGTTGGATCAATCAGAAGAATACATGAATACAACCAAATACAAAAGGACAAAGAATAATAAAATAAATAGAAATAATTAGGTAATAAATAGAAAATGATTTTAAGTTAAAAACTTTAAACATACAAAATATTTGAAAATTAATAAACTAACTTTTCATACTTTTTAATAAATTAAACAAATTATTTATTTGTTTAAAATAATTATCCTCTTGCATTTATGAGAATAAAATACCTATATACATAGTATAAACAATTTTAGTTATTTATATAAACAAATATATATACCATTATACATTTTATTTATTTATATAATAATTAAAAGATTTTAAATATATTTTTATTTAAATTATATGAAATTATTTAATGGGCTGAATAAATACACTTGTGTACAAATATATGTACATTATACCTATGTCATGGCTACAATAATTCATTTTTTGATTATTTTATTTTTTTATTTTTATTATTTTATATAAATAATATAAAGTATGTACATGATATTAAAAATACAATATGTTAAAAAATTATAAAGAATTAAGTAGATAAATAAATAAATTGGTGCATTTCACACATATAGATACAATAACATTCCAAGGAGCAAACTTTCACATCTTAACTCCAAATTTTATGAATTTACTTTCATTTTAAAGCTTATTTTATTTTGAACACAATGAAAGTGAGTTTGATTCATTTTGAGTTTATATGCATTAGATATTGATCTTTTAATTATGACTCCGTAACTTTTTTAGAGTTTTGTTCCTTTAATTCCACACATGATTTATTTTTTTACAATTGTTTTTACTATTTAAAAAACATTTTTATATAAAAGTTTCATGAATAAAGCATTTTATTTGATATTGAAGAAATGATAAATAAAATAGGTGAAGATATGTGCAAAATGAATATGATGAATATATACAATTTAAATTGATTTTTTGAAATATTTATAAATTAAGGACCCTATCTTCTCCTACTTTATTCCTTGTCTATTAGGTCAAGACTTGACCTACTCTCGGAGTCAGGATCAATCTACATTTGTTTCATATATAGAACTTTCATTTCTTTATTTTTTCCTTTATTTATTTATTTATTTTAGGTTAAAATAATGATAATAAAACAATATTAACGGAGTATATTGGATTATCTAGAAGTGAGAATTAATGCTATTTACATGTGTTCTATAAGGGATTTGAAGCCAAAATAGATGAATAAAGTTGATGAATTGATGATTCATCATCTCCTTACATGTTGATGATCTAAGTGGAAAATCTCTTGATCTCATCATAGGAGATCCAAAGTCTTCTTCAGGAGCAAGGCACATCGAAGGAGACGAAGATCCACGAGAATTCGTTACGGCAACATAACGACGATGCGACGACGACGACAATCTCTCTCTAGGGCATCAAGGTGGATGGCCAAGAGAGCGAGGGAGAGAGTCTTGGCACGTAGAGAGAGTGAGAGAGAGCATTAGATGATATTAAAATCACGTAACTCAATGATCAAGGGGTGCCTCTTCTTATATAGGCTTTTGGAAGTCCATGGATCTCAATCTATGGACAACACATAATCAATGGATGAGTTTGATTTGTTTTTCTTTCATGTCCATGATGTTGTTGTAAAAACAAAAAAATGATTTAATTTAAATCAATATATATTGATAAATCAATATAATTAATTTTGAAATTAGATCACTTGACTAGTCTTGGAGATAATGAGGAGATTGACCATAACACCAAAAAAGGGGGGACGACCACTGAATCATCTCATGAGATCTCATTATCTCATGAGATCTCATTATATCATGATATTTCCAAGATTACAACAACATTTGTTCTAAATTATCTCACAAAAATAATTCATAATTATCTTTGAACGTTGCAATCAGGTCATTGGAAAAATGTGAATCACATTCACATCCCAAAACAAAATGTAAATCATGATAGGCTCTTATATATTATAAATCACATTTACAATATATTTATGATTAATATGGATAGTGCTATCCACATTATTCATATCCATGATAATTAAATCACATTTAAATATCTTGTATCTCCATTCTCATGTGCTCAATTAACATGAATCACATTCACATTATTCATATCTTTCATAATTAGATCAGATTTAATTATCTCAGATAACTCTTCTTATAATATGAATCGATATCATATCATTCATGATAATTAAATCACATTTAATTATCCATTTTTCTCAATGCTCGGATACATATATCAACAATGAAATTATCCATGATTTCTTTCAAGGATAATGCGCTTTCTCCGTGGATACTTGAAGATAAGGACAGGGCGATTGTATTGTTCCACGCATAGTGACTTGGATATTGAGATCATATCTCAAATCCAGATCTTGCGGACCTCCCATAGATGGTTGATTAAGTCAAGACCGCAAATCTAGTCTTCTAATTACATCTGAATCACATTCAGATCCATGTCCAGTATTTATACTAAGATCAGATTACTTCTCTATGAGAGAAGTCACTAAATTTCAGACCTGTTTCATCACTCCCTTGGAATGGAAGCGTCATAGTTATACAATCATTTATTATCACATTACCCTCATGAATTCCTAATACCTGTACATCCTGCATACTGAAAGATCCAAAATAAACCTGAAGTTTTTAGATCTCTTTTAGACTGTCTGTCACGACCCGTCCCGCTAACCAGCACGTGCCGCGACATAGATCTTTCTTCTTTTTTTTCCTCAAGTAAACATGTGGCAATCTCAAAAATAACATCTTTGTATTTCAAGTTCACAACACCAAGAAGTGTATTACACAAGTTCTGTTACATCTTCATACAAAACAACATACAATACAAAAAAAACAACGAAAACCAAAAGCCACCTCCTCCTAGTGTATCAGCGGTCCTTTCCCCTGCTATTCGTGATTCTGCTGATCTGTACATAATTATAAAATAAAGGGATGAGTCTAAACCTATTTATGATCTTAGATCTAGTGAAAGAGTCTCAAGCTTTTTACATATAGCTAAAATCTGAAATATGAGCATCATGACAAAAATTTATGCTGAATACTGTGAAATAGCTTGAAAGAGACTTTATGACAGAAATTACATATAACAACATGCTAGTTTTGCAATTGAACGCTGAAATCACTTCAAAAGTAGATAAACTGAAACATAATCATCACTATCAAGCTGTTTGTACTAATCACCACTGTGGCTAATTTATTGACTCATAAACACTGAAACAAAGCTAAGTCATACGCGCAGACGGTCCCAAAGACCAAAAACACCCTGCATACGGCCCAAAGCCTATATGTATACAGAATGCGGACCCAAAGTCCTCTTCATACCATATCTAATGGTTTGCCATATCTAATGGCGGTTTCAGGGTCATATCTAATGACATCACCATATCTAATGGCTAGTTCATGATTTTGTATAAAAGAGCTACTGTGGTGCTTATCTTCTGATTCTGATTCTTTTCTTGTCACTAATAAACCGTGCTCTTGCTAATTCAAGCTCACAACAGCTAAATCATGAACATAAAACAGTCTTGACATAGCATGCATATTCTGACAACTAGAACTATTAAGAACTTGAAATCCGATTCATATTGCATAGTAACTGCACAAAACATACTTCTTATATAAAAAGCTTAAATCTAAGTAGTGAAACTTATGATTCGTGATCCACAAAGAACGAAATGCTTAAAAACATGCTATCATGATAAAACACCAGAAACAACGTCTGAAATATGTTCTAAAGCCCTGATTTCATATCAACTGTATGGTACTTGTAATTCATGCGTAAAAGCTTTAGAAAACACGATTTCATACTAGCTATTCAAAACCATGCATAAAAGCTAAAGACTAGTGCTTTAAAATAGCACTTGAGAATCCCTCACCTGATTGTTGTCTAACTTGAGTCGAAAATGTTTCTTTAGTGAAAACCTCCTCTATAGCCATCTTAGATTTGAGTACTACAGCTTGATGAGGACAGAACTTCGTTACGGCTTTTAAATGCGCTCTTGGTCACCGACAGAGCTTCGCCGTACTCCTATCGTGCTCCTCCAGCAACCGCGACAGCCTTGGGGCTCTAGGGTGGTGAGAGGGGCGTGGAATGAGTGAAATGGAATGGGGAGGTCTTGGGTATATATAGGCCTCCACCCCCTTTACATGTGTGACATGTGTCAACATGTAAGGGAGGCTCCAAGACACATGTTGCCTCTCATCCATGTATGAAGATACATGGCAACACTTGCCATTCATGCCCCATGACACATGTCTTATTCATGAGAAAACTTGTTGCCCAATCAAGAGGTTTGGCTTATACACGAGATAACTTGTTGCCCAAGTAAGAGGTTTAGCTTATACATGAGATAACTTGTTGCCCAAGCAAGAGGCTACACAATGACACGTGTTAGTCTTAGGATGATGACATATGGCACTATTGAGTTTTTGACACTTGTCCTGACTATATAACGACACGTGTCCCATGATTTCCTCTCCATGTGTCCTACTTTTACTAATGACACTTAACTATCACTAATGACGGGTAATTAGCGCTAATCATGCTTAATTAGTCTTAATGATGTGATTATGGCTAATGATTATAAATCTAGAACTTTATGGGCCCAATGCTAGTAGTGGCTTCTACTACTTATAAGGTACTACCAAAATTCCAGATTACTAGATGTGGTACTATGTTTTGATGTGCTACACAATTCAGAGAACCTTTTGACATCCATTTTTTATACAAGATGGTCTCTGATATAAACACAACAAGTTTCAATGAAATCATTGTATCAAGGAGAATCTATTGACTATGGTATCCGTAAAGTGTGAACACTATCAATCCAATATTTCCTTGAAATAACACTTGATAACATTCAAAGGCATAGTGTACAAAACGCGTATTACAATTCTCCCCTACTTGCAATAAATTTCGTCCTCGAAATTTAAGTACCTTTGCTAGCTTGAAAATAAGTGAGGATATTGAGATCTCATTTCTTCCTCTAGTTCCCATGTGTCTTCTTCTATTGCGTGACTCCTCCATAAAACTTTAACTAAAGGAATCTTCTTTGTACGAAGCTCTTGTACTTTATAATCTAGAATTTCCACAAGAACCTCCTCGTATGACAGATCTTCCTTCAATTGAATATCTTGAGGTTGTATCATATGGGTTGGATCTAGAATATACTTTCGAAGTGTGGAGACATGAAAGACATCATGTATCCTTGCTAGTTCAGATGGAAGTCGAAGACGATAGGCCACACTTCCAATTCTTTCTGTAATCTCGTAAGGGCCAATGTATCTTGGGCTTAGTTTCCCTTTATTCCCGAATCTGATTAGGCCTTTCCATGGAGATACTTTCAGAAACACATGGTCTCCCACTTGAAATTCTAAGTATCTCCTTCACTTATCTACGTAACTTTTCTGTCTGCTTTGCGCTGCCTTCAAGCATCTCTTGATTTCGTCAACTTTTTCTATTGTGCTTTGTATTAATTCAGGTTGAACCAGTTTTCGTTCTCCAACCTCACTCCAACAGATAGGTCTTCTACATGGTCTTCCATATAAGGCTTCATAAGGTGCCATCCCAATACTAGCATGATAGTTGTTATTGTATGCAAACTCTATACGTGAGATATGTTCATCCCAGCTTTCTTTAAAGCTCAGTGCACAAGCTCTAAGCATGTCTTCTAGAGTATGGATAGTCCGTTCTGATTGGCCATCTGTTTGAGGATGAAAGGCTGTACTAAATGCTAACTTTATTCCCATAGCTTTATGTAAGCTTGGCCATAGCTTAGAAGTAAATCGTGGATCTCTATCAGAAACAATTGACACAGGAGCCCCATGACGGCTAACTATCTCATTAACAAAGATCTTTCCTAAGCGGTCTAGACTATATGTCATGTTAATGGCTAAGAAATGTGCAGATTTAGTTAATCTATCTAATATGACCCATATTGCATCGTGACCTCGACGGGTCCTTGGAAATTCCGTAACAAAATCCATAGTGATGTGTTCCCATTTCCATTCTGGTATTGGATGTGGCTGTAAAGTCCCCGCAGGTCTCAAACGCTCCGCTTTTGTTTGTTGGCATATAGAACATCTAGAAACATACTCTGCAATTTCTCTTTTCATGCCAGACCACCAATAGTAGATCTTAAGTGTTCTATACATCTTAGTACTTCCTAGGTGCATAGTATACATGGAGTTATGTGCCTCTTCCAGAATCTCAGTCTTTATGTTAGATTTCCTCGGAACACACAATCTTCCTTTAAAGAATAAGAACCCTTGACCATCTATTGTATACCCGGTTTCATCTCCTCGCTTAATCTTCTCAATCATTCTAATGATTTCAGAATCATGAACTTGTGTTTCCTTAATTTTATCATATAATATGGGTCTCACTTGTAAGGATGCTAATAAGGCTTCAGAGCTATTTATGGTTAACTTTGCACGTAACTCTTTCAACTGATAATATTCTCCTTTTAAGTGAGATAGCTGAACATTAGACTTTCTACTGAGAGCATCAGCTACGACATTGGCTTTCCTCGAGTGATATTCTATGGAACAATCATAATCTTTGATTAACTCTAACCATCTTCTTTGCCTTAATATATTTCAAACTCTTGTGATCCGTAAAGATTAACAAGTTTCTCCATATAGGTAGTGTCTCCATATCTTTAAGGCAAATACTATAGCTGCTAATTCAAGGTCATGAGTTGGATAATTTAACTCATGTTGTTTTAGCTGTCTAGAAGCATAAACAATCACTTTATCATCATGCATTAACACGCATCCCAGCCCTTGTCTTGAGGCATCGCTATAGATTACATAATTACCTTTCCCTGAAGGAAGGCTAAGTATAGGTGCTGAGGTGAGACGACTCTTGAGTTCCTTAAAACTCTTCTCGCATTCTTCATCCCAACTATACTTCACATTCTTCCTAGTTAATCTTGTCAATGGTGCAGCAATTCTAGAGAAGTTTTCAACAAATCTTCGATAACACCCAGCTAATCCAAGGAAACTTCGGACTTCCGATGCATTTATCGGTCGTTCCCATCTAAGAACTGCTTCTATCTTTGATGGATCTACTGTTATTCCTTCTCCAGATATGACATGGCCTAGAAATGCAACTTTCTTCAACCAAAACTCATATTTGTTAAACTTGGCGTATAATCGATGTTCCTTCAGAGTTTGTAACACAATTCTCAAGTGTTCTCTATGTTCTTCTTCTGTTTTAGAATACACTAGAATATCATCAATAAATACGATCATGAACTTGTCCAGATATGGAAGGAAAATCCTATTCATCAAGTCCATAAAGGTAGCTGGGGCATTTGTCAATCCAAAAGGCATTACTAGGAATTCATAATGCCCATATCGGGTTCGGAATGCAGTTTTAGGGACATCTTCTCCTTTAATCTTTAACTGATGATAGCCAGATCTCAAATAATTCTTGGAAAATATAGAAGCCCCTTGCAATTGGTCAAATAAGTCATCTATTCTGGGCAGAGGATAGTTATTGCGGACAATCACTCTGTTTAGTCTCCTGTAATCTATACAAAGTCTTATGGAACCATCTTTCTTCTTGATAAATAGAACAAGAGCACCCCAAGGAGACATACTGGATTGTATAAATCCCTTATCTGTCAACTCCTGCAATTGGGTTTTGAGTTCTTTAAGTTCAGATGGGGCCATTCTGTAAGGAGCTAAGGCAATTGGATTGGTATCCGGAATGAGGTCAATAGTGAATTCAATTTCCCTATCAGGAGGAACTCCTGGTAATTCATTTGGAAACACTTCTGGAAACTCCTTCACCACAGAGATATTTTCTAAACTGATTTCTTCTATCTTAGTATTAAACACATAAGCAACAAAAGAGGAATATCCCTTCCTTAACAACTTCTGGGCTAAGAAACATGAGATGACATGGGTTGGATATATCCTTCTTTCTCCATAGAAAGTGAATTCGACATCACCTGGTTTTCTAAAAGTAACATGCTTCAGATGACAGTCTAAAAGAGCATGATATGTACTTAAGCAATACATTCCTATGATAGCATCAAATTCCCTTATCTCCATGAGAATCGGGTCTACTTCAATATAATTTTCTCCTACAAATGGTTTCTCCTTACTTCTTTACATGTCCATATGGCAACTGGTGCTCTAATTCATGTCTTTTAACAGACTGGACAGCCATGTCTCCTAGTGTTTGAGCTATCAAGGTCAATGTGTCATACACGTCGTTGTTGTTATCATTCTCCTGACTAGGGCCTTGGGTGGTCATGTGTGGCTGCTCTACGGTCATTGTTTCCAAAAAAATAACCTCAATTAGATCCTTCATTAACATAAATCCTCCAATAATTATTCCAGATATCTTCAGGACTATAATCAATTTTTTTCTAAGTTCAACTCCTAATATAAATCTTGTTCAAGGTCCTAAAACCTTTGCTCTGATACCACATGTTGTCACGACCCGTCCCGCTAACCAGGACGTGACGGGACAGAGATCAATCTGCTTCTTTTTTTCCCTCAAAGTACACATGTGTCACGACCCGTCCCGCTAACCAGGACATGCCGCGACAGAGATCTTTCTTCTCCTTTCTCTTTCTTTTTTTCCTCAAGTACACATGTTGCCTCTCTTCTATGTATGAAGACACATGGCAACACTTGCCATTCATACCCCATGACACATGTCTTATTCATGAGAAATCTTGTTGCCCAAGCAAGAGGTTTGGCTTATACACGAGATAACTTGTTGCCCAAGCAAGAGGTTTGGCTTATACATGAGATAACTTGTTGCCCAAGCAAGAGGCTACACAATGACACGTGTTAGTCTTAGGATGATGACACATGGCACTATTGAGTTTTTGACACTTGTCCTGATTATATAACGACACGTGTCCCATGATTTCGTCTCCATGTGTCCTATTTTTACTAATGACACTTAATTATCACTAATGACAGGTAATTAGCACTAATCATGCTTAATTAGTCTTAATGATGTGATTATGGCTAATGAGTATAAATCTAGAACGTTATGGGCCCAAGCTAGTAGTGGCTTCTACTACTTATAAGGTACTACCAAAATTCCAGATTACTAGATGTGGTACTATGTTTTAATGTGCTACACAATTCAGAGAACCTTTTGACATCCATTTTTTTATACAAGATGGTCTCTGATATAAACACAACAAGTTTCATTGAAATCATTGCATCAAGACGAATCTATTGACTATGGTATCCGTAAAGTGTGAACACTATCAATCCAATATTTCCTTGAAATAACACTTGATAACATTCAAAGGCATAATGTACAAAACGCGTATTACACTGTCTCCTTCAGGGTTTTATCATTAAGGTCCTCATTCGATCATTGGGAGTCAGTATCTATCTTATACTTTCCAAAAGCATATATTATACCTAGATGTTGATCATATACTTTCCAAAAGCATATATCAAACCTTACAAATTCATTCAAGCTTCAAAAGCGAGATGACCGCATGCGGAATTTGATTCTTCCCAATATCTCATGAGTGAGCTCATGCCTTCCGGTTCAGTAATGAACCTGTATGATCCCTTTGAGAGGTCGTATTACCCACATGCCATTGCATGCACACCAGTGCGCTAGTGTATAGACCTTGGTTAGGTCATCAACCTATTGGTCTTCCAAATGTACATACTCAGACATATAGTAATACATCTGTCTCCAGTCAGAGGATGTGTTCCTATATTGTGACATCATACGACATAGGACTTTGGTTATCTCGATCTCATTAGGTCAACTTTTTGACCTAACTTATCTAACACCTTCGAATCTCTATTCCTATGTAGAGGACGTGCATCAAGAGGTCGGTTAGATATCAACCAAATGAGAAAGGATTGCCATCTCCTACTCAGGCTGGAGATCATCTCTTAATAATCATTTGACGGTACTTGATGAGTCCTAAATATAACTCTTTAGATATTCATCCAAGCACCGACCTCTACGATTAAATAATTGAATCAACAATTGTATGATCATCAAGACGGCCATGGTACATAACCCAAATAGTACTAAGGGACCTATTATGCAAATTAGTTATTCTTCATTTCAGATCAGGGAATGATATTTGCAATAACATTTATTGCATAATGGCTCGTCGTGGGCTCGCATGTCCAACACTGGATGCGCTCCTAGTTACTCCAAATTCCATTCACCTTATGAATATGAGGTGGAGGTAGAAGTTGTGGCTTCGAATAGTATGGATCTCTAGATAGTATGCCACCATATATGGGGCAGTCTGCTGCTACGAGCCTGATCTAGAGTCTGCACATAGTAGATGTGCTGAACGACATGTTGTACTCTGGAACTCTGTTGGGCTGAAGTAAAAGAACTATGACTATGTGTAGATGACTTGGTTGTATCCCTCGAACACTGTCATGAATGGATCGTGCTAACTAATAACTCTAAATTCTTGGGAATCTCATCCAGATTATCTAACTTCTTTGTCCTCTGCTCGATCACATTTAATTTCTCAATTCTTGTGATCGTTTTTCAATTATATAAACATTAGATAAGAGATTTTGCAATAATGCTCAAGCCTGAACTATCAAACCTATCCACATCATTAGATGTTGTTATGTTGATAGTCTTGTGGGTAACACAAGAAGGATGTTTCTGAAATGCACAAGAAGATGATAATGCAACTAAACTCTCCTCCATCTCCGCAATGATTTGCCAAAGAATATCATCATCATTGTTGAAGTGTGAGCTCCCACAAGAGGCATCTACAAGCTTCTTGTTCTCTCAACTTAAACCCCCAAATTAATAATGCACTAGGCTCGTCCTTGGTATATCATGATGGGGGCACTTCTCAATCAAATCTTTTAATCATTCCCATGCCTCATGAATAGGCTCATGGACATCTCAGTGAAGTTAGATATAAGTGACTGCATCTGATTCAATCATTTTAGGGGATAATATTTGTTCAGGAAAGCTGATCTCAACTCTTCCTACGACGTCACCACCCTTCCTAAATGATTAATCTAGTAAAGCGCCTTGTCCACAAGGCTGAAGGGGAAAGCTATGATCTTCACTACCTCTAGCAAGAAGCTACGGTAATGCTCATGCTGCATCTGTGGTCGAACTTCTGAAGGTGTATATATGGTTCACTGGTATGTCCATGGAATATGAGGAGAAGTGGAAGTAACTGAGGCTTTAGCTAGAAATGCCCATGAACCGAAGGAATCTGAATCTATGTAATTGTTTATCACGTGCTTAAGTTTTAGGAATCTCTAAGTGTAAGCTTTTCCTCTACATGTTTTTTCTCAAGATCCTCTTTGTTCTGTTACGGTTCTCCCCCATTCCTACCTCCTCTCTGTTAATCCTCTTCTCTCCTATCTATGCCATCTCTTATCTCCAAAATCATATTCCTCAGTCTATTCTGCATGTTAGCTTGCTAGGTAAGCTGAGCCTGAATCACTAGAATAGTCACCACATGATGTTGATCTCAGTCTGAACTAAAATTTGTCCCTTTCCCTTTGGGGACATCGAGTCCTCAAAATCTAAATCAGTCTCTAAAAGTGTGAAACATACTCGATCATTCATCATAACTGAAGGAGTATCAAAGAAAGATAGAGCTGAGAATCCATCTTGAACAAAGGACTTATTGGTGAAATATATGGTGTGAAAGAAAAAGAAGAAAATTCGGGAAGAGAGTCATCCCGAAGTGAAGACGATCGAATGCGAGAGTAAAGAGATAAGTTTGTGAAGTTCAGATAAAAAAACTCCAACCCAACATCATCAAAACAAAAGTAAAATACGAGAACATAGAGGTCAAATCAAAGAGGAAAAGTGAAAAAAGGCACAAAACATGCATAAGGATCTTTATTCTAGCAATAAAACATAAATCAAAACCCTCAAATTTACCAACTCGACACAATGATGATCATGCAAGTTCGTTTGCTTGTATTTTTAGTCATAGAGTTTAATGGTCACAAAGTTACTTAAATTAAACTCACAAGTGGTATCGCTCTATAGCTTAATGTACATCTTCACACCTCCCCAAATAGTGGGACCATCTGTCCAAGCTGTCGGGTTATATCAGGCCTAAAGGCAAATGTGATGCGGAGCACACTAAAATAACTTTTTATGGTTGGAGGCAAGTTCTTGCAGCTCAACCGTGTACCAAAAAGTAATATACTAGTGCTTGGGGAACCAGTTCAGGGATTTTTGGCTCTAGTCCTTAAGGCAACATCCTCATCCTCGCTGTCTAGAGGTAAGTACATGTGATCAATGAGAGGGTTACTCACCCTAATACGAAATGAATCTTACATTTAATTTTAGGGATTGTGTTTATTTAACAGTCCTAATTTTTATTTGGTTATCACCTTTTTTTGGATATTTTCAATTAAAAGATCGCTTAACGGCTTTTCCATATCGTTTTATCCTAAATCCAAATAAATGGGGAAGGAATTCAGAAAAGCCTATGCATGTGAAAATGAATGTGAATGCAAGAGATAGCAGGCACACCTTACTCCAGCATTCTACATGCAATATGATCTGTGCATATAAAATAAATCTAACCTACATGATGCAACGAAGAAACTGTCCTAGCAAGAACTTCTATTAATATGAAGAACTAATTTACTTGACTAAGTCCAATCAGAATGGTCTATTGGAATAGAAATTTTGGTTGGTGTTTGGATCTAACTGATTAATAGGCTCAACCAGAAATAGAAACATAGAACTAGGGGCTCAAGCACAAAAAAATAAAATAAAAATAAAGGCAAAAAACTCAAATCACAAAAAACTAATAGTAAAATTAGAAAAATAGGGAGGAATAAAAGTAGAAAACAAAGAAAAGAAAAAACCGATGAAGCCCTATGGCACTTATGTCAATGAAACGGGCTTTGCAAAACTACACAAAAAGTCCAATAGCTCTTTACAAAAAAGAAAAAGGTCAAGTACCAACAAAATATTACAAATTAATTACAAGAATATATGAAATAAAAGGAAAAATGAAACTAAAAAGAAAAGCTGGTCCTCTGCAACTCCGGCTCCTCCTCGGTCGATCTCTCCTAAGGTCAATAAAGAACGATCGGCCTCCACTTCACTAGGGTGCACCGACTCTCCTAAGATAGCCTCTCTTGCTTGTCGGGCCTTGTAATAAAGGTGAAACAAAGAGAAATGTCAGAACATTTAATTGAAAGATATAAAATGAAAGCAAAAAGAGATAGAATGAAATAAAATAAACAAGTAAGTAAACAAATGGAATAAACAAAAATAAATGATCCTAACTACCCTCACCGTACCTCCAAAGCAAAGGCGTGATTTGATTTGTAATGAATCAATGGGTTTTCAATTAATGTGATAATATATCAATGAATGTGTCTTTGCAACACAACAATTCCCAAATCAAAATAAATATAGATTCTTATTATAAAAGAAAAAAGAATGGAATGCTACTTATTAACCTAGTATATCTTCCATGATCGAACTTGGGGAGGTTACTAATAAACGAGGGTAATTAATTATTGCTAATTAATGAAGATTTTTAATATCTTTTCTTTTTTAAACTTTATATGTTTTTAATGAGTAGATATTTTTCTCAATTTTTAAATGATTTATATTTTTAGATTTTCAATTTTAAAATTTTAATTGATTTTTAGTTTTATAATTTTTATATATATTTTTATTTTAAAAATAATTTATAATTAATTTATACTTAAGAGTAAAATTAAGCCTTTTTCCTATTTTTAAAATAAGTCAAAAATACTCAAATTGAAGGAATAAATTATTTTTTTGTTTTATCAATTTTCTACTGTTTTTTGTTATTTTTATGGTTTTAAATATTTTTATGCCTTTTTTTACTTATTAAAGAAGGAAACTAATTTTGAATGTAGAATGAGCTATTATTTTTGGTGTTTTTAAAATAGAAAATGAAATTAAAAAAATTGGAAACAAATTTATATGAAAGTATTTTTATTAGGCATTAAAACAAGTCTGACTATATATTTTTCTGATTTTTGCGTGAATTTATATGATTTTTAAAATTTCCAGTAGTTTTAAGTTTTTATGGTTTTTTGATCGAATTTTTACAGGTGATATAATATAGTAAAATAGAACATCAATGATTTTTTTAGATTTTTTAAATAATTTTAGAATTTTTATGACCTTTTAAGTAAAAAATAAAGAAATATATGATCTTTTTGTATTTTTAAAAGTAATAAATGAAATTAAGTTTGCAAAACAAAATTAAATGAGTTAAAACAACTAAATAGGAGCTTAATATAATTTTCATGAATTTTTAGAGTTCTTTAGCAATTTAATTCGATCCAACTAATAGAGAAACTAAATGGTGCTTAAAAGAGACTTAAATGTAATTTTCAGAAACTAACATACTATTTATTAACAATGGAATAAAACCCAAGAGAATTTATGAAAATTCTCAAGAATTCACGTGTACAGCCACGTGCTCAGTTCATCTACATGCACTACATAAACAAGGACTAGAAAGTTATTATGGAAACTTCAAGGACAGATCTGCAATTATTTCAATGTTTTATTTACATAGATGAAGGACTAAATTGCACATTTGGAAAAATAAGAGGGATAAAGGTGCAAAATTCACCATTAAAGCATGTAAGGCACGTGAGGTAGTGTACGACTGAGATTGGCATCTTTGGATCTGATCCTACAGCTCCACTTTGGGCACCAATCAACGGTCGAGATTCGATATGGGAGCTCCCTTGAATGATCGGATGGTTTTAACACTGTCTAGAAGTACACATATGAAGGCCCTTGCCTTTGAGCTTTTGACCGACCAGATCTATGACTCTATAGATTAGATCTCAGCTGCAAAGGGCTTGTTCAACTCCTGAAGAGATCTTGTGTTGATTTGAGGTGTTCCAAGTTTCGTTGATTAAAGACCTAGTAGTGGTTCTCGTGAAGGACCTCCAACTGACTTTCAAATGGCGCGATCGATCTCTAAGAGGATGCTATAGTACCTATTATTATGAACTGTTATTATGATGCTCGAGATGCCCTTAACCTCGACAAACTGTTATTATGAAAGAATAAAGGATGAATGAATGGAAATCCTTGTGCATAGGTGGGGGATGAGAATCGACATTCTGATCTAAAGATCAAAGGTGATATATCATGGATGGATGTTGAGAATGATGCAAATTGGTAAGGTGAGATGATGATAGTTTATCGGGGATAAAATCAGAGGAGATTGACCTTCGATCAAGATGATCAGAGGTCGATTTTATCCCACTACTACCAATCGATGAAAGCTAATATTGAAACTGAATTGAAAGGAAATCTAAAGGCAATTAAGTCTAGATTACCTGGAATGGAATGCAGATGATCTACTGGTGGTTTATCCTCAATTTGGCTATGAATGGCTGAAGAAGCTTCGGCTTGGCAGTGCTCCGGCTATCGGCGATGGATCACGTCAATCTTGACCTCTCGCACTCCTGCTCGACGAACAATCATCCACTTTCACATATCAATCGTACTTGTGGCTTAATCTTGGGGAAAAGATTAGAAAAACAGATCAAAATCGAATTGGGGTGCTCGAAGACAATTTACAGGCAATAGGAGGAGGTAAAATTCAATTGAAAAAGGAGCACGATCTGAGGTGGAAATACAAAGATGTTAAATTGGTCGTGGATCATGGTTAGTGAAGGTTAATCAGGTGGAGGAGTTAGGTCAAATGGATCAAGGACTTGATCGGAATAGATTGGGGAAGATAGGAGGGTTACGACCAGACCGGGGTCAATGAGAAGAAGACCCGAATACGACCTAAAACAAAATGACAAAAAATAATAAAATAAATAGAAATAAATAGAAAATGATTTTAAATATAAAAAAGATTTCAACAAAAAAGCTTTATGAATTAATAAACTAGTTTTTGGTGATTTTTAATCAATTTATTAAATAATTTACTTGTTTAAAATAATTAAATAATGTATTTATAAGTACGAAATAGCTATATACATAGTGTAAATAGTTTTAATTATTTATTTATAAAATTTTTTACAATTCTATATTTTCTTTATTTTTAAAATAATTAGGGGATTTTAAATATAATTTTATTTAATTTTATGAAAATATTTAATGGCGTGAATGAATACACTTTTGTACAATATAGGTACATTATACCTATGTTGTAGATACAATTATTGATTTTTATATTATTTCAAATTTTGTTATTTTTATTCTTATTTTATATAAATAATATAAAGTATGTACATGATATTAAAATACAATATTTCCAAAAATTATAAATAAATAAATAAATGAATAAGTATACATGTAGATACAATAACACTCCAAAGAGTCGACTTTCACCTCTTAATTCCAAAATTTATGAAAGCACTTATATTATAAAACTTATTTTTTTAACACAATGAAAGTGAGTTTGATTCATTTTTGAGTTCATATGGAATAGACATTGATCTCTAAATTATAACTTTACGGCTTTTTCAAAATGTTGTTTATTTTATTTACATGGTTTATTTTTACAATTATTTTTATTATTTAAAACACATTTTTATATACAAGTTTCATGAAGAAAGCATTTTTATTTGAGGTTGAATTAATGATAAATAAAATAGGTGAAGACATGTGCAAAGTGAATAAGATGAGTATATACAATGTAAATTGATTTTCTGAAATATTTGTAAATTATGGATCCTTTCTCCCCCTACATTATTCCTTGTCGACTAGGTCAAGACTTGACCTATTCTCAGGGTTACGATCAGTCTATATCTATTTCATACACACACATACACACACATCCTTTTTTCTTCTCTTTCCTTTCTTCTTTTTTTTTTAATTTATTTTTGGCTAAAATAATAATAATGTACTATTAATATATGATATTGTATTATTATGAATTGAGATTTAATGTTAGTTACCTATGTTTTGTAAGGGATTTTAAGCCAAAATAGATGAATTAAGATGTTGAATTGGTGATTCATTAGCTGGTCATTTTCTTTAAGCTCTTGAGACTCTATATGCAATATAGCACATATCTTCTAACTAGGGATGTTGAATAATTATGTCTTAGAACCCTAATGGACAAGAGTGACGCAACTTGGACTCAAGTGTCACTCTAAACTTAGTAGTCTGGAATACACAAGTCCTGTGTGGAATGAAGGTGTCAGGGATAAAACCTTTTAGTATTTTTTTTCCAAGAGTGAAATAATGATTATCTTGAATTCATACAACTAGTTGCATCTACTTTCGGCTAGTATGGGTGTAAGTATGGACTGTAAAACCGCCACTCGTGTTACTTCAGCATGGTACCTTATGCATTGTCCTTTAGCCACCCAATCTGCTAGGGGAGACCGTAGTTCCCTCACTGAGAAGTACCTAGTCATTTTTAATATCAGTAGTCAAAATTGATACTCCAGAAAAAGTTTTTAATTTTTGAAAATGTTTGTTATACCCCCTAATTTTGATAAATATAAGTCAAAACAAGGTATTCTATACAAAAATTTTGTATAGTTCAAAACTTACACATACCCAATTTTTTATTTGAAAACAGTTAAAGTACGAACTATGGGTAAACTATATAGCATGTATACACACCCCAATACTTTAGGTGCTATGTCCCCATGGCACAACATGGAATGAAGACATACCTTGTACAAGGCATAGTCGAGTGATAAGCATAGGAAGTTGACTCGCCCCCTATACTTAGGCTTTTGAGGGCCCAAGCATAGTAGAAGAGCAATAAATGTGGCAGTCAAGAGTTAGAAGAAAGAATAGAAGTAAGATACACACAGTGATATCAACCCCCCTATACATAGGCTCAAGTCAGCCTAAGTATGGTGGAGTAATAAAAAGTTAGGGATTGAATGGAGATGAAATGGATATGCAAGAGGTCAAGGAGGTTTTCAACAAAATTTCTTGTAGTGGTGTGATGGGGGAGAGTATGGAGATAAATTATGGGGTGAAGAAGAAGACGAAGAATCCCAACCATTGTCAGAGTAATCCTCAAAAGAATAATAATAACAAGGAGAGGAGCTCCAACTATTGTAGGCTAAAGGTAGATATAATTTGATAAAAGATGTATTGATTGTGCTTACTTGAATCACCACCTTAGAATCAGATGAGGAACTTGACGAGGAATCCTCGGAAGTCACCTGGTTCCTAAGATCGAATGTGACTTTCTTAGTTGGTTTATTTATGTATGAAGCGTCGGGAGGAGTAGGGTCAGAGTTCTTCCACCTACCATTAGTAACCGGTCCGGAGTATGTGAAGTTTATGGGTTTCTCATCAGAAGAATCGAATTGTTCATTGACCCGCTCCTATAGGCTCATAACATGTCTCATGAAAGTTTCCTCAGTCTAATTAGGCATTGTGAGCTCATTCCTGGTGGTAGTGTGAGTGATGGCTGGAACCATGATGTCACCTTTTCATGTTCCTGAGTTTTTGCTAACATTGGAGACTTCCATAAGTGGATAAGGACAGTTTTTGTTCGTAATCATGTGTACCTCTTGTGGTTTTGAATCTTTTCTAGTGATGCCATTATTTGTCTGCTCGACAATCGTCTCTTCAGAGAAAGGGTTTGTGAAAGTGTTTTATGAGGATAGGTATGATCATGTAAAGGTGCTTGACTCGGTGGTCTTCTCTTTGTCATGACTACTGGTGGCTAGTCGAGTTGCCTTAGGGTAGGGTATGCTATCGAGGGTTTGTTCATTTTGGTCCGAGTTCGTGAATCTTATGTCCAGTCTGGCAATTGATAGCCCCTTTAGTAGAGTCTAAGAACATCTTTCTTAGAATGATAGGAGACTCAGATAATTCCCCTCAGTGTTAAATGTCAAGGACAATAAAGTCCACTCTATGTTCGTCACCTCATAATTTTATGATGACTGAAATGATTCCTCTCAGTATTTTGGTAGATCAATCAGGGAGTTGAATGATCACCCTTGCATTTTTCAGTTGTCTGTCTTTGAGTTGGTAAAAAATGGACCTTGGGAGGATATTTAATGTAGAATCGTCATCTAACCGAACATAAGTAAATGTCGTATCCTCAATTTCACAAGTGACTAGATCCAACTTCTTAACTTTACGTCTTTTGGTTTTCTGATTCATTAGCATTCAACTGGCCATAGAGACTACATGCAATTCAGTCCTTGATCACTTCTTGCCTGTCTTTTTAGGTATCAATCGACTCTTTACAAATGTCTAAATCGGGATCATACTCTATGACCTTGATTAATGGAAGCTATAAGATCATACTCTTGCAAAATGCTTCCATTTTTCAAAGTTGTCCAATTTTTTTAATTTTCTGGTTTTACATTTTTTGGTGTTTTTGATGTAATGGTCAGTGGGTTAGACAATGGTTATTGGTGCTTGTTTATGTGTGTGTGACACATGATGAATCTTTGGTTCGCATGGTGGTGTCTTCACTTATTCTCATTTTTCATTGTTTAGATGACATTTTATATCTGTTAAGTCAAATCATCTACTCTCCGATTGATCAGAGCAATGCCAATTGCAAAAATCTCATGACTTGGGATCGAATAATCATACTCTACATGTTGTGTCTCTAGCATGTAATCATGAGTGGGGTATTGACTATTCCCTATAGTCATGATCTGTTCATGAGTTATGTTTTCTTGACTCTAAATCTCACATGAATGGTCAGTAGAAAATTGGTCATACTTGGGAAGTGTGTCAAGCCAGTAAGGGATGGTTTAAACTGTGAGATGTTCATTATAACTAGGAATCATGTTTCTCTATCAAAATTGGTTACTTTATAATACATCCCCATATTTGCTCGCTCTATTGTGTCCCTATGATATCTAGAATTTGCAAGTAGTCTAATCCATGAATAAGTGTGGGCATGGGGTGGAATGTATGAGGGTGAGTGAAAAACACTTAAATACAGGAGGGATCCTATCGTCCGGTCTTGGATGGTCTGTGGTGCCTGACAAGTCAGGTCTGGCAATTGTTGTGTCGACCGCTCTATCAGATCTAATATATCATCAATCAAAGCATTGCAATCAACAATTAACCCACAATGGTGCTTAAAGAATAAGTACATGTGAGCTAAATTTTATTGTACCTTACAAAATGATATTTATAATATGCAAGCGTAGGGGTCGAACCACTATGGAGTAACGGGAATAGATCACAAAAATTGATGAGAAAACAATAAACGTTTTTGTTTTTTTATAGGGAATTTTTATTTTTTATGGGTCTTTAATATTTATAATTTTCTTTATATTTTATATTTTTATGTTTTATTTTAAACATTATAATTTTTATTTTTTATATTTTAGGATTTTTAGTTTTCTTTTTATTATATGTATTGTGTATATATAAGTGTGTATATATATAAATAACATGTATTATGTGATAAATATAAAAGATATAAATAAATACATAAATAAACAAATAAATTTATAATAAAAAAGCAGAAAAATACCCTGAGGAACAATATTTTTAATTTTCTAAGGGTTTAAAATATTTAGGACATTTTTATTAATATTATAAATAAATAAATATAGCTATATACATAGAATATAAGCTATTATATATATTTAGTTATAAACACTCAACATAGATAGAATAAAATATTTTTGTTTTTTTATATTTTACTCTATTTCTGGAATTTTCAACAAAATTTTGTACTTTATGTTTTTTTAAAAAAAAATAAAATATCAAATACTGATCTAAAATACAAGGTTTGATTGTTTTGGAATTTAAAAATAGGTAAATACTTCAAAATATTCCAAACATATATTTAATGTATAATATATTATATAAAAAATATATAAAATTTAGGAATTGATATATTTGTAATTTTAAATATTTTTTTAATATTTTTATAATATTTTTAGTTTTTTTTCAATTTTTAGTGTTTTCCTATTGTAACTTTTAATGATTTTTAGTCTATCGTTCAAAAATAAAATAGTAGCAATATTAATGTTTTTAGAAATTTTCAAAACATTTTTATAATTTGTTTGTATTTTAAAAGTAAATAGTGAATAAATGCAATGTTTTTGTATTTTTTAAAATAGGAAAGTATTTTTAATTGCCTTACAAAAATTATATGTTATTTATTATAGTGTCAGGCACTTAAAGTATTTTCCTATAATTTTTGGATGCAAAATGATATTTTAATGGTCAAAATACATGAAATAGAATTAATATGCTAGTTGACCTAAATGTAATTTAAGGAAACTATAAATGCATTTCAGAAGATAAATACAAAGTGTAAGGGCCTCTACACAAAAATCCCAAATATATTCAATTAAACTTCCCTGATAGGGGTATAAGTGCAATAACCATGATGTGACATGGCCTACTAGCAATATTTCTAAAAAGTTAAACACTGAAATAAAACTTTTAAGGACTAAACAATAACAACAACCCATAAGGAGTCCTATGCAAAATTTCTAAGAACTTCATGTGGATGGGCACATTAGGTGACATGGATAGGATCTAATATTAAATAAAGTAAATGTGAGGGCTAAAGTACAATTATTGCAGAAAATTCAAGCTACAGACTAAACTTTATAGATTAACATGAAAATACAAAAACTAAGGTGTACGGGGAAAACTTTCCCCTTGAAGCACAATAGGACTGTGGAGGAGAATTCACTAGACATGCGTTAGATGCTGGTCACCAGATGACATTTCGACGATGAGCGACTGGATTAGATCTCAAGAGGGGGTTGGATGGTTGCGACTCGGATCGATCCAACGACAGACGTTAAATCTGGTGCGCTCCCTTGATCCAATGGCCACTGCTCTTCACGAAGAACAAGGATGAACTTGGTGCCCAATCACCTTCGATCAACCACAACTGGCTGCTCCAGCCACCTGTGAGCTTCCCAAGTATCGCGAAAGAGAGATGGAGCCTTCATCAATATATTGATGCCCTCAAATAGGTTCGGGAACCATCGATGGGGGCCTGGAGATCGATGAAGCTGGAGGGGTCTTTCCTGATGTAGACACTCCTCATATGGAGTCATCAACACCTGCAAGTGAAGGGAAAAGATAGACAGAGCAGAGGCGACGGTGCTGGCCTTTATTGGTGGCTGATCAAGATGAAAATGAGGGTGAAGCTGAGAGGTTGATCGGTCCGCTAAGCATGTGGTATAATTTACACTCGTTGTAATACATGTACTTAGCAAATCAGTCAGAACCGAGAAAAGATCTCCGTGAAGAGTGTCTCAGCTTTAATTTAAATCCGGGCAAGTCCGAGGTCGAACACAGGGAGGCAAAAAAACAACTTCAGGTTAATTCGAAAAACTTAGGTCTAGGTTTCCAATATGTTTTATTGTATTTTTTTAATGCGAAAATAAATGCAAATGCGGGTAGATTAAGTAATAAGAAAGGGCACAACTTAGCCAAATTAATTTTAATATAAAATTTATTTAATTTAGCCAAATTATATTTTTCTTATAGACCTAATCTAGTGATGAATGCAACACATATTTTTTTGGAATTTTATGGACAAAAATGCAACAATGAAAAATACACTCCGTTATGGATTTTTTTCATAATTTTTCACACAAACAGATTGCCAAAAATATGAAACTTTTAACGGAATATAAAAATGATGAAATGAGTCTACGATAAATTTTTTGGAATTTTTTGATAATATATAATTTTTTTGGTTTTTTAATGAAAACTAAGTGACAATGAGTAATTAATTCCTAATAAATCCACAATATCAAATCATCCAGAAAGTGAATTATTACAAAAAGGTATGTTAATAAGCAATCCAGGAGAGTTGAAATTTCACAAAAATAATATATGTGGATTTAACTAAAAATCATTTACTAGAATCACTCTACAATTTATTTAATGTAAAGAATAAATCCAATTAGATGAAATTTGGATACTAATTAAGTCATGTCTCATGGCATCATTACTGATTTCTTGAAGAATTTTTAGAGCAACCTTGAATCAAATATCATTTTAAAGCCCTACAGTGGGTAAAATAAGCAAACTTTCAATAAAATAGTTTTAGTTAATTACCCAAAGTTCACAAAAATCCAATAAATAGTCAGTTGTTAGAGAATTAGTTGCTAAATAAAATGACATAATAATGCAAAATGGATGTCCAAATCAATGCATGGATATATGGTTATCAATGCAATTTCACAAATTAAAATTGACAAACAAACTATGTACAGGGACTACATCACAATTATAAAAAAATAATAAAAATAAAACATAATTATTACAAAATAATACATTGAAAAAAGGGAGGACATCCTTCGTCCTTGCAGGTTAGGGCTCGATGGAGAGGCAGGAATGGCGCGGCGGCAGCAGAGTGGCGGACCTGCAGAGGTGGAGCCGGAGGGAGGTGTGCGCAAGCGCGTGTGGAGGAGGGTCTGCTGGAGGTGCGCGTCACGACTATGCGTGATTACGGTGGACCTAGATGATGGGGGGCCGCAGGTGCTGGGCTGACGATGGTGCGCAGCTGGTGCGGCGGAGGATCGCCGCCGCTGGTGGCGGGGGTGGGAAGGGGAGCGGCAAGCTACGACATGCTGTTTCTTTTTTTTCGAATGTTTTGTTTTTTAAATTTGATATTTTTAATTTATTTTTTAATATTTCGTTATTTTCTTAAATATTGATTAAAAAATAAATGTAAAGAAAAATATGAACAAATGCAAATATGATAAATGGGTTGATGGTGATGATTATGAAATATGAAGATGATATGGGGATGTGGTGTGATAAAAAAATGAGAAAATAAAAGGTGAGGTTGAATGATAAAAAGAGAAATTCCCCTAAAATGGAAACAGTCGCCTATGATGTGCTCTCGAGAAGCACAATCTTCGCTCGAATTGCTGGCAAGCGATGAGCTCGAGCAGCGCACGGAGGTGGCTGCGATGTTTGCCAGAATACCAAGCATCTCACCAGAGAGAGGATTGTCGTCGCTCGGCCGTGGTTGCGTCGCTGTCACCGATTCAACTCTAGGAACTAGGCTCTCCTCACATAAAGATGGATCGGAGGCAAAAATGAGGAGAATGAGATGTATAAAAAGAGATGGAAAAAATGGAGGTGGAATGGAATGAGCGGTTAAATTAGTGGTGGAGTCGAATGAGAAGTTAGATGAATAATGGAGTTGAATGGAGGTTTATGAAAGAAGAGAAGTTAGTGTAGAGAATATGAATTAAATAAAAGAAAATAAAAGTAGGCTACTAAAAAAAGAGAATAAAATAAAGATACGAAAAAGAGTGGAGAATTTACAAAATAAGATAAACAATATGTACATTTTTTTACTTTCTGATTTTATTTTTTGTATTTTCAATAAAAGATATTTACAAAATATTTACGTAAAGATCAACAACAAATAAAATGCAACAAACAACAATATGTGCACAAAAATATCAAAGTCAAATTTATTACGTTATGTACAATATACAATGAGGTCCCAAAACTTAAATTTTGCAAACGAGCTCCAATTTTAATGAAACTACTTTCATTGGATAGATAATTTTCTAACTTAAACTTCAAAAGTGAGTTTAGTGAATTTGGAGTTCATACGAAGCGTGAATTTGGCCGTGAAGTTGGACTTTACGGCTTTTTTTAGCTTTGGGATCTAGGAGAATTTATTTGAGATGAAATTTATTTAGTATTTTTGTATTTTTATATGCATTTTAACAAATACGTTAGAGAAAGAATTAGTCGAAATGGAGTCGAAATGAATTTATTAAAAATACATGATGTTTTGAGCTATTTACATGTGAAAAAATCCTTTATTTTATAGCTTTTTGTTGTTAATTTATTTTGTATAATATAATATACAATAATTAGTGTATTTTATTTACAAGAGTCATTTTATTAATTTATTGGTTTTATGAACATTTATTTGAGATTTTCTCAAGGATTTTGCTAAGATCAATATATTGAGATGATGAATCGTGGATTCATCACCCCCTATACTTAAACTTTGCTAGACCTCAAGCAAATAAAGAATGAATAAGTTGGATTAACCCTTGACTATGCATGTGAATACAAGACTAGATCCATTCAAGAACTCTCAATTTTAGAGATCCTAAAATTTGAAGCTGAACCAAGCTCTAGTAAAAAAGTATCCAATTTTCCTAATCATCAGACTCTCTATGTATACATATATAATAGAGATATGAGTTAAGTGTGGACTGTAGTTACAAGAGTAGAGTCGCAACGTCACCCAAGGTTCTAGTCCAAGAGACTCTCCTAAGAACCCGATCCTCAACACTAGGGAATAAATCAAATATTGCATCCAATCCACCATTTCTTTAGTTGTCAGACTCAGAAATGTAGGGGACATGCCAGTTGATGGAGGGTTTAGGATTGTGTCATTTCTTGTCTCCCTCTCATTGGAACAAGGATCCTCTCGAGTGCCTTATTAACTCAACACAAATTTTTGTTGCTGATCAGTGTGTCCGTCAAGAGAAGTTGGAGTCGTCTGCACTTGTTTTCCTGGGAGTACACCGGGGTGTGCCTTTTTTGAGTATCTAACATACCTTCTACACCCAGACTTGTAGCATTTACAATGTAGAGCCCTTTTTTGGTGCAAGCCCGACTCTTGGTCCTAAATAGCGGTGGTCCAAGTGGAACTTTAAAATGGTTGGGAGCGCTCGCCTTTGGTGGAAGCTCTTTGATATTTGACTTGTAGGATGAGATCTTTTTCAACATTGATATTTCTTTGCTTTGTATTATTTTTAGCTAGTTCCACTGCTTTTACCAAGAGTTGGCGCACACTGATCAACATTTTTTATTTTATCACACCCTGGCACTTATGAAAATGTCAAGAGATTAGCATAAGAACCAAGTTCTCATAACGGTTAAAATGTTGATCCTCAGGTTTCATGAAGCTTTCAATGATTTTATCCCATCCTCACGCATCATTAAATTGAGTCCAAACTTTAATCCATCATCCCAGTTCCTCAAGTAAAATTTCAACTCCTCTCATTATAACCGCAAACGTGCAATGTGAAGTGTTGATCATATTCTTAAGGTTTAGAGACCGAGCATGCAATATAGCACGCAAATCATTCAAACTAGGGAAATGTGAATAACTAAGTCAAAGACCCTAATGAATAAGGTTGGTTAACTCAAAATCTCAAGACCTCATAAACCAAGTGTTTTTGAACATCACAGGTCTTGTGTGAATGTGTAAGTGTCAGGGATTAAGCTAACGTATTAGTTAATTTTTTTTGTGATTTTGTTTTTTTTTTCTTTTTTTGAAAAAGAAAGGAAAAGAAGAATAATATTTTTTGAAAAAGGTTTTTGCTATTTTTTTTCAATTTTTTTGGAAAAAGACAAACTCTCTTTATTTATTTATCTTTTAAAGAGATAAAGGAAAAAGAGAGATTTTTTTGAAAAAGGGATTTTTTAATATATATAATATTTTTTGATAAAGAAGTGTTTTTTAGTTTTTTAAACAAATCTTTACCCACCACATAATTATTTTATAATATATACTAAAAAATATGTGAAAGTAGGAGCTATGGGTAGGTATATAAGTAATAATACACACCCCCTATACTTAGTACGTGTTATGTCCTTAGAGCACAAGAAGCGAGAAAAAGATAGCTCGTACTAAGCGTATGAGTGCTAAAATAACAAAAAAAGTATAGAAGTCGATCCACCCCCTATACTTAGGCTCTGGTCAGCCTAAGTGTAAAAGAAGAGCAAAAATAGGGAGAACGAGGTCAAGAGGAGTAATGGATGAGTATATACATATAGTAGTCATCGATCCCCCCTATACATAGGCTCTGGTCAGCCTAAGTATAAGACAAAAGTAAATGTGAGAACCGATGTGATCTGGAGAATATACATAGAAGAGAGAATGTACAAAGTGAGTGAATCTTCTAAGCTGCTGAATCTTGATGCTGCATCTTCATGAAAAGTAATATGTTGTATCTGCTCTGTGCTCACTCTACATGAAGTTGATGACCTCGACTTGGAGTAACTGCTCTTTAGACTCTACAAAATGTTTGAACAGTTGTCCATTCACAATATGGGATTGTGCACCATCTGTGAGATCAGCTATCTCTACACTTCCATTCCCATGCACTTTCTTAACAATAAAGGGACCCATCCATTTAGATTTGAGCTTCCCATGGAACATCTTTAACCTGGCATTAAACAACCATACCTTTTGCTCAGGGACAAAGTTTTTGCACCTAATGTGTTGATCATACCATCTCTTAACTTTTCCCTTACAAATCAAACTGTTGTCATATGCCCTGTTTCGGATTTCCACGAGCTCGTTCAAGTTCAAGTCTCGACAAAGCTTCCCTAGGTGACAACTCCAATTAATCTGCTTAATTGCCCATTCAGATATGTGAATCAGCTCTGTGGGCAAATGACATGGCTTGTCTTAGATCATTCTGAATGGTGAAGTACCCAATGGTGTCTTGTAGGTTGTCCTATAGGCCCACAGAACTTGGTCCAAGAGCTGGGACCAGTTCTTCTTATTGGGATGAACCAACTTCTACAAAATACTCTTCACCTCTCTTTTTGAAACCTTTGTTATGCCATTGGACTGTGGGTGGTAAGGACTAGTAAATCTATATTCAAATCCGTAGTCCTTAGCTAAAGATCTCATATCTCGGTTCACAAAGTGGCAACCCCTATCAGATATCAAAACTTTTGGCACCCTGAATCTAGCAATAATATGGTCTCTCACAAACTTAGAGACAGTCTTGCTGTCTGCGGTTCGGGTTGGGATAGTCTTCAGCCACCTAGATAAATAGTCAACCACCAACAAGATGTACTCATGTCTTTGGTTGTTGGGAAAGGGACCCATAAAATCTATGCCCCGTGCATCAAAAACATTACAAATAATGTTTGCATCGGCAACTCATCTCTCTGTCCAACTGTCCCTCCCATCCTTAGACAAATCGGGCATGATCGTACAAAATCAATAGCATCTCCAAACAGGGTCAGCCAATACAATCCACATTGAAGTACCTTATGAGCGGTTCTCTTCCCCAAATGGTATCCTCCAGCCTCAAGTGAATGACAATATGTAAGGATACTTTGGTACTCCTCCTGAGGAATACACCTTCTCCAAATACAATCTGGTCCTTCGAAGAAATGGAAAGGATCGTCCCAGTGGTATCTCCTCGAATCCGACTTCAGTCGATCAATGCTGCTCCTAGTCCATCCATGGGGAACCTGCTTAGAGATAAGATAGTTCACCATGTTGCATACCACGTAAGTGAGTCAATAACACAAACTGACTTGTATGAGAAGGTCTCTCTAATCCGCTCATAATAAGGAGAATCCTTAAGTTCAATCCAAGAAAGATGATAAGCCACAACATTCTTCACTTTAGGTTTATCTTTTATCTCCAAATCAAACTCCCAGAGGAGTAAAATCCACCTAAGATGACGCACCTTTGCGTCCTTCTTTTCCATTAAGTATCGAATGGTTGTTTGTAAGTATAGATTGTCACCTTAGAACCCAAAATATACGACATGAACTTATTGAGGGCCCATACTACAAAGAGCATTTCCTTTTCAGTCATAATGTAATTTTTCTGTGTAGGGTCTAATACTTTGCTCGCGTAGTGGATTGCAAATGGGATCCCCTCTCGTCGTTGTCCTAAGACATCTCCTATAGCAAAATTTGAAGCGCCAGTCATGATCTCAAAGGGGAGAGACCAGTCAGGAGCTTGTAGGATAGGTGAGGAACGAATCTTCCTTTTCAAGAGCTCAAAGGCCTCCAGACACCTGTGATCTACAACAAACTATGTGTCTTTCCCTAAGAGCTCAATCAATGGGCGGTTAATCTTTGAAAAATCCTGAATGAATCTTCTATAGAATCCAACATACCCTAGGAATGACCATACTAGCTTTACGTTGGTAGGTGGATCGAGTTTCTTGATCACCTCCACCTTGGCAGGGTCAACCTCCATTCCCCTTTTGGAGATGACATGCCCCAACACGATACCCTCCATCACCATAAAGTGACTCTTCTCCCAGGAGAGTACCAGATTCACCTTTCTACACCTCTTGAGGACTCGGTCCAAGTGTGCTAAACATGTATCAAAGGAATCACCATGGATCGAGAAGTCATCCATGAACACATCCAGGATATCTCCCACCATCTCGGCAAATATGGCTATCATGCACCCCTGAAAAGTGACTGGGGCATTGCAGAGCGCGAATGGCATGTGTCTTAAAGAATAAGTGCCGAATGGACATGTGAATGTGGTCTTTTCCTGGTCCTCAGGGGCTATGGCTACCTGGTTGTAGCCTGAGTACCCATCAAGAAAACAAAAATAAAAGAACTCTTTCCCTGCGAGTCTCTCCAAGGTCTGATCAATAAAAGGCAAGGAAAAGTGGTCTTTCTTGGTCACAACATTCAGACGCTTGTAGTCGACAGTGACGTGCCACGACGTGGGTACTCGTGTCGCGATCTCTACCCCCTCCTCAATGGTGACCATCTGAATTCCTGACTTCTTCGGGACAACATGAAGTGGACCATCCACTTGGAGTCAGAAATAGGGTATATAAACCCTGCCTTGCACCATTTCTTAATCTCGTTCTTCACTACTTCCCGTATATTGGGGTTGAGTCTCCTCTGGAACTCACGGAAAGGTCTCCCATTATCCTCGGTAAAAATGTGGTGCGAGCAGAACGCAGGGTTGATCCCCAAGAGATCCGACACTGTCCAACCTATTGCTTTGTTGTTCCTCTCTAAGACTTATAACAACCTAGACTCATGTTCTAAAGTCAATTATGAGCTAATGATAACAGGATATCTATCTTTGGATCCCGCAAGAAAGGCGTACTTGAGAGTAGGAGGTAGTGATTTCAGTTCTGGCAATGTGATGTCATTAAGCAAATCTGACTGAACTAAATCTGAATCTGGCTCCGTACTGCATGAAGGTAGGCTAAGCTATGTAGTACTTGAAGGATATGGAGAGATCCTCAAGCGCATCACGGAAGCGTGAGCATCGTATTGGATACGACAAAGAATGACTAGTCGCACTAGTTGTTCGGTGCAGCGGAATTTTAAAAATTTTATTCGATGAAACCACATGATCCAAGAACCATTCTCGGATCGTTTCATCTATAACCACAGCAAGTATAATGCAATACCTCTTGAAGCGTGGTTGATCGAGTCTCTAAGAGAAGAGACCTCCTGTCTCAAGTCCGATCGTCGGAGAGATCGCTTGCGAGCGCGGGGATGAACCGCGGTGTCCTCGCAATCCAAGAAGTTGATCCAAGCGCGGTTGCTCCTGATCTCGTCGCACGAGATCAAACGTCTCCTTCGCGGGCGAAGCACTTGAAGTAGACGGAGAACCGCAGAGCGTCGAAGCGGTAGCACGAAGGCGAAGGCGATGACGATTCCCTCCACTAGGGTGGACGGCCACCAAGAGGAAGAGGGAGAGAGGGCTGTCGAGTATGAGAGAAAGAGAGAGAGAGTTTTGCTACTATAGCATGTGTAAAGAGAGATCCAAGAGTGCCTCTCTATTTATAGGGTTTTGGGATCCATGGATCTCAATCCATGTGTCATATAAAATCAATGGTTGAGATTGATTTATGACAATCCAATGGTCAAGATTGTTGTTGGTAAAAGCCAACAACTTGTGATTTAATTTTGATTAAATACATTTGATAAATCAAATATATATTAATACCAAATTAAACCAACTAAATAAGGAGAGACAAAACAAATGAGAGCCTCCTTCCCAATTGGGAGGAGTGGACGGCCACCAATTCCATGAAGGAATTGGTGCCGCCCCCCTCTTCCCATATGGGGAGGGCAATCCCATGGATTCCCATGGGATTGCATATCTCCTTGTTTTTCTCTCAACTTATTTTCCAACAATTTTATTCACCAAAAATAATTCTCAATTAATTTTGGGAATATTGCAATCTTGACATTGGAATATTGTGAATCACATTCACAACCCAAAACAAAATGTAATTTACATTTTCAATTAATTAGACAATGTGTATCCAATACACATTAATAATTAATCTACTAATATAAATTATATTTAACTCTCTCTAATACATTATAAATCACATTTATAATATATTAGGAATAACTGGATATTACTATCCACATTATTCTTATCCATAATAATTAAATCACATTTAATTATATTGGATAATTTCTCATTCACCATGATAATTAAATCACATTTAATTATCAACTTCTCTTTGCTTAGATCTCATGGAATTGTTCTCAAACCATTTAAGAACAATGCTATTTCTCCTCAGATACTTGGAGATAAGGACAGGGCGATTGTATTGTTCCACGTATAGTGACTTGGATATTGAGATCACATCTCAAATCCAGATCCCATGGACCTCTCATAGATGCTTGATTAAATCAAGACCGCAAACCTAATCTTCTCATTGCATCTGAATCTCATTCAGATCAATGTCCAGTACATGGACTAAGATTAGGTCACTTCTCTCATGAGAGGAGTCACTAAAATCCAGACCTGTTTCATCACTCCCTCGGAATGGAAGCGTCATGGTTATACAATCGTTTATGATCAAATCACCCTTCAGGTATTCCTAATACCTGCACATCCTGCATACTGTAAGACTCATGATCATCATGAAGATAAAGATCACTTTTACACTGTCATCTTCATAGTCTGATCATTAAGTTTCTCAATCTTGGTCCTTGGGATATGGTACAGATCATATGCTTTCTCAAAGCATATATCTTACCTTCAAATTCATATCATGCTTCTAAAGCATGATGACCATGCATGGAATTTGGTCAATCCCAATACCTCATGAGTGAGCTCATGTCTCCCGGTTCACAAGTGAACCTGTATGATCCCTTTGAGAGATCATATTACTCATATGCCCTTACATGCACACCAGCTCGCCGGTGTATAGACCTTGATTAGGTCATCAACCTATTGGTCTGCCAAATGTACATGCTTAGACATATAGTAATATATCTGTCTCTGGTCAGAGGATGTTTGCCTGTGATGTGACAGTATTCATCATAGGTCTTTGGTTATCTCGATCTCGTTAAGTCAACTCATTGACTCAACTAATCTGATACCTCCGAATCAATATTCCTATGCAGAGGACCTGCATCAAGAGGTCGATAAGATATCAGTCTAATGAGATGGGATTGCCATCTCCCACTCAGACTGGAGATCACTACTTGTTAATCATTGATGATGCTTGATGAGTCCTCTATCTAACCCCTTAAATATTCATCCAAGCATCAGCCTCTATGATTCAATCATTGAATCAACAGCTGTATGATTATCAAGTTGGCCATGGTACATAACCCTTATTGTACAGAGGGACCTTATAGTGCATTCATTCATTCAATATCAGAAAGGGAGTGAAACAAAATCGATAACTTTTATTGATGAATCATTTATTACTATAACATTTATTGTAGGAATGGTTCGCCTCGGGCTCACATTGCTAACAATCTCCCACTAGCCCTCAGAACCATTCAGGAACAAGCCTTAAACCCATACTCATTACATGCTGGTCAAAAACCTTCTGTGTCAGAGGTTTGGTAAGAGGATCAGCAACGTTGTCGGCGGAGGCCACCTTGGTGATGATGATATCACCACGCTTTTGAATCTCCCGAATGATGTGGTATTTCCTTTCTACGTGCTTGCTCTTCTGATGCCATCTGGGTTCCTTCGCCTGGGCAATGGCTCCCGTGTTATCACAGAGTAGCAGGATGGGAGTATCAGAGGAAACTACGCCAAGCTCCTGGACGAACTTGCGCAACCACACCGCCTCCTTTGCAGCATCTGATGCGGCAATGTATTCGGCTTCTGTTGTTGAATCTGCCGTAGTGTCCTGCTTCTTGCTTCTCCAGCTCACAGCACCACCGTTCAACAGGAACACAAACCCTGATGTCGACTTTCGATCATCAATATCCGATTGGAAGTCAGAATCTGTATATCCCAAGACTTGGAGATCACCATCTCCATAGACCAAGATGTAATCTTGCGTCCGTCTAAGATATTTGAATATGTTCTTTACTGCATTCCAGTGTTGTTCTCCATAGCAGGATTGGTAACGACTTACCACTCCCACTGCATGGCAGATATCTGGCCTGGTACACATCATGGCATACATTAAGCTTCCTACGGTTGATGCATAAGGACATCCAGCCATGGCCTTCTTTTCCTCAACAGTTTGAGGAGCCATTCCTTTAGACAGGTGGATACCATGTCTTAAGGGTAGGAATCCTTTCTTGGAACTATCCATACAGAATCGTTCAAGAATCTTCTTAATGTATCCTTGTTGTGACAATCCCAATATCCTCTTCTCTCGGTTTCTGAACAGCTTCAGACCCAAGATGTAAGAGGCTTCTCCAAGATCTTTCATCTCAAAGGTATGGGACAGCCAAATCTTCACACTGGTCATCATCCCTGTATCATTCCCAATGATAAGGATGTCATCTACATAAAGCACGATGAACACAATGGTGCTCCCACTAAGCTTCTTGTACACACAAGGTTCATCAGGATTCTGCACAAAATCATAACTCTTTATGGTTTCGTCAAATCTGATGTTCCAACTACGAGAAGCTTGTTTGAGCCCATAGATGGATTTCTTCAGCTTGCATACTTTGCCATCCTCAGTCATGAAGCCCTGGGGCTGCTCCATGTAGATATCCTCCTCGAGGTATCCATTGAGGAAAGCCGTCTTGACGTCCATCTGCCAGATGTCGTAGTCAAGATATGCAGCTATAGCTAGCAGCGCCCTGATGGATTTAAGCATAGCCACAGGAGAGAATGTCTCATTGTAATCGATGCCTTCTCTCTGTGTGTAGCCCTTGGCTACGAGCCGTGCCTTGAAAGTCTCTACTTTCCCATCAGGTCCCCTCTTTCTCTTGAAGATCCATTTGCATCCAATGGGTTTTACCCCTTTAGGTGGATCCTCTAGGGTCCATACACCATTCTTATGCATGGAGTCAATTTCTGACTTCATTGCTAGCATCCATCTATCCATGTCATGATCCGCGAGTGCCTCATCAAATGAAGTAGGATCACAGTCAGTTTCACCTGACACATGGAATCCATACCTTTGAGGTGGTGCAACCACCCTCGAACTCCTTCGAAGAGGTATGGGTGTATCATCTTTATTGACTTCTTCAGTTTCTGGTTCAGGAAGCTCAGAATCCTCAGGAGATTCAATGAGTTCCTTTACTTCATATTTATCTTGACCCTTAAGGAAATCATTCTCCAGAAATTTCACATCTCTAGAAACAAAAACCTTCTGAGTCTCAGGGTCATAGAGTTGGTATCCAATACCATCTCTAACATACCCTATGAAGTAACACTCACGAGAGCGAGATTCTAGCTTGCTTGCATCCACATTCTTTGCATGGACCAAGCATCCCCAAACCCTCAAGTGATTAACACTAGGTTTGGTTCCATACCAGAGCTCATGAGGAGTCTTAGGTACAGATTTGCTAGGAATCTTATTCAGGATATATATTGCAGTCTCTACTGCATATCCCCAGAAACTAAGTGGTAAATGTGCTTTACTCATCATTGAACGAACCATATCTATAATGGTTCTGTTGCGTCTTTCAGCAACACCATTAAGTTGGGGAGTTCCAGGAGGAGTGAGATTGGAAATAATTCCATTCTCTTTAAGGTATTCCTTAAATTCATCTGATAGGTACTCGCCACCTCGATCAGATCGAATTCGTTTAATCTTCCTATCTGTTTGGTTCTCAACCAAAGCCTTGAATTCTTTGAACTTTTCAAAGGCTTCAGACTTATGACGTAATAGGAAGATAAACCCGTATCGCGAATGGTCATCAATAAACGTCAAATAGTATCGATATCCATTTCGGGTCGCGGTACTGAAGGGACCGCATACATCAGTATGTATTAGGTCAATAATACCTTCACATCTTGTAACCTTGTTACGAAAAGGCATCCTGGTCATTTTTCCTTGAATGCAATTCTTGCAAGTAGGCAAAGGTTGAACCTGTAGAAAGTCTAAAGGTCCATCCTTAATTAATCTATTGATCTTATCAACAGACAAATGACCAAGCCTTTGATGCCAAATCTCATTTGAGAGATTTTAATTCTCCCTGGATCTTTTAGGGTTTTTATTAGTGCTTGTAACATTCATAACACATTTATCAATGCACAATTCATAGAGTCCTCCAGAAGTCAAAATACCATCTGCAATATATTTATCATAACGGTTTATGACTAATTTATTACAGAATAGGAATGAATACCCACTTCTAACTAACTTAGATACAGATATTAGATTCCTTCTGACTTCAGGTACATAAAGACACTCTTTAAGTACTAGGACTCTACCACTAGATAATGATAGTCTGCAGGTCCCGACGGCGACTGCTGCAACACTTGCATCAGATCCCATCTGGATGACTATCTCCCCTTCTTCAAGCTGTCTAGTTTCCTGAAACAAATGCAACAAATTGCATACATGAACAGAAGCACCAGAATCAACTACCCAACTTCCTTCTCGTCCAACGAGAAAGCTGGTTTCAATGATAAGAGTAGATTTCATACCTGCTGGGGCTTTACCTTTGTCGACCGACTTCAGGTAATCTGGGCAAATACGCTTCCAGTGCCCCGGCTTCTTGCAGTGGTGACAAACGTCGGTTTTCTTTGACGCCATTAAAGTAGATGCATTGGAAGACGAGGCAACACTTTGTCCCTTCTTCTTTCTCTTCTGGGCCGGGCCCTTCCGAGAACCTTGCTTCCGACCGCGCTTCCCTTTGACCTGTGCAACCATTGCAGTGCCAGAGGGACCATCTTTCTTCATTACGTCTTCTGCAGACTTTAATGCAGCAAGAAGCCCAGCATTTGTCAGTTCCAGCTTATTCATGTGGAATGACACTACAAAGTTATTGAAAGATTTGGGCAATGACAGCAGAATGAAATCAGATTGCATGTCTGCATCCATCGTCGCCCCCAGAGTCTCAAGCTCTGACAAGTACCCAAACATTTTGAGTACATGATCGCGGACCGAGGTCCCTTCCTGCATCTTACAGCGAAGAAGATCTTTCATAACATTGTACCGCTGGGTGCGTTTAATGTCACCAAACATATCCTTTAGATTCTGCATGATATCCTGGCAAGTACTCATCTCCACATGTTGTTTCTGAAGAACATTGGAGAGAGAACCCAAGATATAGCACCTAGCCAAGACATGATCTTCATCATACTTGTCATTATATGCTTTGTCTTCCTTAGATTTAGGGTTTTCAAGTTTGTTATCATGGAGCACATAACTGATGCGCTCCGCCGAAAGCACAAGCTCCAAATTACGGATCCAATACGAGTAATTTGGTCCGGTCAATTGGTTGACCTCCAGAAGCCTGTTCAGTGGGTTCATGGCCTTCATTTTCTGAAATTGAGAATGCACTATATTAGAACATATAATCATATATTCAATTTAATTTTATTTGATTAAGGCATTTTAAATCAAATTAGTCTTGCTATGTCAACTATGAAAGTTTATTCCCTTATTCACTTTCAAAGTAGGAGATATACTTACCGACATATCTCAAGCAAGAACTGGGATCTCCTCTTTATCTTTGTTACATCCCAATAATATGAGAAACTGCAACTCCAATAAAGAGAAGCGGGAACATATTCCGCCTTGCAAGTCCAACTTGCATTCCCAATTCGGTCTTTAATACCCAGGCCCACCACCCCTAAGGTGATGTTGACCTGTCATTAATTGAACCAACCGTCAGCAGGATTATAACTCGCTATACGCAATCCAATATCGCCCCAATAATATGAGGATCCGATATTAGGGTCACTACGCATATGGCCTTACTCTTTCGAGAAGCGAAGAGTCCGATCCAGATGCGCTTGTATATAGGAGCTGTCACTACGTACAGGCGTCTCCTATATACAATCCCTGGCGACGGAAACCCTTCGCCTTGACGGGAGACCATGGATGTCACTTATGTGATCCTCCACCTCTTATTCAAATTTAATTAATTACTATGAATCACATTCATATAATTAATTCTTCCAAGGGAATTATTAACTCTAATCATATTAGAGTATTCTCAATTGGATATAATTAACTTAATCATATTAAATTAATCATCAATCCAATTTAATCAATCAAACTTAATGTTATGCTTGAATATACATATATGATATTATTCTCAAAGTACGTATTAATTCGAATTTTAATAATTAGAAAAAATACATCATAATCCCTCGGACATTATCCCGGCCCTACCCGCTGTCATGGCCAGTACCGACGGGAGTGGGGCGGACCACATACGTTGCAACCCGCTGACCCAGCGATCCCCGACTAGACACCATATCCACCTCGGGAAAGGATAATGCCAAATTGATTATTTTGTACTTGAGATGATCATCGGTTCTTCAACCGAAATTATACCATATAGTAATCAAAACAATTTTGATTTTAAGGAAATTTGCTAGGCAAATTCCCAAGTCCTATTCAAGCAAGAAGTTTGATGATTGTAGTTCCAATTAAGGTTTAGATCAAATCTAATCATCTAATTGGTTGGGGCCAAGTCAATTAGGCAAATAATCATGTCTCTATATTTCTCAAATATTTTTCAAGATTATTTCACGAAATTAACAATTAATTTCTCTAATTGACAATCACTTGGTTCTAGATTAGGAAAGCAATTTCAGCAGTGACCCCTACTTACTAAAATTGGCATATCTCAATCATATTAAATCCAAATTAAGCAAAGTCAATTTTTAAAGTTTGCTAATTTGATTTAGGACAGAACCTAAGTGGTGTTTCACGCATTTCGAGGCAAGTCTAAACAGTAATTAACATTTTAATCACGTTCAGATTCACAGTTCCCGCAACAGTGCATACATGTTCATTAAAACGACCATATCTCGAGCATACGAAATCCGATTTACGCAAACTCAGATCCTATGGTTTCCTTATTTAATGGGGAACATAATACAAGTATAAAATTCGTGTTTAAACAATTTAAACAGTGCCGAATTTCTTTACTAAACAGATGTGCGAAATCAAATGCGATGAAAACTTTCGCGACCTAAACGAACCCAAGTCGTCCTTGGTTAACGAATCACTATTCGAAACCGTCAACCTGGCTCTGATACCACTTGAAGGATATGGATAGATCCTCAAGCGCATCACGGAAGCGTGAGCGTCGTATCGGATACGACGAAGAACGACTAGTCGCACTAGTTGTTCGGTGCAGCGGAATTTAAAAAATTTTATTCGATGAAACCACATGATCCAAGAACCATTCTCGGATCGTTTCATCTATAACCACAGCAAGTATAATGCAATACCTCTTGAAGCGTGGTTGATCGAGTCTCTAAGAGAAGAGACCTCCTGTCTCAAGTCCGATCGTCGGAGAGATCGCTTGCGAGCGCGGGGATGAACCGCGGTGTCCTCGCAATCCAAGAAGTTGATCCAAGCGCGGTTGCTCCTGATCTCGTCGCACGAGATCAAACGTCTCCTTCACGGGCGAAGCACTTGAAGTAGACGGAGAACCGCAGAGCGTCGAAGCGGTAGCACGAAGGCGAAGGCGACGACGATTCCCTCCACTAGGGTGGACGGCCACCAAGAGGAAGAGGGAGAGAGGGCTGTCGAGTATGAGAGAAAGAGAGAGAGAGAGTTTTGCTACTATAGCATGTGTAAAGAGAGAGCCAAGAGTGCCTCTCTATTTATAGGGTTTTGGGATCCATGGATCTCAATCCATGTGTCATATAAAATCAATGGTTGAGATTGATTTATGACAATCCAATGGTCAAGATTGTTGTTGGTAAAAGCCAACAACTTGTGATTTAATTTTGATTAAATACATTTGATAAATCAAATATATATTAATACCAAATTAAACCAACTAAATAAGGAGAGACAAAACAAATGAGAGCCTCCTTCCCAATTGGGAGGAGTGGACGGCCACCAATTCCATGAAGGAATTGGTGCCGCCCCCCTCTTCCCATATGGGGAGGGCAATCCCATGGATTCCCATGGGATTGCATATCTCCTTGTTTTTCTCTCAACTTATTTTCCAACAATTTTATTCACCAAAAATAATTCTCAATTAATTTTGGGAATATTGCAATCTTGACATTGGAATATTGTGAATCACATTCACAACCCAAAACAAAATGTAATTTACATTTTCAATTAATTAGACAATGTGTATCCAATACACATTAATAATTAATCTACTAATATAAATTATATTTAACTCTCTCTAATACATTATAAATCACATTTATAATATATTAGGAATAACTGGATATTACTATCCACATTATTCTTATCCATAATAATTAAATCACATTTAATTATATTGGATAATTTCTCATTCATCATGATAATTAAATCACATTTAATTATCAACTTCTCTTTGCTTAGATCTCATGGAATTGTTCTCAAACCATTTAAGAACAATGCTATTTCTCCTCAGATACTTGGAGATAAGGACAGGGCGATTGTATTGTTCCACGTATAGTGACTTGGATATTGAGATCACATCTCAAATCCAGATCCCATGGACCTCTCATAGATGCTTGATTAAATCAAGACCGCAAACCTAATCTTCTCATTGCATCTGAATCTCATTCAGATCAATGTCCAGTACATGGACTAAGATTAGGTCACTTCTCTCATGAGAGGAGTCACTAAAATCCAAACCTGTTTCATCACTCCCTCGGAATGGAAGCGTCATGGTTATACAATCGTTTATGATCAAATCACCCTTCAGGTATTCCTAATACCTGCACATCCTGCATACTGGAAGACTCATGATCATCATGAAGATAAAGATCACTTTTACACTGTCATCTTCATAGTCTGATCATTAAGTTTCTCAATCTTGGTCCTTGGGATATGGTACAGATCATATGCTTTCTCAAAGCATATATCTTACCTTCAAATTCATATCATGCTTCTAAAGCATGATGACCATGCATGGAATTTGGTCAATCCCAATACCTCATGAGTGAGCTCATGTCTCCCGGTTCACAAGTGAACCTGTATGATCCCTTTAAGAGATCATATTACTCATATGCCCTTACATGCACACCAGCTCGCCGGTGTATAGACCTTGATTAGGTCATCAACCTATTGGTCTGCCAAATGTACATGCTTAGACATATAGTAATATATCTGTCTCTGGTCAGAGGATGTTTGCCTGTGATGTGACAGTATTCATCATAGGTCTTTGGTTATCTCGATCTCGTTAAGTCAACTCATTGACTCAACTAATCTGATACCTCCGAATCAATATTCCTATGCAGAGGACCTGCATCAAGAGGTCGATAAGATATCAGTCTAATGAGATGGGATTGCCATCTCCCACTCAGACTGGAGATCACTACTTGTTAATCATTGATGATGCTTGATGAGTCCTCTATCTAACCCCTTAGATATTCATCCAAGCATCAGCCTCTATGATTCAATCATTGAATCAACAGCTGTATGATTATCAAGTTGGCCATGGTACATAACCCTTATTGTACAGAGGGACCTTATAGTGCATTCATTCATTCAATATCAGAAAGGGAGTGAAACAAAATCTATAACTTTTATTGATGAATCATTTATTACAATAACATTTATTGTAGGAATGGTTCGCCTCGGGCTCACATTGCTAACAGTACTCACCACCAACTCAGAAGTATTGGGAGTCGGATCGCCAAAGAAATGCTGTAAGTCGGCCAAAGTCGCATCCGACTCATCATCTATGCCCCTTGATCGTTCCGAAGGGGATGTAACTGACAGATCCAGATGGATCTCTACGTCATCACATGAATAGGTAGATGCATATCTAACAAGATCAGGCAACACCTTGAAAACTGCATTATCCACTATGTCCATTCCAGATGAAAGGGCCTCGCTCTGACATGAAGGAACCTGTCTCCAAATCTCAACGGTGCTAATCATTCTGTAGTTTACCTCTGAAGATGAGTACTCTGTGCTACTCTCTGAATCGGGTCGCTGACACTTGGTTTGCTTCGTCTCAACGTTCACTTCTTCACTTGAAGAATGGAACTTCATCATTCCCGTACCATAATCAAAAGCTGCGCCCGCGGTCCTAAGAAAGGGCCGCCTGAGAATGATATGAGATTCTCTCCAATGATTGGGGGTCTCCATGTCCAAGACTGTGAAGTCAACCTGATAGTTCTACCCCCTCAATTGAGATAACGACGTTCTTCACTTCCCCCTTAAGTCTTTTCACTGAACGATCTCTAAATTGGAGTAAAGCTCTGGATTTGCGAAGTGGTCCCAACTCCAATTTCTGATATAAGGCTAAGGGAAGTAAGTTGATGGAAGAACTGTTATCCAAGAGTGTGCGTGAAAATGCGATATCGTCAGTATGACTCTCCACATAGTGAGCACCCATGTCTCGCTTTTTCCTTGGCAATGTCTGATTCTTGAGACAATATGTTGTGGCTACTGACAAGACGTGTGTCTTCACCTTTTGGTTCTCTTTCTTCCTGCTAACCCTAGTAGGTTGCATCTCACCTTAAGGTTTTCTGAAATGCAAGATGGTTAGCCCCATACTCATCAAATGGCACCTTTACAGTAATATTTTCTTTACAAAATCGCACCATATCAGCGTCATCTTTATGAATCTTTTTGATGTTCTTTCCTGTTGTAAGAGCATAAGGGTAAGGGATTGAAGCTAGGGAAACAATAGATGAAGAATATGAATCACGAACTGAAAGATCATTCTTGGCATTAACGGAAATAGAGTTCTTCATACAAGAATCTTTTTGATGCAACATGGAATCAAAATCATAACTATCTACTATAGGTAGTGGAATAGAAGCTGATGTGGTATCCACCACAACTGGAGATGCAAGGTCCTCCGTAGACTCGGAAGTATATCCATGATGCTGCATACGTGCTCTCCTTCTCATCTCGGCTCCCTGAGTAGATATCCTCAAATGGTGCTGATGGGGCTCCGAAATATGTTGCCTGTCCTCCTAGTCTTCTAAAGACTCCTCATGTGAGCTCCAGATATGCCCCTCCTCGTGTGCTTCACCCAGTCAGGTACGATCACGGTCCTTCCACTCCTGAGTGACATGTGGTTATCCTCGTCATGAAAGAATCTCATGTTCTGATCTAGGAGATGCTGAATAGCATACTTGACCAAAATGCTGCTGAGAACTAGATCGGTTCAGGCTGTTGGGGTTAGCCTGAACTTGGGCTGGGGTTGAGGTAGAGGGTGCAGTCTGCTAGTCTCGCCATCTGGAAAGGTGGTTGACATCCACATGAAAGTTATGAATTTCGTTCCTGTAGGAATGTAGCTCATCGAGTATCTGCTGATGTATGTCCACGAGACTAGACAAAGAAGGAAGGGGATAAGACTAGGAATAAGAATGGGAAGACTGGCCCTGCTGGCCAGGGTACTGCCTTTGCTGCTAGTGCAGCTGCTGGGGTGCCTGCTGAAATTACAGGCCCTACTAACCCGCCTGGTAATGGCCATGTCGGTTATATTGCTGGTACTGCTGCCACTGCTGCTGGGGTGGCTGGAATCTGGGGCTCTGCAGTGAAGGAGGTGGTGCGAAGGTGAATGCAGCATTGTGAAAGGTCAGGGGACGTTGATATGTCTGTTCGTCCCCCGCACCTCCCTGTCTGGCAGGGTCCTTATTATACAATACTCCATTCACCTACCAAACCGGTGGAGGCTCCTCCAGAACTGTCTCTGCTAATGGAGGTGGCTGCTGGAAAGAGTGGGTGTAGGACTGGTCTTGCTCCCACGACTGGGGTTGCCCTGACACCAACTACTCCTGAACATGGTGAACTCTGTATATGAGAGCTTAGATACCTTCTCAGTCAACTCCTCCACTTGTTTTGGAAGTTTGGAGATGCTCCGGTCTAACTCATCAATCCTCCTATTAATCTTCTCGACTACTGTAAGCATGTCTGCAAGGAGTGCCTTGCTAGGGATCACGTTTTGAGAGAGATCGATTATAGCTGATTTTCCCCCTCCAAATGAGAGTGAACTGGGGGACGATGTATAGGCCTTGTTGGCCATCTCTGAATGGCTGGTTTCAACCATCTGCTCGAATACCTTCCAGACGGTATCCGATTCTAGTGATGTATAGCTTCCTCCACAGTTAGCGCTCACTAAACCCCGCATCTCAGGTTTGAGATCAATGAAGAACGACTGGACCAAGATGTTGTCATCTAGTCTATGACAGGGACACTTCTACAGGATGTCCTTGAATATTTCCCAATCATCACAGAGGGCTTCGTGGGGTAATTGGGAAAAACTCGTAATGTGTGTCCTCATCATATTAGTCCTACATGAAGGGTAAAACTTCTTCAGAAATAGGTCCTTGAACTGGGCATAAGTGGTGGCTGTAATTCCAAGATTTTTCACCCACTAATCGGCTTTGCCACCCAAGGCAAATGGAAGGGTTGTGAGTCTAATATAATCCCAGCTAACCCTAGGATGTCTATGGTTAGCGCAGATGAGATCAAAGTCTCTTAGGAATGCATATGGTTCCTCAGAAGCATTCCCATCAAAGTGCAACAACAAGTTCAGAAATTGCTGCTTCATCTCAAAATCTACTTTGGGTTCGACCGGACTCAAACAATTATGAATTTGGTATTGTTCGGGGTTGTACGCCGCATCCATTGCTTGTTCTACCCCAACATTAAGCTGTCCTAACTGAGCTTTGAGTAGTGCATGTTGCTTCTCAGATGCAACTAATTTGGCTAGTACCTTTCTCATCAGGTCTTCGGGGTCTTCTTCTTCCTCTTCTTTATTCTTTGGAAATATTTTACTTGAATCTTCTTTAGGGCCTGAATCAACAATGTGGTCTTGATTAGAAGAGGATTTTGGAATGAAGGTATTCTCACCGAAGCGAAGGTCTTCCTCGGTGAGGTGGGAAGAGATAAAGGAAATGGTTTGAGAGTGACCATCCTGAGAGTGCGTGATCCTGGGCTCAAGAAGGTCATGAGTCCAGGTTTGTCCAGGTTGCGCCCGAACCTTTGAAGACATACTTCTTGGAGGGTTCAATGAGAGATTCACAAAGTCTGAATAAATATCCCCCAATTTGTCATCTTCGATGTCAAAAGAACCAATTAGAACACGATATTTAATGAGGCGCTAGTTCTACAGTGCACATAAATGTGCTGAGAAAACTCACGCATGCAACACAAACCCCTCAAATTCACCAACTCAACACGTAATGGTCGTAGAGGTTCGACCGAGTTATCTGGTCAATTTTTAGTTGATGATAAATGCAATCTTGGAAAGATTAACAAGCTGTTAGGTGCTTGTATTTTCCTACAGACTGGCCCGATTCTTAGGACTAGTTTGACCTACTTTCACCCAGTATAGGAGTAAGTACCAACCATATAAATACAAATACCCGTTCCTTAAGGACTAAGGCGTCCTCGAAACCTCCCACTCTGCTAAGGAAATCCGGACCATTTACCGGCTACCCATAGATCCTCGCTAAAAAGTATATAATCACCTAAAAAGAAAGAACCAATAGTCTATATGAAAATCCTGGCTTGGCTCTATCATAGGGTCGTCTCTCTCTCACTTGCAAGTAAATTCAAACAATGTGGGCTTCATGCACCCATGAACAAGGTTCTTTTTATTCCAAATTGTTTAACCAACCTGCTCAATTCAGTCCTAATTTTAGAGTTAGGTTATCACTTGAAATTTAATATGAACACAACAAGGCACGTCTACCATTAAATCCCAATTTCCTTTGAAATCCTAAGTTATAAAACAAGGAAGGAGTCAGAAATTAGAATGCAAATGTGAAACAATGCTGCATGCTCAGAAGAAGATATACTTACAATGACTCCCATCACTCTCCATGCGTTATGCGAAACTAAATTTTTAAATTTTGCACTAAATGCATGTAGATTGAAAAAAAACTGCACCTAAACAATATACTATTAGCGGGGAAGAAGTGAGTTTATTTGAGCTAAGTAGTACGTGTCTATGTGCATCTCATTGTGAATCTTGTCAGATATGTGATTCTTCTAAGATATGTGTGGCCTAAATTATGATGGGCACAAACAAATTTTATGCTAAACTACCGTATGCCTATCCTTAATTTCGCTACTCAAGTCGAGCCCCACCCTCATCGGAGAGTGAAACAGGTCTCGACACACCACAAAATAATGTCCATGTCTTATTTACACGCGCGAGCTCTAAAACAGTAAACACTGTAAATGAGAATATTATCTAAATTATTACAGCATAATAATTACAAAAAATTACAAAAATGAAAAAACATCTCGAAAAAAATTCAAATTTTCTTACTCTCCAGCAGTCGGCGCATGTCACGCCCATCGACCTCCGAGGCACTCCAAGTCCACCGAGCCCTCGCAAGAAAAATGAAATTTATATTACAGATGTAAACAACAAAATATATAGAAAAATGAGTAAAGAATAAATTAATAGAAAAGAATAAAAAAACGGATTCATTACAAGATGGCTCGGGGAACAGACTACCCGAGTAAGATAAAACATAAATAAAATTTTCTTAATTATTCCCTAAGCCATTTGCCTCCTCGGCAACGGTGGCATCTGATCGACTCGCTAGGAACGTGTTATAATTTGCACTCATTGTAATATGGGTACTTAGTGAATAAGTCAGAACATAGAAAAATCTCCGTAAAGAGTGTCTCATCTTTAATTTATATCCTGGGCAAGTCCGGGGTCGAACATAGGGAGGTAAAGGAACAACTTCAGGTTAATTCAGAAAAATTAGGTCTAGGTTTCTAATGCGATTTTTTTTATTTTTTTAATGTGAAAATAAATGAAAATGCAAATGCGGGTAGATCAAGTTGATAAGAAAGCACACAACTTAACCAATTTAATTTTAATACAAAATTAATTTAATTTAGCCAAATTATATTTTTATTACAGACCTAATCTAGTGATGAATGCAACACATATTTTTTAAAATTTTATGGACTAAAATGCAATAATGAAAATACACCCTTTTATGGGTTTTTTCACATTTTTTTACACAAACAAATTGCAAAAATTATGAAAATTTTAGTGGAATGTAAAAATGATGAAATGAGTCTTCGATAATTTTTTTTGGATTTTTTGACAATATATGAATTTTTATGGATTTTTAATGAAAACAGAGTGGCAGTGAGTAATTAGTTCCTAATAAATCCATAACATCAAATCATCTAGAAAGCAACTTATCTCAAAAAGGTATGTTAATAAGCAATCGAAGAGAGTTGAAATTTCACAAAAAATATATGTGGATTTAATTAAAAATCATTTACTAGAATGAATCTACAATTTATTTAATCCAAAGAATAACTACAATTTAGATGAAATTTGTAAAGTAATTAAGTCATGTCTCAAGGCATCATTCCTGATTTTTTAAGAATTTTTAGAGCATTCACGAATCAAATATCAAAATAAGCAAATTTTCAATAAAACAATTTCATTTAGTTACCCAAAGATCACTAAATTCCAATAAATAGTTAGATGCTAGAGAATTAGTTGCTAAACAACATGACATATTTTATTAAAATAAATGATGCAAAATGGATGTACAAATCAATGCTTGAACATAGGGTTTTCCGTGCAGTTTTAGAAATTAAAATTGACAAACAAACTATGTACACGAACTACTTTGCAATATAGAAACATAATATAAATAAAACACAATTTTTACAATAATAAAAAATGAAAAGAGGAGGACCTCCTTCGTCCTTGCAGGTTAGGGCTCGATGGAGAAGCGGGGAACAACGCGGTGGCGGAGGAGTGGCAGACCTACGGAGGCAGAGCCGGAGGGAGGTGTGTGCTGGCATGCGTGGAGGAGGGTTTGCTGGTGGTGCACGTCACGGCGATGCGCGACTGCGGAGGACCTAGATGACGGGGGGGGGGGGGGGCGTAGGTGCTGGCCTGACGACGGTGTGCGGCTGGTGCAACGGAGGATCGCCGCCACTGGCGGCGGTGGCGGGAAGGGGAGTGGCGGGCTACGGCATGCTCTTTCTTTTATTTACTTATTTTTTTTATTTTTTTGCTATCTAGATTTGAATTTTTAATTTTTTTATTTTCTTAAACAACGAGTAATAAAAAAGTAAATGTAAAGAAAAATATGAACAAATTCAAATATGATGGTGGGTTGATGGTTATGATTATGAAATATGAAGATTATATGCTGATGTGGTGTGATAAGAAAAATGAGGAAATAAAAGATGATGATGAATGATAAAAAGAGAAATTACCTAAAATGGAAACGGTCGCCTATGATGTGCTCTCGAGAAAGCACAATCTTCGCTTAAATCTTCGGCGAGCGATGAGCTTGAGCAGCGCATAGAGGTAGCTGCGATGTTGGCAGGAATGCCAATGGATCACACCAGAGAGAGGGCTGTCGTCGCTCGACTGTGGTGACGTCGCTATCATCGATTCAACTCTGGGAACTAGGCTCTCCTCACATAAAGATGGATCAAAGGATAAAATGAGGGGAATGAGATGTATAAAGAGATGGAAAAATGGAGGTTAGAATGGAGGTGGAGTGGAATGGGAGGTTAAATTAGTGGTGGTGTTGAATGGGAAGTTAGATGAATAATGGAGTTGAATGAAGGTTGATAAAAGAAGAGAAGTTAGTGTAGAGAATATGAATTAAATAAAAGAATATAAAAGTAGGCTACTAAAAAGAGAGAAGAAAATAAGAGAAGAAAAAGAGTGGAGAATTTATAAATAAGACAAATAATGTGTACATTTTTTACTTTTCTATTTTTTGTATTTTCAATAAAAGATATTTACAAAATATTTAAATAAATATCAATAAAAAATGCAATAAACAACAATATGTGCACAAAATATCAAAGTTAAATTCATTACATTATGTACAATATACAAGGAGGTCCCAAAACTCAAATTTTGCAAACAAGCTCGGATTTTAATGAAACCACTTTCATTGGATAGATAATTTTCTAACTTAAACTTTAAAGTGAATTTGGTGAATTGGGAGTTCATACGGAGTGGGAATTTGGCCGGGAAGTTGGACTTTACGACTTTTTTTTAGCTTCGGGATCTATGAGTATTTATTTGAGGTGAAATTTATTTTATATTTTTGTATTTTTATATCCATATTTATAAATAAGTTAGAGATAAAATTAGCCGAAAAGGAGTTGAAATGGATTTATTCAAAATACATGAAATTTTGGGCTATCTACATGTGAAAAACTCCTTTATTTTGTAGCTTTTTATTGTTAATTTATTTTGTACAATATAATATACAATAATTAGTGTATTTTACTTACTAGAGTCATTTTATTAATTTATTGATTTTATGAACATTTATTTGAGATTTTACTCAAGGATTTTGCTGAGATCAATATAATGAGATGATGAATCAAGGATTCATCAGAGGTTCAGTGAGCGGCAGAGGTAGGACCTCAAGCCTTCGATACAGAAGGATTCGAAAGCGGGATAGGTGGTCAGACATGTGGAAGAGAGTGATAGGAAGATCATTCAGGTGAGATGGAGGTCGGACCAGGGCTATACTACTGTGGAATGATGATCGGACAAAGGGCTCCGACGAACATCGATCTTGCAATTTACTGAAATAATAGACAAGAAAAGCAAAGCAGAAACCAAATGCTAAACTAAGCTAACACTAACCCTAACAATGGAAATAAAAAAAATCTATTGCTCAAACTCAAAGGACAAGGAGCTGCAGTGGAGCTCCAGTGAAGATGCACGACGAGCTCGGATCACCAGGTCCAGCACCTCTTCCTCCATGCCAAATGCTTGGGCACGATTGTTGCTATCACTAGAGACTTTAGGAGCCAAGAGAATTGGTTATTTTGAGGGTGAAATGGGATCAACTTTGAATTGAAGGTGGTTGGGGATATTTGTACAAGGGAGTGTTTAACAAAAGATATGAATTGATGCATCGATCCATTGATCGAAGAATCATGCAGGTGTGAAAGACTAGAGATCAAGGAACAAAAGTGAATAAGGAATCATGCCCAGAAAATGCAAGAATTGGTGTTGAAAGATCTAGGAATCAAGGTGGTTAGCGACTCTAACACACCCAGGGAAGCATGGGGCCAGTTGATCAGCGGGTCAACCGAGGCTGCGATCTGATTGGGACATGTAAGAAACTAAATGACAAGACATAAAAAATGAAAAAATATATTAAAAAATAATAAATGATTTTATTAATATTTGGTTAAAACATAGAAATATTTATTATTTTATGGTGGCTTTTATTTGTTTTTCGTTATTTTATTGCATGTTACTTTTTACATGTAATAATATAGATATATTTACCTATATAGTGGGTATTTTATTTTTTTCTGATATATATTTTATTATTATGTATAATTATTTATATATTTGTAAGTTATTTAAATACACACAGATATATGTATATATATTATATCTTTCTGAAGTTATTTGCACACTTAAATAATAATGCGTATTAATTATATATGTATATACATGTATAATTCATCTATGTATTATAGTATACTCACTTATTTTAATGTTATGAATTGGTTTATTTTATTTTAATTTTTCACATTTATGAATATGATTTACAAAATCATAAAAATATAATAAAGTGAAAAACAAAAATATTAAATGAATTGAATATTTTACTCAGATATATTGCATAATGAGGGCCCAAAAACCAAACTTTTGCATCTTAGCTCCAAATGAAACTAAACCACCTTCATTAATTAGATACTTTAATTTTATGAACAAAAAGGTGATTTTGGTGAATTTTGAGTTGACATGGAGAAGAAACATGTCTGGAAAGTTTATCTTAATGGCTTTTTATTCCGAGTATTTAGTGCACATTGTGCATTATTTTTGCATGAGATTAAATTTTTATTTTTACCTACAAGTTCATGTTCAAAGTTTATTGATTTTAGGTAAAATAATTGAGAATAAAATGGGTCCCAAAGAGCATTTATTGAGAAATAAAAATTAATGTTTTATTGTGATTTTTAGCCCTTATCTCCCCCCACTTATTTCCTTGTCAACCTAGTCACCATGATGCCTAGGTCACGGTGTTTAGGGTCATTCAATACCTTTGGAATTTTAGTCTTTTTCTTTTCTTTTCTTTATTCTTTTATTTTTGCTTTAAATACACCATTTTATACAATAATTATAGTGTATATAATGAAGTGTTATTTTACACAAATAAATGTTTTATATATGCACTTAGCTAGGGTTTAAGGCCAAAATGAAAGAATAAAGATGATGAAATGGAGATTTATCAACATGTGAAATGATGGCTGAGGAGGAACCGTTTCGAAGGGAGGGCTCCCCAGGAGTGATAGAGAAGAAGATCGGGACATGGTCATGTAAGTGCAACCCACAAAGTCTGGTATGAATACATATTTGTCATCATCTTCTCTAAAAAAGTGAAGATTGGATTGTTAACCATGATAAGTTATTTTCAATCGCAAAGTCTTTGACATATACAATACAAACACAATTCAAACCCTGTTGTTTCACCAACTCAACTCTGTGAAGGCCACAAGAGTCTAACCAATAATCTTTTCAATTATAGTTGAGTGGTAAAAACAATCTTTGAAATATTAAAAGTACGTAAAGGATATGATTTGGGCTCTACATAAGTATACAATTCTCACCTATGTACAATGAGTGGGATGCTCTCTACCGGACATAGGGTTACTTTTATGTCCATTTATTTACAATCACCTTGATTAGTAGTCTTGATTTTAATTAAAGTCTATCACTTAGGTCTTAAGTGAGCACAAGAATAACACGCCCAATGAGCATTCACGATTCCTTTTGCAATCGTAAGTTATAAAATTGAGGTGGAAAGGATCAAAAAAGTTGGTGTAAGTGTGAATTAGTGATGCATGCTAAAAGGAAGACTTACAGTGATTCTTTGCATTCTCCATGTGGGATGCATGATATTGAATTAAAGTTTACACAAAATGATTATGCACAGAAAATGCCACCCTTGGCAGATAATTCTATTATCGTGAAGAATTTGATTTCAATTTGGCTAAGTGAGAACAATCTATTGGTACATTTTAGTTAGTGAAAATGTGTGGCCTGGAAACTATGAGCACAATCAAAAATAGATATGTAAGGTAACAAATGTGCACATAATATCTACAACACCCAAATCAGGCCCCAACCACACAGAAGGAGTTGAAATAGGCCTAACACACTAAAGAGAGTTTAGTTCGAGTTATTACAAAGATTGTGGTTCATAGAGACCTGTGAAAATTTAAATAAATAAACTAAGCTCTTTCTCTGCCAAAAATTAAAATTCTCCTCGTGACTCCTTTGATATTTCTATGTAATTTTCTGAGCTAGATCTGCAAAGAGAGAAAAAGGGTTAGTATCTGAAGTAATAAGAAATGCAATTAAATAAATGAGAAATAAATTAGAAACATAAAAAAATAAAATCACAACAATTAATTATAAAAATTAATTAGAATCCTAAAAGTGCATCGTTCCCGATGCCATTTGATGAATTGTGTTTTGTATCTCATTAAGAATAATCTTGAATTGTAGTATAGGAGGTAGAAATCAATCAACAAGAACCACACTTTTGAATATGTGTATAATTATAACTTGGTAATACCAAGGTCAAACTCAGGGAACAATGTTCTTTAGTGACTAATTTAAAATTCATAGGTAATTAATTAGTTGCAATATTTATTTTTATGTCAAAAAATAATGCATACATGAAAGAGTTAAGAATAAGTCAAATCAAACAAAATAAAGGGAGCATAGATCTGTGAATATGCATAATACTCAAACAAAATGATCAATAAAATCCTCAAATAATTGATTCACATATCTAAGAGAAGATCCAACAAATATTTATCAATAAATCCCAATGCAGGATAATAGATGAATTCATAATATGTCCACATAATTTGAGATCAACTGGAACAAATGATTCCCTATCATTTTAATCCTTAATAAATTTATGTTTAATCACAAAACTATCATGAAATAAGTATCGAGAAGCCTCCTCAATTAAGCCCATGCAAAAAGATTAAATTTCTCAAAAATGAAATTGCTGAAATGTGACTAAACAAGCCTACACAAATTAATTAATTCCTAAAAATATGTGAGTTCAATGAGCTTCTAATCTATCCACAAATGATGTAAAATATAAATGATAATATAAGCTTCAAAATGACATAAAGTATGCAAAATTTGGATAAAAATTCAGAGAGTTATGAATTAAACAAGATACATGGACTAAAATGTGAATAAAATAAAGTTTCTTATGCATTTATGTCCTACAGAGGGCTTATCTATAAATATCAAAAGACTATAGGGCCTCCTTTGTAATTTACCTCAAGGTGGGGACTTATTTGGGAATTATAGAAGGTATAGGGGTGTTACTACAATATAACCCATGTCACATGTCGTGCACATGACTAGACTTCATTGTAATTCTTGAAAGGGCGGGGGCCATGGTGCAAAACTCCTATGCCTATGTGCAAATCACGTATGTGGCGGGCGAGGCTCGATTACAATTATGGAGTCAAAGCTCCACATGGGTGCTTCCCTTTTTACTCGAGCCACGTGAGGCACGAAGGCTCGGTATCTCACGTGGATGCTCCCTTCAGCATTGGATGGCAAGTTGCTGGACGGACGAGAGAGGGTTTAACAGGGACCATCAGATGAAGGTCGAAAAGGTGATATCTAACAATACCTGTACTTCGTAAGGTAGATCTTCCTCAATACTAGTGGTGGGTGGTGGTTGATGGTGTTGGAAATGCGAGCCCACGGCGAGCCATTATGCAATAAATGTTATTGCAATTCACTCCTTAATCTGAAAATAAAGAATACATAATTTGCATAATAGGTCCCTTAGTACAATTAGGGTTATGTACCATGGCCATCTTAATGATCATACAGCTGTTGATTCAATTATTGAACCATAGAGGCTGGTGCTTAGATGAATATCTAATGAGTTAGATTGAGGACTCATCAAGCACCGTCAAATGATTATTAAGAGATGATCTCCAGCCTGAGTAGGAGATGGCAATCCTATCTCATTTAGGTTGATATCTGACCGACCTCTTGATGCAGGTCCTCTGCATAGGAATAGAGATTCGGAGGTGTTGGATGAGTTAGGTCAAAGAGTTGACTTAACGAGATCGAGATAACCAAAGTCCTATATCGTATGCTGTTCACGATACAGGCACACATCCTCTGACCAGAGACAGATGTGTTACTATATGTCTAAGTATGTACATTTGGCAGACCAATAGGTTGATGGCCTAATCAAGGTCTATACACCGGTGCGCTGGTGTGCATATAAGGGCATGAGTAATACGATCTCTCAAAGGGATCATACAGGTTCACTACTGAACCGGAAGACATGAGCTCACTAATGAGATATTGGGAAGAATCAAATTCCGTGCGCACGGTCGTCTCGCTTTGGAAGCTTGACTGAATTTGTTGGTTTGATATATACTTTTGGAAAGTATATGATCAAGACCTAGGTATGATATATGCTTTTGGAAAGTATATGATCGATACCGACTCCCAATGATCGAATGAGAAACTTACTGATAAAACCCTGAAGTAGACAGTATAAAGTTGATCCAATACTTCGGGTTTAATCTGAGTCTTCTAGTATGCAGGATGTACAGGTATTAGGAATACCTGAGGGTGATGTGATCATAAACGGTTGTATAACCATGACGCTTCCATTCCTAGGGAGTGATGAAACGGGTCTGGATTTTAGTGACTCCTCTCAGTAGAGAAGTAATCTGATCTTAGTCCAAATGTTGGACATTGATCTGAATTTGATTCAGATTCAATGAGAAGATTAGATTTGCGGTCTTGATTTAATCAAGCATCTATGGGAGGCCCGAGATCTGGATTTGAGATGTGATCTCAATATCCATGTCACTATACGTGGAACAATACAATCGCCCTGTCCTTATCTCCAAGTATTCGCGGAGAAAGCGCATTATCCTTGATAGAGTTCATGGATAATTCTATTGTTGATATATGTATCCGAGCATTGAGAAAATGGATAATTAAATGTGATTTAATTATCATGAATAATATGAATTTGATTCATATTATAAGGAGAGTTATCTTAGATAATTAAATGTGATTTGATTATCAAAGATGTAACTAATATGAATGTGATTCATATTATTTGAGCACATGAGAATAAGTTATCCAATATAATCAAATGTGATTTAATTATTATGGATAAGAATAATGTGGATAGTAATATCCAGTTATTCATAATATATTATAAATGTGATTTATAATGTATTAGAGAGAGTTAAATATAATTTATATTAGTAGATTAATTATTAATGTGTATTGGATACACATTGTCTAATTAATTGAAAATGTAAATTACATTTTGTTTTGGGTTGTGAATATGATTCACAATATTCCAATGTCAAGATTGCAATATTCCCAAATTTAATTGAGAATTATTTTGGTGAATAAAAATCCCAACAAATAGTTGTTGGAAAATAAGTAGAGAGAAAATCAAGGAGATATGCAATCTCATGGGAATCCATGAGATTGCCCTCCAAAGAGGAAGGTGTATCTCCTTTATTTTCTCTCTCTCTCTATTTGTGTGGTTTAATTTGGTATTATATTTATTTGATTTATCAAATATATTTAATCAAAATTAAATCACAAGTTGTTGGCTTTTACCAACAACAATCTTGACCATTGGATTGTCATAAATCAATCTCATCCATTGATTTTATATGACACATGGATTGAGATCCATGGATCCCAAAACCCTATAAATAGAGAGGCATTCTTGACTCTCTCTTTTACACATAATGCTTGAGAAGCATCTCTCTCTCCCTCTCTCTTTCTCTTTAGAGGTCAGCCCTCTCTCTATCCCTCTCATGGCCGTCCACCATGGATGCCATGGAGAGGTTCTCCATCGCCGCGGCATCGTCGTTATGCTGCCCGTTCTTCTGCTCGTGGATCTTCGTCTCCTTCGGTGCGCCTCGCTCGTGAAGAAGATGTTGGATCTCGTGTGTCGAGATCAGAAGATCCGCCGCTTGGATAATCAACTTGGATTGCGAGAAGCACGCGGTTCATCCCCGCGCTCGCAAGCGTCTCCTCCGTCGGATCGGACTTGAGACAGGAGGTCTCTTCGTTTAGAGACTTGATCGCAACCACGCTTCAAGAGGTAATCCTAAATTACTTGTTTGTGGTTTAGATGAAACGATCCGAGAAGTGTTCTTGGATCATGTGGTTTCGTCGTATAAATTTTTTTTAAATTCCGCTGCATCGAGCAACTAGTCCGACTAGTCGCTCCTCGTCGTATTCGATACGACGCTCACGCTTCCGTGATGCGCTTGAGGATCTAACCATATCCTTCAAGTGGTATCAGAGCCTTAGGTCGACGGTCTCGAATAGTGATTCGTTAACCAAGGACGGCTTGGGTTCGTTAAGGTCGCGAAAGTTTTTATCGCATTTGATTTCGCAGATCTGTTTAGTGTAATTTTTCGGCCATGTTTAAATTGTTTAAACACGAAAATAGCACTTGAATTTTGTTCCCCATTAAATAAGGAAACCATAGGATCTGAGTTTGCGTAAATCGGATTTCGTATGCTCTAGATATGGTAGTTTTAATGAACATGTATGCACTGTTGCGGGAACTGTGAATCTGAACGTGATTAAAGTGTTAATTACTGTTTAGACTTGCCTCGAAATGCGTGAAACATCACTTAGGTTCTGTCCTAAATCAAATTAGCAAACTTTAGAAATTGACTTTGCTTAATTTGGATTTAATATGATTGAGATATGCCAATTTTAGTAAGTAGGGGTCACTGCTGAAATTGCTTTCCTAATCTAGAACCAAGTGATTGTCAATTAGTGAAATTAATTGTTAATTTCGTGAAATAATCTTGAAAAATATTTGTGAAATATTGAAACATGATTATTTGCCTAATTGACTTGGCCCCAACCAATTAGTTGATTAGATTTGATCTAAACCTTAATTGGAATTACAATCATCAAACTTCTTGCTTGAATAGGACTTGGGAATTTGCCTAGCAAATTTCCTTAAAATCAAAATTGTTTTGATTACTATATGGTATAATTTCGGTTGAAGAACCGATGATCATCTCAAGTACAAAATAATCAATTTGGCATTATCCTTTCCCGAGGCGGATATGGTGTCTAGTCGGGGATCGCTGGTCAGCGGGTTGCAACGTATGTGGTCCGCCCCACTCCCGTCGGTACTGGCCATGACAGCGGGTAGGGCCGGGATAATGTCCGAGGGATTATGATGTATTTTTCTAATTATTAAAATTCGAATTAATACGTACTTTGAGAATAATATCATATATGTATATTCAAGCATAAAATTAAGTTTGATTGATTAAATTGGATTGATAATTAATTTAATATGATTAAGTTAATTATATCCAATTGAGATTACTCTAATATTATTAGAGTTAATAATTCCCTTGGAAGAATTAATTATATGAATGTGATTCATAGTAATTAATTAAATTTGAATAAGAGGTGGAGGATCACATAAGTGACATCCATGGTCTCCCGTCAAGGCGAAGGGTTTCCGTCGCCAGGGATGGTATATAGGAGACGCCTGTACGTAGTGACAGCTCCTATATACAAGCGCATCTGGATCGGACTCTTTGCTTCTCGAAAGAGTAAGGCCGTATGCGTAGTGACCCCAATATCGGATCCTCATATTATTGGGGCGATATTGGATTGCGCATAGCGAGTTCTATTCCTGTTGACGGTTGGTTCAATTAATGACGGGTCAACATCACCTTAGGGGTGGTGGGCCCGGGTATTAAAGACCGAATTGGGAGATGCAAGTTGGACTTGCAAGGCGGAATGTGTTCCCGCTTCTTTTTATCCGAGTTGTAGGTTCTCATATTATTGGGATGCAACAAAGATAAGGAAGGAGATCCCAGATCTTGCTTGAGATATAATGGTAAGTATATCTCTTACATTGAAAGTGATTAAGGGAATGAACTTTCATTGTTGACATGGCAAGACAACTTTGATATAAAAATTCCTAAATCAAAGTATAATATGTATATATATAAATATATACACTCATGCAAATTTTTTATTTCAGATAATCCTTCATTAAACCCACTTAATTCTATACTCAATAATAACCAGTAAAATATCGTGGATTGGACCCTATAATCCAGATATTGTACTTGCAATTGGACACACAATGTATGTGGTTGCAATGTGCAAGTTTCCTCATAACAATGAGAAGTGATAATTAAATAGACAATAGGACTAAAACCCTAAGGTTTGTATGTCTCTATAAGTCTTGATCTTATCGAATGTATTTTTGAAGTGACATGTCGATGATGATCGTAATTAAATCCTTATAAAATTAATAAAGATATTCTGGCATAGATATGTGCTCTTGACATTTAATCATGAATGCCATGGTTCTCTACATCATGTAGAATGGTAGCTCTATAGAGATAATGTATTCAAATTGTTTGAGTACCTACCTGAACCTATGTTTTAAGAGTTTAGATGGATGTAGATGATGAGTGTCATCATTCTACTGTCTATACTCTAGTCATTCATGAAGCTTCATAATATTCATATGAATTGGGTGAAGCATGTATAAATGTTAAAATACTCTTATATTAAATTCTTTTGAATTTAACATAAGAGATCCTTAGTCTTGAGTAATGGTTGCTTATAGATAAAGGGAGCGCAGTGGAAGCATGGGTTGGACCCAAGTAAGAAATATAGTCAAAAGGTTGACTGTATTTCTGTAACTTCCATATGACATTCAAAGAGTTGGATGAATGCCAATACTGCAATAAGTTGATGTGTTGGTAGTATGACTAATCAAATCTATCTAGAATCCTTAGAGAAGGAATCAGATAGTGCATCAGATTAATCTACATATAATCATTGATATTGACTTACTTATTTGATAAGATAAGGTCTAAGAATTGTATCTCAATTTTCTAATGACACTTGCAATTGGTTGCATATGTATTAGATATTTGATCTTAAGGTTTATTGGTCATCCATGTTGAAAGTGATGCAAGTGTTGCAACAATTTCCATGAGATCAATAGACTTCATATTTTCAGTGGGAGCCCTTAGTCTTAGAGAATGTCTCTATGACCTAGATATTGGAATACACTCATTGTTTATTTCTAATTGTTGGATATAAACATAAATTCTGTAATAAATCTATCATAAAGAGTTATGATGGAGATTTTTCAGATAGTAATCTAAAATCTAGTGGACTCTATTAAATTAGAAAATTAATGAATGGTTCATTAAGTTTTTTAATACTGAGATTTAAAAAGATCAATAGGAGGATAAAGATCATTTGATAATGATCTGACATCAAATTTTGGACATATGTCTGTTGATGAGATCAATGGACTAGTAAGACATGAAACTTTAGATTGTCTAAAGCATCAAATCTCACATACTTGTGAATATTGTATTCAAAGTAAAAATGTTCAATACACCCTTCCTTGGGAAAGGTGTAAGGTGTCAAGGTATTAAGGATCTCATGCATATTGATGTATGCAAATCATCTATATCATAATAAACATTATGGATATGTGATATCTGTTAATGATTATGTATGATATGATATTTCTTCTCTTCACCTAAGAAACCTTTGAAATGTTCAAAGATTTCGCAATTTTGGTGTAGAACCAAAGTTTGAAGGAAGATGAAATGAATTTGATCTAACCAAGGTAGCCTGTACCTATTAGATGAATTCAAGAAATACCTTATGGAGATATGAATATCATTCCTATCTCAATCCTCCTAATGAACCTTAACTCAAAGGAGTTGTAGGGAGATACAATTGATCATGTGTGACATGATTAATCAATGATTAATCCTAGCATAATTATCTCTTAAGTTTCCAAGATATATATGTAGTAGAGACTGCATTATATACTTAATAAGGTTCCATGTGATTAAGTTGGAATCTAGCACTAGAGAGTGCTACTTCATTAGGAAAATAAAGGATGGTATTGGATACCTACTTTATGACCTTGAGATTCTTAAAGGATCTCATCTCTGAGAATGTGATTCTTAGATGATGACTCTCTTAAGTATCAAGATAAATGAAGTAAAGGAACTCATTTAATCTTGAAAAGATAATGAGGCTCCTGAAATCGGAAACAAAAGAATAATTGAAGATGAAACACTAATACTTCTTCAAATAAGTTTGAGGATGTATTCCATGTGAAAATGATTGGACTTCATGTGATGAAACTCCTAAGGATCATGACATGGATAGATGGATGTTAGCAATAAAAGTCTAATGTAGACTTCATATACAAGTGTTGTATATGGACCCTCGAGGATCCACCTATATGGGTAAGACCCATTAAGGTCTAAATGGATCTTCAATAGAAAGAGGGAACCTGATGAGAAGGTAGAGACCTTCAAAGCACGGTTCGTAGCCATGAGCTACACATCGAAGAGAAGACATCGCTTGCGATAAGACTTGCTCTCCAGTGACTTTGCTTTAACCCATCAGAATATTGCTAACTATAGCTGCACAACTTGACTATGGCATCTTCATGAGGTGAGTCAAGATTGCATTCCTCTATGAATACCTCTCTGAGGATATTCATATGAAGTAGCTCCAGGGCTTCATGGTTGAGGAAAGCAAGGTGTGCTAGCTGAAGAACTCCATCTTTGGACTCCAATAAGCTTCCTGTAGTTGGAACATAAGATTTGATGAAATTATAAATGTTGTGATTTCAGATAAAATCTTGATGAACCATGCGAAGCTTAGTGGGAGTGCCATTGTGTTCATCGTGCTAAATGTAGATATTATTCTAATCATTTGGAATGATATAAGAATAAATAATAAGTGTTTTATAATTTGGTTGTTCCATACCTTGAGATACGATCTGAAGGATACCTCTTAGATCTTAATTCTGAAGTCGTTCAGAAGCAAAGAGAAGAGGGTATTGGGACCGTCACATTAGTAATACACCTTGAACTTATTCCAATTTTGAAAAATTCCAAGAAAGGCTTCCTTCCCTTAAGATGTGGTAGTGACCTGTCTAAAGGGATAGCACCTCAAAGAGTTGAGGAAGTGAATGCTAGAACTGCTTGCACTTGTGCATCAGTTATGAGAAGCTCGGTATATGCTAGATGTGTACAAGAACCAGATGTCTGCCATGCAGTGGGAGTAGTAAACTGTTACTAATCCTACTATGGAGATAAAACACTTGATTGCAGTAATAACAATATCTTCAAAGATGATGAAACTTAGAGATAGTGATCTCAAAGTCTTGTCTTCAAAGGTTTAAGACCTTGTAGATAGTGATCTATAAGGGTCTTGACTGTAGATACCTTAGGAGATAGAGATCTCCAGGAATGAAGGTATTCTAATAAGGATTATGGGAATACTGGTTATGATAATTAATAAGATGTAGTGTCAAGGACACTATAACCAACAAAATTGAGTATCGGTTGCATGAGATGCAACATTAGCATTGGACGCGAGCACTGTTACTAGGAGATATGCAAGTGCCGTAAAAGGACTTGGCGTAGTCTCTTGGGAACAGAGTGACTGATCAGCTTACCTAGCTATTTTCTAAATAGCCAATGATTGTCACATGAGTGTGGGTTTAAATGATTAGCCCATTAATGGCTCTTTGGGCTAGTGGGAGATTGTTGGAAATGCGAGCCCACGGCGAGCCATTATGCAATAAATGTTATTGCAATTCACTCCTTAATCTGAAATAAAGAATACATAATTTGCATAATAGGTCCCTTAGTACAATTAGGGTTATGTACCATGGCCATCTTAATGATCATACAGCTGTTGATTCAATTATTGAACCATAGAGGCTGGTGCTTAGATGAATATCTAATGAGTTAGATTGAGGACTCATCAAGCACCGTCAAATGATTATTAAGAGATGATCTCCAGCCTGAGTAGGAGATGGCAATCCTATCTCATTTAGGTTGATATCTGACCGACCTCTTGATGCAGGTCCTCTGCATAGGAATAGAGATTCGGAGGTGTCGGATGAGTTAGGTCAAAGAGTTGACTTAACGAGATCGAGATAACCAAAGTCCTATATCGTATGCTGTCACGATACAGGCACACATCCTCTGACCAGAGACAAATGTGTTACTATATGTCTAAGTATGTACATTTGGCAGACCAATAGGTTGATGGCCTAATCAAGGTCTATACACCGGCGCGCTGGTGTGCATATAAGGGCATATGAGTAATACGATCTCTCAAAGGGATCATACAGGTTCACTACTGAACCGAAAGACATGAGCTCACTCATGAGATATTGGGAAGAATCAAATTCCGTGCGCACGGTCGTCTCGCTTTGGAAGCTTGACTGAATTTGTTGGTTTGATATATACTTTTGGAAAGTATATGATCAAGACCTAGGTATGATATATGCTTTTGGAAAGTATATGATCGATACCGACTCCCAATGATCGAATGAGAAACTTACTGATAAAACCCTGAAGTAGACAGTATAAAGTTGATCCAATACTTCGGGTTTAATCTGAGTCTTCCAGTATGCAGGATGTACAGGTATTAGGAATACCTGAGGGTGATGTGATCATAAACGGTTGTATAACCATGACGCTTCCATTCCTAGGGAGTGATGAAACGGGTCTGGATTTTAGTGACTCCTCTCAGTAGAGAAGTAATCTGATCTTAGTCCAAATGTTGGACATTGATCTGAATTTGATTCAGATTCAATGAGAAGATTAGATTTGCGGTCTTGATTTAATCAAGCATCTATGGGAGGCCCGAGATCTGGATTTGAGATGTGATCTCAATATCCATGTCACTATACGTGGAACAATACAATCGCCCTGTCCTTATCTCCAAGTATTCGCGGAGAAAGCGCATTATCCTTGATAGAGTTCATGGATAATTCTATTGTTGATATATGTATCCGAGCATTGAGAAAATGGATAATTAAATGTGATTTAATTATCATGAATAATATGAATTTGATTCATATTATAAGGAGAGTTATCTTAGATAATTAAATGTGATTTGATTATCAAAGATGTAAATAATATGAATGTGATTCATATTATTTGAGCACATGAGAATAAGTTATCCAATATAATTAAATGTGATTTAATTATTATGGATAAGAATAATGTGGATAGTAATATCCAGTTATTCATAATATATTATAAATGTGATTTATAATGTATTAGAGAGAGTTAAATATAATTTATATTAGTAGATTAATTATTAATGTGTATTGGATACACATTGTCTAATTAATTGAAAATGTAAATTACATTTTGTTTTGGGTTGTGAATATGATTCACAATATTCCAATGTCAAGATTGCAATATTCCCAAATTTAATTGAGAATTATTTTGGTGAATAAAAATCCCAACAAATAGTTGTTGGAAAATAAGTAGAGAGAAAATCAAGGAGATATGCAATCTCATGGGAATCCATGAGATTGCCCTCCAAAGAGGAAGGTGTATCTCCTTTATTTTCTCTCTCTCTCTATTTGTGTGGTTTAATTTGGTATTATATTTATTTGATTTATCAAATATATTTAATCAAAATTAAATCACAAGTTGTTGGCTTTTACCAACAACAATCTTGACCATTGGATTGTCATAAATAAATCTCATCCATTGATTTTATATGACACATGGATTGAGATCCATGGATCCCAAAACCCTATAAATAGAGAGGCATTCTTGACTCTCTCTTTTACACATAATGCTTGAGAAGCATCTCTCTCTCCCTCTCTCTTTCTCTTTAGAGGTCAGCCCTCTCTCTCTCCCTCTCATGGCCGTCCACCATGGATGCCATGGAGAGGTTCTCCATCGCCGCGGCATCGTCGTTATGCTGCCCGTTCTTCTGCTCGTGGATCTTCGTCTCCTTCGGTGCGCCTCGCTCGTGAAGAAGATGTTGGATCTCGTGTGTTGAGATCAGAAGATCCACCGCTTGGATAATCAACTTGGATTGCGAGAAGCACGCGGTTCATCCCCGCGCTCGCAAGCGTCTCCTTCGTCGGATCGGACTTGAGACAGGAGGTCTCTTCGTTTAGAGACTTGATCGCAACCACGCTTCAAGAGGTAATCCTAAATTGCTTGTTTGTGGTTTAGACGAAACGATCCGAGAAGTGTTCTTGGATCATGTGGTTTCGTCGTATAAATTTTTTTTAAATTCCGCTGCATCGAGCAACTAGTCCGACTAGTCGCTCCTCGTCGTATTCGATACGACGCTCACGCTTCCGTGATGCGCTTGAGGATCTAACCATATCCTTCAGATGGAGCGATGAAGAGGAGATGCTTCAGCGGAGATGCTGCCCATCTCCTTCTTTTTGGTGGTCGATGATGTTCAGGCGGAGCTTGGAGGGACGATGCTCCAAAGGCGATGATTCCTTTGTTCTTTCTTCTAGTGAAGCTTGTGTTGATGATAAAAATGATGGAGCTCAGGAGCTCATCTCTAGATGGAGCTCCAGGAAAGATGAGGGACCTCCTCTCGGCCTATCTCAAGCGAGGCAAGGTAGAGGATGGAGCGTGAGTTGGTGAAAGGGTTAGAAAAGAAGAACAAGGAGAGGTGGGATGGCCGATGTAGCTCTGTTGGATGGAGAGGGAGTGTAGCTTCGAGTTTTAGCCTTTGAAAAAGTTGGAGGTGGAGAGACCTGGAAGATAGAGAGGAACTAGAGGGAGGGCATATAGTGAGGCGGAGTCAGAGCGAAGAGGGGATGGGTGTTGTGATTCTTGGACTGGGGATGAACAAGATGATTTGATCGAGGAAGATAAACATGGGAAAAAGGGATTACTTGGGGATCAACCTTTAGAGATCATGGACTATTAGAGCAGATGCGGAGGTGCGAAGAGGGTCACTTGAAGGGGGAGAATTAAACTCTTGATCCTCACTCGAAAGATCTAGTGAGAAGAGCTCGAGCTCTACAACTGTTAGTGGAGCTGCTAGACGGTGGGACTATGGCCACATATTTCACCAAGTTTTCACCCTCATCATCGTCGGAGAGGATATCCTTCGCTTGCTGTCACCAAGAGGAGGATCGAGCGTAGATGGGTTCGACTTTGTGGATGGTGGATGTCCATTGAAGTTGAAGGTGGTGGTTGTTTTATAAGGGGTGATCGGAGGGATGTTATGGCATTAATGGGGGACTTGAATGACCAGTAAAGGTGGTGATGATGAGGGGGTTACATGCAAGGGGGAATGAAGGTGGGAAATGGTGAGGATCATTGGTCGTTATAGGGAGGTAATGGATCGCATGCATTATCAAAAGTGTAATGTTAGGTGGAGGGGTGAGTTGACCGAGGGGAGCTCACGAAGGTGCATGATTGGTAGAGAGGAGCTGGAGAGATGAGGGAGCGACTGATGTGGCAGCTAAGGTGTATGAATCAATGAGCAACACGTGGTGTAAGGGTTTACCAGGTGGTCAACCAATGAATGAAAAGAAGAAAAGAAATAGGAGCAAGGGTCAAATCAAAAAGTGGGAAACATGAAAGTTGTTGGCCTTTATGAGGTCTACCACTTTCATGAAGGTGTTAGGATCAAAATAAATTGTCTGTACAAAATACAATTTTTATATAGGTATTGATTTACCATTAATTTCCATTATTTTTTATTTTTAATTAGATTCTAATTAGTAGATTAATATTCATACAATGTATAGTAATCTCATTTTTAAGAATTTTTATTGGTTTAGAAAAAGATGAAAAAATAAATAAAGATGAAATATGTACAAAATATACAAGGTCGGATCTCTATGTTTTCTTCTGATTTTATACTCCTTATGGGTTTTTTTCTTTATGATAAGGTAGATATTTAATTAAAGAACATAATATGAGAAGAAATAAGATAAAAGTCCATAAAATAAAAATATTACGGTTGGGTAAATTTACGGTTTTTACAAACAGAATTTAGCCATTTCTTTATGCACTATTATTTAATGTTAATTAATCAAACTTTCGGGTTTTCATTAGTGATTTGTTAAGGAGATTTTTTTAAGATATACATATAGAGTAGCATAATCGTGGATTCATTACTGACCTAGAAGAATAAGAGCGATGAATCCCATATTCATCATCTTTATTTCTGCAAATTATCCCTCTATCAAAATCAAATCAATTAACTTAACAATTAATTCACTTGATTTAACATTGAACACCTTGTAATAAATAAGGTTAATTAGTATACATAAATAAATACATATTATTTGTGTTTAACAGTCTCTTTATTTTCTATGTTTCTTATTAATAAAAACCCCATAAAATTTATTTTATTAATGCATATAATATATTGTATGTTATTAATTATTCAAAAGTGATGAAAATAATAAAAAAATAAAATAAAAATTTTTATTTCTGTAAGTTGACTACAAAAATAATATGCATATATGATGTATTTTGACTTTTAGTCAACATGAAAGTTGCAGATCCTGAAAAAATACATAAATTTCATGTAGAACACTTTATTTTTGACCCATTTATAATTTTATTTTTATTTTATAAGATTTTATTCATTTCTTGATTTTCAGTCTAGGCTACATGGCTCAATCCTAGGCCTCGACATACCCACCCCATCTTAGCTCCCCACCTTCATCTTGAGCCATTTGATCTGTTGGACCAAACGATTTAGGTCCAACAACAACTGCTTCACTTTGGGTCGTCTGATCATGGCTAGGATTAGCCCCAATCACGCTCTGATAGGGGCCATTATATCTCAAGATATGACGACACTGGTCTGACGTCTACCTTTAACAATTGCCCTTGTGAAGGGTCGTGACCCTTCTCGGGGCCAACTTCTTCCATTTCTCCACGATGGGTGATGTGTCGCCCTATCATGAGTTCGGTGCCGAACAATATCTTGTTCTCTCTTCCTTCACACCATACCTTATTTCTTCAACCTCCACCTCTGGTGAGGTAAGTATAGATTGTTGATACCACCTTCATTCAATCGCATGGAGCCACCACTTCACCGAACAAAATTGAGTCTTTGGCCAACTTCCAATCTATCCATCCTTGTGCGAGACAACATGAGTTTCATCCTTTCATCTATGATAGAGGGTGAGATAGGAGTCAAATTCCTAAGTAGTACCTGGGATTTACTTAAATCCCCAGGTTCTACAAAATCTTTTTTTACTTAAAAACTACAGAGGTGTCGCATGTTGAATATGCGACACACTTAAGTTTTTTTTACTCGGAAACTACATGTATGTCGCATCTTCACTATGCGATATACCACAGTCTCACTGGATTTGTTCCGGGGTTTTCTCCTATAGCGCATTTTAGACATGCGTTATACGAGAAAACCCCTGGAATGAATCCAGGAACTTTCTTATATGTCGCATGTCCAAAATGCGCTATAGGAGAGAAACCCTGGAACGAATCCAGGAACTTTCTCATATGTCGCATGTTCAAAATGTGCTATAGGAGAGAAACCCTGGAACGAATCCAGGAACTTTCCCATATAACGCATGTTGAACATGCGCAATATGAGAAAAAACCCTAGAAATTGATAGGCCATGTCTGTATATATGAGGAGTTGAAGCTGTTGGTTTGGCCCTTAGTCATCTTATGACAAGAGACCAAATCAGAGCAAAGGTGAACCTCCTCTCATGCCAGACTGAGACCGTGCCTGTCAATTTAAATGCTTGTTTCATGTTGATGAACACGCATTCAAAGATGTATCCACAATCACAAATGTGGACTATGGACACAAATACATTCCGAAGGAAAATATTGTGATCCAGAAAGACATTCCATACATTATATATATATAGAATTGTCCACGAATATACACTACATTTGTATATCACATTAACAACTACTAGGTTTACACTCAACGCCTTTTCCTCCACTGGTATGTTATCGTTGAATCAGGAGGATGGAAGGGCAACAGATGGTTCGCCTCGTCGATCATGTGGATTTGAGAGGGCCCAGCAACATCTTCGTCGTAGGTTGGCATCAGCGGTGGCGTGAGCGTCCAATCCATGCCTCGTCGTAAGTGTGTTTCTCTGGCGTCCAATCCATGCCTCAATGGTGCCTGAGGCGTTGCCATATCGCGTCGTGGTTGCTCGGCGGCAGGTGTGACGAAGTCTGTTGGCGCAAGGTTTTCATTTACCGCAACGGCTTCTTCATAGTCCATGGGTTCCGCCACTTGTTCACGTGCCCTTCCCCGACCTCTTCCTCTTCCTCTTGCCCTTCCTCGCCTGCCTCCGCCCGAGCCACATCAGCATGGTCGTCATGTATTGTGATGGCATCCACAAATTGAAATGACAACCACTCCGTCATTTCCGCCTTTGCTTGTGTCGCAATCTCGCAGCATTCCTCGTGTCCAATATCGTATACACGGCTCCACATGGCGAGCTACATCCAACAAAAAACACAGAGGTAAATTTCTAGCAGGCTTCTTAATTAATTTCCCACAAAGTTTATCCGAGCACTTACGTTGCTTGCCAGAGTTGCACCTAATCGTCCGACAAATCTTCTAGTAATATTCCGATACCATTGCTCGTATGCGGGCATCGCGAATATCCCATGGGACCGATCGATATCAACGAGACTACCTTCGCACTCCTCCCATTGGATAATATACAACCATTGTTTCTCCCTCCAATTGACATGGACCTTCCCCCTCAGATCGATTGCATGTAGATCCTCAAATGTGAAGCAAGGTCGTGGAACGTCTTGAAGGCCGCCAAATTGTCTCAAGAATCGGTCGGGGACGTAATACTCCACAATGTGGAAGTATATAAATGGGACCTGCGCTCTCCAAATGCTCTCGCCTTCATGATAGTTGGCGGGTAGACCTGCGCGGATGTCCTCGGTATACGACGTCCACAATATCTGAATGGTAATATTACAATTAGATTAGTAAACTTTATGCAAGAAGTTGAAACTAATGGTGAATGTAAAATTACCTGCTCGGGTGTCTTCATGTCAAAAGCGTCCCGGTATGGTCTAACCACGCGTGTAGGTTGTCGACGATGGACAAACGCTGTTGCCCAGCGAACTCCTAACAGGCGCCCGTGCCATTCTCTGCCTTCCCTCACAACTGGAGCAATGTGGGGGAAATGTTCTCATGCCCACAACTGAAGGAGTATGACCGAGCCTCCAATCTCTTCGGTCGCCATATCCTCTGCTAAACAAAGGTGTCTATTATGATATGCAAGAATGGCGGATCCCCAGCTCAATGTCCTAGAGTACTCGAAATCATGCAGATGTGGTAGAGCGATAAGTGATACCAACGATCCTGACTTGTTCGTGAATAGGACTCCACCAAGCAACTGCAATATATAGGCTCGTGCATGTCCCTGTACGACCATCTCGTCTGCATCTTCTGGCAAGTCTGCAAAATGGGTGAATAGCCAACTTGCTAACACCCTACTGCCAACGATCTCTGCTAGAAGAGGCCTAACACCCAACAGTTCCTTGCAAGTATCCGCCCATGTTGCTCCAGGTGTTGTCTCCCCAGTAACCGCAGGTCCATCAATTCACAGCCCAAGGATGAATGCAACATCCTGCAAGGTGATGCATATCTCCCCACTAGACATGTGGAAAGTGTGCGTCTCTGGTCTCCATCGTTCAACCAACGCGGTCACCAAATGCCAATCTAGGGTAATGAACTCCAGTTCTGAAATGCATCCAAAGCCCGCTTGGGCTACATACGATTGTAGTCGATTATCCAAAGGAATCCGACGTACATGCGTCTCATGTCGTCGGCAACGCAACCATGAAGATTCCTACAAAAAAATGTTTAGGAAAACGAAATGAAGGCACTAAATAATTAAAATTACTTACATCACCAGTCCAGACACGACGAGAACGATGTCGCTCCTGAAGATGCAAAACGGATGGGTCAATTGAGCCGAGATCCATCTGCAATTTTAAATATTCAATGTTAGATAATACAATGTAAAAAATAACAACATACAATAAGAGTAAATTCGCCACCACAATGAAAAATAAGAATATACAATGGAAAAAAAGCACACTTACTCGAAGTTGGACATTTACATCGGTTGTGACCTACACCACCACAATTACCACATTTATTCTTATTCCTTGCCGTCGTCGGCGCATTTGATGTGGATGCTTGAGAATCCCTTGCGGTTTTATTGGGACATCCACGGTGTGTGTGACCCAATATCCCACAAAAGGAACAAGTATTTTGGCAAATCACATCTCTAACATCCATTTCATTATGAATTCTTGTAGTACGTGGACGACCTTTGCCGCGCTTACGGTTTGGGTCCGGACGTAACTCTGGATAATCCAAGAGAGCCCATGTTTCACGATCACCGATGGGGAAAATTTTCCCTCCATAAACTTTCAGCTGGTGCTGCCAGGTGTACCACTCTCTAACATAGGAATCCACTTTAGCTCGACGCTTTGAAATGACTGCAATGGCGTGGGAACATGGGATACGAAAAAGTTGCCACTGATTACAAGTGCATTTCATTTGGAGCAAATTTATCGTGTACTGTTTGCGACCGCAAATACCACTAGATGTCCGTCGAGCCCTGCTAGACACCTCGAACAATATTTCCAGCTGTACTTGTATCTGAGTTACTGTGTGCCCATTCGCGGCTGAAGTCCAACGGGTCAACACTGTGGATGCATAATGCGTGAATTTTCGACCAGCAGCAATGGTTGTGCTTGCTTCTTTAGCATGTTGAATGAAGTATGACACACAATTATAAAAAGTCTTCTCGATTAACATAGAGATTGGTAAGCAACGGGCATCGTTAAGAACAACATTATAGCTTTCGCTCAGTTTTGTAGTCATTTGACCAAACCTATAACCATTGTCATAAGCCAAGGTCCATTGCTCACATCGACAATCATGAGTCAAAAACCATCTACCTGCTGCATTATTCCACTCTTGTAATTTCCTCATGAAGTACGTAAACTTCCTAGTTGTTGTTTGTAATGCTGCTGCTTGGACCAGGGCTTTCATGGAGCCATTTTTAAAGACTCTATTGAAGTTGCTCGCGACGTGCCTTGTACAGAACCGCCAATATGCAAAGGGTTCTAATAAGTCCACGTCAGCATCTTTCATAGAGGCTTTTATTCCAACATTCCGGTCAGAGATGATACATATTGGTCCAGCTCGCATGCCGATTACCCTGATGCGCACCAACGATAGAAACCGCTTCCATGAAGGAGCAGATTCCTCGTCAACAATCCAGAATGCAAGGGGAACAATATGTTTATCCCCGTCAATCCCGCAAGCAATGAGCAATTTCTGTTTGTACTTCCCATACAGGTGTGTCCCATTAATACTAATCAGAGGGTGACAATATTTGAATGCCTCAATCGAAGGCCCAAATGCCCAAAAACAACGTTCAAATCTGCGACAAAGCGGTTTCCAAGGATCAGGATGGTCGTTGTATTCAATATCAATTTTAATCCCAGGAATAGCAGCCTTCATTGCATGCAAAAAGCCGACCATATCAAGTTGGTAGATTCCTTCACAATGAAGTCATAGTGTGCCAGAATGTGGTACTTCTTGACGGTGTAAACCAAATCTTCTCTACATTTGAATGTTCTACCCTTGCGTATTTCGTCAACGACACCATCAAGTCTAGACTTCTCTCGAATGTCGTCTTCATATGTTGAACGAGTATTTGATCCTCTAACTCCAAAAAATGGTATACGGGGCGTAATAGTATGCATGCTTTGTTCATCAGCTGGGATCTCCTCGTCCACCGCATCATCGTCGCCATCTTCGCTACCTTCTTCCAGGTCATCATCGGTTCTCCAAGGGATGAAATCATCCAAAGCATGGTTTACCTCTTGTAGCAACGAGTCATTCATGCCCAATTCCCAATCCGTACATGGTTGCGGTATAAGCGCATCAGCGCCAAAGTAGGGTTCCATGCTAGGGACAACTATTGGTTGTATGCTTGGGAAGATTGTTGGTCGTGCAGATGATCCATTGTTAGTCACAACATTGGGGACTTCGCTCACAAATACATCTTCAACAATAATGTCAGTAGGCATCGATTTCCAAATGGCCCGAGCATACACAAGAACAACCTGCACATCATCATCATCATCGACAATAGATGAAAATGATGGTTCCTCCCCTGGGCCTCGAGGGATGCAATGTAATAATCAAATTTTTTGATTATTGTCATCTAGGTTGAACTTACGGTAAATCAAGTTCATCATCTCATCGAACGTCATATTAGGCATTAGCACAAACCCCCTAACGTTGGTCATAGATCCGCTAATGAGTGTACCCCTTAAATGAATCATACAATACAACGGCTCCATTCTGGCCTAATACATGACACAACGTACACATAAACAAAATACATTCATGAAATGAAGAATAATATGCATATGACATAAACAATCATCTCAAGAGAAAAATTTACCAAGTCTAAGGCAATGCAACAACGGCTTAACCCTATGACGGCTATGGAAAAGAAAATTTACCAAAGTAGGGTTCCTATGACATAAACAATGGGAGGCGGTGGCGGCTAGGACGGTGCCGACCAAGGAAACTATGGAAAAGGAGTATTCTACGAGGCAAGGAGTGATCAAAATGGACGTTTTTGAGAGAGAAGGAGGTCACAATGGGCGAGTGGCACAGTGGCGGGTCGCAGGCGGCAAGGGCACAATCGCTGGGAACGATGGACATCGTGGGGGAAATGGGAAGGCCGATACGCACGGTCCTTATTTAGGCCCAATATCGCATATTCAAGATGCGTTTTATATATCGCATAGTGAAGATGTGACATACATGTAGTTTCCGAGTAAAAAAAAACTTAAGGGGTGTCGCATGTTCTATGTAGTTTTTAAGTAAAAAAAGATTTTGTAGAACCTAGGGATTTAAGTAAATCCCAGGTACTACTTAGGAATTCGACTCGTGAGATAGTTAGAAAGATGACAACCGGTTCTTTAGACCCTAAAACGATCCACGACCCTCCAACCGTACTGCAGCTGCACCTCCTTACTGTTACTTGAGCTCAACCTTTGTCAAGGTTTTGAGCGAAGACCCGGGAGATCTAGAGGCTCCATTCCCTGGACTTCATCCACTCCGATCTTATTCTTCTCCTTCCAAGTAGATCCCAGTACCATTTCTTATTTGATTTGTACTATTTGTCCGCTTAATTCTACAAAAATTCATGACGATATGAGAACTCAACAATGTTAACCATTTCTTCCCAATCTTAGCGCACCTCACTAATTTCTTCTACTTCTCCATCTTCTCCTCCGCCTCGAGTCACTTCACCTCCTTACTAGGTGGTGAACCCATTAGGGCCCCATTCCTCCCTTCAGATTAAGCCCTTTATTCCAACCATTTCACCTCCCATATCCCTCTATGGTACTTCTTCTATGTGCTAACACTTACAGGTCTTCATTGGCCTGATGTTTCAAGCCATCTCTGATCACCTCTTCCATCTGCGATGAGACCTCATAGACCCGTTGTTCTAACCTTCTTAACAACATTGCAAACCTCTCCTCTTCTTCACCAGGACCTCAGCTTGCTTCCTTAGCCATCAACGAGTCATAACGAAGATGGCGGAGAAGGAGAGGAGCCACTGGAGATCCGCTCAAACATCACCGGTTGAGGAGGAGAGGGAAGACCTCCAGCCTACATGCACCATTCGATCATTGAGATTGAACAACCTTGATCAGCCATGAGTCTCCAATATGGACATGTAGCCTCGGGTCCATCCGCACCTCAACAAAACACCGTCATCCACCATGTGACCTGAACCACTAGTAGTGTCCCGAGCTTAGAGCCACACAAGCGAGGCACATGATCTTATGGACATTTTATGCCTGCACCTCACGGACTTCACATAATTATAGAAATACCCCCATGCATGAAGTAAATTACAAGATAAGGAACTGACTCTTATTCACATTTTAGTCCCTGTTGGACCTAGTTGTGAATGTTTAGGTACTTCTAATTAAGTTTTCTTTACATATATTCCCATGGATTGCATACTTAATATCTGGAGCATCTTAACTCCAATTTCAATGTTTTTGGTCTTGCTGAAAAGATCTTTTTATCCTCTTTAGTGTATTATGCTTTAATCTCTAACGTGAATCATAAATTTGTATTTAAATTCATATAAGTGTATAGTATATTTCATATTAGTTAAATCATCATCATTCAATTTTAGTCTGATTGCATGCAATAATTGAATCTTGATTTATTTGATGAACTTAGAGCTTGAATTAGGTTGTAAAATAATTATTTTCTTATCATTAATAATATAGTTAAGTGCTAAATATCCATTAAATAATTTTGATACTTTCTAAAATAAATGCATTGATGAATTAACTTGAACTTGAAGCATATATTGATTATTAGGTTTAATTCCAATATTGATTCCAAGATTAGTCAAAAGTATTAATTCGGGAGCCTTATTGATGTATTGTGTTGCATTACATTCTCATTTTGTTGCATTCTATTCATCTGGCTTGCATTTAAAACCACAAAAGAAGCATACATTCATTCTATCTAGTCAAATAAAATAGGCGTTTAAGCTCTATGAAATTAATAATTGCTAGTGTCGTCGAGTCCAACCCTGGACTTATCCAGATAAATTAAGATAATCTCTCTTCACATAGATACACATCTTGGTTCTGTTGACTTGATAACCGATCATATTGGAATGAGTGAATATTAACGTTTTTTATTATCGATTCATTAGATGGAATCGTTGCTAGGGACATTACATCATTAGTTTTATTTAATCATGTTTAGATATGTATTTAAGTTAACTTTAGTGCATCCTAGGTTAAGTTTCTATTGTGTTAACTTTTGTTGACTGTTTTGTTGTTTATGTTTATGTGATGTTTAATTAATTAGCTGATTATTTCTTTAATACATCTAACGACAAGTTGTGAAAGGGTCCACAAAGACGAGTAAACCAACATGACGCGAAGGTGAGAAGCTAGGAGCTCTAGCTGAAGGAGTCCACAACCAACTATTTTATAAGAGAGATTATCTAGCTCGTTAATGTAGATAACTTATATATTTGTGTAAATAAATTTTTTTGTAATTATTTGTAATATTTAATTGTTCTTTATAGCGATTCTTAGTTTAGAACTCATGTTATAACCAAAAGACTTTTTACTAACTATTGTGGTGTGTCGAGACCTGTTTCATCATCTTGGAGGGTGGGGCTCAACTTGAGTGGCGATTTAGGATAGGCACATGTGCTCTCAGATCTATACTTAGGTCATTACTGATTGTGCATTCGTAGATTAGTCCACACTTTTGTTATCTTTTAATATTCACCTAAAACTATAGAAACTTAATACGTTATTTTGGCTCAAAATAAACTCAATTCTATCCCATTAATAGAACATATGTATTACGAGCGATTTTTCTCAAACTACATTGCATATAGTTTAACTTTTAAAATTCGATCTTCATAAAGCATGGAGAGTGTTGGGAATCTCTTTAAGTATAACATCTACTAATAATTCATCATTTTCTCGCTTGCATTCAACTTTTATCAACTCCTTGATCTTTATTTATAACTTGGGATTAAAAGGAAATGGGACTGGCCATTAAGCGATATATTTCACGTGCTCAGAATAAATATCAATGATAACCAATATTAAAATTGGGACTGTTAATCGTGATGATTTTAACTAACTTCGAATAAAAGCCACCTTGTAATACACACGAGCAAAGCCCTCATTATATGTAGGTACTAAACTCCAGACATAGTGGTTGAGGGCATATCCCTACGGATAGAGCCCAAATCCTTGGACTTGCGCCATAAGTCTCCATTTCAGACTCTTATGGATTTGGGAGCTAGAAGGGCTTGCCTTTGACCTTAGTTTACGTTTTTATGTAAGCATGATTGTCTCTTCAAGGGTGTGATATTGAATCTAGCAGCTTGGGAAGATCACCCTTTTGCTTGAAAGCTATCAGGAGCACCATTGAGCATAAGGAGACATCCTATGTGTAATATACATAATATATTGTACTACCCGATAAATCCATTATTATCATCATATTTTATGATTATTGTCCCTCTTACATAGATTACTCAAAAATTATTGATTAAGTCACTAATATTAGCATTTTAGTCTTTGTAAATAATTAACCCTAATTACTTGTATATAAATAACCTTAATTGTATTTCTTTATTTCTTCTTATTTTTAATATTAAAAATGACATAAAATTTAGTTTAATGTTTTTTATATTTGTTTTTTTAATTATTTATAAATCAAAATATCAAAAAATCAGAAAAATGATTAAAAGGGTATTTTCATTTACTTAAAAATACCTAAAAAATGGTATCTTGTATATAGTGATTATTTTCATTTTGAGTTCTACATGAAAGTTGTAGATGTCAAAAATATCTACAAATTTCATGTAGAGTGGTTTTTATTTTGAGACATGTTGATATTTTATTTTTTATTTTCTCTGATTTTTGTATTTCTCTTTTATTCTATTGGACCATGTGGCATCACCATGGCCGCCCACATGGCCTGCCTCTCCTTCTGCAACCAGCCAACCTTGTAAGCCATCCACCAGCGTCGGATTGATCTCACCAAGATTGTTCTCCAGTGTCTCATTCTTGATTATTAGATCTCTTGATCCAACAGTCATCCCACATCTTCAACCTCCACTCTACCCTTTGTTTAACCTTGCAATAACTGAAGGATATGGAAAGATCCTTAAGCGCATCATGAAAACATGAAAATCACATCATATGAGATCGGAGTGACTAGTCACACTAGTCGCATAGTGCAACATAATTTTAAAAACTTTATAGTGATTAAACCACATGATCCAAGAACACTTCTCTGATCATTTCATCCAAACTACAAGTAAGATGTAGAATTACCTCTTGAACCATGGATGTGGATCATGTCTCTAAAGCAAGAGACCTCTTATCTCAAGTCCAATATGAGGGAGGAGACACTTGCAGGTGCACTGATGAGACGCATACTCATCGCAATACGAGTTGATGATCCAAGCCACGAATCTGCTAATCTCGTCACACGAGGTCCGATATATTCTTCATGAATGAGGTGCACTGAAGGAGATAGAGATCCACAAGCGGTCGAAGTGGCGGCACGACAACGTGGCCATGACAACAATTCTCTCTAGGGTACAAAGTAGAGAGCCACTTAGACAGAGAGAGATGGGGCATGCAATATGAGAATGGGAGAGAGAGAGAATATTCAATTGTTGTGTCTAAAGGAAGTGCTAAGGTTGCCTTTTCTTGTATAATATTTTGGGAGTTTGTGTATCCCAATCCATGTGAAATACAAAATCAATGGTTGAGATTGATTTGTGTTTCTATTTAATGGCCATGATTTTGTTGTAAAAATATAAAAAACAATTAATCTAGATTAAATTAAATATATGAATAATCAACAATTTAATTTCAAATATAGGATTGAAGGATTAGGAAGGAGTCCACTCACCTTCATAAAATAGGGGGGATGACACTCTTGAGAATGAGTCAAAGGTTAGCCGTCCACCATCAATAGAAGGAAGGTTTTGGCCTTCTAATTTTGTGAGATATAAAATCTCATGTAATCCTTCATATATATATATATATTTATAGCAACTTTTGTTGTATATTAATTCACAAAATAATTCCAAATTAGTTTTTTGAATGTTGCAATCATGCGATTAAATAATTGTGATCATATTCACAGCCCAAAATAAGATGTAAATTGTATTTCTAAAAAATTTTCAATGTGAATCCAATTCACATCAACAATTAATTTGTAGATACTGTTTAAAATAAGATCTCTCTAATATGTTATAAATCACATTTATAATATGTATATAAATAATATTGATACAATCCACATTATTCATATCCTTGATAATTATATCACATTTAATTATCTTAGATAATCATTCTAATGTATTTATATAATTTAAATCATATTCACATTATTTATGAAAATTAAATCACATTTAATCACCAATACCTCAATGCTCAAATACACAATTCATCAATGGAATTATTCTTGAACTCTTTCAAGAACAATGCACTTTCTACGTGAATACTTGGAGATAAGGACAAGGTGATTGTACGTTCCACGTATAGTGACTTGGATATTCATATCACATCTCAAAATTGAGATCTCGGGACCTCTCATAGATGTTTGATTAAATCAAGGCTGTAGATCTTATCTTCTCATTGCATCTGAATCTCACTCAAATCATTGTCCAACATTTGGACTAAGATCAGATCACTTGTATAAAAAGAGGAGTCACTAAAATCAAAACCACTTTCATCACTCCCACAGAATGGAAGTGTCATAGTTATACAATCGTTAATGAGCACATCACCCTCAGATATTCCTAGTACATGTACATCTAGCATACTAAAAGACCTAGAATAAACCCGGAGATATAGACCAATTTACACTATCATCTTTAAGGTTTCTTATTATGTTTTTCATTCGATCATTGGGAGTTGGCATTGATCACATGCTTTCCAAAGCATATTTCAGACCTATATATTCTTGTCATGCTTCCTTAGCATGACGATCGTACATGGAATTTGATCGATCACAATACCTCATGAGTGTGATCATGTCTTCCAGTTCACGAGTGAGCCTATATGATCCCTTTGAGAGATTGTATTACTCACATGCTCATGTATGCATACCAGCTCGCCGCTGTATAGACCTTGATTAGGCCATCAACCTATCAGTCTACCAAATATACAAACTTAGACATATAGGAATGCATCTGTCTCTGATCAGACGATGCATGCCTATATCATGACAACATACAACATAGGATATGGTTATCTCGATCTCTCTAAGTCAACTCGTTGACCTAACTTATCTGTCATCTTTGAATCTCTATTCCTATGCAGAGGACCTACATCAAGAGGTCGGTCAGATATCATCCAAAAGAGAAAGGATTGTCATCTCCTACTCAGGATGGTAATCATCTCTTAATAATCATTTGACAGTGCTTGATGAGTCCTCAATATAAATCTTTAGATATTCATCCAAGCATCATCCTCTATGATTCAACAAATTAATCAACAATTGTATGATCATCAAGAAGTCCATGGTACATAACCCTAATTGTACTAAGGGACCTTATAGTGCATTCATTCATTTAATCTCAGATAGGGAGTGAAAATAAACCAATTACTTTTTATTGATATACCAAACATTACAGTCACATTTATTGTAGGAATGTTTTCTTGAGCTCACATTGCTAACAATCTCCCACTAGCCCTCAGAACTATTCAGGTTCAATCCTTAAACCCATACTCATTACATACGGGTCGAAAACCTTTGTGTCAAAGGTTTAGTAAGTGGATCATCAACGTTGTCGACGGAGGACATCTTGGTGATGACGATGTTACCATGCTTTTGAACTCCTAAATTATGTGGTATTTCCTTTCCACGTGCTTGTTATTTTGATGTCTTATGGGTTCCTTTCTCCTAAGCTATGGCTCCCATGTTATCACAGATTAGGGGGATGGGATTACTAGAGGAAATTATGCAAAGCTCATTGATGAACTTTCACAACCACACCACCACCTTTGCAGCATCCGATGTAGCAATGCATTCTACCTTTGTCATTGAATTGGCTGCAGTGTCCCGCTTCTTACATCTCTAGATCACAACACCACCGTTTAAAGGGAACACATACCCTGATGTTGACTTTCGATCATCAATATCGGACTAGAAGCCATAATCTGTGTATCCCAAGACTTGGCGTCACCATCTCCACAGACCAAAATGTAATCTTGCGTCCTTCTTAGATACTTGAATATATTCTTCACTATATTCCAGTGTTTCTCTCCATAGCAGGATTGGTAACATCTTACTACTCCCACTGCACAGCAGATTGATGAATCCACTATTCTACATCTCTATAAATATTTTAGCAAAATCTTTGAGTAAAATCTCGAATAAATGTCCATAAAATCAATAAATTAATAAAATGACTCTTGTAAAAAATACACTAATTACTATATACTATATTGTACAAAATAAATTAATAATAAAAACCCGTAAAATAAATGAGTTTTTCACCAGTAAATAGCCCAAACTTCATGTAATTTTAATAATTTCATTTCAATTACTTTTCAACTAATTCTTTCTCTCACTTGTTTATAAAAATATATATCAAAATACAAAAATATAAAATGAATTTCATCTCAAATAAATATTCCTAGATCCTAAGGAGAAAAGGTCGTAAAGTCCAACTTTCCGGCCAAATTATCGCTCCGTATGAATTCCAAATTCACCAAACTCACATTTTAAAGTTTAAGTTAGAAAATTATCTATCCAGTGGATGTGGTTTCATTAAAATCAGAGCTCGTTTGCAAATTTTGAGTTTTGGGACCTCGTTGTATATTGTACAAAATGCAATAAATGTGACTTTGTTTTTTATTGTACAAATCTAACCCTTTTTTATTTATTTCTTTTTTATTAATTTATTTATTGTATATATTAATAAATTATATAATAAAAAAAATCTCAAAAAATGGTTTGTCATTGAAAATATGGAAAAATGACTTTGTATATAATGTATATATTTTTCTTTTCTCATTTTTTATTTACTTTTCTTAATTACTAAAAAATCAAAAAATGATTTTTATGTTTCATTTTCTTTCTATTATTTTTTTTATTTTTATTTTGTTAATATCTTTTATCAAAAATATAAAAAAAAATAAATTAGAAATGTAAAAAATAGTGTACATATGGTCTGTTTAGTTCCTTGTTTTTTCTTCATTAATTTGTTTGCAAATTTCCCATTTTCTTTTATTTTATCTTTTTTAGTATCCTACTTTATTTTTTATTTATTTTTCATTCTCTAGTCCAGCTTCCATTTTCTTCCATTAACCACTATGTCTTCATCTAACCTCCCATTCAACTTCACTATTTCTTTTAACCTTCATTCAACTCCACCATTCCACTATCTTTTCTAACCTCCATTTTTCTTCTCTTTTTATTCATCTCATTCTCCTCATTTTTGCCTTTGATACACCTTTATGCGAGAGAGAATCGAGAGCTCTGACCACTCGTCTAAGTGATAGCGAATGAAGAAGTAAAGCAACGACCGCCTTCTCCCTGGTGAGATCCGTTGGCATTCCGGCCAACATCGCAGTTGCCCTCGCGAGCTACTCGAGCTCATCCCTCGTCGGTGATTCAAGTGAAGATCGTGCTTCACGTGAGAACATCATAGTCGCCCATTTCCATCGTAGGTAATTTTTCTTTTCAATTTTTGTCATCATTTTTATTTTTGCATTTTGTTATCACATCACATCACTTACCTTTATTTGTTTATTTTTTAGCAAATCACCATCACCATACCATTATCTTTTCATCTTTTGTTTATTATATGTTTAAGAAAACCAAAAAAATATATAAAAAAATACAAAACAACAACAACAAAATACAAAAAAAAATAAAAAAACCAAACAGGTGGTCGCCCCCTTCCTCCACCGCCAGTTACCGCAACCCGCAGCTCCTTCAACCGTCAGTGCCACATCTCCAGCCCCCACCACTAGCGGCGGCCTCCTCCCCACACCTACACGCGCCTCCGCTAGAGACGCCTCCCTCTAGGTTCCAGACCAATCGCCCGTTCACGCTAGCTCGCTCCTCAGCCTCCCACGGCGTGCAGCTCCCACTGCCCACAGGACCCTCCGCCACCACCCTTCTCCCTTCATCAAGCCCCTGCAAACAAGAGGAAGAAAGTCTTTTATTTTTTTATTTATTTTTATAAAAATTGCATTATTTTTATTTCATTTTTCTTTATTTGTAAAAATGCTTTTGTGCATAGTTTGTTTGTAAGTTTTTTTCTAAAATTGCACGGATACCTCTATGTTCATTTGTTAATTTGGATATCCATTTTGCATTGTTTATTTTAATGAAAAATAATATGGTATTTAGTTACAAATTCTCTATCATTTGGCTATTTATTTGGTTTTTTATGAGCTTTCGATAATTAATTTAAAGTAGTTTAGCTAAAAATTGCTTATTTTACCCATAGTGAGGACTTAAATAGATATTTAATTCATGGATGCTTCAAAAATTTCTCAAAAATCAGAAATGATGCTTTTGAATGTGATAATTTGTGTCCAAATTTCTCTAAATTGGAGTTATCATATGCCATAAATAAATTGTAGAGTGATTTTAATAAATGTTTTTAATTGAATCCTCACACGTTATTTTTGTAAAAATCCAACTCTTCTGAATTGCATATTAAAATACCTTTTTGATATAATTCAATCTACGGAAAAATTGATAATGTGGATTTATTTGGAATTAAATACTCACTGTCACTTTAAATTCTTATATTATCAAAAAATTCCAATGAATATTGTAGCCTCATTTCATCATGTTCAAGTTTCAGTAAAATTTTCATAATTTTTGCATTCTGATTGAGTGAAAAATCAGGTGAAAACCCATAAAAAGTGTGCATTTTCATTATTGCATTTTAACCCTTAAAATTCCAAAAAATAAGTTTTGTATTCATCATTGGATTAGATTTCTATAAAAAAATATAATTGGGCTAAGTTGGATTAATTTCACCTTAAAATTAATTTGGCTAAGTTGTGTGTTTTCTTATTAACTTAATTCAAATGCATTTTGAATTTGCATTAATTTTGAATTAAAAATATAAAAAAACTGCATTGGATAGACCTAAGTGTTCCGAATTAACCCAACGTTGTTCCTTTGCGTCCCTAAGTTCGACCCCAGATTTGCCTGGGATATAAATAAAAAACAAGCTCTCTTAATAGAGACTTTATTCGAATATGATCAATTGGCCGAGTGTCGTGCTAAAACGAGTACCGATTATTATACCCACTTAGGTCGGTTCGTCACATATATCTAGCCTTGTGCACATTATGGCATACATTAAGCTTCCTACTGCTGATGTATAGGGGCATACAACCATGGCTTTCTTTTCCTCAACAGTTTTAGGAGCCATCCCTTTAGATAAGTGGATACCATGTCTTTAGCCAAGGAAACCTTTCGTTGAGTTCTCCTATAGAAATGCTCCAAGATCTTCTTAATGTTCCCATGTTGTGACACTCCTAATATCCTCTTTTCTTAGTTTCTGAACAGCTTCAGACCCTTGATAAAAGAGGCTTCTCCAAGATGTTTCATCTCAAAGGTATGGTATAACAAAATCATAATGCTGATCTTCATTGTTGGTATCCAATACTGTTTTTAACATACCGAATGATGTAGCACTCTCTAGTGTGAGATTCTATCTTACTTGCATCCACGTTCATCGCAAGTAACAAGTAACCCCAAACCCATAAGTGGTTAACTTAAGGTTTGGTTCCATACCAAAGCTCATGAGGAGTTTTAGGTACATACTTGCTACGAATATTATTAATGAGATATATTGCAGTCTCTACTGCATATCACTAGAAACTAAGTAGTAAATGCTTTTTTACTCATCATTGAACGGAACGTGTCCATGATGGTCCTATTGAGTGTTTCAGCAACACCATTAAGTTGGGGAGTTCCAGGAGTAGTGAGATTTGAGACGATTCAACTCTTTGAGGTATTCCTTAAATTTATCTAAGAGGTATTCACCACCTCGGTCAGATTGAATTAGTATAATCTTCCTATAAGTTTGGTTCTCAACCAAAGCCTTGAAATCTTTGAACTTTTCAAAGATTTCAGATTTATGACCATAGGAAGACAAACCCGTGTCACGAATGGTCATCGATAACAACCAATAATATCGATATCCATTTCAAGTCACGGTAATAAAGGGACCACATACATCAGTATGTATTAAGCCAAGAATACCTCCGCATCGAGTAACCTTGTTACGAAAAAGTGTCCTAGTCACTTTACCTCTAATACAACGATCACAAAGTAGGCAAAGATTAGACAAGTATAAAATCAAGGTCCATCATTTATCAATCTATTAATCCTATCAATAGATAAATGATTAAGCCTTTGATGACAAGTCATATTAGAATGATTTCCATCCTTTCTGGTTCTTTTAGGGTTTTTATTAGTGCCAGTGGCATTCATGATATTTCTGTCAATGCACAATTCATAGAATCCAACAAAAGTTATAACACCATCCGCAATATTTTTATCATAGCGATTTATGACAAGTTTATTATAGAATAGAAATGAATATCCATTTCTAACTAACTTAGATACAAGTATAAGGTTCCTTCTAACATTTGGATTATAAAGACATTATTTAAGCATAAAGACTCTCCCACTACAAAGTAATAGTCTGCAGGTCCCCACGACGACTACTGCAACAGTTGCATCAGATCCCATCTGGATGACTATCTCCCCTTCATTAAGATTTCTAGTTTCTTGAAATAGATGCAACAAATTGCGTACATGAATAGAAGCACCAGAAACGATGACCAAAATACCTACTCTTATTACGAGAAAATTGGTTTCAAAGATGAAAGTAGAATTCATACCTGATGGGCTTTACCTTTGTCAGCAGACTTCAAGTAATCTAGGCAGTTACATTTCCAGTGCCCCGGCTTCTTATAGTAATGACACACATCAGTCTTCTTTGATGCCACAAAAGTGGAAGCATTAGAAGATGAGGCAACACCTTGACTCTTCTTCTTTCTCTTCTAGATCGGGCCCTTTCGAGATCTTACTTTTGAACGTGCTTCCCTTTGACCTATGCAACAATTGCACTGCCAGAGGGATTATCTTTCTTCGTTACGTCTTCTGCAGACTTTAATGAAGCCAGTATCTCATCATTAGACCAATTCATCTTGTTCATGTGGAATGATACCACAAAGTTATTGAAATACTTAGGGAGTGATAGCAGAATGAAGTCGGAATGCATATCTCCATTCATGATATCCCCAACCATTTCCAGTTCTGAGAGGTGATAAACCGAAAATCATCATCGGTTGTGTGTTCCACACAAGGCAGGAACACCGTCGTCGAGGTAAATGATGAAGGCCTTGGACTATATCAGCAATTAACCCACAATATACATAATTCAATTAATGGCAAAAATATGGCATTAAGATTTTATTTCTCTATAGTAAAATGCATAGTGACTAAGCATGTAGAGGTCAAACCACAGAGAGCAATACAGGTAGCCTATGGTTTTCTTTTATGTACAAACCAAGTCATTCATTGTGTATAAATCCTTTTTGTGGATTTTTAATTTATATATTTTTTATATTTTTTATTTGATTTTTAATTTTTATATTTTTATAGTTTCTCTTTTTTATATAAACATCATAGTAGGCATAAGACTATATATACACAATATATAGTAGTATATTTATAAATACTAATAATTATAGATATAATATAGAAAATAATTTTTTTAGGATTTTTATATTTTTCAAATGTTTTTGTATTTTTCAAGAATTGTTTGCTAATTTTTATATATTTTGAAAGTAAAAAATACCCAAAAAATGGTTTAAAATAAATACCTGAAATTAAATTGGAGATTAAAAATATAAAATAGAGTCAACTCCAAATTAATTTTATATAAAGATAATAGGAAAAATAAAATTCAGAAATAGAAACTATATTTTTGGTATTTTTTAATAATTTTTAAAGGTTTTATGGGTTTTCTATTTTTTAGAGTTTTCTTTTATATTTTTTAATGTCTTTTGGTCTGAAGATCAAAAACACAAAAATAAACAACATATATTTTTTGGTAATCTTCCAACAGGTTTTATAAATTTTATATATTTTCTTTTGCAAATAGGGATGAAAATGCAAGTTTTTGAATTTTTTTTATAAATTTTAAATTGCCTCAAAATTGCAAAACAAAAAAGTTGGCATGAACGATCAATGCTCCAGGAAACTATATCAATTTTTGGGGTTTTTTTGAATTTTGTAGATGTATGAAAGAATAGAGACAACAAAAGGAATATGCAATACTATCATGGGTATTTATATAAATGAATAGAATTGCAAGGGCCTGAGTGTAATTTTCACAGAAATTTATAATGTGATCAAAACATTAACGGACTAGATAGAAATAAGTAAAACTGCGAGGGCTTCGTTGCAAAATTCCTAAAATCACATGTGTGAACACATGCGCCTGGTAGGGGTTAAACGTAATTACTAAAAAATTAGGGGTTAGGTTGCAAATTTCATAAAATATACAACATTCATTTCAATTTATTGGACTAAATAATAAATACAAAACCCTACAGGGGTATTCCTGCAATTTCTCCACCACACGTGGAACGACACATGAGGTGATGTGGACTGGACCTATTTGTAAATACAAGAAGCTCATCATTCTAGTAGCAAAATGTCAAATTAATTATAAACATTAACTTTTATTTACAATACTAAATAATAAAATACAAAAAGGGGAGGCGAGATATGCAATTTACCCCCACAGTAGGCACAATTGGACGACTAAAATTTCTTAACTTAAACATGTGGCGAGCACCCGATGGCTGGTACCGCTTCGTGGATTGACGATGGTGATTAGATCATCCGAGACGATCCGACAGTTGAAGCTTGGCGTCATCCAACGGTGAGTATCAAAACTAGACCTCTGTTCTTGATCCAACGGTGGAGCGTGTGTGACGAAGAACAGGGGGGAAGGCTTGCCTGGGCAAGCTTCCTCCGGTGAAATCATGCTCCTCCGGCTTGCTTTGCTGCTCCAAGGTAGCCAGATAGATCCGCGACGAGGTCCTTCGTTGGCTGGAGGTCTCAGGACGGTCGGAGGATACCTTGAGCAACCCCACGAGGTCGGGGAAGGTGAGGTAATCCAGGTACCTCTGGCGAAGCTTCAACTCCCCAGGGGTCGTTTTGGCATTTGGGACTTGCACAAGTCAACTCACGGGTCGAGGGCAAATTGCGTTGACCCAATTAGGCGTGGAGTGGGGGCGAAGGATGGAGTGGACGACGCTCTCCGGCGAACGGCGGAGCTAGGAGAGAGGATCTCCAAATCCACTAGGGATCTAGGGGAACGGGGATGCACGGGGCGATCAGAAGGTGATGAAGATCGAAATGGAGACGAAAGTGATGGCGGATAAGCGAAGATGACACACAGAGGAGCTCACTGGAGCTCAACTCCGGTGAATTGTGGGAGGACCTATTAATGCTACTCTAATTAACTAAATCCTAAACTAACAGCGGGAAATTAAACCTACGATTAAAAGAAGCAAAATGAAAGGATAAAAGCACAACTCTGATATCTAGGGAGTACCCAGGGAGAAGGGTGGTCGGAGAACCACCGTGGGTGCACCTCCGTGCTCCTGGAGCTCAGCCTGGCTCCAAATTGACTTCCCCTGTCACGAGAAGACTAGCTGGATCCAAGACGAGGCCTCCTAGACTCAAGACGATGACCAAAATATGAGAGGAGGAACACAGGTTCTTATTTAGAGAACATTTTAGGCACCCTTATTGACCAGGTGATTGAAGGAATGTCAGACAATGTACATATTATACAATGATCTGGCATGAGTTATTGATGATCCATGATTATTTTTGCTGAAGGAGTCGAAGGAGATTGATGGACGAATCGTGCACAAAATATGGATGAAATCGCGGGACTAGACAGTTCTGATGGGCCAGGAGGTCTAAAGGGACAGTTGACTAGAGGTCAACTGTCAAAGCCCTGCTATTGGTTCATGTAAGCGCACTACCGGACAAAATAACAGGGTATTTTGAAAATAATTAATTAAAAATAATAAATGATTTTATTATTTTTCGAGTATAAAATAAAAAAAGTTTATTATTTTTTATAGTACTTTATAATGATTTATATATATATTTTGGCTTTATTTATTAGTAGTTAATTTTTAATAGTGTATTTTTAGGTATATTTGCCTATATTTTGTACATTTTTATTTTTAATTTGTATATTTTTATTTTATTATTTTATTCTTTTATTTTAAATATTTATAACTTATTTTTGTGAGTATAAATACATTTTTATTTTATTTTTATGATGTTATTTATATACCTAAATAAATAGATATGTAAATTTGATAGGTATATTTATAGGTATATTACCTATGTTTTATTCACACCTTTTATTTGAATGTATTGGATTTTATTTTGTTTTTATATTTTTAATAGAATATGAATAATATTTACAATTTTATAAAAATATAAAATAATGAAGAATTATATAATATATTTCTCTTTTATTTATATACATATATAACATGAGGTCCGGGACGCTGCTGCATGTAGCAGCCAACGTGGCTGCTACTTGTGGCAGTTTCCCCAAAATTTTTTATTTTTTTTTTCAAAATTAAACCATGAATATTCATCTATATACCCATCCTACAGTGTATTAAAATTTCATCAAAAACAAAGACTCCTATGCCCTCCATCTAGAACATGTAATTTTAACGGTTTAAAATTTGCTATAATCGACCATGTCCAGATGGAGGGCATAGGAGTCTTTGTTTTTGACGAAATTTTAATACAATGTAGGAGGGGTATATAGATGAATATTCATGGTTTAATTTTGAAAAAAAATAAAAAAATTTGGGGAAACTGCCACATGTAGCAGCCACGTTGGCTGCTACATGCAGCAGCGTCCCTTTTCACATATAACATATGTATTTTGTCTATGTATTCTCATAGACTTATTTTATTTTACCTTTTATTTTTTATTTTATTTTAATTTTAATGTGCACATGTGTTATGAATAATATTTATAAAATTATAAAATTATGAATTTATAAAAATAATAAATAATAAATAAATTGAATATTTTAATCGATATACTATACAATGAAGGTAAAAAACCTAACTTTTGCACATTAACTCCAAAAAATATGAAATCGCCACCAATAAATAGCTTGTGAAAAGTCATATACAATTAGAGGTGATTTTGATATGTTTGAGTTTTTATTTGAAAGATTAGGGTCTGTGAAGTTGGGTTTTTGGCTTTTTATTGTGTGTATAAAATAAACACTGTGTATTATTTTTGTACAAACTCAATTTTGTATTTTTATTTACATTATTATCTACAACTTTATGTTCAAAGTTTCTTCATTTAATGAATAAATAATAAATAATAAAATAGGTATCAAAACTGCTTAAATAATGAATAAAAGAATTGGATTTTTATTGTCTTTTGGCCCTGATCTCCCCCTACTTTATTCCTTGGCGACCAACTCAATTCTTGACTTGGTCTCTAGGTTTAAGGTCATAAAATATTTTCAATATTTTATTCCCTTTTCTTTTCTATAATTGTAGCCTTAAAAAACTTATTTTATACATAATAAATACAATAAATAATGAATGTAATATGCACAAATTGATGCTATTTACATGCGTTAACTAGGGTTTTTAAGGCCAAAATGTTAGAATAAAGGTGATGAAATGGAGATTCATCACCCCCTATACTTGCTTTTGCTAGTCCCTAGCAAACTTATGCATTAAATACAAAAAGAATAAAGAAAAAAAGAGAAAGAAAGAATAAATAGAGTTGCTTTTCAGTTGTTAAACTTGTCTTTACAAAATCAATGTTTGGAGCTCATGTTAGACCTTGATGTGAGAATGTGTGTGGAACCTGGTCGGGAACAAAATTTAAAACACTACAGCCTTCGATGTCACAGAACTCGGTTCAAACCACCTCAATAGCCAGGTCAAAACTAGCCTACATCATATGCAAACCCTTATGACTATGGAGCTGACTTGTACGGTGTAAGTGGTAGTGGCTCCCCCCAACTGAAATGACAAAGGAACCGACTTCTCCAGAATGACAACCTAATGATTCCCCAATCCAGCACTCTGTCCTCGAGGAGCAGGGTATTCCCTTCTAAGTTCAAGTGGCATCCAACTCAAGAGGAGGAGGTAAAGAAAAGAATGGATGGTAGCCAGTGTAGCTACCTATCCTGGGATGCATGACCAGTGTAGTCAAGTCATCCAGCTGCAAGCTCACATGATATAACTTTGATGCTCAAGCTTGCTTGTTGTCTATACAACATATATACATACTCCGACAGGGATTTTATTTTTATTTTCAGGCCTGTACACTTTTTTTGGAGTTTTTTTTTCAACATACTATTTACAACAGCATTTACATAAGGATTTTTTCCTCTTGACCAAAAGACTATCCCTCTTTTGAAGTTTTATTGCAACCCACTCTCTCTTGTCTTTAGACTTCATGGTAACTGGACTAGGTTGGGGTGAACTTCCCTCCCTAGACGAGGACGAATGTTTCCACCCGTGTGCATCTCAGACTGGCAAATCCAACCCCCTCGCCACTCCAACTGAGTTGAGCCAAGTGAAAGGTGCAAGTGTCCAAGTTAGATCACAGCCTACAAGAGTCATGCGTGCGTCTCGAAAAGTTCTAGTTAGCCAGTTGAGGTGACTTGAACCTAGCCCTTAGTCTCAAAGAATTAAGTCTTAATGGACCTGAAGTGCCTTAAACCTAGTTCCCATAAGGTTCCAGTGCGATTAGGTGCAGTAAGGTCCAACTAAGCTCCAATCTTCGACTTTATTGGACAAGCTCAATCATCAAGCTCAATTGAAAAAAATATGAATGATATGCAAATGCTATGCACAATGTAGAAGAACGACGCAATTTTCAAATAACTTTTGCAAATAAAAAGAATTCTTATAAAAAGAATTTTGGCAAATAAAAGGATTTTTTATAAAAAGAGTTTTGGCAAAGAAAAGGATTTTGGCACCCAAAGTATATAAAATATATACAGCTATTTACACAGGCGTGCTTCTTTTTATTTACAAGAGTTAATTTTAAAGAATTTCTAAATTTTTAAAAGTTATTTTATAGGTATGTTAACAATTAGTAAAGAATTTTATTTTTTAAATGTAGTTATTCCTCAAATTTATTTGCAAACAATTTTGAAAACTATAGTACAAAATATTTTTTGCAAATATTTACAAACATTTGAAAGCTATTTTGCAAAGATTTTCCAAATAATATATATATATATATATTTCAAAATATTTCTACAAACATTTTTAAAACCATTTGCAAATAGGTTTTCAAATCTTTTATTTCACCCATAGAAAAGAATTTTTACAAATCAAAACATTGTTACAAAGGTTGAAAACATTTCACAAAAAAATTTTCAAACGGATCACACCATTTTTCAATTCATTTTGCAAAAAAAACATTTTTTACCTGATTTATTAATCAATATATACAAAATGAATTTGAGGAAAAAATGCCATTTGTTAATACATGTGTGAATACAAACTATTTTTGGTATCTTGAGTTTTCCAATGTTTTTTGTGTTTTTGGAAGAAGAAGGTTTAGGTTACGAAATTAGGTACATATATTTACATGGGGATGTATCTTATATTTACAAAGGTTTTGGTTCTGAATGGATAATTATAATTATATAAAGAATTTTTGAGTAAGGTGTGTATACTCCTGAAACTTATTTGAAAATTATTTTTCAACCATTTTGAAAACTATAGTCCAACATAATTTTCACAAACGAATTTTACAAACATTTACATGTATTTGAAAATCGTTTTGCAAAGGTTTTCCAAATGGTATATATAGATTTTTCAAATATTTTTGCAACCATTTTACAACCATTTGCAAATCATTTTTCATTATTTTTATCTCACACAAAGAAAATAATTTTTTGGAAACAAAAAGATTTTTACAAAGGTTGAATACTTTTTACAACTTATTTTCCAAACAGTTTTCAAAAGATCTTTCAACATGATTTTCAAACTATTTCTCAAACATTTTGCAGAAGTTTTTTTACCTAATTTATTAATCAGAATGTACAAAAAGAGTTTGAGGAGCTATAAACATCTTTTTATTAGAAGATTTTGATGAATTTTACATTATTTTTAGCCATATGTATTATTTAAAATACAAAGTACGAGTTATGGCTTAAAGTATATACATAGTATATATGACCCCCTATACTTAGCTCGAGCTATGTCCTCATAGATCAAAGAGAAAAAGAGAAGACATAACTCGGACTGAGTATAGAAAAATCTAAAGAATGAAGGAATGAGGAAATGAATAAATGAACGATAAGTTGACTATCCCCCCCATACTTAGGATCAAATAATCCTAAGTATAGAAGACTGTACACAAGGCAGGGATGGTCAAAGGTGAGAATGAATAGATCGTACTCAAACTGTCTCCCCCTATACTTAGGGTAAGATATTACTAAGTATTGACAATAAGAGGAGACAATGGAGAGGATCAAAGAATGAAAGGAATCAGGTGCTCACCCCCTATACTTAAGACAAAGTATGTCCTATGTTTAGAAGACTGACAATAAGGGGCAACACCTTTTCAGTAGAAAAAGGAAATAGAAAAGGAAAAGAAGAAAAGAAGAAAAGAGAAGAGATCAGAGGAAAAGTTTTTGAGGTGCATTGTCTGAATCTTTTGATGCTACCAGTGTTGTGGATGTATCTTCAGAGCGCAGGACCTAGATTGAGTCGACAACATCCAAGAAAGTATCAGGCTCAAGGTAGGGCTTTAGTAGTTGACCGCTGACGATGAATAGTTGTGCGTCAGGAGACAATTCTGATATTGCAATACTTCCAATTTCATGCATTTCTCGAACTTGAAATGGTCCTGTCCATTCTTTTTAATTTACCCGAGAAGATCTTTACTTTGCATCAAATAACCACACTTTCTACCCAGCTTCGAAGGTCTTTCATCTGATGTACCAGTCATGCCAGTGTTTCACCTTCTCTTTGTACATCAATGTGTTATCGTATGCATAGTCTCAAAATTTCAGGAGTCTATTCAGATCATCTTTTCTTTTCTGACTACTACTATGTGAGTCCAAATTGCACATATTGATTGCCCATAAGAATTTGTGAATTAATTCTATGGGCAGATGGCATGGTTTCCCATATATAAGATGATAGAGAGACATGCCCAAGGAAGACTTGTAAGTGGTTCTATATGCCTAGAGGACTGAGTCTAAGAGTTGGGACCGATTCTTTCGGTCTGGCCTTATAAGTTTCTGAAGGATCGTCTTGATTTCTCTGTTCGATAGTTCTGCCATGCCATTGGTCTGAGGATGATAAGGAGAGGTGACTCGATGGTCGATGCCGTATTCCTTCGTTAATTTCTTGACCTCTTTATTTGTGAAGTGGCTTCCCCCATCCGATATCAGAATCTTCGGAATCCCGAACCGTGAAATGATATTCTCTCTTAGAAAATGGCACACTGTCCGATTGTCTGTGGCTCGAGATGGGATAGCTTCAACCCAAAGACTCACATAGTCAATAGAAAGAAGGATGTGATCATATCCCTGACTGTTAGGGAAAGGTTCCATGAAATTGATGCCCCAAGCATCGAAGATGTCTTCTATATGAATGATCTTTAGGGGCATTGAGTCTTTCGCTGTGAGTGTGCCTTTCAATCTCTGACAGTCAGTGCATCGTTTGACAAAGGTTGTCGCATCTTTGAATAGTGTGGGCCACCGGAAGCCACACTGAAGTACTTTTGATGTCGTCCTGTCTCCAGAGTAGTGTCCACCAGATTCGAGCGAGTGACAATGCTTGAGGACACTGTGATGCTCCTCCTGAGGGATACACCTACTCCAAATGCAATCCGCTCCTTCCCTGAATAAGAGAGGATCCTCGCATTAGTAGAAATGGATCATTTATAAGAATTTGTCTTTTCGAATCTTCGTCCAGTCCTGCGGTACTACCCCAGAGACAATCGACTCATCAGGAAAGGAGTCCGTGATGGGTGTAATACTCAGTGGAGGCTCTATCTTCTCTATTCTAGAGAGGTGATCTGCTATCACATTCGAACTCCAGGCTTGTCCTTGATTTTCAAATCAAATTCCAGGAGGAGAAGGATCCTTCTGATCAGTCTGGGCTTGGCATCCTTCTTCTGCTGCAAATATCGGATAGCAGAGTGGTCGGTAAAGATTGTGACTTTTGATCCCAGCAGATATGATTTGTACCTCTCGAGGGCGAATACCACAAGTAGAAACTCTTTCTCTGTCATAGTATAATTTCTCTGAGCTTCTTCTAATGTTTTGCTAGTGCAATGAATGGCATAGAGTGCCTTATCTTTTCTCTATCTTAGAACAACCCCAACTACAAAATCTGATGCGTCCGTCATGATCTCAAACAGGAGAGACCAATCCGATGGCTATAGGACTGGAGCTTGAGTGATGAGCTCCTTCAGCTGATTGAATGAAAGGATAACATGTTGACCAATATTAAACTCAATCTCCTTGCATAGAAGTTCTGTAAGAGGTTGGACAACGCGGCTGAAATCTCGGATGAACCTTCTGTAGAAATCCACATTCACATTCTTGATTGTCTGAGGTGGCTCAAGATGGGCAATCACATCCACCTTTGCCGGGTCGACTTCCATGCCACATTTGGAAATGACGTGACCTAGCACAATGCCTTCTGTGACCATAAAGTGGCTCTTTTCCCATGATAGCACTAGATTGACTTCACAACATTTCTGAAGTACTCTGTCCAGGTGCTTGAGACACGAATCGAAGCTGTCACCATAAACGGAGAAGTCAAAATCCATGAACAACTTGAGAAAACTTCCTACAATCTTGGCAAAGACTGCAAGCATGCACTCCGGAATGTTGTTGGTGCATTGCACAATGCAAAGGGCATTCTCCTGAACGCATATGTGTTGAACGAGCAAGTGAAGGTTGTCTTCTCTTGATATTCCGAGGTGATTGGCACTTGGTTATACCTGGAGTACCCATCCAGAAAGCAGAAGAACTTCTTGCCGGCTAGTCTTTCCAAAACCTGATCAATGAATGGCAAGGGGAAGTGGTCCGTCTTAATTGATGCATTAAAACGGTAGTAATCAACACATACACGCCAGGATGTTGGTACCCGAATAGATATCTCCTCTCCACTGTCATTTGTAACCATGGTCAACCCTGACTTCTTTGGAACTACGTGCAAGGGGCTCACCCATTTTGAATCAGAGATGGGATAAATGAAGCCTACATCACACCATTTAGTCAGTTCTTTCATGATGACGTCCCTGAGACTTGGATTCAATATTCTTTGGGATTCGTGGGACAGCTTGGCATCTTCTTCGAAGTAAATGTGTTTTAAACACAATGCACGATTTATCCTGCAGAGATCGGATACATGCCAATCAAGCGCCTTGAGGTTCTTCTCTACAACCTCGAGGAGTCGGGATTCTTGCTCCGGGGTCAGCCTGCTGCTGATGATGACTGGATACATTTTTTCTACACCCGCAAGGAAAGCATAATTCAGGCCTGCTAGAAGTGTCTTGAGTTCTGGTTCTGATCTGGCCAACTTATCAGTCACTCCGGAAACTGCACTAGTGGGTGGATGTGCAGCCTGGACTTTTGCAGAGTTGCTAACTTCAATACTCTGTTGAGATTCTGAAAATGTGCCGAACGGTTCTGCACTAGGCTCATCGTGTTCGGGCTGGAGTGAGTCATTGGAGTCAAAAAGATGCATCAACATATTGGGATATGTCTCCCAATTATCATCGGAACTCGTGTCGACTTTGCTTTCTAAGTCCTCCTCTAGGGAGAGGATTTCTTGTGTCCATGGATCGTTCAAAGAAAGTGGCATGTCTCTTATTTCTACAATGAAGTAACAGTTTACTTTAGGCGGTGCTGCATGTCTTTTATCACTTACGATCTTGGGCTCATTGATCATGTCTATGGTAATTCTTTTGTGGCCCGAGCTGAATGTAATCTTTCCAGTCCCATAGTCAACCATGGCTTTTGAGGTGCACAGGAATGGTCGGCCATGGATGATAGGAGTCTGGATAAGGGAGCGGGAGAGTCCATATCAAGGACTACAAAGTCAACTGGGAACTACATTTCCTGCACCTTCACCACAACGTCTTCCAAAAGACCTCTAGGTTGCTTGATGGATCGGTCAGCAAACTGAAGGATCATACATGTCTGCTTGAGAGGACCCAACCCAAATTCTTACAATAATGACGAGGGCAGAAGATTGATGGAAGAACCGATGTAAAGCAGAGTGCTCTTGAAGACTTGATCGAAAATCTCGCAACTGATAAGAGGTGCTCCTTTGTCCTGCTTCTTCTGTGGGAGGTTGTTGATGGCTGATATAGTGGCCATGGTGAGGACATGCTTCTCAACCTGTCGGCGTCTGCTGTTTCGTGTAGGTTAGCGCTTGCTTGTACATTGCTCTTTTAATCCTTTCTTCATGGCTGGCATGTACTCCATGGCCTTCGTCAATGGAATCTCAATAGTCAAGTTATTAATAATATCCACCACTCCAGGATCAGATAATGCACTTTATCTTTTTGCATTTTTTTTGTCTTTTTCTATTGCATCAGGAAAAGGAATATATACATTGCTGGAATCAGAAATAGAGTTCTTATTTACAATAAAATCCTTGTCCACAATATGTTGTACATCCGGGTCACAAAAAGAAGTACAATCTAGAGGCTGAGATGCTGGTGCTAGTGGACATGCAAAAAGTGGGGCCTCTGCTCCATCGGTTGGCATGGGATCGGCTAGAGCTGGCAGCTCTTCCATGGCTGGCGCAACATCACTTCGGTAATGATCTTTTTGTTCTCTTTGCTTTTGCTGATTTTCTGTTCTTTTTGGTGATGGTGGCGAGTGGTGGCTGGAATTGCTCCTCCTCCTTCTTCTTCCTCACCCATCCCTGAAGCTGGCACGATTGATGCAAAAGATGGCGATTCACCTGAAGCTTTATTCTTCCCCTTGTTAATGGCAGGCGGAGGCAAGGCCCTACCGCTCCTAAGAGTGACAACATTAGATAAAACAATAGCACAATCATCTGACTCTAGAGGCATAGACGAGACATCACATTTTACCTGCTCTCTCTTCTTAAAGCTGTTGGGGTTGGCTTCGACCTGAGCTGGTACAGTGGTTTTTGTGGCGGTCAGGTCATCTAACTTCCTTGTCATATCTGCTAGGCCTTTGACAAGGTGGGCCAAGCAATCCAAGGTTTGGTTTACAGGATTTGCCTCAGAAGGTTCAACATGCAGACCACGCTGTTGCTGCGTGTTTGGAAGTTGAGGCGATGACTACTGGTGGTGTTGCGGTGGTGGAGGAAGTTGATACTGATGGTAGGAGGAAGGAGGATATTGTTGATATTGTGGTGGTGGGGCAGCCGCATACTGGTTATAGGGTTGCGGCTGTCGGTACTGTGGCTGCTGGTAATACTGGTTTTGCCTCCATTGATTGGCATATTTGGGAGGCTAGTGATACAACGACGGAGGTTGGGAGGACTGACCAAATCGACCACCCTGTGGTTGGTGGTACTGCATGTTGGCTTGTTGTTGGCCCTGAGGGTGTCTGGTAGGACGGGCCGGCTGTGCACCATTGCTGCAAACCCCATTAACTTCTTGGATCAGGGGTGGTGGTGGGAATGCTGGATCTGATGATGGAAGGAAATCTGGCTGGTAGACAACCATTTGTTGTTGCGGCTGGCCCTGATTAGGCGGCTGCATGTATGCCGAGTCCGAAAATCCTCTTGTTAAGAAGATGTATTTATCGTCGTACGTAAAAATATTATTTTTTCGTTCGTGCATTGTAGGCGATAATCGAAATCGGTCAAGAAAATAACCACACAAAATATTCATTAATTTCAAGCAATGTGGTTTTATGTTTATTTTACTGGGGCAAGTCCCAAGGTCGAACAAAAGGAGGCAAAGGAACAACCTAGAATTATGTCTATCAAAGTTCGTGCACGGTTTTTGAGGTGGCCTTTTTTGTTATTTTTAATGCAATAAAGGGTGCAAAATGCAAATTCGGCCTATTTTAGGGACTAAAATGTAAAGATCGATCAAACGAAGTCCGAACAATATGAAACTTGGCCGAGATGATGATTATGACAAAATGAATGCACTGTAATGTTTTGGAATTTTTGGATGCAATATGAGTTTTTTTGGAATTTTTAAATGCAAACAAAATGAATTTCAATATTTAATTATAATAAATATTAAACCTAATTATTTTCAAGGAATAAAATTATCTAAGATCTATTACTAGGTAACCGACCTCAGAAAAATGCTTTTTATAGGACAAATTATGCATGAAAATGCAATTCATTTTGGGCATGATGTTAAGCACAAATAATTCTACAATATGTGATTTTTTGGGAATTTTTAGAGCAACGGTTAATCAATAGCAAATTTAAGAGCATAAAATGGGCAAAGTTTTCAATTTTCCACAAAATAATTAATTATTAATTAATCACTACTCACAAAAATATCCTCAATATGTCAAACAGTAGAGAATTAATGGAAGAACATCATGCTATTTTTAGATAATTAAATAAAGTCATGTAGAGGTCCAAAATGACCAGGAACACATGGGTATAAATGCAATAAATAATACAATAAATAAAATGCAAAGGGGGACCTAGGTGAAATTACCAGTGCTGGTGGGTGTTGCGTTGCAAAATCTCCAGAGGACACGTGTGTGTCACGTGCCCCTTTGGTCGCCTAGTCCCACACGTCACGTGATATGCGCGTGCTATGATAGGCTCAGGTGAGATGAGGCTTGGTGCTCCACGTGTTGAGATTGTGCGCTTCGGGCGGTCCGAGGCTAGAGGACTGAAAAGTGGTTCGGAGCGAGGTTCGGGAAAGATCTGGACCGCCGATGAAATTTCGATCCAACTCTCTTGATGGATGGTGTATGAACGGTCAAGATTGGAGGATCTTCGTAGTCGAACGTCAGGCTTTTGGCCGACACATGGCCAGCAGTCGCCGGTGGAGCGACGGTCGGTAGAAGAGCTGGAGACTTTCGCGGAGGAGGCCTCGACCCCGGCAGTGGCGGATGGTGCTGAAGATGATGCGACGGGGGTCAAGTGAGCTCCTGGAGGTCGCCCTGGTGGTGCGATTGGAGCTAGAAGCTCCTGGCGTCATAGTCGTCGGAGGAGCGTGGCGTAGTTGGTGAAGTCGAAGCGGTGGTGGTGATGGTCGTAGACGATGAAGATCCTGGCGGTGAAGTCGATGGTTGGCGTGGACGTAGGCGGCGGCATTGATGATGAACGATGAAGGTCGAAGACCGCAGATGGTGGAGGTTGTCGACGACGAGGATGGACATAGGCGGAGATGACAATCGGAAGGTGGAGATTCGCGGTTTCTAGGAGATGGAGAGATGAGGCGGAGGAAGGAGGATATACCTGGAGGAGGGCTCGACGGTGGTTAGCCAGAGCAGAGCAGCTACCTAGGCTTGCTGCGACGAGGAGCTTGGGCCCTCAGATCATGTCGTAGTTTGGTCTGTCACTACCGGAGGGGATTGAACGATAGATGAAGGTTTCTGGAGGGTGGCATGGCTTTTATAGGGTCTGGAGGCTGCCGGAGATGGAAGGAGATCGGGGGCGATTTGGCTAATCACACGAGATCGGCGATTGGAGATCGTGATTGGACGAGATGAGGCGATTTCGAAGGGGATCTGAAGGATTCGATGGAGGATCTGAGACGAGGTTCGACGATGAAGATGGTCGGCGGAGATCTCGGGGAGCGGTGATTGTCGGAGGCCAGAATGGGAAAGGGGGACGAGGAGGACGACGACCCATGGCTGTTCGATCGGCCAAGATCGGGCGGCCAGATGGGTGCCAAGTGGCGGCGGATGATGAAGGGTCGAGCGGCACGCGCGTGGCACGTGCCTGGGTGGCACATGCGACGGACGTGCGGGTATTATTTTTTTTATTTTTTTTATTTTTTTGACGAATATATAAAAAGGCCAAAAATGGCTGACATGTGGCGGCCGCAGGGGCTGCCACGTGTCAGCACCAGAAAAATCCGCAAATAAACATTTTGTAAAATAAAAAATAAATAGCAAATTCCCTCGAATCGAAAAAGTTTCTTCATAAAAATTGCTCGTCTCGATGAGATCTACAACTTTTATGAAGACATCAAAACCAAAATCGATAATTTATTAAGTAATATTTTTAGGTTATCCCATGTACAAAGAATACCTTGATTTTTGGGTTTTGTAATTTTTTATCATTTTTAAACCAGATAAAAATCCGAAAAAATATAATAAAATAAAGAATAAATAATTACACGTTAATCTAATTTTTTTGGATTTTTAATAATTAAGAAAGAGGAGAAATAAAATAAAATGTGAAAATGACTCATTTTGTACATTTGGTTAGTGAAGACCTGGACTCAGTTTGTTTCTTTGATTTCAAGCTCAAATTGGATTTGGATTTTTGTGAATTTTAATAAAAAATTTATCAAAGAAGACAAATAAAAAAGAAATGAACTAAAATAGGTTAATTATGTACATAAAATAATAGGTCAAAAACCTCTAAAATACAAAATGTACAAAAGATGCCCAAAACCCAACTTTCACATATGAGCTCTGATTCACTTGAACTTGATCTTGTTTTGAAGGTAGTTGAATGTATTTTAGTTCAAAAGTGAGTAGGATTAAAACGAACACTGGATGGAGAAGATTTGAGGTTTTTAGTCCAAAAATCCTGAAACTAGGGTTTGGGTTTTTGGTCCACTTATTTGGGTTATTATTTTTTTGTATTTTCTTTTATTCTTATTAGTGATATGTACACAATGGAGGTGGTTTTGGTTCATTCGGAGTTAGCATGAATGAGTTAAAAATCTGGGAAGTTAGGCTATTTACAAGTCAATTTTGGCTTAGATTTTTGGCTTTTTATTTTGTGCAGAAATTAGTGTTAAAATGCAATTCTTATGAAAACATGTGAATGTTAATTATACAGAATAGATGCAGATATGCTGTTGATTTTGAGGGATTTGAGCCTAATAAATGAGATTTAGAGTGATGAATCTGAGATTCATCATCCCCCTATACTTAAACCGTGCTCGTCCCTGAGCATCAAAAAGAAACGCCATGAGGTGAAATGAGATTGGGTTCCATACCAAGACTATGAGCTGAAGGTGAAAGTGAAACTAAACTCGATCTTTGGATTATTTGTGTGTCGGAACTTCTGTGAGACTTAGAATTTTAAAATCAATAGCCTTTAAGTTCTACACATCATTGCTACAGTTTCGGCTCAGAAGTCATCTTAGATCAATCATCTTCCCAAAGTCTACCCTATGAACATTGAATAACCGACTCATGTGTGTGAAAGGTTTTAGCACTTCCCATCCAGAATGCCAGACTACCATGCTCCTCTCCTCTCCAGTAACTCGTCCTCGGGGAGTCAGGTATTTCCTTCTAAGGTCTGTCGTGTTGTGTTCACAATCGAATTGGGGGAGAAGATAGAAGAAGGGGAAAAGAACTGCAGGGTGGCCAGTGTAGTCCACTCTCCTTGTGAAGATGGCCAGTGTATCCGAGTCTCCACCAAGATCTGCAGGTTTCTTGAAGCTTGGACCTTTTTGGTGAGATATTTATTTGGTAGAATGCTTCTTTGTATTTGGAATTTTTGGTATTTCTGCTGGGATCTTGTTGTCCCCCTACGGATATAAAATCTTTTTGTTTCCGTACATTTTTTGGGTTCTTAGAAAAAATTATGCCCAGCCGTCCATCCCTTTTCCGAAGCTTTATTTCAACCCGTACTCTGGTCTTTATATTTCCACGCTACCAGAAAAGAAGCTCACACAATCTTCCAACATCCCGTCTGAGTTGAGCTAAGTGCATAGTGCGAGAGTACAAATCAATTCCCTATTCCAGAGTTGTACCCAGAATGAAGAGCCAGGTTAGACACTAAGAGTTAAACGCTGCACATTGTCATGTGGAACTCAAAGAATTAAGTCAAAGACCTGAAGCTTCTAAAATCCTATTTCTCGGTGAAGTTCTTCTGAAAATTAGGTGGATTAAGGTCAAGTCCAGACCACCCTCGATTTCTGCTCATAACTCGGTTTAGAACACAATGACTTTTTACAGATGCAAATGAATGCGATGCTGGATGAAGTGCATGTATGTGAAATGCAGACACATTTTTTTCTTATTTTTTTTTGGAATTTTACGCAAGGGTTTTTTTTTGTTATGCAAAACTGAATAAGAAGCCATTTTTTTAAAAATTTTGGGCACAGTCAGTGTTAGTAGCAATTTTTTTCCTTTTTTTTTCTTTTCTTTTTTTTCTTTTTGTGTTTTTTTTAAAGACTACCCACCCCGTAAATATATATAGACTTATGCGCAAGTACGAGATATGGATAAAATGTATAAACAGTATATATACAAACCCCCCTATACTTAGCGAGTGTTGTGTCCTCAGAGCACAAGAAGTGTAAAGAAGACATAGCTCGGGCTAAGCGTAAGAGAGTAAAAAGGAAAAAGAAAAAGAACAAGGTATACAGGTCCTCCCCCCTATACTTAGACTGTGAACAGTCTGAGTATAGAAGAAGGGCGAAAAAGAAAGAAATGAAAGAAGAAAAAAATTGAGGCGGTTGGGATATGTGAATGAGGAGAGTATATACAGGTGGGCATTTGTTCCCCCTATACATAGGCTCTGGTCAACCTAAGTATAAGAGGATGGTGGAAATGGAGTGATCGGGAGATAGAGTGTGATGCGGGGAAATGGTATGTACAGATGGCATCGGTACCCCCTATACTTAGGCCTTGGCCTAAGTAGAGGAAGAAGATGTACAAGGGGATCGATGTGGTTGGGAGGGAGGGTAGGACTGATCTGATAAGTCTTCAATGTCCTCTCTCTGCGTGAAGTAGATGACCTCAACATGCATTGTCTGCTCTTTGGATGATTGTATATATGGCTTCAATAATTGTCCATTCACTGAGAAAGGTTGTGCATCATCTTTGAGTTCGGCAATATCCACACTTCCATTGGTATGCACATCGATGACAATGTAGGGACCCATCCATTTTGATTTCAGTTTCGCATGAAAAATCTTCAACCGAGCATTAAACAACCACACTTTCTGCCCAAAGACAAAGGTTTTATCTCGAATGTGTCTATCATGGTTTCTCTTCACCTTGTCCTTATAAATCACACTGTTGTCATATGCCTGATTTCAGATTTCAATTAGCTCATTCAGATTTACGTCTCGACATACTTTCCCAAGGTGACAACTCCAATTTAACTTTTTGATTGCCCATTCTGATTTGTGAATCAATTCTGCAGGTAGATGACATGTCTTTCCATAGATCATTCTAAAAGGTGAAGTACCGAGTGGAGTCTTATAGGCTGTCCTATAGGCCCACAGAACTTGGTCCAACAGTTTCGATCAGTTCTTCCTATTTGGACGAACCAACTTCTAAAGAATACCCTTCACCTCTCTATTAGAAACCTCTGCCATACAATTAGATTGTGGATGATATGGGTTGGCTATTCTATGCTCAAATTTATACTTTTTAGCCAAAGATCTCATTTCCTTATTCACGAAGTGGCTACCTCCATTAGAAATCAAAACTTTTGGTATTCCGAACCTTGCAATGATATTATCCTTGATAAACTTACAGACAGTTTTGCTATCTGCAGTTCGGGTTGGAATAGCCTCTACCCATCTAGATAAATAATCAACCGCTAACAAGATGTACTCAAATCCATTGCTATTGGAAAAGGGACCCATAAAATCAATCCCCCATGCATCGAAAACATCATAGAAAATCATTGGTTGCATGGGCATTTCATCTATATAACCAACAGTCCCTCCCATCCTTTGGCAAATCGGGCAAGACCATCAAATTCATTAGCATCTCTAAATAAGGTCTACCAGTAAAATCCACATTGGAGTACCTTGTGCGCGGTTCTCTTTCCCGAATGGTGTCCTCTAGCCTTGAGAGAATGACAATGTGTGAGGACACTCTGGTATTCCTCCTGAGGAATACATCTTCGCCAGACACAATCCGCTCCTTTATAAAAAAGGAAACGATCGTCCCAATGGTATTTTCTCGAATACGACTTCAGTCGATCAATCATTCTCTTGGTCCAACCAAAGGAAACCTTCTTGGAAACAAGATAGTTCACGATGTTGGAATACCATGGGGTTGAATCAATAATGTAAACAGATTCATCTGGAAAAGTCTCTTTAATAGGTCCAGTGTTAGGATAATCATTTCGCTCAATTCGGGAAAGGTGATAAGCAACAACATTCTTTATTCCAGGTTTATCTTTGTTCTCCAAATTAAATTCCTGAATTAACAAGATCCATCTTAAAAGCCGTGCCTTGGCATCTTTCTTATCCATAAGATATCTTATTACCGTATGATCAGAGAAAATTGTCACCTTGGAGCCCAATATGTATGATCTAAATTTTTCAAGGGCCCAAAAAACCGCGAGCATTTCCTTTTCAGTTACCGTGTAATTTTTTTGCGCAGGGTCCAATACTTTGCTTGCATAGTGAATCGCATAAGGGATTCCATCCCGTATTTGTCCAAGCACAGCTCCGACAGGCAAATCCGATACATCAGTCATGATCTCAAAGGGAAGAGACCAGTCGGGAGCTTGTAATATCGACGATTCACATATTTTCTTTTTCAGGAGCTCGAAGGCCTCAAGACACTTGTGATTTACAATAAACTCGGTGTCTTTTCCTAAGAGCTCAGTCATGGGTGGGAGATCTTTGAAAAATCAGGAATAAACCTTCGATAAAATCCAACATGCCCTAGAAAAGACCTCACTGACTTGACATTGGTTGTTGGCTCAAGTTTCTTGATCACATTCACCTTGGCAGGATCGACCTCCATTCCCTTTTTTGGAGATGACAAGCCCCAACATGATACCCTCAGTCACCATAAAATGACTCTTCTCCCAGGAGAGTACCAAATTAACCTCCCTGCATCTCTTGAGGACACGGTCCAGGTGCGCTAAACATGTATAAAATGAATCACCATGAACCGAGAAGTCATCCATGAAGATTTCCAGGAAATCACCAACCATTTTGGCAATTACGGCAATCATGCACAGCTGAAATGTGCCTAGGGCATTACAAAGCCTGAATGGCATGCGCTAGAATGCGTAGGTACCGAAGGGACATGTGAATGTGGTATTTTCCGGATCCTTGGGAGTGATAGCGATTTGATTGTAGCCAGAGTACCCATCAAGAAAATAGAAGAATGCTTTCCCTACAAGTCTCTCCAAGATTTGATCAATAAATGGCAGTGAAAAGTAATCTTTCTTGGTCGCAGCATTCAGGCGCCTGTAATCGACACAGACACGCCACGACATGGGCACTCAGGTCACGATCTCTACCGCTTCCTCATTGGTGACCATCTGGATTCCCGACTTCTTCAGGACGACATGAAGGGGAGCCACCCACTTGGAGTCAGAAATGGGGTCTATAAAACCTACTTTGCACCATTTCTGTATCTCTTTCTTAACCACTTCCCGAAGATTGGGGTTTAATCTTCTCTGAAATTCATGGAAAGGCCTTACATTATCCTCAACATAAATTTGGTGCGAGCAGAGAGCGGGGTTTATTCCTACGAGATCCGACATAGTCCAACCGATGGCTTTTCGATTTCGCTCAAGGACTTCGAGTAATCTAGATTCCTGATCCATGGTTAATGATGAGCTAATGATCATAAGGAATTGTTCTTTGGGTCCATTTAGAAATGCATACTTCAGTGTGGGAGGCAGTACTTTCAGCTCTGGAAAATCTGAATCATCAATTAAATCTGGCTGAATGATCTTTGCATCTGACTCAGTGTCAGATGGTGGTGAATCACTCTGTGATGTGCTGGCTACCAATTCCGAAGAAAGGTGAGTCGGATCGCTAAAGTAATATGGTAATTCGTCCAAAGCTACGTACGACTCGTCATCGATATCTCTTGATTATCCCGAGAGGATGAGATCGACAAATCCAAAAGGATTTCTGTGTCATCAAGGTTATAAGTATCTGGGTGTCTAGATAGGTTTGGCAACATCTCGTAAATTGTATTGTGCATTGTTTCTTCTTCTGTTGTGGTACATTCAATATGACTGTCTGGCAGTTGGTTCCACGGTCCAGTAGTGATGATAAGATTGCATTCCAAGGTTTCAACATATTCAGTGGTGGATTCGGAGTCTAGTCTTTGCCACTTTGTTTGTTTCATCTCTAAGTCCACTTCTCCGCCTGGAGAGCAGAACTTCATCATTCCGGTGCTGTAATTGAATACAGCTTTGGCGGTTCTTAAGAATGGTCTTTCAAGAATGATTTGCGATTCCTTCCAATGGTTCGGGGTCTCCATATCAAGGAAAGTGAAGTCCACTTTGTATTCCGTACCCTCAACCATGATGATAACATTTTTCACTTCTCCCTTAGGTCTTTTAGTGGATTTATCAGCAAATTGGAGCAAAGTTAATGATTTCTGGAGTGGACCTAACTCGAATATGTAATATAAGGCTAAGGGTAGAAGATTGATGGAAGAACCATTGTCGAGAAGTGTGCGTGCGAATGCAATGTCGCCAATGTGACTCTCCAAATAATGAGAACCCAGATCCCTTTTCTTTCTTGGTAAATGCTGATTTTTGACACATTTGGTAGTGGCAACTGTCAGGATATGAGTCTCCACAAATTGATTTGTTTTCTTTGTACGAGTCCTGGTAGGAGTGCATTTCATCTTCAAGTACTTCTGAAATGCTAGATTACTGGCCACATACTAATCAAAGGGTACTTTGACTGTGATATTTTGTTGGCAGAACCTTTCCATCACTAGGTCATCCTGAATGTTTTTCTTTTGTTTTCCTTTCTTAAGAGCATGGGGGAAAGGAATGGGAGCGTTTGGGAAAGGAGAACGAGAGCCAGAATCATAAATAAGAGTATCTTTATTAGAATTGGAGTTCTTATTACAATCATAAGTTTTCTGATAATAATCAAAATCATGTTGCTGAAATGGTGACAAAGGTATTTTTTGCAGCACTTAGAGGTTCAAGGTCCTCTGCAGACTCCATAGATGCTTTTCCTTTATCTCGTGCTGGGATCTTCAGGCGTCCTTCTTCTTCATCCTCTCAGAAGCATCCTCCGGTTGATCTTCTGAGTCTTCGTGCTCCAATTCCCGTGCTCGGTCAGGTACGACCACGGTCCTTCCGCTCCTGAGTGACATGGCGTTGATATTGTCAAACAAAAGGATCTCATGTTCAGATGTGGAAAAATCTGAATAGTATACCTGGCCATTGTGTTGAGATTATTGCGATTTGTTCAGGCTATTGGGGTTAGCTTGAACTTGGATGGGAATGGTTGTAGCCGGGGCTGTCTGTTCATCCTTCCAACGGGATAAGCGATTAACATCAACCCGTAAATCGTGCAGCACATTTCGAAAGTTACGAATTTCTTCAAGCATTTACCTCTGAATATCTACCGGTTCTTCTAGAGGGTTGGATGGTTGAGCAGATTGTTTAGGAGCTTGATATTGTTGACGGTATTGTTGAGGTTGGTTCTGGCGATTGTAGGGATGCTGCTGTTTCAGATGCTGGAAAGATGCAGTGTTCTAAGTGCGCTGTGGAGCTGGAGGAAATGCGGCATTATAGAAAGTGGGAAGACGTTGATTTTGCTGACGGTGCCCCATATTACCCTGTCGGGTAGTGTCCTGTGTGTACCAAATACCGTTTACTTTGAATGTCAGAGGTGGGGATTCTTTGACTGTCTCGGCATGTGGAGGTGGCTGCTGGGAAGGTTGGGCATAGGAGTGGTCCTGAGCCCATGGTTGCTACTGTTCTGATCCTGGCTGCTCTTGGACATGATGCACATGATAGATCGGGGTCGTAGGTGCAGTGGGTATCCCTATCTTAGATATCTTCTCAGTTACTCCTCTATTTGCTTTGGAAATTGGGAGATCCTGTTGTCGATGTCGTTCATCCTCTTATGAATTTGATCCACAACTGTTAATTTATCGGCAATGATGTTCATGTTTGGAATAAAATCGTCTGCTATCCCTGCGACAGTTTGCTTTCCTCCTTTGGCTTGAAAGGTATTGAGGGAATCAGTGTAAGCTCTATTGGCAATTTGTGAATGGCTTGTCTCCGCCATCTGCTCCAGTATTTTCCAGACGGTTTCAGCTCCTCGGGATGTGTAATTGCCTCCGCAGGCAGCGCTGACTAAACCCTCAGTCTCGTAGTTGAGGCCAGAGTAGAGTGACTGAACTAGGATGTTATTATCCAGGTCATGGCAGGGGCATTTCTGCAGCAGATCTTTGAATCTATCCCATGCATCACAAAGTGGTTCATTAGGCAGCTGAGAGAAACTGGTGATGCGAGTCCTCATTTGATTGGTCCGACTTAGAGGGTAAAATTTCTTCAAGAATAGGTTTTTGAACCTATCATAAGTAGTCACAGTCACTCCAAAGTTTTTCACCCAGTAATCTGCCTTCCCTTTCAAGGCGAAAGGTAGTGCAGTGAGACGAATGTAATCTTGGCTAACTTGCGGGTGCCTCTGATTAGAACATATCAGCTCCAAGTCTCGTAAAAATTCACATGGTTCTTCATTTGCATTACCATGGAATTGTGGTAATTGACTTAGGAAGTGTGGCTTCAGTTCATGGTGAACCTATGGCTGAGGTGGCTGCAAGTAATTTCTAACTCTGTATTGCCCAGGGTTGTATGCAGCTTCCATTGGTTCTTCTCCCTCAGCATTCAACTGTTCAAGCTGCTCTCTCAGTAAAAGTTGCTGCTGCTCAGATGCGGCTAGTCTCGCAAGAATCATTTGCATTGGATCTTCATTGAGTTCATTTTCATGATCTTTCTTGGAGGACATCTTGGGAGGCATCTTTTGTGAGTTCTTATCTTCTTCTTCACCTTCCGAATATAATGGATTTGAGTTAATAGAGTGGAAAGAATTTGAACAAGCATAATCGAGGTGAGAGTTGTCCTCGATATGTTTTGGTGAGAGAGAAACAGTGTGGGTTTGTCCTCCTTCCAGAAAGAAGAAGGAATTTTAGGAATAGAGTTCTCGGGAGAGGTGTCCCTGAACCCAAGGTGGTCCTGAGTAAGAGTGCCTCCAAACCTTTGAGACTGGAGAGTTTGTGGCGGTCAGAGAAGGGTTTACGGAGTCCGAACAAAAATTACCACAATCTTCCATTCTCGATTTTAAAAGATCAACAAGAGGTGTACAGTTCATGATCTAGGCACAAGTGTGCGGTATTCGATGATTAACTAAGTTCTACGCACAAATCAAACACAATACAAAGCTTTGTTTCACCAACTCACTCAGTGAAGGCCGTGAGAGTTCGGCCAATTATCTTGTTAGTTTTAATTGGTGAGAATTCAAATCTTGGAAGCCGTTTAAACGAGCTGTTAGGTGCCTGTATTTCTCGACCGACTGTCCCGAATTCTTACGACTAGTTGCACCTACTTTGAGCCAGTATGGGAGTAAGTAAGGACCATAGAACGGCTACCCTTTACTTGAGGACGGAGCCTTACGCAGTGTCCTCTAAACCACCCACTCTGCTAAGGACATCCGGATCGTTTACCGACTACCCGTAAATCCTAACTAAGAAGTAGCTAATCGCTTTTGGTAGAGTCAGTAGTCAGTATGAAAATCCTGGATTTGGCTCTATCCTAATGTGCGTCTCTCTCCTCGATGCAAGATAAAATCAAACAATGTTAGGGTTGCTCTCCCGCAAGAATTCTTGATTTTATGGGTTCTTAAGATCAGCTATATTTAGCAGTCCCAATTTTAAATAGGTGATCACTGAAGAATTAAGTGAGCATAATAATACACGTCTATCGTCCAGTCCTAATTTCCTTTAAAATTATGTGATAAAACAAGAGGGAGAAGTTCGGGAAAAGCTAATGCACGCGAAAACAATGATGTATGCTCAGTTAAAAGACTTACTGTGAATCCTCACAATCTCCATTTGGGATGCTAGACAGAAATTGAAAATTTATTCTAAATGAATGCAAGCCGATGAAAAACTGCACCTAGCAGAAAGTTCTATTAGCGGGGAAGAATTGAGTTGAATTTGGCTAAGTTGAACGATCTATGTGCGTCTCAATTAAGAGTGAAGTGTGGCTTAATCCTACGAGCACAATCAAAAATTAAAATGCTCTGAGAGTCGTATGTGCAGGTCTATCATAATCTCCACTCAATTCGGGCCCCACCCTCACCGGAGAGTGAAACAGGCCACGACACACCACATATAAAGTTCAAGGTCTTTTTACGCACGCGAGAGTCCAAACGGACACCGCTGTAAATGAGCAATTAATTACAGAACTAAAATTGCAGAAATAAAAATCTAGACTCTATGCTCTCTCACGACTCGACTCGATCTTAAATTAATTGCGGCTTTTTTGGATGTCGGTGAAGATGCTTCGGTTCCTTGAAAACCGCTCCATGTATGTCGGGTATCTCGCGAGAAAAATAAGAGAGAAGATGTAAGAGAGTGACTAAAAACAATAAAAAATAAAATAAGAAAAATAAATGCTGAAAAATAAATGCAGGAAATAAAATGGAATTTACAATGAAAAATTCGGGGGTCAGACTACCCGAATGCGGAAATCCAAACAAGAAATTTCAAAAACAAAACTAAGCCGTTTGCCTCCCCGGTAACGGTGCCATCTACCGAGTCCGAAAATCTGCTTGTTAAGAAGATGTATTTATCGTCGTGCATAAAAATATGATTTTGTCTTTGCTACGTTGTAGGCGGTAATCAAAATCGGTCAAGAAAATAACCACACAAAATATTCGTTAATTTCAAGCAATGTGGTTTTATGTTTATTTCATTTGGACACGTCCTAAGGTCGAACACAAGGAGGCAAAGGAACAACATAGAATTATGTCTATCAATGTTCATACACGGTTTTCGAGGCGGTCTTTTTTTGTTATTTTTAATGCAATAAAGGGTGGAAAATGCAAATTCGGCCTATTTTAGGGACTAAAATGTATATATCGATCAAACGATGTCCGAAAAATACGAAACTTGGCCAAGACGATGATTATGACAAAATGAATGCACTATAATTTTTTTGGAATTTTTGGATGCAATATGATTTTTTTGGAATTTTTAAATGTAAACAAAATGAATTTCAATATTTAATTATAATAAATATTAAACCTAATTATTTTCAAGGAATAAAATTATCTAAGATCTATTACTAGGTAATTGACCTCAGAAAAATCCTAAACCTCGAAAATACTGGTTCCAATACCTATTAAAAATCAAACACTGAAATATGCAAAATGATTTTTACAGAAAAAATTATGCATGAAAATGCAACTCTTTTTGGGCAAGATGTTAAGCACAATTAATTCTACAATATGTGATTTTTCGGGAATTTTTAGAACAACAGTTAATCAATAGCAAATTTAAGAGCATAAAATGGACAAAGTTTGCAATTTTCCACAAAATAATTAATTATTAATTAATCACTACTCACAAAAATTTCCAAAATATGTCAAACACGAGAGAATTAATGGAAAAACATCAGGCTATTTCTAGATAATTAAATAAAGTCATGTAGAGGTCCAAAATGACTGGGGAACACATGGGTATAAATGCAATAAATAATAAAATAAATAAAATGCAGAGGGGGACCTAGGTGAAAATACCAGTGCTGGTGGGGGTTGCGTTGCAAAATCTCCAGAGGGCACGTGTGTGTCACGTGCCCCTTTGGTCGGCTGGGGCTGTATGCAGATGACTGAGTCTCCAGGGGCTTCCGCATAATATTCCCACACAACACGTGATATGCGCGTGTTGTGACAGGCTCGGGTGAGACGAGGCTTGGTGCTCCACGTGTCGAGGTCGTGCGCTTCGGGCAGCCCGAGGCTAGAGGTCTGGAAAGTGGTTCGGAGCGAGGTTCGGGAAGATCTGGACCACCGATGAAATTCGATCCAACGCTCTGGATGGCTGGCGTATGGACGATCAAGATTGGAGTATCTTCATAATCGGACGTCAGGCGTTTGGCCAACACACGGCCAGCGGTCGTCGGTGGAACAGCGGTTGGCAGAGGATCTAGAGCCTTTCGCGGAGGAGGCCTCAACCCCAGCGGTTGCGGATGGTGCCGAAGATGATGCGACGGGGGTTAAGCGAGCTCCTAGAGGTCGACCTGGTGGTGCGATTGGAGCTGGAAGATCCTGGCATCAAAGTCGTCGGAGGAGCGTGGCGTAGTTGGTGAAGTCCAAGCGGTGGTGGTGATAGTCGTAGACGATGAAGATCCTGGTGGTAAAGTCGATGGTTAGCATGGACGTAGGCAGTGGCGTTGATGATGAACAATGAAGGTCGAAGACCGCAGATGGCAGAGGTAGTCGACGACGAGGATGGATGTAGTCAGAGATGACAATCGGAAGGTGGAGATTCGTGGTTTTTAGGAGATGGAGAGATGAGGCGGAGGAAGGAGAATATGCCTGGAGGAGGGCTCGACGGCGGTAAGCCGGAGCAGAGCAGCTGCTTGGGCTTGCTGCGACGAGGAGCTTGGGCCCTCGGATCATGCCGTAGTTTGGTCTGTCACTACCGGAAGGGATTGAATGGCGTATGAATGTTTCTGGAGGGCGGCGTGGCTTTTATAGGGTCTGGAGGCTGCCGGAGATGGAAGGAGATCAGGGGCGATTTGTCTAATCACACGAGATCGACGATTGGAGATCGTGATTGGACAAGAAGAGGCGATTTCGCGGGAGTTCTGAAGGATTCGATGGAGGATCTGAGATGAGGTTCGATGATGAAGGTGGTCGGCGGAGATCTCGGGCAGCGGTGATTGGCGGAGGCCAGAATGGGAAAGGGAGCCAAGGAGGACGATGACCCATGGCCATTCGATCGGCCGAGATCGGGTGGCCAGATGGGTGCCACGTGGCGGCGGATGATGAAGGGTCGAGCGGCACGCGAGTGGCACGTGCCTGGGTGGCACGTGCAGGCATTATTTTTTTATTTTTTTTAAATTTTTCTACGAATATATAAAAAGGTCGAAAATGGCTGACACGTGGCGGCCCCAGGGGCGGCCACGTGTCGGCACCAGAAAAATCCACAAATAAACATTTTGTAAAATAAAAAATAAATAGCAAATTGCCTCGAATCGAAAAAGTTTCTTCACAAAAATTGCTCATCTCGATGAGATCTACAACTTTAATAGAAACATCAAAACCAAAATCGATCAATTGTACAAAGTGATATTTTTGGGGTATCCCATGCACATTGAATACCTTGATTTTTGGGTTTTGTAATTTTTTTATCTTTTTTAAACCAGATAAAAATACGAAAAAAATATAGTAAAATAAAAAATAAATAGTTACATGTTAATCTAATTTTTCGGATTTTTATTAATTAAGAAAGAGGAGAAATAAAATAAAATGTGAAAAAGACTCATTTTGTACATTTGGTTAGTGAAGACCTGGACTCAATTTGTTTCTTTGATTTCAAGCTCAATTTGGAATTGATTTTTGTGCATTTTAATAAAACTTTTATCAAAGAAGACAAATAAAAAAGAAATGAACTAAAATAGGTTAATTATGTACATAAAATAATAGGTCAAAAACCGCTAAAATACAAAATGTACAAAAGAGGCCCAAAACCCAACTTTCACATATGAGCTCTCATTCACTTGAACTTGGTCTTGTTTTGAAGGTAGTTGAATGTATATTATTTAAAAAGTGAGTAGGATTAAAATGGACACTGGATGGAGAAGATATGAGGTTTTTAGTATGGAAATCCTGAAACTAGGGTTTGGGTTTTTGGTCCACTTATTTGGGTTAGTTATTTTTCTGTATTTTTCATTTATTCTTGTTAGTGATATGTACACAGTGGAGGTGGTTTTGGGTCATTAGGAGTTAGCATGAATGAGTTAAAAATCTGGGAAGTTAGGCTATTTACAGGTCAATTTTGGCTTCGATTTTTGGGTTCCTATTTTGTGCAGAAATTAGTGTTAAAATGCAATTCTTATGAAAACATGCATGAATGTTAATTATGCAGAATAGATGCAGATATGTTGTTGATTTTGAGGGATTTGAGCTTAATAAATGAGATTTAGAGTGATGAATCTGAGATTCCTCAATGTAGTATACGCATTGGACTGCCGGTGGCTGTTGGCTCGGCTGAGGCTGATGTGGCGGTGATGGATCGTCCTTCTTATCATCTGGAGAATCTGGAGATGATGTTGACATCTGAACAGAATTGATGGTGACCACCAGCAGTTCCAACTACTTTGTGATCTGGTCCAGCTTATCGAGATTCTGTGTCCTCTTCTCGATCACAGCAAGTTTCTCAAGGTACTGTGATCGCTTTTCAATGATATCAACCTTCGAGAGATGGCCCTCAATAATGCTAAGGTTGGAGCTCTCATCTCTCTCCGCCTCAGGAGACGCTGCCATGTGCACTTATTCTGGAGGATTTGGGGCTGCTTCTGGTATACCTTGGATGAAGAGAGGGAAGCCTCTCCTTCGGCAATTTCCTCAAAGATCTACCATACGATGTATTCATCCTTGTTAAAATGTGAGCCCCCACATGCTGCGTCAATGATAATTTGACTCTCTACGTTCAGGGCCCCAAAGAAGGATTGGACCAAGCTGGTCCTTTGAATTTCAGATGGGGGAATTTCTCCTATAGATCGATGAATATCTCACAGGCTCCATGAATGGATTTGTGGGAAATACCCAAGTCGTCACGACCTTCCCCAGATGGTTGACCCAGTAAAGGTCCTTATCTTGTAGACTGAAGGGAAATGCCATCATCTTCACTACGTCCAATGGTACATTGAGGTAGTGGGTCGTACAATAGATGCATGAAAATTGCAGGATATGAATGTAAGGCTCTTCATTAGTATTCCCATAGAAAGCGGGAAGAAGAAGAAGAGACATGAACTGAGGCTTTATCTCAAAGTGAGCATGCATCGGTGGGATGCGGATCCACTCGGTCATCTGGCTGTCTCTACGGTTGTATGTTTCCTTCAATGTGGGTTTTGTTCTTCCTTGTTCAGACTCTTCCTCATCGGGATTATCACGGGGTCCACCACCTCCTCCTCCTTGTCTGCGTCCTCCTCCTTATGGTCTATTCATAACATCATTCAGCATTTATTGGAATGCAGTCTGTGCTAGGGCCTGCACTGTCAGCTGTTGCTAGATAGCCTAGATAGATGCTAACAACTGTGTATTGACTTAGTTCGGATCCGGCATCTGTCCTTGCTCTAGTTGAGGGGGTTGTTGACCCTTGCCCTTTCCTTGAGGAGCCATCTCATGGTCTGAATCTGAGGAGATGAATTTTGGATTGGGATCTAGGGCTTGGTCAGGATTCTATCTGCAAGATGAGAGAATCCCAATCAGACCACTTGTAATTGAATCCCGACTGTCATGATGAATTGGAATCAAGGTCAATTCCAGAGTGCTGTGAATGAAAAAGGATATGGACTGTGATCGACATTCATTCACAAAGGTGAAAGTGGGACAAGAGTGGTACCGGTTTATTGTGTGGTTACATGGAAGGGTAGAAGAGAGGAGTCTAGAGATCAACCCGCATGGTTCGGATCGGGTTCTCGGGAATCGCCTCGAATTGTTAGTGAGATCGGGTCCATGGAATCGATGTAGGCATCGTCGGGGTACCGACTAAACCATTTATGGAACGACGTCGCGAAGCAAGAGGAGGGTAGATGTAGGAAGAAGGATACAATAATCAACGAGGAAAAAATGGGAATGTAAAATAGTAGAAAGGCTCAAACTGAGCGGGGGTCAAAAGGAGAAACACATGATAAAATTTGCGCAAACGTGTGGGACATGATGTTTGAACCTTAATCTAGATCCATACATACACAATAGAAAATTGGGTTCACCAACTCACGCCTAGTGAAGTCGTAAAGGTCTGGCTACTTATTATCTTTTCAGTTTTAGAGTTGTTATTTCAGGCATATCTTATAACAAGTGCTTAGCATGCTAACCCTATAGGAGAGAGAGTACTGCCAGAAAAGCATCTCGTACTTGTCCTCCTCCTTTGTAACCTTTAGTCTGCACTTTTTGAGGTCCTTATAGCCCTTCTTGGATCCCTACTCAGCCAAAGAAATAGAGAGATGAAGCCGATAGAAACCAACACTTCAGTTCTCGCTCGGAATAGAATCAACCTGAGTGTGCAAGAACCTACTTGGACAGAAACCGATGAGACAAACACCCCCGTGAAGGCATGGCCTATGCTCAGTACTTCAGACCTATGTCGATGTTCCACACAAGACGGGAACACCATCGTTGACAAGGCCCTACTTGGTTACGTACGATAGAAGCGCCAATACTTCGGAAATCCAGGCGATACACAAGGTAGTTGCAGACTGGGATTTAGGCTCTATTCCTTAGTGGGACGTGCCTCGCTCATGGGAGGAGTTTTTGTCCCCTCCGAAGGTACCTGAAAATAATGAGGGCATTATGGATAAAAGACAATGATGGTCCATTATGACTTTTAATTAAGTTCAAAGTTTATTTAGTAGTCCCCTTGTTTTAATTTTTTTGAGTTTTCAGTTTTTTTGAGTATGTTTTCATACAAGCACCTAACATTTTTGTAAATTTCCATTTAAGTCCTAGGTGCTCAAAATCAGAGGGAGATAGCGAAAAAGCCATGCAAGTCGATTCAATGATGGAAATCTCACCATTGAACCTAATGATGCATGCTGAGTTAGAGGAGTTACAATGCATCCCAGTTTTCTCCATGCATTATGCAAAATAGAATTTTTAAACCTATCTATATGGCGGTGTGCAATCGACAAAATCGCCCTAAACAATAGCTGATATTAATCGTGAACCAGTAGTTAGTTATTTTGAAACGAGACCAAGGTCCTGTCTCTGATGCCGATCGGTACCTGCCACGACGGGTCCTGCATGCGTTGTTTATGACCTCTAGTGACACGCGGTCTCAGATATGAATGACTAACATTATTAATTTGACTAGATCCATTCGTAAGATACTATAGGAACATGCATTCTTATTAATGTTTTGACCTAGTTACCGAATCAAGCAACCTACGTCTAGGGGCTCCATGCACACTAAGCAAATGAAAAAGAAGGCGGAAAACTCAAAACGGTGGGAAACAAATAAAAGAAGGCGAGAAAACACGAAAAACTATGATGAGGCCCTCAGGAGAACATACACCAATGCACTGGACCTCGTTGTGAAGAGTAGAGTCCAAATATATACATGCCAAAATTGTCTCTCTCCATGATAAATTACATTTTTTAAATCCAAGCTAATTTCTTCTATTTGCTTCATTAGTGCTCTCTTCAGCTGGTCACAGAGACAAGACTAGCCTCATCCAAGCTTGGTTGCATCGGCCTCCTAGGAAGTCGTCCTCATGTGGCGGGCCCTCGCATCAAAGTTGCAACAAGATTGCATTAGCATAGATAATCAAACTATTTCAACAGATCATGAAATATTTACAATAATAAATAAAGATTTAATTGAATAAAAAGGCATCAATGAATAATCATGACAAATAATCAATCAAATAAAGTACTATACAAAAATGACTTATAAAGGTAGGCTACACTCATTGCTCCCCGACAACGGCGACATCTGATAAACCCAATCATCGGTCGTATGTTCCACACAAGGTAGGAACACCATCGTCGAGGTAACCTACGAAGGCCTTGGATTTAATAAGCAATTAACCCATAATATACATAATTTAATTAATGGCAAAATGTGGCATTAAGATTTTATTTCTCTACAATAAAATGCATAGTGACTAAGCATGTAGAGGTCGAATCATAGAGAGCAATATAGGTAGACTATAGTTTTCTTTTATGCACAAACCAAGTCATCATTATGTATAGAACCTTTTTGTGGGTTTCTATTTTTTATATTTTTTTATTATTTTTTTATATTTTTTGTTTTTGATTTTTTTAATTTTTAAGTTTCTCTTTTCTATATAAACATCATAGTATGCATAATGCTATATATACACAATATATAGTAGTATATTTATAAATTCTAGTAAATATAGATATAATATAAAAAAATATTTTTTTAGGTTTTTTATATTTTTCTAATGTTTTTGTATTTTTCCAGAATTTTTATGCTATTTTTTTTAAAGTCAAAAATACCCAAAACAAGGTTTAAAATAAATACTGGAAATTAAATTGGAGATTAAAAAAATAAAATAGAGTAAAAAATTATCCAAATTGATTTTAATATAAAGATGATAATAAAAAAATTCAGAAAAATAAATATTTTTTGTTATTTTTTAAGAATTTTTTATATTTGTATAAAGGTTTTAGGGGTTTTTCTATTTTTTAGAGTTTTCTTTTATATTTTTTAGTGATTTTAATCTGAAGATCAAAAACACAAAAATAAACAACATATTTTTTTGGTATATTTCAAAAGTTTTTATAATTTTTATGTATTTTCTTTTGCAAATAGAAATGAAAATGCAAGTTTTTAATTTTTTATAAATATTAAAATGCCTCAAAATTGCAAAACCATAAAGATGGCATGAATCAATGCTTTGGGATATTATATCTATTTTTAGGGATTTTTTCTAATTTTGTAGATGCATGAAATAAATAGAGACAACAAAAGGAAAATGGAACACTAGCTGGGGTATTTCTGTAAATAAATAAAAGTGCAAAGGCCTGAGTGCAATTTTCATAGAAATTTATAATGTGCTCAAAAATTTAACGGACCGGATAGAAATAAGTAAAGCCGCTAGTGCTTCGCTGCAAAATTCCCAAAATCGCATGTGTGAACACGTGCGCCCTTGACGGGGGATTAAACGTCATTACTAAAACCCATGGTCTAGGTTGCAAATTTCACAAAAATAAACAACGTTCATTTCAATTTATTGGACTAAATAATAAATACAAACCCCCTAGGGGTGTTCCTGTAATTTTGCCAAATCACGTGGGATGGCAAGTGAGGTGACGTGGAATGGACCTATTTGTAATTACAAGAAGTTCAGGGTTCTAATTGCAAAGTGTCCAATTTTTTATAAACGTTAACTTTTATTTACAAGACTAAATAATAAAATACAAAAAGGAGGGGCGAGATATGCAATTTACCCCATAATAAGCGTGATCGGACGGCTAAAATTTCTGAACTTAAATACGTGGCGAGCATCCGATGGCTGGTACCGCTTCTTGGATCGACGGTGGTGATTAGATCATCCAAGACGGTCCGACGGTTGAAGCTTGGCGTCATCCAACGGTGAGGATCAAAACTGGACCTCCGTTCTTGATCCAACGGTGGAGCATTTTTGACAAAGAACAGAGAGTAAGGCTCGCTTCGGCAAGCTTCTTCCGATAAAATGACGTTGCTACGGCTTGCTTTGCTGCTCCATGGTGTCCACATAAATCCGTGGTGAGGTCCTCAGTGGGTTGGAGGTCTTAGGATGGTCAGAGGGTACCCGAAGCAACCCCACGATGTCGGGGAAGGTGAGGTACTCCGGTGAAGCTTCAACTCCCCTCCAGGGGTCGTTTTGGCATTTGGGACCTGCATAAGTGAGTTACTCACAGGTCGAGGACAAATTGCCTCGACCCAGTTAGGCGTGGAGTAGTGGCGAAGGATGGAGTGGACGGCGCTCTCCGGCGAACGAAGGAGCTTGGAGAGCGGATCTCCAGATCCACTAGGTATCTAGAGGAACGTGGATGCACGAGGCGATCAGAAGGCAATGAAGATCGAAATGGAGACGAAATGGGTGGTGGAGAAGCGAAGATGGCACGTAGAGGAGCTCCCCGGAGCTCAACTCCGGCAAAGTGTGGGAGGATCGATTAACGTTACTCTAATTAACTAAATCCTACACTAACAACAGGAAATTAAACCTACAATTAAAAGAAGCAAAATGAAAGGATAAAAGCGCAACTCTGATACCTGGGGAGTGCCCAGGGAGCAGGGTGGTCAGAGAACAACTGTGGGTGCACCTCCGTTCTCCTGGAGCTCAGTCTAGACACAAATCGACTTCCCCTGTCACGAGAAGACTAGCTGGATCCAAGACGAGGCCTCCTAGACTCGTGACGGTGACCAAAATTGAAAGGAGGAATAGAGGTTCTTATTTATAGAACATTTTAGGAACCCTAATTGACTAGGCGATTGAAGGAATGTCGGGCAATGTACATATTATACAATGATCTGGCATGAGTCATGATGATCCATGATTATTTTTGCTTAAGGAGTCAAAGGCGATGGATGGACAAATCAAGCGCAAAATATGGATGAAATCATGGGACTGGACAGTTCTGACAGGCCAGGAGGTCTGAAGGGACAATTGACCAGAGGTTAATCATCAAAGCCCTGCTATTGGTCCATGTAGGTACGCTACAGGAGAAAATAACAGGGTAATTAGATAATAATTAATTAAAAAGAATAAATGATTTTATTATTTTTCAAGTATAAAATATAAAAAGTTCATTATTTTATGTAGTATTTTATTATGATTTTTATTTATTTTTTGGCTTTATTTATTATTAGTTAATTTTTAATAGTGTATTTATAGGTATATTTGCTTTTTCTTTGTAAATTTTTATTTTGTATATTATTATTTTATTATTTTATTATTTTATTTTATATATTTATAACCTATTTTTATGAGTATAAATATATTTTTATTTTATTTTTATGACATTATTTCTATACTTAAATAAATAGATATGTATATTTGATAGGTATATTTATAGGTATATTACGTATGTTATATTCACACCTTTTTATTTGAATGTATTTTATTGGATTCTATTTTGGTTTTTATTTTTAATAGAATATGAATAATATTTACAATATTATAAAAATATAAAATGATAAAGAATTAAAGAATATATTTCCCTTTTATTTATATACATATATAACATAGCTATTTTGTCTATGTATTCTCATAGACTTATTTTACCTTTTCTTTTTGGTTTTATTTTAATTTTATTGTGCACATGTGTTATGAATAATATTTATAAAATTATAAAAATATGAATTGTAAAAATAATAAATAATGAATAAATTGAATATTTTAATCGGTTGAATATACAATGAGGGTCAAAAACCCAACTTTCACACAGTAACTCCAAAAAATATGAAACCACCACCATTAAATAGCTTGTGAAAAGTTATATACAATCAGAGTGATTTTGATATGTTTTGAGTTTTTATTTGAAAGATAGAGGTCTATGAAGTTGGATTTTTTGCATTTTATTGTGTATAAAACGAACACTGTGTATTATTTTTGTACAAACTCAATTTTGTAGTTTAATTTACATTATTATCTACAACTTTTATGTTCAGTGTTTCTTCATTTGATGAATAAATAATAATGAATAAAATAGGTGTCAAAACTGCTTAAATAATGAATAAAAGAATTGGGTTTTTATTGTCTTTTTGGTCCTTATCTCCCCCTACTTTATTCCTTGTCGACCACAACAACTCTTGACTTGGTCTTGGGGTTTAAGGTCATAAACTATTTTCAATATTTTATTCCTTTCATCTCTTTTCTATAATTTTAGCATTAGAAACCTTATTTTATACATAATAAATACAATAAATAATGAATGCTAATATGCATAAATCGATGCTATTTACATGCATTAGCTAGGGTTTTTAAGGTCAAAATGATATAATAAAGGTGATGAAATGGAGATTCATCAAGAGGTATCCAAACATTTTGAGAATGTGTTCTCTAACTGAAGTTCGTTCCTGCATTTTGCAGCGAATAATATCCTTCATAACATTATAACTCCGAGTGCAGTTGACATCATCGAACATGTCCTTGAGATTAATATTATATCATGGCAGGTCTCCATCTCCACATGTTGCTTCTGAAGCACATCGGAGTGATATCCTAAAATATAACACTGAGCCAATGTATGATTTTCATCATAATTTTCATCGAACTTCACTTCTCCCAGTGTCTTAGGGTTTGTATACTTGTTCTTGGGTAGTACATAAGAGATGTGATCCACAGTGAGAACAAGATCCAAATTTCAGATTCAATCCGAGTTATTTGGTTTGGTCAATTGGTCGACCTCCAAAAGCCTACTGAGTGGATTAATGGACTTCACTATCTGAAATTAAGAATGCACTATATTACAACATATAAATAACTATATATTCAATTGAAATTCTTTGATTAAGGATTTTTAATCAAATTAGTCTTGCTTGCATTCCCTTAATCATTTTCAAAGCAAGAGATATACTTACTGTTATATCTCTAGCAAGAATTGGGATATCCTTTTTACCTTTGTTACATCCAATAATATGAGGACCTGCAACTAGGATAAAATGGAGCGGGAACACATTCCCCCTTGAAAGTACAACATGCATTTCCCAATTTGGTCTTTAACAACAGTGCCCACCACGCCGATGGTGATGTCGACTCATTGTTAATTGAACCTGCCATCAACAGGAATAACACTAGCAATGCATAATATACTATCACCCCAATAATGTGAGGACCCGATATTGGGTAACTACACATACAACCTTACACTTTTGAGAAGCAAAGAACCCGATCCATGTATGCTTATTTGTAGCAGCTCTCACTTTAGACATGTGTGTCCTACATACAATCCATGGTGATGGAACCCTTCGCCTTGACGGGAGACCATGGATGTCTCTTATGTGATCCTCCTTATCATGTTCAAAATTTTAATTAATTATTATGAATCATATTCACATAATTAATTCTTCAAAGGGAAAATTAACTCCATCCATAATGGAGTACTTTAATTGAATTTAATTAATTTAATCATATTAAATCAATTATCAATCCAATTCAATCAACCAACAAACAATCTTGATTGTTACTTGAAAGATGATATAATCTCAAAATATGTATTATTCAAATTTTATTAATTAGAAAAACACACCATGATCTATTCAAGCATTATCCTTTACTTACCCGCTGTCAAGGTCGGTACACAAAGGATGTGGGATAGATCGCTCACGGAGCAACCTGCTACCCCAACGATCCCAAACAAGACACCATATTCACTTCACGTCAGGATAATGTGATTTGATCATTTTGTATTTGAGATAATATTCGATCTTTCAACCAAAGTTATACCACATTATATTTTTCAAAACAATTTTTATTAATATTATAAGGATATTTGCTAAACAAATCCCCAATCCTATTCAAGTAGCAATGGTTTGCATGTAGAGATTGTCCTACATCTATTGTAGGGTAAACTAGGGTTTTCATGAAACATTCATTCGATGGCCTATGAAGATTAATCGATTATTTTTATAATTATTAGGCATCACATTCAATCAAGGAAAATTCATAATTTCCATAATTTTCATTGAATTATAAACAAATAAATAAAGGGATTTGATAATGAAATCATCTTCCGACCCATATCCATAAATATGGAATATCTAGGGCAAACGTAGTCTGAATCACGTGAAATAAATTCGAGTGGTTAGCTGGTTTGATTCTCTATTTAATATACTTGTTTATTTTATATTTCATGACAGGAAAACAACATGTAAAAATAATTATATTACAGATCCGTTCATGCAAAATAATTTTTCATGGCGTGAACTCTTCGAATAATTTTCATGCACTTTTGGCACCAATTATAGGTTACTGCTTTTTGACATATTTTGAAATTCTAAATATATTTTATTAATAAATAAACACATCCAAACAATGCATAAATAGTAGGTTTATAATTAAGCAAAAAATCGATTTAAATCCTACTTCAATGCAAAAATAATTATTCCCGTACATCTGAAACATGAACATCGATCACCTAAGGCTTTGAATAATATCCAAAAACTCAAACAAGGCTCTGATACAACTTGAATGATATGGAAAGATCCTTAAGCGCATCACAGAAGCGAGAGGATCACATCATATGCGATCGAAGCGACTACTCGCACTAGTTACTCGATGCAGCGGAATTTAAAAACATTTTAAGTGATGAAACCACATGATCCAAGAACACTTCTCGAATCATTTCATTCAAACCACAAGTAAGATTTAGGATTATCTCTTGAAGCGTGGCTGCAATCAAGTCTCTAAAGCAAGAGACCTCCTGTCTCAAGTCCGATCCGATGGAGGATGCACTTGTGAGTGTGTTGATGACACATACTCCTCACAATCCGAGTTGATGATCCAAGCGGAGAATCTCCGGATCTTGTCCCATGAGATCCAATGACTTCTTCATGACCATGATGTATCGAAGGAGATGGAGATCCACAAGCAGACGAAGCGGTGATGATTCTCTCTAGGGTATAATGTAGACAACCACTTAGAGAGAGAGAGAGATGGGGTGTCTAATATGAGAATGAGAGAGAGAGAGTATTCAATTGTTGTGTCTAAAAAAACCAATTCTTGCCTCTTTATTTGTAGTATTTTGGGAGTCCATGGATCATAATCCATGTGAAACACAAAATCAATGGTTGAAATTGATTTGTGTTTCTATTCAATGGCCATGATTTTTTTGTAAAAATACAACAACAATTTATTTAGGTTAAATTAAATATATTGAATAATCAACATAATTTAAATTGAACTAGATCAATTAGGATAGAATGATTAGAAAGGAGACCACCCACCTTCCTAAAATAGGGGGGACGACCACCCTTGAGAATGAGTCAAAGGGTGGTCGTCCACCATCCATAAAAAGAAGGTGTAGGCCTTCTAATTTTGTGAGGTATAAAACATCACATAATCCTTCATATATATTTACAATAAATTTTGTTGTAAACTTATTCACAAAAAATAATTCCAAATTATTTTGTGAATATTGCAATCATGCCATAAATAAATGTTAATCATATCACAACCAAAAATAAGATGTAAATGTATTTCTAATTAATTTCCAATGTGAATACAATTCACATCAAGAATAAATTCATAGAAACTATTTACAATAAGCTCTCTCTGATATGTTATAAATCACATTTTATAATATGCATATAAATAATATGGATAGTGCTATCCACATTATTCATATCCTTGATAATTAAATCACATTTACTTATCTTGGATCATCATTCTCATGTATTTATATAATCGGAATCATATTCACATCATTCATGAAAATTAAATCGCATTTAATCAACAATATCTCAATGCTCAGATACATAATTCTTCAATGGAATTATTCTTGAACTCTTTCAAGAACAGTGTGCTTTCTCTGTGAATACTTGGACATAAGGACAGGGCAATTGTACGTTGAACGTATAGTGACTTAGATATTGAGATGTCATCTCAAAATCTAGATCACGGGGACCTCTCATAGATGCATGATTAAATCAAGGCCATAGATCTAATCTTCTCATTGCATCTGAATCTCATTCAGATCAACGTCCAACATTTGGACTAAGATCAGATCACTTCTCTAATTAGAGGAGTCACTAAAATCCAAACCTGATTCATCACTCCCTCAAAATGGAAGCGTCATGGTTATACAATCGTTAATGATCACATAACCCTCGGATATTCCTAAAAACTGTACATACTACATACTGGAAGACCTAGAATAAACCTGAAGATATACATCAATTTACACTATTGTCTTTAGGATGTTATCATTAAGTTTCTCATTCAGTCATTGGGAGTTGGAATTGACCATGTGCTTTCCAAAAGCATATATTATACCTACAAATTCTTGTCATGCTTTTAAAGAATGATGACCATTCATGGAATTTGATCGGTCCCAATACCCCGTGAGTGAGCTCATATCTTCTGGTACACAAGTGAACTTGTATGATACCATCTCGTCAGTGTATAGACCTTGATTAGACCATCAACCTATCGGTTTGCCAAATATACATACTTATACACATATGAATACATCTATCTCTAGTCTGAGGATGCATGTCTATATCATGGTAGCATACGACATCGAACTTGACTGTCTCAATTTCGCTATGTCAACTCTTTGACCTAACTTATCTGATACCCGTGAATATCTATTCCTTTGTAGAGGACCTGCGTCAAGAGATCGATCAGATATCAGCCAAAAGAGAAAGGACTACCATCTCCTACTCAGGGTGGAGATCATCTCTTAACAATCATTTGACGATGCTTGATAACTCCTCAGTCTATCTCTTTATATATTCATCCAAGCACCAACCTCTATGATTCAACAATATAATCAACAGATGTATGATCATCATGAAGGCCATCGTATATAACCCTAATTGTACTAAGGGTCCTTGTAGTGCATTCATTCATTTAATCTTAGACATGGAGAGAAAATAAAGAAATAACTTTTATTGATATATCAAACATTACAATAACATTTATTACAGGAACGGTTCGCCTCAGGCTCACATTGCTAACAACTACCCATGTTTCTCCCCATTGTCCCTACTACTCCAGTCCAACCCTCGTCTAACCAATTGATCAACGATGTAGACCCAACTATCTATTTCCTTGCACACAACTTGTCCCACTCTCTCTCTCTCTCTCTCTCTCTCTTCACCCATGGTCAATCCTAAGCGGTTGATGGGACGACCACATCCACATGGAGTTGAATCCTTTCCTTATGAAATACCTCATCATCGTGGAATTTCGCCTGAATACACCCTTGGTGTGAAAGCTCTGAGCCCCATTCTTCGTCATTGTGACAAAAAGAGTGAGTAAGAAAGATAGCCAAGACAGAACTACCTTGCAAGCGTAATCCTTGGCAGTCTGACCAAGTTGTAGCTACGTCTCCGAGCTACTCGAGATCAGCTGTTTGCCAAGGATTTGAGAGGCGATCTAGAGGCCCAAGCTCAACTCCACATGCTTGTTCCCATATTTTTAAGAAGTAAAAAAATTATTTTCTATGCATCATAGGAATGCGGAATAATTAGCAAACATTTTGCCAAAACAAAGTAAGTTCATCATATGAACTAGAAAATGTAGCACAATGATTTATGCATTTAGAAATTATAAATTCTAAGAAAATAAATTCGTTGATGGTTGGTTCAATATTAACGACGAGTCAACATCGCCTTAGGGGAAGTAGGCCCAGGTGTTAAAGACCGAATTGGGAAATGAGTGTTGAACTTGCAAGTCGGAATGAGTTCCCGCTTCTTTTTATTTGTGTTACAGTTTCTCATATTATTGGGATGTAACAAATGTAAGAAAGGAGATCCCACATCTTTCTTGAGATATAATGGTAAGTATGTCTCTTACTTTGAAAGTAAATAGGGGAATGAACTTTTAGAGTTGACAAGGCAAGACATCTTTTATATAAAAATCCCAAATTAAAGAAAAATATGTGTTTATGCAAACATTTCTTATTTCAGATAACCAACATTAAGCCCACTCAAAACTATACTCAATAATAACCAGTAGAATATCATGGATTGGATCCATGATCAAGATATTGTACATGTAGTTGGACACATAATGTTTGTTTTTGCAATGTGCAAGTTTCATCATAATAATGAGGATTGATAATTAAATAGACAATAGGACAACAACCCATGATTTTATGTCTCTATATTCTTGATCTCTCATCGAGTGTTCTTTAGAAGTATCATGTCGATGATAATCATAATTATAAAAAAAGGATTTTTACACCCATAATCTTGAGTAATTTTGCAATTACATTCATAACCCTGCATAATCGTGAATTACATCCAAGACCTCAAGTAGTCCTCATTTTTACATCCATAACCCTCCGTCAGTTTAGTTCAGTAACTCAACTAGATGAATGAATTAATCTAACCAAGTCATGATCTAACGACTGGGATCAATTAAAAGTAAAAAAAAGAAAAATATCTCATCCATTCTCTCGTTCCACCAGACCTTCCACATGCAGTCGCACAGGAGGAGCGAGGTCCCTTGGCTTCGATAGCAGGGAGGGAGGGGGCCACAAGAGGCTTCCGCATGAGGTGGGGGTCTTCGTTGGGGGCCACACAAGGGAAGAAGGGGTGGAACTTCGTCAGGGGTGCACAAGCAGGGAGCTCGCATGATGGGCTGGGACGCACAGTAAGGGCTTCGACAGAAGGGAGGGTGGGCTGCAGAGAGCTTCCGCCTCCGCCTTGTGCTTTTGCGAGGGTGGGGTGCGGGGGCCCTCTGCTTGCGGGGAACGAGAGTGGGGGTTGGGGCCTCTGCATGCAGGGAACGGGAGCAGGGGTTGAGGCCACTGCGCAGGGGGGGGGTCTTGCAGCCGGGGGCGGGGTCCTCTGTGTGCGGGGAATGAGAGCAGGGGCAGGGGCCTCTACACAGGGGGGGGGGTCTTGCAGCTGGGGGAGGGGACAGGGTCCTCTGCATGCGGGGAACGGGAGCGGGGGGCAGGGCCTCTGCGCGCGGGGGGGTCTTGCAGTACTTCGTCGCATGGAGCTTCCACGCGTCAAGCACAGGTGGGGGTGGGGGAGGGGGAGTGTGGCTCGTCGGATGTGCTTTCGCCTAGCAGGGGTGATAGGGGCCTTTGCGCGGGGGAACGAGACCCAGGGAACCAGGGCCTCTGCGCGGTGGGGGTGGGGACGGGGGGCTGCAGGTTGGGGAGGGGGCATGGGCTAGCAAACAGGGGCCTCGATGAGGCATTGCACGAGGAAACGGGAGTGGTGGAGGGGACCTTCGACGAGGGGAGGAAGAGGTAGTCCTGGGATGAAGGAGAGGAGGTCAGAGGAATAGAGGAGGAGGTGCTAGAGGATGAAGGTGGGGAGGAGGTCAGGGGAGGGAGCCGTCTTGAGGAAGGAGAGAATGGCATTATTTATAAATAACTATAATATAAAGGGTAAAAAATAAAAAACTTGACGGATACCATCATCTTTAATGGAAAATTAGAGGGAAGTTAACACAGGGTTATGCGTGTAAGAGTTAACTACTATTCAAGGTTCTATATTTAATCGACGATTATGCAGGGTTATGAATGTAATTGCGAAATTACTGAGGGTTATGGATGTAAAAATCCCTAAAAAAACTTATAAAACCTAAGAAGATGTTTTGGCATACATATTGCTCTCGACATTTAATCATGAATGACATAGTTCGCTACATTATGTAGAATGGTGGCTCGATAACAGATGATGTACTCAAAATGTTTGAGTACCTACCTGAACCAAAGACATTAAGACTTAAGATGGATGTAGATATGATGAGTGTCATCATTCTAGTACTTAGTCTCTAGTCTTTCATGAAACTTCACAATATTCTTATTGTATGAATTAAATGAAGCATGTATAAATGTTGAAATGCTCTTATATTGAAATCTTTTGAGTTCGACATAAGTGATCCTTTGTCTTAAGCAATGGTTGCTTATAGATTGAGGAAGCGCAGTGGAAGCATGGGTCTGACCCAACTAAGAAGGAAAGTCAAAGAGTTGACTGTACTTCTGTGACTTCCATGCATATGACATCTTAGGAGTTGGATGAATGCCAATATTGCATCAAGCCAATGTACTAATAGTATGACTATCTAGACTATCTAACATCCTTAGAAAAGGTCTCAGATACTGCATCAGAATATTATATATGTACATATCATCATTGAAATTGACTTGCTTATTATATAAGATCAAAGTCTAATAATTATATCTCACTCTTCTAATAACACTTGCAATTTGTTGCATATGCTTTAGAAGACTAGAAAATTTGATCTTATGGTTTAATAGTCATCCACATGGATGTTGATGCAATTGTTGTAACGATCTTCATTTGATAGATAGACAACATATTTTCAATGGGAGAGCCCTTAATCTTAGACAATGTCTCTATGACCTAGATATTAGAATACATTGATTGTTTATTTCTAAATGTTGGAAATAAACATGCATTCTGAAATAGACCTATCATAAAGAGTTATGATGTATATATTTCAGATAGTAATCTAACATCTAAAGGACTCCACCTAATTAGAAAATTAATGAAGTTGATTAACATTTCTAAATGCTGAAAATTAAACCTTAGAAGATCAATAGGAGGATGAAGATCATTTGACAATGAGCCGGCATCAAGCCTTGGACATATGTCTGTTGATGAGATCAATAGACTAGTAAGAGATGAAACTTTAGAATTTCTGAAATTTCAAATCTTACATACTTGTGAATATTGTAATAAAAGTAAAAATGTATGATGCACCCTTCTTTGAGAATGGTGTTAGATGCCAAGGTGTTCAAGATCTCATACATATTGATGTATGTGGATCATCAATATTATAATAAACATTAATGATATGTGATATATATTAACAATTTTAGTGATATGATTTCTTCCTTGCACCTTAGAAATCTTTGTAATGTTCAAAGATTTCACAATTTTGATTTAGAACCAAAGTTTGAAGGAAGATGAAATGAATTTGATCTAACCTATGTAACCAATACCTAATAGATGAATTCAAGAAACAACATATGGATAAAGGAATATCATTTCTATCTCACTCCTCCTAATACACCTAAACTCAATAGAGTTGTAGGTGGATACACTTGGATCATGTGTAACACGATTTAAACAATGATGAATATTAATATAATTGCCTTTTAGTTTCCAGGTATATATGTAGTCGAGACTACAATATATATCCTTAATAAGATTCCATGCAAATCAAAATCCAAAAACCCTCATAAGATGTGGTTTGGAACTAGCCTAGTGTTGGACACTTGAGGATTTAGGGTTGCTTGGTCTATAACCATGTCATGGATGCAAGTAAGATGGAATCTAGCACCAGAGAGTGCTGCTTCAATAGGAAAATAAAGCATGTTACTAGATACCTACTTTATGACCTTGATATTCTTAAAAGATTTCATCTCTGCGGATATGGTTCTTATAGGAAGACACTCTTGAGAATCAAGATGAAAATGAAGCAAAGAAACTCATAGAATATTTAGAAGATAATGAGTAGCCTGAAATCGTAAACTAAAAGGACAATTGAAGATGAAACATTCGTACCTCTTAAAATTAGTTTGAGGATGGATTCCATGTGTCAGATAAGTCTCACAATGATCTGACTTCATATGATGAATCTTCTGAGGATCATGACATGGAGAGATGGATGTCAGCAATAAAGTTTGAAGTATACTTCATATACACATGTTGTATATGGACCCTCAAGGATTCACTATAAAGGTAAAACCTGCTAGGTGTAAATGGATCTTCAAGATAAAGAGAGTACTTGATGAGAAGGTAGAGACCTTCGAATCATAGCTCGTATCCACAGATACACACGAAGAGAAGACATCGCTTGCGATGAGACATGCTCTTCAGTGACCATTCCTAAATCCATCAAAACATTGCTAACTATAGCTACACAACTTGACTATGACATCTAAATGATGGAAGTCAAGATTGCATTCCTCTATAAATACCTCACAGAGGACATTCATATGAAGTAGCCCCGAGGTTTCATAGTTGAGGAAGGCAAGATGTGCAAGCTAAAGGAACTCCATCTATGGACTCGAATAAGATTCTTGTAGTTGGAAGAGTAGATTTGATGAAATTCTAAATGTTACGATTTCATATAGAATCTTGATGAACCATGTGATGCTTAGTAGGAGTGCCATTGTATTCATCATGATAGATGTAAATAAAATACTAAATATTTGGAATGATATAAGGATGAGAACAATGAGTATTTTATGATTTGTTAGTTCTATAACATGAGCTATGATCTCAAGAATGCTTCTTATATTTTAGTTCTGAACTTGTTCAGAAACAAAGAGAAAAGGACATTGGAACTGTCACATTAGTGGTACACCTTTGACTTATTCCATTTTTGGAAAACCCCAAGGAATGCTTCCTTCCCTTTATATATGGTACTAACCTACCTGAAGGGATAACACCTCAAAGAGTTGAGGAAGTGAATGTTAAAACTGCTTGCCCTTATGCATCAGTTATGAGAAGGCTGGTGTATACTAGATGTGTACAAAATTTAGATGCCTGCCATGCAGTGGGAGTAATAACATGTTACTAATCCTACTATGGAGATAAAACACTTTTTTGTGGTAATAAAAACACCTTCAATGAGGACAAGACTTTTGACATAGTGATCTTAAAGTCTTATCTTCAAGAACTTAAGATGCATAGATAGTAATCTAAAAGATCTTAACTGCAGATGCCTTATAAGATTTAAAACTGGGTCTTAGTCTTGGGAGATAGAGATATCTGGGAATGAGGTATTTTTTTATAAGTATAATAGAAATTATATACTAATTATAACGATTATTGAATTGTAGTGTTAAAGACAATATAAATGCTTTAACAAGATTGAGTTTTGGTTGCATGTGATGCAACATTCGTGTTGGATGTGAGCATTGTTACTAGGAGATATGCAAGTACCGTAAAAGAACTTAGCGTCGTCTCTGGAGAATAGAGTGACTAGTCAGCTTACTAAGCTATTTTTTTTGAATAGATTATGATTATCCCATGAGTATGGGCTTAAAGATTAGCCCATTAATGTCTCTTTGGGCTAGTGGGAGATTGTTGGACATGCCAGCCCACAACGAGCCATTATGCAATAAATGTTATTTAAAATACATTCCCTTATATGAAATGAAGAATAATTAATTTACATAATAGGCCCCTTAGTAAAATTAGGGTTATTTACCATGTCCATCTTAATGATCATACAATTGTTGATTCAAATGTTGAATCATAAAGGTTGGTGCTTGGATGATATCTAAAGAGTTAGTTAGAGGACTCATCAAGAACCGTCAAATGATTGTTAAGAGAGGATCTCCAACCAAAGGAGGATATGACAATATTTTCTCTAAAGGTTGATATTTAACCAACCTCATAATGCTGGTCCTCTACATTACAATAGAGATTCAGAGATGTTAGATAAGTTAGGTCAAATAGTTGACTTAATGAGATTGAGATAACCAAGTCTTATGATGTATACTGTTAGTATATAGGCATGCTTCATCTGACCAGAGACAGATATGTTACTATGTGTTTAAGTATGTACATTAGGGAGACACATAGGTTAATGATCTAATCAAGGTCTATACACTGGAAAGATGGTTTGCATAGAAGGGAATATGAGTAATACGATCTATCAAAGGCATCATACATGTTCGTTATTGAAACGGAAGAAATGACCTCACCCATGAGATTGGGATCAAATTACGTGCAAGGTCGTCTCGCTAAGGAAGCTTGACTAAATTTGTAGGTTTGTGATAAATCTCATATTCATCACTCTAAAAATGATTAATTAAGCTCAAATGCCTAAAATTCATTGTCATTTCTTCATTTATTCTGCATAATTGGCATTCATCCATGTATTGATAAGAATTGCATTTTATCACTCATTATTGCACAAAATAAAAATCCAAAAACCCCAGCCTAATTGACCAGTAAAATAGCCTAACTTCCCTGATTTTTAACTAATTCATGTTAATATCAAAAGACATGAAATCACCTCCATTGTGTACATATTACTAACAAGAATAAACGAAAAATACAAAAAAATCACTAACTGAAATAAGTGGACCAAAAACACAAACCCTAATTCCAGGATTTTTGGACTAAGACCTCGATATCTTCATCATCCAGTATCCGATTTGATCCTACTCACTTTTGAACTAATTTACATCCAATTACCTTCAAAACAAGACCAAGTTCAAGTGAATCAGAGCTCATATGTGAAAGTTGGGTTTTGGGCTTCTTTTGTACATTTTGTATTTTAGCAGTTTTTGACCTATTATTTTATGTACATAATTAACTAATTTTATTTTCTTTCTTTTTCATTAATTTTCTTTGATAATTTTTTACTAAAATATGCACAAATCCAAATACAAACTGAGCTTGAAATCAAAGAAACTAACTGAGTCCAAGTCTTTACTAACCGTATGTACAAAAGTTGTCATTTTCGCATTTTATTTTTATTTGTTCTTTTTCCTAATTAATAAAAATAAAAAAATAGATTAAAGGTAAATATTTATCTTTTATTTTATCATATATTTTCCAAATTTTTATCTAGTTTAAAAATGAAAAAAAATTAGAAAACCCAAAAATCAAGGTATTCTGTGTACATGGGATACCCCAAAAATATCACTTTGTGTAGATGATTTTGGTTTTGATCTCTCATGAACATTGTAGATCTCGTCAAGAAGAGCAACTTTCATGAAGAAAATTTTTCGATCCAAGGTCGTTTGCTATTTATTTTTTAATTATCTTTGTATTTATTTTATGAATTTTCATGGACTGACACGTGGCTGCACCTGGGGCCGCCAAGTGTCACCCATTTAAACGTTTATTTTCGTTTATTTTTAATAAAAAATTATAAGAATTTTTAAAAAAAATTATAAAAGTAAATGTAAATATAAAAAATCCACGTGGAGTGATCTGGGCTACCCGATCTCTACCGATCTGACGGTCCCAAATCCCTCCCTTTTCCTCCATCTTCCTCCACCTTCCTTTCGAGACGTCGATTGTGGATTTCACATGTCACCCACCTCCGTGATCTCCTCCACCTCCAATCATTTTCTCCTTCCATGGTAGGCAGGCCCTCGAGCCCTATTTAAGCACCGTCGTCGACTCCCTCAAGTTTCATCCTTCGGTAGCATTAAATCACGAAGGAGCTCTGTGGTGACAGCCCGAGCTCCCCCCCTTTTCAACCCGATGAGATCTGAGGGATCTCCCCCTTGTTGCAGCTGCGACCCTCGACCCCGTCGCTTCCGCTCTATCCTTCGTAGTCGTTGAGCCAACGACATCAACTTCATCGGTAACCACTTCATCTGTTGACAGTACAGTGATGAGTGGAACTACGGGGCGATAGTCTGTAGCATCCTTCTTCCATGGCGAGATCCGACCTCCCTGGTCGTTGCAGCGCCTCTGTGCATGCCCCTTCTCTGGACTCAGTCGATGTCGAGCCTGCTACATTGACTCCACCGTCATCCCCCACTACTCCACCATACATCGCCTTACACCACCATCAACCTCTCCGACCACCACCGCCTGCACCATATCATCCACCTCACACCGTTCAACATCGTGCCATCAGGTATCATATATCTTTCCGCTTCGATTGCTCGGCCCTCACCTCGAAACCTCGTCGAGAATCCATCCTCCTTCACTGGAGACCCGTATCCTCCAACGAGCTCTGATCATCCTTGCTTGGCACCTTCATCGAACAACCAAGAGGGGTTGCTCCGCCTTCAGAACCCCATCAATGCAACCAACGACCCCAAGCTCATCCAATAATCTAATCCTGGGGGCTTTCCGCCAGTAGCCTAGCCGCTCTGCCTGCTAGGAGCTTCGTCGAGCTCTTCGATAGCCTGCGACTCCTTCAGAGCTTCTCTGTCCATGCCAGTTGCTCCATCAGAATGCCTTCGACCTGCTGCTCTCCAACCGATCTTAACCAACGACCCCTGAAGCTCCAAGAGCTCATCCTCTCACGCTCCTTCTCTCGTCGACTACGATCCACCAGGCACAAAGCCCGATGCCCTTCCTGTGTGTGTTGCACATGTGGGAGGGGACAACTTGCAAGGAAGCCCCTAAAGTTCACCATTATTTCAGACGCACACCTCCTGGGAACATTTGCAGCCAACCTCCTAGAGGTTTACACTATTCATGATCAATCCAACCACCAAGGGACACGTGAGGTGCATGTGTCCCCTTGGGAATTTTGTAGAATTACCCCCAGCGGTTCCGGTAATTCAACTTCAGTCCCTCTATGCATATTTTTATTTTAATTCATTTATTATAATTGCAAATAGACCCCTGTATTTCCCTTTTATTTTGAACCTCTACATTGCATTATTGTTATTATTCAATAATAGAATAATTTTCTACAATCAATTCTCTACCATATGGCATGCTTGAGAGATTTTTCTAGATTGTGGTTAATTATTAATTAATATTCTCATGGAAAATTTCATATTTTGCCCATCGTGTGCTTCAAAATTCATAATTAATTAACCATTGCTATAAAAATTGCCAAACATTCATAGATTCGAGGATTAATTATGTTTAACATCGTATCCAAAAAGAATTGCATTTGCATGCACGGTTTGCTAATAAAAATCCTGTTGCATATTTCAATCTTTAATTTTTAATAAGTATTAAGTCTCACATTTTAAGGTTTAGGATTTTTTGAGATCAATCACATGGTGATAGATATTGAATAATTTTATCCCTTGAAAATATATAGATTTATTATTTATTTTAATTAATTTTTGGAATTCACTTTGTTTGCATTCATAAATTTATAAAATATTTATCTTGCATTCAAAAATTCTAAAAAAATAATGCACTCATTTCAGTATAACTTTCGTCTTGGCCAAATTTCATAATTTTTGGACATATTTTAATTTAAAATTGCATTTTACTCCCTAAATCTGGCCATATTTGCATTTTACATTCCAAAATTACATTTAAAATACAAAAAAATATCGTCTCGAAAAACATGCATGAACTTTGATAGAAAAAATTCCAGGTTGTTCCTTTGCCTCCTTGAGTTCGATATTGGGACTTGCCCATGTAAAATAATCATAAAACCACATCGATTAAAAATTGATTAATTTCTTATGGTTGTTTCTTGATCAATTCCGAATTCCCGACGTAATTATGACGACACATAAATCAATAATTCACATCAAGTAAAGAGGGCAATCTCGGACTCATCAGATGGCACCATTGCGGGGATGCAAATGGCTTTGACTTTATCTAAAAAAATTATGTGTTCGGTTTTCCACATTCGGGTAGTTTGACCCTCGAATCTTCACGGTAAAATTTCCATCTTTTTGTTGCATTTATTTTTTGACTCCATTTATTTTCTTATTTTATTTTTGGTTATTTTTGTGTCACTCTCTTGCACACTCTCTCTTATTTTCTTACGATGTACCCAACGTACGTGGAGCGATTTCTCACAAAAACCGACGCATCTTCACCGACGACCAAAAAACACAATTAAATTAGAATCGAGTCGAGTCATGAGACAACATAGAGTTAGGATTTTATTTTCTTCTATTTAATTTTTGTAATTAATTGCTCATTTATAGCAGTGTCCGTCTGGACTCTCGAGCATGTAACAAGACCTTGAACTTTTTCTATGGTTTGGCGTGGCTTGTTTCACTCTCTGGTGAGGGGTGGGGCCCAACTTGAGTGGTTCGTAGGTTAGACCTGCAAATACGACTATTAGAGCTTCTATAATTTTTGTTTGTGCTTGTAGAATCTAGGACCACACTGCACTTTAATTGAGACACGCATTAGATTGTTCAACTTAGTCAAAAATTTAACTCATTTGTTCCCGGCTAATAGAACTTTCTGCTAGGTGTGGTTTTCATCAGCTTGCATTCATCTAGATTAATTTTTCAATTCTTGTATTGCATCCCACATGGAGATTGCGAGGAATCACTATAAGTCTTCTATCTGAGCATACATCATTGTTTCACGTGCATTGGCTTTTCTTGAATTTCTCCCTTCTATTTTGTCACATAATTTTAAAGGAAGTTAGGAGTGGACGATAGACGTGTATTTGTGCTAACCTAATTTTCCGTGATCTCCTAATTAAAATTGGGACTACTAAATATAGTCGACTTTAATTAACCCATAAAATCAATAATTTTTGTAGGAGAGTAACCCTGACCTTTTGGATTCATTTATTTGTTTGAGTGAGCGAGAGATGACACTTAATGTTAGAGCCTAGATTTGGAATCTTCGTTCAGACTACTGATTCTAAAAATGATTAGCTACTTCTCAGTGAGGAAATAACGGGTAGCCGGTAAATGGTTCGGATTTCCTTAGTAAAGTGGGTGGTTTAAAGGACATTGTGTAAGGCTCCATCCTTAAGTAACTCAGGTAGCTATTTTACGGTCTGTACTTACACCCATACTAGCTGAAAGTGGATGCAACTAGTCGTAATAATTCGGGCCACTCTTTAAGTAATTTTTCAGCCACTAACAGCTTGCTAAAGTTTTCTAAGATTGAATTTATCACAAACTAAAATTGAAAAGATAATTTGCCGAACTCTTGCGGCCTCATTGTGTGAGTTGGTGAACCTAGGGTTTTATTTGTGTTTGCATTGTTGTCTGTTAACCAATTTCGAATATCAAGAACCACACACTTATGCCATCACTCTCCTTGATAAAAATTTTCTACTTGTAAGTATCCTGTACACTTGCACCGAGATCAACCATGTTGATTCATCATCAACCTCCTTTGACAAAGACAGGACAATGGTCTGAGTACCCATCTGATCTATATTATGAAAATGAATTTGTATCAGTTTGGCCAAAATCGACTAAACCATCTTCTTTCAAGAATCCTCCAACATTTGTAGGAGACTTTCACTCATAGATGAATCCAGCCCCCTCAATAAATTTCAAACCATTCTACTCAAATCATCCGATCAAAGTCACCACAGCATCATATTTTTCACCTCCACATCATGATCAACTGCCATCTTGGATTGAACCATCTTATTCCCAGTTTCTCGCTGAAACTAATGAACCATTTAAAGATCAACTCACTTTTTGAGACTCATGATTAGCCGACACACCAATCCCACCCATCGTTTACTCACAATCTTGTCAGGATAGGTCCACAATTCACAGCAACACATTCAGACTGGACCTTAGGGAATAATCTGATGGCCTGATCAAACCGCAAGAAGAGGTCCGTACCAAATGATCAACCAAGCTGGATTGACCCTAACGATTAAATCCCTATTAAACAACCAGAATACCACTCTTTCGGACAACCAGCAAATACAGAGGACCAAACCGATGATATCGACACATATGAACCCTGTATGACTCTATTGTTTGGGGATACGATCAATCATGACCATGGAAGTACACTCTACTCAAACCAGCATTACATGCTTGAAGCACGACATGCTGAGTATGAGACCTACAGATTCTCACAAAATCCATCTATTGAGCAGACTCATTCCAAAATTTTTGAGGAGAAGTTTTAAGAAAATGACAATCATATATTGGATATTCCAAGAGAATCTCCTCTCAGATCATATAGGAAAATGGAAGATGAAATGACTGGATCTCAAATTCAAAAACAAGATCACACATCGACTGCTCCCACGATTGATCATGAAAAGTTTCTAGAGGATGATATTTCGAGGATAAATAAGAGGTATGAATTAATAGAGATAAATTTCAAAAGCTCACTGACCGACTAATTTCATTCTATGGTAGTTCGGATATACAAAAGGATGATGAAAAGATTGGATCTACTGTTGAATGCCCTAAGGATATTCAAAAACTCATAGACTATGTTCAATTTGGGGGCAACTCTCACAACGACACTTCTCCATATTACTCCCTTAGGGATGACTCTGATTCTGACTCGTACATGGCAAATCAAGACTCCTCACCATCTACAGAAAACACCACACACCACACAGAAAATACCGAAAAAAATGAAATATTAAAAAACACCCAAAAAATTGAAAATCCAGAAAAATACATAAAAATTGAAACTGAAGAAGATTTGAAGAATTTGGATCTAGCTTTACGGGAAGCATTGGAGAAAAGATTGATTTTTGAACTTCCCTTGATACAGGCCATTGAACACTTCCTCGACTTTAAAGGATTTGTAATGAACAAATTAATGATGAAAAAGTCGGGCAGGATAAGAACAAAGACTGAAGGACATATTTTGTCAATGACCACCTCCTTGGTGTTGAGGAGAAAAACCAAGAGCTGCATAGTGAAGCGGTTTTCAAGATTTGACTGTGGAATCAAAGACATAATATTTACCCATGCTCGAATCGATGATGACTCGCCAATCAATATCCTCCCAACCATGATATTTGACAAACTCAAACTCGGACCTATCAGGAAGATAAGGGAGATCATTCAACTGGATGATCGATCGATAAAGCGGCTGAGAGGAACCATTTCAGTCATCATTACATTCGAAGGTGCTCCGCTCAAAGTAGACTTCACGATCGTTTATATTGAGCATCAAGGAGAATTCATCCACTCTCCAATCATTCTCGGAAAGCCATTCTTGGCATTAGCTAAGGTAATTATTGTGTGCGAGATTCGGGAAATCAATTTTACAGCATTGGGAGCACAACGATCTCATCAAGTCTTTGAGGAAACACAATATCCTAAGGCAACCCACAAAGTCGTCAACACCCGTAACCATCAAGCAGTAGATGAGCCCAACCCTACTGCTACACCTGAGATAACAACTGTTGAATAGACTACTGGATTAGAGACTCTCCCCCCTGTTCCATTTCTCACTTCTCCCACCATGGGAAATGACTTCTCATATGATCCTAAGACTTATGCATGGACACATCCGATGTCAGCTGAAATCATCTCTGACCACCTTGACCAATTCAATCCAACTCAGGAGTGCACCAAAATTAAGACAACACAAAACATAATGGTTGATCCTTCATCTAAAAAGAAAGTCACCTTTGACCTTCCGGAGGAGGAATCATCTGATGATTCCTCACCAGGTCTGTAAAAGGGTGATCGACATGAGTTAGGTCTGTTCGGCAGTTCTAAAACCCTGACTATGCAAGGATCCAAATTTCGATTCCCGTTGGACGACTCTCGTTCCTCACTATTATTCATCCAAAGTTGATTCTCCTGGTCTCATTAAATATACTAGAATAATTTCTTATGAGCTGACTGAGACTGGTGCTTCAGAGTATTCATCATCCGAGGACGAATCGCTTGATCTCAAGAAGGAACAAATTCTGAGAAAATAACTGAAGAAACTAAAGAACAAGAATATCTAGAGTGCCACCACATTCAAATATTATTCCTATGAGGATAACTCTGATGATGGTTATCTTTCATCTGATTCATACACTTCATCTACTCTCCATCATGATTTCTCTGAGGATAATAGTGATAATGGTTGGGAATCATATGCTTCACCTCCTTCTTATGATTACGATCACCCACCTCAGGCTCACAAAAGGATCGGTCGAAAACCCCCTTAATCATTAGCTACCCACCCTTCCTCTCAAACTCATCAGTCTCCTTATACATCTTCTTCTACTTAGGACAAGGCCTAAGTATAGGGGGACCGATGCCATATATATACCATTCTCCTCATCAAACTCCTTCTCATGATCACTCCATTTCCACCCTTCTTCCGTACTTAGGCTGACCAAGAGCCTAAGTATAGGGAGAACCGATGCCAAACCCTATATACTCTCCTCATTCAAATATCCCGAGCGCCTCATTTTTGCTCTTCTTCTATACTTAGACTGTTCACAGCCTAAGTATGGGGGGGCGGGCCGATCTATCTTTTTCTTTTTTTCACTCTCTTACGCTTAGCCTGAGCTATGTTTTCTCTATGCTTCTTGTGCTCTGAAGACACAACACTCGCTAAGTATAGGGGGTGTGTATATATATTATGTATATATTTTACCCATAGCTTGTACTTTCACATAAGTCTATATGTATTTACAGGTTGGGTAACTAACTTGAAAAAAAATGCTACTAACACTCAATGTGTTTAACCAAAAATTTTGAAAAATGGCTTCTTATTCTTTTTTGGCAGAAAAAATATATAAAAAAATCTCAAAAAAATTGTGTTTGCTTTTCACACACATGCACTTCATCCCCCATACACGCATATGCATTTGTGAAAAGCCCTTGGGTTCTGAGCTGAGTTATGAGCAGAAAACGAGAGTGGTATGGACTTGACCTTAATCCACCTAATTTTCAGAGGAACTTCACCAAGAAATAGGATTTTAGAAACTTCAGGTCTGTGACTTAATTCTTCGAGTTCCTCATGACAATGTGCAGCGTTTGACTCTTAGTGTCTAACCTCGTCTCTTCATTCTGGGTACGACTCTGGAATAGGGAATTAATTTGTACTCTCGCACTATGCACTTAGCTCAACTCAGACGGGGTGTTGGAAGACTGTGTGAGTTTCTTTTCTGGTAGCTTGGACATCTAAAAACCGAAGTACGAGTTGAAATAAAGCTTCAGAATAGGGATGGACGGCTGGGCACAAATTTTTTCTACGACCCCAAAACATGTACAGAAAAAAAAAGATTCCATATCCATAGGGGCACAATAAGGTCCCTGCAGAGCTATCAAAAATCGAAATACAAAGAAGCCACTACCAAATAAACATTTGACGAAAAAGGTCCAAGCTTCAAGAAAACCTGCAGATCTTGGTGAAGACTTGGTTAAACTGGTCGGCTTCACAATGAGAGGTGACTACAGTGGTCACCCTCCAGTTATTTTCTCCTTCTAATTTCTCCCTCTATTCGACTGTTAACACATCGCGACAGACCTTAAAAGGAAATACCTGACTCCCTGAGGACGAGCTGTTGGGGAGGAGGTTTGCATGGTAGTCCAACATTCTGGACGGGAAGAGCTAAAACATTTCACACATATGAGTCGATTGTTCAATGTTCATGGGGTATGCTTTGGGAAGAGGATTGATCTAAGATGACTTCTGAGCCGAAACTGTGACAATGATGTATAGAACTTGATGGGTGTTGATTTTAAAATTCTAAGTCTCACAGAAGTTCCACTAAACTAATAATCCAAAAGTTAGGTCTAGTTTCATTTTCACCTTCTGCTCATGGTCTTGGTATGGAACCCAATCTCATTTCACCTCATTGCATTTCTTTTTATGCTCAGGGACGTGCATGGTATAAGTATAGGGGGATAATGAATCTCATATTCATCACTCTAAAATTGTTAATTAAGCTTAAATCCCTAAAATTCAATGGCATTTCTTCATTTATTCTACATAATTAGCATTCATGCATGTATTGATAAAAATTGCATTTTATCACTCATTATTGCATAAAATAAGAATCCAAAAATCTCAACCCAATTGACCTATAAAATAGCCTAACTTCCTTGATTTTTAACTAATTCATTCTAATTTCAAATGACCTAAAATCACTTCCATTGTGTACATATTATTAACAAGAACAAATGAAAAATATTAACAAAAATCACTAACTGAAATAGGTGGACCAAAAACCCAAAACCTAATTCCAGGATTTTCAGACTAAAACCTTGATATCTTCCTCATCCAGTATCCGATTTGATCCTACTCACTTTTAAACTAATGTACATTCAATTACCTTCAAAACAATACCAAGTTCAACTGAATTGGAGCTCATATGTGAAAGTTGGGTTTGGGCCACTTTTATACATTTTGTATTTTCACGGCTTTTGACCTATGATTTTATGTAAATAATTAACTCATTTTATTTTATATCTTTTTCATTTATTTTCTATTATAAATGTTTTATTAAAATGCGCAAAAATCAAAATCCAAACTGAGCTTGAAATCAAAGAAACTAACTGAGTCCGAGTCTTCACTAACTGTATGTATAAAAGTCGTTATTTTCAAATTTATTTTTATTTCTTCTTTTTCCTAATTAATAAAAATCCTAAAAAGGTAGATTAATGTGTAAATATTTATCTTTGATTTTATCATATTTTTTCAGATTTTTATTTGTTTTCAAAATAACAAAAAAATAGAAAACCCAAAAATCAAGGTATTCTATGTACATGGGAAACCCTAAAAATATCACTTTGTGCAAATGGTTGATTTTGGTTTTGATCTCTTAATGAAAGTTGTAGATCTCATCAAGATAAACAACTTTTGTGAAGAAACGTTTTCGATATGAGGTTGTTTGCTAATTCTTTTTGAACTATCTTTGTATTTATTTTATGAATTTTCTGGGGCTGACACGTGGCAGCTCCTGGAGCCGCCATGTGGCAACCATTTTTAAACTTTTTTTTGTTTATTTTTATTAAAAAAATTAAAAAAAAATAAAAAATATAACAATAAATATAAATATAAAAAATCCACGTCGAGTGATCTAGGCCACCCGATCTCGACCGATCGAACGGTCCCAGATCCCTCCCCTTTCTTCTGTGTTCCTCCACCTTCCTTTCTAGGCACCGCCCGCGGATTTTGCACGCCACCCACCTCCGCGATCTCCTCCACTACTAATCATCATTTCATTCCATGGCCAACGCCACCATCGTCTCTCCGCCTTCCATCTTGGACACAAACATCATATCCCCACATATCTCCGTCATCCCGCGACTCCTGATCCATTGCTCATCGATCCCCTTTCCATCTCCGGCAGGCCCTCGAGTCCTATTTAAGCACCACAGTCGACTCCCTCAAGTTTCATTCGTCGGTAGCATTAAATCGCAAAGGAGTTCGATGGTGACAACCCGAGCTCCTTCCTTTCGACCCGACGAGATCCGAGGGACCTCCCCCTCATTGTAGTTGTGTCCCTCCACCTCACCGCTTTCGCTCCAACCATTGTAGCTGTTGAGCCAATAATGTCAACTTCAACGACAACCACTTCATCTACCGACTGCATAGTAACAGGTGGATCTACAGGGTAACATGTCGTAGCATCCTTCTTCTACGGCAAGATCCGACCTCCCTAGTCATTGCAGCGCCTCCGCACGTGCCCCTGATCCATCCTCAGTCGCCTTCCATCCCGCTACTTCGACTTTACCGTCATCATCCACTACTCCACCTTACATCGCCTTACACCACCATCAACCTCTCCGACCACCACCGCTTGCACCATATCATCCACCTCACGTCGTTCAACATCCTGCCATCAGGTACCTCATCTCCTTCCACTTCGATCGCTCCACCCTCACCTAGAAGCCTCGCCAGGAATCCATCCTCCTTCACCGGAGACCCGTATCCTCCGGCAAGCTCTTATCATCTGTTCTTAGAACCATCATCGACAAACCGGGAGGGGTTGCTCCGCCTTCAGAACCCCATTGACGCAACCAACGCTCCCAAGCTCCTCCGATAATCTCATCCAGTGGACTCTCTGCTAGTAGACTCGTCGCTTCGCCTACTGGGAGCTTTACCGAGCTCTTCGATCGCCTGCGACTCCTTCAGAGCATCTCCCTTCGGGCTAGTTGCTCCATCAGAACGCCTTCGACCGGCTGCTCTCTAGCCGATCTTCACCAACGACCCCCAAAGCTCTAGGAGCTCATCCTCTCGCACTCCTCCTCTCTTCGACCGCGATCCATCGAGCACAGTGCCCGAGGCCTTTCCTACGTGCGTTGCATATGTGGGAGGGGACAACTTGCAAGGAAGCCCCTGAAGTTTGCCATTATTTCAGACGAGCCCCTCTTGGGAACATCTGCAACCAACTCCCTAGAGGTTTGCGCTATTCACGCATCAGTCCAGCCAACCAAGGGGCACGTGAGGCACACATGTCCCTTTGGGAATTTTGCAGATTTACCCTCAGCGGTTCTAGTAATTCAACTTCAGTCCCTCTATGCATATTTTTATTTTAATTCATTTATTGTAAATGCAAATAGACCCCTGTGTTTCCGTTTCATTTTGAACCTCTACATTGCATTATTGTTATTATTCAACAATAGCATAATGTTCTACAATTAATTTTCTACCATATGGCATGCTTGTGAGATTTTTCTATATTGCGGTTAATTATTAATTAATATTCTCACGGAAAATTGCATATTTTGCCCATCTTGTGCTTTGAAATTCATAATTAATTAACCATTGCTCTAAAAATTGCCAAACATTCACAGATTCGAGGTTAATTGTGTTTAATATTGTGCCCAAAAAGAATTGTATTTGCATGCATGGTTTGCCCACGAAAAATCCTAAATTTTTAATCTTTAATTTTTAATAAGTATTAAATCTCATATTTTTAAGGTTTAGGACTTTTTTAAAATCAATCACATAGTGATAGATCTTGGATAAAATTATCCCGTGAAAATAAATAGTTTTAATATTTATTATAATCAAATATTGAAATTCACTTTGTTTGCATTCATAAATTCATAAAATATTTATCTTGCATCCGAAAATTCCAAAAACGTTATAGTGCATTTATTTCATTATAATTGTCATCTTGGCCAAATTTCATAGTTTTTGGACATCGTTTGATTGTAAATTGCATTTAGTCCCTAAAATTGGACATGGTTGCATTTTGCATTCCAAAATTGTATTAAAAATACAAAAAATATTGTCTCAAAATTTGTACACGAACTTTGATAGACAAACTTCTAGGTTGTTCCTTTGCCTCCTGGAGTTCAACCTTGGGACTTGCCCAAGTAAAATAAATATAAAACCACACCTATTAAAAGTTGATTAATTTCTTGTAGTTATTTCTTGATCGATTCCGAATTCCCGACGTAATTACAACAATCCATTAAAGAAATAATTCACACCAATTAAAGAGGGCAATCTCGAACTCTCAGTTTTATATATGATTTTGGAAAGTACATTATCAATACCTTGGTATGATATATGCTTTTGGAAAGTATATGATCGATACCAACTCTAAATGATCAAATGAATAACATAATCATAAAATCTTGAAAGAGAGTCTAAATTAGATCTAGAACTTCAAGTTTATTCTAAGTCTTCCAATATGCAAGATGTACATGTATTAGGAATACCTGAGAGTGATAATCATAAATGATTGTATAACCATGATGCTTCCATTCCGAGGGAGTGATGAAATAAGTTTGGATTTTATTGACTCCTCTTAGTAGAGAAGTGATCTGATCTTAGTCCAAATGTTTAAGATTGACCGGAATGTGATTCAGATGCAATGAGAAGATTAGATCTATCGCCTTTATTTAATCAAGCATCTATGAGAGGTCTTTGAGATATGGATTTTAGATATGATCTCAATATCCAAGTCATTATGTGTGGAACGTGTGATCACCCTGTCCTTATCTCCAAGTATCATCGGAGAAAGCACATTATTCTTGAAAGAGTTCAAGGACAATTTCATTGTTGATAATGTGCTTGAGAATTTAAGAAAATTGATAGTTAAATGTGATTTATTATCATGAATAATATGAATTTGATTCATATTATTTAATATATAAGTAGAGTTATCGAAGATAATTAAATGTGATTTAATTATTAAAGATGTGAATAATGTGAATGTGATTGATATTATTTGGGCAAATTAGAATAGAGATCCAAGATAATTAAATATTATTTAATTATCACGAATATGAATAATGTAGATAGAACTATATCATATATATTATAAACATGAATTATAATATATAAGAGAGAGCTATTTGTAAATAACATATACATTGAAAAGATGATGTGAATTGGATTCTCATTGGACAATTAATTGAAAATGTAATTTACATTTTATTTTGGGTATGTGAATATAATTCACATTTTCCAATTGCATGGTTGCATTGTTTAAAAAAAATTATGAATTATTTGTGTGAATAAATTTACAACAAATGTTGTTGTAAATTATGGAGAAATTCATGGAATTCATGATGTCATATACTAGGAGAAGGAAGCCACTTTCCAAATAGGAGAGGGTGGATGGCCACCATGTCCTAATAGGATTAGTGATCATCCACCCCCCTTATAGAAGGAGTCTTGCCTCCTTCCCGTTTCTCCAAAGTTGATTAATTTATTTAAAATTAATTTATATATATTATTACGCAATATATATTAAATTAAATTAAATTAATCCGTTGTTGTATTTTTATAACAAAATCATGACCATTAGGTGAAACACAAATCAATCTCAATCATGGGATTTGGGTTGTCCATGGATTTAGATCCATGGACTCCCAAAATATTATAAAAGAACAGCCAACTCTAGATCTTCAATTTTACTTACAATAATTTAATACCATCTCTCTTTTTCATCATACATGTGCCCCTCTCTCCTTAAGAGTGGCCTTCCACTCTAACCATAGAGAGGAACGCTATCGTCACCACACCGTTGTGCCACCGCTTCGGCCACTCGTGGATCTCCATCTCTTTCGGTGCATCTTGTTCATAAAGAAGACATCAGATCTTGTTTGACGAGATTAGGAGATTCACCACTTGGATTATAAACCTGAATTGCGAGGAGCACACATTTCATAAATGCGCTCGTAAGCATCTCCTCCATCAGATTGGACATAGACCGGAGGTCTCTTGCTTTAGAGACATGATGGCAACCGCTCTTCAAGAGGTATTCCGATATCTACTTTATAGTTTAGATGAAACAATCCTAGAAATGTTCCCGGATCATGTGGTTTCATCATTTAAAAATTTTAAATTCCGCTACCACGAGCAACAAGTGCGACTAGTCATCCCAATCGCATATGATGCGATCTTCATGCTTCTGTGATGCGCTTAAGGTTTTCTCTGTAACCTTCATTTTCTTGGTCTTCTGGGGTGTTTGAAACCTTATTATACCCAGAGTATCCATCCATGAAGTAGAAATACTCCTTCACAACTAGTCTTTCAACTATCCAGTCGATGAAGGGAAGCAGAAAGTGGTCCTTCCGGGTCGTAAATTTCAGGCATCTATAATCAACACAGATGCACCATGATGTAGGAACTCTGGTCATAATCTCCTCTCCTTCATCATTCATCACAATGGTGATCCCTTATTTCATTAGAATTACACGTAATGGACTCACCCATTTTGAGTCAGAGATGGGATATATGAAGCCGACATCACACCATTTCGTAATCGCAATCATAACAACCTCCTAGAGATTCAAATTTAATCATCGCTGAAATTCGTGGGATGCCTTGCTATCTTCTTCCAAGTAGATGCGATGGGAACACAATGAAGGATTAATCCCACTGAGATCGGAAATTTTCTAGTCAATCACCTTGTAATTTCTTTCTAGAACCTCGAGTAGATGAGATTCTTGTTCTTGAGTCAACTAGAAATTAATGATAACATGAAACATGTTCGATTCACCTGCAAAGACGGTGTACTTCATATATTCTAGAAGTTGCTTGAGCACAGGTGGAGTGTGAATCTTTTCAGTGGTAACCTCTGTGACTGTACAGGGCATCGATGCTGCCAAATCTATCAATTAAACACTGTCCACCTTTGACAGTTCAAGCTCTGAATCTATCGATGCAAAAAAATCAATAATGGAAATTTTTTCAAATAATTCTGAAATAATCTCTTATGCCTCCGCTAAAGACATGTGGCTATCAATCAGTTCTATAGGCAGATCGACAAAAATCACATCTTCTAAGATAGATGGGAATTCGACTATGATATCCAATCCTTCCTCGACTGAGAGTAAGACGTGGGTCTCGAAGTCATCCATGAACATGTTTGCATCTCTGATTCTGCAAGAAAATCTGAGTCTTTTGTTTGTTTTGAAGCCACATTCTCATCTGTTAGATTCGATATGTTTTGGGACATGTATTGCCTAAATGGGTACCTTGTTGTTGTCCGAGTGAAAGGTAATTTGTCCGCTGCCATAATCCACAATTGCTTCGGTTGTTTGAAGAAACGACCATCCAAGTATAATAGGGGGTGCAGAAGAGGAGTTGAGGTGTCCATATCAAGAACAATGAAGTCCACAAGGAACTGCATTCCATGAATGGTAACGCTGACATCCTCCAAAGAACCTCAGGGCTGCTTGATTGACGTATATGCGAACTACAGAACCATCCTAGTGGACTTTAGCAGTCCCAACCCAAATTCCTTCAGTAGTGAAGTAGGCATCAGATTTATGGATGATCAACAGTCTAGAAGAGTTCGGTAAAAATCTTGGTCAATCAGACATCGAATGAGAGGTGCTCCCATGTCTTTCTTATAGCTAGGGAGATTGTTGATCACATTAACTATCGTCATTGTAATGATGTGCTGCACATTTCTCTGTCTGGATTGACACGATTGTCTTTTTGAACTACATGCCTCTTTTGAGTCCCTTCTTGATGTTTGTCATGTACTTTATGGCCTGTAGCAGAAGCATCTCTAGAACAAGATTCTGAATTATTTGCACAGCATCAGGACCCGACATAGCTATTTTCAATTTTTTATTTTTTTGGATTATTGTAAAGTATATGGAAAACAAATATTTAGTTCTTATTTAAAACAAAATAATTTCCCACATCAGACTATATATTTGGATGACAACAAGAAGAATCTTCATCCCTCTGAGGTGGTGGGCATCCCAAAATAGCAGGTGGGGCTCCATCAGCTGACTCTGGATTTACTGCAGGTACGATCCTCTCCATTGCTTTCTAGTTGGCACTCCAACTATTGTTGTCCACTTTTTATTGTTTTTAATTTTTTTTCAATTTTGTAATTTTTTTAATGCTTCTCATTATACTTCTTCCTTGCCCGACCTGACTGTTGGTTTGGTTGATGCAAAAGAAGATGATGACTCGCCCATGGAAGCTTCATTCTTTCCCTTCATTTTTGCAGATGGATTCAATGTCCTACCACTCCTGAGAGTAACAACATTAGATAATAAACTATAATGCACATATGATTGTGGGGTTCGACGGGACATCACAAACTACCTGCTCATGCTTTTAGAAATTATTGATATTAGACTCCACCTCTGCCAGAATTGTGGTTATGACAATGGTGAGGTCATCCAACTTCTGACTCATATCTACAAGTCTCTTAACAAGCTGAGCCAAGCAGTCGAGGGTGGGGTTCACAAGAGGGGCCTCTGCTTGTTCAGCATGTTGTCCACGCTAAGAATATGAACGGTGTTGAGGCTGCGGGTAGGAATGTTGTAAAGGGTACTGAGAAGAAGACTAGTATTGTTGTTGTTGATTAGGATGAGGAGGGTGTTGATAAGTCACAACCGAATATTGCTGATAGGATTGTTGTTGACGTTACTGCGGTTATTGGAATTGATTCTTCTTCAGCCCTGCTGATATGGTTGAGACTGCTGGTGGCAAGGTTGTCGGTTCCCTTAGACAAATCCCCCTCCTTGCTGCTAATTTAATGGATAGGAGTTAACAGACTGGCCTTGTTGAGGTCTGCCTAGATGAGCCAGTTGCACATCATTGGACAAAACTCCATTCACCTCCTGAATGAGAGGTGGTGGAGGAGAGCATGGATCTAAGAGGATCTGGGTTCTGGATAGTATACAACTAGCTATTGATGTGCATGTTGAGGTGATGAAGGCTGTGGGACTTATATATAATAAATGTGTTGAACCATTGTTTAGGACTGAATCTACTAAGGAGGATATGGCAAAGCTGGTTCCTTCATCTCAGTTGGAGTTGAAGCCTAAGCAGACACAGACTGGCAAGCGTTGATTGTGCCTAGCAGCAGCTCCAGCTGCTTGTTAATCTGATCTAGTTTGTCAAAATTGTGGGTCTTATGTTTGATTACAACGAGCTTCTCAAGGTCCTATGATCGCTTTTCAATAATATCCACCTTGGACAGGTGGCTCCAAATAATGATCAGATTTGAGCTCTCATCCCTGTCTTGCTCGTGCGAGGCTACAAAATATTTTGTCTTCTGGTGAACTTTTGGTTGGTGTTGGTACGCACAGGATGACGATGAAGGATATGGTGAGATCCTTAAATGCATCACGGAAGCATGAGGATCACATCATATGCGATCGGGAGCAACTAGTCGCACTAATATCTTGAGGCAGCAGAAATAAAAAAATTTTTCATGTGATGAGACCACAAGATCCCAGAACACTTCTCGTATCATTTCATCTAAACCACAAACAAGTATTAGGGTCACCTCTTGAAGTGTGGTTGTGATCGAGTCTCTAAATGAAGAGACCTCCTGTCTCAAGTCCGATCCGATGGAGGTGACACTTGCGAGCACGTGGATAAGACGCGTACTCCTCGCAATCCATGATGATGATCTAAGCGGCAAATCTTCAGATCTCCTCACATGAGATATGATGACTTCTTCACAAGCGAGGTGCACTGAAGGAGGCGGAGATCCATGAGCAAACAATCCGGCAGCATAACGACGACGCTGCGGCGATGGAGACTCTCTTTAGGGCTTCCATAGTGGATGGCCATATGAGAGAGAGAGAGGGTGTGTAGAGAATGAGAGAGAGAGAGAGTGAGCCTTATGTTTCATTAGCACATGAAGAGCAAGGGGTGCCCTTCTATTTATAATATTTTGGGATCCATGGATCTCAACCCATGGGCAGCACAAATCCAATGTCTCACATTGATTTGCGTTTCTTTTAATAGCCAAGATTTTGTTGGTAAAAACCAACAACAATTAATATAATTTAGATTAAATACATATATTGATAAGTCAATATGATTTTATCTCAAATGAAATCAATCAAGCATGGAGATTATGGAATGAACACTGAATGAACATCTCCTCCTTCCATAATATGGGAGTTGGTGGAAATCTCATGTAATCTCATGAGATCTCATGAGATTACATTATTCCATGGAAATCTCCAAGATTTACAACAATACTTGTTGTAAATTATTCTACAAAAATAATTCATAATTATTTTGTGAACATTGCAATCTTGCCATTGGAAGTTTGTGAATCAAATTCACAACCCAAAATAAAATGTGATTTACATTTTCAATTTAATGTTCAATGTGAATACAATTCACATTAACATTTAATTAACAAATGTAAATTACAAATATCTATCTCTTATATATCATAAATAACATTTATAATATATATGATTAATATGGATAGTGTTATCCACTTTATTTATATCCATGATAATAAAATCACATTTAATCATCTTGGATCTCTATTCTCATGTGCCCAAATAATATAAATCACATTCACATTATTCATATCTTTGATAATAAAATCACATTTAATTATCTAAGATAACTCTCTCTATAATATGAATTAAATTCATATTATTCATGATAATTAAATCACATTTAATTATCCAAGATAACTATCCTTATAATATGAATCAAATTCATATTATTCATGACAATTAAATCATATTTAGTTATCAATTTTCTCAATGCTCGGATACATATATCAACAGTGAAATTATCCTAAACTCTTTAAAGGATAATGTGCTTTCTCCGTGGATACTTGAAGATAAGGACAGAGCGATTGTATTATAGTGACTTGGATAATGAGATCACATCTCAAACCCAGATCCTACGTACCTCTCATAGATGTTTGATTAAATCAAGACTGCAAATCTAATTTTCTCATTGCATCTGAATCACATTCAGATCAATGTCCAACATTTGGACCAAGATCAGATTACTTCTCTACTGAGAGGGGTCACTAAAATCCAGACCCATTTCATCACTCCCTAGGAATGGAAGCATCATGGTTATATAGTCGTTTATGATCACATCACCCTCAGGTATTCCTAATACATGTACATCCTGCATACTGGAAGACCCAGATTAAACCTGAAGTATTAGATCATTTTTTACACTGTCTACTTCAGGGTTTTATCATTAAGTTTCACATTCGACTATTGGGAGTTGGTATCGATCTTATACTTTCTAAAAGCATATATTATACCCAGGTGTTGATCATATACTTTCCAAAAGCATATATCAAACCTACAAATTCAGTCAGGCTTCCAAAGAGAGACGACCGTGCATGGAATTTAATTCTTCCCAATATCTCATGAGTGAGCTCATGTCTTCCGGTTCAGTAACTGAACCTGTAGGATCCCTTTAAGTGATCGTACTACTCATATGCCCTTATATGCACACCAGCGCGCCGGTGTATAGACCTTGATTAGGTCATCAACCTATTGGTCTACCAAATGTACATACTTAGACATATAGTAACACATCTATCTCCGGTCAGAGTATGTGTGCCTATATCGTGACAGCATACGACATAGGACTTTGGTTATCTCGATCTCGTTAAGTCAGCTCCTTGGCTTAACTAAATCTGACACCTCCGAATCTCTATTCTTATGCAGAGGACCTGCATCAAGAGGTCGGTCAGATATCAACCTTTAGAGAAAGGATTGTCATCTCCTTCTCAGGTTGGAGATCCTCTCTTAATAATCCTTTGATGGTGCTTGATGAGTCCTCAATCTAACTCTTTAGATATCCATCCAAGCACCAGCCTCTATGATTCAATAATAGAATCAACGGTTGTATGATCATTAAAATGGTCATGGTACATAACCCTAATTGTACTAAGGGACTTATTATGCAAATTAGTTATCCTTAATTTCAGATCGGGGAATGATAATTGCAATAACATTTACTGCATAATGGCTCGCCGTGGGCTCGCATGTCCAACAATCTCCCATCAGCCCAAAGGGCCATTAATGGGCTAATTATTTAAACCCACACTCATGTGACAATCATAGGCTATTTAGAAAAATAGATAGGTAAGTTGATCAGCTACTTTGTTCTCAAGAGACTACGCTAAGTCCTTTTATGACACTTGCATTTCTCCTAGTAACAATGCTCGCATCCAATGCGAATGCTGCATCCTAGGCAACCAATACTCAATCTTGAAGCAGTTATAGTGTCCTTGACACTACCGCTCAACAATCGTTATAACCAGTATGTAGTTTCTTTATCCTTATCAGAATATCCTTATTCCTGGAGATCTCTATCTCCTAAGATATATGTAGTTTAGACGTTTTAGATCACTATCTATAAAGTCTTAAATTCTTGAAGATAAGACTTTGAGATCACAATATTTAAGTCTTGCCATCTTTGAAGATATTGTTATTGCTGCAATCAAGTGTTTTATCTCCATAGTAGGATTAGTAACAGTTTACTACTCCCACTGCATGGCAGACATCTGGCTTTTGTATACATCTAGCATACACTCGGCTTCTCGTAACTGATGCACAAGGGCAAGCAGTTTTAGCTTTCACTTCCTCAACTCTTTGATGTGCTATCCCGGTAGATAGGTCAGTACCATATCGTAAGGAAAAGAAGCCTTTCTTGGAATTTTCCAAGAATGGAATATGTACAAGGTGTACCACTTAATGTGACGGTCCCAATGCCCTTTTTTCTTTGCTTCTGAACAACTTCAGAACTAAGATCTAAGAGATATCCTTGAGATCATATCTCAAGGTATGGAACAACCAGATTATCAAACACTTATTATCACCCTTATATCATTCCAAATGATTAGGATACCATCTATATATAGCACGATGAACACAATGGCCCACTAAGCTTCACATGGTTCATCAAGATTCTATCTGAAATCATAACATTTATAATTTCGTCAGATCTTATGTTCCAACTACAAGAAGCTTATTTGAGTCCATAGATGGAGTTCTTTAATTGCACACCTTGCTTTCCTCAAGATGAAGCTCTGGGGCTACTTCATGTGAATATTCTCAAAGAGGTATTCGTAGAGGAATGTCATCTTGACACACATCTTGAAGATGTCATAGTCAAGTTTTGTAGCTAAAGTTAGCAATAATTTGATGGGTTTAAGCATGGTCACAAGAAAGCAAGTCTCATCGCTGGTGATATCTTCTTTCTTTGCGTATCTTGAGGATACGAACCATGCTTTGAATGTCCCTACCTTCTCATCAGGTTCCCTCTTTCTCTTGAAGATCCATTTACACCTTAGTGGGTCTTACCCATATAGATGGATCCTAGAGGGTCCATATACAACATTTGTATATGAAGTCTACTTTATACTTTATTGCTAACATCCATCTTTCCATGACATGATCTTCAGAAGCTTCATCACATGAAGTTAGATCATCGTCAGACTTTACTGACATATGGAATCCATCCTCAAACACATTTGAAGAGGTATTAGTTTTTCATCTTTAATTGTCCTTTTAGTTTTCGATTTCAGGAGCCTCATTATCGTCTCAAGACTAAATAGTTCCTTTACTTCTTTTTCATCTTGATTCTGAAGAAAGTCATCCTCTAAGAATTATGCCCTTAGAGATGAGATCTTTTAAGAATCTCAAGGGCATAAAGTAGGTATCCAATGCCATCCTTTATTTTCCTAATGAAGTAGCACTCTCTGGTGCTAGATTCCAGCTAATTTGCATGAAACCTTATTAAGGATATACATTGTAGTCTCTACTACATATATACAATGGAAACTAAGAGGTAATATTGCTAAGATTCATCATTGATCATTCATGTCATACATGATCCAATTGTATCACCCTACAACTCTATTGAGTTTAGGTGTATTAGGAGGATTGAGATAGGAATGATATTCATTTCTACAAAAGGTATTCCTTGAATTCATCTTATAGGTACAAGCTACCTAGATTAGATCAGATTCATTTTCATATTCCTTCAATCTTTGGTTCAAAACCAAATTGTGAACTCTTTGAACATTTCAAAGCTTTCTAAGGTGAAGGAAAGAAATCTCATACCACAAATAATCATCAAATGATATCACATATCATCAATGTTTATTGTGATACAGATGATCCACATACATCAATATGTATGAGATCTTGAATACCTTGAGATCTTACACCATTCCCAGATAAGGGTGCTTTGGACATTTTCTACTTTGAATACAACATTCATAAGTATGCAAGATTTGAAATTTCAGACATTCTAAAATTTCATCTCTCACTAGTTTATTGATCACATCAACTGACATATGTCCAATACTTGATGCTAGATCATTGTCAAATGATCTTCATCCTCCTACTGATCTTTAAAGGTTTAATTTTCTGTATTAGAAACCTTAAAGAACCATTCATTGATTTTCTAATTAGTAGAGTCCACTACATGTTAGATTACTATCTGAAATATATCCATCATAACTCTCTATGATAGGTTTATTTCAGAATTCATGTTCATTCCCAATATTTAGAAATAAACAATGAGTGTATTCTAATATCTAGGTCTTAGAGACATTCTCTAAGACTAAGGGCTCTTCCACTGAAATTATGAAGTCTATTTATCCAATAGAGGTTGTTGCAACAATTCCATCAACATCCACGTGGATGACTATTAAACCTTAAGATCAAATTTTCTAGTCTTATAAATCATATGCAACCAATTGAAAGTTTTACTTGAAGAATGACATACAATTATCAGACTTTAATCTTACCAAATAAGAAAGTCAATTACAATGATTAAATGCAGATGTAGATTACTCCGATGCACTATCCAATTCCTTCTCTAAGGATTCTAGATAGACTTGAGAGTCATACTATCAATACATCGCCTTATTGCAGTTTTGACATTCATCCAGCTCTTTGGATGCCATATGGAATTCATAGAAGTATAGTCAACTCTTTGACTTTCCTCTTTACTTGGGTCAGACCCATGCTTCCACTGCGCTCCCTTTATTTATAAACAACCATTGCTTAAGACGAAGGGTCTCGTATGCTGAATTCAAAAAATTTTCAATATAAGAGCATTTCAACCTTTATACATGCTTCATTCAATTCATACAATATGAATATTCTGAAGCTTCATGAATGACTAGAGTATAGATAGTAGAATGATGACACTCATCATATCTACATCCATCTAAACTCTAAAAGACTTTGGTTCAGGTTGGTATTCAAACATTTTGAATACATCATCTCTTATAGAGCCACTATTCTGCATGATGCAGAGAGCCATGTCATTCATGATTAAATGTCGAGAGCAAATATGTATGCCAGAACATCTTCTTAGATTTTATAAGGATTATTTGACAATTACGATCATCATCAACATGTCACTTCTAAAGTACATTCAATGAGAGATCAAGACTATAGAGACATACAAATCCTAGGGTATTAGACCTATTGTCTATTTAATTGTCATTCCTCATTTTTATGAGGAAATTTGCACATTTCAACCACATACATTATGTGTCCAACTACAAGTACAGTATATTGATCATGAATCCAATTCATGAGAATTTTCTGGTTATTATTGAGTATAATATTGAGTGGGTTTAATGTAGGATTATCTGAAATAAGAAATTTGCATAAATATATGTAAATATACATTTTTTACTTTGATTTAGGAATTTTTATATCAAAGTTGTTTTGCCATGTCAAAATTGAAAGTTCATTCCATTAATCACTTTCAATGTAAGAGATATTCTTACCATTATATCTCAAGCAAGATCTGGGATCTCCTTCCTTATCTTTGTTACATCCCAATAATATGAGAACTTGCAACTTAGATAAAAAGAAGCGGGAAAACATTCTGCCTTGCAAGTCCAACTTGTATCTCCCAATTCGGTCTTTAACACCCGGGATCACCACCCCTAAGGTGATGTTTACCCATCGTTAATTGAACCAACCATCAACAGGATTAGTACTCGCTATGTGCAATCCAATATCACCCCAATAATATGAGGACTCGATATTGGGGTCACTACGCATATAGTGTTACTATTTCGAGAAGCAAAGAGCCTGATCTAGATGCTCTTATATACAAGAGCTGTCACTTTGGACAGGCGTCTCCTACATACAATCCCTGGAGACGGAACCCTTCGCCTTGATGGGAGACCATGGATGTCAGTTATGTGATCCTCCATATCATATTCAAATTCTAATTAATTATCATGAATTATATTCACATAATTAATTCTTCCAAGGGAAATAACACATATATTCATAATAGAGTGTCTTAATTTTAATTGGATTCCAATCAATCTAATCATATTATATTAATGCTCCAAATAATATCCAAGAAACATTCTTTTATTGTTACTTGAAATATGGTATTATCTCAAATACATATTATTTCAAATTTTACTAATTAGAAAAATACAACGTGATCTCTCCTGCATTATCGAGTCCCTACCCGCTGTCATGGCCAGTAACGACGGGAGTGGGACATACCGCACACGGTGCAACCTGCTACCCCAACGCTCCCCAACTAGACACCATATCTACCTCGGGAAAGGATAATGCCAAAACTGGTCATTGTGTACTTGAGATAATAATCGGTTCTTCAACTGAAGTTATAGCATATATATTAATAATCAAAACATTTTTTATTAACATTATAAGAAGATTTGCTAAACAAATCCCCAATCCTATTCAAGCAACTTTCTTTGTTGAAAAGTAGATTGTGTAACCAATTGTGATCTAGATCATATCTAATCAATTATTGGTTAAGAAAATGTCATTTAAGGAAATAATTGTCATCAAATATTTCAAAAATATTTATCTATAATTATTACAGGAAATTAAACCATTTAATTTCATTAATTGATTGAATGACAATCATTAGGTTCTTGATTAGGAAAGTAATTTCTACCAATGACCCACACTTACTAAAATTAGTACATCTCAATCAATTTAAATCCAATTCATGCAAAATTAGTTTTCAAAGATTTCTAATTTGATTTAGAATAGAAACAAGTGATTTGTACGTATTTCTAGGTGTTTTAAATAAGTAATGAACTCCTTAATTACAGCATGATTCGCAGTCCCCGAAACAGTGGATACATGTTCACTAATTTGATCATAACTTGAGCAAACGTATTCGAAATCATGAAAACTAAGATCCTACGATTTCCTTATTTATAAGGGAACAAAATCTAAGTGATTATTTTGTGTTTAAACATTTTAGACAGTGCCGAAATTATTCATTAATTATAGATGCAAAAATGAAATGCGATAAAACTTTCACAAACCCTAACGAACCCACATCTTTCTAGGTTTATGGATCGCATCCAAAACCTCCGACCTAAGGCTCTGATGCCACTAGAAGAATATGGTGAGATCCTTAAGCGCATGACGGAAGCATGAAGATCGCATCGTATGCGATCGGGAGCGACTAGTCGCACTAGTTGCTAGAGGCAGCGGAAATTTTTTTTTATGCGATGATACCACATGATCCAAGAACACTCTCGGATCATTTCTTCTAAACCAAAAATAAATATTAGGGTTACCTCTTGAGGCATGGTTGCGATCGAGTCTCTAAACTAAGAGACCTCCTGTCTCAAGTCTGATCTGATGGAGGAGACACTTGCGAGCGCGTGGATGAGATGTGTACTCCTCGCAATCCATGTTTATGATCCAAGCGGAGAATCTTCAGATCTCGTCACACGAGATATGATGTATTCTTCACAATCGAGGTGCACCGAAGGAGAAAGAGATCCACAAACAAATGATCCGGCAGCATAATGACGACGCTGTGGCGATGGAGACTCTCTCTAGGGCTTCCATGGTGGACGACCATATGAGAGAGAGAGAGAGGGCATGTAGAGAATGAGAGAGAGAGAGCCTTATGTTTTATTAGCACATGAAGAGCAAGGGGTGCCCTTCTATTTATAATATTTTGGGATCCATGGATCTCAATCCATGGGCAACACAAATCCAATTGCTCACATTGATTTGTGTTTCTTTTAATGGTCAAGATTTTGTTGGTAAAAACCAACACCAATTAGTTTAATTTAGATTAATATACATTGATAAATCAATATGATTTAATCCAAAATTAAATCGATCAAGCATCGAGATTATGGAATGAACATTGCCTCCTTCCATAATATGGGAGTTGGTGGCAATCTCATGATCACATGAGATTACATTATTTCATGGAAATCTCCAAGATTTACAACAACACTTGTTGAAAATTATTCTACAAAAATAATTCAAAATTATTTTGTGAACATTGCAATCTTTCCATTGGAAATTTAGTAATCAAATTCACAATCCAAAATAAAATGTGATTTACAATTTCAATTTAATGTTCAATGTGAATCCAATTCACATTAACATTTAATTAACAAATGTAAATTACAAATATCTCTCTCTTATATATCATAAATCACATTTATAATATATATAATTAATATGGATAGTGATATCCACATTATTCATATCCATGATAATTAAATCACATTTAATCATCTTGGATCTCTATTCTCATGTTCCCAAATAATATAAATCACATTCACATTATTCAAATCATTGATAATCAAATCACATTTAATTATCTAAGATAACTCTCACTATAATATGAATTAAATTCATATTATTCATGATAATTAAATCACATTTAATTATCCAAGATAACTCTACTTATGATATGAATCATATTCATGACAATTAAATCACATTCAACTATCCATTTTCTCAATGCTCGGATACACATATCAACAATGAAATTATCCTAAACTCTTTTAAGGATAATGCGCTTTCTCCACGGATACTTGGAGATAAGGACAGGGCGATTGTATTGTTCCACATATAGTGACTTGGATATTGAGATCACATCTCAAACCCAGATCCTATGTACCTCTCATAGATGTTTGATTAAATCAAGACCACAAATCTAATCTTCTCGTTGCATCTGAATCACATTCAGATCAATGTCCAACATTTGGACCAAGATAAGATTACTTCTCTACTTAGAGGAGTCACTAAAATCCAGACATGTTTCATCATTCCCTAGGAATGGAAGCATCATGGTTATACTATCGTTTATGATCACATCACTCTCAAGTATTCCCAATACCTGTACATCCTGCATACTGGAAGAACCAGATTAAACACGAAGTATTAAATCATTTTTTACACTGTCTACTTCATGGTTTTATTATTAAGTTTCTCATTCGACTATTGGGAGTTGGTACCGATCATATAATTTCCAAAAGAATATATCATATCCATGTGTTGATCATATACTTTACAAAATCATATATCAAACCTACAAATTCAATCAAGCTTCTAAAGTGAGACAACCGTGCATGGAATTTGATTCTTCCCAATATCTCATGAGTGAGCTCATGTCTTCCAGTTCAGTAACTGAACCTGTAGGATCCCTTTGAGACATCGTATTACTCATATGCCCTTATATTCACACCAGCATGCCGGTGTAAAGACCTTTATTTGGTCATCAACCTATTAGTCTGCCAAATGTACGTACTTAAGCATATAGTAACACATCTATCTCCAGTTAGAGGATGCATGCCTATATCGTGACAACATACGACATACGACTTTGGTTATCTCTATCTCGTTAAGTCAGCTCTTTGACTTAACTAATCCGACACCTCTGAATCTCTATTCCTATGCAGAGGACCTGCATCAAGGGGTCGGTCAGATATCAACCTTTAGAAAAAGGATTACCATCTCCTTCTCAGGATGGAGATCCTCTCTTAATAATCATTTGATGGTGCTTGATGAGTCCTCAATCTAACTTTTTAGATATTCATCAAAGCACCAGCCTTTATGTTTCAATAATTGAATCAACAGATGTGTGATCATTAAAATGGCCACGGTACATAACCCTAATTGTACTAAGGGACCAATTACGCAAATTAGTTATCCTTCAGTTCAGATCACAGAATGATATTTACAATAACATTTATTGCATAATGGCTCGTCGTGGGCTCGCATGTCCAACAGACGATAGGGCAGCTTCTCCTTCAACCATTTCTTCAAAAATATGCCACATGACATCCTTGTCCTTATTGAGGTGTGACCCACCACAAGCGACATCAATGAGCTTTCTGACTCTCCATGGTAAGTCTACTAAAGAAATGTTGGACCAGACTGGTCTGTGGGATATCCTTATGTGGACATTTCTCTTGTAAATTAGTGAACCTCTCCCGAGCCTCATGAATGGACTTGTGGTTGGCTTGGGTAAAGTTAGCAATGTGGGTGTGCATATGATTCAACCGCCTAATAGGTAGAACTTTTGTAAGAAAGCGAATTTAAGTTCCTCCCAAATGGTGACAACCTTCCCCAAATGATTAATCCAATGAAGAGCCTTATCCGAAAGGCTGAACGGGAATGTAGTCATTTTAACTACATCTAACGGGATGTTATGGTAGTGTGTGGTTCCCCAGATGCACCCATACTATTGGAGATGGATGTATGGTTCCTCATTTGTATTCTCATGGAAGGTGGGAATTAGAGATAAGAGTTGAGACTCCAACTCAAAATGGGAGTGGATAGTAAGAATCTAAATCCATTCGATCATTTGTCCAACACTGATGTTGTAGGACTCCTTGAGGGTCAGCTTGAGCCACCCTCCTCTTCACTCATCTACCGACCCTGCACTGGCTCCATCTCCTATCTCTTATTCTTCTCCTCCTCTCGATTGGTCTCTCCTTTGCCATAGATCATTCAACATATCATGAAAAGTGACTTGGCCAATGACTGGTCGGTAAGCTATTGTTGGATTTCTTGTATGGAGGTAAGGAGTTGTGCATTCACTGTATTCTAGTTCGGTTGTTAGCTTGTTTGTGGTTGTTAATGTGGAGGTCATTTTTCATATGGAGCCATTTTTATATCTGCATCGGAGTATGATAAAATCCGTGGCTCCCAATCAGGCTCATGATTTGTAGAAGGAATGATGCCCCGATTAGTCTGTATAAAAGCATCAGATGTGACAAATCGTTCTGTATTAATGTTGATGAGCGCTTAATCGACTAGGGTTAAGTATGAAATTAATGTGTCATTGTGATCCAAATCAATCGAGCGAATAATCGAGAAAAGTAAACCACTATCAAAATCAACAATTAATGTAAGCAAGTTCGCTAATTTTATTTACCTGGTATAGCGACCAGGGTCAAACTCAAGGAGCCCAACTAAGATCTAAGTAGTGAGATTTCAGGAATAAAAATATTTTTTAGTGGTTTTAAGTTTTTCAAAAATTTAATTTTCAACAAGAGAGAAATTAGCACAAATGATAAAAAGTACAAACAAGCACTCTTTTGTATTTTTTCTAAGGGATAAAAAATACTCATAAATTTGTAATAATTTCTTTTAGATTTTATATGTTTTATAATGTTTTTGGTATTTTTTATAAAATTTTTAAATGTTTGTGTGATTTTCTAAAAATAAAACAGTGGTAAAAACAACACGCAGTGTACAACCATGAGCAATTTGCAAGATAAAAATAATTAAAATGCCCAAAACTCCTGGGGCGATTTTTATGATAAAATATAAATAAATACCTATGATCACTATTTTTGGATTTTCTATAATTTCATGTAATTTTTATATGTTTTCAAGTATTTTGCAATTGTTTGGTTTTTTTCAAGGTTTTTTAAGCAAAATTAATATTGGAGCTAAAAGACAGTAAAATACAACTACCCTAATTTGTATGGAATTTTTGGATGGTTTGTATGATTTTTATAATTTTTTCAAGATAAACAAGACACTTTTTAGTAGTTTTTGAATTTTAATAATAGAAAAATGCAAATAAATTAACTAACAAAATTACCACAAATAAAGAATGCAAGCATGTGTCACATATAATTTTTAGGTAATTTTTAGGGTTAATTATTTATTTATTTTGCTAAATAAAAGATATGTGACTAAAAACAGTGCAGAGCGACCTATTTGTAATTACTTTAAGTATATGGGCCCCTGGAATAACAAAATCAAATACTAAAAGGGGTCGTTTTGTAATTTATCCATACAATGCATGTGCAGCATGTGACTCAGACAACAGGAGCATAAATGCAAATATCAAAAACTAAACATTCATTCAGTAATGGATAAAAAAGGTCAAGGGAAACTTGCAAAAACACCACAAAACGCATGCGGGTGCACGTGACTACAAATCAACTGGACTGAAGTGCAAATATAAAAAGTACAAGGGTCTAACTTCAAATGTTCTCAACTACATATTATATTTATTGGACTAAATAGAAACAACATAAAAGATAGGAAAAGAAGTAAAATATACCCCTCATAGACACGTGGCAGGTGCAGGGCGGCTCTCTGACGTACGGTTATGATGACCGTTGGAGGTGGATCTGATGGCTCAGATGGTAGGCTAGCATGCATGTCAGATCCTCCTGGGAATCAGATCTGACGTCTCAAAAAGGGGAATGGAGGGACAGTGTAGATTGATTCTGGAAGAAGGTGTCCCGATTAGACGACAACTGGAGATGTTGGAAGAACCAGAAGAAGGAAACCTCTTGAGAACCTCGATCTCGCATATAGGTTGCTCCACTGCACGGATTGAGTAGCTAAGAGGTCCAACATTTAACTGAGGTTCCTCCGCGTCGATTAGGAATCTCTGATCGAGCGATGGATGGACGGATGTGCGAGGTGAGGTCCCAACACCTGGAGGTGCTCCTCCACCTGAGTTGAAGCGTGAATCGAGCCTACTACGTGTGCCTGGAAGTGCAAAGAGAAACACAACTCTAAGACGAAGCTCCAGTTGGGGTTATTTAGGGCTAAAAATCTAGGAAGCATAAGGGGAATGGGATTGACATCTGACGAGGCTGGAGGAGGATGTCTTGGCTTGATCTTGCTCCGAGGAGCGAGATTGAAGGTGGTCAGGGTGCATGGGAAGATGGTCCGTGAAGTGGGGTCACGATCAGTGAAGATGTATGAGTGAAACGAAGCTCCAACCACGTTGATCGGAGCTAAACAAGGACGGGCGGCTGATGATCTAAGACATGCTGAATAATGGAAATGCAGGTGGAGTATGGCTACCTAAAGTTCTTGATAAACTCAGCGAAGTAAGTAGGAGAGGAAGGCAAAGTTGTGGCCTCAACTTCGGTGTGTAAGGCGAAGGAGGGTTCTCACAGCGGAGCTACGGTCGCGAAGTGAGCTTCGTGCTACAAGGAGTCTAACCAATCTTCCAACGTGAGCTTGAGGACCCTGTCATTGTCCTGGAGGTGTTAGAGGAGGAATGGTGGCGCGAGAGACGAGCTACGGAGCTCAGGAGGCGAAGGAGAGGTTTTATACAGGTGCCTTAGGGTCTAGAAGATTCGAGGAGAGGCGCGAAACCCTAGGGTGATCCGACTACTCCTAGGGATTTGTGAAGATGAAAGATTCTAGGAGAACATTTGGGTTCAAGAATCGATCTAAATGGACATTCAGGAAAATGGAGAGAAAACAAGTCTTGCGGAGGTGGAGTCGGGAGGGGTTGGTCGAGGTCAACAATCCGACGTGGACCAATAGGAATATTTCAGTCTAGAAATTGAAAGAATAATGAATATAAAATTTTAAAAGATTTTAAAATAACAAATTAAGAAAATGAAAATTTTTTATTTTTTTAACTATTTTTCTTTGATTTTTAATTTTTTTATGAAAAATATATAGGATATATACAATATAATGTAGCATGTATAGGTATGCTATACATGTATACTATGCACGTTTATTTTTATTTTATTATTTTTAAAAAATAAAATTTATCTTATATATTTTATATTTACAAACTAATTTGAGGAAAATAAAAAGATTTTTATTTGATTTTTGTAGAATAAGTGGATTTATTAATTAAATAGGTGTTCTGTACGATATATACATGTGCATCTTTTGTATAATGAATTGTGGATTTTATTGTTATTTTATTATGTGTTTTCTGATATTTATTTTATTTTATTATTAGGGTTATATACAAGTATTTAAAAATAATATGGTATTAACAAAATGTAAAATAAGTATAAATATTTATTTGTATAGGTATTATCTACAATTTACCCTATCTTCCCTACTTATATTCCTTGTGGATTAGTCCAAGATTTGACCTTCTCTCGGGGTTTAGGTCACTCTATATTTATTCTAAATACATCATTTTTTCTTTTCTCTTTATTCTTTTATTTTTAGAAAATATGGGATAATATGCACTATTAACAAAGACAAGTACAATGGCAATTTATTGTATTTACATATTTTTATAGATGTTTTTTCTCAAAGATTTTGCTAAATTAAAAGACTAAAGAATGAGAATCATAGATTCATTATCCCTCTATACTTTACCTTTGTTAATCCCTTAGCAACCACTTATTTGAAAAAGAAGTGAAAACAAGAACAAAAGAAAAAGAAAGCATCGGAATTGAGTATTAAACTTGTCTTCATTAAATTGGAATATGAAGCTCAGTCAGACCTTTGGATTATTAGTTTGGCAGAATCTTATTGGGGAATATGTTTAAGACTAAACATCCTCCAAGTTCCACAGTTCTATGGTCGGGTCTCATTAACAACCAGGTCAGAACAATTCTAGATATGCAAACTCTAATGACTATGAATCTTTCCTTGTACTGTGTAAGTGATATGTAGCTGCCCACCTTAAAGATGGCAAAGAAAAAACCTCCCTCAACAAGGTAACTCTAATCCCTTAGTCTAGCAACTCTTTCCTTGAGGAGTGGGGCATTCCCTTCTAAGTTCAAGTACAACCAGCTCAAGAAGAGGAGAAAGAAGAGAAGGATCGTGACCAGTGTAGCCACGTATCCCGTGGAGCTTAACCAGTGTAGCTAAGTCTCCGGCTGCAAGCTACCTTAAGACGAGATGATGGAATACATAAGCTATGCTTATTAACTATATACACTCTGGCAGGTATTTTATTTTCAATAAGGCTTATCCCCTTTTTTGGAGTTGTTGCAATTTTGCACATTATTTTTTTGACATATATACAACATATCTACAAGGCGCGACATATATAAGAGGAGTTTTTCTTCTTCAGCCAATAGATTGTCCCTCTTTTGAAGCATTACTGCAACCCACACTCTTCTGTCGTTAGACCTCAATTCTACTAGTCCAAGTTGAGATGCACGTCCCTCCCTAGAGGAGGATGAGAGGTTTCAGCTAGTTGTACTACCCTCGTATGCTACTCCAAGTCAAAGGATTCTGCATCTTTACTGCTTCATCCGTGTTGAGCTACGTGTAAGGTGTGTGCCCAAGTCAAGCCATTGTCTCTGAGTGTCATGGGTGTGTTGTTAAGTGTTCTACTTAGGTTCATTAACATGACATGTGAACATAGCATAGTGGAATCAAAGAATTAAGTCATTATGGACCTGAAAAATCTTACCCAAAAGTTTTATAAAGTTCATCTGAAATTAAGTGAGTTAAGGTCTTAACCAAGCTTCATTTTGAATTTAATTCCAGACTAGTTTAAATGTCAACCATGATGCAAATATTTACAAAAACTCTTTTTTGTGGAGATTTTTCAAGTTATGCAAATTTGTATGGATTTTGAGTTTTCAAGTTTTTAGGTATTTTGAAAAATAAGGAAATATATATATATACACACACATATATATATTTACAAAAAGGTTTATGTTACAAGTTTGATGTATAAGATGTATTTTAGGGGTAGCTTCTGGTTTTTAATATAGACATATATATAAGTAGTTTTCATACCCCAGATTTATTTCCTCATGTGGCAAAATAATTTTGCAAAATAGTTTTCACAATATTTTTGCAAACTTTTTATTTCCGCATAGTTTTCAAAAATTTTATATAGTATACTTAATTTTTTACAGAAATTGATTTTGTAAATATTTTGAAAACAAAATATTTTTCAAATATTTTTAAAAAATTTGTACAAAATTTGAAAAAGATGTTTGAAAATGTTTTCAAAGCATTGTTTTATAAATAATAGTCGTGTTATTAACACACAAAGTACAAGTTATGGCTAAATTATATATACAATATATAGAACACCCCCTATACTTTGCACGAACGATGTCCTCAGAGTAATCAGAGAGCGATGAAAGGAGACATAACTCATGCTGAGAATGGGGGAAAGGTTACTATACTACAACGACTCAAAGAATAAAAGAATAGAATCAATAGAAGTTGGTGATCACCTATACTTAAGATCAATCAATTCTAAGTATAGAAGACTATACACAAAAGGGAAAACCGAGGGGTAGAATATACAGACATTATCTCCCCTATACTTAGGCTGAAATATCCCAGAGTATAAGCAGCAAAAATATACGTAACAGAGGAAATGGACAATACAAGTCTAATACCCCTTATACTTAGGATAAAGTACATCATAAGTATAGCAAAATCATAAGATGGATCCGGGGTAATAGACCAAAAGAATGAGTGATATAGACAATATGGATCAATACAACTACGGGGTAGAAGTAAGAATCAGGTATGAAATGCATGTGATGTGAGTCAAAGATCACATCTCATACAAAATGAATAGGGGCAATGTCAACGATAAGCGGATCATGATCAAGATATGGCTTCAGGCACTGACCGTTGACACGAAAGGTGAAATCATAAGACAATTCAAATATATCAATGTTGCCATTACCGCGCACCTTTCTGACCAAGTATGGTCCCTTACATTTACTCTGTAATTTCCATGGAAATAATCTCAACCTAGCATCAAATAGCCATATACTCTGGTTCAACACAAACTATTTATGGCTGATGTGAGAATCATGCCATATCTTCACTCTATCCTTATATTGTTGGCTACTTGAGAAGGATGTATCTCTCAACTTCTCTAGGGCTTCCATTTATGTTCTCCTATGGTCTTCTACACTCTCATAATCTAATAGTATCTCAATGATTGCCCAAACTGACTTATGCTTGATCTCCACGTGTAAGTGGCATGGCTTGCCATAAACGAGTCGAAAGGGAGATGTGCCCAAATGTGTCTTCAAGGAAGTCCGATAGGCCCACAAGATCGAGTCAAAAGTTGTGACCAATCCTTTCATTCTAGGTGGACAACCTTATGCAAAATAGTCTTAATCTCCCTATTTGAAAACTCAACACGACCATTAGTCTGTGGGTGATACGGAGTGGCAACTCTATGGTCAATCCTGAACTCATTAACAAGAGCACTTACCTTATCATTGATAAAATGAGCCCCCCCATATCAAATCAAGACTCTAGGTACCCAAACCATGAAATGATATTCTTCCTCAAAAATTTGCAAACAGTCTTTACATCTGCAGCTCGGGTAGGGATGGCCTCAACCCAAGGAGTAGTATAATATACAACTAGCAGAATGTACTCAAATCCCTGACTCTTAGGGAATGTACCCATGAAATCTATGCTCCATGCGTCAAAAACTTCACAGAAGTGGATGGGTTGCATCAACATCATATCTCTCTGTCCACAAGTGCCCATCCTCTGACAGTCAGTGCACCACTTCACGTATTCATCTAAATCGGTGAAGAGGGTAGGTCACCAAGGGCAAGATTGGAGAACTTTCTATGATGTCAGTCTCCCAGAATGATATCCACCTACCTCAAGCTTGTAGAAATGTGTGAGGATGCTATGGTGCTCCTCCTCAGGAATACACCGATGCCAGACGCTATCCCCTCCTTCATGTAAAGGGTGGGATCCTCCCAATGGTATGACTTGGCCTTCGTAAGGAAGGTCTCAAGTCGTTGCCGGGGCCAACATTGTGGAACTTTCTTAGCAACAAGATTGTACACAATGTCATCGTATCATGGGATCAAGGTGATAGCATGAATCGTCTCGTTGGGAAATGTCTCTGTAATAGGTGTTGTTTATTCAGAATCCTCAAGATTTTCTAATTGGGAGAGGTGATCCGCCACCACATTTTTAACTCTAGGTATATCCTTAATCTCTATATCAAACTCCTAGAGTAGAAGGATCCATCTAGTCAATCTGGCTTTGACATCCTTCTTTGCCATGAGGTATCGATGGTGGTGTGATATGTGTAAATAGTCACATTTTGATCTAAGAATGTTAGATCGAAACTTATCCATAGCAAAAACTACAGCTAGCATCTCCTTCTCAGTCATTGTATAGTTCTATTGAGCGGCATCCAAATTCCAGCTAGTGTAGTGAATGGGAAAAAGCAATCCATTCCTCCTCTATCCATGCACATCCCCTACAATAAAATCAGAAGCGTCTGTCATGATCTCGAATGGGAGAGACCAATCGATTGGCTGAAGGACAGGAGCTTGCAAAACTAATCCCTTGAGAGTCTTGAACGACACAAGACACTTATCATCTATAAGGAACTTGGTGTATTTTGTCAGCAAATCAGTAAGCGGTTGGGCAATTCGGCTGAAGTCCTGTATAAACCGCCGGTAGAAACCAACATGCCCCAGAGAAAACCACAACTATCATAAATTGGATGGTAGATTGAGCTTCTTGATGATATCCATCTTGGCCGGATCAACCTCCATGCCCCTGTTGGAGATGATGTGACCAAGGAGCGTCCCCATAGTCATCATGAAACTCTTCTCCCAAGATAAAATAAGGTTGACCTCTATGCAAAGCTGAAGTACTCGATCTAGGCAAGCAAGACAAGGATCAAACCCATCATCGTAGACCGAAAATTCATCCATGAAGACCTCTAAATATTCGCCCACCGTGTCCGAGAAGATGGAAAGCATGCACCTTTGGAAAGTAGCTAGTGTATTACATTAACCAAAGAGCATCCGTATAAAAGCATACGTTTCGAATGGATAGGTGAATATCTTTTTCTCCTGGTCTTTTAGCGCTATGGCCACCTGATTGTACCCCGAGTACCCGTCAAGAAAATAATAACGACCCTTCCCAGCTAACCTCTCAAGAATCTGATCAATAAATGGTATCAGGAAATGATCCTTCTTGGTGGCCTGATTCAATCATTTGTATTCCACACAGACCCTCCAAGAAGTGGGTACTTGAGTAGCTATCTCCTCTCCATACTCATTCAAAACTGTAGTGATACCCTTCTTCTTAGGTACCCCATGTAATGGACTAACCCATTTGGAGTTAGAGATGGGGTAGATAAAATCAGCGCTCCACCACTTAGATATTTCTTTCATGACTACATTTTGAAGATTCAGGTTCAGCCTCCACTAGAACTCATGTGATGTCTTGGCGTCATCTTCAAGATAAATGTAGTTGGAGCACAGGGCTGGACTTATCCCCTAGAGATCAGCTATACTCCATCAAATTTCCTTGCAGTTTCTTTCAAGAAACTCCATCAAAAGAGATTCTTGGTCTTTAGTCAAATCTGCTGAGATTATGATCGGGAACATCCCTGGCTCACCCGCAAGGAATCCGTACTTCATACTCTACAACAAAGTCCTCAACTTAGAATAAGTGGGAGCTGACAGATCTGGCTTCTGAAAAGTCTGCGTGAAAGCTATTAAATCTACATGGGAGAACTCTTGCTTAATCTATAAATTTGACGAAGATGGCCCTGCTGGTGTATCTGTCAACTAAACTGGCTCGATCTCCATCCTAGCTATGGGCTATGTGGACATCAAACATGGTAGATAATCATCAAAGTCTTGCAAATCAAAATCAGTGTATGAGTCTAAGGGAGCTGTATCTGATTCTGCATCATAAGAAATATACTCTGCTTCGCTATCTTGATCACAACCGTCAGCCTTTGAAGTATCCTGCACCATGAGTATGCTCTCTGAACTCTCATCTATTAGTATCTGTGACTCTACAGAATCTGAAGGTGTGACAAGAGCTTGTGCTGCCAGGTCTTCCTAAATGGCTTCATCATCTGTTATCGCAAAATCACACTCAAGGTGGGTGTCAAGCTCATTATCTATCATCTGCCTGGTGATATGCTCGGATCATGCTAAATTTCTGGCTCTAAGCTCCTCAATCATCTCTATTTGTACACTCTCTCCCTCAATGCAAAAGTATACCTTCCCGCTATCATGATCGGATACTGCCTTGGTTGTGGACAAGAACAATCATCCTAAAATGATGGGGGTATCAGTCATAGATTCAGGGATCTCCATGTCCAACACAATTTAGTCCATAGGGAATTTCAGACCCTGAATTGTGACGATAATGCTCTTTAATAAACCCTTTGACCTCATAATAGATTGATCTGCAAACTGAAGGACTGTCCTGTTTTGTTTAAGAGGGACAAACTCGAAACGATCAAGTAAGTTAGTCGGGAGGAGGTTAATCGAGGAAATGTTATCTAATAGAGTCTGATCAAATTGCTACTCATGAATGTGGCATCTGACATATGGAGATCTTACATCAGGTCTCTTGGCTGGCAATCGGTTCCCGATGGGGAAGCACGTGGCACGAGTAAGCATATGGATTTCTGCATTATGATTCCTCTTTTTCCTATGAATGGTGGTTTTCTCTCTAAGGTTTTTCTGGAATAGAGGTATGCGCTCAAGTACCTCCTGGAGAGTCAGTTGGATCTGAAATCTGTCTATGATCTACTCGTTGAACTCTAGTTGTTGTCTCTTTTTGGGATTTTCTATTTTAAGACTCTTCCCTAAGCGAAGTGCTTGAGGAAATGGGATAGAGGGTCCCTCTTCAGGAAGATGAGGGTCAGGAGTAGGTTCTTGAGCATACAAACGACTAGAATCCATGCATATATCATCAAGCACAACAGATGGACTCACAGGAGATATAGAAACCTTTCCTTTATTCATATTTTTGGTTTTTGAAGTTATTCTATTTTTTTTTATTTTTTTAGACATATCCTCATGTACAAAAGAAGTCAATATAACTGAAGGAATCTTGGCGGAATCAGTACCATGGGTAACATATGAACCAGCAGTATCAGCACCACACTTCAGCATATCCACTGGAATCTGGGTGGCTTCAGTACAACCATCGGCAACTAGAATCTTAACAGCCTCAGCATCGTCGTCTAGATCAACATCCTTGGTTGCTTCAGCACCACCGTCACTCAGATGTTTTTCTGAAGAAAGATAACGTCTAATAAATTTTCCAATTTCCTTTTTAGTTAAGTCCAACAAAACTAGTGGAGGAAAGCAGAAAAGATGATGTGTGATCAAACACAATGATGCATGCAACGATAGAAATGCGTACATTGCTCCAGCACTCTACATGCAGGGTGATCTTTGCATAAATTTAAAGACAGAAATTAAAACTAATATATATATGATGCACAAGGAAATCGTCCTAAGATGAGAAACTTCTATTAGCGGGAAAAGCTGGTAGTTAATTAATCAGAGAAGGGACCTGAGTTCGGTCTTAGATGCTGATCTGTGCACACCAAAGTGGGTCCTTCAAGCACTGTATACGGCATCTCTCAGTGCATGGTCTTAACCAATTAAATTAACTTTTTCTTTATTTGACTATGTTCAAATACAACCTATATGAACATATAGTATACTAGTGTACTTGGACCTTAGAAATTACCGAGCTCAAGAAATAAAAGTCCTAAATCTAGGGGCTAAATCCTCGAGAATTAAATAGAAATAAATGCAGAAAATCACGAGAAAATCAAATGAGGTCCCCCGAGTGCACCAGCACTCGGTGAAACCAACCCTAAATAAAATTCTAGTATAAAGAGTGTCCAAATGTCTATGAGTCTAAATTATTACAAAAGATTTTCAAAAATAACTTCTATCTAAAATAACAATCTCATGTTGTCTTCTGCTCTTCCTCTTGTACTGGTCCTTCCAAAATGGATAGAGTCGTACTCTAGCAGTCCCTCGTACAAGAAAATCAAAGATGAATAAGGTCAGAAACATTTATAAGAGATAGAGAAAAAAATAAGCAAAAATAAATCAAACTACTTAGCCATGCTCCTCGGCAAAGGAGCCATTCTGATGAGCGATTAATCAACTCCGATTAAGTATAAAATTAACATGTCATTATCAACCAAATCTATCAAGCGAACAATCGAGAAAATTAAATCACTAACAAAATCAACAATGAATGTAAGCGGTTTCTCTAATTTTATCTACCTGGTATAGCGACCAGGGTTAAACTCAAGAAGCACAATTAACAGCTAAGTAGTGAGATTTTAGGAATAAAAATCTTTTTAGTGGCTTTTAGTTTTTCAAATTTTAAATTTTCAACAAGAGAGAAATAAGCACAAACGATAAAAAGTATAAATAGGAAATCTTCTTGCATTTTTTAAGGGAACAAAAATACTCATAAAATTGTAATAAAAATATTTTTGATATTATATGTTTTATAATGTTTTTGGTAATTTTTATAAAATTTTCAAATGTTTTTGTGATTTTCTAAAAATAAAATAGCGACAAAAATAACAAGCAGTGCACAACTAGAAGAAATTGGCAAGTTAAAAATAATTAAAATTCCCAAAACTCCTGGAGGTAATTTTTTGACAAAATATAGATAAATATCTACAAACAGAGACTGGGATCACTTTTTTCAGATTTTTCTAAAATATTATATAATTTTTTATAAGTTTTCAAGTGTTTTTCAATTTTTTTGGTTTTTGCAAGGTATTTTTAAGCAAAATTAATATTGGAGCTAAAAGGCACTAAACAATTACCCTAATTTTTATGGAATTTTTATTATTATTTTAGATTTTTATAATTTTTCTAAGACAAACATGACACTTTTAAGGGGTTTTTGAATTTTTAATAATAGAAAAATGCAAAGAAATTAACTAGCAAAATTACCATAAATCAAGCTTCTAAGCAAGTGTCACACATAAATTTTGGGTAATTTTTGGGTTAATTAATTATTTATTTTGCTAGATAAAAGTCATGTAATTAAAAACAGTGCATAGGGACCTATTTGTAATTACTTTAAGTTTATGAGCCCCTGGAATAACAAAATAAAAAACTACAGGGGATCGTTATGCAATTTGTCCATACAATGCATGCACGACACGTGAGTCAGGCAAATAGGGGCATAAATACAAATATAAAAAAAATAAACATTCATTTAGTATCGATAAAAATGTTCAAGGGAAACCTGCAAAAACACCACAAAACATGTGTGGGCGCACATGACTACAAATCAACTAGACTAAGTGCTAATATAAAAACTACAAGGGTCTAATTGCAAATGTTCTCAACTACACATTATATTTATTGGACTAAATAGAAATAACATAAAAGACGAGAAAAGAAGTGAAATATACCCCTCACAAACATATAGCAGGCGCAGGGCGACACTCTGGTGTACGGTTCTGATGACCGTTGGAGGCAGATCTGATGGCTCAGATGATAGGCGAGCATGTGTGTCAGATCTTCCTGGGAATAAGATCTGACCTATCTGAAAAGGGGAATGGATGGATGGTGCAGATTGATTATGGAAGAAGGTTTCTCGACCAGACAACAACTGGAGATGCTGGATGAACCGGAATAAGGAGACCTCAAGAGAACTTCGATATCGCATATAGGCTACTCCACTGTGTAGATCGAGTAGCTGAGAGGTCCAACATGTAACTGAGGTTCCTCTGCATCAACTAGCAATGTCTTGTGGAGCAGTGGGTGGTCGGATGTGCGTGGTGAGGTCCCAACACCTGGAGGTGCTCCTCCATCTGAGTTGAGGTGTGAATCGAGCCTACTACGCTTGCTTGGACCTACAAAGAGACTCATGACTTGAAAACAAAGCTTTAGTCGGGTTTATTTAGGGTTAAAATCGATGAAGTGTAAGGGAAATGGGATTGGTGTCCGGCGAGGCTGGAGGAGGAGTCCCGGCATGATCTTACTTCGAGGAGTGAGATTCAATGTGGTCAGCCAGCGTAGGAAGAAGGTCTATGAAGTGGGGTCACGATTAGTGCGAATGAATGAGTGAAACAGAGTTCCAACCATGTTGGTCGACGCTAAACGAGGACGGTTGGTTGATGATCTAAGTCGAGCTGAATATTGGAAATACAGGCATAGTATGGATACCTGATGTTCCTGATGAACTCAATGAAGTCGGGCAGATAGGGAGGCAAGGATGTGGACTCAACTTTGATGGGAAAGGTGAAGGAGGCTTTTCGCGACGGAGCTACGACCGTGAAGTGAGCTTCATGCTACCAGGCATCTATCCAAGCTTCCAACGTGACCTTGAGGACCCTGTCACTATCATGGATGTGTTATAGGAGGAATGGTGGCATGAGGGATGAGCTATGAAGCTGGGGAAGTGAAGGAGAGGTTTTATAGAGGTGCCTTAGGGTCTAGAAGCGAGAAACCCTAGGGCGATCGGCTTCTCCTAGGGATCCGCATAGATGACGGTTCTTAGGAGAACATTCGGGGTGCAAGAATCGATGTAAATGGAGATCTGAGACGATCGGGAAAATGGAGTGAAAACTAGTCCGACGGAGGTCGAGTCAGGTCGGGTCAGCTGGGAGGAGGGGTTGACCGAGGTCAACAATCCGACATGGGCCGATAGGAAAATTCCAAGTTAGAAATTGAAAGAATAATGAATATAAAATAGTAAAAGATATTATAATAAAAAATGAATAAAATAAAGAATGCGTCCTTTTTAGCGTTTGGGTAACTCTGTTTGGGTAACTCTGTATTTATGACCTTCTCTCGAAGTTTGGGTAACTCTATATTTATTCTAAATGCATCCTTTTTTTATTTTATCTTTATTCTTTTATTTTTGGAAAATAAGGGTTAATTATGCACTATTAACAAAGAAATGTGCAATGGTCATTTATTGTATTTACATATATTTATAGATGTTTTTGCTAAAAGATGACGCTTAAATAAAAGACTAAAGAATGAGCATTATAGATTCATCAAAGATCAACACAGAATTTCATTATGGATGGAGAGGTATAAGCTGTAAAATCGATTTCCATAAAAAAATTGGCAGGTTTAGGGAAGAGTAATCCCAGTTTATTAAAAAGGCAACGAGTCTGGAGAGTAATTCGTGGAGTCTAAACCGTGATCTCAAGAATCACCTGAATTATTGGAGACATCGATCGTATAGAATTAATGTGGTTGTCAGTGGAGTCTCGACTAAGCCATCCATAGGTCTCCATCTCGAGGTCAAAAAAGGAGATTGAGAATGGATGAATGATATGGTGGTCAACAAGAAATAAAGGGAGTGTAAAATAGTAGAACAACTCAAAGAGAGCAGGGGTCAAATAAGTATAAAATAAGGGAAAGTGAAAGACAAAATTTGCATAAGTTTGCGAGACTTGATCATGGACCTTAATATAAATCAAACAAACGCCAGGAAAGTTATGGATTCATCAACTCAACCCAAATGAAGCCATAAGAATTCAACTATTTTTATCTTTTCAATTTTATGGTTGTGTTGCAGGCAAATCTTTTAACAAGTCCTTGAGAATGCTATCCATGTAAGAGTGTGTATTACTGGGAAAGTACCATGTACTTCTTCCAATTCCTTTGTAACATGTGATCTCTGAACTTTGTGTTCTTTGATCTCATGCCTGGGCAGCTACTAAATCAAAGAAATAGAGAGAGGAAGCCAATAGGCCAAACTAGTACTTCCCTCGCAAGCGAGGTAGTCTTGTGAAGGCATGGCCTATGCTCAATACTTCGAACCAAGTAGGATGTTCTCCACAAGGCGGGAACACCGTCTTCTAGATGGCCTTATGATGAAACCCAGTTTCATGCTCTTAATTCGCAGAAATTAACCCACTAGCTTAGACTTTGGGTTAATAATAACCAGATTAATCCTTGTAATTATCTGACCCCTTGAATAAATTAAAAACACAAAAAATAGCAAATTAAAAATCATAGTTTTTTAAGCCTTTAAAAATGCTCTCAAAAATATTTCTACCTCTGTTTGACCTCATCTATGTTTTTGGTCAACATGAAACTTGTAGATCTCATCAAGATCTACAACTTTCATGTTTTGAGTTTTTCCAAAATCAGCCTCCTTCTCCCTCATAATTCACTTTCTTTCTTCGAATAATCTGATTGGGCCACGTGGCTCCTTCTGGTTGCGCCACACAGCCCGTCTATCCGCTCGCCATGTGTCTTCTCCCTTCAGCTGTTGGATGGCTTTCAAGCACCCCAATCTATGCCGTCCAATCCTGCACCTTTTCACAGTTGTTCGATCATTGTCAGATCACATCAAGGCCATCCGGCTGCGCCTCTTCCTCAGCTCGCCACATGGTATCCTGAGCCTCTCGATCTCGCCTCCACGATCTAATCCTAACCTCTCACTAGCGCCCTACTCTCGGCAGTTGGATTGCTAGATCCAAGGGTCGAGACTTCATCTTCTACCTCTGGAGAGCCCTCGCCCATGTCGCCCACCTCGCCGACACTCTTCCCCCGTTCCATTTCCCCCGTCGTCTCCGCCACTCTCTCCACCAACCGAGCATCCCACGACCAAGCCCTGTCATTCCCCATCCTTCCGCGAGCCCACGTTCGCCACGACACCTTCCCTCATGCTCAACATCCTCCCCGCAAACCACGCCCATCACCATCGGAACAGCCATGCTCTCTCTTTAAATACACCATCGCCGCCCCACATACACCCTGTCCACCTTTTGGCTCTACCCAACACTTTGCCTCCTCCCCGTGACAGGGTGAGGACCGATCGAGGCGCCATGACAACGCGACCCCCGATGTCGACCCCTGGCCTTCACGGCTAGGTTTGCGATGGCTCTACCCCGCCAAGCTTCTCCGAGGGGTCACTAGAGTCCAACGATGACCCGAGCTCCCCTCGGAGCTCAACCTAGACCACCTCCTCCGCCAAAGAGCCCAGTTAAGCTTCTTCCATTCTCCCCTTATATATTCTTCGTTCTTCTTCTAATTAAGTATGCGACTCCTGACACCATCACCATTCACGGACCATCCCTTTAGCTCTACCTCGCTTCCACCATCCACACGCAACATTCCGTTCATTCTCCCTGCCTTCCACAACCCTAGACCACTCCGACCCCCTCCTTTGAGCTCATCGGAAAAGACCACCGGTCGCCGCCTCCTTCAGCCCATTCACGGCCGACCACCTCACTCACACTCACGTGCACTACTCATCTGCATGCTTCGGCTGCTTGGAACTAACCCGTGCAGGTGAATGTCTCGAATGGTTGGAGATCCATTGGAGCTCACTTTGCAAGTCCAGCCTCCGGCATACAGATGTGTCCGCCTCTTCCAGGAAGCCCGGCTGCTTCGCAGAGCTTCCACGATGCCATCTACGCCTTCTGGACTGCTGGAGGTCTACATCAAGCAAGCCAGAAGGTGGCAGAGATAGGAGGTCCATACCGGAGCCCTGCCAAGTCTGCCGCAGGCGGCGGCGGCAAGGAAGAACCAGAGTTTCCAGATGTCGTACGATCATCTTGATCGGACGACCCATAGAGAGCCACGTCGTCCTGCTTCAGGAGCTCTAGATGTCGTTCGATCATCTTGATCGGACGACCCGCGACACTCCAGGTGTCTGCTCCGAGCCTCTTCCCCACGCCTTTAGGCTCAAAGCATCCGAGCCTCGCCCAAGCCGGCAGAGCCACGTTCCGAAGCTGACTAATGAATACTCATTCATCACTCTTTATTCTTTTATTTTAGCTAATTATCTTGGCAAAATACCTGTAAATAGCTGTAAATACAATAAGTTACCAATAAGCATGCCTTTTGTATATATTAAGAATTAGCATGTATTTGTGCAAAAATAAAAGAATAAAGAATAACGAAAAAGAAGGAAATATTTAGAATAAATATTGAGTGACCTAAACCCAAGAGAGGGCCCAATATGGGCTTGATTGCCAAATAAAATAATTTCTCTCTCAACTTGTACATATCACATGTATATAAGTACCATATACCTATTTATTTAACACTTGTAAATAAACGATAAAAATAAAATAAAAATTATTTTATACTCTAAATTTTATGTTGTAAATAAATAAAATATAAAATTGGGGTATTTGTATAAAAATAAGAAAATAAAAATATAAATATAAAATACATTGGTACTTTATACATGTATATAATATAATATATTGTATATACCATAATTTATTTTTCATAAAAATAAATAAAAACACTAAAAATAGTTTGAAAAATAATAAACATTTTTCATTTTCAAAATATTTTAAAATAAAATTATTTTCTATTTTTATTTATTTTATAAATCTTTTCTAGTTCTTATTTTCTGATTGGTCCAGGAGGGTTTGTTAACCCCGATCAACTCCCCCTCCCGGACCAGTCGTCGCCCGAATCCGAGTTTCGCCCCGACTTCTCAAAATTTTCTCACTTGGATCCCTCCCCCTTCTGCCCTGATTTCTTCGCCCGCTTCTTCCTGGTGGATTTGCGACCCTCACAGATCCCTAGGTAGAGGCGGATCGCCCTCGGTTCGCGTGCCCATGCCCGATCTTCTTCGCCACCTAGGAACGAGTATAAAGTCTTTATTCCTTTCCCCAACTCCGTAGCTCGCGTCGCACACCTTCCTTCTTCCCTAGTTTCCTTCCCCTTGGTGACAGCATTCGGCTGGAACCTTTGGTGGTCGGAATAGGTAGCTGCAGCCTACGCTCGACGCACGTGGCCGGACCTCCGCCGCGTTCGAGCCTCCCCGCCTTCCGTAGCATGGTTAAGGCGAAGACCCCCATCGACACCACCCCCTGGAGCTAAGGATCATTCTAGGACCGTCAGGTAACCCTCATTTCAATCTAGCTTCCCTTATTTTGATTCTTTCATCTGCCCTCTGCCGGCTACGACCCGACGGTCGGAGCTCCATCAGCCATCAATACCCGTTTCGATCGACTCCCCATCCATCTTCATCTCTCCTTCGCAGTCTGATCACCTTAGACTCAGCTTATATAGCCAAGATTAGGATCGAAGTTCCTCCACCGCCTTGCCGGAACTTCAACTTCCATTCGTCGCCGCTTTCTATTAATTTAGGTTAAATAACTTTGGTCGGAGCATGCCTCTGAGCAGGAGCTTTAACCCGCAGGTCGAGTCGCGCGTCGAGATCCCCTAGAGCACCTCAACCCAGCCTCGTCGGAGCCATCCCAGGTCACAACCACCTTCCCTGAGATCCAACCAGTGGATGCTCCATCCGAACCCACCACCTGACGCGGAGGAGCGTCAGTAGTCGAGCCCCGCTTCCTGATCGCTCATCGGATGCCCGGATTACCGCCGGTCCTCCGGCGAAGTTCGCCCAGGAGGAGTTCATCCAGCGACCTCCTCCACCGTGGGATCTTCCCTCTCCGCTAGTTCACTTCAGGGTCGTCCATCGCTCGTGCCTGACAAGCCGTTAGATCTGACATCTAACGGCCCTGTACGCCCTACGTTCGCCTCTTCATCAGGACCGTTGGATGCGCTAGGTGTCGTAGTCAGAGCCACACCATTCAGGATGCGCCACCTGTCACCCCACGTGAGCCGCACGCCCAGCCTATGTAATTTGCTCCCATACCTGTGTCTTTATTTTATTTGTCGTTTAGTCTGTAAAATAAAAGTAGTACAGTGGACCATTTTGCATATGTGACCCTACAGTTTTCCATATTTACCTTTTAGTCCTTCCGTTGTGGTTACACGTGCATCGTCACGTGTATGTTTGGAACATTTGCATAGTTAGCCATGGATTTAATGAATGTTATGTTTTGATAATATAGTTTCTTTATTTGCATCCATGCCCCTGTGAGTGCTGAGTTTTGGACATGTGCTAAAATAGTATGAAAATTGCAATTGGCCCCTACACTTTTGACGTATGTTATCATTTAGTCCCTGGAACTTATTTTCCTTGCAACTAGGTCCTTGTGTGTTGTGCCTCTTTGATTGGTTGAAATAAATATCAAATCTTGTTTAAAAATTGTGAAATTTTGGCATAAGGACCCTGCCATGTTGTAGGAATTTCTACAAATTTTTGGGCTCGTTTTGTTGTCGCTTGTTATTTTTAATAATTCTAAAATCTAAAAATTTGCTTCTGTCTAGTTTTAAAAATCAAATAAAAATATTAAAAGTCCTCTAAAAAATCTAAAAAAATTCTGAGTGTTTATTTTAGTGTGTTTTTGCTTTTGACCAATTTTTGTTGAATTTGGACTATTAAAAGTCCTAAAAATTGAAAAACACTAAACAATTTAGAAAAATCATTAAAAATTCCTAAAAAAAATGCAATCTCAGTTTCTTTAGTTAGATTTTTATTTCTAGTTTACAATAAAATTGTTGCTGGAATTTTATAGGCTATTTAAGTATTTTTAAATAGTCTTTAGGTTCTGGCTGCACACTGTTTCTTATTTTTGGCTGTGTTTTATTTTTATAAAATTACCTAAAAATCAGAAAAACCAAAGAAAAATAATAAAAACACTTGAATATTCATAAAAACCAAAAATATTTTTATTTTAATTTTCTGGTTTGTTTGGTGCGTTAAATAATTGTTTGTTTGTGACTTTTTCCTTTCTTTTACATCTTTTTATTAATTTAAAAATTACAAAAAATTTGAAAAACCTAAAAACCACCTTTTTCTTTATTTATTTATTTTATTTAGATTCTCGACTACTTCGTAGGTTTTTCCGAACCGTGCTCCTTGTGTTCGACCCTGGTATCTATACCAAGTAAAATAAAATAGCGAGACCGCTATTTTGCTTGATTAATTTTTATATTGGTGGTCTTTGTTTTCTTGATCGACTTAGCCTCGTAGTTCGGGTCACAACGAACCCAATTATACCTTAACCCGATCGCAGGATTTCGAGTCATCACTGACCCATCACCCGAGCCGAGCTGAAGCTGCACCGAGCTAAAGCCTCACTACGAGCCAAGCTGAAGCACTACTGAGCCTCCCTCGAGCCTGCATCTTCACCGAACCTAGAGATCACGTGTTTGTCACGTTCACTCTGGATAATTTGCATGGAGGTATCGTCGAGTTCTCCAAATTGCATCATGGTCCTGAAATCATGTACAGACCACATGCGCATGGGGTATTTTGCACTCATAATCCTATTGGTTTTTAATAATTGCAAAAATACCCCCGTTCGTGTGATTAAATTACATAAAAGACCCTGTATTTATTTTATTTGCATTTTATTCCTACTAGGGACATGTTTGTTATTCATCTTTTATGTTTTCCTGCATTTATGCCCCTAACTTCATCTATGAATATCTTGAGCATCGTATTTCCGTTTCAGTTGATATTGGTCTCATTTTAAAGCTCATTTCATTGTCTTCTTGATGGCATGCTTGGATTTCAAATTTGATGCTATGAATTTTAATGTATTATTTTAATAGCTTAGTGTCTTTATTGTAATGCTTCACATGCCTTATGTTTTTACATCAATGAGACTAGCTTCATGAATTGAACCTGATTGGCCTCATGATTAAATGGCTCAAATATTCTGATTTAGGGCATATTCACATTTCATTTCTATGCATCTTATTGCATGTTAAAAATCAAACAAAAAGTGCATATCTTTATATTTGTGCATATTGTCGTATCATCATGCATTCATTGACCTATGAAGAATTAATCCAATACATAGTTCAATTAATAAGAGTCTAAATATTTCTTAAGAGGCCCGTGTCCATTAGTTGGACCTTGGGCTTGCCCAAGTAAAAAATAAATCAACCACTTTTTGAAGTAGTTTTTGATGTACTCTATTTTACCCGGCTGCAACGAACACTGCTAATTATACATAACTAGAAGGGTGAAATTAGGGTTCATCACCCTACTCGCCCACGTACGATAGAAGCACCAATACTTTGCCAAGCCAGGTGATAATCAAGGCTACCACAAATAGGGTTTTAGCTCTAATCCATATGGGGTCGCACCTCACTGGGTCTAGATGGTACCTGAAAGCAATGAGGGCTTTATGAACCCAAAATAAGGATGACCATTACGATTTTTATTATGGTCAAAGTTTTATTAGCGGTCCCCTTATTTTAATTTTTGGATTTTCACTTTTTTGAGTACATTTTAAAAGCAACCTGCCTAACATTTTTTATTTTCTTTTTAAACCTACGTGATATAAAACAAAGGGAGAAGGTGAAAAGTAATACAAGTTGACGCTAGAGTGGAAATCTCACTCTCAAATCAAATGACGCGTGCAAAGTAAGAGGACTCATAGTGCTTCCCAGTGCTCTCCATGCAAGATGTAGAACATAATATATAAACCAATACTACATGAATTGTATGCAAAGTGATAAAGCATCCTATACATGAATTGCTATTATCGGGAAGAACCAAATGCAAACTACTTAAAATGGATCCAAGTGTCCAGTCTTGGAGAATCCTCAGTGCCCGCCACAACGGGTTCTACAAGCATTGTGTGGAGTCTCTCACAACTCGTGGTTCCAAATTCAAGTAATTCGCAATTGATTATTTGACTAAGTCTAATAGAAAGAGACTATAGGTGCATGCTTCTATTAGGGCTTTGGACCTAGCTACCAAGTCTAGAAAACCTAGATCTAGGGGAACAATCAATTAAAATAAATGAAAAATAAAGGTGAAAAGCTCAAAACACGAGAAACAAACTAAAAGAAAGCGATGAAAATACAAAAAGTCGTGACGAGATCCCCAGGTGTCTCCCCATGTGAACATACAATCGAGCAATGGACCTTGTTAGGTGTGACAATGTCCAAGTCCCAATTATTGCAAATAATATTACAAAAGTAAAATAAAAGGCATTCTCTCACAAAATAAAACAAAAAATGCCAAGTCTGTATGCTCCTCACCTTCTTTCTTTGACTCTCTCCTACTCTCTCCTAGTTGACTTATAAGTACAAGAGACAATGTCCTAGTAACTCGGGTGTGTCCACCTTCGAGGAAGAGGTCTTTACCACGTGGTCCCTTGCAAGAAAGTCAAACGGAGACAAATGTGTCAGAACATATAAACAATTATCAAGAATAAATAAGCATAAAATAAAGATAAAAATAATGTGCACAATAATATATACGAGCCTACGTTATCCGTCGAAATACCAGTAATAATCCCTAGAGTTGTCTTATGGCCAACACTAGGTGAGACAAATAAATCGTTGCGATGACAGCCCGAGAACATCTTTGATAAATTCAACTATTAACCTACACAATATAAGAATCACACAATGAAATTAAAGCAAGTGTGAATCAAAATTTATTATACCCGATGATGCATGTGTATAGTGGACAGGCATGTAGGGGTCGAACACAGGGAACGTGAGATGTAGCATGTATTATTTAGGCAAATAAACAATGCATGTATAATTATATGCACAAAATCAATCAAAGTTTGTTGGTTTTTAATTAAATAAAATAATTCATTTTTATTTATATATTTTATATTTATATTTATATTTATTTATTTTTAGTTTTATGATTTTTAATTTATTTTTAATTTAATAATATTAATATTATATATAAGTATATGTATATGTATTTAAGGTAATATATAATATAAGTAATATATAGTATAATATATGTAATAATTATACAAAAATAAAAAATATAACAAAAAAGTACAACCCTTCTTATTTTTTTAAAGGCTTAAAATAAAATTACAATATTTATAATAATTAATAATATAGGATATATAAAATTATATGTATGTGTGTAAATGATATATAGAGTATACTATTTATAAATATAGATAAAAAATAGTCAAAAATGTCCAGATAAACTATTTTCATTTTTCCAACTATGTTTCTATTTTTATGAATTTTTGGGTGATTTTTGCAAATTTATTTGGTATTTTTAAAATCAGAAACAAAACAAAAACATGGATTTTTTAAATAGGTTGGATTGATTTGAAAATTACAAATAGGAAATGGGTTCAAAATTTCTCCAAATCAATTTTGATGTATGTTATAATGTATAAAGAAAAATACATGACATAAAATAGTATTTTTGAGATTTTTCAGAATATTTTATAATTTTTAGGGTTAGCAATGGTTTGATAATTTTAAGAGTTTCATTTGATTTTTTTGTTTTTTTCAAGAGTTATAATATAGGCTAATAAACAGGAGGGATTTTTTTGGAATTTTTAGAAAAGATTTTATAATTTTTTATATTTTCTTAGTCAAACGAGGAATAAAATAGCACTTTTGATTTTTTAATAAATAATAAATTCATGCAAAATGGAAAATAAAAAATATAGCATGAACAAGTATCCAATCATGCACATACATATATTTTTGCAAAATTTTAGAGCTCTAAAGCTATTTTTCATGGCAAGGGTATTTTTGAACATAAATTTGTTCCGGGAGAACAAGTGCAAAATAACTAGAAAGTTTGAACTTCAATTTCATTTTTTATATACTAAATAACACTTACAAAACCCAGGATGTACGCTTGCAAAATGTCCCCTCATGTGGGGTTCCATGTGAGCTGACCTAGCACTAGACTAAAGTGCAATTTCAAAAAGAACCAATGGCATACATGCAAAATGTCCTGAAAGTTTTGATCTTACTTAAATATTTACAATCTATTTTTGATATACAAAAAGATGCAAGGTATGACTATGTAATTTACCCACTTAGCATACATTGATTGGTTCGTTGTCTTCAAACCACGTGGAGGATCGATTTGTTGGAGAGCGGAGACGACTCGATTGGATCGCATAACTACGACTAGATCTGGCATGCTTGCCAGAACCAATGGTAGCTAGGCGTGCTGCATGAACTCGCAAGAACACTGGTCACATGAGCATTGATTTCCTCTTTCCCCATCATCTGTATGTGGATTTACAAGGCGATAATGACATTGGACTCATGGGGATCCTCTACATGTGTAGGGCTACTCAGTTGAGATAGAAGAGGCTTCAAGGGCTCAAACTACGTCGGAGTACCTGGAGCTGCTTTAGGCATTCCTGTAGCTTCCAAATGGGTCTCCACATGCCAAGACCTGCACCAAAAATATCACTGGTTCGAGGTCTTTCTACTCGACCAAAGAGTGAAGTCGGAGGCGGCGTAATGGATGGAGATGGTGAAAGTCCAACGAGAGGTGGCAAAGGGACCTTCGATTCACCGATCAATAAAGATCTGGGGTGATCACAAGGTGGGATCGATGGAGAATGTGTACGGGGTGAAATGGGATGATCAGGGGGCGGATGAACAATCGGATGCACAGTGATTAGCCATGGAGATCGAGCTCCAATGATTTGGGGATGTTTGATCTTACGACTAAGGATGATATTAATACTAACATTGAAAGTTGAAATCAAAAGTAGACTAAGAAGTTTACCTAGGAATGAAAGATAAAGGCCTTGAGTTGGTCAAGGATCGATGAAGCAGAACCTCTGACGGTGGATGGTCAGAGATGGTTGATATGGCTCCTCTGCTGCTCCTCCTCGCTATAGAGCATGCCCTCCATTTGCTGTCATGAAGGGGAATGTGCTCAGCAGGCTCTGAGAGGGTAAGAGTACACAAAGAGTGATCAACAGGAGAGGCAGAGCTAGAGGAACAAATATATGGGATGCAAAAAGGGTGAACATCGATTAAAGATGTTGTTGGGATCAAGGACTATCCATGATATCTTTGGACACGGCGTGAAAGATGGATATTCAATCTCCACAAAATGTGAAGTACACCAAGCCAGAGCATCATGATCTTGAGCGGATAAATGGGCAAAGAACTGGTTCTGAAAGTCCAGCGCACAAGGAAGAGAGAAGGGGGATGTTGACCAAGATCAACATGGGGAGTATTATGGTTGGTCCACTTGGATCAATCAAAGAATTCTCAGGCTGAAAAGATTGGTAAAATGAAAAATAAATAGCAAATTAATTAACTAAATTTTTATTAGAACATAAAAAAATGTTTGTTATTTAATTTAGTATTTTATAGATATTTTTATTTATTTTTATGAGGTGTTTTATTGCAAGTTAATATTTACATGTGAAATATTGGTATAAATACTTGTATTTTGGTATTTTATTTGTATTATATATTTCATTATTTTATACAGGTATTTGATATATTTTTGATTTATTTATATATATAATTATATATATTTATTGTATTTTCAAAGTTCATATGTATACTTAATTAATTATGTGTTTATAAATTATAGGTATATATGGGTATATTTTATCTATTTCTTAGAGGGTATTATTTATTATGATTTCATTTTAATGATTCCATTTTATTGTAATTATGTACACATGTTTCAAATAATTTTTACAAATTTATAAAAATAAAAGAATTTTAAAAATATAGGGAATAAATATATTCAATAAAATGTACAAGTATATTGCATAATATGTGCCCAAAACCAAAATTTTTCATCTTAGCTCCAAATCTAATGAAACCACCTTCATTAAATATCATATTAAAAGTTATATACAATTAAAGGTGATTTTAGTCCATTTTGATACAATATGGAGAAGATATAAGTTTGTGAAGTTTTATTTTGTCTTTTTTTGCATGAACCGGACACATTGTGCATTATTTTTATATGAACTTAATTTTGGATTTTTCTTTTTATTTTATCTACAATATCCATGTACAAAGTTTACTAATTTGAAGTATAAAAATAAACAACAAAATTGGTGCCAAAAATCAATTATTTGAGCAAAAATAATTAGGGATTCTAGGTCTTTTCTGTAAAACTCATCTGCCCTATCCCCCCTACTTTATTTCTTGTCGACCAAGTCATCATGATGATTGGGTCTCTAGGTCTAGGGTCATTCAATACCTCTGGTCTCTCATTTAATTTCCTTTTCTTCCTTTATTCTTTTATTTTGGAATTAAATACATTAAATATACAATATTTTATACATTATCTTGTACAAATGACAGAATTTGTTTTGACAAATTAATGATATATACATGCATTTAGCTAGGTATTTAAGGCCAAATTGAAAGAATAAAGTTTATGAAATTGAGATTCATCACCCCTTTTGCCTTTGTTGGTCCCTAACAAACACTTATTCCTATAAGTGCAGAAGAGAAGATAGAGATAAGAAAAATAAATAACTTGGAATGATTTTATATCTTAAACTTTTTCTTATAATATCAAAGTTTGGAGCTCAGTCAGACCTTTGGATTTTTAGTTTCGTCGGAACCTTGTTTGAAAATCAGACTTGAAACTTAACAACCTCCAAGAACCACGAAACTCGCCCAACTCTTCTCAAAAGCCAAGTCAGAACAAATCGTTGTCTTACACCATCCCTTATGACTATGAGTATATCTTATACAGTGTATGCGATATATAGCTCCTCTCAGTTGAAGTGGTAAAAGTCAGTCTTCTACAACATGGTGACCCTAATTCGTCAATCCAATAACTCTTTCCTCGAGAAGCGTGTGTTTAACCCAAATAATCTGAGGAACTGCCTTGTGGTCCACACAAGGCAGGACCACTAAGTCGTATGGTGAAAACTGTCAAAGACTAATGGACTAAGCAACAATCAACCAACAATAAAGATATAAAACGATAAAAGTGAATGTTTCAGATAAAAATTTATTATAACCTAGAAATAGATATCTATAGTGGATAAGCATTCTAGGTGTCAAGTGCAGGAAGACAAGTCGGTGTAGCTGGTATATTATTTATAAATAATAAATAAATAATATAGGTATATTTTAACAATATTCAATCAATTAATCTATTAACTGATGTTCTTATAGGTTTTTTATATTTTTACTTGTTATTATATTTTATTTATATTTATTCTTTTAATTTTATAATTATAATTATAGTTTTCTTTTTTATACTTTCTGATTTTTAGTTTTTTTATATTTAATATATAATGTAAATATCACTATATATATTAATATTATACAATATATGGTATTATAATTATAAAGATGTCTAATAATAAACAATATATAGAATAAAATAATTTTATGGTTTTTTTATTTTTCTAAAGTTGTTTGTGATTTTTCAGAAATGTTTGCTAAAAGTCCTAAATACACAAAATTAGGGACTTTTTAAATGGATAAATTTTTTAAGATATTAAAATATATAGTGATACCAAAAGTTCTTAAAATTATTTGCAATAGATAATATATAATATAAAGAAAATTCAGTGATAAAAATAAATGTTTTTTTGTTTTTAAAAGATTTTTAAAAAAATTTATAAGGATTTTATAGCTTTAATTTTTAGTGATTTTCTTTTTCTATTTTTAGGGATTTTTGGTATGGAGGTACAAAATAATAGATAAATGTTATTTTTGGGAATTTTTCAATACAATTTTATATTTTTTGGGATTTTTTAAGGTAAATATAAAATAAAGTTGCACCTTTTGATTTTTAAGAAATAAGAAAATGCGTAAAATGCAAACCTAATTATATGGCGTGAAAGATCATGCAAGCACATACATTATCTTATTTTTCCATATTTTTTAAGCACAAATGATATTTTTAGAAATAGAAAACATATGCAAAAATTAATTGAACAAGTAGGGGTATATTTGTAAGTAAAATAAAAGATAGGGGTCACAATGCAAATTACCTGAAAATTTGTAACTTCAAATAAAATTCTAAATATTAAACTCAAATTACAAAAAAACATGCAAGGGTATAACTACATAACGTCGAGCCTACGTGGGGGGCTACGTGAGTTGAGCTGGTAAGGACCTAAATGTAATACTACGAAAGTTTAAAGTTTGCCTTATAATTATTACAAACTTTTTACAACTATTGTGGAAAGTTTAAATATTAAACATTAATATACAAAAAGCGAGGATCGGATATGCAAATTACCCCCAACAGAACCCGATCGTTTGGTTCTAGATCATCCACTACAACACGTGGTAGGCTCTGATTGCACGATGATGCTTCGGCTTGGACGTCCAGGATAAGATCCCCCAAGGACATCAATGGTCATTGCTTGCTCTGATCGGACGTCACATGTGCTTTAAGGTCTCCTGATCTTGATCGGGGATCCGGATGTCTCTCGAAGAACACCTGAAGAACTCACATTTAGAGAGTTTTGATTCGATGTTGCGCGCGTCTCCGACTACTCTGGAGCACCGTCGAAGGTGTCTCCTTACTCCTGCAGGCCTCCAGCATCTCCATGATGCTTCAAATATGTCTCGAGGCCACTAATTGACCCATAGAGCTCGAGAGTTTCTGGCGAATACCTAGGCCTTATTCTAGCAGTGATCAACCCATAGAAGGGCTCTTCAGGATTTGCAAAGAGGTTAAAGAATGGCGATGCAATGGGGAGAAATGGAAGAGGCAGAGAGGTCCGACGACTGGTGGTGGAGAGGACCTTGATCTCTAGATCGATGGTCGATCTGGGTGGTTAGTGAGGTCTAAAAGGCGGAGAAATTCATGGTCAAGGAAGTGAGGCGGTTGGCAGAGGTCGACACAGGGAGGAGACATCAGAAGATAATGGTCAGAGCTTGAGAGCTCCAACGAGGTCAAATCCTAAGGTTATGCTAAACGTACTGATTATAAGTTGAAATAAAAACATTAAATGAAAACTACGATAAAAACTACCTAAAAAGTGAAGAAAGATACCTAGATTTGGTCGGAACCAAAGAGATGGATCGTTAGGAGCAAAGCTCCGACGATGGTCTGGGACCACTTCCTCGCCACCCTCCTCACTGCAAATCGATGGCTCAGACCTCCTATCACCAGGCTCTAGCCTAAGGGCGCAAGTTGAGGGGAAATGACAAAATAGAAAAGGAACCAAAAAGCAAAAATAGAGGAGGCAGAGGTTATATACACGGTGATGAATACACGATCATTGTCTAAGGATTGCGGGTGTCTCGAGGATGATCAGCCTAAGGCAAAGTGGCGATGAAGATCCTAGATGAACATGGATGAGATATTATGAAGGAGGTATGAGGCCTAGAGCCTTGTATCATGGTGGAAAATTTGAAAAAGGACACATGGAGTGAGAGGAGTTGACTCCAGGTCAATGGAAGAAACACTTCTATTAGTCCAACAGGGACCGCTGGAATACAAAATTGATTAAAAAAATATAGATAAGTAAAAATAACATAACTAATGAATTAATTGAACATAAGTTAAAATATAAAATATGTTTTTTTATTTTCCTTAGTAATTTAATATAATTTTTTCTATTTTTACAAGTCAATTTATTATGAGTTATTTTTTACATGTAAGACTATAGGCATAATTTTTTATATATTGGATATTTGATTTTTATTTGATTTTTTACATTTTATTATTGTGTACACATAATTTATATATTTATAAATTATTTCAATTCACATGAATAAATTTTTATTGATTTTTGATGAGGTTATTATACACTTAAATAAATTGATGTATATTTGTTATATAGTTATCTGTATAAGTAAATTATCTAGGTATTTTGTATACTATTTTATTTTATTGTAATTGTACTTTTAATGGCTTTTTTTATTTTAGTTATGTACATATACTATAGATAATATTTACAAATTGTAAAAATATAAAATTATAAAAATATAAAGAATAAATAAAATGAATATTTTATTCTAATATATTGTACAAGGGAAAAGGGAAGCTCCATCGTGGGGTGTAGCCAACTAGTTACACCTGGCTTTTTTTCTTACTAGCTTTTTATTTTTTTGAAGGAAACCATTGTGAATTTACTTAATTTATTAAGTAGAATATGTTTTTCAAATTTCATGCAAAACAAACATTCCTAACACTCACATCTAGATAGGGTCAATTTCAACGATTCTAAGATCGTCAAAACTATGATAGTCTTGATGGAGATGATAGAAGTGTTGAATTTAGTTGAATTTAGCATGAGACCATGGTAATATATGGTGACATAAACTCCCCTAGGTTTCAATTCAAAAACACAAAAATAATGAAAAAAATGGCCAGGTGCACCTAGTTGGCCACACCCCCGGGTGCCGCTTCCCCAACCCTATTGTACAATAGGGGTCCAAAACCTAACTTCTGCATCATAACTCCAAATTAAATGAAACTACCTGCATTAATATCTAATAAAAAGTGATATAATTAAATGTGATTTTGATGAATTTTGAGTTCGTATGGAGAAGACATGGGTCTGGGAAGTACGGGTTTTGGCTTTTTATTTTGAGTGTAGACGGTACAATATGTAATATTTTGTGTGATAAATTTTTTATTTTTCTATGTATTTTTTACAACTTTCTTGTACAAACTTTCTTGACTTGATGTATAAATAATAAAGAATAAAGTAGTTCCCAAAATTGATTTATTGGGCACATTTTGAAATGTGGTTTTATTGTACTTTTGGCCCTTGTCCCCCCCCCACTTTATTCCTTGTCGATCCAGTCATCATGATGCCTAGGTCTCGGTGTTTAGGGTCATTCAATACCTTTGGTATTTCATTTCTTTTTCTTTTCATTTCTTTATTCTTTTATTTTTGTTCCAAATACAATATTTTGCATTATTAATAAATAATAGATGTTATTTCATGCAAAATAATGATATATACATGTATTTCAATAAGGTTTAAAGGCCCAAATGAAAGAACAAAGATGATGAAATGGAGATTCATCGGTAGGGTATTCCCATCTAAGTTAAAGTGCAACCGGCTCAAGAAGAGGAGGTAGAGAAGAGATTGGAAGGTAGACAATGTATTTGGTGTTTTGGATTTGTATTTTAGTGGTTTTCCGATACATGATAAAATATAACAAAACCTAGCTAATATATTTTTTGGGAATTTTAGGTAAATATTTTAATTCGATTATTTTTCTATGTCAAAACAATGAAAAAGAGTGTGTTTTATAGTTTTATAAATAGGAAAATAAGTTAAAAGACTCTAGTCAAAATATATGTGGCAAAGTGTGGTTCCAGGAGCTTAATTTAATTTTTAGTTTTTAGTCTAATAGAAGTAATTAAAATAAATAAAATATTAAGCAAAAGAAAGAAACCTATAGTAGGGATTATTTTGCAAAGTAAAAAAACCTAGAAAGTAACTCATAACAAATAGCCAAAGTCCTAGGGGCAATTATGCAAAAGTCTGAATGTAATTCCAATTAACAAAGCACTTCATGGGGTATTTTTGTAAATTCAAAGAATTTCAGACCATTTAGAAATATATTCAACAAGTTCAGGATCTCCAATGAAATTTAAACAATTAAATTCACATTTAACATAAGCTGACATGGACTGAAATGTAAATATCCAAAAAGTTTTCTTTAATTGCTAACATTTCTCTAATACATGATATAAAGTGCAATATAACCACCTAATAGATCATGTGGGAGCCCATGTGAGGTGATGTGGCAGAGGATTGATGCGCAAATAAAAATACTACAGGGTTCATCATGCAAAATATCCAATAAAATATACACTACAAAAGAAAGTTTGAAAACTAAATAGTAATACAAAAATGGGGAGTCTAGATGCAAAATCCTCCTTAACCATGCACTGATGAATGGTGGATCTTGATCCACTTAATACTATGATGGCTCAGAGGCGTTAATAACATTTCGCTATCCATGGCCCTGATTAGATCTACATCTGGAACTAAATATTGGTGGAGGCCTAGATCCAATGGTTGCTATATAATCAAGAGTTGTCTCATGATCCAATGGCACATGAGTTCACTGGAAGATCATGGATGAGCAACGTGTCAGGACACCCTTCTCTAAGGATGGGACTTTGCTCCGACCATCCCTGAGCTGCAGAAGATCACAAAATGTAATAGGGGTTTCCTGCATCGAACTAATGTGTCAAGAAGCTCTGAACCTCGCTGAGAAGAGACCTAGAGGTCAAAAAAGCTTGGACATCTCGGACTGAATGTTTTGGACACGATTCACCTCAGATAAGGCTCTCAACTCTAGGTACCTTCAAGTTTAGCTCGAGGACATAAAGGAAAATGTTTATGGGCATTTATTTGGTGGAAAGGCATAGGATGAGGCAGAATGATTTGTTTCTGACAAGCAACGAGGAAGGGGACCATGGACTCGATTCACTAGGAATCAAGGGGATCTGGGTGGTAGAGGAGGTGGAGAACCTAAAAGGGAAGGTGAAGAGGTGGTTGCGGTGGTTAGATAGGGGATGAACATTTTTGAACAATGGCCGAATCCTAGTGCTCCAAGGTACTTCATCTATTTGAAATGGAAGCTAAAACTCTGATGAAACATCAAATAAAATGCATGAATGAAATGATTGAATGAAAACCCAATTAAAAAGTTAATTAAAAGTAGCTCAGACCTTGGGTAGACCTAGGAGTAGAATCACCATGATCTCTGCTTCGGCGATGATGGAATCGCATAAGGCCACCTTCTTCATGTTGCAGAATGATGAGCATACCTTCTTGTCACTAAGGTCACTCAAGCCTAAGTGATTTTTTGGGTTACGGAGCACCAGGACGGACCCCCCTTCAAAAATTGTTAGAGGCGAAGTCATATAAAGGAGGGTTGTTTGACCTGGGGTTTTTGGAAAAATCGATGTGTGTCTGGTCGAAGCAAGGAATTGTCGTAAATAGGGTGGATAGTATGAGATTTTTCATGACGAGTACATTTCGAAAATATAAAAGCCTTGAGATCTACGAAATGGTGAAGTCAACTCCTAACATGTATCTGACTCTCTATAGTATAGGTGGTAGTTGATTGGGGTCGACCAAAGAACAACCCCCAATGGCCACGTGGATCGAGAAAAGACAAAACAAAAATAAAAATCTTTATTAATTCAATAATAAATAGTAAATGATTTTATTAATGAAAACTCAAAACATGAAAATGTTTCTTTTTTCAAATTATTTTATCATGATTTTTATTTATTTTTACAACTTATTTTACTAGGTCTTAATTTTTACAAGTATATATAGGTATTTTTACCATTTTATTTTTATTTTTTATTTTTTATACTTATTATCATATTTGCATATTTTATATTTACAAAATAATTAAATAAATATATAAATATTTTTATTTTATTTCATGTTTATATTTATATACATAAATAATTATATGTATATACATTATTGGTATAATACAACTATAAATTTTAATGAGTTATTTATTTCAATGTACTTTTAATGATTCTATTTTGTGTTTATATTTTTAATATGTTTAAATAATATTGGAAATTATTTAAGAATATAAGAAGAGTAAATATATATAAAATAAAATATATGAATATTTTATATCAATACACAGTACAATAGTAGTCCTGAAAACCAGCTTTTATATCTTAACTCCATTTTCAATGAAATCACCCTCATTAATATATGCTTTCATTTAGGAGGTGAGTTTGGTGAATTTTAAGTTCATAAGGAGAAGATATTGATTTATGGAATTCTATTATCTTTTTCATCTGAATCCCATTTGCATTGTGTTTTATTTTTATTGGCAATTATTTTTGTAATTTTCTATATATTAATATGTGTCAGTTTATTGCTAAACACTTTATTATTTGAGGTGTTTAGAATAAAGAAGAAAAGAGAGTAAAATTGGCTATTTATGGAGCCAAAATTAGGGTTTCCTATGCAATATATTGTCCTTTATAACCTTCTACTTTATTCCTAGTCGACCAAGTTAATATTAACTTGGTCTTGGGGTTTATGGTCATTTAGTATCTTTGATATTTCATTTATTTTTACTTTATTTTCTTTATTCTTTTATTTTGGATTTAAATACATATAATTATGTATTAATTAGAGATAAATAAAAAATGTTAATTTGTATAAATTAGTATTATTTACCAGTATTTTTCTAAGGATATAAATACAAAATGGAATAATAAAGGTAGTTGAATGGTTATTCATCAACCTCCTATACTTTTCTTTGCTAGTTCCTAGAAAACGCTTATTAGAAGAATAAGTGATGCAAAGAAGAGAAAATAAAGAAAAGGAAAATAAAGAAGGTAGAAAGATGTTGATTTTCAAACTTATCTTAAAAAAATCAAAGTTTGGAGCTCAGTTAAGACCTTCATATTATTAGTTTGCTTGGAACCTTATTGGGAGTAAGATCTAAAACTTAACAGCCCATAAGTTCCACAATCCTCTGTTTACGTTGCCTCAATAGTCAGGTTAGCATAAGTGTTTTCATATGCAAACCCTTATGAGTATGAGTCTTTCTTGTACAGTGTATGTGAAACATCGCTCTTCTCATCAGAAATAACAACGAACGATTCCCTTAACATGATAACCCTAATTCTTCATCTAGCTACTCTTTCCTCGACGATCGTGATATTCCCTTCTAAGTTCAAGTGCAACCAGCTCAAGAAGAGGTGTAGAGAGGAATGGATTGTGACCAGTGTAGTCACATATCCTATGGAGCTTGACCAATGTAGCCAAGTCTCCTACTGCAAGCAACCTTGAAATATTTGACTTTGAAGCATAATGCCTTGCTTATTTTATACATACTCCGACGAGATTTTATTTTTCATGGACTTTTCCTCGTCAATTATTTTTTGAGTTTTTGATTTTACATTTATTTGATACTATATACAACAACATTTACATTAGGGATTTTTCCTCTTGAGCGAGTAGACTATCCCTCTTTTGAAGCTTTATGCAACCCATAGCATCCTGTCTTTAGATGTATATGCCACTAGATCGAGTTAGGGAGCACTGGACCCTTATTGGGGTGACATCTAATTCCATATGTATGCTTCCTCAAGCTAAAAAAGCATGCCCTCATGACCTCTTCAGAGTTGAGCTAAGTGTAGAGTGTAGTATCCAAGTTAGGTCATTATCAACAAGAGTCATGTACGAGCTTTGAAATACTCTACTTAGGCTAATTAAGATGACATCTGATCGTAGTCCTGTGGACTAAAAGAATTAATTCTCATTGGCCTGAAAAGTCTTATTTACAGTTCTTATAAGGTTCATGTGAAATTAGGTGGATTAAGGTATAGACCAAGCTCCAATCTTTAGATTTTACTTAGACTTGTTCAATCGGCTCATCATTCTAAAAAATGCTTATGCAATGTAAGGAAATATTTTTATGAAACCAATTTCTAATTTTGGTATTTTATGGGATTTTCAAAAAGTTTTGAAAAACTTTCCTTTAAGTTTTGAAAATATTCTTAAACTTTTTAGGGGTTATAGAGATTTTGCAATTTTTTTCTGGGGTTTTTGAAATGGGGATAGTGGTTTAAATGTATTCAGAAATTCATAAGGATTGAATATATATTTATAATGAATTTTATTTTAATTATGTATAGGTTTTTGTACGAGTATATAAAGAATTTGGTATAGATATGTACGTATTTTATTTGATGAATTTTTACAAGGATATTATCTACAGGGATTTCAAAAACATTTTTACAAACAAGTTTTTAAAAACATTTTGAAAACTTATTTTGCGGATAATTTTTCAAAAATTTAAAAATAATTTTTACAAACTTTTTTCAAACATGTATAAAGAGATTATTTTTCAAATGGATTGAAAATATTTTGCAAAGATTTTTGAAAGGTTTTCAAAAGATTTTTCAAGATATTTTAAAACTATTTTTCAAATTATTTTGCAAAATAGCTTCAAATGAATTTTTACAAATATTTTTCAAAAAATAAATATAAATATTTACAAGAGTTTATTCTTTATATGTGATTTATTTAGATACCCTTACCCATTGTAGTGCAACCATATTTTTGAAAATATGAAAGTATGAGTTATGGCTAACGTATATATAGATTATATACAACCCCCCAGTACTTAGTTCGAACTATGTCCTTATAGTTATCGAAGAGAAAAAAGGAAGACATAACTGGAGCTAAGTATAGAAAAGCCTATACTACAATGACTCAAAGTAAAAGAATGAGAGGTCAATCATTCCCCTATACTTAAGATCAACTAATTCTGAGTATAGCATACTGTACATAAAGTGGGGATGATTGAGGATTCGAATTCACAAAAATTAAAGATAGCTTGTCTTCTGAAAAACACCACCCGATCGCTTCTTTATTCCTGCAAAAGAGACATAAATAATTTCACGGTCGTTGTATCGACCAGGTGAGTTTTAGCATAAAAGATTAATTATTGGTTAATCTTCTTATTTTATTTATACTCCTAGAAAAATGTATAGTGTCAAGTACGAGAGTGTCGAACTCAGGGAGGCAAACTGTTGTTAAACTAGAGGTAAACTAAGGATAAACAGCTCCTAATTTTTTATTTATTTTTAAAGATTTTTTTGAATTTTTATTTGTATTTTAATGAATTTTTATATTGTTTTTTGTAATTTTTAGGTATTTTATATTTTTTTAAATTTAGAAAATATTTTATAATTTTTATTTTGTTATTTTTATTATTTTTTGTTTTTATATTAGAAGGTTTTTAGTATTTTTAGGGATTTTGAATTATTTTTAATAGGAAAAATTAAGTTTTTATTAATAACAGATTCATATTTTTTATTTTTAAAATATAAAATAGTCAGAAAATATATTTATTTTATTTTTGTTGGAAATTAGATGAAATTATCTTTTAAATGACATGTTATGCTTTTTTAGGGGATTTTTCTTGAATTAGTTATGATTTTTGCATGTTTTATTGAATTTTGTATTTTTTATTTATTTTAATATTTGATTTTTATTTTATTTTCGATTTCTGTGTAAAATATAGTACAATATACCAAGAGTAATTTTTATAAGATTTTTAAAGTATTTCTACATTTTTATGAGGTTTTCAAGTTTTTTTATTTTTTAGTGTTTATGATTTATTAGAAAATAGGAATTTTTTATTTTTTTCAATCCTTATTTAATATTGTATATAGAGTATACTTTATATACGTATATGTATTTTTTATATTTTATATTTTTTTAGTTTTATTAGGTATTATAGTAAGGTAGTGATATATGAAATGGGGGGTATAAATGCAATTCTCTGGGAACTTAGGGGTGTGTTTCCAAATTGCAAAAGTTGAAGGAACTTCCACGAAAAAAATCAAGGAACAAAGTGACATTAACGTGCCTCAATAGCCGCATGACCTGTTTGTAATTGTATGAGATTCCGGGGGCGACATGCAAAATGCTCAAAAGATATTTCGCTTCATGTGCAAGGATGTGAGGTGCCTTAAGCGGTTGGGTAGCACATTGGCTGTGAGGCGAACGTCTGGCGCATGTTAGTGTGTTTGATCACGTCTTTATCGAGCGGTCAAGCTTTGAACTGGAGGGACATGCATTCTTCCCCCTTTCGTGATTTGCTCCATGTAATGGATGCGACGTGGACGATTGAAGTGCGGAGATGCTCGTGATGGCTCTCGTGTCTTAGACAGTTCTCGCAAGTGGAGATGATGTAGTATTTCATTCTCCAGTGGAAGTGGTGTTTCTCAATGTTGAGTTAATGATGAAGGTTCATTCCTGTTCAGTTAACTCAAATCTAAGGGGTATTATCAACATGTGCTCAATGGCTGAATACGTAGGAGCCTGCGGCTCCAGGATATGCAACGGAGGCTCAATAATCTGTTGAGTGGGCTCTCGTTTCACATCTCCAAGCTAGATGTGTATCCCAATGACGGTGCTTCAATGATGATCAACTTCGGTTGGGAAGACTCTCAAGGATATGATCTGTCTTAAGATGCTGCATTTGAATAGCTGCAGGAGAACGAGATAGGCTCGAGGTTTGATTTCCTCGACCTAGATGTTAGGAACAAACGAGGGAAATGGATGGGTGAATGAGGATCCTGTGGAGGAGAAGAATCAGAAATGGATACGAATCGGAGAATGGATGGGCGATGGCTTCGGTTGCATCGAAAAGGAAAAATAGAGAGAGAAAAGTGGATAGCGGAGAAGAATAATACACAAGGAGATCAGAGAGATACAAAGAAGAAGAGAATGGAAGGAGGAGAAGCAGAAGAGAAGAAAATAGAGATGATAAGGGAGGACTCTACCTGGAAACTAGACGTGGATGGCAGGGGTCTGAGCCTGAGGCAAAGCTCGAAGCTCCAGAGGATTTTCTTGCCTCGACGCGGTGGCGATGCCTGCGGAGGCTCCTCGCGCGTGGCAGAGCGATGCTGCGATGCCGGCGGATCGATCTCGACTCCCTCCTCTCTTCCTTGCTCGACGGCTCTCACAGAGGACTGTCACTCCTCTAACTCGACTCCGAAGCTCGAAGGTGGAGAAATGGTGTATCCTCGGAGCTCGGAGGAGTGGTGGCCCTTATATATAGACAGAGAAGGATGTCGTGACCGGAGGTGGCGACGGGAGCAGAGTTGGTTGCGCGAACGACCAGCTAAGGGCCGACCTTTGGGATAGTTGGAAGCGGTTGCGGCCGGCGATGAGGCGAGAAGAGAAGGAAGATCACGGGTAGAGGGAGATGGGTTCTAGGGAGGAAGAAGGGAAAAAGGAGGAAGACGGAGGGTGACGGGTACAAACTTGGGGAGAAAGAAAAGTAAGAGAGAGGGAGGGAAGAAGAGAAGAGAGAGAGAATGATAAAAAATATAAATTAATTAAATTAAATTAAATAAATTAATAATTTTGAAATTAATTAAATATTTAAAAATTACATATAATTAAAAAATTATTTTAAGTAGTTAATTAACTAATTAAGTATAAATTAATTAATTAAATAAATAGGTATATAATTTTAATTAAATCAATTAATAATTTAAATAATAATATAAGTTACGGTTTATTGTATAATATACCAATACGGACTCGAAAACTGCGTTTTCGCATTAGCTCTGATTTTAGCGAAATATCATTTTGTAGTTAATTGAAAAATATAATTTTTGGAACTGAGTTTGCTCAATTTGGAGTTCATACAGATGAGTTATGAGGTCCGGAAGAAAAAAGTAGCGGCTTCGAGGCTTCGGGTTTTATTAGTATTTTGGCTTAATTCCATTATATTTTTATATTTTTATATACAATTTTATAAGATTTTAGAAAAAAATAATTAAGTTAATCGATTTTACGATTATTTAAACAAAAACCCAGTAAGTTTCTACATACATATAGTACATATATACAACGGGCCCAAAACGTCAAATCTCACCGATTTTTATATTTTTCTGATATTTTAAATAAATAATATTAAGTATAAACATATCTTAAAAGTGAGTTTGGTCCATTTGGAGATTTTTATAAATAGATATGAACCTTTGAAGTCGGCTTTTCGGCTTTTACGGTTCATTGCGGTCAATTTATTTTTGTGTTCAAATATTTTGTTGATATTTTTATAAAATACTATATATTTTTATGAACACTATTTTAAAAGGAGTGTTTTGGTCTGAGATGGTTTTGATGATAAATAAAATAGGTGAAGTATTAACATGGTGAATGAGTAAATTATAATTTTGGTCTTTATTTTCTTGGTATTTTTATAAGTTAGGATCCGTATCTCCCCCTACTTATTCCGTTTGTCGACCACGTCAATATTGACCTTGTCTCTAGGTTAGGATCAGTATGTATATCTTCGATATACATCCTTCTTCTCTTTTATTTTTCTTTTATTTTTCTTTTTATTCTTTTATTTTGGATAAAATAAGTGTTAATTATATAATATTAATATTTGTGGTTAGAATGTTAATTAGATGGAATTAGTGGATATTTACATGTATTTTACCAAAGATTTTAGCTAAAATGAAAGAATAAAGACGATGAATCATGGATTCATCATTCCCCTATACTTTACCTTTGCTAGTCCCTTAGCAAACACTTATTCTATAAATAAGTGCAAGCAAAAAGAAAAAGGAAAATAAAAGAACTTAAAACATGATTGTTTCCTTAAATCGAATTTCACTTCATCCAAAATCTAGAGCCTGAATTCAGACCTTTGGATTATTAGTGTGTCACGACTCTATTAGAATTAGGATTTAAGCCTCGACAGTCCTCAAGTTCCATAAAACCTTATCCAGATTCACCTTAACAACCTGCTTAGATCCACCTATTCATCACGCAAACTTTTAAACTTTGAAAATAATTTGACTGTGTGTGAAAGGTTTTAGCTCTTCCCGCTCTAGAGAAGTGAAGAAACCGCCCATCCAGTTACACACTCCCATTAGGCCCTTACCAAGAAACTCAGTCCTCGAGGAGGGAGGTATTTCCTTCTGAGGTCAGGTCGTGTTGTGTCCACAATCGAGTATAGAAAGAAGTTGGAAGAATGGGAAGAGAACTGGAGTGTGATCGGTGTAATCACATCTCTTGTGAAGCCTGGCCAGTTTATCCAAGTCTCCATGAACACATGCAGGCTTTTCTAAAGCTGGGACCATTGTGGTCATTTTTGGAATTTGATGTATTCCGCTTATTTTTGGCAGAGATGACTGTTGCACTGCATAGGCCTTTTATGCCCCGACAGATATAGAATCTTTTCATTCCATCCATTTTTTGGGGTCTTGGAAAAAATTATGCCAGCAGATTCTTCCCTCATCCGAAGCTTTATTTCAACCCCAATCTCTCTCGTCTTAAGACATCATCATCGCCAGACAAGGATGGAAACACACCACCGAAATGGATCATCCTTCGCAGCCCCAGTCAAGTCGAGCTAAGTGTAGAGTGCATGAGTTCAAAATTGGTTCAAATGAAGAAGAGTTAAACGGATGATACCAGGTGTCCTACTTAGACACTTTCAAGTTGAATTCCGAACGTGATCTCATGGAACCTAAAGAATTAAGTCTACAAGACCTGAAGAGTCTCAATTCCCTTTCCTAATAAAGTCCCTTTAGAATTAAGTGGATTAAGGCCTAAACCAAGCTCCATCTCTCGGACTTAGATCCATTCGGTTAAAGAATCAAACTTGTTCTGAAAAATGCGAATGAATGCAACAATTTTTTTATGAAGTGAATTTTTTAGATTTAATGTTTTAAGTGATTTTTAAAGACTTTTACAATTTTTTATTGAATTTTAAACTTTCCAATTTTTAGGGGTCTTTTTGAAAAAGTTAGTAGATTAATTTTATTTACACAAATTTTACACGGATTTTTGTATATTTTACAAAAGATTTTTTTATACATTTTTATATACAGGATTATACGGTTTTTATACAAGATTTTACAAGGATTTTATTTTTAAATTTTTTTAAGGATTTTATAAATGAATTTTACAACATTTTTATATACAAATTTTTAAATCATTTTTATAAGATATTTTTACAGTTTTCTTGAGGCTTTTAGAAATCCAAAATATACACCCATACTTTTAGAAAGCCTTATTTTAAAAATACAATAAAGTACAAGTTATGTCTTCTAAAGTATATATAACATATATACAACACCCCCTATACTTAGCGTGAACTATGTCCTCATAGTGACCAAAGAAGAGGTAATGGAAGACATAACTCGGGCCAAGTATAGATTGGTGAAAAGAGTCTATACTACAATGACTCAAAAATAACGACTGAAAGAATAGAAGTCGATCATCTCCTCTACCTTAGGATCAAATGGTCCTAAGGATAGCAGACTCATAACCGAAGATGATGGAGGTCAAGAGAATGAACAAACACAACGACTCGGCTTGTCCCCCCCTATACTTAGGGTAAAGTATCCCTAAGTATAAAGAAGATCAAAAGGTGAGGGACAAGCAAGGGAGAAGGCGATACCAAAAATAAAAAACGATCAAAAGGGAAATGAGCGAGATCACCCCCTATACTTTGGGTGAAGCACACCCTAAGAATAAGCAACAACAGGGGTGTTCGAATAGGACGAGAAGAATAACACGGTGTCTACACCCCCCTATACTTGGGATAAAACACATCCTAACTTTAGCAAAACTAGATAAACCTAAGGGTGTAAGACAAACGGAAGGAAGAAAGGATGAAATCGAAAATATATACAAGAGATCTTTGCAAATTAGCTATGAGATGCAAAATGTAGGAATGAAGAGATCATCTCATACAAAATAGATTGGGGCAACTTCAACGATCGGCAGTTCATGATCGAGAAAGGGTTTCAACCGCTGACCGTTTACTCGAAAGGTGGATTCAGATAACAACTCAAATATATCGATACTACCGTTGTCGTACACCTATCTGACAAGATACATGCCTTTCCATTTGCTCTGGAGTTTCCCTGGAAATAATTTCAGTCTCATCGAATAGCCAAACTTTCTGATCATGCTCAAACTGCTTGACGGAAAATAAATGATAAAAATATTATGTTGATCGGTCGTTGCTTTTATCCCCAAAATCCTGTGTCAACAAAAAATATTTTTTTATTTTAAATTTTTGCTACTTATTAACCTGTATAGCGGACAGGGTCGAACTCAGGGAGTTTACAATTCCCGAGTGTTATTCAATTAATAAGAAACTAATTAAAAGAAAACTGGAATCTCAAAGGACAACTATCCTTGGTTTTTGTGATTTTTTTGAGTCTTTATATTTTTCATTTATTTTTCTTTCTATTTTTTATTTTCTGATTTTCTAATTTTTAGCGATTTTGATTTTGCAATTTTTTTATTTTCAAAAAGTAATACGAGGCAATATAAACAAGATCAAGAATATGCACACCAACTCTTTTTGCAAATTTTCAATTAGTAAAAAATAATCAGAAAAATCTAAATAAAATGTTTTTGGGTTTTAAAAGTTTCAAAATTTTTTTTAGAAATTTTGTAGATTTTTCAGATGTTTTTGTATATTTCTAAAAAACAAACAGTGAGAAAACAAGAAAATGTGCTCAGCCTGGAGTAATTTGCAACTTAAAAATATTTTAAGTGCCCAAAATTCCTAGAAATTATTTTTAAGATAAACTACAAACAAATATCTACTAACATGAACTGAAATCACATTTTTTGGATTTTTGTAGAATTTTGTATGATTTTTAGAAGATTTTTGATATTTTTCAAATTTTTTGAGTTTTAAAAATAATTAATATGTGATAATTAGTCAGAAATTAAAAGACAATGAAAGACAATTACTCTAATTTTTTGTAATTTTTAGAATAATATTTGAATTTTTATGAATTTTTGAATTTCAGGAAGACAAAAAGACACTGTTTTTTATTTTTCAATAATAATAAATGAGTACAATGGAAAATTTATGCTAAGAAATAATCACATCAGGAGGATAGCACAACTTTCTCAAAATTTTTGGATCATGAATAACATTTATTTCAATGAAAAGACCAAGCAAACTATAGTTCTGCAGTTCAGGGACTAAAATGTAAATACTACAAACGTTTTAGACTGAAATGTAAAGATTCAATGTTTTTGCCTCAAATAAATAATAAAAATAAAATGTGAGGCAGTAGGTGCAAATTACCCAAAAAACGTCCGAAGCACGTGCTTGTTCTAGCAAGGGCTTGTTTCTAATTTTGAAAACTCCCACGGGCGCAACTGTAATTTCTGTCAAAAGTTCTTGAACTGGTGGAGACGTCTCTACGATTTCCCAAATATCTAGGGTATAAATGTAATTTTTCCTTTTTTTTCAACAAAACCCTAAGGGGTTTTGTTCTTCGTTCAAGCAAATCCAAGGGGCAAGACACGATGGGAGCAACAAGGGCGTCGCCCCTCCTGTTCCTCCCCACGCAGGGGCAGCGGGCTGGAGGAGAAGGTGCGGGCGGTGCGGTGGCAGATCGGCAGTGGAGGAGCGGTTGAGTGGTCTCATGCAGCAGCGTCGCACGAGCGCCGGTGATGGCGGGTCACCGCGGCAGCGGGGGCGTACGCGTGGATCGACGATGGACGGAGGCAGTCGCGGCGAGCGGAGCTGGCGTTTGCGGTGGCACAAGGGGTCGGTTCTGGAAGCACGGCTAGTGGGCTGCGGGGAACGCCTGGGCGACAGCGGTTGGTGAAGTTCGATGCCGCCTCATGGCGCTGGAAGCGGAGAGGCGCGGGACCGGAGGTCGCCCGCGCGTGGGCAGAGGAGGAGCGACCCAACGGCGATGGCAAGGGCTTGTTGCGGCCGAGAGCGGTGGGGGTGCTGGCGACGCCGCCCCGCTGTCTTATTTTTTTATTTTTTTTTGTTTCTTATGTAAACAGTGAATAAATAAAAGAAGGAAAAACTTTTTTTTATTTTTGTAAATCCAAAAAAAATAGGAGATAAAAAGGATGAAGAATTTTTTTTATATTTTTATATTTTTTATTTTTTTAATCTTGTTAATGTTTCCCTGCAAAACAAATGTTAGAGAAGAAAAACAAATGGTTTTTTTATTTGTATTATTATTATTATTTTTATTTAATTACAAATCGGAAAATGACTGAGGATCCGGCGGAAGTAAAGGATTGGATCTGACTCTCCGACCATCGTGCGTGGTCGGAGTTGATAGATTTTGTGAGTTCGAAATTGAACGTGTAGAGATCGAGAAAGTGAGATGAAAAATCGAGTCGGTGGAGGATTAAATCGAGATGGATTTTTTAAGATCTAAAAAAATGATGATAGAAAAGAAATACGATAAAATAAAAAGCGATTAAACTAATATAAAATGTGAAGAAAAATTTGGATCTCACCTTAGGAGTGGAAAATGGACCGTGATCGCCTCGATAAGGCTGACTCGCTGTCACCGGACGGCTCGGAGGCTAGGCAACTTCCTCGACGAAATTTCTCTCGGAGATCGGGCTCCTCTCTCTAAAGATTGATCAAGTTGAAATGAGGGAGAAGGAGCCATATAAATAGAAAAGCGATGAAATTTGAATTTTGAATTATTGAATAAAGAGATAAGGGAGATGAAAAATTGAAATGAATTTTTGAATTTTTTTTGGTGGAAGGAAGATGAAATTTGAAATGAAAATAAAAGAGAGATAAAACTAATTACAAAATAATCTATTTTTTTTTTAATTTTCGTCACTTTAATTTATTGAATTAAAAATGTTAATTTTTTGTAGAGGTTAATTAAAAAATGCAACTATATACACATGTTATATCCATATATGACACTATACACAAAAGTAAATGATGAAATTAGCCCCCTTTTTTGTTTTTAAAGAATTTTAATTTTTTATATTTTTATTTTTATTTTAAAGAATTAGTGAGAATAATTTACAAATATATACAAATACAATATGCACAAAATACATGGGAAAATTGCACAAACCACCACAGAAAACTGACTTTTCAACCGTAGCTCCAAAAATTATGAAAATATAGCCATTTTAAAGATAATTTAATTTCGAATCCAATGGAAGTGATTTTATTTCAATTTGAGCTCATATGAAGCCGGAATTGGTCTTTCAATTAGTGCTTAGTGGCTTTTTCCAAGTGTGGCTATTTTTATTCTGTAAATGATTTAATTGTGCAATTATTTTTAGTAATTAGAACACATTTTTATTTACAACTTTGATTTTGAATGTTATTTGATTTGAGGTCAATTAAGGTATAAATAAATTAGTGTCAATTTTATACAAATATATACAAAATTAGTGAGAGATATTTACAACCAGATACACACATTTTTTTGGATTTTATAATTAAGGACCTTATCTCCCCCTACTTTATTCTTGGTCGTTCAGGTCAAGTCTTGACCTTCTCTCGGGGTTCGGGTCAGCCTGTATACAGTCTTCCATTTTTTTTCTTTAATTTTTTTATTTTCTTTTCTTTATTTTTCCTTTCTGTCTTTATTTATTTATTTTAGGTTAAAATTAGTAGAAAATGTACAATATTTACACAGATGCAGGTTAGTAAGAATGTGGAGTTAGTGCCATCTGCAGGTGTTTTATAAGGGTTTTTAAGCTAAAATAAATGAATAAAGATGACGAATCATAGATTCATCATCCCCCTATGCTTTACCTTTTCTAGTCCCTTAGCAAACACTTATTTGAAAGAATAAGTGAAGAAAAAGAAAAAGAAAAAGAAAGGGAAAACAAAGAAAGTAGGACAACATTGAGTATTACACTTCTCTTCATAAAATTGTAGTTTGGAGCTCTGTAGGACCTTTGGATTATTAGTGTGTCGGAACTTCTATGAGACTTAGAATTTTAAAAATGACAACCTTCAATTTCTACACATCATTGTCACAGTTTCGGCTCAGAAGTCATCTTAGATAAATCCTCTTCCCAAAGCACACCCTATGAACATTGAACAATCGACTCATGTGTGTGAAAGGTTTTAGCTCTTCCCATCCAGAATGCTGGACTACCATGCAAATCTCCTCTCCAGTAACTCATCCTCGGGGAGTCAGGTATTTCCTTCTAAGGTCTGTCGCGCTGTGTTCACAATCGAATTGGGGGAGAAGTTAGAAGAAGGAGAAAAGAATTGGAGGGTGGCCAGTGTAGTCACCTCTCCTTGTGAAGCTGGCAAGTGTACCACCAAGATCTGCAGGTTTTCATGAAGCTTGGACCTTTTTGGTCAGATTTTTATTTGGTAGTGGCTTCTTTGTATTTGGATTTTTGGTGGTTCTGCTTGGATCTTGTTGTGCCCCTACGGATATAGAATCTTTTGTTTCCGTATATTTTTTGGGGTCTTAGAAAAAATTGTGCCCAGCCGTCCATCCCTTTTCCGAAGATTTATTTCAACCCGTACTCCGGTCTTTAGATTTCCACGCTACCAGAAAAGAAACTCACACAGTCTTCCAACATCCCGTCTAAGTTGAGCTAAGTGCATAGTGCAAGAGTACAAATTGATTCCCTATTCTAGAGTTATACCCAGAATGAAGAGATCAGGTTAGACACTAAGAGTCAAACGCTGCACATTGTCATGTGGAACTCAAAGAATTAAGTCAAAGACCTGAAGCTTCTAAAATCCTATTTCTCGGTGAAGTTCCTCTGAAAATTAGGTGGATTAAGGTCCAACTAAGCTCCATTCTTCAATTTTATTCCAAACATAGTTTAAATGTCAATACTTCAATACTATCCTGAAAAATGCACATGCAAATGCAGAATATGAATAATGCAAAGAGTTTTTTTGAAAAAGGAATGATGCACATGTGAAAAGAACACATTTTTTTTAAAACAATTTTCTAATTTTGAACCTTTTATGGATTTTTTTGGTGGAAAAATGAAGATGTGAAAGAAAGTTTTTTCTTGAATTTTGCAAATTGTTTTTTTTTTGAATTTTGCAAATTTTTATATATTTTTGGTTTTGTAGTTTTTTTAAAGGGAAAAGGGTTAGTAAAATATATACAAGTATATACAAGGTTTTTTTTCTCTTTTTTTGTGTTTTTTTTGTTTTGTTTTTTTTGTTGTTTTTTGTGTTGTTGTTTTTTTATCACACACGTGGATTTTACAAACTATACACATAACCCCCAAATAAACATATTTAAAAGTACGAGTTATGTCTAAAGTATATATGCAATATATACGACACCCCCTATACTTAGCTCGAACTATGTCCTCATAGTGATCAGAGAGCGAAAAAAGAAGACATAACTCGTGCTAAGTATAGAAAAGTGAAAAGAAAAGATAAAAGAAGAGAAGATGGTGATCCCCCCTATACTTAGGATCAAGTAATCCTAAGTATAGTAGAGTGTACAAAAGGGGAAAACAGATGACAAGAATGTACAGACTCAAAAATAAAATGACACGATATGAACAACCTCACTCCCCCTATACTTAGGGTAGAGTATCCCTAAGTAAAGGCAACAACAAGAGTGATGAACAAGACGAATATGAGCAACACAAATCATTCACCCCCCTATACTTAGGATAAAGCACATCCTAAGTATAGCATATATATACGCACGGAAATGGGGTGAATGATAAAACGGGAGAAGAAAGAGTGAAACGAAAGGATATACAAGAGGAGTCGATGTACAAAGGTCAGAAGGTCGAAAGCAAACCTTCTTGCGAGACTGCTGAGGTATGGATTTGACAAGGTGTAGGTCGATATTGGGATGATCATTAGATATAAACTGAGTAGAATTGGCCAAGAATGTATCCTCAGCGGTTTCAGATTGTGCAGGCCTAAACCGATTATTGGAAGTAGTATGGTCATGTCTGGCCTGGGAAGTCTCGCAAACATCAAAGTAAAATGGCTCGAGATCATTATCAGAAAAAGTAGGATCGATTTCATCCTGGCGAGCCTCTATTGGATCGTCATCTTTATCAAAAGGCCCAAATTCCTTTATAAAAGCAAACAAATCAAATTTGGCCTGATCGGTCTCATCTGAATCAGCATGAATAGGAATGGACTCATCAGTGGAAGTAGTCAAATCATGTCCGTCCTGTCTAGTCTCAGATTCTGCCTTCCGCTCTAAGGTGTCTATCGTGTAAATTCCGCAGATGTCATCAATACATCTCCACATTCCAGAAGGAGGAACACCAAGGTCTATGCTTTCCGAGTCTACCTCCTTCAAGAGAAATTCTTGGGTTTCATTATCCTCCAACATATAACAAGAATCTCTGATATTATCATCAAGGTCAAATTCCTTGGGGTTGGCTAACACGGGTGGGATCTCATGGGATGCGGGTATCTGGTCGGTAGTTGGTGTAGTGATCAACACATCGCTCCCTACATCAGAACGGAAGCGAATCTCTCCTGAACCATAATCAATAACGGCTCTCGCAGATGCGAGGAAAGGCCGTCCCAGGATGATTGGAGGGTGCTCCACAGGCGAGGAGGTCTCCATGGGCATTACAATAAAATCCGAAGTGAAATTCATACCCTGAATAAGAATGACAACATTTTCTAGAATACCCTTCGGCCTCTTGATAGATCCATCAGCATATTAAACTATCATCCTGGTTTTCTTGAGAGGTCCAAGATGAAGAGACTGTACCATAGACAAGGGTATTACAATGATTGACGAGCCGCCATCAAGGAGAGTGTTATCACAAGAATAGTCAAATATGGAGCAACTCACAAGAGGTGTGGCAGTGTTCCCTATCTTAAAATACGGACGGCGAGAGATGGCGTAGGCAGTGGCCATGGTCAAGATGTGACGCTCAGATCTTCTTCTTTGCTTTCTCTTCTTGTGTTGAGGAGTAGATAAATCTGTCATGGCCTGTTTAAGTGGAGCTTTAATGATCTCATGAAGGGTGGCTACCACTTCAGGTTTACTCAACATTTTTTTGAATTTTTGGACCTCATCCATACAAGGAAAGAGGTCGGAATCAGCATTTACACGAGGATTGCCAAGAGCAGTCTGTATAATGGAATCCTCGGTGTCAAGATTGGGACATGATGTGAATAGATGTGTGGGTAATTGGTTGGGCATTTGGGTCCTTTCCTCACAAAATGAATCAATAATGTGTCTCCCAGAATCTTTTTGGATTTTCACCTTTTTCGCATTTTTTTGTATTTTGGGCAACTGCAAGCTCTCATGATTATCCTCAAGTGAACCCATATCCTCAATTAGTGGAGCAACATTTTGGCTCGTATTTATGTTAAAGAGATTGTTAATCCTTGAATTCATATGCTCCACCATCTGGTTCAGTGTCTCAAGTGTGGAAATCATGAAAGGTGACTCCAAAATCTCAGGATCGGGTGTGATGAATGAGGGTGGGTGAAAATCGAAATCCTCCAATTCCTGAAATAATGGTTTAGGCGTATATGCACAAAAATAAGGAGGAAAGTCCTCCTGGATAAAGGAAGGTGGATCGTCTGGAGAGTACGAGGTATCCGCGAAGATCGGGTTAAAATAACTCCAGTCGGCCATCTTCGAAACAAAAGGCGGGATCGGGAGAGCACAAGTGGTCAAGTCAAAAGATATGGAGAAAAAGGCACAAATGCACAGAAGGATCGAGTATGCACACAAACAATCAAACACAATACAAACCCCCAATCACCAACTCACGCAATGTGAAGACCGTGAAGATTCGATCTCTTAATCTTATCTGTTTTAGAGTTAGGTGATATTCACAAAAGTTGTACAAACACTTAGGTTGAATTATGGGATTTGGGTACTATCCTTAGTGTGTACGCGAGCAAGTTAAAACGAATACAATGAGGGGGTTACTCTCCCCAAAACAATGATTTTTCCTTGAGTTTATTTTAGGGTCGAGTTTTCTTTAGCAGTCCTGGTTTTAGCACTTATCACTTGGTTAAAATATATTCAATGAATCGCCTACAGAGTGTCTAATTTCCTTTTTAATTTATGTGAGTGAAAACAAGGAAGGAGATCGGAAATGCCAATGCGCGATTAAAAACAATGATGCATGCAGGGGTTAGAGATGCGTACCTTGTCGCCAGCACTCTACATGCAAGTGATCCGCACAGAATTTAAATAAACTGTCCTATATGCAATGCAAGTGAACCGTCCTAGATGATAGCTTCTATTAACGGGCAAGAACAAGTTAATTTGATTAAGTCAAAATTACGCTCTACTCTATAAGCACAGAAATATCTTGTTTATGGTGTTTGGACCTAATTAATTACCTGGCTCAAGCAAATTAATTAAAGCAATCAAGAGGTAGCTCACAAAATCCGCGGGAAACAAAGAAAAATAAAGGCGATGAAAACAAAATCGGTGAGGTCCCCCAAGGGCACCGGTACTTGGCGAAACAGCCCCCGCAACAAATGAATGTCCTTTTACAAAGTTCAAATGGAAAAGAAACTCTCTCTCTCTCTCTCATTCTCTTTAATTTTTTTTCGTCTCCTTCACTTCTTCTTCTCCTCTTCTCACGCTATCATGCGGCTTGGTGAAGAATCAAGCCGCCTCCATGTCGCTTGGGTGCTTCATCTCTCTTAGGATCGCCTCCGTCGCTCCGCGGGCCCTCGCAAGAAAAAGAAAAGAGAATGTGTAAGAAAAACAATTATCAAATATGAGAAAAAAAAGAAAAATGAAATGAATGCAATGGATATAAACAAAGAGGTGAATGGAAAAATATACAACCAAGTATAGCAGGTCAAAAGAGAAACCTAACTACCCTCGCTGTGCCTCCCTGGCAACGATGCCATTTTGTTGAGCCACATTTTTCTAAGGACAGAAAATAAATGATAAAAATATTATGTTGATCGGTCGTTGCTTTTATCCCCAAAATCCCGTGTCAAAATTTTTTTTTTAATTTTAATTTTTTGCTATTTATTAACTTGTATAGCGGACAGGGTCGAACTCAGGGAGGCTACAATTCCCGAGGGTTATTCAATTTATCGGAAACTAATTAAAAGAAAACATGAATCTCAAAGGACAACTATCCTTGGTTTTTGTGATTTTTTTTAGTCTTTTTATTTTTTTTCTTTCTATTTTTTTATTTTTCTTTCTATTTTTTTATTGTCTGATTTTCTAATTTTTAGCGATTTTGATTTTGCAATTTTTTTTATTTTCAAAAAATAATACGAGGCAATATAAACAAGATCAAGAATATGCACACCAACTCTTTTTGCAATTTTTCAATTAGTAAAAAATAATCAAAAAATTCTAAAGAAAATGTTTTTGGGTTTTAAAAGTTTTAAAAAGTTTTTGAGAATTTTTGTAGATTTTTAGGATGTTTTTGTATTTTTCTAAAAATAAAACAGTGAGAAAATAAGAAAATGTGCACAACCTGGAGTAATTTGCAACTTAAAAATATTTTAAGTACCTAAAATTCTTGGAAATTATTTTTAAGAGAAACTACAAGCAAATATCTACAAACAGGAACTGAAATCACATATTTTAAATTTTTGTAGAATTTGTATGATTTTTAGAAGATTTTTGATATTTTTTAATCTTTTGAGGTTTTATAAATAATTAATGCGTGAAAATTAGTTAGAAATTAAAAGACAATGAAAGACAATTACTCTATTTTTTTGTATTTTTTGAAATAATATTTGAATTTTTATGAATTTTTGAATTTCAGTAAGACAAAAAGACACTATTTTTAATTTTTAAATAGTAATAAATGAGGGAAAAATACAATGGAAAATTTATGCTAAGAAAATAATCACATCAGGAGCATAGCAAAATTTTCTCAAAATTTTTGGATCATGAATAACATTTATTTCTATGAAAAGACCAAGCAAACTATAGTTCTGCAGTTCAGGGACTAAAATGTAAATACTGCAAATGTTTTTGACTGAAATGTAAAGATTCAATGTTTTTGCCTCAAATAAATAATAAAAATAAAATGCGAGGCAGTAGGTGCAAATTACCCAAAAAAACGCTCGAAGCACGTGCTTGTTCGGGCAAGGGCTTGTTTCTAATTTTGAAAACTCCCAGGGGCGCAACTGTAATTTCTGTCAAAAGTTCTTGAACTGGTGGAGACGTCTCTTTGATTTCCGAAATATCCGGGGGTTCAAATGTAATTTTCCCTTTTTTTTCAACAAAACCCTAAGGGGTTCTGTTCTTCGTACAAGAAAATCCAAGGGGCAAGACACGATGGGAGCAATAAGGGCACCGCCCCTCCTCTTCCTCCGCACGCGGGGGCGGCGGGCTAGAGGAGAAGGTGCGGGTGGTGTGGTGGCAGATCGGCAGTGGAGGAGCGGTTAAGTTGTCTCGTGCGGCAGCAACGCACGAGCGCCAGTGATGGCGAGTCACCGCAGCGGCAGGGGCGTACGCGCGGGTCCGCGGTGGATGGAGGCGGTCGCGGCGAGCGGAGCTGGCGTTTGCGGTGGTGCAAGGGGCTGGTTCTGGAAGCACGACCGGTGGGCTGTGGGGAATGTCTGGGCGGCGGCGGTTGGTGGAGTTCGACACCGCCTCGTGGCGCTGGAAGCGGAGAGGCGCGGAACCAGAGGTCTCCCGCGCGCGAGCGGAGGAGGAGCGGCCCAGCGGCGGTGGCAAGGGCTTGATGCGACGGAGAGCGATGGGGGTGCTGGCGACGCCGCCCCGCTGTCTTATTTTTTTATTTTTTTTGTTTTCTTATGTAAACAGTGAATAAATAAAAAAAGGAAAAACGTTTTTTTATTTTTGTAAATCCGAAAAAAAACAGGAGATAAAAAGTATGAAGAAAATTTATTTTTATATTTTTTTATTTTTTTAATCTTTTTAATGTTTCACTGCAAAACAAATGTTAGAGAAGAAAAACAAATGGGTTTTTTATTTTTATATTATTATTATTTTTATTTAATTACAAATCTGAAAATGAATGAGGATCCGGAGGAAGTGAAGGATTGGATCCGACTCTCCGACCACCGTGCGTGGTCGGAGTTGATAGATTTTGTGAGTTAGAAATTGAACGCGTAGAGATCGAGAAAGTGAGATAAAAAATCGAGTCGGTGGCGGATCAAACCGAGATGGATTTTTTTAAGATTTAAAAAAATGATGATGGATAAGAAATACGACAAAATAAAAAGCGATTAAACTAATATAATTGATCGAGGAGAGACGCATGGGTGATAGAATGATGATCGAGGAATAAAATTGCTGAAGGAATCTAGCTGAGAGGATGCAAAGAGGAAAAGGGAAAATCGATGAAGTTGGTCGGTCTATGAGGATACAGGACCTAGGGTTGTAGAGATCTTAGTTGACTTGCAGGTCAACCATGGTTGCAACCCTATTTGATAAATATGATGAAATTCGTCAAATAATTTGCATTTTATATCCTTAAAATTCCTTTTTTTATGAATGGCCACTTTCCTTCCTCTTTTAGCCAGGAAAAACCCCGCTGACCTCCTAATCCCCATCCTCCTCCAACCAGGCAACCCCGGCGACCACCTACCACCATCAAAGGCCTATCCCGTGGAAGCTCGACTTGGCAGCCTTCCCCCGCTAAACTACCTCCTCCAGCCCAAACAGGCAGCCCCGACAACCCCCCCCCATCCCAAGCAAGAAGCCATGTTGAAGTCCCCCCCCCCACTCCGTAGAAGCTCGACGCGACATCCTCCCCACACCGAACTACCTCCTCTAGCACTGACTGTCTCTGCTCGAGAGCTCCTCCCTATAAGACCTTCATGCACCACCCTCCCCCAGGAAGCCATACCCCCTCCTAACCACCCACCGACCAACCTCACAACCCCCGCTGAAGCCCCCAACTGCCTAAACCCATACCCCCACAACACATCCACCCACCATCGTCAAAGCCCAGCCCTCTCCCTGCCTGCAAGATCGGAGAGAGGGAGAGAGGGCGGTGGTGGCAAAGGCAGGAGGAGGAGTAGAGGGAGGAGAGATGGAGGAGGTGGTGTGGCTGGAGGGGGAGTAGATGGAGGAGGAAGGGGGAGGGGTTTTCTTTACTTCTGATTAATCCCAACCGTCTCATCACAGATGGGTCAAATTAACTCAGTCATCTGGCTGAGTTAACGAACTAAAGTAATAGAGGGTTATGGGTGTAAGATGGCATACTTATTCATGGTCTTGGACATAATTCGTGATTATACAGGGTTATGAAAGTAAATACAAAATTAATTAGGGTTATGGGTGTAAATATACCTATTTGAATACACACACATATATTTATTGTATTTTTCTGAATTAAAATGTACACTTAATTAATTATATGTATTACTTATATGAGGAAAGGGAGCCTACTTTGTGAAGTAGGTAACCTTAACTACTTCACATCAATTTTTCGCATTTTTTTATTTTTTTTTTGAAAAATGCCACCGTGGATTTTCATAACTATATCCATCTAACATGTCATTCAAATTTCGTCAGAAATAGAGACTCCTACGGCCTCCATCCAGACAATCATTTTTTAACGGTCACATATTTGCTGTATTTTACATGTTCTGGATGGAGGCCGTAGGAGTCTATTTCTAACGAAATTTGAATGACAGATTAGAGGGATATAATTATGAAAATCCATGGTTGAATTTTTCAAAAAAAAATAAAAAAATTGCGAAAAATGGATGTGAAGTAGGTAAGGTTACCTACTTCACAAAGTAGGCTCCCTTTCCTCTACTTATATAGGTATAAGTAGGCATAAAATGAATATTTTATTCAGGTATAATGTACAATAGGGGTCCAAAATCTAACTTTTGCATATTAGCTCCAAATTAAATGAAATCACCTTCATTAAATAGAAACTCAAAAGCTATATACAATAAAAGATGATTTTGATGAATTTTGAATACATATGGAGAAGACACGAGTCTGTGAAGTTGGGGTTTCGATTTTTGTTCTGAGTGTAGAAAACACAATATGTAATATTTTCACATGAAATCAATATTGCATTTTTTTAGGTATTTTTATCCACAAATTTAATGTACAAAGTTTAGTGAGTTGATGTGTAAATAATAAAGAATAAAATAAGTCCCAAAAATGAATTATTGATGAATTTACAAGCTAGGGATCATTGTATTTTTGACCCTTATATCCCCCTGCTTTATTCCTTGTCGATCAAGTCATCATGATTCCTCTGTTTCGAGGTTTAGGGTCATTCGATATGTATAGTATTTCATCCTTTTCCTTTTCTTTTATTTATTCTTTTCTTTTGTATTTTAATGTAGTTATTTATACAATATCTATAAGATAAATAATTTATGTTATTTATGTAATATAACACTATTTACATGCATTTAGATATGGTTTAAAGATCAAAATGAAAGAATGAATGTGATGAAATGGAGATTTATTAATTATAGAATTCGTTTTCTTATCCATGGAGACCTCCACACATGTGGATGACACTCCAATTATCATGGGTCAACCTTTCCTCTCTACTGCAAAGGTCATTATTGATTATGGGTCTGGAGAGATATGCTTTCATTCCCACAACGAGAGCATAATGATTGGAATGATCACTACACCTACTACCATCTAGAAATCCACCCCTGATGAAAGTGTACCTTTGTCCAATGACTCAGAGGACTATGACCAAGCTGCTGAGATCAGAGTTTTTTTTATGCCGTGGACAATACTAAGACTCGAGAATTCCTCTTCAAGGGGAAAGACTCGGAAAGCATAGAACTATGCGTTCCTTCTTCTTGTATGTCGAGATGTGTTGATGAGATCTGCAACATTTACATTGTGATACTTTAATGCAGAGGGCGGAGAAAGGAGAAACTTCCAAAGCCAGACCTAACCTTACTTCTTACATTGACGAGTTTGTGCCTTTCTGTTTTGAGAACACTGAGGACTTGCACCATGTCGATCCTGACCAGACTTTGTCAACAGTTAACCCCGATATAGACTTTCACCTCATTAGATCTATTCCTCAACAATCACGCAAGAAGGTAAAGCTACTACCTTCTTGAACATTGTATATTCTTGTCGCCTTTTATATATTCCTTTCATTTCTTTCATTCCATCTCCCGTTTCTCTCATCTACCCCGATTCGTGTGTTTCCCTTGCTTAGGATGTGCTTTATCCTAAGTATAGGGGAGGTGGATGAGTTGATTGTTCTTTCCTCATTCCGTTTCATTACTCATGTCATTGCTTATACATAGGGACTGCTTACCCTAAGTATAGGGGGAGTGATGCTATCATTCTCTCATTCCTATTTTTCATTTCTCTGTGTCCCCTTGCTTGCCTCCTAACTTATTCGTATCTATATATTTAGGAATATTTTACCCTAAGTATAAGGGAAGATGATGAATCCATGATTCATCGCCTTTATTCTTTCATTTTGACTAAAATCCTTGGTAAGATACATGTAAATATCCACCAATTCCATCTAATTAACATTCTAACCACAAATATTAATATATATAATAACACTTATTTTATCAAAAATAAAAGAACAAAAAGGAAAAATAAAAGAAAATAAAAGAGAAGAAGGATGTATATAGAAGATATACATACTGATCCTAACCCCGAGACCAGGTCAATATTGACTTGGTCGACAAAAGAAACAAGTAGGGGGAGATAAGGATCCTAACATATAAAAATACCAAGAAAATAAAGACCAAAAATATAATTTTCCTATTTTTCACCATGTAAATAATTCACCTATTTTATTTATCATCAAAACCATCTCAAACAAAAACACTCCTTTTACAAACATTGTTCATAAAAATATATATTATTTTATAAAAATATCAGAAAAATATTTAAATACATAAGTAAATTAACAGCAATGAACCGTAAAAGCCGCAAAAGCCGACTTCAAAAGTTCATATCTATTTATAGAAAACTCCAAACGGACAAACTCACTTTTGAAATCCGTTTTATACTTTATACTATTCATTAAAATCATCAGAAAAATATCCAGATAAAACCGGTGAGTTTTGGCATTTTGGACTCGTTGTATATGTTTATTATATGTAGAAACTTCCCGGATTTTAATTAAATAACCGTAAACCCAATTAACTTAATTCTTTTTCCCTAAAGCCTTATAAAATTGTATATAAAACTCGAAGCCTCGAAACCGTTGCTTTTTTTCTTCCAAACCTCATAACTTGGCCGTATGAACTCCGAATTGAGCAAACTCGGTTCCAAAAATTATATTTTTCAATTATCTACAAAATGACACTGGTTTCGCTAAAATCGGAGCTAATGCGAAAAATATGATTTTCGGGTATGTATTAGTATATTGTACAATAAACCTTAACTTATATTATTATTTAATACATTAATACTTTTTATTATTTTTTAAAATAAATAATGTTTCATTTATTTATTTATTTAAATTATTTAATTAATTAACTTTTATACTTATTTATTTAATTAATTAATACTTAATTACTTATTTAATTACTAAAATGATTTATTAATTATATTTTATTATTAATCATTTACTTAATTTTGAAATTATTAATTTATTAATTTTAATTAATTTAATTTTTTATCCTTTTCTCTCTATTCTCTTTTCCCCTCCCTCTCTCTTACTTTTCTTTCTCCCCACATTTGTACCTGTCACCCTTCTTCTTCCTCCTTTTTCCCTTCTTCCTCCCTGGAACCCATCTCCCTCCGCCTACAATCTTCCTTCTCTTCTCGCCTCATTGTCGACCGCAATCGCTTCCAACTATCCTAACGGTCGGTCGTTACCCGACCGTTCGCACAACCAACTCCGCTCCAGTCACTACCTCCGGTGACGGCATCCTTCTCTCTCTATATAAGGGCCACCACCCCTCCGAGCTCCGAGGATCCGCCATTTCTCCACCTTCGAGCTCCGGAGTCGAGTTAGAGGAGTAACAATCCTCTATGAGAGCCGTCGAGTGAGGAAGAGAGGAGGGAGCCGAGATCGATCCATCGCACGCGAGGAGCCTCTACAAGCATCGCCACCGTGTCGAGGCGAGAAAATCCCCTGGAGCTTCGAGCTCCGCCATAGGTGCAAACCCCTGCCATCCACGTCTAGTTTCCAGGTAGAGTACTCCCTTATCATCTCTATTTTCTTCTCTTCTGCTTCTCCTCCTTCCATTCTCTTCTTCTCTATATCTCTCTGATCTCCTTCTCTGTTATTCTTCTCCGCTATCAACTTTTCTCTCTCTATTTTTCCTTTTCGATGCAACCGAAGCCATCGCCCGTCAATTCTCTGATTCATAGCCATTTCAAATCCTTCTCCTCCACAGGATCCTAATTCGCCCATCCATTTCCCCCGTTTGTTCCTAATATCTAGGTTGAGGAAATCAAACCTCGAGCCTATCTCATTCTCCTGCAGTTATTCGAATGCAACATCTTGAGACAGATCAGATCCTTGAGAGTCTTCACAACCGAAGCCGGTCATCATTGAAGCACCATCATTGGGATACACATCTTGCTTGGAGATATGAAACTAGAGCCCATGCAACAGATTATTGAGCCCCCGTTGCATATCCTGGAGCCGCAGCTCCTACGTATTGAGCCATTGAGCACATGTAGGTAATACCCCTGAGATTTGAGTTAATTGAACATGAAAGAGCCTTCATCATCAACTCGAAGTTGAGAAACACTACTTCCACTGGGGAACGAAACAATGCATCATCTCCACTTGCAAGAACTGTTTGAGACCCGAGCGCCATCACGAGCATCTCAGCACTTAAGTCGTCCACGCCACATCCATTGCCTGGAGCAAATCACAAAAGGGGGAAGAATGCACGTCCCTCCAGATCAAAGCTCGACCGCTCGATAGAGATGTGATTGAACGCACTAACATGCGCCAAACATTCGCCTCACAACCAACGCGCTACTCCACTGCTTAAGGCACCACACATCATCGTACATGAAGCAAAATATCTTTTGAGCATTTTGCAGGTCGCCTCCGGAATCTCGTACAATTACAAACAGGTCATGTGGCTATTGGTACACGTTAACGTCACTTTGTTCCTTAGCTTTTTGCGTGGAAGTTCCTCCAACTTTTGCAATTTGGAAACGTACCCCTAAGTTCCCAGAGAATTGCATTTATACCCCCATTTCATATATCACTACCTTACTATAATATCTATTAAAAATAAATAAAAATATAAAATATAAAAAAATACATTTATGTATGTAGTAGTATACTATATATAATATTTAATAAAGATTGAAAATAATAAAGAAATTATTCCATTTTTTAATAAATCATTAAAACAATAGAAAATAACAAACTTTAAAAACTCATAAAAATATAAAGACCCTTTAAAAATCGTAAAAAAATTACTCTTAGTATATTGTACTTTATTTTACACAAAAATTGAAAATAAAATAAAATAAAATATTAAAATCAATAAAAAATATAAAGTTCATTAAAACTTGTAAAAATCATAACTAATTCAAGAAAAATCTCCTAAAAACACATAGCACATCATTTTAAAGATCATTTCATCTACATTCCAATAGAAATAAAATAAAAATATTTTCCACTATTTTAGATTTTAAAAATAAAAAAAATCTGTTTTAAATAAAAACTTAAATTTTCCTATTAAAAATAATTCAAAATCCCTAAAAATACTAAAAACCTTCTAAAAGTCCATTAGAACAAAAAAAGAAAAAATAATAAAAATAACATACTAAAACTTCTAAAATAATAAAAAAATTATAAAATATCTAAAAATTACAAAAACCATTTAATAATTCTTTAAAATCCAAATAAAAATTCAGAAAAATCTTTAAAAATAAATAAAAAAATAGGAATTGTTTAACCTTAGTTTGTTTGTAGTTTACCCCTAGTTTAACAACAGTTTGCCTCCTTAAGTTCGACACTCCAGTACTTGACACTATACATCTTGCTTAGGAGTATAACTAAAATAAGAAGATTAACCAACAACTAATCTTTTCTGCTAAAACTCACCCGATCGATACAACGACCACGTAATTATTTATGTCTCTTTTGCAGGAATAAAGAAGGGATCGGGTGGTGTTTTTTAGATGGTGCCATTGTCGGGGATGCAACGCTAGGGTAACCGTAGACCTAGGTTTAGGGTTTCCTAATTTTTTGCCATTTATTTTTCTAACATTATGGCTTTTTATTTCTGAGTTGTGCAGCACAGGTTGAACCGCATATCTGAGAACAACAAAATCCATGGAATTTTCTTTTGTGTAATTTCTCGTAAAAAAATATAAAAGTTTTTTAAGTCACTTGCTCGTTTCTTTGTTTTCGTAGAATGGGGTCTCATAAAGGTATCCTGACTTGTACTTCTTCTCAGTGTCTGCTTCACCTGGGATATACTCCTGGGGGAGAAGAGCACCCACTGCGGCTTTCTTGCTCGCATTTTTCTCGACGATTTTTTCGCAACTTTCTGAGATAGGTGCTTATTAGGATTTCTACGGTTTTCCCCTTCTCTGCGCACCGTAGCCTAGATGCTTGCTTATGTTACGACACCTAGGTGCTTGTATATAGGGACAAACCTTAAAAAATACAAAAACACATTAGACGAATTTTCTTTGAAAATATCCAAAAAAAAGTGAAAATTGAAAATTAAAACAGGGACTGTAATTTCTATAGGACTTTAAAATAAATGTAAGGACTCACTTGTCTTGGGGAGAGCAACCCTCGAACTTGCATCACAGGTACCATCTCCAGATTCAGTGAGTGAGAGACGACCCATAAGGTAGAGCTAGAGTCTGAGCTTCCATCGAAGTACTACTTAGTTGACACTTTTACTCGCCTTATCTTCAGTGGGTGCTCTCGGGTAGCCGGAAACGGTCCGAGTTCACTTAACAGAGTGGGAGGTTTAGAGGACACTACATAAGGCTCCGTCCTCAAGTAACACAGGTAGTCGGAAACGGTCCGTACTTACTCCCATACTGGTTGAGACTAGGTAATTTCTGGTGAGAACTCGGGATAGAACGACATATATATTTCAGGCACATATCTGATCTTGCTAATCTGTTAGAAGATTGTTTGCCAAACAACCGTAAAATTGAAAAGATAAACGATCGAACTTTTATGGTCATCACCATGGTTGCGTTGGTGAACTCGGGGTTTGTCTTGCTTTTGATTGCATTGTAAGTGCAATCTTCGAGATCTGATCAATTAAATTCTATCAAGATGATGGGAAGGCGATCGCTCCGGTCGACTCAGACCGATCCTCTCTCTTGCGAACCTACCCATTCATTTAGATTGGTTTGGGATGTCTCTCATCCCAAACCAAAATCAAAACGAGTTACTACTTCTAGGCGTGACTCTCACCCTGGAAGCTCATCGTCGATTTCTTCTCCATCTCCTTCTCATCCATCATCACCTCCAATTACATAAATTCATCTGCAGTTACACATTGATCTGGCAGATCCTGACTTAGACTCTTTCTCCTATCCAGAAGACATGGCTGGCAAAGGACCGAAGAGAATGTCTGTAGTCATAGATCATGCCGCAATCAATAACGGTCTACTTTCTTCCCTAGAGACAATGCAGAATCAGATTAGGGAGAAAGGCAGACTCATGAATGAAGTTCGAGCCGAGCTGACTCAGCTGCGAGCCCAACGAAATAATCAGGATGCCGAGAATCCCAGAGCTGATCATCCAGGACCTAAGAATCAGGAACAACAAGATGGAGCAGAGAGATCGCAATGTGATCAGAACCGCACGATGCAACAACTCTATAACCCTGGAGCTACTACAACCCACCGGTGGATCCGTCTCCCTATATTCACGGGAATTTCGAGCTCCGACCTTAGACTATCCAGATGTTGCCCAAGTTTCACGGTCTTTCTACTGAGAAGCTGCACTTGCACCTTCAGGAGTTTGAGCTGATCTGTAGTACGATGCACGATGCACACGTGAATGAGGACACGATCAAATTGATCGTGTTTCCTTTCTCCCTTGTTGATCGAGCAGCCTACTGGCTGAAACACCTAGGGAGATATGTTTCGATGTGGGAGGAGCTGAGAACTATGTACCTGAATAAATATTACCCTCTTTGTCAAACGAATGCCGCTAGAGCCATGATTAGCAATTTCACCAAGATAAAAAATGAGCAGTTCCACGAGGCATGGGACAGATTTAGAGAGCTCATCGATCGGTGTCCCCACCACGAATTTCAAAGCCAACTCTAGTACAGAGTTTCTTCAGTGGGCTGACACCATAATTACAGGGACTGGTGAACGCAGCATGTGGTGGATCGTATTTTTCGATGCACAAGGATCGAGTCTGGGCCATTTATGAGAAAATGGTAGAAAACTACACCACAATGTCTCAGACTCGGGTCTATAATCAGATGAAACCACCAACTTATCACTGGCATTCCCAAGTGGCAAAGATAGAAGGAAATCCATCTTCTGTTGTTTCGATTCTGCTCGAATCTCCATCAGTTGATATGGAGATCATTCGCCAGAAGTTGGACCGAATGGGAATAATTGAGAAAAAGTGCCAGAACTTAGACAAGCTCAATAAGATTAACGAGCTTGAAAGATGACTAAGTGATCTAAAGACATAGATTATGTGCTTTCAAGAAATACAAGCTGATTCGAATAGGTCTTCGAGATCACAGACTGACTCAGGTAGCCGAGACCGAGGCATACTTCCTAGGACTCCAGTACATCACATTTACCATGTGCATTCTGAGCCATCTCATCACCCCTCGGCATACTCTAAACTCCAGCAGACACCATCATATGACACTCAGATGGTGGTGTATCAGAGCGATCAGCCCTTGGCATCCATGCCCCCAACATACTCTGAGATGCATGAGCCATTGATTGAGGTAAATGGGATTTGGTATGATCGACCACAGCAACCAGGTATCCACCATGATCACCCTGACTTCCGTTGGTCGACAGGAGGTGCCTCTTCCTAGCAGTCACGCAGACACCGATGGGGCAGAGCAGAGACCAACAGCAGCATTTAGGTCCTCGTCAACTCCAGCAACCTCAGTGGAGGTAGATCGCTTATCAGAATCAGTCTCAGCAACATTACCCTCCACAGCAACCAGTTCAGCCATAGCCTCCGTACCATCGAGGCGACTCATCCCAGTCTCATGGGCCTTCCCATGACAACCCAGAATTAGAGTATCTCGCGAACTTGATCACCGACCAGCAGGCAACTTAGGCGAGAAATGGATGAGTTCAAAACCCATGTCACCGATCTTGTCAAAGGGAAGTCCGCCTTGCCTACCTAGATAGAGCCCAACCCGAATAATATGAAGATAAAATCAGAGCAGGTAGATTTGACCGAGCCCACCCTCCAGTCACAGGTATTTCCAGATGATTATCTTTTTTGTGATGACGCTGATTTCATTTCTCTCAGGAGCGGTAGGATTCCAGTAGGCGAAGACTCTTCTAGGCTTGAGGAGGACATTCTGGATCACACAAGCAAGCTTGTAGAAGACATTGATGGTGGTGCTGAAGTCGTCTTACCCTTTGACGATGGAGATGGTGGTGCTGAAGCAACCCAGACTAAAGAGCAGCCGGAGGAAAACACCGATGTAGCTGCATTACCATTTTTTGTAAATAGTGATGATGATAGAAAATCGCAAAAAAATGTACAAAAGAGAAGAACTCGAAAAAGAAATAAAAAGATTGTTGATCAAGATCTTCCTCTTTCTGATGATTCGAGGAAATCAGGTCCCAGTTTTTCAAAAACTTTTCCTTCTTCTTCTTCTTCTGGTCCTCCGATTGTTCAGACTAACCTAGAGGATGTACATATTCCTTTTCCCAAAGCACTCTGCTTAGGAAAAGACGATAAAAAGGAAAACACCAAAAAGATCCAAATGAATGATTTGACGAAAGAGATGCTCGATAAGTTCACGATCCAACTCACTCTTTCAGAAGTCTTGGCACACATCCCTCTTCTTCAGAAAGGCTTAAAAGAATGAACCATAGTTCACAGAAAGAAGAGGCAGTGTAATCACTATTTTGAGATCCATGTGCTGATCAAGGAGACGTTTCATGCTATTCAGAATCGACTCCCAACAAAGAGATCAGATTCGGGAGCACCATATGTCAGATGCGATATCCTCGATCAGAATTTTGATCGGACTCTATTAGATAGCGGATCTTTGATTAATATCCTTACATCTTCCCTACTCGACAAATTCAAGTTCTGGCCTCTTCGACCAAGCCAAATGGTCTTGCAGTTTGTTGATAGATAGGTCAAGAGGCCTAAGGGTTTAATCGAAGACTTTATCGTCAGCATTCAGGATTTACAATTCCCCATGGACTTTGTCGTTTTGGATATGGCGGTCCATGAATGCGTGACCGGTACCCTGATCATACTAGGACGACCTTTTCTGGTGACAACGAAGGCCCCTTCTAACTATGGTACTGGGAAGGTGTACTTTTGCATTCAAGGCAAAAGTATACATATAGAGACGATCCAAGACCAGAAATCCCGATCAACTGAATCATACGAGCATTTGATTAAGAGCCTGACAGTCATCAGGATTGTGACTTTATACAAACCAATGATGAAGCTGTCTGGGCCAAACCAAGTACCCAATCTTTCATCACACCTTCAGTCGAAGTCGAGATTCAGATATCCGAGGATGGGAGTCTGGAGAGCACAATCCTAGAGCATAAAAGTGAAGATCTTGATGAAGATGAGTATGAGAACTTTTCAGATCATTCAGACCTTATTTATCCCTCCGAGTCCGAAGTGAACTATCAAGATTGTCAGTTACCCGCAGATCATTCAGATTCTGAATGTGTTGATTGGCAGTGCTTCGTTGAATTTCTATCACTTCAGACTCCATTATCTGAGCCTACAACCAACATGGAGACCGAGCCCTGCAACAAAGTCAGCAATCAGAAAAGCAGTCTCTAGATCTTTCTGAGTCAGAGCAGGCCGAGTTTTCACACATCGATCTAGTAGCCTATTCTTAGGCTCTAATCAAACCCGCTCTTCCTGTTCCTTCTCCCCATGAACTCAAACCGTTACCTCAAAGCTTGAAATACATATTCCTTACAGGTGAATCTAAAATTTTTCAGGTGATCATCTCTTCCAGACTGACAGAAGATCATGAATCCCATCTGATGGTGATTCTTGAAAAGAACCGCAAGGCGATCGGGTGGTCAGTAGATGATCTCCATGGGATTAGTCTGACTCTGTGCTCCCACCACATCTTTTTCGAGGATGATGCAAAGCCATCTCGTGAGTTTCAGCGCAGGCTGAACCCGAATCTTCGAAAGGTGGTTATGAAGGAAATATCCAAGTGGTGGAGAACCGATTTTATCTATCCCATCTCCAACTCAGAATGGGTAGTCCTTTGCATGTGGTACCAAGAAGACAAGTATCACTACAATGATCAATGAGGATGGAGAGGAGATCGCTACCCGATTACCGGCTTCTTGGCATGTCTGTGTGGACTACAGACGTTTGAATCAGGCGACCAAGAAGGATCACTTCCCGTTACCATTCGTTGATCAGATCATCAAACGGTTAGCCGGGAAGAACCATTATTGCTTTCTTTATGGGTACTTGGGATACAATCAAGTGGACATTGCTCCAGAAGACCAAGTAAAGACGACATCCACCTGTCCGTTCGGAACGTATGCTTTCAAATGGATGCCCTTTGAACTATGTAATGCTCCAGCTACATTCCAGAGGTGCATGCTTTCGATATTCACGGACATGGTGGGAGATATCTTGGAGGTCTTCATGGATGATTTCTCGGTCTATGGCGATGATTTTGATTCCTATCATTCTAGCCTAGACCGGGTGCTTCAGAGGTGCACAGAGGTTAACCTCGTGATTTCTTGGGAGAAGAGTCATTTCATGATGACTCAGGGGACGGTCCTTGGTCACATCATCTCCAATCGGGGCATGGAGGTGGACCCAACCAAGGTGGATATCATAAAGAAACTCATTACACTGTCCAATCTGAAACAACTACGGTCTTTCCTCAGGCATGTCAGTTTCTACCGACCTTTCATATGAGACTTCAACAAAAATGTCCGACCGTTGTCTGATCTTCTCACGAAAGACACCGAGTTTATTGTCGATGATAAGAGTCTTTCAGCTTTCGAAACTCTCAAGAACATGGTTGTAGAGGCCCCTGTCCTTCAGCCACCCGATTGGTCTCTTCCATTCGAGATCATGACAAACGCCTCCGATTTTGCCATTGGGGCTGTGTTCGAATAGATGAGAGATGGCCTTCCATTCGCCATACACTATGCTAGCAAGACTTTGGATTCCGTGTAGCATAATTACACAGTTACAGAGAAAGAAATGCTTGCTGTAGTATTTGCCTTAGAAAAATTCAGGTCCCATATCTTAGGATCCAAAGTCACAATCTTCATTGATCACACCGCCATATGGTATCTAATGGACAAGAAGGATTCGAAGCCGTGTTTGACCAGATGGATCCTCTACTCTAGGAGTTCGATATTGTTATAAAGGATAAGGAGTTAAGAATGTGGTGGTGGATCACCTCTATCGACTAGAAACACTCGAGACTGCTGACTTTGATACACTAATCACCGAGACCTTCCCCGAAGAGGCGATTCTTGCTGTCGCCTTGCTGCCATGGTATGCCGACATTGTGAACTTTCTTGTTTCTAAGAAAGTCCCACAAGGTTGGTCCAGATAGAGGGTTGAGACAATCCTCGTGAAAGCCAAGTCTTACCATTGGGAGGATCCGGTCCTTTATCATGAAGGAGCGGATTCCGCATGGCATCGGTGTATTCCTCAGGAGGAATACTAGAGTGTTCTCATGTATTGCCATCGATTAGAAGTTGAAGGATACCATTCAAGGAAGAGGACATCACAAAAGGTGCTCCAGTCCGGCCTTTGGTTGCATACACTCGTTACGGATGCTCACGCATTCGTAAAGAGATGTACTGACTGCTAAAAGATGGGCACATGTGGACATAGAGACATGATGCTGATGCAGCCGATTCACTTCTGTGAAGTGTTGATGCAAGGGGTATAAACTTTATGGGCATGTTTCCTAAAAGTCAGGGATTTGAGTATATACTTTTAGTTGTGGATTATTTGAGTCGTTGGGTAGAGGCTATTCCTACCCGAGCTGCTGATGCGAACATAGTTTGTAAGTTCCTAAGAAAGCATATCATTACGCGGTTCGGGGTCCCTCGTGTTCTGATATCAGATGGGGGTAGCCACTTCATCAATGACAAGGTAAGAGAACTTGCTAACGAGTTCGATATGGACCATCGGGTTGCTACTCCATATCATCCTCAGACGAATGGTCTAGCCGAGATTTCGAATAGGGAAATCAAGACGATCTTGTAGAAGGTTGTTTGCCTAGACCGAAAGGATTGGTCGCAGCTTTTGAACTCGGTTCTTTGGGCCTATCGAACATCCTTCAAAACTCCATTGGGTACATCTCCCTTTCGACTCATTTATGGCAAGCCATGCCACTTACCTGTGGAAATAAAGCACAAATCCTTGTGGGCAGTTAAAGAAGTGATTTTTGGTCTGGACGATTCGGGAGATCAGAGGCAGACCGAACTGGTAGCCTTGGAAGAGTTGAGAGACCAAGCCTTCACGAGTAGCCTTCATTACAAATAGCGGATGAAAGAGTGGTTGATGAATCTGTGATTCGTCATCTTTATTCATTTATTTTAGCTTAAAAACCCTTATAAAACACCTGCAGATGACACTAACTCCATATTCTTACCAAGTTACATATGTGTAAATATTGTACATTTTCTACTAAATTTAACCTAAAATAAATAAATAAAGACAGAAAGGAAAAATAAAGAAAAGAAAATAAAAAAATTAAAGAAAAGAAAATAAAAAAATAGAAGACTGTATACAGGCTAACCCGAACCCCGAGAGAAGGTCAAGACTTGACCAGAACGACCAAGAATAAAGTAGGGGGGGATAGGGTCCTTAATTAGAAAATCCAAAAAAAATGTGTGTATCTGGTTGTAAATATCTCTCACTAATTTTGTATATATCTGTATAAAATTGACACTAATTTATTTGTACCTTAATTGACCTCAAATCAAATAACATTCAAAATCAAAGTTGTAAATAAAAATGTGTTCTAATTACTAAAAATAATTGCACAATTAAATCATTTACAGAATAAAAGTAGCCACACTTGGAAAAAGCCACTAAGCACTAATTGAAAGACCAATTCCGGCTTCATATGAGCTCAAATTGAAATAAAATCACTTCCATTGGATTAGAAATTAAATTATGTTTAAAATGCCTGTATTTTCATAATTTTTGGAGCTACAGTTGAAAAGTCGGTTTTCTGGGGTGGTTTGTGCAATTTTCCCATGTATTTTGTGCATATTATATTTGTATATATTTGTAAATTATTCTCATTAATTCTTTAAAACAAAATAAAATAAAATTCTTTAAAAACAAAAAAGGGGGCTAATTTCATCATTTACTCTTGTGTATAGTGTCATATATGGATATAAAATGCATATATAGTTGTATTTTTTAATAAACCTCTACAAAAAAATAAAAAAATTAACATTTTTAATTAAATTAATTAAAGTGATGAAAATTCAAAAAATTAGATAATTTTGTAATTAGTTTTATCTCTCTTTTATTTTCATTTCAAATTTCATCTCCCTTCCACCAAAAAAATTCAAAAATTCATTTTCAAATTTTCATCTCCCTTATCTCTTTATTCAACAATTCAAAATTCAAATTTCATCTCTTTTCTATTTATATGGCTCCTTCTCTCTCATTTCAACTTGATCAATCTTTAGAGAGAGGAGCCCGATCTCTGAGAGAAATTTCGTCGAGGAAGTTGCCTAGCCTCCGAGCCATCCGGTGACAGCGAGTCGACCTTGTCGAGGCGATCACGGTCCATTTTCCACTCCTAAGGTGAGATCCAGATTTTTCTTCTCCATCTTTACTCCTTCCTTCTCAAAAAGCCCTCCTTCACCTTTCTTTTTCTTCACTGGACTTAACCCCACACGTATTGAAGGATAAAGACCCGTCAAGGGTTGGATTTTGATTCAACCAAGTTTCCTGGAATTGAAACTTTTCTTCGACCACCTAGGCTCACTCTTGTGACCCTCGGTCTCATCTGAGACCTCTAGGAGCAAGCCAAGCTTGCCAGGAGCCTTTTGCACCTTGTCGCAAAGCTCAAGACCATTGGAATTGTGTAGGTAAGTGGATCGAAGCTTGCCTGCACAGGCATTCTTCCTTGTTTGTCCTCTCATGCGTTCCATCGTTGGATCGATAAGGAGCTCCAGGTGCAGCAATTGTTGTTGGATCCTTCATCCATCAACCGTCAGATCAGCAACAGAAATCTAATCTCCGCCATCCATTGGAGAATGGGTATCATTTGTCCATCAGGCAATAAGTGGATAAGTGAAGTGATCCAACTTGTCTGCATGTGTCATAGGGGGTAATTTTGCCATAGACCCCTTTTCTTTATTTTATTTTACTTTAGTCCAAAAACTTTTATCTGTTTTACATGTAGCCCTATGTAGCATTCTTATTTGCACTTAGGTCCTCTAACATGTCACCTTACGTACTCATACACACATGAGGCGGTGGGCATTTTGCAAGGACCCCCTATGTTTTTGTTTTATTGTTTAGTCTAGAATCTTTATATTTCAGCTAAAATTATTAGAAATTTTACATGTTTGGCCTTCCATATCATGAAAATTGCATTTATGCCCCTAATATTATGGAATAAATTAAATATTTGTGGGTAATTTATGTAGAGGCCCCTATACTTTGGAAATTGGCTTTGGCTTTCGTTGTTATTTATTTTTATTTTCATATTAGTCCCTACCAGTATTGTACTTCTGTTTTGTGTATTCTTTGCATTAAAAATATCATTTTGCATTTAAACTGTAGTATATTTAATGTAAGTGCCTAATATTGCATTTCATTGTATATATTTTTTAGGGAATTTAATTTTAATATCTTATATTTAAAGAAATTATCGCATCTACTCTGTGTTTATATTAAAAAATTCATAAAAATTAGAAAAATGTTTTGAAAAATTCTAAAAATATTAGCGGCTATTTATTATTATATTTTATACCTACAGACTAAAATAACTAAAAATTCAAAAAAAACCCAAAAAAACAAACCTTCTCTAGCATTAAAAAAATTATAAAAAAATCCTTAAAAGCCCAAAATTGCTTTTTCTCTTTATGAAATTTCCTTATTCTATTTCCTGTACATCAAAATAAGTTTTGGAATTTTTTGAGCTTTTTACCTATTTTTGATATCCAAAATAATTAGGCTATATTTTATTATTAACTATTTTCCTACTTTATTTAATTAAAAGTAGAAAAAATAGCAAAAATTAAAAGAAAAATACAAAAACAGAGAAAAATATAAAAGAGATGAAAATATTTTATTTTATGATTTTTGAGTATTTATAGCTATCTCTATAATTTTAAAATCTTACATTTTATTATAAATCTATAATTACTTACATTATTACTAAAGTTTTTATAATTATCAAAACTCCCAAAAATATTTTTTAAAACCTTAAAAAAATTAAAGAAGTGTACCTAAGTGTATTTTCTATATGTTATCACTATTTTGTATATTTCTGATCTCTATTCTTTATATTATATCTAAATACTATACCTCTTATATCATAACTAAATAAAAAGCAAAAAAGGAAAATTAAAATGGGAAAATATAAAAAGAAATATAAAAATTAAAAAATTAAAAACACATAAAGAATATGTAAATTAAATTTTGAAAAAACTTAAAGAATTAAAAACCCAATAAAAATCAAAAACCTTCACAAAAACACAAAAACAATTATTGTCTTTTTTGATAATTCTTGTTGTCTATTCCCTTGCTCCTTGTGTTTGACACTCTACAAAACTTGTCTAATACACATCTTCTGTAAAGTTATAATAGATTTTAGCTCTGTAATTTATTTTTCATTGTTATATTCGTTTGTGGGTTAATTGTTGACCACTTGTTATATTCGTTTGTGGGTTAATTGTTGACCACTTGAATTTCATGAACGGTCTCAACGACATTGTACTCTCACCTCGTGAGGATATTTTACACCCTCGCCAAATTCTAGTCGTCAATAGTGTATCTTATTCCATGGATCTGAACGACAACATTTTCAAGAGTTCCCTTTGGCCTCTTCATTACTTAGTCAGTGAATTGACAACTCATCCCGATTTTCTTGTGAGGCACAAGATTGATGAAGGATATGGAGAGATCCTCAAGCGCATCACGGAAGCGTGAGCGTCGTATCGGATACGACGAAGAACGACTAGTCGTACTAGTTGTTCGGTGCAGCAGAATTTAAAAATTTTATTCGATGAAACCACATGATCCAAGAACGATTCTCGGATCGTTTCATCTATAACCACAACAAGTATAATGCAATACCTCTTGAAGCGTGGTTGATCGAGTCTCTAAGAGAAGAGACCTCCTATCTCAAGTTCGATCGTCGGAGAGATCGCTTGCGAGGGCGGGGATGAACCGCGGTGTCCTCGCAATCCAAGAAGTTGATCCAAGCACGATTGCTCCTGATCTCGTCACACGAGATCGAACGTCTCCTTCGTAAGCGAAGCACTCGAAGTAGATGAAGAACCGCAGAGCGTCGAAGCGGTAGCACGAGGGCGCGGGCGACGACGATTCTCTCCACCAAGGTGGACGGCCACCAAGAAGAAGGGGGAGAGAGGGCTGTCGAGTATGAGAGAAAGAGAGAGAGAGTTTTGCTACAATAGCATGTGTAAAGAGATAGCCAAGAATGCCTCTCTATTTATAGGGTTTTGGGATCCATGGCTCAATCCATGTATCATATAAAATCAATGGATGAGATTGATTTATGACAATCCAATGGTCAAGATTGTTGTTGGTAAAAGCCAACAACTTGTGATGTAATTTTGATTAAATATATTTGATAAATCAAATAAATATAATACCAAATTAAACCACACAAAAAGAGAGAGAGAAAATAAGGGAGATACACCTTCCTCTTTGGAAGGGGGGACGGCCACCAATTCCCTCAAGGAATTGGTGCCGCCCCCTCCTTTCAAAAAGGGAGGGGCAATCTCCTTGATTTTCTCTCTACTCAATTTCCAACAACAATTTGTTGGTATTTTAATTCACCAAAATAATTCTCAATTAATTTTGGGAATATTGCAATCTTGACATTGAATTATTGTGAATCAAATTCACAACCCAAAACAAAATGTAATTTACATTTTCAATTAATTAAATAATGTGTATCCAATACACATTAATAATTAATCTACTAATATAAATTATATTTACCTCTCTCTAATACATTATAAATCACATTTATAATATATTAGGAATAATTGGATATTACTATCCACATTATTCTTATCCATAATAATTAAATCACATTTAATTATATTGGATAATTTCTCATACATCATGATAATTAAATCTCATTTAGTTATCAACTTCTCTTTGCTTAGATCTTATGGAATTGCTCTTAAACCATTTAAGAACAATGCTATTTCTCCTCAGATACTTGGAGATAAGGACAGGGCGATTGTATTGTTCCACGTATAGTGACTTGGATATTGAGATCACATCTCAAATCCAGATCCCATGGACCTCTCATAGATTCTTGATTAAATCAAGACCGTATACCTAATCTTCTCATTGCATCTGAATCTCATTCAGATCAATGTCCAGTAAATGGACTAAGATTAGGTCACTTCTCTGATGAGAGGAGTCACTAAAATCCAGACCTGTTTCATCACTCCCTCAGAATGGAAGCGTCATGGTTATACAATCGTTTATGATCAAATCACCCTTCAGGTATTCCCAATACCTGCACATCCTGCATACTGGAAGACTCATGATCATTATGAAGATAAAGATCACTTTTACACTGTCATCTTCATAGTCTGATCATTAAGTTTCTCAATCTTGGTCCTTGGGATATGGTACAGATCATATGCTTTCACAAAGCATATATCTTACCTTCAAATTCATATCATGCTTCTAAAGCATGATGACCATGCATGGAATTTGGTCAATCCCAATAACTCATGAGTGAGCTCATGTCTCCCGGTTCACAAGTGAACCTGTATGATCCCTTTGAGAGATCATATTACCCATATGCCCTTACATGCACACCAGCTCGCCGGTGTATAGACCTTGATTAGGTCATCAACCTATTGGTCTGCCAAATGTACATGCTCAGACATATAGTAATATATCTATCTCTGGTCAGAGGGTGTTTGCCTGTGATGTGACAGTATTCATCATAGGTATTTGGTTATCTCGATCTCGTTAAGTCAACTCATTGACTCAACTAATCTGATACCTCCGAATCAATATTCCTATGCAGAGGACCTGCATCAAGAGGTCGATCAGATATCAGTCTAATGAGATGGGATTGCCATCTCCCACTCAGACTGGAGATCACTACTTGTTAGTCATTGATGATGCTTGATGAGTGCTCTATCTAACTCCTTAGATATTCATCCAAGCATCAGCCTCTATGATTCAATCATTGAATCAACAGCTGTATGATTATCAAGTTGGCCATGGTACATAACCCTTATTGTACAGAGGGACCTTATAGTGCATTCATTCATTCAATATCAGAAAGGGAGTGAAACAAAATCAATAACTTTTATTGATAAATCATTTATTACAATAACATTTATTGTAGGAATGGTTCGCCTCGGGCTCACATTGCTAACAATCTCCCACTAGCCCTCAGAACCATTCAGGAACAAGCCTTAAACCCATACTCATTACATGCTGGTCAAAAACCTTCTGTGTCAGAGGTTTGGTAAGAGGATCAGCAACGTTGTCGGCAGAGGCCACCTTGGTGATGATGATGTCACCACGCTTTTGAATCTCCCGAATGATGTGGTATTTCCTTTCTACGTGCTTGGTCTTTTGATGCCATATGGGTTCCTTCGCCTGGGCAATGGCTCAGGTGTTATCACAGAGTAGCGGGATGGGAGTATCAGAGGAAACTACGCCAAGCTCCTGGACGAACTTGCGCAACCACACCGCCTCCTTTGCAGCATCCGATGCGGCAATGTATTCGACTTCTGTTGTTGAATCTGCAGCAGTGTCCTGCTTCTTGCTTCTCCAGCTCACAACACCACCGTTCAACAGGAACACAAACCCTGATGTCAACTTTCGATCATCAATATCCGATTGGAAGTCAGAATCTGTATATCCCAAGACTTGGAGATCACCATCTCCATAGACCAAGATGTAATCTTGCGTCCGTCTTAGATATTTGAATATGTTCTTTACTGCATTCCAGTGTTGTTCTCCATAGCAGGATTGGTAACGACTTACCACTCCCACTGCATGGCAGATGTCTGGCCTAGTACACTTCATGGCATACATTAAGCTTCCTACGGCTGATGCATAAGGACATCCAGCCATGGCCTTCTTTTCCTCAACAGTTTGAGGAGCCATTCCTTTAGACAGGTGGATACCATGTCTCAAGGGTAAGAATCCTTTCTTGGAACTATCCATACAGAATCGTTCAAGAATCTTCTTAATGTATCCTTGCTGTGACAATCCCAATATCCTCTTCTCTCGGTTTCTGAACAGCTTCAGACCCAAGATGTAAGAGGCTTCTCCAAGATCTTTCATCTCAAAGGTATGGGACAGCCAAATCTTCACACTGGTCATCATCCCTATATCATTCCCAATGATAAGGATGTCATCTACATAAAGCACGATGAATACAATGGCGCTCCCACTAAGCTTCTTGTACACACAAGGATCATCAGGATTCTGCACAAAATCATAACTCTTTATGGTTTCGTCAAATCTGATGTTCTAGCTACGAGAAGCTTGCTTGAGCCCATAGATGGATTTCTTCAGCTTGCATACTTTGCCATCCTCAGTTATGAAGCCCTGGGGCTGCTCCATGTAGATATCCTCCTCGAGGTATCCATTGAGGAAAGCCGTCTTGACCTCCATCTGCCAGATGTCGTAGTCAAGATATGCAGCTATAGCTAGCAATGCCCTGATGGATTTAAGCATAGCCACAGGAGAAAACGCCTCATCGTAGTCGATGCCTTCTCTCTGTGTGTAGCCCTTGGCTACGAGCCGTGCCTTGAAAGTCTCTACTTTCCCATCAGGTCCCCTCTTTCTCTTGAAGATCCATTTGCACCCAATGGGTTTTACCCCCTTAGGTGGATCCTCTAGGGTCCATACACCATTCTTATGCATGGAGTCAATTTCTGACTTCATTGCTAACATCCATCTATCCATGTCATGATCCGCGAGTGCTTCATCAAATGAAGTAGGATCATTGTCAGTTTCACTTAACACATGGAATCCATACCTTTCAGGTGGTGCAACCACCCTCGAACTCTTTCGAAGAGGTATGGGTGTTTCATCTTTATTTACTTCTTTAATTTCTGGTTCAGGAAGCTCAGAGTCCTCAGGGGACTCAATGAGTTCCTCTACTTCACTTTTGTTTTGACCTTTAAGGAAATCATCCTCCAGAAATTTAACATCTCTAGAGACAAAAACCTTTTGGGTCTCAGGGTCATAAAGTTGGTATCCAATACCATCTTAAACATACCCAATGAAGTAGCACTCACGAGAGCGAGATTCTAGCTTACTTGCATCCACATTCTTTGCATGGACCAAGAAACCCCAAACCCTCAAGTGATTAACACTAGGTTTGGTTCCATACCATAGCTCATGAGGAGTCTTAGGTACAGATTTGCTAGGAATCTTATTTAGGATATATATTGCAGTCTCTATTGCATATCCCCAGAAACTAAGTGGCAAATGTGCTTTACTCATCATTGAACGAACCATATCCATGATGGTTCTGTTGCATCTTTCAGCAACACCATTAAGTTGGGGAGTTCCAGGAGGAGTGAGATTGGAAATAATTCCATTCTCTTTAAGGTATTCCTTAAATTCATCTGATAGGTACTCGCCACCTCGATCAGATCGAATTCGTTTAATCTTCCTATTGGTTTGGTTCTCAACCAAAACCTTGAACTCTTTGAACTTTTCAAAGGTTTCAGACTTATGACGTAATAGGAAGATAAACCCGTATCGCGAATGGTCATCAATAAACGTCAAATAATATCGATATCCATTTCGAGTCGCGGTACTGAAGGGACCGCATACATCAGTATGTATTAAGTCAATAGTACCTTTACATCTTGTAACCTTGTTACGGAAAGGCATCCTAGTCATTTTACCTCGAATACAATGTTCACAGGTAGGTAAAGGCTGAACCTGTAGAAAATCCAAAGGTCCATCCTTTATCAATCTATTGATCCTATCAACAGATAAATGACCAAGCCTTTGATGCCAAATCATGTTTGAATGATTTATATTACTCCTGGATCTTTTAGGGTTTTTATTAGTGGTTGTAACATTCATGACATGCTCATTAATGCACAATTCATAGAGTCCTCCAGAAGTCAAAATACCCTCTGCAATATATTTATCATAATGATTTATGACTAATTTATTACAAAATAGGAATGAATATCCACTTCTAACTAGCTTAGATACAGATATCAAATTCCTTCTGACTTCAAGTACATAAAGACACTCTTTAAGTACTAGGACTCTTCCACTAGATAATAAAAGTCGGCAGGTCCCGACGGCGACTGCTGCAACACTTGCATCAGATCCCATCTGGATGACTATCTCCCCTTCTTCAAGCTTTCTAGTTTCCTGAAACAAATGCAACAAATTGCATACATGAACAGAAGCACCAGAATCAACAACCCAACTTCCTTCTCGTCCAACGAGAAAGCTGGTTTTAATGATAAATGTAGATTTCATACCTGCTGGGGCTTTACCTTTGTCGATCGACTTCAGGTAATCCGGGCAATTACGCCTCCAGTGCCCCGGCTTCTTGCAGTGGTGACAGACGTCGGTTTTCTTTGACGCCATTAAAGTGGATGCATTGGAAGATGAGGCAACACTTTGTCCCTTCTTCTTTCTCTTCTGGGCTGGGCCCTTCCGAGAACCTTGCTTCCGACCGCGCTTCCCTTTGACCTGTGCAACCATTGTAGTGCCAGTGGGACCATCTTTCTTCATTACGTCTTCTGCAGACTTTAATGCAGCAAGAAGCCCAGCATTTGTCAGTTCCAGCTTATTCATGTGGAATGACACCACAAAGTTATTGAAAGATTTGGGCAATGACAGCAGAATGAAATCGGATTGCATGCCTGCATCCATCGTCGCCCCCAGAGTCTCAAGCTCCGACAAGTACCCAAACATTTTGAGTACATGTTCACGGACCGAAGTCCCTTCCTGCATCTTGCAGCGAACCAGTTCTTTCATAACATTGTACCGCTGGGTGCGGTTAATATCACCAAACATATCCTTTAGATTCTGCATTATATCCTGGCAAGTACTCATCTCCACATGTTGTTTCTGAAGAACATTGGAGAGAGAACCCAAGATGTAGCATCTAGCCAAGACATGATCTTCATCATACTTGTCATTATATGCTTTATCTTCCTTAGATTTAGGGTTTTCAAGTTTGTTTTCAGAGAGCACATAGCTGATGCGCTCTGCCGAAAGCACAAGCTCCAAATTACGGATCCAATCCGAGTAATTTGGTCTGGTCAATTGGTTGACCTCCAGAAGCCTGCTCAGTGGGTTCATGGACTTCATTTTCTGAAATTGAGAATGCACTATATTAGAACATATAATCATATATTCAATTTTATGATATTTGATTAAGGCATTTTTAAATCAAATTAGTCTTGCTATGTCAACTATGAAAGTTTATTCCCTTATTCACTTTCAAAGTAGGAGATATACTTACCTTTATATCTCAAGCAAGAACTTGGATCTCCTCTTTATCTTTGTCATATCCCAATAATATGAGAACCTATGACTCAAATAAAGAGAAGCGGGAACACATTCCGCCTTGCAAGTCCAACTTGCATTTCCCAATTCGGTCTTTAATACCCGAGCCCACCACCCCTATGGTGATGTTGACTCGTCATTAATTGAAACAACCATCAACAGGAATACAACTCGCTATGCGCAATCCAATATCGCTCCAATAATATGAGGACCCGATATTGGGGTCACTACGCATACGTCCTTACTCTTTCGAGAAGCGACGAGCCCGATCCAAACGGATCATATGTGGGAGCTGTCACTTCGGACAGGCGTCTCCCACATATAATATTTGGCGACGAAACCCTTCGCCTTGACGGGAGACCATGGATGTCACTTATGTGATCCTCCATCTCTTATTCAAATTCAATTAATTACTATGAATCACATTCATATAATTAATTCTTCCAAGGGAATTATTAACTCTAATCATATTAGAGTATTCTCAATTGGATATAATTAACTTAATCATATTAAATTAATTATCAATCCAATTTAATTAATCAAACTTAATTTTATGCTTGAATATATATATATGGTATTATTCTCAAAGTACGTATTAATTAGTATTTTAATAATTAGAAAAATACATCATAATCCCTCGGACATTATCCCGGCCCTACCCGATGTCATGGCCAGTACCGGCGGGAGTGGGACGGACCGCATACGTTGCAACCCGCTATCCCAACGATCCCAGACTAGACACCATATCCGCCTCGGGAAAGGATAATGCCAAATTGATTATTTTGTACTTGAGATGATCATCGGTTCTTCAACCGAAATTATACCATATAGTAATCAAAACAATTTTGATTTTAAGGAAATTTGCTAGGCAAATTCCCAAGTCCTATTCAAGCAAGAAGTTTGATGATTGTAATTCCAATTATGGTTTAGATCAAATCTAATCAACTAATTGGTTGGGGCCAAGTCAATTAAAGAAATAATCATTCTCTAATATTTCACAAATATTTTTCATAATTATTTCTCGAAATTAACAATTAATTTCATTAATTGACAATCACATGGTTCTTGATTAGGAAAGCAATTTCAGCAGTGACCCCTACTTAATAAAATTAGCATATCTCAATCATATTAAATCCAAATTAAGCAAAGTCAATTTCTAAAGTTTGCCAATTTGATTTAGGACAGAACCTAAGTGATGTTTCACGTATTTCGTGGCAAGTCTAAACAGTAATTAACATTTTAATCACGTTCAGATTCACAGTTCCCGCAACAGTGCATACATGTTCATTAAAACGACCATATCTCGAGCATACAAAATCCGATTTACGCAAACTCAGATCCTATGGTTTCCTTATTTAATGAGGAACATAATACAATTATAAATTCGTGTTTAAACTGTTTAAACAGTGCCGAATTTATTTACTAAACAGATCTGCGAAATCAAATGCGATGAAAACTTTCGCGACCTTAACGAATCCAAGTCGTCCTTGGTTAGCGAATCACTATTCGAAACCATCGACCTAAGGCTCTGATACCACTTAAAGGATATGGAGAGATCCTCAAGCGCATCACGGAAGCATGAGCGTCGTATCGGATACGACGAAGAACGACTAGTCGTACTAGTTGTTCGGTGCAGCAGAATTTAAAAATTTTATTCGATGAAACCACATGATCCAAGAACGATTCTCGGATCGTTTCATCTATAACCACAACAAGTATAATGCAATACCTCTTGAAGCGTGGTTGATCAAGTCTCTAAGAGAAGAGACCTCCTATCTCAAGTCTGATCGTCGGAGAGATCGCTTGCGAGCGCGGGGATGAACCACGGTGTCCTCGCAATCCAAGAAGTTGATCCAAGCACGGTTGCTCCTGATCTCGTCACACGAGATCGAACGTCTCCTTCGTAGGCGAAGCACTCAAAGTAGACGAAGAACCGCAGAGTGTCGAAGCGGTAGCACGAGGGCGCGGGCGACGACGATTCTCTCCACCAAGGTGGACGGCCACCAGAAGGGGGAGAGAGGGCTGTCGAGTATGAGAGAAAGAGAGAGAGAGAGAGTTTTGCTACAATTGCATGTGTAAAGAGATAGCCAAGAATGCCTCTCTATTTATAGGGTTTTGGGATCCATGGATCTCAATCCATGTGTCATATAAAATCAATGGATGAGATTGATTTATGACAATCCAATGGTCAAGATTGTTGTTGGTAAAAGCCAACAACTTGTGATTTAATTTTGATTAAATATATTTGATATATCAAATAAATATAATACCAAATTAAACCACACAAATAGAGAGAGAGAGAAAATAAGGGAGATACACCTTCCTCTTTGGAAGGGGGGGACGGCCACCAATTCCCTCAAGGAATTGGTGCCGCCCTCTCCTTTCCAAAAGGGAGGGGCAATCTCCTTAATTTTCTCTCTACTCAATTTCCAACAATTTGTTGGTATTTTAATTCACCAAAATAATTCTCAATTAATTTTGGGAATATTGCAATCTTGACATTGAATTATTGTGAATCAAATTCACAACCCAAAACAAAATGTAATTTACATTTTCAATTAATTAAATAATGTGTATCCAATACACATTAATAATTAATCTACTAATATAAATTATATTTACCTCTCTCTAATACATTATAAATCACATTTATAATATATTAGGAATAATTGGATATTACTATCCACATTATTCTTATCCATAATAATTAAATCACATTTAATTATATTGGACAATTTCTCATACATCATGATAATTAAATCACATTTAATTATCAACTTCTCTTTGCTTAGATCTTATGGAATTGCTCTTAAACCATTTAAGAACAATGCTATTTCTCCTCAGATACTTGGAGATAAGGACAGGGCGATTGTATTGTTCCACGTATAGTGACTTGGATATTGAGATCACATCTCAAATCCAGATCCCATGGACCTCTCATAGATGCTTGATTAAATCAAGACCGTATACCTAATCTTCTCATTGCATCTGAATCTCATTCAGATCAATGTCCAGTAAATGGACTAAGATTAGGTCACTTCTCTGATGAGAGGAGTCACTAAAATCCAGACCTGTTTCATCACTCCCTCGGAATGGAAGCGTCATGGTTATACAATCATTTATGATCAAATCACCCTTCAGGTATTCCCAATACCTGCACATCCTGCATACTAGAAGACTCATGATCATTATGAAGATAAAGATCACTTTTACACTGTCATCTTCATAGTCTGATCATTAAGTTTCTCAATCTTGGTCCTTGGGATATGGTACAGATCATATGCTTTCACAAAGCATATATCTTACCTTCAAATTCATATCATGCTTCTAAAGCATGATGACCATGCATGGAATTTTGTCAATCCCAATACCTCATGAGTGAGCTCATGTCTCCCGGTTCACAAGTGAACCTGTATGATCCCTTTGAGAGATCATATTACTCATATGCCATTACATGCACACCAGCTCGCCGGTGTATAGACCTTGATTAGGTCATCAACCTATTGGTCTGCCAAATGTACATGCTCAGACATATAGTATAATATCTGTCTCTGGTCAGAGGATGTTTGCCTGTGATGTGACAGTATTCATCATAGGTCTTTGGTTATCTCGATCTCGTTAAGTCAACTCATTGACTCAACTAATCTGATACCTCCGAATCAATATTCCTATGCAGAGGACCTGCATCAAGAGGTCGATCAGATATCAGTCTAATGAGATTGGATTGCCATCTCCCACTCAGACTGGAGATCACTACTTGTTAATCATTGATGATGCTTGATGAGTCCTCTATCTAACTCCTTAGATATTCATCCAAGCATCAGCCTCTATGATTCAATCATTGAATCAACAGCTGTATGATTATCAAGTTGGCCATGGTACATAACCCTTATTGTACAGAGGGACCTTATAGTGCATTCATTCATTCAATATCAGAAAGGGAGTGAAATAAAATCAATAACTTTTATTGATAAATCATTTATTACAATAACATTTATTGTAGGAATGGTTCTCCTCGGGCTCACATTGCTAACAATCTCCCACTAGCCCTCAGAACCATTCAGGAACAAGCCTTAAACCCATACTCATTACATGCTGGTCAAAAACCTTCTGTGTCAGAGGTTTGGTAAGAGGATCAGCAACGTTGTCGGCAGAGGCCACCTTGGTGATGATGATGTCACCACGCTTTTGAATCTCCCGAATGATGTGGTATTTCCTTTCTACGTGCTTGGTCTTTTGATGCCATCTGGGTTCCTTCGCCTGGGCAATGGCTCCCGTGTTATCACAGAGTAGCGGGATGGGAGTATCAGAGGAAACTACGCCAAGCTCCTGGATGAACTTGCGCAACCACACCGCCTCCTTTGCAGCATCCGATGCGGCAATGCATTCGGCTTCCGTTATTGAATCTGCTGTAGTGTCCTGCTTCTTGCTTCTCCAGCTCACAGCACCACCGTTAAACAGGAACACAAACCCTGATGTCGACTTTCGATCATCAATATCCGATTGGAAGTCAGAATCTGTATATCCCAAGACTTGGAGATCACCATCTCCATAGACCAAGATGTAATCTTGCGTCCGTCTTAGATATTTGAATATGTTCTTTACTACATTCCAGTGTTGTTCTCCATAGCAGGATTGGTAATGACTTACCACTCCCACTGCATGGCAGATGTCTGGCCTATTACACATCACGGCATACATTAAGCAATAGGCGTAAATGCGTAAAATGATCAAACACACACAAATCAAACCCCTCAGTTCACCAACTCAACACTGTAAAGATCGTGAAGGTTCGGTCTTTTATATTTTCTTTTTTAGAGATAGGTAACAAAGTAGTTATTTACATGCTCACAGATGAAGTCTCCTAGAATAGTCTATGTTCAAATCGGTGGAGCACACCTACTCAAACACAAAACTACTTCAACTAAGGTCAATGGCAAGTGCTTGAAGCAATATCAAGACCCAAAAATTAGTCCATGTGCCTAGGGCACAAGTCCAATGCTTTGAGATGTATTCCTTAAGTGCATGTGCCTCACTTGGTTAGGAGTGTACCTTCTACAATGAGGGGGTTACTCTCCCCAAAACAATGATGTTTATCCTTATACTTCTTTTTAGGGTCGAGTTTAATTAGCAGTCCCAATTTTATTGGTTATCACTTTTTTGGTTTTTTTAAGAAATAAAACATCTAACAAATTTCCAATTCCTTTTGTTACCTATTTCCAAGAAAACAGAGGTATGGAGATCAAAAAAGCCGATGCGCGTGACTCAATGAATTCAAATGCTTAAGATAGGGATCCGTACCTGACCCCAGCAATCTACATGCATTATGATCCATGCATTAAAAAAATTATATCCTCTATTTGTGAAAGCGATAACAATCCTAGTGGGAATTTCTACTCGGGAAATACATATTTATTAATTTGACCAAGTCCAACAAAATTAAAGGTACAAAATTATGATTAGGGTTTCTTTGTAGTGTTACCTAGCTCAAACAACTTAAAACATAGAACTAGGGTCTTACAAGCACACAAAACAAATAAAAAGCCGAAAGACACAAATCACAAAAAATAAAATAACATAAGAGGAAGAATAGGGAGAATAAAAAGTAGAAGTGATGAAAACATGATAAAAACTGATTGTACCACCTAGGTAAATAGATACTTGATGAAATGGGTACGAAGACTCTAAGTGTCCAAAGTGTCAAATATAATAATAATAATAATAATAATAATAATAATAATAAAAGTCTCTTTCTTACAAAAAATAGAAAAACTATGCTAGATTGTCTTCACGGCTCCTTATCTTCCTCTTGTTGTCTGTTGTCAGCTTGGTCAGGAAAGCCAACCTCCACTTCACATGGGTGCTACAGACCTCCTAAGACATCCTCCCTCAGTTGGTGGGCCCTTATAGAAAAGTTAAACAAGAGATCTATTAGAACATTTCATAAAATATAGATAAAAATAAATAAAGCAGAAAAAGAGGTAATATCTAAAGCAAGAAAAGTAAACAAGTGAATAAAACAAGCAACATATACTATGTTGCTTCATGGCAACGACGGCAATTGATAGAGAGGATTTTTGCATTGGTATGCTAATCAAACACAATTAGCAATCACTACATGACACAATGTCTCTCAATCAACAATTGTGTCCACAATATAAGATAGATAAATAAAACAAAGTGAAAGTGAGAGTCAAAATTTACTATAAATCTCTATAGGATATGTATATATGCAAGTATGTGTAGAATGTCGAACCTAGAGAGCTAACTATATAGATCAAGAAATAAATATTAATTATTTCTAATAAGATCAATTTTTTGTTATTTTGCTTTGCTTTTTGTTTTGATATTTATGTGGGTTTTTAATTAATATGTGATTTTTTTGAATTTGTTTTATATTTTATATGGATTTTTAATTTTGCAAATGTTTTTGGAAGTTTTTTATTTAAATAAAATATAAGTAATATATATATATATTTGTATAAGAGGAAAGTAAAAGATAAAAAGAAAATGTTTTTAGATATTCATTTTTATATATCAAAATAAATGAAATAAAATATTTTCGATTTTTAAATTTTTAAAAATTGTTTTTTTTATTTTTTTAGATGTTTTTATAATGTTTATGGTATTTTACAGTGAAAAATAAATAAAAGAGAAAAAATTGAAATTGAAATTGGCCTAATAGATATATATCGAGTCAAATTGGGACCAATTTCAATCTTCCTATAAACAAGAAGAAATAAAGGATATTCATAAATTTAAATTGCATTTTTTGGATTTTTTTCTAGAATTTGTAATGATTTTTATAAGATTTTAAGGGCTTTGTGATTTTTAGGGTTTTCGCTTTGTATTTGTTAGAGGGTTTTGGATATGTAATAAAATATAATAAAATTTAGCTATTAATTTATTTGGAATTTTGGGTTAATATTTTAGTTTTATGATTTCTAAGTCAAAACAAAGAAGAAGAGCTCGTTTTTGTAGTTTCATAGATAGGAAAATAAGTTAAAAGACACCAATCAAAATATATGTGGTAAAGTGTGATACTAGGAGCTTAACATATTGTTCTTATAGTTTTTTGGCCAATGGAAGTAATTAAAATAAATAAAACAATAAGCAAATGAAATAAACCTAACATATGGACTGTTTTGCAATTACAAGATAAACCTAACAAGCAATTCATAATAAATACCCAAAGTCCTGGAGGGTAATTATGCAAAAATTCCAATTTAATTCCAATTAGCAAAGTAGTGGTAGGGGTATTTTTTCAAATTCAAAAAAAATATCATAGCATTAGTAAGTTATTCAACAAGTTCAGGGTTTCTAATGTAATTTGAAAATTTAATTTCACATTTAATATACGCTGACAGAGATTGAAATATAAATATCCAAAAAGTTTTCTTCAATTGCTAACATGTATCAAATAATACATGATATAAAGTGTAATTTATCCCTTAAATTCATCACATGGGATCCCTTGTGAGGTGACGTGGTAGATGACTGATCTGCAAATAATAATAATAAAGGGTTCATCAAGCAAAATATCGAACAAAATTTACACTACAAAGGAAATTTTGAAAGCTAAATAGTAACACAAAATATGGGGTCTAGATGCAAAAGACCTCTTAACAATGTGTTTATGAATGGTGGATCATGATACACTTAAGATGTTGACGGCTCAGAGGCGGTAATAACATTTTGCTATCCACAACCTTGATTAGATCCAATCTAGATATGACGGTTGGCGGAGGGCTAGATCCAATGGTTGTTTTTTAATCTAGAGTTGTCTCGTGATCCAACATCACAAGAGTCCACTAGAAGATCATGGATGAACAACATGTTGGGACCCCCTACTTTGGTGATGGGGCTCTGCTCTGTCCACCACCAGGAGATGCAAAAGATGTCAAAATGCTACTGGGTGCTTCTCGCGACTGATGTGTCAAGAAGCTCTAAACTTCATTGAGGAGAGGACTAGAGGTTGTGCAATCTTGGATACCTGGGAGTAAATGTTTTGGATGCGATTCGCTTTACATGAGGCTCTCAACTCCAGGTACTTGCATGGTCATCTCGAGGACAAGAAGGATAACATTCATGGGCATTCATGTGGTGGAAATGGCAAAGGATGAGGTGGAATAGTGGGTCTCTGGTAAGCGACAGAGGAAGGAGACTGTGGACTCGATTCACTAGGAATTAAGGGGATCTGGGTGGTGTCGACGCGAAAACCCGAACAACTGAGGTAAAGGTATAAAATGAGGTCGTTGCGACCTCAGTCACTCGAATGCGTCAATCAAGAAGAAATCAACCACTCACAGAGATAAAAACAAGCAAGCACAAAATAGAGCGGTCTAGCTATAGGATTAACCTGGTATAGCTCCCAGGGTCGAACACAAGGAGCACAGATTGGCCTTGCGGCCTACGATGTAGTCAGAAATCCAAGAAAATACCTTTTTTATTGGTTTTTGTTTGTTTTTATATTTTTTAGATTTTTTAAAAGATAAGAAAATAAGAGAAAGTAAATACAAGGGAACTTCAACAATTTATTAAACACACCAAAAATGATGCAAAAATTCAGGAAAAATGGTTTTTATGTTTTTTAAGTTTTTTACTGTTTTTGGTGAATTTTTGGAATTTTTCTAATGGGTAAATTATTTATTAAAAATCAAACAATGCGAAAAACAGAGGGTACTGTCCAACAAGACTTAAGACCCAAAAATAAAATAATTTTGGATCTCAAAAAGCCCTGAAGGTAATTTTCCTATAATCTAGAAAGAATAAGGAAAATTTAGGCACCCTAATTATTGTTTTTGGATTTTTAATTTATTTATTACAATTTTTATGGGTTTTTAGGGGTTTTTCAATTTTTAAGGTTTTTAAGTGATGAAAAGTAGCCAAAATTGGCTCGAAAATCAAACAACAAGCAAGAAACAGTATCTAATTTTTTTAGAATTTTTGGTGGAGTTTTTAGATTTTTTTGGTATTTTTAAAGTCAAACAGTAGGAAAAATAGGGGTTTTTGAATTTTTAAAAATAATAAATGAAATAAAAAATGTCCTCAAAAATCATAGAAATTCCTACACCATGGCAGGAGCCACGTGTCAAAATCTCATTGGATTTGGAGGTCGTTTGATATTTTATTCAAAAATAAAGGTGGGGCACTGTGCACAGGGACCTAAGTGCAAATACCCAAAAGTTCGGGGGTCCTGATGCAAAATACCCAGCAAAACACGTGCCAAGCACGTGCCTGGGGCACACAGGGACCAAATGGTAATAAAAATAAGTTCCGAGGGCTTATTGGTAACAAGTACCAAAAGTCCAGGGGCTTATATGCAAATAACCCAAAATAATTCGCACATGCGCATAATCAATGCTCACAGGGGTATATATGCAAATAAACAAAACTTTTTATTCAATGAATAACATCCAGAACTACAAGGGGTCTTATGCAAATATCCCAACAAAACACGTGACGAAGCACGTAGCTCTCTACTGGCAGGGGTATAAATGCAAATAAAAATAAGTATGAGGTCCTTGATGCAAATATCCCAGAAAATAAACAACTTGAATTAAAAGTTACAGGACTAAAACGAAATTAACAAACTACGAGGGGGCCCTACGATATTTACCCCTTTATTAGCCGACGGTCGGATGGGCGCCACGTGTAGGCTGGACGGTCCGGATGTGCTGCGCCTCTTCTCTCTTCGTCCCTTCGGCTCGATCAACGGCTGGGAGAGGTCCACGTGGAAGATCTGACGATGCTGGGCTCCTGGTCCTCTCTCCTCGGCTACAACGGTCCAGATGTCTCCTCAGATAGATCGATGGCTGCTGCTCCTTCAAGGATGGACGCTCAGGATTAGAACTGGAGCGAGGTCTTCATCGGACGGCTCTGGAGGATGGTGCAAGAACTCATCGCCGGCGAGCTTCGCCGGCCTCCTGCGTGCGCTACACCCCTCCTCAGCTGCTACAATTGATCGGAGAAGCTCCGCTGCACTGTCCCGCAGCTGATGACGATGGCTGGTGGTCCAGCCGAGCCCTGGAGGGGCTCCGGCGAGGCCTGGCGGCGCGAAGCTCTGGTCTTGAATGGACTGGAGGCTCAGACACCTCCTTTGGACCTGCAAAGTGGACAAGAAGCTTCGCGGGTCGAGGGCAAAATGCCTCGACCCAAGAAGGCGGGGTGAAGGTGGACGGTGCTGTGGGGCGGACGAACTCCGGCGAGGCGGAGGCGATGGAACTCGAATCCCAGCTCCGGGGCGAGCTGGGGTGAATGAGCGGGCGTAGAAAGTGCACGGGGATACGGCGGAGGTGATGAGATGGTCGGATGGTCGAGATGTAACGCGAGATGGTCGGAATCGGAGAAATGCGTCGGAGGTACGAATTGGGCGAAATCAAAAATTGAACGGAATAAAAGATCTAATCGACTACCTGGTGGCTGCAGTAGACTATGCTGGAGCTGATCTTGCTCCTGGTCGTAGCCTCGAAGGGCGTCAAGGCCTGAGGCTCGATGCTCGACGCCGGTGGCGGAGCAGCGGCGGCGAAAGACGCCGGATCAATGGAATCGCCTCCTCGCCTCACTGCAACAAGGGCAGACGCTTGCTGTCACTCTCGCGGTGCCTATGGAGGTCACGGGGAAGAAGGAGATGGTCCAAAGATGGGGCGCGGAGGCGGCGGAGGTCGGGATATAAATGGTGACAGGGGCGTTTAGGGTTGAGGGGCGACAGCGATGGAAGGTGTTGATCGCGCGGCGAAGGATCGGGCGGGGATGACGTATGATCAACGAAGGATCCGGGCGCGGGATATGCGTGGGAGACAGCCTGGAGACGCGTGGGAAAATCGGAGAAGATGGGGTGGCGCGCGTCGTCCAGAATAGGAAGGAGTCCGCGGGGGAGTTGACCGGGGTCAACAGTCCCCCGTGGACCAATCAGGAGCGGCCACGTGTGCCCGATTTTTGTTTATTTATTTTAGGGTAGAAATAGGCCGAATTAAAGAAAACTCAAAACATGAAATATTTTTCTTTTATTTTTTTCTATTTTTTAGTGATTTTTAATTAATTTTTGGAAATAAAAATAGGGTAGCTATGTATATAGGTATATGTACACTATATGGATTTTTATTTTTGATTTTTTTTCATTTGTTATTTTTATGTATTTTTATGCTCATTTTGTATTTTATTTATTTACAAGATAAAATGAGGAATAAAAGAATATTTTTATTTTATTTTTATCACTTATATACAAGGGTGAAATAAATGGTTGAATACATTTATATACATGGTATTTATACAATGTATTTTTGCATTTTCAATTTTGTAATTTTTATTTGATTTTTGTTTTGTTTCTTGTTATTTTATATATTTACAATATGTAACATAGAATATTTACAAAAAGTTTAGAAAATAATTGAATTTATTTATAGGGTGAAATAAATACAATGGTGTGTACATGGTGAAGGAAGGGTATTTTTGATTTTTTTTTGCTTTTCATCTTTTTATTTTGTTTTTAATAGTTTCTATAAAATATATACAAATATTTACAACATATTTTTTTTTTGGGTGAGGAAAATATATAGTTTTATTTATTTACAAATATATACATATGTGAGCCCCTATCTCCCTCTACTTTGGCTTTTATGCGGTCAGGCCCATGCTGAGCCTTCCCTTGGGTTAGGTTGCTCAATATTTATTCTAAATATTTCCCTCTTTTTCTTTTTGCTCTTTATTCTTTTATTTTGTGCACAAAAACATGCTAATTATAGGTTTTTACACAATGCATGCTTTTAGCAATTATCTGTATTTACACATATCTACATGTATTTGCAAAGGGTTTTTGTAGCTAAAATAGAAGAATAAAGAGTGATGAATGGGTATTCATCACCCCCCTATGCTTAACTTTGCTAGTCCCTTAGCAAACACTTATTTGAAAAAGAAGTGAAAAAGAAAGAAAAAGAAAAAGAGGATGTACATGGATCAAGGTTGACTTATTAAATTTTCCTTCATTAAATTGAAATATGGAGCTCGATCAGATCTTTGGATTATTAATGTGTCGGAACCTTATTTGGACTTAAGCTTAAAACTCAACAGCCTCCAAGTTCCACCAATCTATGGGCAAGACTCCTCAATAAACCAGATCAGAACAAGTCTACATACACAAACTCTAATGACCATGAATCTTTTCCTTGCGGTGTAGGTGATATGTGGCTCCCCACCTCAGAAGTAACAAAGAGACAACCTCCCTCAACCTGGTAACTCTAATGCCTCGGTCTAGCAACTCTTTCCTCGAGAAGCGGGGTATTCCCTTCTAAGTTCAAGTGCAACCGGCTCAAGGAGAGGGGGTAGAAGTATAGAGTTTTGGAAGCTTAGCCAGTGTAGCTAAGTCTCCCGCTGCAAGCTTCATGAGATGTAACATGGATACCATAAGCTTTTGCTTTATACTCCGGTGGGATTATTAAATTTTCAATCCGACCCACCACTTTTTTGGAGTTCTTTTTGTATTTTTGCATTTTTTTTTTCACAAGAACTTCTGTACAACATATCTACATGGTGCAGCATATAAGAAATTTCCCTTTGAGCCAGTAGACTATCCCTCTTTTGAAGCTTTATTGCAACCCACAGCTTCTGTCTTTAGCTTTCAACACCACTAGACCAAGTTGAGGTGCACTTCCTTCACTATAAGAAGAAGAGAGGTTCCGCCTAGAAGTACTACCCTCATATGCTACCCCAAGCCAAAGGAAACTGCCTCCTCACCACCTCATCCATGGAGAGCCATGTGTAAAGTGCAGGTGCAAGTGAAGCCATTGTCTCTGAGAGTCATGCGTGTGTTGTTAAGTGCTCTACTTAGGCTCATCAAGATGACATATGCTCATAGCCTAGTGGACTCAAAGAATTAAGCCCTTATGGACCTGAAAAGCTTTAACCCTAAGTCCTACAAGGTTCCTCTTGAAGTTAAGTGGATTAAGATCTTATTCAAGCTCCATTTCTCAATTTAATTCCAGGCTTAGTTTAAATGTCAACTCTCATCCAGGAAAAACTATATACATATATGTACACAAGATGCTATTTACAAGTATTTTACAATCATGCAAAAAATTTTGAAAAATGTTTTGAAATCATGAATGAATGATGCATGAAGTGCAGGTTTTGCAAAAAGATATTTACAAACATTTACACAAGATTTTTGCAAACTTTTGATTTTCAAAACGTTTTGGAAAAAATTTTGTACTATATACATAATTTTGATACAAAAATATTTACACAAGCTTTACACAAAAGATTTTTGAAATCATTTTTACAAAAATACTTTATACACTAGCTATGTATGTGCAAGAATAAAAGAGGTTTATGTACATGAAAATTTTTTAAAATTTTGTGATTTTTAGCCATTTTATTTATTAACACACTCACACAAAGTACGAGTTATGGCTAAAGTATATATGGAATATATACACACCCCCCCTATACTTAGCTCGAACGATGTCCTCAGAGTGATCAAGAGCGATGAAGAAGACATAACTCGTGCTTAGTAAAAGGGAAGTGAAAAGGAATGTCTAAGTACAGGAACGAATAAATGAATAGAATAAGAGGAACTCGGTGGTCTCCCCCTATACTTAGGATTAACTAATCCTAAGTATAGAAAGCTGTACATGAAGGGAAAGCCGAGTTAAGAATATACAGAATCTGCCCCCCCTATACTTAGGGTAAAATATCCCTAAGTATAGGCAGCAAAAACAAGAGCAGAAAGAATGAAAAGAATACTCACAGGTCCGACATCCCCCCTATACTTAGGGTAAAGTACACCCTAAGTATAGCATAATCATAAGATGAGAGATGGGATGTGGGACTAAAGAATAGAATGATATAGACAACTGGATCTATACAGGAGGAGGAACAGTGAAAATCAGGCGTGAGATGTAAAAGATGTGAGTCAAAAGACCACATCTCACGCAAAATGAATAGCAGCAATAATAATAACGTCCCGCGGCTCATGATCTAGAAATGGTTTGAGCCGCTGGCCGTTCACTCGGAAGGTACTCTCAGAAGATAACTCAGATATATCAATGCTACCGTTATCGTGTACCTTTCTGACCAAGTAAGGTCCTTTCCATTTGCTCTGTAGCTTTCCTGGAAATAATCTAAGCCTCGCATCAAACAGCCATACTTTCTGTCCAATCTCAAAATGCTTGTGGCTGATATGAGAATCATGCCACTCTTTGACTTTCTCCTTATAATGTAGGCTGTTTGAGAAAGCTGCATCTCTAAGCTCTTCCAAGGCGGCTAACTCTGCCCTTCTCTGGTCTCCTATACCATCTGGATCCATCAATATGTCTGTAACTGCCCAGAGTGACTTGTGCCTCAGCTCAACTGGTAGATGGCATGGCTTGCCATAAACGAGGCGAAAGGGAGATGTACCCAATGGAGTCTTGAAAGACGTCCGATATGCCCACAAGACCGAGTCCAAAAGCTGTGACCAATTCTTTCGGTCAGGGCGGACGACTTTCTGTAAAATATTCTTGATCTCCCTATTCGACACCTCAGCTAGACCATTCGTCTGTGGATGGTATGGTGTGGCAACACGATGGTCTATACTGAACTCTCTAGCAAGTGCCTTCACCTGGTCGTTGATGAAATGAGATCCCCCATCAGAAATCAGAACTCGTGGAACCCCAAACCGCATGATGATGTGCTTCTTCAAAAATCTGCAAACTGTCTTCGCATCTGCGGCTCGGGCGGGGATAGCCTCAACCCAACGACTAACATAATCTACGGCCAACAGAATGTACTCAAATCCCTGACTCTTAGGGAATGGACCCATGAAATCGATGCCCCATGCGTCAAAAACCTCACAGAAGTGAATGGGTTGCATCGGCATCATATCACGCTGTCCACAAGTGCCCATCCTCTGACAGTCAGTACACCTCTTCACGAACTCATCAGAGTCCTTGAAGAGTGTAGGCCACCACAAGCCGGATTGGAGCACTTTCTGTGCCGTTCTCCTCCCAGAATGATGTCCTCCTGCCTCAAGCTTGTGGCAGTAAGTGAGGACACTATGATGCTCCTCCTGAGGAATACACCGACGCCAGATGCTATCCCCTCCTTCGTGGTAAAGGATGGAATCCTCCCAGTGGTAGGACTTGGCCTTCGCAAGGAAGGTCTCAATCCTCTGCTTGGGCCAGTCTTGTGGGACTTTCCCAGCAACGAGAAAGTTCACAATATCGGCATACCACGGGAGTGAGGCGATAGCAAGGATCGCCTCATCTGGGAAGGTATCACAAATGGGATCAATCTGCTCAGAACCCTCAGGTTGCTCTAATCGGGAGAGATGATCCGCCACCACATTCTTGACTCCAGGTTTATCCTTGATCTCAATGTCGAACTCCTGGAGTAGAAGGATCCATCTAGTAAGTCTGGCCTTGGCATCCTTCTTTGACATTAGGTACCTGATGGCGGTGTGGTCAGTATACAAAGTCACTCTAGATCCAATGATATATGATCTGAATTTATCTAGGGCAAACACTACTGCTAGCATCTCCTTTTCTGTGACTGTATAATTCCGCTGGGCGGAATCCAATGTGCGGCTAGCATAGTGTATCGCAAATGGTACTCCATCCCTCCTCTGTCCTAGCACTGCCCCTACGGCAAAATCGGAGGCGTCCGTCATGATCTCGAATGGGAGAGACCAATCTGGTGGCTGAAGGACAGGAGCCTCAATAACACATTACTGGAGAGTCTCAAAGGACGAAAGACACTTGTCATCGACAAGGAACTCGGTGTCTTTTGTCAAGAGGTCAGTCAACGGTCGGGCAATCTTGCTGAAATCATGAATGAATCTCCTATAAAAACCAACGTGCCCCAGAAATGACCGTAACTGCTTCAGATTTGACGGCGGTGTGAGTTTCCTAATGACATCAACCTTGGCCGGATCAACCTCCATGCCTCTGTTGGAGATGATATGGCCAAGCACCGTCCCTTGAGTCACCATGAAGTGGCTCTTCTCCCAAGACAGAACCAAGCGGGTAGCAATACATCGCTGGAGCACTCGGTCTAGGCAGTCAAGACAGGAATCGAATCCGTCGCCGTAAACCGAGAAGTCGTCCATGAAGACCTCCAAACACTCCCCTACCATGTCCGAAAATATCGACAGCATGCATCTCTGAAAAGTCGCAGGGGCGTTACATAGCCCAAATGGCATGCGTCGAAAGGCGTAAGTACCGAAGGGACAGGTAAAGGTGGTCTTCTCCTGATCCTCAGGAGCGATGGCCACCTGGTTGTAGCCCGAGTACCCATCTAGGAAGCAATAATGGCTCTTCCCTGCCAGTCTCTCTATGATCTGATCAATAAAAGGCAGGGGGAAGTGGTCCTTCTTGGTGGCCTGGTTGAGTCTCCTGTAGTCAACACAGACCCTCCAAGAGGTGGGTACTCGTGTAGCAATCTCCTCTCCCGACTCACTGATCACAGTCGTGATGCCCGTCTTCTTGGGCACCACATGCAAGGGGCTAACCCACTTGGAGTCGGAAATGGGATAAATAAAATCTGCACTCCACCATTTTGATATTTCCTTCATAACAACCTCTCTTAGGTTGGGGTTCAGTCGCCGCTGGAACTCACGCGACGGCTTCGCCCCTTCCTCGAGATAGATATGGTGGGAACACAACGAGGGACTAATCCCATGGAGATCTGCTACGCTCCATCCAATTGCCTTGCGGTTCTTTTCAAGAACCTCCATCAGACGGGATTCTTGTTCTCCAGTCAGATCGGCAGAGATGATGACTGGGTACATCTCAGACTCTCCCGCAAGGAATCTATACTTCAACGAAGTAGGGAGCGGCTTTAGCTCTGGGCAGCTGGGTGCTGGCAAATCTGGCTTCTGAAGAAGATGTGTGTATGCGGACAATTCTGCCAGATCTACCTGGGAAAATGATAAAGAACTCTCACAAACTGGATCTGGAGAAGGCGGGTCCTCTACATTGTCTCTGTTCTGCTCTGCCTCTACCTCCTCCTCATCTATAGGCTCAGGTGGATCCAGATCTGGCATCTGATCATCACAATCTGCCCAATCAGATTCTGAATCCGAGGGATCTATATCAGACTCGGTGGCATCAGTACCACCGGAGAACAAGGTGGCATCAGTACCACCATCACTGGAAATCGTGTCGCGATCAAGGTCCGACTCTGCTGACTCAATAGTATCCTGAACCAGGGCTGTGCTCTCCAGACTATCCTCTGCTATCATCTCTGCATCAGCTGTATCTGAGTATGAGAGGATGGTCTGTGCTGCAGGATCTGCCCAAATTGCCTCATCATCTGTGATCACAAAATCACAGTCCTGGTGGATGTCTGGCTCTGCGTCTGTCAGCTGCTCTGAATCCGTACTGCCATGTGAGCGGGATCTATCTCTGGCTCTGTGGTCCTTGACCGTCTCTATTTGTATACTCTCGCCCTGGACGTGAAAGAATACCTTCCCACTGTCATGGTCAGTCACAGCCTTGGCTGTGGCCAAGAACGGGCGACCGAGGATGATGGGGAAATCGGTCAACGAGTCAGGGGTCTCCATGTCCAGTACGACAAAATCCACGGGGAATTGCAAACCCTGAATCGTGACGACAACGTCTCGCAACAACCCCTTTGGCCTCTTGACAGACCGATCAGCAAACTGAAGGTATGTCCTGCTCTGTCTAAGAGTGCCCAACTCTAAGTGGTCGAGAAGGGTTGCCGGAAGAAGGTTGATCGACGATCCGCTATCTAAGAGAGTACGGTCGAACCTCTGCTCACTAATCTGACATCTGACATACGGGGCCCCTAAATCTGGCCTCTTAGTCGGCAGATGGTTCTGGATCGCGTAACACGTGGCTTTGGTCAGAACATGGATCTCTGCGGTTTTACTCCTCTTCTTCCTCCTGACGGTGGTCCTGTCTCTCAAGGACCGCTGAAGAAGAGGGATGTGCTGCAAAGCCTCATTGAGGGTCAGCTGGATGTGAAACCGGTCTATTATGCCCTGGCTGAACTCCTCCTGCTCTCTCTTTTTTGGATCTTTTTCTTTTTTCTTCCCTTTCCCCAACTCAAGGGCTCTAGGAAAGGGGATCACAGGGTCCTTCTCAGATGAAGGACTAGGAATAGGCCTAGACGGTTCGATGACCGGATCCTCACAAACATCATTCATCACAGTGGGATCAGAAGAAACTAAACCTTTTCCTTCATTCAAATCAGAGTTCTGAGATACATTCATGCGAGGAAAGACAACATTTCTATCAGAATAAATGTTGGTGGCGTCAGTACCACCTCTAGCTGGCTCAATAACTAGACGTCTTGCGGCTTCAGTACCGCGGTCGGGCTCGGCTCTGTTGGTGGCGTCAGTACCACCTCCTCGATGTGGTGAAATGGCGGCCTCAGTACCGCCGGTGGTATCAGCATCTCGGGTGGCATCAGTACCACCGTCATCATGATGTGCGGCTTCAGTACCGCTCTCCTCTTCCTCATCTGGCGCTCTAGATGGATCCTCGTGTTGTTGCTCAGATGAGGCGCCGCCTGCTGGTCTTCTACCGCTCCTAAGTGTAACAAAATCAGCATCAAATAAATCCGATGACATCTCATCAAATGAGTTACTAGGAGTGGTAGGCTCAGTGTGAACTACCTGCTCAGATTTCCTCTTCAAGTTATTCGGATTAGGCTCGATCTGTGCAGGGATGGCGGCCTTCCCTCTCATCAGGTCCCGCATCTCCTGGCGGAACTCGTCCATCTCCCGTCTAAATGTAGCCTGCTGCTCTGTGAAGAGGCGGGCTAGATCATCCATGGCGGGGCTCTCATGGGAGCCCGACGGGTTGCCTCTCTGGTAATGAGGCTGCTGGACCTGGTGTTGCTGCGGCTGAGAGGGGTAAGAGGAAGGATGCTGCTGCTGGTGAGCCTGCTGCTCACGTCTCCAATTCTGTCCCTGCTGCTGGTAGGGACGAGATACGAAGGATGATGGCTGGTGTGGCTGGTATGCTGGGGGCTGCTGGTGATCTCTCTGCTGGGAGTACTGCCCTCCCTGACCTGTTGGCTGCTGTTGGGACTGGTTACCCCCATTCCCCCACCTGAATCCGGGATGGTCTCGTCGGATTCCAGGTTGAGGGCGGTCATACCAAATCCCGTTGACATCCATCAACGGTTCCGCATCGTAAGGGGCTGGTGGGAGTACATCCAGAGGCTGATCCGGCTGATATACCACCATCTGTAAGTCTGGAGATGGTGGTGACTGGTAAGAGGGCTGCTGCTGCTGGTACGGCTCCGCCTGTACGAGGTGAACTTGTCTAGGCTGCTGCAAGGAGCTGGAGCGCTGGGACGAGCTGCGGCTGCCACCGGAATTGCCTCGCGACTGAAGACGGGGCTGAGAAGCCGCCTGTGCCTCTTGAAGGCACAAGAGATGGGTCTTCAAGTCGCTCAGAGTTTGTGCCATTTGCTCCATCTGAGTTATGCCCTGGCACTGCTTCTTCTCTATGATTTCCATGCGGTCCAACTTCTCACTGATAATCCCCATGTCCGCAGCGGCCAAATCTGCCTGTGCGGCAGCAACTGTGGACGAACTGGATGGACCTGCATCAACCCGTGCTATCCGCTGATACTGCACGGATCCTGGCGGCTGCTGAGATCTCTGTGTGTACAACCGAGTCTGAGACATCACCATGTAATTTTCGGACATCTCCTCATAGATGGCCCAGACTTGGTTGTGGTCCTTGGCAAAGTAGGACCCGCCGCAAGAAGCATTCACCAGACCCTGAAGCTCTGGTGTCAGCCCACTAAAGAAGCTCTGAACTAAGTTCGGCTTGGAGATATCATGGTGTGGGCATCTATCCAGAAGCTCTCTGAACCTCTCCCATGCCTCGTGAAATTGCTCGTTAGGGAGCATGGAGAAGTTGTTGATCAGGGCCCTCGCTGCATTCGTCCGCCCGAGTGGATAGTACTTGTTCAAGTACTCGGTGCGGAGTTGCTCCCAGGTGTAAACAAACTTCCCTAAATGTTTCAGCCAGGCGGCTGCTCTGTCTGCCAGTGAAAAAGGGAAGGCCATCATCCGAATCGTATCTTGGTCCACACGACGGTCGTGGACAGTGCTACAGATCATCAAAAACTCCTGTAGATGGAGGTGGGGTTCCTCAGTGGCGAGTCCGTGAAAATGAGGAAGCATCTGCAGGGTGTTCGGAGGGAACTTGAAATCCCCCACGATAGCAGGTATCACCACCCACTGGTGCATCAGTGTAGATCCGGGGTTGTGTAGCTCCCGCATCGGTCTTGCTGCGGCGGCGGCTGCCGCTGCTGCGGCAGCTGCTGCTGCGGCTGCTGCCTCTGCATCAGCGTCAGGAATGTCCTCAGGCTCGCTCGGCTCGTCTCGCTCTCTTCGGAGTCGCTCCATCTCCCTCCTCATCTCTATCATGAATGTCCCTTGATCGCGTAACTGTTGCTGAACTGTCTCTAATGACGCGATCAGGGTGGAGTTGATCGCCCCTTGGTCTAAGACAAAATGTTCAGGCTGGCGATCGTCTGAACTGCCGGCTCCGGCCATAGGGACGTCTGCAAAATCAGATGAGCCCAACTCAGGTTCTGTCAAATTAATTCGTCTTTCCTCGGGCTCATGTCTCTCAGTGGCAGAAGAAAGGGGATCGAGGGGGAACAGGGTGGAATCGAACTCGGGCCCGGAGAGCTGGTCTCGACTCTCACGGGCCAACCTAGATGATGGAGTAGACGCGCCTGAAAGCGGTGCAGCCAGAGGCTGCCTAAGAGATCGTCTACCCATCATCTTGATCTGGCGAGTTGGGCGGATGGGATCTGGAGAAAATATGATCGCAAAGCAAACCCCCGGTTCACCAACACAACACAATCTGAAGACCGTGAAAGATCGGTCAATTTATCTTGTCAATTTTATTTGGTGAACATACAAGATATCAGAGCGCTTACGTGACCTGTTAGGATACCCGATGCTACTCCAACCGACTGGCCCGCACGGAAGAGTCGGTAGTCAGCTAGAAATAACACCGGAGGGTTCTACCTAGGGTGCGGGTCACTCTCTCGCGCATCCAAACCATACAATGAGGGGGTTGCTCTCCCCAAGACAAATTTTTAATGTGAGTGTCTTTTAGGGTCAATAATGTTATCCAGTCCCAAATTTTTTGTTTTTCTTTTTAATTTTTTTTCAAAATAAATACAAGCGGCCTAACGGTTTTTCCGATTCTCCTGATGATTAAGCCAAAAACAGAGGGAGAGAACGAAAAAGCCAATGCGCGAAGAAATCAATGATGCATGCAGAGAAAGAAATGCGTACCTTGTCTCCAGCACTCTACATGCAAGTGATCCGCGCAGAATTAAAAGACAGAATAAAACTACCTAAATGGTGCAGCGGGAAAAACCGAGTCCTAGATGAGCAACTTCTATTGATCGTGAAGAACAATAGTTAGCTAACCGAATCGAGTCCGGAGTCCGATCTTGGGAGTCACTCGGTGCCCGCCACAACGGGTCCTGCCAGCGCTGTATGTGACTCCTCACGGCACGTGGTCTCAAATCCAATTAAACTAACTTTTTCAGTGAATTTTATTAAGGTCCAATTACGTTCTATAGGAACAGATATTCTATTAGGTGTTGGGCCTTAAAAATTTACGTCACAATCAATCAAAATTCCTATGTCTAGGGGCTAAAACCGCGAGAAACACCGGAAAAGGTAGCTAGCTATATAAACCACGATAAAAGCCGCGAAAATCCAAATGGGTCCCCCGAGCACACCGGTGCTCGGCGAAACAGACCCGCTAAGTTACAAATGTCCACAGTTCAAAGTCCAAGTCCTAAATTATTACAAAAAATTGTTCTCTCTCTCTCTCTAAGTAGAGAATTTCTTCTTCTTCTCTCTCTTCCTCCTGCTCTTCTTCCCGTGCGGATCCTCAAAAAGTGTACTCCAAGTTCTCCACGCAGTACCTCGCACAAAAATTAGAAAGAGAGAGTGTCAGAAAACAGTTATAATTTAGAGAGACAATATGGAAAAATGACTACAAAGCCGTGCTCCCCGGCAACGGCGCCATTCTGTCGACGCGAAAACCCGAACAACTGAGGTAAAGGTATAAAATGAGGTCGTTGCGACCTCAGTCACTCGAATGCGTCAATCAAGAAGAAATCAACCACTCACAGAGATAAAAACAAGCAAGCACAAAATAGAGCGGTCTAGCTATAGGATTAACCTGGTATAGCTCCCAGGGTCGAACACAAGGAGCACAGATTGGCCTTGCGGCCTACGATGTAGTCAGAAATCCAAGAAAATACCTTTTTTATTGGTTTTTGTTTGTTTTTATATTTTTTAGATTTTTTAAAAGATAAGAAAATAAGAGAAAGTAAATACAAGGGAACTTCAACAATTTATTAAACACACCAAAAATGATGCAAAAATTCAGGAAAAATGGTTTTTATGTTTTTTAAGTTTTTTACTGTTTTTGGTGAATTTTTGGAATTTTTCTAATGGGTAAATTATTTATTAAAAATCAAACAATGCGAAAAACAGAGGGTACTGTCCAGCAAGACTTAAGACCCAAAAATAAAATAATTTTGGATCTCAAAAAGCCCTGAAGGTAATTTTCCTATAATCTAGAAAGAATAAGGAAAATTTAGGCACCCTAATTATTGTTTTTGGATTTTTAATTTATTTATTACAATTTTTATGGGTTTTTAGGGGTTTTTCAATTTTTAAGGTTTTTAAGTGATGAAAAGTAGCCAAAATTGGCTCGAAAATCAAACAACAAGCAAGAAACAGTATCTAATTTTTTTAGAATTTTTGGTGGAGTTTTTAGATTTTTTTGGTATTTTTAAAGTCAAACAGTAGGAAAAATAGGGGTTTTTGAATTTTTAAAAATAATAAATGAAATCAAAAATGTCCTCAAAAATCATAGAAATTCCTACACCATGGCAGGAGCCACGTGTCAAAATCTCATTGGATTTGGAGGTCGTTTGATATTTTATTCAAAAATAAAGGTGGGGCACTGTGCACAGGGACCTAAGTGCAAATACCCAAAAGTTCGGGGGTCCTGATGCAAAATACCCAGCAAAACACGTGCCAAGCACGTGCCTGGGGCACACAGGGACCAAATGGTAATAAAAATAAGTTCCGAGGGCTTATTGGTAACAAGTACCAAAAGTCCAGGGGCTTATATGCAAATAACCCAAAATAATTCGCACATGCGCATAATCAATGCTCACAGGGGTATATATGCAAATAAACAAAACTTTTTATTCAATGAATAACATCCAGAACTACAAGGGGTCTTATGCAAATATCCCAACAAAACACGTGACGAAGCACGTGGCTCTCTACTGGCAGGGGTATAAATGCAAATAAAAATAAGTACGAGGTCCTTGATGCAAATATCCCAGAAAATAAACAACTTGAATTAAAAGTTACAGGACTAAAACGAAATTAACAAACTACGAGGGGGCCCTACGATATTTACCCCTTTATTAGCCGACGGTCGGATGGGCGCCACGTGTAGGCTGGACGGTCCGGATGTGCTGCGCCTCTTCTCTCTTCGTCCCTTCGGCTCGATCAACGGCTGGGAGAGGTCCACGTGGAAGATCTGACGATGCTGGGCTCCTGGTCCTCTCTCCTCGGCTACAACGGTCCAGATGTCTCCTCAGATAGATCGATGGCTGCTGCTCCTTCAAGGATGGACGCTCAGGATTAGAACTGGAGCGAGGTCTTCATCGGACGGCTCTGGAGGATGGTACAAGAACTCATCGCCGGCGAGCTTCGCCGGCCTCCTGCGTGCGCTACACCCCTCCTCAGCTGCTGCAATTGATCGGAGAAGCTCCGCTGCACTGTCCCGCAGCTGATGACGATGGCTGGTGGTCCAGCCGAGCCCTGGAGGGGCTCCGGCGAGGCCTGGCGGCGCGAAGCTCTGGTCTTGAATGGACTGGAGGCTCAGACACCTCCTTTGGACCTGCAAAGTGGACAAGAAGCTTCGCGGGTCGAGGGCAAAATGCCTCGACCCAAGAAGGCGGGGTGAAGGTGGACGGTGCTGTGGGGCGGACGAACTCCGGCGAGGCGGAGGCGATGGAACTCGAATCCCAGCTCCGGGGCGAGCTGGGGTGAATGAGCGGGCGTAGAAAGTGCACGGGGATACGGCGGAGGTGATGAGATGGTCGGATGGTCGAGATGTAACGCGAGATGGTCGGAATCGGAGAAATGCGTCGGAGGTACGAATTGGGCGAAATCAAAAATTGAACGGAATAAAAGATCTAATCGACTACCTGGTGGCTGCAGTAGACTATGTTGGAGCTGATCTTGCTCCTGGTCGTAGCCTCGAAGGGCGTCAAGGCCTGAGGCTCGATGCTCGACGCCGGTGGCGGAGCAGCGGCGGCGAAAGACGCCGGATCAATGGAATCGCCTCCTCGCCTCACTGCAACAAGGGCAGACGCTTGCTGTCACTCTCGCGGTGCCTATGGAGGTCACGGGGAAGAAGGAGATGGTCCAAAGATGGGGCGCGGAGGCGGCGGAGGTCGGGATATAAATGGTGACAGGGGCGTTTAGGGTTGAGGGGCGACAGCGATGGAAGGTGTTGATCGCGCGGCGAAGGATCGGGCGGGGATGACGTATGATCAACGAAGGATCCGGGCGCGGGATATGCGTGGGAGACAGCCTGGAGACGCGTGGGAAAATCGGAGAAGATGGGGTGGCGCGCGTCGTCCAGAATAGGAAGGAGTCCGCGGGGGAGTTGACCGGGGTCAACAGTCCCCCGTGGACCAATCAGGAGCGGCCACGTGTGCCCGATTTTTGTTTATTTATTTTAGGGTAGAAATAGGCCGAATTAAAGAAAACTCAAAACATGAAATATTTTTCTTTTATTTTTTTCTATTTTTTAGTGATTTTTAATTAATTTTTGGAAATAAAAATAGGGTAGCTATGTATATAGGTATATGTACACTATATGGATTTTTATTTTTGATTTTTTTTCATTTGTTATTTTTATGTATTTTTATGCTCATTTTGTATTTTATTTATTTACAAGATAAAATGAGGAATAAAAGAATATTTTTATTTTATTTTTATCACTTATATACAAGGGTGAAATAAATGGTTGAATACATTTATATACATGGTATTTATACAATGTATTTTTGCATTTTCAATTTTGTAATTTTTATTTGATTTTTGTTTTGTTTCTTGTTATTTTATATATTTACAATATGTAACATAGAATATTTACAAAAAGTTTAGAAAATAATTGAATTTATTTATAGGGTGAAATAAATACAATGGTGTGTACATGGTGAAGGAAGGGTATTTTTGATTTTTTTTTGCTTTTCATCTTTTTATTTTGTTTTTAATAGTTTCTATAAAATATATACAAATATTTACAACATATTTTTTTTTTGGGTGAGGAAAATATATAGTTTTATTTATTTACAAATATATACATATGTGAGCCCCTATCTCCCTCTACTTTGGCTTTTATGCGGTCAGGCCCATGCTGAGCCTTCCCTTGGGTTAGGTTGCTCAATATTTATTCTAAATATTTCCCTCTTTTTCTTTTTGCTCTTTATTCTTTTATTTTGTGCACAAAAACATGCTAATTATAGGTTTTTACACAATGCATGCTTTTAGCAATTATCTGTATTTACACATATCTACATGTATTTGCAAAGGGTTTTTGTAGCTAAAATAGAAGAATAAAGAGTGATGAATGGGTATTCATCAGGTGGTTGAGGAGTGAACAACTTGAAGGGGAAGGTGATGAGGTGGTTGTGGTTATCGAACAGGAATGCACAAGGTGGAACAAAGTCCAGAGCCTCTTGCTCCGACATACTTCAACTACTGGAAATAAGAGCTAAAAGTCCGATGAAACATCAAATAAAATGCATGAATGAAATGTTGGAATGAAAACCTAACTAAAAAGAAAATTAAAAGTAGCTCAGACATAGTCAAAGATCTGGGAGCAAAACCACCCTTAGCTATGCCTCTGCGATGGTACAATCATGTCTGGCCACCTTCTCGACATTGCAGAATGACAAGCAAACCTTCATGTCACTAAGGTCACTCAAGCATAAGTGTTCATTAGGGTTATAAAGCACTAAGACAGATCCCCCTTCAACAATAGGTGGAGGTGAAGTTATTTAAAGGATGGATATTTTCCTTAGGGTTTTTTGGAAAATTAATGCACACATGACCAACACAAAGATCTAGCGTGAATAGGGAGGATTATATGCAGATTTTTCATGAAGAGTCCAATATGAAAAGATGAAAGCCTTGAGCTCCACAAAATAGTGAAGTCAACTCCTAACATGTATTTGACACTCTATAGTATATGGGGTACAATTGATTGAGGTCAACAAAAGAGCGCCCCCGTTGGGTCACGAGGACAGAATAAAGATAGAAAAGAAATAAACATCTTTATTAAATCAATAATAAATAATAAATGATTTTACTAACTAAAACTCAAAACATGAATTTTTATTACTTTTCAAATTATTTTATCTTATTTTTATTTATTTTTACAACTTAATTAATTATGTGTTAATTTTTACAACTGTATATATTGGTATGTTTACCTATATTTTACCTCTTTTATATTTTTTTCATTTTTAATACTTATTAACATATTTACATATTTTATACATTTACAACATAATTAAATAAAATATTTAAATAATTTTACTTTATTTTTATGATTTCATTATATACATAAATAGTTGTATGTGATATTTATTTCAATGTAGTTTTAATGCTTTCATTTTTTATAGTTTTAATATATTTTAAATATTATTTCCAATTATTTAAGAATATAAAAAGTGTAAAAATATAAATAATAAAATATATGGATATTTTATAATGATACACAGTACAATGGTACCCCTGTAAGCCAGCTTTTGAATCTTAACTCTATTTTTAATGAAATTGACCTAGTTAAATAGATAGTTTGATTTGGAATACAATGGAGGTGAGTTTGGTGATTTTGAGTTCCTATGGAGAAGATATTGATCTATAAAGTTCGATTGGTAAGTAATCATCAAAGTCCTGCAAATCAAATTTGACGTCTGTGTACGAGGGATCAGAATCACAAGAAACGTGCTCTGCTTCGCTACCCAAATCACCAAGGACATCCTCTGAAGTGTCATGTGCCATGAGTGCGCTCTCTGAACTCCCATATGCTGTCATTTGTAATTCTGCAAAGCTTGAAGGTCCGACAAGAGCTCGTAATGGTGGATCTGTCCAAACTATTTCATTGTCTGTAATCACAAAATCACACTCCTGATGGACGTCTACTCAGAGCATCTGTCTTCTGTTCTGAATTGGTGGTCTACTCAGAGCATGCTGAATCTCTAGCTCTAGTCTCCTCAATCGTCTCTATTTGTACACTTTCGTCATCGATGCGAAAGTATACCTTCCCACTATCATGATTGGATACTACTTTGGCTAAGGCCAAGAAAGGTTGTCCTGAAATGATGGGGGTATTGGTCACGGATTCAGGGGTCTCCATGTCCAACACAATGAAGCCCACGGGGAATTTCATGACCTAAATTATGACGACATCATCCTTTAATAACCTCTTCGGCCTCTTAACAGATTGATCAGCAAACTTAAGGACTGTCCAACTCTATTTAAGAGGGCCAAACTCGAATCGGTCAAATAAGGCAGCTGGGAGGAGGATAATCGAGGAACCACTGTCTAATAGAGTTTGATCGAACCGCTGCTCGTGAATGTGGTTTCTGACCTTGGGAGCTCCTGCATCGGGTCTCTTGGCAGGTAGTCAAATCTAGATGGCGAAGAGGTGGCACGGGTGAGCACATCGATCTCTGAATTGTGGTTCCTCTTCTTCCCATGGATCGTGGTCTTCTCTCTCAAGTTCTTCTGGAATAGAGGGATGTGATCAAGTGCCTCCTGAAGAGTCAGCTGGATTTAAAATCTGTCTATCATCTGCTCGCTGAACTCTAATTAGTGCCTCTTTTGGGATTTTCTGTTTTTGGCCCCTTTCCTAAGCGGAGTGCTTGAGGAAAGGGGATAGAAGGACCCTCTTCAGATGGGTGAGGGTCAGGAGTTGGTTCCTAGTCATCCAACAGGCTACAATCCATACAAAGGCCATCAAGCACAACATATGGAATCACATGAGATACAAAAACCTTTTCTTTTATTCATATTATTGATTTTGGGTGTTTTTCCATTTTTTTATATTTTTCCAGATAAATCCTCGGGTACAAGATGAGTCAACACAACAGAAGGAATCTTGGTAACCTTGGTACCACTTACAACATCTGAACTTGTGGCATCAGTACCGTGCTCTGTCCTGGAAACTGGAATATAGGTGGCATCGGCACCACCATCTACAACTAGAGGTTCGATGACCTCGGCACTGTCATCTAGATCAACATCATGGGTGACTTTAGCACCACTGTCATCATCGTCATGGTGATCGGCGTCAACACCTCTCCTGACCTTGCCTGGATTTCTAGCATCTGTAGTGGTATGTCGCCAAGACGAGTCACCGTTGGTCGACTTGCTACGGCTCCTAAGTGTCACAAAATTAGCATCAAATATATAACAAGTGTCATCCAAAATATCACTAGGAGAGGAGGTCTCTGTAGACTGTACCAGCTCAGACTTTCCCTTCAGATTGTTCACATTAGGTTCAATTTGAGCAGGTATGGATAACTTTCCTTTGATCTTCTCCCTCATCTCTTGCTGGAACTCGTCCATCTTTGACCAGAAGGTAGCTTGCTAGTTGTCAACATACGGGCGAGGTCATCAAGGGATGGGTTCTCAAACATGTGCAGATGAGAATCGGACGAGTTGCCTCGCTGGAAATGAGGCTAACTCTGCTTGTAATTAGGAGGAGGCTAGGAGTATTGTGGATGAGGTTGTTGCTGCCTCCATTGTTGTCCATGATACTGGGGATGAGGACCATGCTATTGCCATTGGTGGGAGTACTGGGGCTGTTGTGGTTGGCTGCCCTGCCTATGTCAGAGGCCGCTGCTGAGATGAAATGCCTCCAGTAGACCATCTGAGGCTGAGGTGGTCACAATGGATCCCGCGATGCGACTGGTACTGGGAGTACCAAATCCTGTTGACTTCTATCAACAGTTCCCGTTGCTCATGGAATGGTAGGGGAAGGGCTGCCAAGGGCTGATTCGACTGGTATACCACCATCTGAGTGTCTGAAGAGAGTGGCGGTGGTCGGTATTGCTAGAACGGCTGGATCGACTCTGCCTGAGTGTGGTGAACCTGACGATACGAGGTAGAGGGATGTGAAGTGTTACTCCTTGGATCAGTACGTGACTTGAGACGGGGCTAAGAAGCCATCTGTGCCTCTTGGAGACACATGATCTGGGTCTTTAGGTCACACAAAGTTTGTGCCAGCTTATCAATTTTATGGAGCTTATCTAGGCCCTGGCACTGCTTCTTCTCGATGATCTCTATCCGGTCCAGCTTTGGGCTAATGATACCCATATCGGAAGTCGACGACTCAGCTTGTGCTATTGTTGATGAAGATGTAGAAGGACTGGCCTCAATGCGTGCAATCCTCTGATAAGAATCTTCCTATGGGAGAGGCTTCCCCTGAGTGTAGACACAAGTCTGGGACATCACTGTATAGTTTTCTTCCATCTCCTCGTAGATGGCCCAGACCTAGTCTTTGTCCTTGGCGAAGTAAGAACCTCGACACGAGGCGTTCACTAGCCCCAACAGCTCAGGTGTCAACCCACAAAAAAACTCTAGATGAGGGTAGGCTTACTGATCTCATGGCGGGACACCTGTCGATGAGCTCTATGAAAAGATCCTAGGCTTCATGGAACTATTCATTTGAGATCATAGTGAAATTGCTGATCATAGCTCTGGTTGCATTGGTCCGGCCGAGTGGATAGTACTTGTTCAAGTACACGGTCCAGAGCTGCTCCCAAGTAGAGATCACCTTCCCTAGATGCTTCAGCCAGTAGGCTGATCTGTCAACAAAGGAGAATGGAAAGGTGATAAGCTTGATAGCGTCCTGATGAATCCCTGATCATCACTCTTTATTCTTTTATTTTAGCTACTTACCTTGGCAATGCATCATGTAAATATATGTAAATACAATAAGTAAGCATTATGCTTGCATTTGTTAATATTACATAATTAGCATGTATTTGTGCAAAAATAAAAGAATAAAGAAAAAAAGGAAAAGGAAGGAGGTATTTAGAATAAATACATAGTGGCCCGAACCCAAGAGAAGGTCAAACATTGGCCTGATCGCCAAATAAAACAAGTAGAGGGAGATAGGGCCTACTATAGCTTGTACATACTATTTATGTAAATAAATAATTATGTTTGACAAAATAAAAAAATATTCTTTTTACCTCCTTATATATATTCCTAAAAATAAAAAAATCATAAAAATAAGATAAAAATAAAAATAAAATCCTCTTTCCCTTGTACAAAATACATGTATATATGTCTTATTCCCCATTTATCATATACCTATAAATAAATAATAAAAATCAAATAAAACTTATTTTATACTCCAAAAATTATGTTGTAAATGAATAAAATATAAAATTGAGGTATTTGTGTAAAAATAACAAAATAAAAATAATTGTACAAAATACATAGGTATAATATACCTGTATATAATGCACTACATTGTATAAAGATTAATTTATTTCTCATAAAAATAAAAAAAAATAGAAAAATAGTTTGAAAAATAAAAAACATTATTCATTTTATACACTTTTTGATTTAAAATCATTTATTATTTTTATTGAATTTGTAAGTACTTTGTACATTCGATTTTTCTGATTGGTCCACGTCACGTTGTTGACACGCATCAACACCCTCTTCCAGGGCTTGACCCGACCCGATCTCGTCGTTGGACCATTTTCTTTGAATTTTCTCGGTTGGGTCATGTATCCAGTCGCCCCAATTCTTTGCCCGTGGTCTCTCCTTGGATCTAGGACCCTCACGGATCCCTAGGAAGGCACGGATCTTCCTAGGGTTACGTGCCCTTGCCCGATTCCTCCAGCCTCCAAGGAACCCTATACTGTCTCTTCTCCGCCTCCCAGGAGCAGCAGCTCGTACCTCGCACCTCCCTTCCTCCCTAGCCACCTCCGGTTGAGTGACAGCTTCCCGAGGGACCCTTTGGATCGAAGCTTGGAGGAGAAGCTACACTGCTCAACCTCGTGGCCGGCTTGCACCACCGCAATCAGCCTCACGGCCTTCCAAAGCCTGGTCAAGGCCATAACCTCGCCGACCGCCTTCGCCTGAAGCTCTAGAGCTTGCATAGGACCTCAGGTAACCCCTATTTCCTTAGCATTTTCGGATTCGCTTCAATCATTCCATCTTCCATCGCCGCGTGTTCATCTGCTCCGACCAGCTGGTCAGAGCCCCGTTTTCCACATCCATCCGCTCTGATCTAACCCCTGACGCACGCTCCACCTCGCACCACAATCTGATCCCACTTAGACTCGTCCCTTATGTCGAGATTAAGGATCTGATCACCTTTATCACCTCTGCCGAAGATCAAGCTTCACCCCTCGTCGCTTCTTTGCATTCCAGTCTGAATAACCCTTGACCAGAGCTCCGTTCCGAGTCAAGCCTTCCTTTGCAGGTGTTAGTGTGTGCTGGTAGCCCTCATTTCATTCATCGGAGGGTTTGCCAGAGTAGCTCCAGGGTATCGTCACCATCACGCGCATCCAGCCGTTGGCTCCTCTATCGGACCCGTTCAATCGACGCTGAGGACTTCCATGATCATTCCCGATCCTCCTGATCGACCATCAGAGCTGAGGATAACCTCCTAGGCTCTAGAGAAACTCGCCTCGGCCCTGTTCGTCCAGAACCTCTCAACATCGTCGGATCGGCATCCTCCTCCAGATCGAATCCACACTGCCGACAACAGCATCTTTTAGGGTCGTTAGATCGCAACTCTGACGCATCTGCACCCTACGTCCTTGACAATTTTTGAGGCGTCAGATTTGACACCTGCCACATCTGAGTCGCACTTCCATGCACAACCAGCGGCCACCACGTGTCCCTTATACGCACCGCACGCGCCTGTAAGGGTATATTGCATTTTTTACCATATACTTTTTATGCTTTATTTTCTTGTTTGTTAAATAAAGCTGCAGTTTGAACTATTTGCATATTAGTCCCTAATATTTCTAGTATTTGAACTCTAGTCCTCCCAGTCTGAAAACACGTGCACGATCACGTGCCCTGTGGTGTTTTCGCATATTCCATACTGAGCCTTTTGATGGTTAATATTTGAATGAAATGTTTATAGATTTGCATTTACAACTCTGTGAACGATTTATTTGGCATGTGCGTGAATTTTGTGGGAATATTGCACTGATATCCTTGGACTTTCTATGTGTGTTATGGTTTCGTCTGGAAACGTAGAATATTTGCAAATAGGTCCTTATAATAGGTATGCTCTATTTTAAATTAAATAATTAGAAAATTTTCTCCAAAAATTCCCCAAAAATTACCATTAGCTCCTACTAATGTGTAGTATTTTTGGTAATTTTTTGAGACGCAATTTGATTTTATTTGATATTTTCTAAAAATAAAAAACCCATAAAAATGTATCTGTCTATTTTAGAAAATACATAAAAATATAGAAATTCCTGTAAAATTTCTGTAAAAATTCTGTGTGTTTGTTTTGGATTCTTTTAATTTCAGTACCATTTTTGTTCTAGTCTCCTTTATAAACCTCTAAAAATCACAAAAGACTAAAAATCTTATTAAAATCATTAAAAATTCTACAAAAGCCAAAAAAATGAGTTTTCAATTTCTATAGTTAGATATTGTCATCTATTTTAACATAAAATTGCAAACAGGATATTTGGGGCAATTTAGATATTTTAAAGTTGCCTTCTAGTCTAAGTAGTACTTTTTTCCTATTTTGACTTTATTTCCTTTTTTAAATTATATAAAAATCAGAAAAATCTCAGAAAATTGGCAAAAACACTTACATATTTAGAAATATAAAATATTTTTATTTCAAAATTTTGAGCATTTTTAATCATAATAAAAATTGTTGAAGTTTAGTTTTCTTTATCCTTTTATTTGATTTCTTAATTAGAAAATTAAAAAATTTTGTAAATTAAAAACCAAAAAAATATGCCTTTCTTTTTTGATTTCTCAACTACTTCGAAGGCTTAGCTCGTGCTCCTTGTGTTCGACCCTGGTCGCTATACCGTGTTAAATAAATAGCGGAGACCGCTACATTCGATTTCGTGCTTTGATTCTTTTATTTGTGGTCTTATTTTTCTTGTTGAGTCCGACTCAGGTGGTTGAGGTCGCAACGACCTTTGATATCACTTAGCCTCGATCGCTTGACCGCTCACCAGAATAGGGCCGTTGCCGAGGAGCACGGCTTAGTAGTTGTTTTTCAGCCTTCTTTGTTTCATTTTTATTTTTCTTTCTTTATTTGTTTTAGCTATATTTGATATAATTGTCTTCTGACCTTGTTTTATTTCACTTTTTGTGCGAGGAACTGCCCGAGGTCGCTTTGGAGGGACCCATACTCGAAGGGAAGTAGGAGCAGAACATGAGTAGTTATAGTTTAGAGAGTTTCGTAGAGTAGCTTTCAACACATTTTATTTTATTGTAATAATACAGGGACCTTGGACATATTGGGCACTTGGCATATCGGGGTCTATTTCGTCGAGCACCAGTGTGCTCGGGGGACCTCACCACAGTTTTCGCCAGTTTTGATTTCTCACATTTTTATTTTCATTTTGATTCTCGAAGAATTTGGCCCTCAGATTTAGGGATTTCTCTGACTGTGACATAATTGATTAAAGCCCAATGCCTAAATTATTTGCCTGCACCTATAGTTCGTAATTGGACCTTAATAAAAATAATTAATAAAAAGTTGACTTGGTTGCTAGAGAGGTCACGTGTTGCTAGAGGCTATATACAGCGTGTGCAGGATCCGTTGTGGCGGACACCGATCGGCATCAGAGACCGGTCTCCGACCACTCTCTCCAACGAGTTAGCTACAGTTCTTCACGTATATAAATTGCTCATCTAAGGTCGTTTTCTTCTTGCGTCATATATTATAGTTTTATTCATGTCTTTTAATTTATGCGTGGATCACCCTGCATGTAGGGTGCTTACGACATGTACGCATCTTTTACTTTGCATGCATCATCGTGTTTGATCGCGCATCGACTTTTTTTTACTTCTCCCCCCATTTTTTGGACTTAAATAAATCAGGAGATCGAAAAATTCGTTAGGTGTTTGTTTATTTATTGAAAAATGCCTAAAAAGTGATAATCATAAAATTGAGACTGCTAAATAACTTGACCATAAAAGACACTCGACTTAAAAATCTGTCTTGGGAGAGAAATCTCCTCATTATCTGGTTTGCTTGCATGAGAGAATGACCCACACACTAGGTTAGAGCCATACCTGAACCGTCATCAGTCTACTGGTCTTGGGGTTAGTCGTTCTCCAGTGAGGATCGCTCCGGTCTTCGGTAAAGCGGGTCATGATATCCTTAACAGAATGAGTTGATCAGGTAGCTGATAACGCTCTGCAACTTGTACTGACTAGGAAAGAATTAGCTTTGGGATTGGGTCAGTCTCATGAGAGCATCAGGTTCCTGCCAGCTCGTTTAATCACCCTGCTAGATTGAATTATCACCTAAATAAAATTGACAAGATAAAAGACAAAACCTTTACGGTCATCAGCTCTCAGTGTTGAGTAGGTGAATTGGGGGTTTATTTGCTGATCTTGTTTGTTTCCAGATCCCATCCACCTTTTTCTTTAGATCACGATGATGGGCCGGAGGTCCCTTAGGCAGCCCTTGGCTGCACCGCTTTCGAGCACTCCACCTCATTCATCTAGGTTGGTTTGTGAGAGTCCAGACCTGCTCTCCGAACCCGAGTTCGATTCTGCCCTGTTCCCTCTCGACCACCCTTCTTCCAGTCCCGAGGTTCCTGAGCAGAGATCGGAGCAGATATTCGTTCATTTGACGGCACCTGAGTTTGGGTCTTTTGCCTTTGCAGAGATCCAAGAGATGGCCAGCAGCGAAGAGCCATAGATGGGCAACCCCAGACCACCACATATGTATTAGACCAGGGCACCATCAACAACACCATGTTAGCTTCCTTGGAGATGATGCAGAGACAGATCAGAGACCAGGGAGCTTTCATGGCTTATATGCGCAGAGAGATGGCCTAGATGTGAGCTGATCGTAGAGAGTGAATCGACCAGACGGTAGAGAGATACCAGAGCTGGGAGGAGGAGTTGAAGGACAACCATAGGAGCTACATGAGTAAGTCCGACCAGCCAGGCCGATGAGAGAGTTGCACAACTCTAGTGCAACTCTGACACATTGTTGGATTCATCTAACGATGATTCTGGGAGATTTCAAGCTCCCCCCTCAGACGAGGATTCAGTTGTTGCCCAAATTCCATGGGCTTGCCACCGAGGAGACGCATCTGCCTTTACGAGAATTCGAGATGATCTGCAGCATAGTCCATGACAGATACGTGGACGAGGACACCATCAAGATGATGGCTTTTCCGTTATCCTTGGTCGACGGAGCAGCCTACTGGATGCAGCATTTAGGGAGATACGTCACTTTGTGGGAACAACTCTGGACCGGCTACTTGAACAAGTACTATCCACTCGGCTGGACGAATGCAGCTCGAGCTTTGATCAACAACTTCTCCATGCTTCCCAATAAACAATTCCATGAGGTATGTGACCGCTTCCAAGAGCTCATTGACCGGTGTCCACACCATGACATATCCAAGCCCAACTTAGTGCAGAGTTTCTTTTGTGGGCTGACACCGGAGCTGCAGGGGCTTGTGAACGCTTCTTGTGGGGGTTCTTATTTTGCCAAAGACGAAGACCAGGTCCGGTCCATATATGAGGAGATGGTCGAGAACTACACCATCATGTCCCAGACTCGTCTCAACACTCAGGGGAAGCCCTCACCCCATGCTGTGTCCTATCAGAGGATATCACGAGTTGATGTAGGTCCTTCCACCTCTTCAGCAACCGCAACACATGAAGAGTCATCGGTCTCAGATATGGGCATCATCAATGAGAAGCTGGACCGCATCGAGATCATCGAAAAGAAGTAGTGCCAGGGCATGATGCAGATTGATCAGTTGGCACAGACATTGAGTGACCTGAAGACCCAGATCATGTGTCTACAGGAGGCACAAACGGCTTCTCATCCCCATCTCAGGTCACGGGCTGACCCTAGTAGCAGCTACTCGACCCAGCACTCTGCCCAGTACAGACAGGTTCACCATGTCCAGGCAGAGCCGCTCCAGCAGTCGCATCACCAGTACCTTCAGCCACCACCATCTTAGGATACTCAGATGGTGGTGTACCAGCAGGACGAGCCCCTAGAAGTTCTTCCTATACCCTCGTTCGAGCTGGAGCCATTGATGGAAATCAACGAGATTTAGTACGACCGACAGCAGCCCGAGATCCATCGAGATCATCCCAAATTAAGGTGGTCAACCGGAGGTGCCTCATCCCAGCAACAACCTCTAGTTCAGGGTGGACAGTATAGCCAGCTTCAACAGCAGCCCCAGTTCACACACCAGCCACGACAACAGCATTACCAGCTGGGTCCTCGTCCCTACCTGCAGGGACAACCGTGGAGGCAGCACCAGTAGCAGCCTCAGCAGTACTCTCAGCTTCCCCCTCATCCTTCCCAACAACAACCTCACTTTCAGAGAGGCAACATGTCCGGCTCCCATGGAACAACATATGAGAACCCAGCACTCGATGATCTAGCCTGCCTTCTTTCCGATCAGTGCCACATTCAGGCAGGAGATGGACGAGTTTCGCTGGGAGATGAGGGAGATCATCAAGGGCAAATCCTTCATACATTCTCAGATCAAACCCAATCTAAATAACCTAAAAAGGGAAATCTGAGCAGGTACAGTTCACAGAGATTACCACTCCTAGTGATTTATTGGGTGACATTACTTTGTATACATTTGATACTAACTTTGTTATACTTAGGAGTGGTAGGATGCCAGCCGGCAGTGCCTCGTATGAGCAATGAAACTACGAGGATGCAGGAGCGCCAGACGAGGAGGATAGCAGTGATGATGTCGCTCATAATGATGATGACGGTCATGCCGACGCACCCAAGGATGTTGATCCAGCCGACAGTGCTGAAGCCGTCGCATCCCCAGATGCAGAGGGTGGTACTGATGCCACCAGAGATCCAGATGTTGTGCCAGAGTGCGATGCTGATGCTGCAGTTCGTGATGACGTAGACGGTACTGAGACCACCCCTTCTATTCCAATTGTATTTACTACAGTTTTTGTACCCAAAGACTCTACAGAAAATACCAAAAAATTAATAAAGGAAAGGGTTCTTCATCTTCGAGACCATATGTGATGCATGGTCATATTTGTATGGATTATATTTCTTCTCAACAGCAGGGACCCATTCCTAGCCCTCTATCTGAGGAGGGCCCAACCATCCCTTTCCCTCAAGCACTCCGCTTGGCTAAGGGAATAAAAAAGAAAATCCAAAAAATCACAACAGTTAGAGTTCAGTCAGCAGATGATTAATAGATTTCAGATTCAGCTGACTCTACATTAGGCACTTGAGAACATCCCTCTCTTATAGAGGAACCTGAGAGAGAATACCACCATCCGTAGGAAGAAGAGGAACCATAACGCAGAGATCCATGTGCTCACTCATGCTACCTGCTTCGCCATCTAGAACCGTCTGCCAGCCAAGAGGCCAGATGCAGGAGCTCCTTATGTCAGATGCCATATTCATGAGCAGAGATTTGATCGGACTCTATTAGACAACGACTCTTCCATCAAACTCCTTCCGGCAACCTTACTCGACTGATTCGAGTTTGGCCCTCTTCGACAGAGCTGGACAGTCCTTCAGTTTACTGATAGACCTGTCAAGTGGCTGAAGGGGTTGTTGAAGGATGTGATCTTCACAATTCAGGGCCTGAAATTCCCCGTGGACTTCATTGTATTGGACATGCAGATCCCTGAGTCTGTGACCGATACCCACATCATTCTAGGACTTCCATTCTTGTCCACAACCAAGGTAGTGTCCGGCCATGATAGCGGGAAGGTGTAGTTTTGCGTTGAGGGTGAGAGTATACAAATAGAGACGATCGACGAGACTAGAGCACAAGATTGAGCTTACCCAGAGCAGCACAGTGATTCAGAGCAGATGACATAGGCAGAGCGAGACTTGTGGACAGTGTGATATGATGTTGATGCAACCCATTCACTTCTGTGAGGTTTTTGACGCATGGGGCATCGATTTCATGGGTCTATTCTCTAAGAGCCAGGGATTCGAGTACATTCTGTTGGCCGTGGATTATGTGAGTCGTTGGGTTAAGGCCATTCCTGCCCGAACCACAGATGCCAAGGCTGTTTGAACATTTTTGAGGAAGAATATCATTTCATGGTTCGGGGTGCCTAGAGTATTGATATCTGATGGGGGGTCTCACTTTATCAATGACAAGGTAAAGGCCCTTGGTAACAAGTTCAGCATAGACCATCGAGTTGCCAATCCATATCACCCTCATACCAATGGTCTTGCTGAAGTATCAAATAGCGAGATCAAGACAATATTGCAGAAGGTAGTCCGCCCAGACCAAAAGGATTGTCACAGCTTTTTGGACTCGGTCTTGTGGGCATATCAGACATCCTTCAAGACTCCTTTGGGTACATCTCCCTTTCGTCTCGTTTATGGCAAGCCCTGCCATTTACCTGTTGAGATTAGTCACAAGTCACTTTGGGTTGTCACTGATATATTATTGGATCCAGAGAGTATAGGTGATCAAAGGAAGGCAGAATTGGCAGCCCTGGAGGAGCTAAGAGATACAGCCTTTTCGAACAGCCTACAGTATAAGGAGCGAGTAAAGATATGGCATGATTCTCACATCAACCATAAGCAGTTTGAGCCATATCAGAGAGTATGGTTGTTTCATTCCAGGCTTAGATTATTTCCAGGGAAATTGCAGAGTAAGTGGAAAGGACCATATCTAGTCCGAAAGGTGCATGACAATGGTAGTATCGACATATCTGAAATGTCATCTGAGTCCACCTTTCGTGTTAACAGTCAACGCCTCAAACCATATCTAGATCATGAGCCACTGCTCGTTGACATCACCCTGATCCATTTTGTATGAGATGTGGTCTTTGACTCACATCAGTTGCATCTCGTGCCTGATTATTATTATCTTCTTCCTTGTATAGATCCAGATGTCCATATCATCTCATTCTTTAGTCTAACATCCCATCTACATCTTGTGATTATGCTATACTTAGGGTGTACTTTACCCTAAGCATAGGGCGTGCCAGACTTCTGATTATTCTTTTGATTCTTTTTACCTCTGTTTTGTTGCATATACTTAGGGATATTTTACCCTAAGTACAGGGGTGGTAAACCCCATCTATCCTTTTACTTTGTTTTCCCTTTATGTACATTCTGCTATACTTAGGATTACTTGATCCTAAGTATAGGGGGAAACACCGTGACCTCTTAATTCTATTATTTGATTCTCCGTCATAGTATAGCATTCTTTTTCACTTCCCTATACTAAGCATGAGTTATGTCTTGTTCATCGCTCTTGATTCACTCTGAGGACATCGTTCGAGCTAAGTATAAGGGGTGTAGTATATATTGCATATATACTTTAGCCATAACTCGTACTTTGTGTGAGTGTGTTAATGAATAAAATAGCTAAAATCCTTTATTAAAAATCATAAAAATTTTAAAATTTTTGTTGTACATAAAATTCTTTCTTGCACATACAAAGCTATTTATAAAAACTATTTTTGTACAAATGTTTGTAAAAATATTTTATTTGTAAGAAGTTTGTAAATATTTTTTTGTATCAAAATTATGTATATAGTACAATTTTTTTGTAAAATGTTTGAAAAAGAAAAGCTTGCCAAAACCCTTGTGTAAATGTTTGTAAATAGTTTGCAAAACTTCTGCATCCATGCATACATTCAAACATTTTCAGAAATTTTGCACATTTTCAAAAATTTTGCATAAAAAGATTTTGTATATACTTGTACAGTTTTTCTGAATCATAGTTGACATTTAAAATAGCCTGGAATTAAATTAAAAATGAAGCTTTGTTAAGATCTTAATCTACTTAATTCTAAGAGGAACCTTATCGTATTTAGGGTCGAGACTTTTCAGGTCCATTAGTGACTTAATTCTTTGAGTCCACTAGGCTATGATCACATGTCATCTTGATGAGCCTAAGTAGAACATTTAACAATGCACACTTGACTCTCACAGACAATGGCTTTACTTGCACCAACACCTTATACATAGCTCTCTATGGATGAGGTGGTGAGGAGGCGGTTTCCTTTGGCTTGGGGTAGCATACGAGGGTAGTACTTCTAGGCGGAACCTCTCGTCTTCTTTTAGGGAAGGAATTGCGCCTCAACTTGATCTGGCGGTGTTGAGGTCTAAAGACAGGAGTTGTGGGTTGTAATAATGCTTCAAAAGAGGGATAGTCTACTGTCTCAAGAGGAAAAAGTCCTTATGTATATATGCTGCACCATGTAGATATGTTGTACATATGCACATAAAAAATGTGCAAAAAAAAAGAAAAACTCCAAAAAAGTGGTGGGTCTTAAAGAAAATGAAATACCTGCCAGAGTATATATAGTCAATAAAGCAAAGCTTATGTTACCCATTCTCATCTCATGAAGCTTGCAGCAGGGAGACATAGCTACACTGGTTGGGCTCCCAGGGATACGTGGATACACTGGCCATGATCCATTCTCTTCTTTCCCCACTTCTTGAGTTGGTTGAACTTTAACATAGAAGGGAATACCGCTCTTCTCGAGGAAAGAGCTGCCAGACTAGGGCATTAGAGTAACCTTGTTGAGGGAGGTTATTATTTCGTCATTTCTGAGGTGGGGAGCTATGTATCACTTACATAGTACAAGGAAAGATTCATGGTTATTAGAGTTTGTGTATGTAGACATGTTCTGATCTGGATTATTGAGGAGTCTTGACCATAGATTAGTGGAACTTAGAGGTTGTTGAGTCTTAAACCAAGGTCCAAATAATGTTCCGACAATCTAATAATCCAAAGGTCTGACTGAGCTCCATATTCCAATTTAATGAAGACAAGTTTAATAATCAACCTTGATTCCCCTTCTTTTTCTTTTCTTTCTCTTTTTCACTTCTTTTACAAATAAGTGTTTGCTAAGGGACTAGCAAAGGTAAACTATAGGGGGTGATGAATCCCTGATCATCACTCTTTATTCTTTTATTTTAGCTACTTATCTTGGCAATGCATCATGTAAATAGATGTAAATACAATAAGTTAGCATTATGCATGCATTTGTTAATATTACATAATTAGCATGTATTTGTGCAAAAATAAAAGAATCACGAAAAAAAGAAAAAGTAAGGAGGTACTTAGAATAAATACAGAGTGGCCCGAACCCAAGAGAAGGTCAAGCATTGGCCTGATTGCCAAATAAAACAAGTAGAGGGAGATAGGGCCTACTCTAGCTTGTATATACTATTTATGTAAATAAATAATTACTTTTCACAAAATAAAATATTCTTTTTACGTCTTTGTATATATTCTTAAAAATAAAACAAAAATCAGAAAAATAAGATAGAAATAAAAATAAAATCCTCTTTCCCTTGTACAAAATGCATGTATATGTCTTATTCCCTATTTATTATATACCTATAAATAAATAATAAAAATAAATAAAACTTATTTTATACTACAAAAATTATGTTGTAAAAAATATAATATAAAATTGGGGTATTTATATAAAAATAACAAAACTAAAATAATTGTATAAAATACATAGGTATAATATACATGTATATAATATACTACACCATAGAAAGATTAATTTATTTCTCATAAAAATAAATAAAAATCACAGAAAAATAGTTTGAAAAATAACAAACATTTTTCATTTTATATACTTTTTGATTTAAAATCATTTATTATTATGTACTGAATTTGTAAGTATTTTGTACATTCGATTTTTTTTATTGTCCACGTCACGTTGTTGACCAGGGTCAACGCCCTCTTTCAGGGCTTGACCTGACCCGATCTCGTCGCCGGACCATTTTCTTCGAAATTTCCCGGTCAGGTCACACAGCCCCTCGCCCCAATTCTTCACCCATGGTCTCTCCTTGGATCCAGGACCCTCGCAGAACCCTAGGAAGGCGCGGATCTTCCTAGGGTTGCATGTCCTTGCCCGATTCCTCCAGCCTCCTGGGAACCTTATACTGTCTCTTCTCCACCTCCCAGGAGCAGCAACTCGTACCTCGTGCCTCCCTTCCTCCTTAGCCACCTCCGGTTGAGTGACAGCTTCCCGAGGGACCCTTTGGAACGAAGCTTGGATAAGCAGCTACACTGCTCAACCTCGTGGCTGGCGTGCGCCACCACGATCAGCCTCCCAGCCTTCCAAATCCTGCTCAAGGCCATAACCTTGCCGACCGCCTTTGCCTGAAGCTCTAGAGCTTTCCTAGGACCTCAGGTACCCGCTATTTCCTTCGCATTTTCGGATTCGCTTCAATCATTCCATATTCCGCTGTCCTGTGCTCAACTGCTCTGATCAACTGGTCTGAGCCCCATTTTCCACAGCCATCCGCTCTGACCGAACCCTAGACGCATGCTCCACCTGGCACCACAACCTGATCCCCCTTAGTCTCGTTGCTTAGGTCGAGAATAAGGATAAGATCTCCTCTATCACCTCCGCCGGAGATCGAGCTTCGCCCCACGTCGCTTCTTTGCATTCCAGTCCAAATAATCCTTGACCGGAGCTCCATTCTGAGTCAAGCCTTCCTTTATAGGTGTTAGCAGGCATTGGGAGTCCTCGTTTCATTCATCAGAGGGTTCTTCGGAGTAGCTCCAGGCTACCATCGCCGTCACGCGCATCCGGTCGTTGGCTCCTCCATCGGACCCATTCAGTCAATGCGGAGGACTTCCACGATCATTCTTGAGCCTCCCGATCGACCATCAGAGCTGAGGATCACCTCCTAGGCTCTGGTGAAACTCACCTCGGCCCTGTTCGTCCAGACCCTCTCAGCATCGTGGGATCGATCGTCCTCCTCCTGATCGAATCCACGTCACCGACAACAACAGCTTTTGGGGCCGTTAGATCGCTGCTCTGACGCATCTGCACCCTACGTCCTTGAATGTTTCTGCGGCCTCAGATCTGACACCTGCCACATCTGAGCTGCACGTCCACGCGCACCCAGCGGCCACCACGTGTCCCTCACGCGCACCGCACGTGCCCGCAAGGGTATATTGCAATATTTTCCCTACACCATTTATGCTTTATTTTCTAGTTTGGTAAATAAAGTTGCAGTTTGAACAATTTGCATATTAGTCCCTAATGTTTTTAGTATTTGCACTTTAGTCCTCCTAGTCTGAAAATACGTGCACGATCACGTACCCTGTGGTGTTTTTGCATATTCCATCCTGGACTTTTAGATGGTTTATATTTAAATGAAATGTTTTCTGGATTTGCATGTATACCCCTGTGAACGACTTATTTGGCATGTGGGTGAATTTTGTGGAAATTTTGCACTAATATCCTTGGACTTTCTATGTATGTTATGGTTTAGTCTGGAAACTTAGAATATTTGCAAATAGGTCTCTACAACCTACGTGCTTTGTTTTAAATTAAATAATTATCAAATTTACTCTAAAACTTCCCCAAAAATTACCATTAGCTCTTGCTAATGTGTAATATTTTTGGTAATTTTTGTAACGTAATTTGATGTTATTTGATTTTTTTCTAAAAATCAAAAACTTATAAAAAACGTGCCTGTCTATTTTAGAAAATACATAAAAATATAAAAATTCCCCTAAAAATTCTGTGAAAATTCCTATGTGTTTGTTTTGGATTCTTTTAATTTCAGTACCATTTTTGTTCCAGTCTCCTTTATAAAACCCCTAAAAATCACAAAAGACTAAAAATATTATAAAAAAACATTAAAAATTCTACAAAAATCAAAAAAATGAGTTTTCATTTCTGTAGTTAGATATTGTCATTTTTTTTAATATAAAATTGCACCAGGACGTTTGGGGTACTTTAGATATTTTAAAGTTGCCTTCTAGTCCAGGCTGTACACCGTTTTGCTATTTTAACTTTATTTCATTTTTTATAAAATTGTATAAAAATTATAAAATCCTCAGAAAACTAACAAAGACACTTGCATATTTTGAAAATATAAAAATATTTTTATTTCGAAATTTTGAGCTTTTTTAGTCATAATAAAAATTATTAAAGTTTAGTTTTATTTATCCTTTTATTTGATTTTTTAGTTAGAAAAAAAATGTCAATTAAAATCCACAAAAATATTCCTTTTCTTTTCTGATTTCTCGACTACTTTGTAGGCTTAGCTCGTGCTCCTTGTGTTCGATCCTGGTCGCTATACCAGGTTAAATAAATAGTGGAGACTGCTATATTCGATTTCTGCTTTGATTGTTTTATTTGTGGTCTTATTTTTCTTGTTGTGTCCAACTCGGGTGGTTGAGGTCGTAACAACCTTTAATATCACTTAGCCTCGATCGCCTGATCGCTCACCATGTCCTCATCCACCAATCTGTCGTCGATGGTGCTGCAGATCATCTTGAACTCCTGCAGATAAAGGTAGTGATCCTCGATGTCTAGCCCATGGAACTTGGGCAACAATTTAATGGTTTGAGGGCGAAGCTCATAGTCACCCAGGATCTCGGGCAGCTGGATCCATCTGTGGGTAAAAGTTACACCTGGATTGTGCAACTGCCTCATGGTGTGAGGTGGTATGGCTGGATCCTGTGGTTCGTCCTGGTGTCCTCCCTCAGTTCCATGTATTTCTCCACTGGCTAGTCGTTCTGGTTCATCTTACCCATCTCGCATCTGTGGAGTTTACCTCCTTACATCAGCCATGAATTCTCTTTGGTCCCTAATCTGTCTTCGCATGGTCTTCAAGGAGGCTAACAGTGTGTTGTTGATGACAGCCTGATCCAATATGAACGAGGAAGCTTGTGGCTACTCATTAGTCCTTACCTCACTTCTGGCCATGTCTCCAATCTCTGCAAAGAAAAGTCCCTAGCTCAGATGCTGTCAAGTGACCGTATAGTTATGCTAGCCTCTTAGTTGGTACCTCAGGAGTGGAAGAAGGGTGGTCATGGGGTAACAAGATGGAGGTGAATTTGATTTCAGAGAGCAGGTCTGAGCTCTTTGAAGTTTCCCTAGATGAATGGGGAGGAGTGTTGGAAAGAACTGTTGCCAAAGGCAACCTAAGAGATCTCTGACCCATCATCTTGATATGGGGATTTATGAAGATTTGATCTGGGAAGAAAGCAGGATAAGAAATCAAACCCCTAATTCACCAACGCAACACAATATGATGTTTGTAAAGGCTCGATCGCTTATCTTGTCAAAATTTATTTTTGGTGATAATCCAATCTATCAGACCAGTTAAGCGAGCTGTTGGGAGCCCGATTCTCCCTGGAGCGATTCCAACGACTAGTTGCGCATATTTCTAGCCAATATGGGTTTAAGTATGGACCATTTCCAACTACCCGTTTTGCTTGAGGACCGTGCTTTTGCGGTGTCCTCTAAACCACCCACTCCACTAATGATGTTCAGACATAATACCAGCTACCCGAAAGTCCTCACTAGAGAATAGCTAATCGTTTTTAGAAGTAGTAGTCTAAAGAGAGTCCATGTGTGAATCTATCCTAGCGTGCGGGTCACTCAACTCTCTACAGATAAATCAGACAATGAGGGGGTTACTCTCCTCAAAACAAGAATTTTTCGTGAAGTATTGTTTTAGGTCAAGTTTTCTTTAGAAGTCCTAGATTTTATTGGGTTATCTCTTTTTATGTCTTTTTCTGAATAATGCAATGTCTAATGAATTTTCCGATTTCCTTATTATTTAAGTCCAAGAAAACAGGTGAAGGGAGACGAAAAAACAAATGCGCGATCAAACAAAATGATGCATGCAGAGATAGAAACGCATACCTTGCTCCATCACTCTACACGTAGGGTGATCCACGCATAAATTTAAAGGTCCGAATAAAATCTAGATGATGCATGAGGAAATCATCCCAAGAGGAGCAACTTCGATTAGCGGGAAGAGCTGGTTAGTTAATTAATCGGAAAAGAGTCCTGAGTCCGGTCTTAGAAGCTGATCGGTGCCCACACAATCGGTCATCCAAGCACCATATACGGTCTCTCTTGGCACGTGGTCTCTTAACTGATTAAATTAACTTTTTCCTATTTGACTAAGTCCAAATACGATCTATAGGAGCAGATAGTCTATTAGGGTGTTTGGACCTTAGCTAACTACCGAGCTCAAGCAATAAAAATCCTAGATCTAGGGGCTAAATACTCGATAATTAAATAGAAAAAAAAGTCGAAAAACAACGAAAAACTCGGTGAGGTCACTCGAGTGCACCGGCACTCGGCGAAACAGACCCCGAAATAGTCCAAGTATCTAGAGAGTGTCCAAATGTTCTAGATTATTGTAAAAAATTTGATGAAATAAATATATCTATGTAAAATACCTATTCCTACAGTCCTCTACTCCTCTTCCTGTATTGGTTCATCCAAAGCGAAATGAATGGTCCTCCAGGAAGTTTCTCGCACAAAAAGCAAAGATAATATGGTCAGAAACAATTATCATAAATATAGACAAAAAGTGAAATCAAACTACTAAGCCGTGCTCCCCGACAACAACATCATTACTATGTCTTGGTTTAGCGATCGACAAAGGTGGAATAAATAAATCAATCGTTGTCGTCCTTAATCAATCAAACTGATCAACCAGAAAATCAAAAAACAAAGAATAAAACTGTGAATGTAAGCGATTTCACTATTTTTATTTACCTGGTATAGCGATCGGGTCGACCACAAGGAGCACAATTAGAAGCTAAGTAGTGAGATTTTAGGAATACAAAGGTTTTTTTGGTGATTTTTGGTTTTTTAAATTTTTTATTTTCAAGATAAAAACAACAAGCACAAGGAATAAAAAGACTCGCCCATACTATTTTTGTATTTTTGTAATAAGGAAAAAATTTTCTGAAAATTGTAATAAAAATATTTTTTGTTTTTATATATTTTATATTATTTTTGGTAATTTTTACACAATTTTTAATTGTTTTTGTAATTTTCTAAAAATCAAACAATGACAAAAAAGAACAAATAATGCACAACTAGGAGTAATTTGCAAGTTAAAAATAATTAAAATACCTAAAACTCCTAGGAGTGATTTTTTATAATAAACTAGAGTTATAACTTTTATAAGTTTTATAGTGTTTTGTAATTTTTAAGGTTTTTATAAGATATTTTCAAACAAATTAATACGGGAGATAAAAGACTAAAAGATAATTATCTTAATTTTAATGGAATATTTAGATGATTTTTCAAATTTTCATAACTTTCTTAAAATAAACATGACACTTTTTAGGGATTTTTGGATTTTTAATAATAGAAAATGCAAGGAAATCAATAGCCCAAAAATTACAACAAAGAATACATGCTAGCAGAAGCTATATATAATTTTTAGATAATTTTTAGGATTGATTTAATATTTATTTCATTAAATAAAAGAAAAATAGACAAAAATAGTTCATAGGGACCTTTTCGCAAAGAAACTAAGTTCTGAGGGACAAATCATAACAAGATAGAACATAAAGTGTCATCTATGCAATTATTCTGCCAAATACGTACACAACACGTGATTCACAATTCACAGGGGTATAAATATAAATACTCAGAATTTAAACTTCATTCCAAAACCATCAAAGAGTTCATGCAAAGTACTGCAATTAACCCTGATAATCACATGGGGACGCACATGGACTCGACTCAACTGGACTAAAGTCCAAATAATAAACTACAAGGGTTTATGGAAATGTTTTCAACTACGCATTATATTTATTGGACTAAAGCTAAATAAGGAAAATGGTATAATAAAAAGTATAAGATACCCTCGAAGCACGAGCCTTCCATGTGGGGTTTCTAATAGCTCTAATAATCCCATGGAAAAGGATCTGATGACTCTAATATTATCACGGATGTATAGCTCTGATCTTCCACGTCAGTACAGATGTGACGGTTGACAAAGCTAGCGATGATGAGCGGCTCAGATGCATTGATGATCAGATCCGACTGTTATTAGTTGGGCACGTGAGATAATGGTTTGGATCGAATCTGACAGAAGATAGGTGACCCAACAACTGGATGTGATGCTGGAAGAACTGAAGATTGGGAGACTTAGATCGGAGATTGGTGGCGTTCTGCTGGTCTGATCAAGGCTCCAGAAGGTCCATCACCTTTGGAAGGGTGCTCCGTGTCGAATGGAGGAGGCCGATGAGAAGGATGACGGTTCGATGGCTGGAGCGGTGATGCTCCTATGGGAGATGTTCTGCATCCCGTAGGAGCACCACTGCTCAAGCCATCCAACCGTCATCCTTCTCATCGGCCTCCTCCATTCGACGCGGAGCACCATTCCAAAGGTGTGGACCTTCTGGAGCCTTGATCAGACCAACAGAGTGCCACCAATCTCCGATCGAAGTCTCCAAGCCTTCAGTTCTTACAACATCCATTCAGCCGCCGGATCACCTATCTTCTGCCAGATTCGATCCGAACTATTATCTCACGTCCAACTAATAACGGTCGGATCTGATCATCATTGCATATGAGCCACACGTCATCGCCAGCATTGTCAACCATTAGATCTCTATTGACGTGGCAGATTAGAGCCACACGTCCCCGATAATATCAGAGCCGGCAGATCCTTTTACAGAGAGTATCAAAGCTGTCAAAGGCCCCATGCGGAAGGCACGTGCTTCGAGGGCATCTTGCACTTTTTATCCTGCCATTTTTCTTATTTAGCTTTAGTCCAATAAATACAATATGTAATTGAAAACATTTGCAGTTAGACCCATGTAGTTTTATTTTTTACACTTTAGTCTAGTTTAATCGAGTCTACGTGCATCCCCACGTGATTATCGAGGATAATTGCAGTACTTTTCCTGAACTCTTTGATGGTTATGGAATAAATGCGCACATATTTGGTGGATTAATTGCATAGAGAATCATGTATGTTCTATCTTGTTATGATTTGGCCCTAAGAACTTAGTTTCTTTACAAAAAGGTCCATGTGAACTGTTTTTGACTATTTGTCTTTTATTTAACGCAATAAATAATAAATCAACCATAAAATTATCTAAAAGTTACCTATAGCTTCTGCTAGCATGTATTCTTAGTGGTAATTTTTAGTGTGTTGATTTACTTGCATTTTCTATTATTAAAAATTCAAAAACCCTTAAGAAGTGTCATGTTTGTTTTAAGAAAATATAAAAAAAAAGGCTTCTCAAAAAAAAGAAAATATAAAAATTTTAAAAATAATCAATAAATTCCATTAAAATTAGGATAGTTGTCTTTTAGTGTCTTATATCACTAATATAAATTTTATTTGAAAATATCTTATAAAAATCGTAAAAATTATAAAATATTCTAAAACTTATAAAAATTATATAAAATTATAAAAAATCTAAAAATATTGTTTTCAGTCTATGTATATATAATTCTAGTTTGTCAAAGAAATCACTTCCAGGATTTTTGGGCATTTTAATTATTTTTAACTTGCAAATTACTCATAGTTGTGAATTGTTTGTTCTTTTTGTCACTGTTTGATATTTAGAAAATTACAAAAAATTAAAAATTGTATAAAAATTACCAAAAACAATATAAAATATATAAAAACCGAAAATATTTTTATTACAGTTTCCTAAATATTTTTTCCCTATTAGAAAAATACGAAAAGTGTCGATGAGTCATTTTATTCCTTGTACTTGTTGTTTTTATCTTAAAATTTTAAAAATTTGAAAAACCAAAAGCACTAAAAAGCCTTTTGTATCCCTGAAATCTCACTACATAGTTTCTAATTGTGCTCCTTGTGTTTTACCTTAGTCATTATAGCAGGTAAATAAAAATAGCGAAACTGCTTACATTCACTGTTTTATCCGCTCGATGAATGAGGAAAGGTATCACATCAATTCAAGTTTTTCATGTATATTTATACACATACATATGCGTGTATGTGTATATAGAGGGCGTATCCAATGAGTCCCTTTCCCATTTGAGTTTTGGTGAGCACCAAATGTAGGCTCTCCACGTGTGTTTCCATTTTAAAGGTTGCCTATTTCGAAGGAGCACGGTTTTCAAAGGATATTAATATATTTGAGCCTTGTATATTTCCAATTATACTGACTCCTTAAAAAAAGAAGACAGTTTTCGAAAGATAAATTCAAATCCTTAATTTTGTGCCGAAGAAATAGTCATTGTACATTTGATCAATAATGTACACATTGTACTTAAGTAATTATGTGTTGCGAGATTAGCAATACTGAAGCAGATGTCAGTAAATTACATCTGTAATATTGCATTGTACATAGATCAGTAATTCATTCATGTTACTCAAGTAATACATATTCAGTTCTCAAGTAATTGTTGTTGTGGGATCAATAATTAAGTATGTAAATTACTAATGTCCATACAATAAGTAATGGTTATAGATGTTCATTTTACTAAACTCATTTTGATTGTTACTAATGTTATAGTTACCTAATACTCTGAGTGTTACTGACACGCCTCTTATTTACTTATATAACCTTTTTAATTACTTATACTGCGTCGAGTGTTACTGATATCAATACATAAATTATTGGTCACAGGGTTTTTTATAATTATTCCAACTTACTGATTCCATTGTCTTCTTTTACCTATAATTTGTTACAGGTTACGGATGCTTCTCTATATCTTACTTATTCTATTCTCTATTTTGAATTACTACTGAATCACACATTTTTTACTTATGTAGCCTATTTAATTACTTGTAATACGTAAAGTGTTACTAATATCACCACATAAATTACTTAACTTGTGTTTTGAAAGAAAAAATGATTGAAAGAAAAGTAACAGGTAGTATTTTCATAAGATACATAAGTAACTATGAATGGAATTTAATTAGTAAGGATAATAAAATAGAAAAGTAATACATGATATATTATCAGTAACATATGCAAATGCCATCAGTAACTTGGTATAATTTTTCTGAAATAATGTTTTCGCTATACAAATTCAATTGCAAGACATCCATCTTCATTCCTTCTGATACGATCTTTTTACGATTCAAATCCATCTAGGAAGCATCATTCATTATAGCTTCGAAGAAATCATGATCAATTTTCATTCGCAAACGATCCATCACGTTTGAAACTGAAATTTAAAACTAAAAAACAAACGATCAAATTCTACAAAAGAACAGTAAATAAATGTTACTGGAAAAATTAAGATGAAAACATACAAGAAAAAAGTCTTGGCGTTCGGGTTCTTCGTATCGTCACAAGAGGAAGAAGGAGATCTCAAAGTTTTTTTTTGAAGATCACAATACAACAATAAATCTCTATTTAATTGCTAGTCAAATAAGGAATTAGATTACTGAATGCGATGCGGGAGCGGTTATGACAACCCTATTTCATTGCTATCAATTGTAATTATTTTAAAATACATTTAACCACTGGATTAGCATCGCACGAACGTCCATGCGTGCTCAAAAAACCCAAATGGGTATAGAGCTTATTGGAAAAATTCCCAATATATGTATGTGTGTGTGTGCATGTGTGTGTGTGTATGTTTGTGTGTGCATGTTTGTGTTTTTATATATATGTATGTATGTACGTATGTATGTATGTATGCAAGCATGTGTGTGTAGGGAAAATGGGGATGTCCTCGGCCAAATTTTTGGTGACTTTTTTTGTTTTTTTTTAAATGTTGCCATGTGTTTTCATCACTATATCCCTCTAATATGTCATTCCAATTTCGTCAGAAACAGAGACTCATGTGACCTTTATCAAGAACATGTAATTTTTATCGTATAAGAATTGTTGTTATTGATCAGTTCTAGATGGTGGACATAGGAGTCTCTATTTCTGATGAAATTGAATTGACATATTAGAGGGATACAGTGATGAAAATACATGACGGTATTTTTGAAAAAAAATAAAAAAAATCAACGGAAAATGGGGTCGGGGCAGCCCATTGGGGGCAGCCCCATTTTCCCCATATTTTTGTATATATGTATGTGTGTGTATATGTATATGTGTGTATGTATTCACTAAATCTGAAATGAGGATACTAATATTGTCCTTAAAACCAATATTAACGCGAAGGTATAAGAACGTATCCACATTTCCTTTTATCCCCACGTATAATGCATTCATACATCAGAAAACGTTTGACCTGCCTCTTATATATACGATTTCGAGAAAGCGTATATATCATATTGGGCGTTGCTTAATTTTCATGAATATTTAGTGCGCGAGCTCTCCATCGTTCTTCTGTCATGTATTTATTTCTGGATAATTTTAGATAACAGAAACTCGTGGAGACACGTATACGAGTGAACCTTTTTCGATATAGTTATAAGTTTTTTTATTTAAGCGGATCAAGGGTGTTCATGAATAGACATGGTTTGGCTGTGCTGAGGTCGGCCACTACCACCGGGGGCCTCCGTGTCTGCATGTCTGTGAATGATGGAGATAGATGGGGCCTTTGTTTCTCGGTAGATTTTCGATAGATGGGCCTCTGCCTTCTCCTGCCCCACTTCACTGTTCTGTGTGTGTGGATGGTGGGATAGGATATCGGACAATTTTGGTTTTGATTTTCAGGAAAGTGTTCAACTGATCTTCAGTATTTGAATGCCAAATCTTTAATGGAAAGATGGTTCAGTTGACAGACGGGCTGGAAGTCAATACTTGGGAGGCGATGGAGAGGTTGGGATGCAAAAGCCTTTTTTTATGTTAGTAAAACAAATGGTTCTCTGTTAAGCATGTACTTATGTTATAGTCTGTGAGATATAGTGGTGTGCAAGGATTTGATGTAGAGATCTTCTTAATAAGGAGGGAGTACCCATAAGGTCACATGATTCCCTATAACTCTCAACTATTTAACAAGGTCTTGCCATGAGGGCCAAGTTCATATTTTGTAAGTCCTCCGACGATCCCCTTCCTTCACAGGTGAGCTTACAGATGATCAATCCACTGAGTTCACATTCCTCTTACCTCCTCTGGAACGCACCTGAGATAGAAGAGTTCGATTATTTGGGGGTTAGCTATGAAAATAAGAAGAGAGGAAAATTACAAATAGTGCTGGATCAGGCGACAATGGATAGGTGGTTTTCAGAAAGAAATCAGTGATCAAGAGCTCCACTTCAACTACATAAATTATAATGAAAAACTCATATGCTGCTAGATCACATCAGGCTGGGCCTTATAATGATGAGGACAAGTTGATGAGATTTCTGGCATGCATGAGTTCTCGATTCCATATCAACCATCCCCTTCTCCACAAAGTGCACTTGTTAGGGTTCTTTTTCGTCGTTAACTTGAATAAGAAGGGGTGAGTTACAATTATTTGCAATTATTGCATGTATGTATCTCGAAGACCGATTTCCCGACAATGCACTTCAACGCTCCTCGTACGATTGGACATGAAGATCAAGTATGCACGTCATCTCAAAATTCGTCATAGACAAGTCCTCAATTGATTTCCACCACTTCGTCTTTCAGTTTCATGTAAAGCAGAATCAAAGTCTTTCCGATCAATTGGATCTCTGTTGAAATGATAGTCAATGTTCACTTGCATTTGTTAAGTCATGAAAAACTAAAATTTTCATAAGATCAATGAAGGTTTTAATGTCTTAGTACTCTAGCATGGGAATCTATATAGGAGTACCCAAGCCTGTTACGATGATTTTCTACCACAACGTCTTTGATATACCCCTAGCAGCCACTATATATTTTGCTTCTGCAGTAAACTTTTTCAACCATATTATTATAATTCATTCCTATCATAAAGTCGATAATAGCTGTAATCAATATTAGACGCTCTACTATCAATACATTTGACCCAATCAACATCGGTATACCGTTCGATGTCAATTCATATTCCCCTTTAAAATCAACCCTAGTTCGAGATTCTTCTCCGGATGCAAAATAATCATTCCACCACTTGATTGTACAAATACTTAGGTGCATGAATGCATTGGCACACAATATTCAGTAAATAAGTAATCAAAGATATGGTTAGTATAAGATAGATAATCTCCCTGACAAACTGTTAGTCTTAAAATCCTCATCAAGAACCATTCCGACGTTCCGTTTATGACTATTAATAATGTTGGTAGAGACAAGTTCACACCCCATATTACCAATATCCTTCAAAAGGTCGGGAACATACCTCATTTGACAAAGGATCAAGCCTACCTTAGATATGGCCATCTCGATCACTAAAAGTATCAAATTTTCTTAAAATTATTCAACTCAATTTTAGTGGTAAGGTTTAAGAGTGCATGTGGGATGGGGAAACTACTGCAGGGGTGGGCGTGAATAGTATCATTCACTAAATTATGGCTGCTAATAAATTTTGCGGAATTCAAATAAGAGCAGAACAAGCAAAGTAGAAATTTAATCTACGATGCAGACAAATACTAACATGAAATACCAACTAGATGAAAACCACACCCCGAATCCTCGACCCAGGATATCGATCAGTCGCACCAATGAAATGATTCTCTCTACATTACGAAATAACTCAATCTCTTGATCAAGCTTTTGGATCAAACATCAATACATTGTACAACATTGGATGACACTCCAAAGTCTTCACCTGCGAATTGGATACCCGGACACAATCGAGGATTAGCTAGACTTTGAACGTCCTCAAGACCTTCATGGATAAGCATAAAAAACCCAGCAATGCTTTGATTTAACAGAAACACTCGATGTAGGAAGTGTTATCCGAAAAAAAGAAATATAATATTTTTATACTACCAGTAGAAAATATATATTGCTAAATAGATCTAAAGCAATAATGATTAACAGTGATAAAAATATCGTTGACTATAAGCACAAGTGATTATAATAATATAATAAAAAAAATATCATCCATAGTACCGCCACCTATAAAAAATTTGTCCATGACTAGTCGTAGAGAAGCTTGGAGGTGATCAATGCTAGATTGTAGAGTTCATCGTATTCAGAACAACTAGAATAGCTCTCAAACAACGAATTTCTCTATAAGAGTATGAACACATAAGAACATACAGATGGAGAGATAAAAAAACTCTTAGAATGTGTTCTTCATAATGCTTCGTAGTTGTTGTTGTGTGCTTGTCAATAATGGTCTATGGTCCTATTTATGTGTCATAGTCGAGCTTTAGAAAATGTAGCCGTTGGAGCACACAGATTTAGTTCTGTTGATCGATAAAGCTGCTTTGGTTGATCAAACAAGTGATGTTGTTCGATTTGGTCAACTTTCATTGAGCAATTAAAAGTGACCATTAAAGAGCCTTAATTGAATTCAAAAGATAATCGATAAAAGGTTGCAGTGTAGGCGATTAGGAAATGATCGATCATAAGAAATTTTTTCGTCGATTTGGAAGTGATCGATTAAGAAATGTAACACAGAGGATTAGGTAAAGGTTAATCATATTTGTAAGCCAGTCGATCAAAGCCTGATTGATTGTGAGATGAAGATTGATCGATTAAAAGCTTGTTCTAATTTAAAAAGTCCTTTCACGCGATCGAATCTCTATACTAAGCAACCATCTCGTAAACACCCCATTCACATTCGAGACATGCATTTTACATATTATTTCAATTCGGGAGAATAAGCAAAGCAATTAAAGGAAAAGATAAGCATATGATTCCACTTCCATTAACATAAGTACATGTATAAAAAAGAAGTACCAATGTCCACAAAATGCACATAAATTTAACTATCCATCAAAGTATATATAAACATGTACAACCTCTATCTCTCGAAAAGTACGAAAGTAGAAGTAAAGAACTACTGCAAAAATCAAAAGCACCCTGTGATAAATCCATGATTTATTATATTATTATCTTTTTATTATTCCTCTTACACAAATCAATCAATAAGATCCATTATTAATTATCTAACATTAACATCTAACACCTTCTATAATTAACCGTAATTAATGTTCATAAATAATATATTATTGTGCTACTATTTTTCGTATTTTCTATTAAAAATCCTATAAAAATTAGAGTAATATTTTACATTGTTTTAACATTGTTCATAAATAAAAAATATTAAAAAAATCACAAAAAATAAAATAAGTATTTTTATTTACTTAAGAATACTTTCAAAAAATATAATTATGTACAAATGATGTATTTTGACTTTGGTTCTACATGAAACATTATACATCTTGAAAAGATCTACATCTTTCATGTTGAATAATTTTTAATTTGAGGTATATAACAATTTTATTTGTATTTTACTAATATTTTTTATTTTTCTCTTCTTCTATTGGGCCACGTGGCTCTCTCTAGGTATGCCATGTAGCCCAATCCTATATTCCCAACCGACCTCATCTTGTTTGTCCGATCGTCTTGATCAGACAGTCCCAAGCCTTCCTCGCCCGCAGCCATTCCCAACTGCTTGATCTTGATGACCAATCCCATTAGAGCCTCCTGCTTGCGACACTCCCTCGACCTTTGACTCTTTAGTTGCAATAGTGATCCCGCATCATCAACCTCCGACCCACCCACCCACCTTCCACACAACGCGACTCGTAACCACCCCTTCTTCTCATCATTTTCACCACATCTCCGACCAACCTCTCCGTCAAGTGACTGGTCTCTAGCATAAACCTAACTTCACTCACATATGTCGTCCATCTATCCTCCACGTTCATCCAACCACCAGTCCTGGAGGAGTGGTTGAACTATGATGATCACCTCCTGTAACTGCTCCACCTCGTCCTTCAAATAGCGTGCCTCGGGTGAGTTTGCCCCCATACGCCCTTATGTGTGAGAGCTCCGAGCTTCTTCCTCCTCTTTGTGATAGAATGAGAGAGTGAGAGAGAGTCACGACTCACGTATCCTCACTGGCATGATCCTTGTTATCCCTGCCAAGTTGCAGCTTAATCCCCGAGCTACTCAAGCTCAACCTCCGACCCAAGTTTCGAGCGACAATTACGAGCTTCCAGCTCCATTCCCCAGGCATGTCTCCACCTCCTTGTTCCTACTCTATCGTCGCCTTTCACCTCCAGATAAAGTTCTAATTTATTTTCTCCTTTTTTCTCTGATTTTCTTTACATGTACATACTTCGTCTCTATCTCCTGATCACATACTGAGCACCTCCATCACCCTCATCTACCTTACACACTGTTCTTCTTCTTCTTTCTGCTTTTCCATTAACTCCTCGACCTTGATCTTGCAACTTCTTCGCAAAGGGAGTTGAACCCACTAAGGCTCTCCTATATTGCCTCGCCTGAGCCTTCATTACGCTCCATTATGTCCTCGACATGACCACTCCCTCAGCTATTTGGGGAACTGACCTTTTAGGTTGTCAATGGCCAAACATTCAATGGATTTATCTTGAACGCCTCCACCTTTGATGATCAACACTCGATTTGACATGCCATGAGGTGCAACCGCTTGCTGGAGCCTCCATCTCCTTTGTGAGTCCTTCAGGACGCTTCCCCAATGATCGGACTAAGTCTCAGAGCCAAGCGGAGGGAGCTTACTCTCGTTGGGCTTAGCTTTTCTATGGTTGCTCATGGTGGAGAGGGATGAATTAGATCTACAACTACCTTTGCATTAAATCTCATTTATCTGATCTAAGGGCTGAGATCTTCCTCTAAAAAAGTGCTTCAACCTTCAGCCTTGGAAGCTCTAAGCTGCACATGAGCCACCATGACTCGCTGCGTAGCCTGAGCCTCAGTCATGCACCAAGCCTAGTTCCACATGCCTCACCTCACGTAAGCGAGCATTTTCCAAGACCCGGACTGCACTTCTCGATATTTGCATTATAGTCCACCATGTGTAGAGCATGTGTCGTTAGGGAAAAATGCAGATAGGCCTCATTGACTTGTTTTATTTCCATTTATACCCTCATATGGGTTAAATTGCATAGTAAACCCCAATTTCTTGTGTATATTCCATGTCAATCCTTTTTATACCTTTTTGTTATAGTTTTGTTATATTTTTGTTAATTTTCCTTTGAAATGAAGTCCCTAACTTGTTATGATCATATCGTTTGCATATGATGTCCGAAGTTAATGAAATCAGACTTCCTTTAAAGGTCTTTTGATGGTCTTTCGTGTGATACATTTAGTTCTTTGATATGCTCTACTATAATCGAAATAAAACTCAGAGAAGATTATTGACCTTTAACATGATTAATTAAGTAAAACTTGCATGTTCATGGACTTTATTGCTTCGTTAATCCCTGATTTGATTTAAAACTATTTTAATTAATCAGGAACCGTGTTTGATTTATCTTGGTTAGTAAATTCTTTGTTTAAAACTAAATTAAAGATCTTTAATGTGTTAGGTGATTAATTGATTAATTAATTGAATTGAATGATGCATGGATTGATGTGAAGCCTTAATTGACTATACCTTTGGATCAATTTATGCTGTTAATTTCATTTGTTAAATCAATAAATCAGGAGATTTAATCGTGACTTGTGTTTTGTGTTTGCCTTAGCACTTGTTTGTACATCATTCTCATTTTGTAACATATAACATGTTTGCATAAAAAACCTATAAATAAAACTATGCATTCATATTTATCTGATTTGGATCTGACATGGGGAAAATCAGTAAGAACACATTCCTCACTACCAACATAATGGTACTCCCTTTGTAGAACCAATATAAGTAACTAACTCGAGTGAAAGCCACTCATGTTAATTCTATGATTAAAAGTGAAGACTGGACTACGAACTGCATATCTTGTAAAGACATTGACAAGCGGTAACCCGACAAGTACATTGGCGTGACGTCGAGAACTACACGTCATCCAGTCAACACAACTAGGGTCATGACCATCTAGCCTTCAACACAGAGACCCAAGGATGCATACCCATCCCTTGTGGTCACTAACTCCAACTACCCAACCAAGACAGGAAAAGTACACCATGTGTATCATCCTCAACATGCGAGAAGAACTTCAACCGTGGACACCACCAAAGCACCAAGCATGCTGAGAAAAGACTCCTACAACAACACATCATATACCGTATAATTGACATATATACAAAACATTCGGATTTGGTAATAGATACTAGATTGATCATGGATTTCACTTTGATACTCATCTCATTTCCTATTGTGTTATAATCTAGATCATCTAACTTTGCTTCCCATTGGAACTAATTAGGTTTAGTTCCAGAAGATCATATTACATTTATATTATTGACTAACGAAAATGATCGTGCACCTATAATAGGAAATTATTACATTCATTCATTCATCAAATTTACACTTTTTTTTAAAAAAAAATAATGATCGATCAGTGCCAATGGGTTGATTGACCAATATTGATTGATCATTCCAAATGGCATGATCGATCCTATCTGATCAATCAGACCATTTGTATGATAAATCAGTCCTCTTCTATCTCTTTTCATTCAATAATTGATAAAATTACTAATTTTGTGAGATGTCCAGGGGTCTTACATGATATACTTTCATTTAGGAGTTGATTACTATCAATTTTTAGCTTTAAATCATTAAAAAGTCACTAAGGGGTAGTAGAGATTAATCACTCTTTTTTTGTTGTTGATCAATATTGATACAATTGGCCTGATCGATCAGGTCATTCGATCCATACATTTGCATTGTTCGATCATTTTTTAAATTGTGATCGAACCCGATTTTTGGTGTTTAATTTTTTATCTCCCATTTGAAAATAATTTTATGAGTGGATAGAGCATTCAAAAAGGATAAATCTACATAAGTATCATGTTTTTCGTGCAAAAAATGCTCAGAAATTGAGAAAGAAGGCGATGATATGAGATTAAAATCTGACTTGAATGCGTTGATCCAGATGACGCGAAAAATGAATCAGCACGAAAAAGACGTAAATGGATTGTGTGGACAATAAGTGGGGTAGAGAACTGTACATTTATGGGTCATTCTATGGATTTCTCCCCCACCTCGAAATTGTTGATTTCGAGGCGCTTCGTGTGAAATACATTGAAGAATCTATGATTCTCACTCTTTATTCTTTTATTTTAGCTCTTATGCTTGGCAAAAATACCCTGTAAATACATGTAATAAGTTTAATAACTTAGCAACTTGCATACCTTTGCTAATATTGCATAATTAGCATGTTTTTGGCTAAACAAAAAATAAAGGAAAAAGAAAAAGGAATGATGTATTTAGAATAAATACATATTGACCTAAATCCCAAGAGAAGGTCAAGTCTTGACATGATCATAAAATAAAATAAGTAGAGAGAGTTAGGGTTCACTATGTGTTGTACATTTTGCCTATACTTGTACATATTATTGATATATTTATTTTTGACAAAATAAATTTAAAATATTACTTTACATCCTTGTGTATAACTAAAGATAAGATAAAAACAAAATAAAAATCAGAAAATAAAATAAAAATAAAAATAAAATCTTCAATCACTTGTACAAAATACACAAGTAGGTATTACAATCACTATTTATTATGTACCCTTAAATAATTCTAAAAAATAATATAAAAATTATTTTATAATCTTAAAATTATGTTATAAATAAATATAATATAAATAAGGATATTTGTGTAAAAATAATTAAATAAAAATACTTCTACATAATACATAGGTATAATTTACATGTATATAATACTATATATTGTATTTAGGATATTTTATTTTTCATAAAAATAACTAAAAATCATAGAAAAATACTTTGAAAAATAATAAACATTTTTTTGTTTTATAATTTTTTTCTTTTAAATTTATTTTGTTATTTTTAAGAAATTTTTTTATTTTCTATATTCTGATTTTCTGATTAGTTCAGCTAGAATGTTGACCTCGATCAACGTCCCCGTCCAGCCCAGGTCGGGACGTAGCCTTCTCGTTGGAGCTCCTTCTTTGATTTTTCCCTCCTGATTCCGAGCTCCTCTTGCCTCGAGATATGGACCCGAGATTCCTCGTATAACCGAGATTCTCGCGGATCCCTTGCATCATCCAGATCCCCTTAGGGTTTCGTGCTCTGCGGTGATCTTTCTAGACCCTTGCTTCTCCTATAAATCTTCTCATCCTCTCCTGCAGCTCCTTGGCTCGTCCTTCGCACCTTCTTCGAAGTGACAAACATCGAAGGAGCATATCAGGACCCTTGGGCATCGCCTAGAGGCTTGTAGCTCGTTTTGGCCAGACATCTCCACCGCGAGTAGCCTCCCCGCTCGTCGCAACGTGGTCGAGGCCATCACCCTGACGTTCACCTTCGCCTGAAGCTTAGGAGTTCCTCTGAACCTTCATGTATCGTATTTATCCTTTGCATCTGTCCATATGATTCCATCTTGTCACTTTACTCTGCCGCATGCACCTTAACTCAGACCAACTGGCAGGAGCATCGACATCCACACCCATCCGCACAGATCGACTCTTTGACTCATGCCCCATCTTCCCACAAAGTCTGATCATCCTAATTCTCATCCATCTAGTTGAGATTAGGGCCGGGTTTCTTTCTTCCACCTTCGCTGGAATCCCAACGCTCCGTTCACGCTCGCTTCCCTCATTTTATGCTCAATAATCATCGCTGGAGCTTCTCCTCCAATCAGCGTACCCCTTGTAGGTGTTGGTTCGTGCAGAGACACCCATTTGGCCCACCAGCTGCTCAGGCGGGGCAGCTCCAGGTTGCGCCGCACCTCCACGCCCATCAGACCATCGTTAACCTCATCGGAGCCCTCCACCGGAAGTGGGAACCTTTCACGACACTGCCAGAGCCTTCGGATGCTTCATCGGGCCAACGGATCTCTTCCCTTGTCCGATTGAAGTTCGCCCAGGAGGTGTTCTTGCAGCCTCCTATCGTCGTTAGATGGGCCCCCTTTTGATAAATCGTATCTGAGCCGCCGACCACAGCGACTTTGAGGCCGTTGGATCTGACACCTCATGATGCATCTGCCCACTTGTTCCCGACCATATCCTCAGCTATCAGATCTGTACTGTAGCAGCGAATCACAGATGCACGTCCCCGAATCATCATAGCCATCAAATCTTTTCTAGGGGACAATCAGAACTGCAAAGAGCTTCACGCGTGAAGCACGTGCCTCAGGGTATATTTCACTCTTTATCCTGCTTATTTTGTCATTTCATTTTAGCCCATTAAATAAATGTTGTAGTTGAGACATTTTACAGTTTGTAGCATGTGCTTTTATATATTTGCATTTTAGTCCCTCTCAGTTTGTAGCACGTGCATGATCACGTGATTTCTGGGTCATTTGCATATTATTGCCTGAATTTTTATGATGTTACATAATGAATGAAAGCTTTTAATATTTGCATTTATACCTCTGTGAATCTGGGTCACATGTGACGCATGTGTTTGTGGCATTTTTGCAGTATGGACCCCTGAGCTTTTCTACGGTGTTATCTTTTGGTCGGTGAACTTAAGTTATTTGCACTTAAGTCCTTGTAAACTGTGCTTATTTACTTGATGTATTTTGGACTTAATAAATAGGTAATTAATTCGAAAAATCACCTAAAAATTACCTATAACTCATGTTGGCGTGTAGTATATAGTTTGATTTTCGTGGATTGATTTGTTTTCATTTAATATTTTAAAAAATCAAAAACCCATAAAAATATCGTTGTTTTTAGTTTAGAAAAATTATAAAATTCGAAAAATACTTTAAAAATTCCAAAAAAATCCGATTAGTGTCTATATATGTGTTTTTTTAAAGTATTAATATTGTTTGAAAATTCCTCAAAAACTTAAAAATTGTAAAATAGTAAAAAACTTTTTAAAATCATAGAAAATCAATAAAAAAATCAAAAATTGTTCTCAGTTCCTGTGTGTAGCATTTTACATCTATTTCTCATAAAATTGCTATCTCAAACTCTAGGGCATTTTAATTGTTTTTAATTTGCAATTTAGTCCTGGTTATGCACTATTTGATTTTTGTGCTTTTTTTTATTTTTATAAAACCATAAAAATATCATAAAAATCCCATAAAATTACCAAAAATATTTAAAAACATATAAAACCAAAAAATATTTTTAAAAAAGTTTTCTGAATATTTAGCCTTAAAGAAAAATACAAAAAGATTGTTGTGTTTCCTTGTTGTATTGTTGTTTATTTTTTTTCTTATTGAAAAATTAAAAATTTGCAAAAAATAAAAACCAATAAAAATTATTTTATTTTGCTGAGATTTGACTACTTTGTAGGATTCTCGTGCTCCTTGTGTTCGACCCTAGTTGCTATATTAGGTAAATAAAATAGCAAACCTCTTACATTTTGTGATTGATTGATATTTCTGCTTGCGTTGTTGATCTTTCTGTATTGACTGATCTGATTGATTGGGGACAACGACATCGCATTTTTTCCATCTTAGTCGATCTTGTTTTTCATGTCATCAGAATGGCATCGTTATCAGGGAGCACAACTTAGTAGTCATTTTTCTTTTATTTCTCTTTTATTATTTCTTTACCTCTATTTGATATAACTGCTTTCTAACATATTTCCCTTTCACTTTTTGTGCGAGGAACTTCCCGAGGATGCTTTGACTTTGTATTGGAGGAGACCGTACCTGAGGAGGAGCAGGAGAGAGGAGAGAGTAGTTATAGCCTATAGAATAAATTTATTTTCTGCATACCTATTGTTATTATAATATTTGTGAACTTGGACTCTCTTTCAACACTTAGACTCAACGAAGTCTGTTTCGCCAAGTACCGCTGTTCTCGGGGGACCTCACCGTGTTTTCGTGTTTTGTTCTTATCGCCTTTTATTTTCTTTTAATTCTCAAGGATTTAGCCCCTAGACATAGGACTTTTGTTGATTGTGACGAAATTAGCTAAGGCCCCCACACCTAATTGCTCATTTTGTTCCTATAGAACGTAATTGTACCTAGCTAATAATCAATAAAAAAAATCTAACTTAATTGATTAAGAGGCCACAGGCCGCTAGAGGTCGTATACAGTACTGGTAGGATCCATTGTGGCAGACACCGATCGACATCTGAGACCGGACTCAGGCCTCTCTCTCTGATTAGTTAGCTATCCGTTCTTCACGATCAATAGAAGTTGCTTGTCTAAGGTCGATTTCTTCGTCCATCATATAGTTAGTTTACTTTATGACTTTAATTTATGTGCGGATCACCCTGCATGTAGAGTGCTGGAGTCAGGTATGCATTTTTATCTCTGTATGTATCATAGTGTTTGATCGTGCATCGGCTTTTTTGACTTCCTCCCCCTATTTTATTGGACTCAAAATAATCAAGGAAATCGAAAAATTCTTAAGGCGTGTTTTCGTTTTAGAAAATACCTAAAATTTAAAAATAAATAAAATTAGGGCTGCTAATGCAAACTGGACCCTAAAATATACTTTATCTAAAAAATCTTTGGTTTTGGGAGAGTCACCCCCTCATTGGTTGATTTATCTACAGCGAGAGAGTGACCTGCACATTAGGTAGAGCCATACCTGAACTCCTTTCAGACTACTGGTCTTGCGGTTGGTTGTTCTCCAGTGAGGATTTCATCAGGTAGCCGATAATCGGTCTGGGACTTCCAAGCAGATTGGGCAGATCGGGTAGCCGATAAACAATCCACACCCATACTGGCTGGGAAAAACTAACTGTGGGATTGCGTCAGTCTCCTAGGGCATCGGGTGCTCGCTTAATTGCTCTGATAGATTGATTGATCACCTAAAATGACAAGATTAATGACTAATCTCTCATGATCATCAGCTCGAGTGTTGAGTAGGTGAATTAAGGGTTTGATTTTGATCTTGTTTGCATTCCAGATCTCATAATCATAAATCCCCACATCACGATGATGGGAAGGAGATCCCTTAGGCTGCCTTTGATAACACCATTTTCGAGCACTCCTTTTCATTCATCTAGGGAAATTTCAGAGAGCCCAGACCCGCTCTATGAACCTGAGTTTGCCACCACCCTGTTCCCCTTTGACCACCCTTCTTCCAGTCCTGAGGTGGCCGAGAAGAGGCCAGCACAGTTCTATGTTCATTTGACGACACCTGATTTGGGGTCTTTTGCCTTTTCAGAGACCCAAGAGATGGCCAGCAGTGAGGGACACACCGATGAGCAGCCACAGGGATCAGCGTACATACTTGACCAGCAGGCATCAATAACACACTCATAGCCTCCCTAGAGACGATGTAACACCAGATTAGAGATCAGGGAGCATTCATGACCGAGGTGCGTCGTGAGCTGACGAAGATTAGATCCAACAGAGGAGAGCTGTAGAGACCAGTCGGTGGAGAGATACCAGTAACTGGAGGAGGAACAGGGCAACCCGAGGAACTGCAAGAGCCAGCCAGACAGCCACAGACGATGAGGCAGTTGCACAACCCTGGTGCAACTCTCACCCACTGATGGATTCAGCTTCCTGAGATCCTAGGCGACTTTGAGCTTTGCCCCTAGACCATTCAGCTACTGCCAAAGTTCCATGGGCTAGCCATCGAGGAGACATACCTCCATCTCCAGGAGTTTGAGATGATCTGCAGTACTGTCCACGACAGATTCGTAGACGAGGACATGATCAAGATGATCGCCTTCCCGTTCTCATTAGTTGACAAAGAAGCCTATTATCTGAAGCACTTGAGCAGATATTTCCCCACCTGGGAGTAGGTCCGGACTGAGTACTTGAACAAGTATTATTCACTCGGACGGACTAACGCAACAAGATCTATGACCAACAATTTTACTATGATCCCAAACGAGCAGTTTCATGAGGCTTGGGATTGATTCAGAGAACTCATAGTCCAGTGTCCAAATCACGAGATATCCAATCCCAACCTAGTCAAGAGTTTCTTTTTTGGACTAACACTGGAGCTGCACAGACTAGTTAACACCTCATGTGGAGGGTCGTACTTACCATGGATGAGGACCAAGTCTGGGTCATCTACGAGGAGATGGCAGAAAACTACACGGTGTTGTCCCAGACTAGGGTCTACACTCAGGGGATGCCCCTCCCACTGGGCATGTCCTACCACAGGATTGCATGGGTCGATGCCAGTCCTTCTACTTCGTCATCAGCTGCATAGGCTGAGTCCTTAGCCGTTGACATGGGGATCATCAGCTAGAAGCTGGTCTGCATCGAGATTATTGAGAAAAAGCAATGTCAGGGCATTACACAAATCGATTAGTTGGCACAGATGTTGAGTACCCTGAAGACTCATATCATGTGTCTCCAGGAGGCACAGACGACTCCACAACCCCTTCTCCGGTCACGGGCCGATTCCAGCCACTGCTACACTATTCCCAGCCACTACCATCTTAGGACACTCTAATGGTGATCTACCAGCCGGATCAGCCCCTGGAAGTTCTCCACCCTCCACATTTCAAGCAGGAGCCATTGATGGAAGTCAACGGAATTTGGTACGACCAATACCAACAGCAGCTCGAGATCCATCGTGATCACCCGAGATTCCGATGGACCACCGGAGGCACCTCGTCCCAGCAGCAGCCTCTAGCTCAAGGCAGGTAGTGCAGCCAGCAGCAGCAGCCCCATCACTCCTAGTATCAGCAGCAGCACCAGCAGGGTCCTCATCCCTCATACCAGGGACAACAGTGGAGGCAACAACAACAACCTCATCAACAGTACTCCCAGCCTCCCCCTCATTACAAGCAGACTCAGCCTCATTTCTAGTGTGGCAACCCGTCTGGTTCTCATGGACTCATCTATAAGAACCCAAGCCTTGACGACCTCTCCTGCCTACTCTCAGATCAGCATGCATCTTTTCGGCGAGAGATGGATGAGTTCCAGCAGGAGATGAGGGAGATCATCAAGGGTAAGGCCGCCATACCCTCTCAGATCGAACCAAACCTGGACAACATCAAGATGAAATCTGAGCACGTACAGTTTACAGAGACTACCACTCCTGGTGATAATTTTGGTGATATATCTTCCTATGTGTTTGATGCTTATTTTGTGACACTTAGGAGCGGTAGGATGCCAGTCGGTGGCGCCTCGTCTGAGAGATAACCACATGGAGATTCTGGAGAGCCAGACGAGGATGGTAGCGGTGTTGATGCCATGCTTGATGATGATGGTGGTGCTAAAGCCACCAAGGATGTAGATCTAGCTGATGGTACTGAGTCTGTCGTGATTCCAGATGCAGTCAGTGGTACTGATGCCACCATTTCTCCAGTTGCTGAGCCAGAGTGTGGTGTTGATGCCGCAAAGACATATGTCGTGGTGGTACTGATGCCACCATCTCTCCTTCAGTTGTGTTACCATCTCTTGTATCTCATGATAGAAAAGCACAAAAAATAGAAAAATGAAAAAGACCAAAAATATGAATAAAGGAAAGGTTTCTAATTCTTCTTCGAGTACATATGTGTTTCATGATGATGATTGTATGGATTCTATCCCTTCACATTCACAGGAGTCTGTTCCCGACCCTCATCTCTCTGGAGAGGGTCCAGCCATCCCCTTCCCTCAAGCACTCTACTTAGCAAAGGAGAATAAACCAGAAAATCCTAAAAAGAGACACCAGCTAGAGTTTAGCCACCAGATGATTGATTGATTCCAGATTCAGCTGACTCTATAGGAGGCACTAGAGCACACCCTCTCTTCCATAAGAATTTTAGAGAGAAGACCACCATCTACAGGAAGAGAAGGAACCACAATGTAGAGATCCATGTGTTGACCCATGCCACCTGCTTCGTCATTCGGAACCGATTGCTAGCCAAGAGACCCGATGTAGGAGCTCTATATGTTAGATGCCATATTCACGAGCAGTGGTTCGATCGCACTCTATTAGATAGAGGTTCTTCTATTAACCTCCTCCAGGCTACCTTATTCGACCGATTTGAGTTCAACCCTCTTCGACAGAGTAGGACAATCCTTCAGTTCGCTGATAGAACTATCAAGAGGCCGAAAGGGTTATTGAAGCACGTGGTCGTCACACTTCAGGACTAAAAATTCCCCATGGACTTTGTTGTATTGGACATGGAGATCCCCGAGTTTGTGATAGATACCCCTATCATACTAGGACATCCATTCTTGGACACAACCAAGGCGGTGTATGATCATGATAGTGGGAAGGTATACTTTCGCATCGAGGGTGAAAGTGTACAAATAGAGATGATCGAGGAAACTAGAGTGAGAGACTCAGTCTGCTCCGAACAGTTGAGCAATACCGAGCATATGACAGATGTTTAGCGAGACATCCACCAGTAGTGTGACTTTGTGATCACTGGTTATGAAGCCATATGGTCAGATCCAGCAGCACGAGCCCTTATCACGCCTTCAGATATAGAGGATTTACAGATTATGATAGATGAGGGTTCAGAGAGCACACTCCTGGCACCGGACACACCAGAAGTTGACGATTGTGGGACGGATGGAGAATCAGATTTTGTTTCATGTTCTTCTGATTCAGATCCCTCAGACACAAACATTGATTGCAATTATTTCGATCACTATTTGCCATGTCTGATTCCTTCAAAGCCGACAGCTAGGGCAGAGAGTGAGCTAGCACAGATTACAGATACACCAGCAGGGTCATCTTCGTCAGATCTTCACATACAGTGAGAGTTCTCCCAAGAAGATCTGGTAGCCTTCACTCAGACATTCCAGAAGCCAGATTTCCAGCACCAGTTGTCCAGAATTGAAGCCCTTTTCCACAATCAAGGACGTACATATTCCTTGTGGGTGAGCCTGAGCTGTTCCCAGTCATTATCTCAACAGATTTGACTAGAGATCAAGAATCTTATTTGATGTAGGTTCTTGGGAGAAACCATAAGGTGATTGGATGTAGCGTATCTGATCTGCAGGGGATAAGTCCGGCCCTGTATGTCCACCATATTTATCTCAAAGAGTACGCTAAGCCATTGCGTGAGTTCCAGCGGCGGCTGAACCCGAATCTTCGAGATGTGGTCATAAAGGAGATATCAAAATGGTGGAGTGTCTATTTTATCTACCCCGTATACGACTCCAAGTGGGTTGTCCACTACATGTGGTGCCCAAGAAGATGGGTATCGCTACAATTGTGAGCGAGTCTGGAGAGGAGATAGCTACCCGAGTACCACTTCTTGGAGGGTCTGTGTGGACTACAGATGATTGAATTAGGCCACCAAGAAGGAACATTTCCCACTGCCATTTATTGATAGGATTATCGGAAGGCTAGCTAGGAAGAGTCATTACTGTTTTCTTGATGGGTACTCCAGCTATAACCAGGTGGCCATAGCGCTCGAAGACCAGGAGAGAAAACGACATTCACCTGTCCATTTGGGACATATGCTTTCAGACGGATTCCCTTTGGTTTATGTAATGCTCCTACTACATTCCAAAGGTGCTTGTTGTCCATCTTCTCGGACATGGTGGGTGACTGTTTATAGGTCTTCATGGATGACTTTTTAGTCTATGGCAATGGGTTTGATGCTTGTCTTGACTGCCGAGACCACGTACTTCAGCATTGCATTGAGGTCCATCTTGTATTATCTTGGGAGAAGAGTCACTTCATGGTGACTCAGGGGATGGTACTTGGTCATATCATCTCCAACAGGGGAATGGAGGTCGGTCTGACCAAGTTGGATATCATCAGGAAACTCAATCCACCGTCCAACTTGCGGCAGTTGTAGTCTTTTCTGGGGCATGTCAGTTTCTACTGACGATTCATTCAGGATTTCAGTTATATTGCCCGGCTGCTTACTGATCTGCTGATGAAAGTCATCGACTTCATTTTAGATGATAAGTGTCTAGCGCCATTTGAGACTCTCAAGGGATTAGTTGTCGAAGCTCCTGTCCTTAAGCCACCAGATTGGTCTCTCCCATTCAAGATCATGACGGATGCATCTGATTTTGCCGTAGGGGTTGTACTAGGATAGAGGAGGGATGAATTGTCGTATGCCATTCACTACGCTAGTCAGACTTTGGATGCCACTCAACGGAATTATACTGTGACTGAGAAGGAGATGCTAGCCGTAGTTTTTTCTTTAGATAAGTTCAGATCGTATATTATTGGATCTAGAGTGACAATTTTTACAGATCCAATCACCATCCGATACCTCATGGCAAAGAAGGATGCCAAAGCCAGATTGGTTAGATGGATCCTTCTACTCCAGGAGTTTGACATTGAGATTAAGGATAAGTCTGGAGTCAAGAATATGGTGGCGGATCACCTTTCTCGAATAGATAACCTTGAGGATTAAGATCAGATTACACTTATTACAGAGACCTTCCCAGACGAGGCCATCCTTGTTATCGCCTCGCTCCCACGGTACGCAACATTGTGAACTATCTTGTTGTCAAGAAAGTTACACAAGGTTGGCCCAGGCAGCGACTTGAGATTTTCCATGCGAAGGCCAAGTCATACCATTGGGAGGATCTCATCCTTTATCATGAAAGAGGAGATAGCGTCTTGCGTCGGTGCATTCCTCAGGAGGAGCACCACATCATCCTCACATGCTGCCACAAGCTTGAGACATGAGGACATTATTCTAGGAGGAGGATGGCATAGAAAGTGCTCCAATCCGGCCTATGGTGTCCTACCCTCTTCTAGGATTCTGAGAATCCGTGAAGAGGTGTACTGACTGTCAGAGGATGGGCACCTGTGGACAACGTGATATGATGCTGATGCAACCCATTCACTTCTGTGAGGTTTTTAATGCACGGGGCATCGATTTCATGGGTCCATTCCCCAAGAGTCAGGGATTTGAGTACATTCTGTTTGTTGTGGATTATGTGAGTCGCTGGGTTGTGGCCATCCCCACCCGAACCGCATATGCTAAGACTGTTTGCAGATTTTTGAGGAAGAATATCATTTCACAATTTGGGGTACCTAGAGTGTTGATATCTGATGGGTGAACTCATTTTATAAACGATAAGGTAATGGCCCTTACTAACGAGTTCAGTATTGACCATCGTGTTGCCACTCCATGTAACCCTCAGACCAATGGTCATGTTGAAGTATCGAACATGGAGATCAAGACGATTTTACAGAAGGTTGTCTTCCCAGACCGAAAGGATTGGTCACATCTTTTGGACTCCGTCTTGTGGGCCTATTGGACCTCCTTCAAGACATCTTGGGGTACATCTCCCTTTCGTCTCATTTATGGCAATCCATGCCATTTATCTATGGAGATCAAGCACAAGTCACTATGGGTAGTCACTGAGTTATTATTGGATCCCAAGAGTGTAGGAGATCAGAGGAAAGAAGAGTTGGCAGCACTGGAGGAGCTAAGAGATACGACCTTTTCGAGTAGCCTACAATACAAGGAGAGAGTGAAGATATGGCATGATTGTCATATCAGCCATAAACAGTTTGAGCTGAACCAGAGTGTATGGCTGTTTGATGCTAGGTTGAGATTATTTCCAAGGAAGTTACAAAGCAAATGGAAGTACCATACTTGGTCCAAAAGGTGCATGACAATGGGAGTATTGATATATCTGATCTGTGATCTGAATCCACCTTTTGAGTTAACGGTCAGCGCCTGAAGAATTATATTGATCATGATCCATTGATTGTTGACGGTGCCCCTATTCATTTTGCATGAGATGTGGTCTTTGACTCACATTATTTGCATCTCATGCCTGATTACCACTTCTCATTTGCAGCTGTATAGATCCAGTTGTCTATATCATTCATTCCTTCTGTCTAATACCTCCTTTTCATCTCATGATTATGCTATACTTAGGGTGCACTTTACCATAAGTATAGGGGGGTGTTAGACTTGTGATTATCCTTTTGATTCCTTTTACATATATTTTGTTGCCTATACTTAGGGATATTTTACCCTAAGTATAGGGGAGGTAGACCCTATACATTCTAACCCTCAGTTTTCACGTTGTGTACAGACTTCTAAATTTAGGATTACTTGATACTAAGTATAGGGAGATCACCGACTTCTATTCATTCTTGTATTCATCATTGTAGTATAGCCTTAGTTTCACTTCCCAATACTCAGCACGAGTTATGTATTCCTTTCATTTCTCTTTGATCACTGTGAGGACATTGTTCGGGCTAAGTATAGGGGGTGTCGTATATATTGTATATATACTTTACATAACTCGTACTTTGTGTGAGTGTGTTAACAAATGAAGTGGTTAAAAATCATAAAACTAGTCATAAAATTTTAAATTTTTTCTTGCATATAAAATTCTTTGTTGTACATACATTCTGTAAATAGCTTTTTGTAAAACTTTTCTTGGTATAAATATTCGTAAAAATGTTTTGATTGTAAAAAGTTTTGTAAATATTTTTGAAAAATGCTTGGAAAATAAAAGTTTGCAAAAAATTGTTTATAAATATTTGTAAATATTTTGCAAAACTTCGTCTTCCTTGCATTCAAAAGTCTTTCATAAAAGTTTGCATATTTTGAAAATTTTGCACAAAAAGATTTTTGTATACATTTACTTGTATATTCTTCTAAATCATATTTGACATTTAAACTAGTCCAGAATTAAATTGGAAAATGGAGCATGGGTAAGACCTTAATCCACCTAACTTCAGAGGAAACTTATCGGATTTGGGGTTAAGATTTACAAGTCCAATACTGACCTGATCCTTTGAGTCCACTAGGCTATGTTCACATGTTGTCTTGATGAGCTTAAGTAGAACATTTAACAATGTACGCATGACTCTCGCTTTACTTCGACACACACCTTACATGTAGCTCAACACAGATGAGGTGGTGAGGAGGCAGAATTCCTTGGCTTGGGGTAGTATACGAGGGCAGTACTTCTAGGTTGAACCTCTCGTCTTCCTTTAGGGAGGCATGTGCACCTCAACCTGGTCTAGTAGCATTGAGGTCTGAAGACATGAGTCTGTGGGTTGCAATAATGCTTCAAAAGAGGGATAGTCTACTGGCTTAAGAGGAAAAACTCCTTATTACATGTTGCACCATGTAAATAAGTTGTATATATGCACATAGAAAAAATGTGCAAAAGTATGAAAAACTCCAAAAAAGGGGATAGGGCTGATTGAAAATAAAATGCCTTCCGGAGAGTATATAGTGAATAAGCAAAGCTTATGTATTCCACCTTCTCATCTCATGGAAGCTTGCAGCTGGAGACTTAGCTACACAGCTTTGCACCATGGGATACGTGGCCACACTGGTCACGGTCCATTCTCTTCTCCCCCCTCTTCTTGAGCTGGTTGAACTTGAACTTAGAAGGGAATACCCCGCTGCTCGAGGAAAGAGCTGCTAGACTAGGGAGTTAGAGTTACCTTGTCTAGGGAGGCTATCGCTTTGTCATTTATGAGGTGGAGAGCTACATATCACTTGCACAGTACATGGAAAGATGTAGTCATTAGAGTTTGCGTATGTAGACTTGTTCTGATCTGGTTTATTGAGGAGTCTTGACCATAGCATTGTGGAACTTAGATGTTGTTGAGTCTTAAACCTATCTCCCAATAAGGTTCCGACAAACTAATAATTCAAAGGTTTGACTGAGCTCCATACTTCAATTTAATGAAGATATTTTCAATAATCAACCTTGAATTTTTTTTCTTTTATTTTTCTTTCTTGTTTTCACTTCTTTTTCAAATAAGTGTTTGCTAAAGGAGTAGCAACACTAAAGTATAGGGGGTGACGAATCTATGATTCTTACTCTTTATTCTTTTAATTTAGCTCTTCTGCTTGGTAAAAATACCCTGTAAATAACTGTAAATATAATAACTTAGCAACTTGGATACTTTGTTAATATTGCATAATTAGCATATTTTTGGCTAAATAAAAGAATAAAGGAAAAAGAAAAAGGAATGATGTATTTGGAATAAATAGAGAGTGACCCAAATCCCAAGAGAAGGTCAAGTCTTGACCTGATCGCAAAATAAAATAAGTAGAGAGACATAAGGTTCACTATGTGTTGTCCATTTTGCCAATACTTATACATATTATTTATATATTTATTTTTTACAAAATAAAATTAAAATATTATTTTTACACCCTTGTATATAACCATAGAGATAAGATCAAAATAAAATAAAAATCAGAAAAATAAAATTAAAATTAAAATAAAATCTTCAATCACTTGTACAAAATACACATGTATGTATTGCAATCACTATTTATTATGTACCCTTAAAAAATCCTAAAATAAAAATTATTTTATACTCTTAAAATTTTATTGTAAATAAATAAAATATAAAATAAGGTTATTTATGTAAAAATAATAAAATAAAAATACTTGTACATAAAGCATATGTATAATAAACCTATATATAATACTATATAATTTATTTAGGCTATTTTATTGTTCTAAAAAATAATTTAAAATCATAGAAAATACTTAAAAATAAGTAAATATTTTTTATTTATATACTTTTTATTTTAAACTCATTTGCTATTTTTTACTGAATTTGTATTTATTTTGTATATTCTGATTTTCTGATTGGTCTAGCAAGAACGTTTACCTCGGTCAACGTCCCCTTCCAACCCGGGTCGGGTCGTAGCCTTCTCGTCGGAGCTCCTTCTCAGATTTTTCATGCCCGATTCCGAGCTCCTCTTGCCTCGAGATCCGGACTCGAGATTCCTTGTATAACCGAGATTCTCGTGGATCCCTTGCATCATCCGGACCCCTTAGGGTTTCGTGATCAGCGCTGATCTTTCTAGAACCTTGCTTCGCCAATAAATCTTCTCATCGGCTCCCACAGCTCCTTAGCTCGTCCCTCGCACCCCGATTAACTCCTAGCCACCTTCGTTGAAGTGAAAGCCATCGGAGGAGCATCTCAGGCCCTTGGGCGTCGCCTAGAGGCTTGTAGCTCGTTGTGGTTTGACATCTCCATCGCGAGTAGCCTCCCCGCCCGTCGCAGCATCGTCGTGGCCATCACCATGACATTCACCCTCGTCTGAAGCTTAGGAGTCCCTTCGAACCTTCTAGTATCGTGTTTATTCTTTGCACCTGTCCATTTGATTCCATCTTGTCACTTTTCTCCACCGCATGCACCTTAGCACCGATGAACTGGATGGAGCACCGACATCCACACCCATCCGCACGGATCGGCTCTTCGACTCACGCTCATCTTCCCACGCAGTCTGATAATCTTAATGCTCATCCATCCTGTTGAGATTAGGCTCAGGTTTCCTTCTTCCACCTTCGCTAAAATCCCAACGCTCCATTCACCCGTGCTTCCCTCGTTTTACGCTCAATAATCATCGTCAGAGTTTCGCCTCCGAGCATTGTACCCCTTGCAGGTGCTGGTTCGCGCGGAGACACCCATTTGTCCTACAAGCTGCTCAGGCGAAGCAGCTCCATTTTGCATCACACCTCCATGCCCATGTGACTGTCGTCGACCTCATCGGATCCCTCCATCGGATGCAGGAACCTTTCACGACACTACCGGAGCCTTCGGATGCTTCATCGGGCTAACGGATCTCTTCCCTTGGTTGGTTGAAGTTCTCCCAAGTGGTGTTCTTGCAGACCTCCTCCCCGCCATTGGATGGGACCCCTTCTGCCAGATTGTATCCGAGCCGCCGACCGCATCAGCTTTAGTGCCGTTGGATCTAATGCCTCCTGATGCATCTACCCACACGTTCCCGACCATATCCTCAGTCGTCAGATCCGTAATGTAGCGGTAAATCACATACGCACCCCCCCGAATAATCAAAGCCATCGGATCTTTTCTTGGGGACAATCAGAGCCGCCAAGAGCCTCACTCGTGAAGCACGTGCCTCAGGGTATATTTCACTCTTTATCCTGCTTATTTTGCTATTTCATTTTAGTCCATTAAATGAATGTTGTAGTCGAGACATTTTACAGTTTGGACCATTTGCCTTTATATATTTGCATTTTACTCCCTCTCAGTTTGTAGAATGTGCATGGTCATGTGATTTTTGGGTCATTTGCATATTATTGACTAAACTTTTATGGTGTTACGGAATGAATGGAAGGTTTTTATATTTGCATTTATACCCATGTGAATCTGGGTCATACGTGACGCATGTGTTTGTGGGATTTTTGTAGTATAGACCCCTGAGCTTTTCTATGGTGTTATCGTTTGGTCTGTGAACTTAAGTTATTTGCACTTAGGTCCCTATAAACTATGCTTATTTACTTAATGTATTTTGGACTTAATGAATAGCTAACTAATTCGAAAAATCACTAAAAATTAACTTTACCTCCTGCTAGCATGTAGTATTTAATATGGTTTTCTTGGATTGATTTGTTTACATTTAATATTTATGAAAAAAAACCCATAAAAATATTCCTGTTTAGCTTTGAAAACTTATAAAAATTTGAAAATACTTTAAAAATTCCAAAAAAATCTGAATAGTGTCTTTGTGTGTGTTTTATTTACAATATTAAGTTTGTTTGAAAATTCCTCACAAAACCCTGAAAATTGTAAAATAGTAGAAAACTATAAAAATTATAAAAATCAAAAGAAATTCAAAAATTGTGTTCTCAATTCCTGTTTGTAGCATTTTACATCTATTTTCTCATAAAATTTCTATCCAGGACTTTAGGTCATTTAATTATTTTTAATTTACAATTTAGTCCTAGCTGTGCACTATTTGCATTTTTGTGCTTTGTTTGATTTTTAGAAAACCATTAAACATAAAATCATAGAAAATTAGCATAAACATTTAAAAACATATAAAACCCAAAAATATTTTTATCTAAATTTTCTGAGTACTTTTAGCCTTGAAGAAAAATACAAAAAGATTGTTGTGTTGCCTTGTTGTATTGTTGTTTATTTTGTTTCTTATTGAAAATTAAAAATTTGCAAAATAAAAAACCACTAGAAATTGTTTTATTTTATTGCTAAGATTTGAATACTTCGTAGGATTCTCGTGCTCCTTGTGTTTGACCGTGGTTGCTATACCAGGTAAATAAAATAATGAGCCTCTTACATTTTGTGATTGATTGATATTTATGCTTGAGTGGTTTATTTTTCTGGATTGACCGATCCGATTGATTAGGGATAACACATCGCATATTTTTCCATCTTAGTCGATCTCATTTTTCGTGTCATCATATATGAAAGCATGCCGATGACCTTGACGCCCTCTTTAAAATGGCATGTTCGGATCATTAATTGGAGCTCAATGCTCATTTCTTTAATTTCGATATTGAATCGTGTTGGAATTTAAGATTTAGTATTTGTTATGCTTTGGAGTTTTTTGTTTTAAAAATCTCAAATAAAGTCTCGTCCTTGAGACTTAAACATGTGCCATGATTCCATGAATCGTGTATCTCATATGAACCCTTAAAAATATAAAAGAATGTGAAACCCATAAAAATCTCAAAAAGAAATGAACTAGGGTTTTAATTTTATATTTGTAAATAGGTAAGGGTACTTCTCCCTCATGTCCGCATAAAAATCCCATGTAGTCTCCTCCGCATTCTGGCTTCGCAAGAGAAACTGGACTAGTAGATTCTCCTTCCATTGTAGTTTCGTGACTGCTTGGTCGAGTATCTATATTGGAGCATCAAGAAAGGAGAGATTCACCTCAACGACCAAGTTCTCATATGATATCACATGTATGGAATATCTAATGGTACTTTTGCGGGTTTGACACGTAAATACGTCGTGAATACCCTCAAGGTGTACGGGAAGTGCCACTTTGTAAGCAACTTTCCCAACACGAGCTAGAATCTCAAATGGTCATCGGAATCATGATTCCAACTTGCCTCTAGCACCAAATATTTGCACTCCCTTTCACCGGGAACACTCTTAAAACATAAAATCACTAACCTAAGATGATAATGGATACTTAGATACATAGAGTTGATTATCAATTATACTTAAAGTATGAATGTATAGTACCAAACCTAGAACTCGAAGTATCATTATCAACAATTTGTATACCTCTTTTATCAACTCTGAGCTCTAAGAAACTACTACCTCGCCGTCTCAATGGCTTTAGAAGTTTGCTAAATAATCTTTGTTGAGTAAATAACACTATTGCCCACATGCTAACACACGGGTGTAGTGCATCTTCATCGGTAAAGGGCTGCAAAATTAGCCATTTCGATGTTAGAATGATAACTATTGTTATACATCAACTCCACTAACGGAAGGTGATCCTCGCATGATCCCTTCCACTCCATGGCACAAGTTTGAAGCAAATTCTCAAGTGTTTTAACGGTCCTCTCAAATTGTCCATCTATCTATGGATGGTATGCAAAAGTAAGACATAACTCAATACTTAGGTATGTCATGAACTCTCTTTAGAAATGCAAGGTGAAGCATGAGCTTCTCTTGGATAGCACCTCCATGGGGATCCCATGCAAACGAATATGTTGAATGTATATCCTGGCAAGTTGTGCTGGTGCAACTCATATTGATCTATATGAAATGGGATGTCTTAGTCAACTATTACCCAAGATGCATTCTGGTAGCTTTTAGTGCACGACATTGATGTCACAAAATCTATAAAAATGCTCTCCTAATTCTACATGGGAATGAGGGAGGCACTAACAAACTAGGAGGGTGTTAAACCTCTACATTCACTACCTGATAGGTGACGTGACAACTAACATGTGATTCTACATCCCTCTTCATGTCGTCCCACCAAAAGTGTTGGCAAAGATCTCGGTACATTCTGTGCTTATTGGATGAATAGTAAGTACACAATTGTTTTCCTTATCCATGATGTCTCTCCTTAGCTCCTCATCATCAAGGACACAAACACGATCTCCTTTCCACATGATAAACTCGTAGACTCTGTATCCATCATACTTGTCCTTTAGATGATTATGTTATATGTCATGTAATCTCTAGTCTGACTGTTGACCCTGCAAAATGTTGTCTCATGAACAATTGTACTTTTCCACTATAGTCACGGTTTAGATGTACTATGTAACGGATGTCACTTACTAAGTGATGGGAGTACATCCCAAATATGAAGCCAAGGCATATGCCATGACATTGAAGGGTGGTTTTTAGGCCTCATGTATAATGGAAGCGTAAATATCGGATCGTATCCGATTAAACAAAGAGATTTATCGTACGAAATCTAGATAGCATAGAATATTAAATTTTTCTAAAAAAGATGAGCGCATGAATCGAGGACCTTTTCTTAATTAATTTCATCAAGTTCTCACAAGTATAGAATTACCTCTTTAAGCGTGTTTGTGATCATCTAACCTCTAAAGCAAGAGATCTCCTTTTTGATGTACAATTAGACATTGACAACACTTGTGAGGCATGAGGATGAATCGTGTTGCTCCTATAATCCAGACAATCGACCCTCATTCCTTCCATGCCGGCCTTGGGGTAGGTGACAACCTCAAGCAAGGGCAGATAGGGGGACGACTGATGAAGAGAGTTTTTCACCTATCTGATGTTCCTCACAAGGTGGGAACACTATTGCTGTGGCGATCGAATGAGAATCGTGAAATGAATCAACAATTAACCCACGATATAGATTAAGCAATGCAGAAATAAGAATGTGGAATTAAAATTTATTATAACTCTACATTTATGTGCATTGGTGAAGTATATAGAGGTTGAATACAAGGAGCAAGGGGAATAGTGCACAAAAATTGGCAAAAAGATAATGATTGTTTTTATGATTTTTTATAGTCTTTTTTATTTTTAATCAGTTTTTAATATGTAATTTTTTCCTTTTTAAATTTATATTTTTTGTTTTATTTTTAATTTTAAAATTTTTATAATTTTTTATTATATTTTCTAAGTTTTTTAATTTTATTTTTAATTAATGGGATATATATGGTAAATAGATACTATAATAGATAAATAGGATATGACTATATATATAATATAGAAAAATCAAGAAAATACCCTCTTTTTTTAAAGGTATTAGAGATATTTTTTATATTTTTAATAATAATAGTAGTTGCATTATAAGTAATTAAAGCTTATAAATATGTAATATAGGATAGTAAATATATAATTATAGCTATAAATAATAAAAATGCACAAAATATAATCTTTTTGTCTTTTTATACTTTAATTTGTTTTTGTGATTTTTATCTAAATTTTTGCTATTTTTTTATGTTTCTAATTGAATACAAATAGGAAAACATTGAGTAAGAATATATAGCTGGAGTGTTTTAGAATTTAAAGATAACCAAATAGTTCAAAAATTTCTAAAAGAAATTATAATATATTATTTATTCTATAAATAAAATAGAAACATACAAAGCAATTTTTGGCTTTTTAATGAATTTTTTATATTTTTTAGGGTTAGAGAGAGTTTGCAATTTTAAAATTTTCTTTTATATTTATTAATAAATTTTGGTATGTTTGATCCAAATACAATAATAAATAACTCCATTTTTTTAGAATTTTCAATACATTTCTAATTTTTATAATTTTTAAAGCAAAAAGGGAATAAATGCAATGTTTTTGAATTTTAAAATATAGGAAAGTATTTTAATCGGTCTAGTGAAAAATATATGTGATTTTATAATATGTTAGGCACTTAAAATAATTTCCTACAAATTTTATATGCAAAATGGTATTTTTAATGCAAGAAATACAGTAAATAAAAATGCAAGACTCGTAGGGATTGAAATGCAAATATAAGTAAATAAAAATGCAATCTAAAATGAAAAATACAAAGTACAAGGGCCTCTGCATAATTTTCCCATTAATGTTTAAGGTATACTATACTAAAAGGGGTATAAATGTAATTTTCAAAAAGCTGATAGGCGTATATACAATTTATCCCAAAAGTTTTCAGTTAGAACACAAATTTTATGGAATAAATAATAACAATTAACTGTGGAAGGTCCCTTGTAAAAAGCCCACCCCCTTACATGCTCAGGCAATTAAGGTGATGTGGCGAGGTACCCAAGTGCAATAAATAGAAAGCTTATGGGGGGTTCTACAAATATCACAAAGGTTTTATAACTTGAAATAAAAGTTTTTGGACTAGAAAGAAAATACAAAAAATAGGGGGTAAAGTTTGCAAAATAATCCCACTTAGACGTGAGGCAATGGCTTGGATGTCTTCACTAATCCACATAGCATCTCCCGAACAGCAGATGACGGTTCGTCGATCAACACCTGAGATTAGATCCCAGGAGATGATTTGGCGGTTGAATGGATCTCGATCTGACTGTCGCGGTCAAATTTGGAGGCAGATTATGATCTAATGACTACTGCTCTTCACCAAGAATAGAGAAGAACAACTCAAGGGGTGAGCTTTGATCTTCGATTCCTCCCACCTCTGTGCATCTTCGACGGCTCTCAAGTGCTCAAATCATTTATCTCACTTGTCTGCATCGGCTATAAGACACAGAAAGCTTCGTGGACCAAAAGAGAAGTCCCATGAGGTAAAGGATGGAGGGGCTCCACGGATCTTCGGCTGAACCGAAATCGACCCCTAAAGGGGTTTTTGACCTTAAGAACCTGAAGGAGAAGATACAACACACACAAAAGGGGGTTCTGGGGGTTTCATCAGGGTAAAATGAAGTGGAGCGAGGTCAGGTGGATGGTCGTCGACGAGCAGTGGTGTGGAGAACTTGATCTCTTGATCCAGAGAGGATCAGGGGGATTGAGCTTGGTTGAAGTGAAGTATAAGCGTAGGGGAAGGAAGTGGAGATGAACGGTGAGTCGAAGAATGGTCGGAGGACGGAGAAACCACTGGCTGGAGCATAGCTCTGACGAACTACGAGCAATGGATTTAAAAGAAAATAAAACAAAAAATAACAAAAATAAAAGCTACACTTTGTTAATCTAAGTCGTAAGAACACAAAGAAAGCTTAGACTAGGGATCTACCTCAAAAAATGAAGGAGTCGAAGGAGCTCCATCGCTGGTGGTCGACAATGCCCGGATCACCACTCCAGTGCCTCTTCCTCCTCGCCAAATGATCGATGGAGATTGTTGTTGTCACCAGCAATGTAGAACACTCGGAGATTTGGAGATTTCGAGGGCTAAAAGGGATCGAGTTTGAAATGGAAGAGATGGAGGTTTTATGTATGATGTGAACTTTGAACGAGACAATGACTCGATACAGATCTCAATCGATCGAGGAATCGATGCGGCATGAAGGAACTAAGATTGAGGAATAAGATATCTGAAGGAATCGAGCCTTGAAATCGTAAGGTGTAATGGGGAAAATTTGAGGAATAGGAGACATCAGCAAGGTGACAGTCCTTGGGTACAGAGGGCTCAGTCCACAGGCCAGTGAACCAAGGCTCGCCTTTGATCAGGCCACGCCACCCACTACATGATAAAACTGAAATTAAAATAAAAAATAAATCATAATAAAATAGAAGATGGTTTATTTAATTTTTGGTTGAAACGTGAAAAAATATTGAGTATTTTATGTAGTATTTTAATCTTATTTTTATTTAGTTTTTGATGTTATTTATTGTATGTTACTCTTTACAAGTATAAATATAGGTATATTTACCTATATATTATGTATTTTATATTTTCTATTTTAGATCTTATTATTTTATGTACATAATTTATCTATTTATAACTTAATTTCATACATATAAATTTATTTTATGATATTTTTCTGAAGTTATATATGAACTTAAATAATTCTATGCATTTATTATATATGTATATGTATTTATATTTAATCCATAGATTTTAGTATATTAATTTATTTCATTGTACTTTTAATGATTTTTTGCTTTAATAGAATTATGTACATATATTATAAATAATATTTACAAAATTATAAAAATATAAAACTATGTAAAATACAAAAAATAAATAAAATGATTATTTATTCATGTGAAATTGCACATTGCATCTTAACTGCAAATTGAATGAAACTACCCTCATTAAATTGATAATCAAATTTTATATACAATTAAGGTGAGTTTGATCAATTTTGATATAGTATAGAGGAGATATAGGTTTGGGAAGTTTGGATTTTGGCTTTTTATTTTGAATGTCTAGGGTGCATTGTGCATTATTTTTATAAAAAATGCAATTTTCAAAAAGTGAATGGCATACATACAATTTATTCATGTTTTGAAATGGAACACAAATTTTATGGACTAAATAATAACAATTAACTGTGGAAAGTCCCTTGTAAAAAGCCCACCCCTCACATGCTCAGGCACATGAGGTGATGTGGCGAGGTACCTAAGTGCAATAAATAGAAAGCTTATGGGGTGTTCGACAAGTATTACAAAAGATTTATAACTCGAAATAAAAGTTTTGGACTAGAAAGACAATACAAAAAGCAGGGGGTAAAATTTGCAAAATAACCCCACTTAGACACGAGACGATGACTTGGATGTCTTCACTAATCCACGTAGCATCTCCCCAAAGACAGATGGCAGTTCATCGATCAGCAACTAAGATTAGATCTGAGGTGATGACATGGCAGTTGAATGGAGCTCGATCCGGCTGTTGTGGTCAAATTTGGAGGTAGATGATAATCTAATGACTACTGCTCTTCACCAAGAATAGGGAAGATCAACTCAAGGGGAGAGCTTTGATCATCGATTCCTCCCACCTTTGTGCATCTCCGACGGCTCTCAAGTTCTCAAATCATTCATCTCACCAGGCCGCATCAGCTGGAAGCCACAAAAAGCTTCAGGGACCACCAGAGGAGTCCCAGGAGGTAAAATATGGCAGGAGCTCTAGGGAACTTCGGCTGAACCAAAATCGACCCCCAAAGGGGTCTTTGAGCTCAAGAACCTGAAGGAGAAGATACAACACACACATAAGGTGGTTTTGGGGGGTTGATCAGGGTGAAATGAAGAGGAGCAACGTCGGGTGGATGGTCTTCGGCGAGCGGTGGAGTAGAGAAACTGATCTCCTGATCAAAGGAGGATTAGGGGGATTGAGCTGGGTCGAAGTGACGTAGAAGCGCAGGGGAAGGATGTGGAGATGAATGGTGAGTTGGGGATGGTCGGAGGACGGTAAAACCACTGGCTAGAGGTGAGCTCCAACAAACTATGAACTACAGATTTAAAAGAAAATAAAACGAAAAATAACAAAAATGAAAGTTACACTATGCTAATCTAAGTCATAGGAACACAAAGAAAGCTTAGATTTGATCTCTACCACAATAAATGAAGGAGCCGAAGGAGATCCATCGCTGGTCGTCGGCAATTCTCGGATCACCACTCTAGTGCCTTTTCCTCCTAGCCAAACGATCGATGGAGATTGTTGTTGTAACCATCAATGTGGAACACACGAAGATTTGGGGATTTTGAGGGCCAAAAGGGATCAAGTTTGAAATGGAAGAGATGGGGGGTTTATGTACACTATGAACTCTGAACGAGGCAACGACTCGTTACAGATCTCAATCGATCAAGGAATCGATGTGGCGTGAAAGAACTAAGATCGAGGAACAAGATCTTTGAAGGAATCGAGCCTTGAAATCGTATGGCGTAATGGGGAAAATTTGAGGAATAGGTGAAGTCAGCAACGTGACAATCATTGGGTATGGGGAGCTCAGTTCACTGGCGAGTCAATCGAGGCTCGCCCCTGATCAGGCCACGCCACACGCTACATGATAAAATTGAAATAAAAAAAATAAATAAAATAAAATAGAAGATGATTTATTTAATTTTTGATTGAAACATGAAAAATATTAACTATTTTATGTAGTATTTTAATCTAATTTTTATTTATTTTTTGATGTTATTTGTTGTATGTTACACTTTACAAGTATAAATATAGGTATATTTACCTATATATTATGTATTTTTTATTTTAGATTTTATTATTTTGTACATAATTTATCTCTTTATAATTAATTTCATACATATAAATATATTTTACGATATTTTTTAGAAGTTATACATGCACTTAAATAATTATATGCGTTTATTATACATGTATATGTATGTATATTTAATCTATAGATTTTAGTATACTAATTTATTTTATTGTATTTTTAATGATTTTTGCTTGAATCGAATTATGTACATGTATTATAAATAATATTTACAAAATTATAAAAAAATTACAAAAGTATGAAAAATACAAAGAATAAATAAAGTGATTATTTTATTCACGTAAATTGTACATTGCATCTTTACTACAAATTGAATAAACTACCCTCATTAAATAGATAATTAACTTTCAGTACAATTAAGGTGAGTTTGATCAATTTGCATATAGTATGGAGGAGATACAGGTCTGGGAAATTTGGATTTTGGCTTTTTGTTTTGAATGTCTAGGGTGCATTGTGCATTATTTTTATATGAAATAAATTTTGTATTTTCTATGAATTTTTATCTACAACTTTCATGTACAAGGTTTATTGATTTGAGGCATAAATAATAAAGAATAAAATAGGTCCCAAGTAGAATTATTGGGGAATTAAAAATTAGTGCTTTCAGTGTATTTTTGGCCCTTATCTCCCCCTACTTTATTCCTTGTCATCCCAGTTATTATGATGCCTAAGTCTTGAGTTTTAGTGTCCATTCAGTACCTATTGTATTTCATTTCCTTTCCTTTCCTTTTCTTTATTCTTTTATTTTGGATTTAAATATAATATTTTATAGCATATTTACATTGTAAATAATAAATGTTAATTCATGAAGTATAATGCAATATGCTTGCATTTAGCTAGTGTTTAACACCCAAAATGAAAGAATTAAGGTGATGAAATGGATATTCATCAACGACCTAGATAGAGAGTGAGAGAGAGAGATTTTTTTGTATTTCCAACTATTGTACACAAAGGCAAGGGAAACCCTCCTTTTATATAAAACTTATAGTAAGGATTGTAATATTTAATCAATTAATTAAGGGCCATGAGTAGAGGAGGCAACCAACTTCTGACATGACTAGGATTGATAAAAAAATATCCAATCTAATTACTTAATTTGTAATTAAACAACAAAAAACCAATAAACTTAGTTAAAATAAAATAAATAGAAGTCCTATTATCTTATAGGAGGGGTGTCCAACCATGGTGTAACTGTCATGGCCGCCCACCCCCTTATGGATATAGGACTCTCATTTTCCTTTTTATTTTAAATTAATTGATATGTTTGTTTTTTGAAATTTAATTAAATTAAAAAATAATTTGTAATATTTATAAATTAGGCCATTGATTAAAATGAATCATATTCAATAGACCTTAATGAAATATAGATCATATCACATTTGTATTGGAATGTGAATCCAATTCAAAAAAAAATATCATTTGTGAATCTTATTCACAAATAAGTCTCCAAATAATAATGTAGATCATATCCACATCGTTCCAAAAAAATATTGTGGATATCACTATCGACATTTATTTTATCTTAGTTAATAAATAAAATTTAATTATCCCAGTCTGTCTCTTTTCTAAATAATTTGATTTTGTTTCTTTCGAAACAATCCTTGAACTCTTTCATGGATAGAGCACCTTCTCCATAAATACTTGGAGATAATGTCGGGGTAGTTGTATCATCCATGTATAGTGACTTGGATATTGAGATTCAATCTCATACCTAGATCTAAAAGACCTCTCGGTGCTGTTTGTTCATATCATACAAAGTACCCAATCTTCTCATTGTACTTGAATCTATTTAAGAACCATATAAAACATTTGATTAAGATTGGATAACTAGTTAACTGAGCAGAGTCACTAAAATCCATGCATGTTTCTTTACTACCTCATAATATAAGTGTCATGGAAAACAATTAATTTAATATTACATCACATTCAATTATTCCTAATACCCTTACATTCTATATACTAGAAGACCATGAATAAAATTGAAGTTATGATCTTATTTGACTTGTCTTATTCATAGTTTCATCATCAAGTTTTACATTTCATCATTGGGAGTTAGTATCAATCATATCATTTCCAAAATCATATATCTAACCTACAAATTCTTTCTTATTTCCAAAATAAGATGTCTCATGGAATTTGGTTCATCACAATATCTCATGAGTGAGATCATATATTTTGGATCAAATTAAACATATATGATCCCTTTAGGAGACCTTATCACTCAAATGCCTTCATATGCACACCAGTGTGTCGGTGTATAGACCTTAATTAGGTCATCAACCTAATTGTCTGCCAAACGTACATACTCAGACATATAATGATACATCTGTCTCTATTCAGAGGATGCGCTACTATATTATGACAACATACGACATAGACCTTTGTTATCTCAATCTCATTAAGTCAACTCTTTGACTTAAATCATCCAACAACTCTGAATCTCTATTCCCATGCAAAGGAACTGCATCAAGAGGTTGATTGGATATGTCAACCTTTGGAGTAAGGATTGGCATCTCCTTATCAAGCTAGAGTTGCTTTCTTGATAATCACTAGATGTTGCGATTGAGTCCTCAATCTAACTCTTTAAATATTCAACTTAGCACTAACCTCTATGATCCACAATTGGATAAACAACTATATGATCTTAATATAGCCAAGATATATAAGCTAATTTGTAGAGAAGAACCCAAAAAGTGCATGCATATTAAAATCTTAGAAAAAAGAGTGAACAAATCCATAACTTTTATTGATAAATAATTTTTAATAACATTTATTATAGAAATGCTTCAACAAGGGATCTCATGTCTAACAATCTCCCACTATCCCTCGGAACGAATAGGGCACAATCTTTAAACACATACTCATTACATGCTGGTCGAAAACCTTTTGGGACAAAGATTTGGTAATGGGATCTGTTGGACATGCGAGCCCACAGCGAGCCATTATGCAATAAATGTTATGTCGAATATCATCCCTGATCTGAAATAAAGAATAACCAATTTGCATAATAGGTCCCTTAGTACAATTAGGGTTATGTACCATGGCCATCTTGATGATCATAGAGCTGTTGATTCAATTATTCAATCATAGAGTCTGGTGCTTGGATGAATATCTAAAGAGTTAGATTGAGAACTCATCAAGCACCGTCAAATGATTGTTAAGAGATTATCTCCAGCCTGAGTAGGAGATGGCAATCCTTTCTCATTTAGGCTGATATCTGAACGATCTCTTGATGCAGGTCCTCTGCATGGGAATAGAGATTCGAAGGTGTCAGATTAGTTAGGTCAAATAGTTGACTTAACAAGATCGAGATAACCAAAGTCTTATGTCGTATGCTGTCATGATATAAGCACACATCCTCCGACCAGAGACAGATGTGTTACTATATGTCTGAGTATGTACATTTGGCAGACCAATAGGTTTATGACCTAATCAAGGTCTATACACCAGTGCGCTTGTGTGTATATAAGGGCATATGAGTAATACGATCTCTCAAAGGGATCATACAGGTTCATTTCATGGACCGGAAGACATGAGCTCACTCATGAGATATTGGGAAGAATCAAATTCTGTGCACAGTCGTCTCGCTTTGTAAGCTTGACTGAATTTGTAGGTTTGATATATGCTTTTGGAAAGTGTATGATCAACACCTGGGTATGATATATACTTTTGGAAAGCATATGATCGGTACCGACTCCCAATGATTGAATGAGAAACTTGATGATAAAACTCTGAAGTAGACAGTGTAAAATTGATCTTATACTTCGGGTTTATTATGAGTCTTCCAGTATGCAGGATGTACATGTATTGGAAATACCTCAGGTGATGTGATCATAAACGGTTGTATAACCATGACACTTCCATTCCTAGGGAGTTATGAAACGGGTCTGGAATTTAGTGACTCCTCTCAGTAGAGAAGTAATCTGATCTTAGTCCAAATGTTGGACATTGATCTGAATGTGATTCAGATGCAATTAGAACATTAAATTTGTGATCTTGATTTAATCAAGCATCTATGGGAGGCTCGAGATCTGGATTTGAGATGTGATCTCAATATCCAAGCCACTATACGTGGAACAGTACAATCACCCTGTCCTTATCTCTAAGTATCTGCGGAGAAAGCGCATTATCCTTGAAAGAGTTCAGGATAATTTCATTGTTGATATAAGTATCCGAGCATCGAGAAAATGGATAAATAATTGTTATTTAAAATATGAATTTGATTCATATTATAAAGAGAGCTATCTTAGATAATTAAATGTGATTTGATTATCAAAGATGTCAATAATGTGAATGTGATTCATATTATTTGAGCACATGAGAATAGAGATCCAAGATGATTAAATGTGATTTAATTATCATGGATATTGAATAATGTGGATAGCACTATCCATACTAATCACATATATTATAAATGTGATTTATAATATATAAGAGAGAGCTATCTGTAATTTGCATTTGTTAATTAAATGTTGATGTGAATTGGATTCACATCGGATATTGAATTGAAAATGTAATTTATATTTTATTTTGGGTTGTGAATATGATTCACAAATTTTTTCATGGCATGATTGCAATGTCTACAAAATAATTGTGAATTATTTTTGTAGAATAATTTGCAACAAAAGTTGTTGCATAATCTTGGAGATTACATTATAGAGATGAGAGCCACCTTCCATATACATGGAGTGGACGGCCACCACTCCTATTAGGAATGTGTGGCCGTCCCCTCTTTCAAACGTGGAAGGAGGCACTCTCTCTCCTATAATCTCTATGAGATCTTGATTTAATTTGGTCATTGAATTATACTGATTTATCAATATATAATTAATCTAACTTAAATTAATTATTGTAGGTTTTTACCAACACAAATCTTGGCCATTAAAAGAAACACAAATCAATGTGAGCCATTGGGATTGTGTTGTCCATGGATTGAGATCCATGGATCCCAAAATAATATAATAAAAGGAGAGGCACCCCTTTTCTCTTCTTTACACACAATGAGAACATAAGTCTCTTTCTCTCTCTACATGTCCTCTCGTCTTCTCTCATGTGGTCATCCAACATGGATGCCCTCGAGAGGTTCTCCATCAGCGCACCGTCGTCGTTATGCTGCCCGATCATTTTCTCGTGGATCTCTGTCTCCTTCAGTGCGCCTCGCTCGTGATAAAGATGTCAGATCTCATGTGTCGAGATCAGGAGATTCGCCGCTTGGATCATCAACATGGATCGCGAGAAGCACGCGTTTCATCAACACGCTCGCAAACGTCTCCTCCATCGTATCGGACTTGAGACAGGAGATCTCTTCGTTTAGAGACTCGATCGCAACCCCGCTTCAAGAGGTAATCCTATTACTTATTTGTGGTTTAGATGAAACGATCCGAGAAGTGTTCTTGGATCATGTGGTTTCATCACATGAAAAATTTTAGTTTCCGCTGCTTAGAACATCTAGTCCGAGTAGTCGTTCCTCGTCGTATTCGATACAATGCTCACGCTTACATGATGCGCTTGAGGATTATCCAAAATCCTTCAAGTGGTATTAGAGCCTTAGGTCAGAGGTTTCGGATACGATTCACAAATATAGGATGACATGGGTTCGTTAGGGTTTGCGAAATTTTTATCGCATTCTATTTTCGCATCTCTGTTTTGTGATTATTTTCCACCATTTTTAAATTATTTAAATACGAAAATAATAATTGTATTTTGTTCTCCATTAAAAAAGGAAACCGTAGGATCTGGGTTTGTGTGATTTCGAATCTATTTGCTCAAGTTATGATCAAATTAGTGAACATGTATCCACTGTTTTGGGGACTGCGAATATTAACGTAATTAAGAAGTTAATTACTGTTCAGAAATGCTTAGAAATGTATGATAATTACTTAGGTTCTGTTATAAATCAAATTATCAAACTTTGAAAACTTACCTTGCTTAATTTGGATTTAAATTGATTGAGATATGCTAATTTTAGTAAGTGAGAATCAATGCTAGAAATTACTTTCCTAATCAAGAACCTTGTGATTGTCATTTAACTAATTAGTGAAATTAAATGGTTTAATTTCCTGAAATAATAATGGATAAATATTTGTGAATTATTTAATGATATTTATTTCCTTAAATGACATTGCCTTAACCAATAATTGATTAGATATGATCTAGATCACAATTGGTTACACAATTTACTTTCCAACGAACATGTTGTTTGAATAGGATTTGGGATTTGTTTAGCAAATCTCATTATAATTTTAATGAAAATTGTTTTTATAATTATTATATGGTATAACTTCGGTTGAAGAACCGATTATAATCTCAAGTACACAATGATCAATTTGGCATTATATTTTCCCGATGTGGATATGGTGTCTAGTCGGGGAGCGTTGGGGTAGCAGGTTGCACCGTGTGCGGTCTGTCCCACTCTCGTCGGTACTGGCCATAACAGCGGGTAGGGACTTGATAATGCAGGAGAGATCACAGTGTATTTTTCTAATTAGTAAAATTCAGAATAATACGTATTTGAGATAATACCATAATTCAAGTAATAATTAAAATATGTTTGTTGGATATTAATTGGATCATTAATTTAATATGATAAGATTAATTGCAATCCAATTAAAATTAAGACACTATATTACGAATAGAAGTGTTATTTCCCTTGTAAGAATTAATTATGTGAATATGATTCACGATAATTAGTTAGAATTTGAATATGATATGGAGGATCACATAAGTGACTCCATGGTCTCCCATCAAGGTGATGGGTTCCGTCGCCAGGGATTTTATGTAGGAGACGCCTGTTTGAAGTGACAGTTCCTATATGCAAGCGCATCTGGATCAGGCTCTTTGCTTCTCGAAAGAGTAAGGTCGTATGCGTAGTGACCCCAATATCGGATCCTCATATTATTGGGGCGATATTGGATTACGCATAGCGAGTACTATTCCTGTTGACGGTTGGTTCAATTAATGACGGGTCAACATCACCTTAGGGGTGGTGGGCCCAGGTATTAAAAACCAAAATGGGAAATGCAAGTTGGACTTGCAAGGCGGAATGTGTTCCCGCTTCTTTTTATCGGAGTTGCAGATTCTCATATTATTGGGATGTAATAAAGATAAGGAAGGAGATCCCAGATATTGTTGAGATATTATGGTAAGTATATCTCTTACATTTAAAGTGATTAAGGGAATGAACTTTCAGTGTTGACAAGGAAAGACAACTTTGACATAAAAATTCCTAAATCAAAGTAAAATGTGTGTATATATATATATACGTAACTTTCTTATTTTTTGGGAAGCAATGCAAATTTCTTATTTCAGATAAATCTTCATTAAACCTACTCAATACTATACTTAATAATAACCAATAAAATATCATGGATTGGATCCATGATCAAGATATTGTACTTGCAGTTGGACACATTATGTATGTGGTTGCAATGTGGAATTTTCCTCATAATAGTGAGGAATGACAATTAAATAAACAATAGGACTACAACCCTAGGGTTTGTATGTCTCTATAATCTTGATCTCTCATTGAATATACTTTGGAAGTGACATATCAATGATGATCATAATTGTCAAACAATCCTTATAAAATTTTAAGAAGATGTTCTGCCATACATATGTGCTCTCGATATTTAATCATGAATGATGTGGTTCTCTACATCATGCAGAATGGTAGCTCTATAAGCGATGATGTATTCAAATTGTTTGAGTACCTACCTGAACCAATGTTTTAAGAGTTTAGATGGATGTAGATACGATGCGTGTTATCATTCTACTATCTATATTCTAGTCATTCATGAAGCTTCAGAATATTCGTATTGTATGAATTGAATGGAGCATGTATAAATGTTGAAGTGCTCTTCTATTGAAATCTTTAGAATTCAACATAAGAGATCCTTCATCTTAAGCAATGGTTGTTTATAGATAAAGGGAGCACAGTGGAAGTATGGGTCGGACCCAAGTAAGAAGAAAAGTCAAAGAGTTGACTTTACTTCTGTAACTTCCATATGACATCCAAATAGCTGGATGAATGCAAATAATACTGCAACAAGTTGATGTGTTGATAGTATGACTATCAAGTCTATTTAGAATCCTTAGAGAAGGACTCTGATAGTGCATTGGGATATTCTACATCTACATATAATCATTGAATTTGACTTACTTATTTGATAAGATCAAAGTCTGATAATTGTATCTCATTCTTCTAATAATACTTGCAATTGGTTGCATATAAATTAGAAGACTATAAAATTTGATTTTAAGGTTTAATAGTCATCCACATGGATATTGATGCAATTGTTGCAACAATATCTATTGGATAGATGGACTTGTTATTTTCAGTGGGAGAGCCCTTAGTCTTAGAGACTATCTCTATGACCTAGATATTAGATTACGCTCATTGTTTATTTGTAAATGTTGGAAATAAACATGAATTCTGTAACAGACCTATCATAAAAAGTTATGATGGAGATATTTCAGATAGTAATCTAAAATCTTGTGGACTCTACTAAATTAGAAAATTAATGAGTGGTTCATTAAATTTTAATACTGAAATTAAACCTTAAAAGACCAATAGGAGAATGAAGATAATTTGACAATGATCTGACATCAAGCTTTGGATATTTGTCTATTGATGAGATCAATGGACTAGTAAGAGATGGAACTTTAGATTGTCTGAAATTTCATATCTTACATACTTATAAATATTGTATTCAAAGTTGAAAATGTCCAAGGCACCCTTCTATGGGAATGATGTAAGATGTCAAGGTATTCAGGATCTCATACATTTTGATGTATGTGGCTCATCTATATCATGATAAACATTGATGATATGTGATATCATTCGATGATTACTTGTGATATATGATTTCTTCTCTTCACCTTAGAAATATTTGAAATGTTCAAAGATTTCACAATTTTGGTTTAGAACAAAAGTTTGAAGGAAGATTAAAAGAATTTGATCTAATCTAGGTAGTCAGTACCTATTAGATGAATTCATGGAATACCTTATAGATATATGAATATTATTTTTATCTCACTCCTCCTAGTAGACCTAAACTCAAGAGAGTTGTAGGGAGATACAATTGGATCTTATATGACATGATTTGATCATTGATGAATTTTAGCATAATTACCTATTAGTTTCCAGGTATATATGTAGTAGAGACTACAATATATCCCTAATAAGATTCCATGCAAGTGAGCTAGAACTTATCACCTGAGAGTGCTACTTTATTAGGAAAATAAAGGATGGTATTGGATACATACTTTATGACCTTGAGATTCTGAAAAGATTTCATATCTAAGAATGAGACTCTTGAGAATCAAGATGAAATGAAGTAAAGGAACTCATTTAGTCTTGAGAAGATAATGAGGCTCCAAAAATTGGAAACTAAAACGACAATTAAAGAAGAGACACCAATACCTCTTCAAGTTTGAAGATGGATTCCATGTGTCAGTTGAATCTAACAATGATCTGACTTCATGTGATGAAGCTTCTGAAGATCATGGCATGGAAAGATGGATGTTAGAAATAAAGTCTAAAGTAGACTTCATATACAAGTGTTGTATATGGACCCTCAAGGATCCATCTATATGGGTAAGACCCATTAAGGTGTAAATGGATCTTCAAGAGAAAGATGAAACCTAATGAAAAGGTAGAGACCTTCAAAGCATGGTTCGTGGCCATGAGCTGCACACCGAAGAGAAGACATCGCTTGCGATGAGACTTGCTCTCCAGTGACCTTAATTTAACCCATCAAAATATTGCTAACCATAGCTATACAACTTGACTATGACATCTTCATGATGTTAGTCAAGATTGCATTCCTCTATGAATACCTTTCTGAGGATATTCACATGACGTTGCCACAAGGCTTCATGGTTGAGGAAAGAAAGGTGTGCAAGCTAGAGAACTCCATCTATGGACTCAAATAAGCTTCTTGTAGTTGGAATATTGGATTTGATGAAATCATAAATGTTCTGGTAGAATCTTGATAAACCATGTGAAGCTTAGTGGGAGTGCCATTGTGTTCATCATGCTTAATGTAGATAATATCTTAATCATTTGGAATGATATAAGGATGATAATAATAAGTGTTTTATAATCTGGTTGTTCCATACCTCGAGATATGATCTCAAGGATACCTCTTAGATATTAATTCTAAAGTTGTTCAGAAGCAAAGAGAAGAGGGTATTGGGACCATCAAATTAATGGTACACCTTGGACATTTCCGTTTTCTGGAAAATTCCAAGAAAGGCTTCTCTCCCTCAAGATATGGTACTGACCTAACTAATGGGATAACACCTCAAGGAGTTGGGGAAATGAATGCTAGAACTGCTTTCCCTTTGTGCATCAGTTCCGAGAAGCCGAGTATACGCTAAATGTGTACAAAAGCCAGATGTCTGCCATGCAGTGGGGGTAGTAAATTGTTACTAATCATACTATGGAGATAAAACACTTGATTGCAGTAATAACAATATCTTCAAGGATGACAAGACTTTAGAGATAGTAATCTTTAAGTCTTATCTTAAAGATCTTAAGACTCTACAGATGGTGATCTAAAAGGTCTTAACTATGAATACCTTAAGAGATAGAGATCTCCAAGAATAAGGGTATTCTAATAAGGATAATAGAAATTACATACTGGTTAAATAATTGAACTGTAGTGTCAAGGACACTATGACTAATATGATTGAGTATTGATTGCATAAGATGCAACATTCGCATTGGATGCGAACACTGTTACTAGAAGATATGCAAGTGCCGTAAAAGGACTTGGCATAGTCTATCGGGAACAGAATGATTGATCAGCTTACCTAGCTATTTTTCTAAATGGCCTATGATTGTTACATGAGTGTGGGTTTAAATGATTAGCCCATTAATGGCTCTTTGTGCTAGTGGGAGATTGTTGGACATGCGAGCCCACGACGAGCCATTATGTAATAAATGTTATTGCGAATATCATTCCCTGATCTGAAATAAAAAACAACAAATTTACATAATATGTCCTTTAGTACAATTAGGGTTATGTACCATGGCCATCTTGATGATCATACAGTTGTTGATTAAATTATTGAATCATAGAGCATAGTGCTTGGATGAATATATAAAGAGTTAGATTGAGGACTCATCAAGCACCGTCAACTGATTATTGAGAGATGATCTCCAGCCTGAGTAGGAGATGGCAATCCTTTCTCATTTAGGTTGATATCCGAACGACCTCTTGATGCAGGTCCTCTACATGGGAATAGAGATTCGGAGGTGTCAGATTAGTTAGGTCAAAGAGTTGACCTAACGAGATCGAGATAACCAAAGTCCTATGTCGTATGTTGTCATGATATAGGAACACATCCTCTGACCAGAGACAGATGTGTTACTATATGTCAGGGTATGTACATTTGGCAGACCAATAGGTTGATGACCTAATCAAGGTCTATACACCGGCGCACTGGTGTGTATATAAGGGCATATGAGTAATACGATCTCTCAAAGGAATCATACAGGTTCATTTCATGGACCGGAAGACATGAGCTCACTCATGAGATATTGGGAAGAATCAAATTCCGTGCACGATCGTCTGCTTTGGAAGCTTGACTGAATTTGTAGGTTTGATAAATGCTTTTGTAAAGTGTATGATCAACACCTGGAATGATATATGCTTTTGGAAAGCATATGATAGATACTGACTCCCAATGATCGAATGAGAAACTTGATGATAAAACTCTGAAGTAGACGTGTAAACTTGATCTTATACTTCGGGTTTATTATGAGTCTTCCAGTATGCAGGATGTATAGGTATTGGGAATACCTAATGGTGATGTGATCATAAACGATTGTATTTCCATGATGCTTCCATTCCTAGGGAGTGATGAAACGGGTCTGGATTTTAGTGACTCCTCTCAGTAGAGAAGTAATCTGATCTTAGTCCAAATGTTGGACATTGATCTGAATGTGATTCAGATGCCATCAGAAGATTAGATTTGCGGTATTGATTAAATCAAGCATCTATGGGAGGCCCGAGATCTTGATTTGAGATGTGATCTCAATATCCAAGTAACTATACGTGGAACAATACAATCGCCATGTACTTATCTCCAAGTATCTGCGGAGAAAGCGCATTATCCTTGAAAGAGTTCAGGATAATTTCATTGTTGATATAAGTATCTGAGCATCAAGAAAATGGATAATTAAATGTGATTGAATTATCATGATTAATATGAATTTGATTCATATTATAAAGAGAGCTATCTTAGATAATTAAATGTGATTTGATTATCAAAGATGTAAATAATGTGAATGTGATTCATATTATTTGAGCACATGAGAATTGAGATCCAAAATGACTAAATGTGATTTAATTATCAAGGATATTGAATAATGTGGATAGCACTATCCATATTAATCACATATATTATAAATGTGATTTATAATATATAAGAGAGAGCTATTTGTCATTTGCATTTGTTAATTAAATGTTGATGTGAATTGGATTCACATTGGACATTGAATTGAAAATGTAATTTACATTTTATTTTGGGTTGTGAATATGATTCACAATTTTTTTCACTGGCAATATTGCAATGTCTACAAAATAATTATGAATTATTTTTGTAGAATAAATTCCAACAAAAGTTGTTGCATAATCTTGGAGATTACATTATAGAGATGAGAGTCACCTTCTATATAAATGGAGTGGATGGCCACCACTCCTATTAGGAATGTGTGGCCGTCCCCTCTTTCCAACATGGAAGGAGGCACTCTCTCTCCTATGATCTCCATGAGATCTTGATTTAATTTGGTGATTGAATTATATTGATTTATAAATATATAATTAATCTAAATTAAATTAATTGTTGTTGGTTTTTACCAACACAAATCTTGGCCATTAAAAGAAACACAACTCAATGTCAGCCATTGGATTTGTGTTGTCCATGGATTGAGATCCATGGATGCCAAAATATTATAAAAGGAGAGGCACTCCTTTGCTCTTCTTTACATACAATGAGAACATAAGTCTCTTTCTCTCTTTCTCTCTCTACACACCCTCTCTTCTTCTCTCATGTGGCCGTCCAACATGGATGCCCTAGAGAGGTTCTCCATCGCCGCAGCGTCATCGTTAAGCTGCCCGATCGTTTGCTCGTGGATCTCCGTCTCTTTTGGTGCGCCTCTCTTGTGAAGGAGATGTCAGATCTCGTGTGTCGAGATCAGGAGATTTGCCGCTTGGATCATCAAAATGGATTGCGAAAAGCACGTGTTTCATCAACACGCTCACAAACGTCTCCTCCATCGGATCGGACTTGAGACAGGAGGTCTCTTCATTTAGAGACTTGATCGCAACCACGCTTTAAGAGGTAATCCTATTACTTGTTTGTGGTTTAGACGAAACGATCCGAGAAGTATTCTTGGATCATGTGGTTTCGTCACATGAAAAATTTTAATTTCCGCTGCATAGAACAACTAGTCCGACTAGTCGTTCCTCGTCGTATTCGATACGACGCTCACGCTTCCATGATGCACTTGAGGATTATCCAATATCCTTCAGGATCATCAATGTTGTCAACAGAGGTAATTATAGTGATTATGATGTAATCATGTTTTCGTATCTCCCGGGTAATGTGGTATTTCTTCTCTACATACTTTCTCTATTAATGCCACCTGGGTTTCTTTTCCTAAGCAATGGCTTCGGTGTTATTGGAGAGTAACGGGATGGGAGTATGTGAGGAAACTTCACCTAGATCCAAGCTGAACGTGCACAACCACACCACCTTCTTTATAGCATCCAATGCGGCAATGTATGAAGCTTCCATTATTGAATCAGTCATATGTCCTATTGTTTACTTCTCCATCTTATAACACCATCATTAAATATAAATATGAACTCGAAGTTGACTTTCGATCATCAACGTCATATTGGAATTCTGAATCTATGTTTCCTTAGACTTGGATATTCCTATCTCCATAGACCAAGATACAATCATGCATATTTCTTATATACTTGAAAATGTTCGTTGTTATATTCTAGTGTTGTTCTCCATAGTAGGATTGGTAACAACTTACAACTCCCACTACATGGTAGGTATCTAGTCTGGTATACATCATAACGTACGTTAGGCTTCCTACAACTGATGTGCACGGGCATCCAACCATGGCTTTTCTTTCCTCAAAAGTTTGACGAGCCATCCATTTCGTCAGGTGTATAGCACACCTTAATGGAAGGTAGCCTTTCATAGATTATTGCATACTGAACCTTTCCAAGATCTTCTTGGTGTACCCTTATTGTGATATTCCCCTAATCCTCTTTTCTGAGTTTCTAAATAGCTTCAAACCTAAGATGTAAGAGGCTTCTTTAAGATCTTATTCTCAAAGGTATGGGACAACCATATCTGAATGCTAGTCATTATCAATGTATCATTCCCACTGATAAGGATGTCATCTAGATAAAGCATGATGAACATAATTGTGATCCCACACAACTTCTTTTATACACATTGCTTACTAGGATTTTGAACGAAATCATAACCCTTTATGGTTTCATCGAATTTGACATTCCAACAATGAGAAGCTTGTATGAGTCCATAGATGGACTTTTTCATCTTGTAACACTTTTCCTTACTCAGTCATAAATCCATGAGTCTTCTCCATGTAGATATCCTCCTCGAGCTATACATTAAGAAATGCAATCTTGGCGTCCATGTACCTATGCCATAGTCGAGATGTGCAGCTATAGCTAGCAGTGTCCTAATGGACCTAAGCATGGGAACATGAGAGACTGTGTCATCATAGTCGATGCCTTCTCTCTGCGTGTAGCCTTGCTCGCGAGTTGTGCCTTGAAGGTATCTACCTTTCAATTAGGTCCTTTTTTTCTTGAAGATCCATTTAGATCCAATGGGTTTTAGCTCCTTAGGTTGATCTTCTAGGTGTCCATACACTATTCTTGTGCATGGAATATATTTCAGACTTCATAGTTATCATCCATATATCCATGTCATGATATGGGTGTGCTTTATTAATTAAGTAAGATCATTGTCAGAACTTCTGACAATTAGAATACATACCTTTTAGGTGGTCCAATCACCCTTAAAATCCTTCTAAGAGGTACAAGTGGTCCATCTTCAATCAACTCTTTTGTTTTTGGTTCAAGAGTCACATTATCCATAGAGTATTCTATGTGTTCCTCTCGTTCATTCTTGTCTTGACTTTTAAGGAAGTCATCTTCCAAAAACTAAACGTCCCTAGATATGAATATCTTTTGAGTCTTAAGGTCATAAAGTTGGAATCCAATGCCATCCTTTACATGCACAATGAAGCAACACTCTAAAGTATGAGATTTCAACTTACTTGCATTCATGTTCTTGGCATGGACTAAGTGTCAAATCCACAGATCATGATACTCAACAATTGTCCCGTAAATACCACATTCACACTCAGAGCACATACATTTTAATCGATTGCCCGGAAAATAAGCAAGTAAAGATGGAAATGCATGAGAATAATTCATTTCATTCTAAATATGACATACCAGATATCAATGGAACCATGTCCCAAATATGTACAACACTTAAAAATGTCTATCAAAGTGTAAGTACCAAAAACTATTTCTCAAAGGTACAAAAGCATGAGTCAAAAACTACTACAAAAGAACTATCAAGTATGTACCCTGGTAGTGTAGCTGAAACTGAAATGTTCCAAGACATCAAAACCACAAAGTTGTCGAGTATGGATATACCTAAATAACAAATAAAACAACATGTAACCAAGTAAAAGTAGTAAGAAGAGTACATACTAAAATGAAACAAGCGCACGTGAGTGTAAGTGTCACTCTCAGAAGTAAAGCCTACAATTGGAATCTTTCCCTCATACTTCTATTAGTTTTAATTTAATCTTTTCTTTTAAGTCATTCCAACACAACTATTCAAAATAGAAATAATTTGTGGTCTCGACCACGAGGTCTCACACTATGACTCCAAGATACATATTATCTTACATTTGGTGTCCTCCATTTGCATGCATAAAGTTGATGCACCCTAACTCTGTTCCCAACATTTTCCTTTACTAACCTTCCTATTTTCCTTCTAGATTAACATTCTCATTTCACTTACAGTTCTCTTGTATGGGATACCTTGTAATAGGACCTAAAGCTTTTCCTAAAATATGCTCTTATCCAATGTACAAATAATAGGAATGAGTACCTTCTCTTATATTACTCATCAAGACCTTTTCAATGAGTCCAGAACATTAAAATCTGAGTTCAGGAGCTCACATTATGGTCATTTTAGTGAGACCAGGACGAGCTCCATTTCATATCCGAGCCAAGATCCGGATCTGAATAACACCACATAAAAAGAAGCCTTGATCGCCCCCAAGAACCACATTTTTGCCTCCTTAATTATCGCAATTTATCATAGCACATGAGGCAAAAATTGATCCTTCGAAACACCCCCCATGAACATGTAGAGAATAATTTGCTTCATAAGTATACCAAGGTCGAACACAGGGACACGAGCCCATTCAAGGATTAATCAGATTTCAATTCCTAAATTAAGTGATTTATTTTTTAAACCTAGGTCTACAGACAAATACATGCAAAAGATAGACAACGCATAAAATAAATGCATGAAATCATGCAAAAATCATGCATGACAATGATGCATGTTATAGAATGATGAAAAGAATGCATTTGTTTTTATTTTATTTCACGATATGTTATGCAATGCCATGTACAATTATACCCCTAGATTAATCAGATCATTGAGCATTTAGAGAAGGAATCAATTTCATTAGCAGTTGATGCATAAATATAAGTCAAAGTTCAATTCATGGCATTTAAATAGAGAGAATATGACACATTAAATATCAAAATGTTAGCATGTGATTCAAGGTATCAAATCTGTAAATAAATATAGCCAACATGTAGAGCATCAAATAAGGGAAATAAAGTAATTGAAATCAACTAAAACAGAGACTACATGCTCAAGATATTAAGGAAATAGTCCAAGAGAATAAATGAAAGAAAAACATGGAAAATAAATGATAAAACATAACAAACAGGTCCCTATGAAGGGCATTTATGTAAATAAAAAGACCCAGTGGGGCTTTCTTGCAATTTTCCTAGGCGCGCATGTGAGACACATACACCTGGACCGATAAGTAATTTGAAGACCATAGCGGGCTTAACTGCAAAATGGTCGCCCCCTCACGCACGATGCACGTGCTCTGAGGTTTGGGGGCAGGTAGGCTCAAGGCAGGTGGCTCGGGCCACTTACGTAGCCTGAGTTGCTTCGACTCAGTTCGATCCCACTGAGCATGGAGGATCGAACTGTGGTTCGGTCGACCAACAGGGGTCGTCCATTCAAGATGATCGATGACACATGTAGCTTCTCGCTTATCAACTGCGTTGTCGCCTCTATGGCGGATTTGGTTGTACTCCGGTAAGACCCATCTTCCTCCACCTGCTCCAATATGTTCTGAGGATGGTCTGGGAACCTTTGTAAGAGCATGGCAAAGCTCCTAGGATGTTGGGCGATAGTGAGGATGAGTGGAGCGGTGAGGCAATGCTTGTTTGGTAGAGTACCTGCTCTAGAACATAGGAGAACCAAAGCGTCCAACCATTGAAAGATGAGGACCTGCAAAAGGTTAGAGTATAGCCATGGCGTGCTCAACTACATGATGTGAGTGGCATGGGGTCCTATACGTGTGATAGAGTGGAGGACCTGACGAGTTCTTCCCCAACGAGCTTGAGAAGAAGTGGGCAGTTGAAAGAAGTTTTTATAACTTTTTTGCATTTTTGAAGCCAAACAAGGAATAAAAATGCTCCATTTGATTTTTAATAAATGGAAAATGCAAGAAATATGTTAAACGCAATGCATGGCGTGAATGAGCATACAAGCATACATTTATCCCATTTTTTATAATTTCTAGAGCACAGAAACTATTTATAGAAAATGAACAAGTAAAATTAAAATTACACAAGCTAGCAGGGGTATTTATGCAATAATAAATAATGGCGAGGGGGTACATGAAACAATACCACAAGTTTTTGAACAAAATATGATTTTTATATATTAAATAAAAATACCTGGAACTAAAGGGGTACAAGTGAAATTTACCCAACTCATGTGGGGGCTACGTGCGTTGAGTTGATAGTAGACCTACTTGGAATATCCAAAAGTTACAAGGTTTCCTTTATAATTTTTCCGTAAAATACAAGACTACTTAAAATATTTACAAGACTCTTAATTAAATACAAATAGTGCGGAGGGGGTATTTATAAAATACCCACTTAACAACCCTTTGATTGGGTCGTTGCTTGGAGGACACGTGGTAGATCTTGCGGCCATGGTCACACATCAGTTCTAATAAATGGATGGCCAAAATTAGATCCGCTTCATATTCTTGATCTAACGATTGTCGTGGCCCCTGGATGAACTCCTAAGAAATCCAGCGAAGCGATCTTTTGATTGCTCCATTCTCCTCCGTCTGGCATCTTTTCCTTGCTCTAGTTGTGGCTACAGGTTCTTGGGGATGCTCCACATGTGTAGGTAGGCACCGATGCGGCTCAGATGGCCTCGATGCGGATATGGGGCGCAACCCTTCTTGAGTTACCCGGAGCAGATGTCAAGCCTCAATTTGAGGCTCTAGTGGATCTTCGATGCTCCTGACCTGCACCAAAAGCAAGAGTGGCTCGAGGTTTCTTCCTTGGTTGATCTGTAAAGTTGAACAACTAGGGAATGATGGAAGCAGTGAAGGTCCGACAAAGGGTGGAGAATCAACCTTCGATTCACCAGATCCATGAAGGGTATGGGTTGTACAAATGGTCACCTGGTGGTGCAGATGTCAAGCATTGAGATGGGGTGGAGATGGATTGTGGATAATGATCGGAAATAGAGGATTTGTCATGGAGCTCAAGCTCCAGGACAAATTGGGGCTTTTTAAAATTAAGCCTAATTAAGCGATAAGAGATGAAATTAAATGCTGGAATTAAAATCTTGACCTAGGATTTACCTAATAACGGAAGAAGTGGCCTCGATTTTGCCCGAGGGTCAAACAGGAAGAATTGTCGGTGAAGTCGTCAGTGATGGCTTGGATCATCCTCTATTGATGCTCCTCCTCATTGCTGATGGCAGCTCCTGACTCCTATAACAAGTCATAAACTATAGGGAAATATCTAAGGGTCTAAGAGCAATCCTTGAGTGATCAAGCTCCAAAAAACGGTAGAGGGCAAGACTTACAGATGGAGGAACAAGTTTTGAGGTGAGATGGTGTGTGAGGAATCGAGGGTAGGTGGAACAAGTGGGCTCAGTGAAGATGGCGAGCTTGCAAGGTTTAGAAGGGAGGCGATCTCGAGGGTGAGGGACGCATGGGTGTTGCGTGGAAAATGAAAGAAAAAGGTGGAGAAACGAGGTCTAACACGGGCGACGAAGTGGGCAGGAAAGTTGACCTAAATCAACTTTTGGAAGCTTCTAGTTGGTCGACATGGACTAACCAGAAAATTCTCAAGTCAAAAATTTTTATAAATTCAATAATAAATAAAAATGAATTAATTTATTTTTTTCTAAAACATAAAAAATATTTGTAATTGAATGTAGTATTTAATGCTTATTTTTATTTATTTTTACAAGACTATTTATTATATGTTAATATTTACAAGTATAAATATAAATAAATATACTTGTATTTCCTGTATATCTCATTAATTTGTCAAAATAAACATTCTATAAGTAATACAATATATTGTACAAACTACTTTATTAATATTATATTTAATTTCAAAAAAAAGAATAAGGGAAAGAAAAGAAGAAGAATGAAGTGCCAAAAAGACACTGAGTGACCATAGACCTCAAGACCTAGTCATCATGATGACTTGGTTGACAAGAAATAAAGTAGGGGGAGATATGGCGTAAGAAATGTACAGAAAATAAACAAGGAAATCATAGGAAAAACCCTAATTTACTTTGCCCAATAATTGCATTTTGGGACGTATTTTATTTAGTATTTTTATACCACAAACAATAAAACCATCAAAAATTTAATAAAAATTAAAGTATTTTAATACATAGATGAAGTGTACCTATATATACCTCTAAGATATAAGTACATAATTAATTATGTAAATAAACTTAGAAAAATGAAATAAAAATGCATTTAGGTAGGAATTTAAGGCCAAAATGAAAGAATAAAGGTGATGAAATGAGGATTCATTACCCCCCTATCGTTGCCTTTGTTAGTCCCTAGCAAACATTTATGCATGTAAGTGCAGAAAAAGAAAATAAAGAGAAGAAAAATAAATAACTTGGAATAATTTTAGACTTTTTAACTGGTCTTAATAGAATCAAAGTTTGGAGCTCAGAGAAGACCTTTAGCTTATTTGTGTGTTCGAAACTGCATTAAGGTTAGGAAGTGTGACACAACAACCATTAGGTTCCATAATTCTATTATCCAGTTTTATTCACAGTCTTGTTAAAACCATCTTTAGTCACATACTCTCTCTACCTTGAGAAAATAGAACCATGTATGTGAATTTTTCAGCTCTTCCTAGACAAATCACTCAGCCATCAAAGAGTCTACTCCTCTGGTAACTTGATAAATCCATAATTCGTCATATTTATTCTTTTAGTTTAGCAAAAATTATTAGCAAAACATATGTGAATATGTGTTAAAAGCAATAAATTATCATTCATCATTGATTTGTTAATAGTTAATTTTTAACATTCTTTTTAACCAAAATAAAGAATAAAGAAGAAAAGAAAAAGAAAAGATATAAAAGAAGGTGGTAATTATGTAATATGTGCATACTAACCCGAACCCCGAGAGAAGGTCAAGTATTGACCTGATCGATAAGGAATAAATTAGGGGGTGATATGGTATTTATTTATCCAAAAATTAACTTGTGCATATATATATATATTATTCATTATGTATTTATTCATTGTATATTATTAATTACTACTCATCCTGCATATATTATTGACCTTTTTTTCTTTCTAAATAAAAAGTCTCAAAACAATTCCTTTCCTTAATAAAACTTGGAAATAAAAATGTTTTCAAAATAATAAAAATAATTGCAAAATTAAATTTTGTACATAATTAAAATAACACCAATCATAAAAAGCCATAAAATTATTATTAAAAGATCAATATTGGCTCCAAATGAAATCAACTTCTTACCAAATCGCCTTTCTTGAATCTAAATTAAATTAGCTTCAAAATGAGGGTGGTTTCATTATTTTTGTAGCTATGGTTTAAATGATTGCTTTTTGAGTGTGATTGTATAATTGTACAACACATATAATTTTTATTTATTTGTATATTTCGTGTATAAATTGTATATTTTGTATTTTTAAACACTTATATATACTCATAATAATTATATAAATAAAAATCAGATTCATAAATAAAATTAAAAATAAATACAACTCTCCATTTTACAAAAGGCCCAAGTGTGTATATTGTACATAAAACAAAATATTAACACCAGTAATGAACTTGTAAAATTCCAATAAAATTTATGTAAAACACTTTAAATTATTTTGTAAATAAAAAAACAAATTTTTTTTGTAAAAATAATAAGATAAAACTATGTAGAAGTTGTGTATAGGTATAATATACCTATAAATATTGTGTTTCTATGAAAATAACCCACCAATTAATTTATTTAATTTAGCAAAATCATCTAAAAAGATATTATTAATTATAAACATCTTCTATGTTAATACTTTTTTATTTTAAAAATAATTTGCTAATTTATTTCTTATTATCTTTGTTTATTTCTCTATTTTGTCGTCTTCCCTATTTTGTATGTTCCCTCCGCCGCTTCCTATTGGACCACCTCAGATTGTTGACCGCAATCAACTAGTCCCCCCCTTCTTTTTTATTCCGCAAACTGGGTTTGACCTAGTTTCTTCCATTTCTTCTGACCCTCAAATCGAGTTCTCCTCCATTCTTTCACCCTGATTGGAAGGCACGAATCCCTAATCCACGCCCGATGCCAACCTCTAGGATCCGCACCCTGGTTCATACGATTTCACTTGATCCTTCTCGAACATGTTACCCATATAAAATCACCTGCACCACTATCCTCCAGGTACCTTTTGGCTTCTTCACTTCATCCATTACGCTAGCATTTCCTCGAGAGTGACAGTGAGAGAGAGGGCGAGTAGGGAGACTCAAGGCTATGAGTTTGCCCTAGGTTCGGCAGCTTTAAACACTATGATATGTCGTGAGGAGCCAAGCCTTAGGTTTCGTCGATCGATTGAGGCTTTGATCCCCGGAGACCACTCATCTCGAGCACAAGCGACATCGTTCACCACCAGGTACATTAGATTGATCGGATGCTCTTGATTCGTCATGATTTCTAACTCCATGCAGAGCATCTAGTCTTAGACCTTAGACTTGATTAAAGCTTCCTCTCGACCCATTAAATGCCTCACACACCATACCACCCGCTTCTTCATCTTACTCCGCCATCTGATCATCGACCTAATCACCGGATTAGGTCAAATCTTAGGTCCTTTCCTTCACAATACAATGGGCCTGACCCATCTGCTTTCCCCTAGTTATTTCTCTATTTCTCCACCCCTGACCCTTCATCGGAGCGTAATCTCCGAGCAAGAACATCTATGCAGGTCCGACATTGAAGAAGACCTCATCTGAAGGTCATTCTGAAGTTGCACAGCAGGCCCAGAAAGCCCCAAGTCCCCATTCATCTTCAGGACTCATTATGAGGTCTTGAAACCTTTTGAGAGCCCTATTGATGCGGAACCTTAGTACAATCTATTCCAACATCTTAGCAGTTCGGGAGACCACCGGTGTCATGAGGGAGGCTCGATTGAAGCAACCACCAACACTTGATCTTTGACGTTGTTTAGGACCTTGTCAGCACTGTTAGATCAATCACTCGCTACAGGTGCCACACCGGCCGTCGAATAAGGCCCTACAGTACTGCTCGATTCCCTCCAGGACTTGATCAGGATCCTCCACGCACGAAGGGGTATCCATGCATTTAAGCCATCAGTCACCTTTAGTGGATCAACCTCTGTCATTGGTTAGAGCGCGATTGGGGGTAAACTGCATATCTTTGCCTCGCATTTCTGTTATTTCTTTTCAGTCTTGTAAATATTTTCAATAGCATAAAATTTGCTTGACATTTTGCATTATGAACCTCAAGATTTTCTAGTAGTTTATTTGAGTCTAGTCCACGTCAGTCAACACTTGTATGTAATTTGCATTATATACCCTAAACTTTATGGGACCTACTATGAAATGAAGAAAGGTTTTTTTTATAATTACAGTATAGTCCCTAATAGGCATGTGTCTGACACGTGAGGTGTGGTCTTTTTGCATGACTACTCCTGGGGATTGGTTATAGGTTATTGAATGATGATTGGTTTCACCTGAATTGCAAGTTAGTCCTTGTGCTGGTTTTTACATCTTAAGATATTTTGGAAAATTAGCTGCTTTAGCCTTGACAGTTTGCTTTTTATAAAAATATCCCACCCAATCGCTATTTAAGTGGATTTTTAATCTGATCATTTGCTTGGTTGTCCCATGGACATTGATCTATTGTTATTTTAGGGTGCTTAAGGTTCCAAAAATTGCATCTAGGTCCTTCCTCTTCCATAAGTTGTATTTTTGTTTATTCTTTTTTTAATAAACATTATTTTGTCTCGAAAAGTTCTCAAAAAATCAAGTTAAGCTCCTGCTTTGATGTTCTGTCTTGTGTGAATTTTTTACTGATAATTAATTAGCTTTTATATTAATAAAAATTAAAAAACCACTAAAAATTTCCTTATTTACAGTAGAAAATTCACAAAAATATGAAAATTTCTCTAAAAATTCCAAAAAATGACTATAGGAGTATTTTATCCTCACTTGCTTTTATAAAACTCCAAAAATATACAAAACTCTAAAAACACCATAAAAATCATATAAAAATGTTTTAAATAGCCAAAAAATGTGATTTCAGTCTCTCTTTGTAGATATTTAAATCTAGTTTTTGATAAATTTAATTTCTTGGAGTTTTGAGCCTACTTTATAAAAATACTCCTAACTGCGTACTATTTGTGCTTTTGTTAGCTTTTTTACTTTTATAAAATCCATAAAATTTCGGAAAACCCCTCTAAAAATCTATAAAAATAGTATAAATAAAACATACTTTTTTGTTTGAATTTTTGGTGTATTTATATCATGTTTAAAATAACAAAAAGAGTGCTTGTATTCATTCTTTCTTTGTCTTTATTTTCCTTATTTTCAAAAATTAAAAACTTTCAAAATTAAAAACCATTAAATATAATAAAAAGAACATAAAATCCTTTGACTCTCTGGAATTGACTACCCAATTCATCATAGTGCCCCTTGTGTTCGACCTTGTTCGCGATACCGGGATAATAAGAGTAGCTTAGACCACTAGCTCGATTTGTTTGATTTATTTTATGGTTAAATAAGAATTTCTTGATTGCTAGACTTAGTTTTGGTGTGATAATGACAACTTAATTAATTAACTTAACCCTAGTAGCACGGGCTCATTTTCAGAATGGTGTCGTTGCTGGGGAGCAGGGCTAGGCAGTTTAGGATTTTATTTTCTCATTTATATGTTTCATTTTTAATCACTTTGTTTCTTTTGTTTTCTCTTATTCTTCATAATTGCTGCTGACATTCTTCTTATTTTAGCTTTGTTGCAAGGGCCCACTGAGCAAGAGAGGCTATCTTAGGAGAGCCGACGCACCCGAGCGAGCCAGAGGGCAGGCGTTCTATACTGATCGACATGAGAAAACAACCTGGGAGGCGGAGGAACAGAAGACCACCGTAGATTTTAGATTTATTGCTCATTATTTTTGTAATTAATTGTAACTAATATGGACATCTGCCCTTCTTCTATTTTCCAGGACATTATATACCTTTGATTTCGTGGTCTGTTTCGCCAATTGCCAGTGCACTTGGGAGACCTCACCGGATTTTTGGTTTTCATCGCTTTGTTTTTATTTGTTTTCTCATTGTTTTCATGTGCTTGAGCCCCTAGACTTAGGTTTTTATTTAGTTGAGCTAGGTAGTGTTTCGGTCCACAACCCTAATAGAATATATGTTCCTATAGAATTCGATTGCACTTAGTCAAAATAAAGTGGTTCTTCCTGTAATAGAAGCTTCTATTTAGGTCTGTTCTTGCCATTGCATGCATATTTCTTAGTTTTAATTTATGCACAGATCATATTGCGTGTAGACTACTGGAGGAAGGTACGCCATCTATCTCGTGCATGCATTCATAGTTTCTCGTGCATCTACTTTTCCTTCTTCCTCCCCATGTAATCTTGGACTTAGGAATAAAAGGAAATCAGAAAATTTGTTAGACGTGTTTTTATTCAAAATTACCAAAAAAGTGATAAATCAATAAAATTAGGACTGCTATACAAACTCTACCCTAAAACTAACGTAAAGTATTATCATCATTGTTTTGGGGAGAGTAACCCCCTCCTTGTTTGTAGGTACTCTCCAGACTGAGTGAGGCACATACACTTAAGGAATAGAGCCCAAAGCCCCAGAATTGTGCCCTAAGCACTTGGAATTTGACTCTCGGGTCCTATTATTGCTGTAAGCACTTGACTCGGATGTTAGTAGAAGTAATCGCATGGATACAGAGTTGGATTCCCTTAGAACGATTCCCGAGCCCTTACGAGGATAGTTCTCTGTGTGGGTGGTTCATCAACTTATTCACTGTCAACTCTAGGAGACTACACCTGTGAGCTTGTTAATATAACTGCTTTATCACTAAACTCTAAAATTGAAAAGATTAATGACTAAACTTTCACAGTCATCATTGTGTTGAGTTGGTGAACTTGGGGTTTGTTTTCTCATAATTTTTTCAGTCCAGATCTACTCTTCACTTCTCCCTACATCACGACGATGGGCAGGCAGTCTCTTAGGCTACCTCTGGTGGCACCGTTTCACAACACATCTGTACATTCATCTAGGGTGGTTCTCGAGATATTATACTTCCTCTTCAAACCCGAGTATTCCACCTCCTTCATCTTTGACCTTCACAACCCATCACCTGAGGTATAACAGCAACAGTCAAAGCAGATTTTTAATGGCTTGGTAACACTTGAGGTCAGGTCGTTTTCCTTTTCAGATTCTAACGAGATGGTCCAAGAGGGAAGAGAGGATGATCAGCCAGATATTCACATCGTGTTTGATCAAGCTACGATCAAAACACCCACCTTGCATCCCTAGAGGTGATGCAAAGATAGATTATGGAACATACGTTGTTCGTGACAGAGGTGAGGCGGGAGTTGACACAGATGCAAGATGGGAGAGCTTATGACAGAGTTTAGAGACCTAGTGGCAGAGGAGAGATTCCTATACCCGAGGACAGAGCAGAGGATAGATACAGATGACAGGAGGAGGCCCGTGATCCACAGGGACCATTGTCCACCATAAGGGAGTTGCACAACCCAGGTGCAACTCTCACTCATAGGTGGATTTAGTTGCCTACTATTCTGAGAGATTTTGAGCTCCATCCACAAATGATTCAGTTGTTGCTAAATTTACATGGGCACGCCACTGAGGAGCCCCGTCTACATCTTTGGGAGTTTGAGATGATCTGCAACATCATCCATGACAGGCTAGTGGACGGGGATACTATCAAGTTGATAGCCTTCCCATTTTCCTTAGTTGATAGAGCATCCTACTAGGTGAAGCACTTAGGGAGGGTTGTCACCACCTGGGAGCAGTTGAGGACCAAGTACCTCAACAAGTACTATCCATTCAGTCGGACGAATGCAGCGAGAGCGATGATCATCAACTTCACCATGATCCGAAATGAGCAGTTCTATGAGGCTTGGGATCGATTTAGAGTCTCATTGACAGGTGTCCACATCATGATATCAGCAAGCCCAACTTGGTCCAGAGCTTCTTTTGTAGACTGACACCTGAGCTGTAGGGGTTTGTCAACGCCTCTTGTGGAGGATCCCATTTTTCAAATAATGAGGATTAGGTCTGGCCATATATTAGGAGATGGTTGAGAACTACACAATGATGACCCATACTCCTGTCTACACTCAGGGGAATCCTCCCCCTCAGGCGTTGTCTCACCACAGAGTTGCACGTATAGAGGCAGGTCCATCTTCATCTTGTACAACAGAAGGACTAGCAGAGTCATCAACTGCAGACATGGGCATCATTATCCAGAAGTTGAACGGCATGGATATCATAGAGAATAAGACGTTCCAAAGTCTAGACAAGCTCAACATAATTGATGAGTTGGCCCAGACTTTGAGTGACCTTAAGACACAAATCACGTGCCTCCAAGAGGTACATATGGCTTCTTTACCACAATCTAGGTCACATGTTGATCATGGGAGCAGATCTTCATAGCCATCTACCGTATACAGACAGGTTCACCACATTCAGGCAGAGCATGTTCAGCCACCCCCACAGTACCAGTTGCCACCACCACCTTCACTAGACACGCAGATGGTTGTCTATCAGAGTGATCATCCATTAGCGTCCCTTCCCCTACCTTTGCACGAGAAGATGGAGCCGTTGATGGAAGTCAACAGGATTTGGTATTCCAAGTACCAGCAACAACCCAGTATCCATCGTGATCACCCATGCTTCAGATGGTCTACTGGAGTTATTCAGACTTGGCTGCAGCCTCCGGCACAATTAGGATAGGGTACGCAAACTAGCATCCCCAGTACTCCCAGCATACCCTCCTTGACCCCAGTACCAGGGTCATTAGTGGAGGCAGCAACAACCTCACTCCCAGTTTCACCAGCCTCCCCCTCACTCATACCCACAGCAACAACATGGCCAACCTCAGCACTTTTAGAGAGGTAAAAATCTAGTTCCCATACACCCTCGTGTGAGATCTCTCTTGTATGCTTACGGAGCAACAAACCACTTTCAGGCAAGAGATGTATGGGTTCAGATAGGAGATGAGAAAGATCATCAAGGTCAAGGCCACCACACCCGTACATATCGAGCCAAATCCAAACAATCTAAAGAGGAAATCTGAGCATGTACAGTCTATAGAGTCTGAAACTCCTAGTGAGGTACTTGATAATATGCATTATTTATTTGATGCTTATTTTGTGACACTTAGGAGCGGAAGGAAGCCAATAGGGAGCGTCTCATCTAGGTGACAACAAGATGCCCATTCCGGAGCACTAGATGAGCTAGAGAGCGGTGTTGATGCTGTTGATGTTGACAATGATGGTGGTGATGATGTCACCAATATAGATGATCCAGCTGACGGTGTTGATGCCATCCCTTCTCTAGATGATGTAGATGGTGGTGTTGATGCCACCGGTATTTCATATGACGGGTCAGAGCGCAGTACTGATGCCGCTTCTTCAGATGTTGTCAGTGGTATTGATTCCACCAAGAGTCCATGTACATATACTCCACTTGTTTTGAATTCTATTCATGTACCATAGGATGATGCATTTAGAAAAATGCAAAAAATGGAAAAAAATTGGAAAATAAAAAGATGAATAATGGAAAGGTTTTTTATTGTTCTTCTGGTCCATCTGATATGGTACATGATTTTCTTGTATGTATTCCCACCATTTGTATGCTCAGACCTATTCCTATTTCAGACCCTCTAGTTTCTTATGTGGGAACATCCATCACCTTCCCTCAAGCACTCCGCTTAGGGAAGGACCAAAAATAGAAAATCCCAAAAAGAAAAAACAGATAGAGTTCAACGAACTGATGATAGAGGATTCCATATCCAGCTGACTCTCTAGAAGGAATTGGAGCACATCCCTCTCTTCCAGAAGAACCTTAGAGAGAAGACCATAGTCCGTAGGAAGAAAAGGCGCAACCATAGTGTAAAGATCCATGTTCTCACCCATGTCACATGCTTCGTCATCTTGAATTGATTGCCAGCCAAGATGAAGGGGTTCTATATGTCAAATGCCGCATTCACGAGCAACGGTTCGATCGTACTGTATTAGACATCGGGTCTTCAATTAACCTTCTTCTGACAACCTTACTTGACTGCTTCGAGTTTGGCCCTCGTCGATAGAGCAGGATAATACTTTAGTTTGCAGATAGATCTGCCAAGAGGCCGAAAGGGTTACTTAAGGACGATGTCAATATCCTTGTGGACTTTGTTGTGTTGGGCATGGAGATCCCAGAATGCATGTCAAATACCCCGATCATTTTAGGAAGACCTTTCTTGGAGACAACAAAGGCCATGTCAAATCATGATAGCCGGAAGGTATACTTTCGCGTCGAGGGAAAGAGTATACAAATAGAGACGATTGAGGAGATGAGATCTAGATATATAATAAGCTTAGTGTAGACGATAGATTCAAAGGAATACATCCACCATGAATGCGATTTTGTGATCACAGACGATGAGGCAGTCTGGGCAGATGAGGATTCACGAGCTCTAGGCACATCTTCCGAGGCAGTAGATTTATAGTTGACAACTGACGAGAGTTTGGAGTGTGCACTTTTGGAGCAGGATATCACAGAGGTTGGTGATGATGAGTTAGTTAGCGAGGCTAGTTTTATTTAGTGTTACTCAGATTCGGATCCTTCCGACTCAGACATGGATTTTGATTGGCAGGAGTTTGATGAGTACCTCCCGTGTTTGATTTCTACAGAACCGACAACCAGTACAGAGACAGAGCGGGTGCAGTTGATAGAGATGCTAGTAGGGTCATCTTCGTCGGGTTCAGATGAGCAGCGAGAGTTTTCACATTCAGATCTTATAGCATTCACTCAAACTTTTTAGAGTCCAGATTTGCCGACTCCCACATGCTCAGAATTGCAGACCTTAACGCAGAGTATAAAGTATAGATTCCTTGTGGGTGAGCCAGACATGTTTCCAGTTGTTATCTCAGCAGATTTGACTTATGACCAAGAATCTAGTTTGATGGAGGTTCTTGAGAGGAACCACAAGGCAATCGGTTAGTCTGTCACAGATCTCTAGGGGATAAGTCTGGCCCTGTACTCCCACCACATCTATCTTGAGGATGAGCTAAGCCTTTGCATGAGTTCCAGCATAGAATGAACCCAAATCATTGACAAGTGGTCATGAAGTAAATATCTAAGTGGTGGAGCACTGATTTTATCTACCCCATCTACAACTCCAAGTGGGTTAGTCTATTACATGTGTTAACAAAGAATATGGGTATCACTACAGTTGTAAATGAGGACGAAGAGGAGATTGCTACCCATGTACCCACTTCTTGGAGGGTTTGTCTGGACTACAGACGATTGAATCAGGCCACCAAGGAGGTTCACTTCCCACTACTATTCATTTATCAGATTATTAAGAGATTAGCAGGGAAGAGTCATTACTGCTTTCTTGACGAGTACTCTGGGTATAATTAGGTGGCCATTGCGCCCGAAGACCATGATAAGACGACATTCACATGTCTGTTTAGGACGTATGCTTTTAGACAAATGCCATTTATACTATGTAATGATCCGATTACATTCCAAAGGTGCATGTTTTCCATCTTTTCGAGCATGGTAGGTGAATGTTTAGAGGTCTTCATGGATGATTTTTTGGTCGACGTCCATGGGTTTGATGCTTGTCTTTCTTTCCTAGACCGTGTGCTTCAGCGATGCATTGAGGTCAACCTTGTTCTATCTTGGGAGAAGAGTCATTTCATGATGACTCATGGAACTGTCCTTGGTCACATCATCTCTAATAGGGACATGGAGGTCGATCCGACCAAGGTGGATATCATCAAGAAGCTCACTCCACTATCCAATCTGAGGCAGTTGCGGTCTTTTCTACGGCATGCCGATTTCTACCAACTGTTCATTCAAGACTACAATCGTATTGCCCGACCACTTACTGCTCTTCTCACAAAAGACACCGAGTTCCTTGTAGATGATAAGTGTCTTTCATCATTTGAGACTCTCCAGAATCTAGATGTGCAGGCTCCTGTCCTTCACCCACCCGATCGTCTCTCCCACTCGAGAACATGATGGATGCTTCTGATTTTGCCATAGGGGTTGTGCTAGGACAGAGAGGGATGGATTTCCTTCTTCCATTCACTACGCTAGACGTACTTTGGATGTTACCCAACAAAATTATTCTATTATAAAGAAGGGGATGCTAGCTGTAGTCTTTACTTTGGATAAGTTCAAATCTTATATTCTCGGATTTAAAGTGACAATTTATACTAATCACACTGCCATCAGGTACTTAATGGCTAAGAAGGATGCCAAGGAATGATTTATTAGATGGATCCTTCTACTCCAGGAGTTCGATATTGAGATTAAGGATAAACATGGAGTAAGGAATGTGGTGGTGGATCACCATTCCAGACTAAAGCATCTTGAGGATCCAGAGACAACTACACCTATTACTGAGACTTTCCCAAACGAGGAGATTCTTGCTATCACCTCTCTCCCATGGTATGTCGACATTGTGAACTATCTTGTTGATAAGAAAGTTCCACAAGGTTGGACCAGGCAACAACTTGAGACTTTCCAAGTGAAGGCCAAGTCGTACCATTTGGAGGATCCCACCATTTTTCACGAAGGAGGCAATAGTGTCTGGCGTCAGTGTATTCCTCAGAAGGATCACCACAGTGTCCTCAATTATTGCCACAAGCTTGAAGTAGGACGACATCACTCTGGGAGATGGACAACACAAAAGATTCTCCAATCCGACCATTGGTGGCCAACACTCTTCAAGGATTCAGGTGAATTCGTGAGGAGGTGTACTGACTATCAGAGGATTGGTAACAGTGGTCATAAAGACATGATGTCGATGTAGTCCATTCACTTCTGTGTGGTTTTTGATGCATGGGGCATTGATTTTATGGGCCCATTCCCTAAGAGTCATGGATTTGAGTACATTTTGTTGGTTGTAGATTATGTGAGTCGTTGGGTTGAGGCCATCCCTGCCCTAGCCGCTGATGCGAGGACTGTTTGCAAATTTTTGAGGAAGAATATTGATGAATCTGTGATTCATCACTCTAAAAGTTGAAAATAGAGCTTTGTTCCTGAATAAATAGCAGTATATTTCCCCTTATCTTGCATAATTAGCATTCATGCATACATCGATAATATCTGCATTTTAGCATTCATATTTATATAAAATAAGAAGCCCAAGTCACTTGTAAATATTCACCATATTTTAACTATTTATATATATTTTATACTAACTTCGAATCTAATAAAACCAACTCTATAGTGTATATATGACTAACACTAATAAAGGAAAAATATCAAAAAAATACTAACTTGTCAAATTACCCAATAAAACCCCAAACCCAGTTGGAGACCTGAGACCTTAGAATGCACATATCTCTCTCATACAACCTCCGAATTAGGTTTACTCACTTTTAAAGTAATATACATTCAAAGACCTTCAAAACAAGACCAATTTCTTTAAAATCGGAGCTTGTATGCAAAACTTGGGTTTCGGGCCCCTTCTGTATATTGTACATATTGACCTTTTTGCCCCTGTATTTTATACTTTTATTTTCTTAATTATTAAAAATCCAAAAAAAATAGATTAAGTTGTAAATATTCTTTTTATATTTTCTCTATTTTTATTTTGATTTTTCTCTCTTTTAAAAATGACAAAAAATTTACAAAAGATAAAATGCGGTATTTTATATCTATAAGATATCACCCAAAAATACACTTTGTACATATGACTTCTTTTGATTTTCGGCCCTTCACAAAAGTTGTAGATCTTGTCGAGACGAGCATCTTTCGTGTTGACCACTTTTTGATTTAAGACCTTTTGTTATTTCTTTTTTATTTTTGTTTACATTTAATTTTTTGAATTTTCTAGGAGCGACATGTGGCAGCTCCTGGAGCTGGCACATGTCACCTCTTTATTTTATTATTTTCGGATTTATTTTATTATTTTCAGATTTATTATTACTTTTATTTTATTATTACTATTTTAATTATTTTAAGTAGCCTACTTACATTATTTTATTTATTTTTGTACTCACTTTTACTTCTTCCTCCTTACTTGCCTTCTACTCCAAGCCACACTTACCTCATTCCCCCCACCATTCTCTCCACCTTCTCCACTCATTTTCTAACTCCCTTCCTTTCCTTTTTATTCACCATCACCTCCATCAATTCCCTTCATCCGCCATTTCTTCAATTGAGAGGGAGAGACCAACAACCCTCGAGTGTTTGTCGGTGACAGCTTCAGCATCTCTCGATCGAGCGACGACGGGTTCAAAGGCGAGATCCACGAGGACTCCTCCTCGTGTCGTTGTGCATCCCTTCAGATCACAACCGAGCTTCTTCGATTTTCTTGCCGAATCGAGTCGAGGCCACGACGGAAGCCGCATACCGCGGCTTCACTTTCGGCGAACCACATGTAAGTATATTCTATCTTCATCTTGTCAATTTTTTATGTAACAATTTTTCCTTGTTGTCTACCACCTCATAATCACATCTTTTTACATCATTATCACTATCACCACCACTCTCATTAGTATAGAAGTCACAAACAATCATACACCACCATTGCATTACATCTTTATTGCATTTGAATTTGTTGTTTACAATAAAAAGCCAAAAAAATTACATAATGAAAATATAAAAAAGAAAGAAACTAGATCGACGCCTCCTTCTCCACCGAAACGCCCTACCATCGCCGCCATCTGCGGAGGTCCGCCGCCTCTCCCGCACGATCAGCCACCTGCACCTGCTCGCAGCAGCCGCTGCTCCTGCCCACACCGTTCCAGGCCGCCGCCCAACAGCCACTAGCGCCGTCGTCCTCCCACCTCTGGCCGCGGGACGCCGCCTCTTCCCATCCAGACCACCCTGTGCGCACCCCGCCCGCGCACGGTGCCTGGCCTCCACAAGCAGCCCTCCAGCCGCCCGTCAGCGGCCCCGCCCCCCTCGGCCAGCGTGCCGCTCCAGCCAACAGCGAGCGCGCCGGCCGCCTCCAAGCGGCGTTCCTCCTTGCACACAGCGCCCCGCTGTTCCTCTCTTCGTCTGGCCCCTCCATCCCTCCTGCGGTCGAGTGCCGCCGCCTCCACGCACTCTGACCACGAGCGCCCCGCCCCCCTCGGCCAGCGCGCCGCTCCGGCCAACAGCGAGCGCGCCGACCCTCCTCGCCTCCTCCATCGCCGCTGCACAGTCGTACAGCCGCCCGCCGTAGCTCCATCACCAGGACCGCCTCGTCGCCATGCCCTAGCCGCCTCAACCCCTCATGATCGTGCCCTAGACGTGGACGTGAGGAGGTCTTTTTATCTTTTTTAGAAAATTGCATGTTTAGTCCTTAGTTTCTCGTATTTGCAAAAGCATCCTTGTGCACATTTCAAACACTTTCTTTAATTGCTGTATTGCATTGATAACCCTGAATTAGCATGTTAATTTGGACCTCAAAAAAGCATCATTTTTTTATCAGAAAAATAACACGTTGTAGAGAAACTCATTCTTTATCTCCTGTCTATTTAATTGCATTTTTGTGAGTATTTGATATTTTATTAAAAATCAGAGATTGAAAATCAGTGATATTTTGCTCATTTATGCTCTGAAATTCGTACATAGTCATTTATTGCTCCAAAAATTGCGAAATAATTGTGAATGATGCCCCTAAGTGTGCTTTAATTATATTCCAAAATTCGTCCAATTATGAGTTTTCCTTTGCATAAAATAAATTATAGAGTGATTTCTGTAATTGATTTTTAATTAATTCCACGAATAACATTTTTAAGAAATTTCAAAGCTCTTGAATTCCTTGTTAAAATATCTATTTTAGATAGATAGGTTGTTGGATAATTTGATTTCATGGATTTATTAGGAATTAAAAACCCCCAGTCGCTCTGTTTTAAGTAAAATATTCATAAAAAATCATAAAGTTTCAGAAAATTCCAAAAATAATAGTGTAGCTTCATTTCATCATGTTTAACTTACAGTAAATTTTTTATAATTTTTGCATCTAATTTGCATGAAAAATTGCATAAAAACCCCAAAAAGTTTACATTTTTCAGTTATGCATTTTAAACCCAAAAAATTCAAAAAAATACATTTTGCACTCAGTATTAGATTAGGTTCTTAGGAAAAATATCACTTGGCTGATTGGAATTAATTTGACATTAAAATTAAATTTGGCTAAGTCACATATTTTCTTATTAACCTAGTTCATTCGCATCATTGCATTCGGCATTTTGCATAAAAAAATTAGAAAAAATCTCACTTGGAAAACCGCAATCTAATCCATCTAACTTGATCCCGAGTTCTTCCTTTGCCACCTTGAGTCGACCCTGGGGCTTGCCCAGGCTAAACAAACATAAAACCGCATATTAATTTTATTCGATGATTTATCGATTTGTGTAGTTAATTTCTGATCGACGCGGATCTATCCAACTGCAACGAAATAGTCAATTAAACAACATTAACAAGGGTAGGTCCGCGACCCGTCAAATGGTGCCGTTGCTGGGGAGGCAACATTAACAAGGGTAGGTCCGCGGCCCGTAAAATGGCGCTGTTGCTGGGGAGGCAAATGGCTTAGGATCACTTTAGAAATTTAGATTTATGTTTTCCAGTCAAGCGGGTAGTCTGATCCCCAAACCACTTTGTAATTATTCTATTTTTACAATTATTTTCTTTATTATTAATTTTTTTCTCTCTGACATTTTTATCTTTTTGTGCGAGGGCCTGATGGACTTAGAGCGGCTTTCTTGAAGTCGACGCATCTCGAAGTGCATCGGAGGCCGATGATTCATGATCAAGTTGGTTGTTGAGACGCCAAAAAGATTTTATTTTTTTTAATTTGTAAAAAAAGTGTCTGCATTTACAGCGGTTCCCATTTGGGTTCTCGCGTGTGTAAACATAGTGGAACCGCTTCCCTGTGTGCTATGTGGATTGAATTTTAGACTAGGCTTGCACTAGCGGCTCCTCGGGCCACTCTAGGATCTACTTGTGCTCGTAATTTTTTAGGACCACACATCACTTAAAACACGCACTTAGACCGCAGATCTAGTCAAATCAACCTGTTCTTCACTCGCTAATTGAATTGTCTATCTAGGAGCGGCTTTTCTCATTTGCATTTGCATATAGTGTAAAAGATCTCAATTCTGTTCTGCATCCTGCATAAAAGTGAAGGGATCACTAAAAGTATTCTCTACTCAGCATACACATCATTTTTTTTCGTGCATCAGCTTTCTCGATTTCCCCCTCTGTTTTTCAAACTTAAATTAAACGGAAATTGGGACTGGACGTTAGGTGTGCTGTGTGGATTGGACTAAATAAGTGATAACTTAACTTAAAACAGGGGCTGCTAACATTATTGACCAAAAAAATTGACTAAAATTAGCCCTTTTGTGGAAAATTAACCCCGACCTTGTTTTCAGGCTGAGTGAGGTACTTGAATGTGTGTGAATACCTTAAGGCAGAGCCCAAATCCTCGCCTTCCATATCACGTTCCGACTTATCCTAGCAAATATCACAAGTTGAATTATTTAGGTTCATTGACTAGTACCAAGTAGCCTCCGCCTGTCTCAAGTAGATAGGGGCGAAATTGTGGTACTTCGCGACAAGTTTCCAGTAACCCCTCGGGATGAAGTTTCAGCCTTGTCAGCCTCCGCCTGCTTACAGGTAGATAGGGGCAGGTCTTTCAACCCATCAACTTGGGATAGGAGCGAAGAAAGGAAGGATCGACAGTATCTTAGGTGACAGGTTAAATAGGGGAGACGCATCCTGCTTTTAGCCGACTCTCCTATAGACCGCGTAACCTTTACTATCTTGTATGAAAAACTCCCACTTAAAATCAACAAGATTAATCGAACTCGATTTCGGGTCCTTCACCGTGTTGAATGTGAACTCGGGGTTTGCTCTTGTGTTTGTCTTTGAGTCTGTTTGTTTGTGTTATCCTGTGTAATTGCACAATTTCTACCTCCATCTGCTTACAATTATCATTTTCTCTTCAAAGATGTCGGGATATTGGTCCCCATACCCTGTGACCTCTGGTCAATCCTCCTCGACCATATACCGTTCATCTTTGCCTTCTCATTCTTTTATGTATCCTCCGCCACCCACGGGAGACCCTTACCCGTGGTTGGCTAAACCTCAATCCGATTATGAAGTCAGAACTTCGACTGACTTCTCCATTTCTTCGCATTTCACACCTACTCCATATTCTAACACTCCGGATCCACTTCCATCTTGGGATGACTGTCCGTATTCTCGAGAGCTTGCAGGAATCAAAGAATCAAATGAAGAGCAAGCCACTGCTGAGACAGATGATTGGCAAAACTATTTGCCCCCACATACTTCATTCTCACCTCTAGTAGGGACCATACAACAATTTACATATATGCATCCTGACTTGACCTTAGGGCATGACATGATCGATCGAACAACCCGAATGGAGAGGCCTGCACATCCTGATTTCCCAGACTTGATTGACTTTAGTGATCAAGCCTCAGTTAACTAGCCTTCATTCGGAGAGCCTATACATTCACAAGATTGGACTCATGAGCTAGACTTATCAGTCCCCATTTCATCATATGAGGCTCCGACCAATATTTGCCATCTAAATGGTCCATACTCGACCCAGAATTACATGCCAGAATCTAGGTATGTTGAGTATGAGACCCCAATATCTCAGCAGTATCCTCCACTTAAGCAGAACTCTCCCATGATTTGTCATGAGAATTTGTGGAGGATGACATCTCTAGACTTATTAAGAAAAATGAATCATTTGGTAACGAGTTGAGAGATGTCATGGAAATATTGCACTCAATTTCTGCCAGCCTGGGTATGAAAGTGGAGAAGGAAGTAAGTAGATCTGATGTTGAAAATCAAGCGAGCATTCAGGAACCCACACCATTTGTACAGCTGGAGTCCATTCTATCTCCCTCTTCTACTAACCACTTACCCTCCAATCCAGAGTCTGATCATTCATCTACCAAAAATACCAAAAAAATTGAAAAATCAGAAAAATCCATAAAAATTTAAAAAGAAAAAGATTTAGAAAAATTGGATCCCACCCTAATGGAAGCACTCGATGAAGAATTGATTTTTAAACTTCCTTAATAAAGGCCATAGATCACTTCCCCGACCTCAAGAGATTTGTAAAGAGCAAATTGATGCCCAAGATGTCGGGTACTAAGAGAACAAGGACTGAGAGACATATAGTGTCTATGGCCACCTCCTTGGTGATGGGGAGAAAGACCAAAAGCCGCAGAGTGAAGTGGTTGCCACGAGTTGGGTGTGAAATCAAAGACACTATCTTTACCCATGCAAGAATCGATGATGACTCATCGATAAATATCCTCCCGACCTCTGTGTTTGACAAGCTCAAACTCAGGCCACTTAGGAAGTCGAGAGAGATCGTTCAGCTCGCTGATCGATCCATCAAACGGTCGAGAGGAAATATTTCAGTCATCGTTACTTTCCAAGGTGCTCTACTCCAGGTGGACTTCTCGATCATTGACATTGAGCACCTAGGAGAGTTTTCCCAGTCTCTGATTATTCTCGAGAAGCCGTTCTTAGCCTTTGCTAAGATGATTATACATTGCGAGACTTGGGAAATCGATTTTACAGCATTGGGAGCGCTTCGACCTCATCCATTCTTTGATAAACTTTACTCTAAGGTGACCCGCACATCCGCTGACAGTCGTGACCATTGAGAGGAAGATGAGTCCCACCTCTCTACTACACCTGAGAGTGATTGTTCGGATGACCGTTGGATCAGAGACTCCCCACACCTCCACTTCATCAACTGCTTGCACCACCACCGTGACAGCTTCTAAGGAGGACCCACGATCAGAAGCTATCATTGAGTCGGATACGACCTTTGTGGATTGCCTTGATCATTTCGGCGATCCGACACAAGAGCCCAATAATGTCAAGCCAACTGAGATCACTGGCACCTTCTCGAAACGCATGCTGACCCTTCAGAAATATGCTATCTATACGGTGACTCGTCTGATGAGGAACCCATGGTCAGCACTGCACTACATTCTGGACCTTCAAAGGAAACAAGCAAGACTAAATTGACTCCACATAAAAACATGGTTGCTCCTTCTTCTATTCGGCTATCTAGAGAGAGGAAGTCGAGAATTGATTGCTCGAGATGTTCCCCCAAACCTCTCCAGGCGCGTCGCTCTCATCTCCCTCTCAATGATTCAGGTTCTAAAAAATCGACTAAGAAAATTTCCTTCAACATTCCGGAGAAGGAAGTTTCAGAGGAATCCTCATCTGGTCCGGACAAGGTGATTTATATGAGTGAGCTCAGTTCGGCTGTTCTCAAGCCTTATCTAAGCATGCAGCCGTGTGTCGACCCGCGTTGTACGATCCCTTCACCTCACTACTATTCATCTGAGGACGATTCCGACAGCGACACACTTGTATATTACCCACCTCCTCGATCCCGCAAGAAGGTTCGTCACAAACCTTCTTGACCCTTGTATATTCTCAATCCTCCTTGTATATGTTTCCCCTCCCTTCCTAGTGATTCGAATCACTCGCCCCGGCTCCATATCATTTCATTTTATGGCTATACTTAGGATGATCAGATCCTAAGTATAGGGGGCGAGTGAACCGAGTCTCTTGATCATTCTATGTACATTCTGCAGATCCCATCGGTTCGTACACTTACTCTTGTCCTATACTTAGGCTGACCAGATCCTAAGTATAGGGAGAACCGATGCCCGCCGTGTATATACTCCTCCATTTCCCCTTTTAACCTCGCCCACCCCATTTTTTATCTTCTTCTACACTTAGTCTGCCAGAGCCTAAGTATAGGGGGGCGGAGCGACTTCTATACATTTTGTTTTTTTAGCTCACCTACGCTTAGCACGAGCTATGTCTTTTTCCTCGCTTTCGTGCTCTGATGACATAGCACACGCTAAGTATAAGGGGCGTGTATATATTACATATATACTTTACCCAAAGCTTGTACTTTCACGTATTTTCGCATACTTTTTGTATATATTTTGCAATAATTACGGGTGGGTAAAAATTGAAAAAAAAATTATACTTGTATAATACTTGTAAACATTTTGTAAAAATTGAAAAAAAATAAAATACATGTATACTTGTATATTGTATAACACTTGTATAATCTGTATAATACTTGTAAACTCTTGTAAATTGTTGTAACATAAGAGGTATATCAAAGTTTTGAAAAAAAACAAAAAAATAGGCTCCTTATTTACTCTTGCATATCATCCTTGCATTTCAAAGAAAAAAGTCTTGCATTCCGTTCATAGCATGTCATCTGCACCTCATCTGCATATCTTGCATATGCAAGGTGAAAAGCTAGTGGGTTCTGAACCAAGTTATGAGTAGAAATTGAGGATGGACTTGATTTGACCTTAATCCACCTAATTTTAGAGGAACCTTATAGGAACTGGAGTTAAGATTTCTCAAGTCAAGTGACTTAATGCTTTGAGTCCGCAAGTCTATGTTCACATGTCATCTTGATTAGTCTAAGTAGAATATCTTGTGCACACGCATGATTCTTTGAGATAATGACCTAACTTGGACAAGCACCATGCACGTAGCTCTTCATTGATGATGTGGTGATGAGGTAGAATCCTTTAGCTTGGAGTAGCACACGGGTGGAAACATCTGTCCTCCTCTAGGGAGGGTAGTGCATCTCAACCTAGTCCGGTGGTGTTGACATCTAAGGACGGGATGCTGTGGGTTGCAATAATGATTCAAAAGATGGATAGTCTACTGGCTCAAGAGGAAAAACTCCTGATGTACATGTTGCACCTTGTATATAGTTCTAAAAAAAAGAAAAAAAAAAGAAAAAAATGCAAGAATTCCAGAAAAAATAGACAGGCCAAAAAAAATATATTGCCAGTCGGAGTATGTATATTAGCAAGAAGTCTGCAGCTGGATGACTTGGCTACACTAGTCAGGCATCCCGGGATAGGTAGCTAAACTGGCTACCATCCATTCTTTTCTCCACCCCCTCCTCTTGAGCCGGTCACACTTGAACTTAGAAGGGAATACCCCGCTCCTCGAGGAAAGAGTTATTGGACCGGGTTATTTGAGTTACCTTGTTAAAGGAAGCTGGTTCTGAGCCATTTCTGATGTGGAGAGTTACATTTCACTTATACAGTACAAGTAAGAATCATAATCATCAGAAATTTGCATTTGAGGATTTGTTCTGACCTGACTGTTGAGGCGTCTTGAATAGAAGGCTTGTGGAACTTGAAGCCTGTTAGGTCTTAAGTTCAGGTCCCAATAAGGTTCTACCACACAATTAATCCAAAGGTCGAATCAAGCTCCATTTTCAACTTCTGTTCATGACCTTGGTATGGAACCCAAAATCATTTCACTCTTGCATTTCATTTTAGTTTCTCGGGGACGAGCAAGGTTTAAGTATAGGGGGTTGATGAATCTGTGATTCATCACTCTAAAAGTTGAAAATAAAGCATTGTTCTCGAGTAAATAGCAGCATATTTCCTCTTATCTTACGTAATTAGCATTCATGCATACATCGATAATATCTGCATTTTAGCATTCATATTTGCATAAAATAAGAAGCCCAATTCACTTGTAAATATTCAACATATTTTACCTATTTGTATATATTTTATAATAACTCCGAATCTAATAAAACTAACTCTATAGTGTATATATGACTAACACTAATAAAGGAAAAATATCAAAAAAATACTAACTTGTAAAATAACCCAATAAAACCCCAAACCCAATTGGAGACCTGAGACCTTAGAATGCACATATCTCTCTCATACAACCTCCGAATTAGGCCTACTCACTTTTAAAGTAATATACATTTAAAGACCTTCAAAACAAGACCAATTTCATTAAAATCGGAGCGTGTATGCAAAACTTGGAGTTTTGGCCCCTTTTGTATATTGTACATATTGACCTTTTTGCCCCTGTAATTTATACTTTTATTTTCTTAATTATTAAAAATCCAATAAAAAAGATTAAGTTGTAAATTCTCTTTTTATATTTTCTCTATTTTTATTTGATTTTTCTCTCTTTTAAAAATGACAAAAAAATTACAAAAGATAAAATGCGGTATTTTATATCTATAAGGTACCACCCATAAATACACTTTGTACATATGACTTCTTTTGATTTTGGGTCCTTCACAAAAGTTGTAGATCTTGCTGAGACGAGCATCTTTCATGTTGACCACTTTTTGATTTAAGACCTTTTGTTATTTCTTTTTTATTTTTGTTTACATTTAATTTTTTAAATTTTCTAGGAGCAACATGTGGCAGCTTCTGGAGCCGCCACATGTCACCTCTTTATTTTATTATTTTCAGATTTATTTTATTATTTTCGGATTTATTATTACTATTATTTTATTATTACTATTTTAATTATTTTAAGCAGCCTACTTACATTATTTTATTTATTTTTTTACTCCCTTTTACTTCTTCCTCCTTACTTGTCTTCTACTCCTAGCCACAATTACCCCACTCCCCCCACCATTCTCTCCACCTTCTCCACTCATTTTCTAACTCCCTTCCCTTCCTTTTTATTCACCATCACCTCCATCAATTCCCTTCATCTGCCATTTCTTAAATTGAGAGGGAGAGACCCCCAGCCCCCGAGTGTTGTCGGTGACAGCTTCAGTGTCTCTCGGTCGAGCGACGACGGTTTCAAAGGCGAGATCCACGAAGACTCCTCCTCGTGTCGTTGTGCATCCCTTCAGATCACAACCGAGCTTCTTCGATTTTCTTGCTGAATCAAATCGAGGCCACGACGGATGCCACACACCGCGGCTTCACTTTCGGTGAACCACAGGTAAGTATATTCTATCTTCATCTTGTCAATTTTTTATCTAACAATTTTTCCTTGTTGTCTACCACTTCATAATCACATCTTTTTACATCATTATCACTATCACCACCACTCTCATTAGTATACAAGTCACAAACAATCATACACCACCATTGCATTACATCTTTCTTGCATTTGAATTTGCTGTTTACAATAAAAAGCCAAAATAAATTACACGGAGGTCCGCCGCCTCTCCCGCACGAAACGCCCTACCATCGCCGCCATCCATGGAGGTCCGCCGCCTCTCCCGCACGATCAGCCACCTGCACCTACTCGCAGCAGCCGCTGCTCCTGCCCGCACCGTTCCAGGCCGCCTCCCATCAGCCACTAGTGCCGCCGTCCTCCCCCCCCAGGCCACGGGACGCCGCCTCTTCCCATCCAGACCACCCCGTGCGCACCTTGCCCGTGCACGGTGCATGGCCTCCACAAGCAGTTCTCTAGCCGCCTGTCAGCGGCCCCGCCCCCCTCGGCCAGCATGCCGCTCCGGCCAACAGCGAGCGCGCCGGCCGCCTCCAAGCGGCGTTCCTCCTTGCGCACAACGCCCCACTGCTCCCCTCATCATCGGGCCCCTCCAGCCCTCCTGCGGCCGAGTGCTGCCGCCTCCACGCACTCCGACCACGAGCGCCCCACCCCCCTCGGCCAGCGTGCCACTCTAGCCAACAGCGAGCGCGCCGGCCCTCCTCGCCTCCTCCATCGCCGCTGCACAGCCGCGCAACCGCTCGTCGTAGCTCCATCGCCAGGACTGCCTCGCCACCATGCCCTAGCCTCCTCAACCCCTCATGATCGTGTCCTAGATGTGGACGCGAGGAGGTCTTTTTATCTTTTTTAGAAAATTACATGTTTAGTCCGTAGTTTCTCGTATTTGCAAAAGCATCCTTGTGCACATTTCAAACACTTTCTTTAATTGTTGTATTGCATTGATAACCCTGAATTAGCATGTTAATTTGGACCTCAAAATAGCATCATTTTTTTATTAGAAAAATAGCATGTTGTAGAGAAACTCATTCTTTATCTCCTGGCTATTTAATTGCATTTTTGTGAGTATTTGACATTTTATTAAAAATCATAGATTGAAAATCAGTGATATTTTGCTCATTTATGCTCTGAAATTCGTACACAGTCATTTATTGGACCAAAAATTGTGAAAAATTTAGAATGATGCCTCTAAGTGTGCTTTAATTATAATCCAAATTTCGTCCAATTAGGAGTTATCTTGTGTATAAAATAAAGTATAGAGTGATTTCTATAATTGATTTTTAAGTAATTCCACAAATAACATTTTTAAGAAATCTCAAAGCTCCTGAATTTATTGATAAAACATCTATTTGAGATAAATAGGTCTTTAGATAATTTGATTTTGTGGATTTATTAGGAATTAAAAACCCGCAGTCGCTCTATTTTCAGTAAAATATTCATAACAAAATCGTAAAGTTTCAGAAAATTTCAAAAATATTAGTGTAGCTTCATTTCATCATGTTTAACTTATAGTAACTTTTTTCATAATTTTTGCATATCATTTGCACGAAAAAATGCATAAAAACCCCCAAAAGTTTACATTTTTCATTTGTGCATTTTAAACCCAAAAATTCCAAAAAAAGACATTTTGCACTCAGTATTAGATTAGGTTCTTAGGAAAAATATCACTTGGCTGATTTGAATTAATTTGACATTAAAATTAAATTTGGCTAAGTCACATATTTTCTTATTAACCTAGTTCATTCGCATCATTGCATTCGACATTTTTATTGCATAAAAAAATTTAAAAAATCTCACTTGGAAAACCGTAATCTAATCCATCTAACTTGATCCCGAGTTGTTCCTTTGCCTCCTTGAGTCGACCCCGGGGCTTGCCCAGGCTAAACAAACATAAAACCGCATATTAATTTTATTCGACGATTTATCGATTTGTGCGGTTAATTTCTTATCGACGTGGATCTATCCGACTACAACGAAATAGTCAATTAGACAACATTAACAAGGGTAGATCCGCGGCCCGTCAAATGGCACCGTTGCCGGGGAGGCAAACGGCTTAGGATCACTTTAGAAATTTAGATTTATGTTTTCCAGTCAATCGGCTAGTCTGATCCCCGAACCACTTTGTAATTTTTCCATTTTTTCAATTATTTTTTTTATTATTAATTTTTTCTCTCTATCATTTTTATCTTTTTGTGTGAGGGCCCGATGGACTTAGAGCAGCTTTCTTGAAGTCGACGCATCTCGAAGTGCATCGGAGGCCGACGTTTCGTGATCAAGTCGGTTGTTGAGACGCCAAAAAGATTTTATTTTTGTTAATTTGTAAAAAAAGTGTCTGCATTTACAGCGGTTCCCGTTTGGGTTCTCGCGTGTGTAAACATAGTGGAACCTCGTCCTTGTGTGTTATGTGGATTGAATTTTAGACTAGGCTTGCACTAGCGGCTCCTCGAGCCACTCTAGGATCTGCTTGTGCTCATAATTTTTTAGGACCACACATCACTTAAAAGACGCACTTAGACTGCAGATCTAGTCAAATCAACCTGTTCTTCACTCGCTAATAGAACTGCCTATCTAGGAGCGGCTTTTCTCGTTTGCATTTGCATATAGTATAAAAGATCTCAACTCTATTCTGCATCCTGCATAAAAGCGAAGGGATCATTGTAAATATTCTCTACTCAGCATACACATCATTGTTTTTCGTGCATCGGCTTTTCTCGATTTCCCCCTCTATTTTTCAAACTTAAATTAAATGGAAATTGGGACTGGACTTTAGGCGTGGTGTGTGGATTGGACTAAATCAGTGATAACTTAACTTAAAACCGGGACTGCTAACATTATTGACCAAAAAAATTGACTAAAATTAACCCTTGTTTGCGAGAAATTAACCCCGATCTTGTTTTCAGGCTGAGTGAGGGTACTTGAGTGTGTGTGAACACCTTAAGGCAGAGCCTAAACCCTCTCCTTCCATATCACGTTCTGACTGATCCTAGCAAATATCACAAGTTGAATTATTCAGGTTCATTGACTAGTACCAAGTAGCCTCCGCCTGTCTCAGGTATATAGGGGCGAAATTGCGGTACTTCGCGACAAGTTGTCAGTAACCCCCCGGGGTGAAGATTCGGCCTTGTCAGCCTCCGCCTGCTTGCAGGTAGATAGGGGCAGGTCTTTGAACCCATCAACTTGGGATAGGAGCGAAGAAAGGAAGGACCGACGGTATCTTAGGCGACAGGTTAAACGGAGTAGACGCATCCGGCTTTTAGCCGACTCTCCTATAGGTCGCGTAACCTTTGCTATCTTGTCTGATAAACTCATACTTAAAATCAACAAGGTTAATCAGACTCGATTTTGGGTCCTTCATCGTGTTGAGTGTGAACTCAGGGTTTGCTCTTGCGTTTGTCTTTGAGTCTGTCTGTGTGTGTTATCCTGTGTAATTGCACATTTTCTACCTCCATCTACTTACAATTATCATTTCCTCTTCAAAATGTCGGGATATTGGTCCCCATACCCTGTGACCTCTGGTCAATCCACCTCGACCATATACCGTTCATCTTTACCTTCTCATTATTCCATGTATCCTCCGCCACCCACGGGAGACCCTTACCCGTGGTTGGCTCCACCTCAATCCGATTATGAAGTCAGAACTTCGACTGAGTTCTCCATTTCTTCACATTTAGCACCTACTCCATATTCTAACACTCCGGATCCACTTCCATCTTGGGATGACTGTCCGTATTCTCGAGAGCTTGCACGAATCAAAGAATCGAATGAAGAGAAAGCCACTGCTGAGACAGATGATTGGCAAAACTATATGCCCCCACATACTTTATTCTCACCTCAAGTAGGGACCATACAAAAATTTACATATACGCATCTCGACTTGACCTTAGGGCATGACATGATCGATCGAACAACCGGAATGGAGACGCCTGCACATCCTGATTTCCTAGACTTTATTGACTTTAGTGATCAAGCCTCCATTAACCAGCCTTCATTCGGAGAGCCTATACATTCACAAGATTGGACTCATGAGCTAGACTTATCAGTCCCCGTTTCATCATATGAGGCTCCGACCAATATTTGCCATCTAGATGGTCCATACATGACTCAGAATTACATGCCAGAATCTACGTATGTTGAGTATGAGACCCCAATATCTCAGCAGTATCCTCCACTTGAGCAGAACTCTCCCATGATTTGTCATGAGAATTTATGGAGGATGACATCTCTAGACTTATTAAGAAAAATTAATCATTTGGTAACGAGTTGAGAGATGTCATGGAAATATTGCACTCAATTTCTGCCAGCCTGGGTATGAATGTGGAGAAGGAAGTAAGTAGATCTGATGTTGAAAATCGAGCGAGCATTCAGGAACCCACAACATTTGTACAGCTGGAGTCCATTCTATCTCCCTCTTCTACTAACCACTTACCCTCCAATCCAGAGTCTGATCATTCATCTACCAAAAATACCAAAAAATTGAAAAATCAGAAAAATTCATAAAAATTTAAAAAGAAAAAGATTTAGAAAAATTGGATCCCACCCTAAGGGAAGCACTCGATGAAGAATTGATTTTTAAACTTCCCTTAATAAAGGCCATAGATCACTTTCCCGACCTCAAGAGATTTGTAAAGAGTAAATTGATGCCCAAGAGGTTGGGTACTAAGAGAACAAGGACTGAGAGACACATAGTGTCTATAGCCACCTCCTTGGTGATGGGGAGAAAGACCAAAAGCCGCAGAGTGAGGCGGTTGCCCCGAGTTGAGTGTGAAATCAAAGACACTATCTTTACCCATGCAAGAATCGATGATGACTCACCGATAAATATCCTCCCGACCTCTGTGTTTGACAAGCTCAAACTCAGGCCACTTAGGAAGTCAAGAGAGATCGTTCAGCTGGCAGATCGATCCATCAAACGGTCGAGAGGAAATATTTCAGTCATCGTTATTTTCCAAGGTGCTCTACTCCGGGTGGACTTCACGATCATTGACATTGAGCACCGAGGAGAGTTTTCCCAGTCTCCGATTATTCTCGGGAAGCCGTTCTTAGCCTTTGCTAAGATAACTATACATTGCGAGACTCAGGAAATCAATTTTACAGCATTGGGAGCGCTTCGACCTCATCCATTCTTTGATAAACTTTACTCTAAGGTGACCCGCACATCCGCTGACATTCGTGACCATCGAGAGGAAGATGTGTCCCACCTCTCTACTACACTTGAGAGACCGATTGTTCGGATGACCGTTGGATCAGAGACTCCCCACACCTCCACTTCATGAACTGCTTGCACCACCACCGTGACAGCTTCTAATGAGGACTCACGATCAGAAGCTATCATTGAGTCGGATACGACCTTTTTGGATTGCCTTGGTCATTTCGGTGATCCGACACAAGAGCCTAATAATGTCAAGCCAACTGAGATCACTGGCACCTTCTCGAAATGTGTGCTGACCCTTTAGGAATATACTAATCTATATGGTGACTCGTCTGATGAGGAACCCATGGTCAGCACCGCACCACATTCTGGACCATCAAAGGAAACAAGCAAGACTAAATTGACTCCACATAAAAACACGGTTGCTCCTTCTTCCAGTCGGCTATCTAGTGAGAGGAAGTCGAGAATTGATTCCTCGAGATGTTCCCCTGAACCTCTCCAGGCGCGTCGCTCTCATCTCCCTCTCAATGATTCAGGTTCTAGAAAACCAACTAAGAAAATTTCCTTCAACATTCCGGAGAAGGAAGTTTCAGAGGAATCCTCATCTGGTCCGGACAACGTGATTTATATGAGTGAGCTACGTTAGGCTGTTCTCAAGCCTTATCTAAGCAAGCAGCCGTGTGTCGACCTGTGTTGGACGATCCCTTCACCTCACTACTATTCATCTAAGGACGATCCTGACAACGACACACTTGTATATTACCTACCTCCTCGATCCCACAAGAAGGTTCGTCACAAACCTTCTTGACCCCTGTATATTCTCAATCCTCCTTGTATATGTTTCCCCTCCCTCCCTAGTGATTCGAATCACTCGCCCCGGCTTCATATCATTTCATTTTATGGCAATACTTAGGACGATCAGATCCTAAGTATACGGGGCGAGTGACCCGAGTCTCTTGATCATTCTATGCACATTCTCCAGATCCCATCGGTTCTTACACTTACTCTTGTCCTATACTTAGTCTGACCAGAGCCTAAGTATAGGGAGAACCGATGCCCTCCGTGTATATACTCCTCCATTTCCCCTTTTAACCTCGCCCACCCCATTTTTGATCTTCTTCTACATTTAGGCTTCCAGAGCCTAAGTATAGGGCGGCGGAGCGTCTTCTATACATTTTGTTTTTTTAGCTCTCCTACGCTTAGCACGAGCTACGTCTTTTTCCTCGCTTTTCATGCTCTGAGAACATAGAACATGCTAAGTATAGGGGGGCGTGTATATATTACATATATACTTTACGCATAGCTCGTACTTTCACGTATTTTCGCATACTTTTTTTATATATTTTACAATAATTAAGGTGGGTAAAAATTGAAAAAAATTTATACTTGTATAAATTTTGTAAACCTTTTGTAAAAATTGAAAAAAAAAATTAAAATACATGTATACTTGTATATTGTATAACACTTGTATAATATGTATAATACTTGTAAACTCTTGTAAATTGTTGTAACATAGGAGGTATACGAATGTTTTGAAAAAAAACAAAATTAATAGGCTTCTTATTTACTCTTGCATATCATCCTTGCATTTCAAAAAAAAAAGTATTGCATTTCATTCATAGCATGTCATCTGCACCTCATATGCATATCTTGCATATGCAAGGTGAAAAGCTAGTGGGTTCTGAACCAAGTTATGAGTAGAAATTAAGGATGGACTTGATTTGACCTTAATCCACCTAATTTCAGAGGAACCTTATAGGAACTGGAGTTAAGATTTCTCAGGTCAAGTGACTTAATTCTTTGAGTCCGCAAGTCTATGTTCACATGTCATCTTGATTAGTCTATGTAGAATATCTCGTGCACACGCATGATTCTTTTAGATAATGACCTAACTTGGACAAGCACCATGCATGTAACTCTTCATTGATGAGGTGGTGAGGAGGTAGAATCCTTTAGCTTGGAGTAGCACACGGGTGGAAACATCCGTCCTCCTCTAGGGAGGGTAGTGCATCTCAACCTAGTCTGGTGTTGTTGACATCAAAGGACAGGATGTTGTGGGTTGCAATAATGATTCAAAAAAGGGATAGTTTAGTGGCTCAAGAGGAAAAACTCCTGATGTACATGCTGCACCTTGTATATAGTTCAAAAAAAAAAAGAAAAAATGCAAGAACTCCAGAAAAAAAATAGACAGGCCAAAAAAATATATTGCCAGTCGAAGTATGTATATTAGCAAGAAGTTTGCAGCTGGATGACTTGGCTACACTGGTCAGGCATCCCGGGATAGGTAGCCACACTGGCTACCGTCCATTCTTTTCTCCACCCCCTCCTCTTAAGCTGGTCGCACTTGAACTTATAAGGGAATACCCCGCTCCTTGAGGAAAGAGTTACTGGACCGTGTTATTTGAGTTACCTTGTTAGAGGAGGCTGGTTCTGAGCCATTTCTGATGTGGAGAATTACATTTCACTTACACAGTACAAGTGAGAATCATAATCATCACAAATTTGCATTTGAGGATTAGTTCTGACCTGACTGTTGAGGCATCATGAATAGAAGGCTTGTGGAACTTGAAGCCTGTTAGGTCTTAAGTTCAAGTCCCAATAAGGTTCTGCCACACAATTAATCCAAATGTCGAATCAAGCTCCATTTCCAACTTTTGTTTATGACCTTGGTATGGAACCCAAAATCATTACACTCTTGCATTTCATTTTACTTGCTCGGGGACGAGCATGGTTTAAGTATAGGGGGTTGATGAATCTATGATTCACCACTCTAAAAGTTGAAAATAGAGCTTTGTTCCCGAGTAAATAGCAGCATATTTCCTCTTATCTTGCATAATTAGCATTCATGCATACATCGATAATATCTGCATTTTAGCATTCATATTTGCATAAAATAAGAAGCCCAATTCACTTGTAAATATTCACCATATTTTACCTATTTGTATATATTTTATAATAACTCCAAATCTAATAAAACCAACTCTATAGTGTATTTATGACTAACACTAATAAAGGAAAAATATCAAAAAAACTTAACTTGTAAAATTACCCAATAAAACCCCAAACCCAGTTGGAGACCTGAGACCTTAGAATGCATATATCTCTCTCATACAACCTCCGAATTAGGTCTACTCACTTTTAAAGTAATATACATTCAAAGACCTTCAAAACAAGACCAATTTCATTAAAATCGGAGCTTGTATGCAAAACTTGGGATTTAGGCCCCTTTGTATATTGTACATATTGACCTTTTTGCCCATATATTTTATACTTTAATTTTCTTAATTATTAAAAATAAAAAAATAGATTAAGTTGTAAATATTCTTTTTATATTTTATATATTTTTATTTTGATTTTTCTCTCTTTTAAAAATGACAAAAAAATTACAAAAGATAATACGTGGTATTTTATATCTATAAGGTACCACCCAAAAATACACTTTGTACATATGACTTCTTTTGATTTTCGGCCCTTCACAAAAGTTGTAGATCTTGTCGAGACGAGCATCTTTTATGTTGACCACTTTTTGATTTAATACTTTTGTTATTTCTTTTTTATTTTTGTTTACATTTAATTTTTTGAATTTTCTAGGAGCGACATGTGGCAGCTCCTAGAGCCGCCACATGTCACCTCTTTATTTTATTATTTTCGGATTTATTTTATTATTTTCGGATTATTATTACTATTATTTTATTATTACTATTTTAATTATTTTAAGTAGCCTACTTACATTATTTTATTTATTTATTTACTCCATTTTACTTCTTCCTCCTTACTTGCCTTCTACTCCAAGCCACACTTACCCCACTCCCCCCACCATTCTCTCCACCTTCTCCACTCATTTTCTAACTCCCTTCCCTTCCTTTTTATTCACCATCTCCTCCATCAATTCCCTTCATCCGCCATTTCTTTAATTGAGAGGGAGAGACCACCAGCCCCTAAGTGTTGTGGGTGACAGCTTCAGCATCTCTCGGTCGAGCGACGACGGTTTCAAAGGCGAGATCCATGAGGACTCCTCCTCGTGTCATTGTGCATCCCTTTAGATCACAACCAATCTTCTTCGATTTTCATGCCGAATCGAATCGAGGCCACGACGGAAGCCACACACCGCGACTTCCCTTTTGGCGAACCACAGGTAAGTATATTCTATCTTCATCTTGTCAATTTTTTATCTAACAATTTTTCCTTGTTGTCTACCACCTCATAATCACATCTTTTTACATCATTATCACAAACACCACCACTCTCATTAGTATACAAGTCACAAACAATCATACACCACCATTGCATTACATCTTTATTGCATTTGAATTTGTTGTTTACAACAAAAAGCCAAAAAGAATTACATAAAAAAATATAAAATAAGAAACAATATCGACGCCTCCTTCTCCACCGAAACTCCCTACCATCGCCGCCATCCGCGGAGGTCCACCACCTCTCCTGCACGATCAGCCACCTGCACCTGCTCGCAGCAGCCGCTGCTCCTGGCCGCACCATTCCAGGTCACCGCCCATCAGCCACCATCACCGCCGTCCTCCCCCCTCTGGCCGCGGGACGTCGCCTCTTCCCATCTAGACCGCACTATGCGCACCCTGCCCGCGCACGGCACCTGGCCTCCACAAGAAGCCCTCCAACCGCCCGTCAGCGGCCCCACCCCCTCGACCAACGTGCCGCTCTGGCCAACAACGAGCGTGCCAGCCGCCTCCAAGCGGCGTTCCTCCTTGTGCACATCGCCCCGCTGCTCCCCTCGTCGTCAGGCCCCTCCAGCCCTCCTGCGGCCGAGTGTCGCCGCCTCCACGCACTCCGACCATGAGCGCCCTTCCCCCCTCAACCAGCGCGCCGCTCTGGCCAACATCGAGTGCGTCGGCCCTCCTCACCTCCTCTGTCGTCGCTGCACAGCCGCGCAGCCGCCCGCCGTAGCTCCATCGCCAGGACCGCCTCGCCGCCATGCCCTAGCCACCTTAACCCCTCATGATCGTGCCCTAGACGTGGACGTGAGAAGGTCTTTTTATCCTTTTTTAGAAAATTGCATGTTTAGTCCTTAGTTTCTCGTATTTGCAAACGCATCCTTGTGTACATTTCAAATACTTTCTTTAATTGTTGTATTACATTGATTACCCTGAATTAGCATGTTAATTTGGACCTCCAAGTAGCATCATTTTTTTATCAGAAAAATAACATGTTGTAGAGAAGCACATTCTTTATCTCCTGGCTATTTAATTGCATTTTTGTGAGTATTTGACATTTTATTAAAAATCAGAGATTGAAAATAAGTGATATTTTGCTCATTTATGCTCTGAAATTGGTACATAGTCATATGTTGCTCCAAAAATTGCGAAAAAATTGTGAATGATGCCCCTAAGTGTGCTTTAGTTATAATCCAAATTTCGTCCAATTAGGAGTTGTCTTGTGCGTAAAATAAATTATAGAGTGATTTCTGTAATTGATTTTTAATTAATTCCACGAATAACATTTTTAAGAAATTTCAAAGCTCTTGAATTCCTTGTTAAAATATCTATTTGAGATAAATATGTCTTTGGATAATTTAATTTCGTGGATTTATTCATAAAAAATCATAAAGTCTCAGAAAATTCCAAAAATATTATTGTAACTTCATTTCTTCAAGTTTAACTTACAGTAAACTTTTCATAATTTTTGCATATCATTTGCACGAAAAATTGCATAAAAACCCCAAAAAGTTTACATTTTTCATTTGTGCATTTTAAACCCAAAAATAACAAAAAAATACATTTTGCACTCAGTATTAGATTAGGTTCTTAAAAAAATATCACTTGGCTGATTTAAATTAATTTGAAAAATTAAATTTGGCTAAGTCACATATTTTCTTATTAACCTAATTCATTCGCATCATAGCATTCGGCATTTTTTTTGCATAAAAATTTTTTTAAAAAATATCACTTGGAAAAATGCAATCTAATCCATCTAACTTGATCCCGAGTTGTTCCTTTGCCTCCTTGAGTCGACCATGGGGCTTGCCCAGGCTAAACAAACATAAAATCACATATTAATTTTGCTCGAGGATTTATCGATTTGTGCAGTTAATTTTTGATCGACGCGGATCTATCTGACTGCAATGAAATAGTCAATTAGACAACATTAACAAGGGTAGGTCTGCGGCCCATCAAATATCATGTCATGGTTTGGGGTTCCTAATGTTCTGATTTCTGACAGGGTTACTCATTTTACCAACGACAAGGTAAGGGCCCTTGCCAATGAATTCGTCATAGACCATAGAGTTGCCACTCCATATCATCCACATATGAAAGGTCTTGCTGAGGTTTCAAATAGGGAGACAGAGACTATATTGCAGAAGGTTGTTCGCCAGATCGAAAGGATTAGTCACAGCTTTTGGACTCGATTTTATGGGCCTATAGGACATCCTTCAAGATACCTTTGGGTACATCTTCATTCCGACTCGTTTATGGAAAGCCATGCTAGTTACCTATTGAGATGAAGCACAAGTCACTTTGGGTAGTCACAGAGATACTTTTTGATCTAGAGAGTGTCGGAGATCTGAGGAGAGTAGAGTTGGCAGCCCTGGAGGAGCTTAGAGATACAACCTTTTCAAGTAGCCTACAATATAAGGACAGAGTGAAGATATGGCATGATTCTTACATCAGGCGTAAGCAGTTTGACCTGAATCAGAGAGTATGGCTATTTGATGCTACACTAAGATTATTTCCAGGGAAATTACATAGCAAATGGAAGGAACCGTATTTAGTCAGAAAGGTGCATGATAATGGCATCATTAATATATTCGAGTTGTCTAATGAGTCCACCTTTCGAGTCAACAATCAACGTTGAATCCCATTCTTGATCATGGCCCATTAACCATTGATGTTGCCCCTATTCATTTTGTATGATATGTGTTCTTTGATTCTCACCTTCTACATCTCATACCGGATTTACACTTCAGTCTGCCTCTTTGTATATCCATGTTTTCTTTTATGTTCATTCTTTTTCTGTTATGTTTAACACCAGGACTCGTTTAGAATTCTTGCTATACATAGGATGCACTTTATCCTAAGTATAGGGGGTGTCGAACTAGTGTTGTTCATACATCTGTTTGTTTTATTATCTATATATTGTTACCTATACCTAGGGGCATCCGATCCTAAGTATAGGGGAGTTAATATTTATTTTCCCTTTCTTTGATTTTTCTCTCGCTTGTCCCTCGACTATTGATATTTTTCTATACTTAGGGATCTTTTACCCTAAGTATAAATGGAATAGGTCGTGTTGTTGATTTCGTGAACATTCTCTTCCTCACTTTTCCCCTTTTGTATAGTCTCCTATACTTAGGATTATTTGATCCTAAGTATCAAGGGTCACCAACTTCTATTAGTTTCATTTTATCATTCTTCTGAGTCATTATAGTATAGGATTCTTTTCTCTTTCATATACTTGGCATGAGTTATGTCTTCCTTTGTCTCTTTCTAATCACCTTGAGGACATCGTTCGAGCTAAGTATAGGGGGTGTTGTATATATTGTATATATACTTTGGCCATAAGTCGTACTTTATGTGTGTTAATAATATGGCTACTATTAAAAAAATTGGAATAAAAATATTTTGAAAATTTTTTTAAAATTTTTAAAAAATTTTTGTTTGTAAAATGTTTGTAAATTATTTTTTCTATCAAAATTAGGTTTACTATACAAATTTTTTTGTAAAATATGTGAAAATAAAATGTTTTCAAAAACCATTTGTAAAAATGATTTGTTAATTTTTGTAAAAGTAGTTTTCAAAATCTTTGAAACATGTTTTAGAAAGTTTGCAAAATGTTTTGAAAAGTTTTTGTAAAATATTTTGGCACATGGGATATTATTTATGGAGTATAAAAATCATTTTTTATATACATAAATCTATCCCTAATTCTCTGTAAATAAATCTCCTTAATAAAGCCAGTTTGAGATCTTGTTAATAAAATCCATCTGTAAAATCTGTACATAAAATCTGTAACTCAAATTCTTTTGTAAAATCATGTTTAAAGTATGTATAAACCTTTCATCAATTTCTTTTTATCCTTGTAAATATGTACACATTTTTATGAATATTTTAAAAGACTTTCTTTTCTTTCTCTTTTTCAAAAATACCTAAAAAATGAAAAATTAAAAAATCTATAAAATTTTGCATATCTTGAAAAAAATTCCATAAAAAGAATTTTTTGTAAATATTTGCATGTGCATTCTTCAGAGCATTGTTGAACATTTAAACTAATCTGAAATAAAATTGAAGAATGGAGCTTGGTTAAGACCTTAATCCACCTAACTTTAGAGGAACCTTATAGGATTTGGGGTTTGAGACTATTTAGGTCCATAGAGACTTAATTATTTGAGTTCACTAGGCTATGTTCACATGTCATCTTGATTAGTCTAAGTAGAACGTTTAACAACGTACGCATGACTCTCATTGACAATGGCTTGACTTGAACATTCACCTTAAACGCATCTCAACACAGATGAGGTTTTGAGGAAGCAAAATACTTTGGCTTGGAGTAGCACAAGGGTGTGTAAGAACTAGTGGAAACACTTGTCCTCGTCTAGGGAGTGATGTGCACCTCAACCTAGTCCTGTAGTATTGCGGTCTAACGACAAGATGTCGTGGGTAGAAATAATGCTTCAAAATAGGGATAGTCTACTGCTCAAGAAGAAAGATTCCTTATGTACATGTTGCACCTTGTAGATATATGTCGCAAAAAATTGCAAAAACTCCATAAAAGGGGACATGCCTATTTGAAAATAAAATGCATGCCGGAGTGTATATAGTGGAATAAGCAAAGCTTATGTGATACATTCTCTCATCTCCAATTGGGATACATTGGTCAAGCTCCACGAGATACATGGCTACACTAGACACGGGCCATTCTCTTCTTTTCCCTCTTCTTGAGCTGGTTGTACTTGAACTTAGAAGGGAATACCTCGTTCCTCAAGGAAAGACTTGCTACATTGGGGGATTAGAGTTACCTTGTTGATGGATGTTGTTTCTTTGCTACTTTTGAGGTAGGGAGCAATATATCACATACACAGTACAAGTAGAGATTCATAGTCATTAGATTTTGCATATACAGACTTATTCTGACCTAGTTGTTGAGGATACGTGATCATAGAATAGTGGAACTTGAAGGTTGTTAAGTCTTAAACCCATTTCCCAATATGGTTCCGTTAAAATTAATAATCCAAAGGTCTGATCGAGCTCCATACTCCAATTTTATGAAGATAAGTTTAATAGTCAACATTAATTCTCCATTTTTCCCTTTTCTTTTCTCTCATTTTATTTTTATTATTTTTTAAATAAGTGTTCGCTAAGGGACTAGCAAAGTTAAAGTATAGTTAAATGATGAATACACAATTCATCATCTTCATTCTTTTATTTTTGCAAAATTCATTAGCAAAACATCTGTAAATATGTGTTAAAAGCAATAAATTATCATTCATCGTTGATTTGTTAATAATTCATTTTTAACATTCTTTTTAACCAAAATAAAAGAGTAAAGAAGAAAAGAAAAAGAAAAGACATAAAAGAAGGTCGTAAATATGTAATAAGTATAGACTGACCCGAACCCCGAGAGAAGGTCAAGTATTGATTTGATCGACAAGGAATAAAGTAGGGAGAGACTGGATATTTATTTATCTAAAAATTAACTTCTCTATATATATATATATTATTCATTCTGTACTTATTCACTGTATGTATTCATCATTACTCATCCTGTATATATAATTCACCTATTTTTATTTGTAAATAAAATGGTCTCAAAATAATTCCTTTTTTCAATAAAATTTGGATATAAAAATGTAATCTATTTAATAAAAATAATTGTAAAATTAAATTATGTACATAATTAAAATAACACCACTCATAAAAAGCCATAAAGTAGGTATGAAAAGATCAATATCATCTCCAAATGAACTCAAATTCCCAAATCACCTTTCTTGAACTCTAAATTAAATTATCTTCCAAATGAGGGTTGTTTCATTATTTTTGGAGTTGCGACTTAAAGGATGGATTTTTTAGCGTGATTGTATAGTTGTACAATACCTAAACTTTTATTTATGTATGTATTTTTGTGAATAAATTGCATATATTGTATTTTTAAACTCTTGTATACACTCCTAATAATTATATAAAATTAAAATCATATTCATAAAACACAAAATAAAAGTAAAAATAAATCCAACTCTTCATTGTACAAAAGACCCAAGTGTGTATATTGTACATAATATTATTTTATTAACACTTGTAATTAACATGTAAAACATAAAAATGGTTTTATGCACTTTAAAATATTTTATAAATAAAAAATACAAAATTTAATGTATTTTGTAAAAATAATAAGATAAAAATATGTATAAATTGTATATAGTTATAATGTTCTTGTAAATATCAACTTTCTATGAAAATAACCCCCCAAATTAATTTATTTAATTTAGTAAAAATAATCTAAAAATTTATCAGGTTAGAGAGGCGATTTGATTAGAAAGGGGTTTGGTATATAGGTATAATATACCTGTAAATATTTTATATTTTTTTCGGGTTAGAGAAGGGTTTTGATTTTTTGGTTTTTTCTTTTGTATGTTTTATTATTTTTCAGTAGTGATAAAATATAATAACAAATGTAGCTATTTGTTTTGGAATTTTAAAAAAGTTTATAATTTTTTGCATTTTTTAAGTCAAACAAGAGTAAAAATGCTTCTTTTGATTTTTATTAAATGGAGAACGAAAGAAACAGGCTAAATGCAATACATGGTGTGAATGAGCATAAAAGCATACATTTATCCTTATTTTTGCATAATTTTCAGAGCCTGTTTATTTATAGAAATAAAAAGCAAAATTAAAATTAAACAAGCTAGCTGGGGTATTTATGCAATAAAAAATTATGGCGAGGGCACATGCAAAAATACCATAAGTTTTTGAACTAAAATGTGATTTTTATATATTAAATAGAAATAGCAGGAATCGAAGGGGTACGAGTGAAATTTACCCAACTCACATGGGGGACCACGCGCCATGAGCTGATAGTAGACCTACTTGCAATATCCAAAAGCTACAGGGGTTCCTTTGCAATTCTTCCACAAAATATAAGACTAATTAAATTATCTACAAGACTCTTAATTAAATTTAAATATTGCATAGGGGTATTGGTAAACTACTGTGTAACAGTCCTTTGATTGGGTCGTTGCATGGAGGACACATGGCAGATCTTACCGCCGTGGTCACACAACAGTTTGAATACAATGGATGGCCCAGATTAGATCTGGGTCATGTTCTTGATCAAACAGTTGTCGAGGCTCCTCGATGTAATCCTAAGAACTCCAGCGAAGCGATCTTCGATCGCTCCATTATCCTACATCCGACGTCAAGCCTTGATGCTGCAGGTTCCTAGGGCTGCTCCGCATGTGCATGAAGGCTCCGATGCTGCCCAGTTGGCCTCGATGCGAATATGGGGCGCAACCCTTCTCGAGTGACCTGGAGCATATGTCAAGCCTTGATTTGAGGCTCCAGTGGATCTTTGATGCTCCTGACCTTCACCTAAAGAAATAACGGCTCGAGGCGAATTTGTGAAGCCGAGTAACTAGGGAATGATGGAAATGGTGGAGGTCTGGCAACAAGTGGAGAATCAACCTTCGATTCGCTAGATCCACGGAGGATATGGGTTTCACATGTGGTCACATGCTGGAGCAGATGTCAAGCATTGAGATGGGGTAGATATGGAAGGCAGATAACAATTGAAAATAGAGGATTTGGCCTGGAGCTCAAGCTCCAGGATAAATTGGGGCTTTTTAAAATTAAACGTAATTAAGAGATGAGAGATGAAACTAAATGTTGGAATTCAAATCTAGACCTAGGATTTACCCAATAATAGACGAAGATGGCCTTGATTTTGCCCGAATATGAAAGAGGAAGAACCGCGGTGAAGTCGCCACATGTGATCAAGCTCACGGCAGTCCACATGTGATCAAGCTCCAAAAAATTGTGGATGGGCAAGATTTATATATGGAGGAACAACAAGTTTCGAGGTGAGATGGCATCTGAGGAATCAAGGGTAGGTGGAACGAGTGGGCTCAGCTAGGATGGTGAGCATGCGCGGTTTTGATGGTTGGTGAGCTCGAGGGCGAGTGATGCATGGGTGTTGCGTGGAAAATGAGAGAAAAAGGGGGAGAAACAAGGTCTGACACGGGTAGTGAAGTGGACAGGATAGTTGACCTGAGTCAACTTTTGGGAGCTTCTGGTTGGTCCACGTGGACCAACCAGAAAATTCCCAAGTCAAAAATCCTTAGAAATTCAATAATAAATAACAAATGAATTAATTTATTTTTTGCTAAAACACAAAAAATATTTGTAAGTTAATGTAGTATTTATCTCGTATTTTTGTTTTTTACAAGAATATTTATTATATGTTGATATTTACATGTATAAATATAAGTAAATATACTTGTATTTCCTACATTTATATTTTAGTTGTATTTTTTAATTTATTATTATATACATGTATTTTATATATTTTTAATTTATTTCATTACATATTTAAGTATTTTTATTTCATTTTTTGTGTTTATTTACATACTTGATTAATTATGTACAAATATCTTATAGGTATAAATAGGTACACTTCATCTATGTATTGAAATACTTAATTTATTTTATTAAATTTTGAAGGTTTTATTCAGTTTTATTATGTACATGTGTTTTAACTAATATTTACAATTTTATAAAAATAAAATAATGTGAAAAATATAAAGAATAAATGTTAATATAATATACATGTATACATCGTAGTGGGGGCCAAAAACCTAACTTGTGTATCTTAACTCCAAATTGAATGAAACCGTTATCATTAAATGGATTATTTAATTTCGAGATAATAAACGTGAGTTTGATAAATTTTGAATCAGTATGGAGAAGCTATAGGTCTGCAAAGTTTTCTTTACGGTTTTTTATTTTCTGTGTGCTTGACACACTGTGCATTATTTTTCATGAAATCAATTTTTTATTTTTCTTTGTATTTTTATCAATAATATTGATGTTGAAGATTTTATTGTTTTAGGTATAAAATTAATAAAATAAAATAGGTCCCAAAATAAAATTATTGGGCAAAGTAAATTAGGATTTTTGTGTAATTTCAATGTTTATTTTATATACAATTCTTATGCATTATCTCCCCCTACTTTATTCCTTGTCAACCAATCATCATGATGACTAGGTCCTGAGGTCTAGTGTCCCTCAATGTCTTTGTCACTTCATTCTTCTTCTTTTCTTTCCTTTGTTCTTTTCTTTCGAAATTAAATAAAATATTTTATACAGTATTTTGTACAATATATTGTATTACTTATAGAATGTTCATTTTGACAAATTAATGAGATATGCATGCATTTAGGCAGGTATTTTAGTCTAAAATGAAAGAAGAAAGGTGATTAAATGAGGATTCACCGCCCCCCATAGTTGCCTTTATTATTCCGTAGCAAACACTTATGCCAGTATGTGCATAAAAAGAAATTAAAGAGAAGAAAAGAAAATAACTTTGAATAACTTTAGACTTTTTAACTTATCTTAATAAAGTCAAAGTTTGGAGCTAAGAGAGGACCTTTAGATTATTTGTGTGTTCGGAACTACGTTAAGGTTAGGAAGTGTAACACAACAACCATTATGTTTCATAATCCTATTACCCAGTTCTATTCTAGTCAGAACCATCATTTCAATCACATACTCTCGCGACCTTGAGAAAATAGATCCATGTGTGAAAACTTTTCATCTCTTCCTAGACAAATAACTGATCCATCAAAGAGTCTGCTCCTCTGGTAATTTGATGAATCCACAATTCATCGTCTTTATTCTTTTATTTTAGAAAATTTTACTAGCAAAATATTTGTAAATATGTGTTAAAATAAATAAATTATCAGTAATCATGGATTTTTAATAGTTCATTTTTAACATTCTTTTTAACCAAAATAAAAGAAATAAAGAAGAAAGGAAAAAGAAAAGACATAAAAGAAGGTTGTAATTATCTAATAAGTACATACTAACCCGAACCCCGAAAGAAGGTCAAGTATTGACATGAACGACAATGAATAAAGTAGGGGGAGTTTGGGTATTTATTTATCCAAAAATTAACTAGTATATATATATTATTCATTTTGTATTTATTCACAATATATATTAATGACTACTCATCATATATATATCATTAATCTATTTTTTTATAAATTAGAAGGTCTCAAAAAAAATTCCTTTCCTTAATAAAACTTGGAAAAAAATGTTTTCTAAATAATAAAAATATTTGCAAAATTATATTGTGTACATAATTAGAATAACATCACTCATAAAAAGTCGTAAAGCGGCTATTAAAACATCAATTCCAGCTCCAAATGAACTCACTTTTCCCAAATCATCTTTCTTGGACTCTAAATTAAATTATCTTCAAAATGAGGGTGGTTTCATTATTTTTGGAGTTACGATTTAAAATATGGCCTTTTGAGTGTGATTGTATAATTGTACAATACCTATACTTTTATTTATTTATTTATTTATTTACGTATTTTGTGTATAAATTGCATATATGTATTTTGAAACACTTGTTTATACTCTAATAATTTTATAAAATTAAAATCATATTCATAAAACACAAACTAAAATTAAATATAAATCCAGCTCTTCACTATACAAAAGTCCCAGTGTGTTTATTGTACATAATACTAATTTATTAACACTTGTAGTTAACTTTTAAAGTTCCAATAAAAATGTTTTTATATACTAAATTATTTTGTAGAAAACAAAATACAAAATTTAGTATTTTTGTAAATAAAATAAGATAGAAATATGTATATATTGTATATTGGTATAATATACCTGTAAGTATTGGGTTTCTATGAAAATAACCCACTAATTAATTTATTTATTTTTGTAGAAATCATCTAAAAATATATTATTAATTTATAAATATTTTCGATTTTAAAACTTTTTTATTTTAAAATCATTTACTAATTTATTTCTAGTTACCTTTATCTATTCCCCCATTCTTTCATCTTCCATATTTTATCTGTTTCCTCTGTCGCTTCCTATTGGACCACCTCGGATTGTTGACCGCAGTCAACTGGTCCCCTTCCTTTTTATTCCATGGATAGGGTTCGATCTAATTTCCTCCATTTCTTCTAACCCGATCCGATTGAGTTCTCCTACATTCTTCCGCCCCAATTGGAAGGCATAGATCCATAATCCACGCCCGATGCCAACCTCCAAGATTTGCACCTCGATTCACACGATTTCACTCGATCCTTCTTGAACATGGTATGCCTATAAAACCACCTACAACACCGTCCTCTAGATACCTTTTGGCAGCTCCACTTCTTCTGTTACGCTCAGCCTTTCCTCGAGAGTGACAACGAGAGAGAGGGTGAGTAGGGAGACCCCAAGCCGTGAGTTTGCCCTAGGTTTGGCGGCTTTAAACGATGTGCTCTACCACGAGGAGCCAATCCTCTGGTTTCACTGAGTTATTGAGGCCTTGACCGTAGAGACCATTCGTCTCCAGCACATGCGATATTGTTCATCATTAGGTATGTTAGATTGATTGGATGCTCTTGATTTGTCATGATTTCTAACTCTGTGTAGAGCATCAAATCCTAAACCTTAGACCCAATCAAATCTTCATCTCAACCGATTAAAGGTCTCACATACCGTACCACCCGCTTCTTCATCTCACCATGTCATTTAATCATCGACCCAATCATCAGATTAGGTCAAATCTTAGGTCATTTCCTTCACGATACGCTAGACCAGACCCATCCGCTTTCCCCCAGTTATTTCTCTGTTTCTCCACCCCTGACCCTTCGTTAGAGCCCCATCTTCGAGCAAGAACCTCTGTGCAGGTCTGTCACTGAAGAAGATCTCGTTTAAAGGTCAATCTGAGGATGCACAACAGGCCTGGGAAGCCCTAAGTCGCCATACGTCTCTAGGACTCGTTCCAAGGTCTTGGACCCATTTGAGAGCCTCTACAGCTGCGGAACCTTCGTACAATCAATTCCAACATCTCAGTAGCTCGGGAAACCACCGGAGTCGCGAGGGGGGTCAGATCGAAGCGACCACCAGCACTTTTTCTTCGATGTTCTTTTAGACCTCGTTAGCACTGTTAGATCAATCACTCGCTCCAGGTGCCATACCAGCAGTCGGATGGGGGCCCTCCAGCACCATTCGATCCCCTCCAAGACCTTATCAGGATACTCCACGCGCGAAGGGGTATCCGTGCATTTCAGCCGTCGGTCACCTTTAGTGGATCAACCTGCACCATTGGTTAGCTCGCTATCTAGGGTAAACTGCAAATATTCGCATCGCATTTCTATTATTTCTTTTCAGTCTTGTAAATATTTCTAGTAGCATAAAATTTTCTGGACAGTTTGCATTATGGACCTCAAGCTTTCCTAGGTTTTTAAGTCCAATCCACGTCAACTGACACGTGTGTAATTTGCATTCCTATGAAGAAAACTTTTTGGGACCTACTATGAAGTGAAGAAAACTTTTTGTATGATTATAGTATGGTCCCTGATAGGCATGTGTCTGGCACATAAGGTGTGGTCTTTTTTCATGAATACTCTTGGGTATTGCTTATAGGTTATTGAATGAATATTGGTTTCTCCTGAATTGCAAGTTAGTCCATGTGCTGGTTTTTAGAGCTTAAGATATTTTGGGAAATTTACTGCTTTAGACCTAGTAGTTTGCCAAAATATAAAAATAGCCCTCCCAGTCGCTATTTAAGTGGATTTTTAATCGGATCATTTGTGTGGTTGGCCCATGGACATTGATTTATTTTTATTTTAGGGTGGTTAAGGTTCCAAAAATTGCATTTAGGTCCTTCCTCTTCCAACAGTTGTATTTTTATTTATTATTGATGTGATAAACATTATTTTATCTTCAATAATTCTCAAAAAATTAAGTTAAGATCATGTTTTGATGTTCAGTCTTCATGAATTTTAGGATGCAAATCAATTAGATTAATATTTAAAAATTCAAAAGCAATTAAAAATTCCCCTGTTTACAGTAGAAAAATCTTAAAAATTTGAAACTTTTTCTACAAATTCAAAAAAAAAACAATTGTAGGAGTAATTTGTCATGTTTAAATTTATATATAAATTTCATGTCATTTTCTTTTATAAAACTCTAAAACATTGTAAAACTCTAAAAAACCATAAAAATCATATAAGTTTAAAACCCTAAAATTGTGATTTCAGACTCTGTTTGTAGATATTTAGATCTAGTTTTGATAAAAAAAAGTGATTTCCAAGAGTTTGAGCCCATTTTATATTTTTAATTTGAAAAATACTCCTAGTTGCGCATTGTTTTTGTTTTCTTAGACTTTTTATTTTATAAAATCCATAAAAATTTCAAAACCCCTACAAAAATCCATAAAAATGGTATAAAATATATAAATAAAAATTATTTTTATTCGAATGTTCTGTGTATTTTTGTCATATTTAAAAAAATACAAAAAGAGTGTCCATAATCCTTCTTTCTTTGTCTTTATTTTCTTATTTTCAAAAATTTAAAAATTGCAAAATTAAGAACCACTAAAAATAATAAAAAGAAAATAAAAATATTTCAATTCTTTGTAATTGACTACCTATTTTATAATAGTGCTCATTGTATTCGACCATGGTCGCTACACCATGTTAATAAAAGTAGCTTAGACCACTTGCTTGATTTGTTTGATTTATGTTGTGGTTGAATAAGATTTTCTCAATTGCTAGCAATAGTTCTGGGGTGACAACGACTGCTTAATTAATAAACTTAACCCTAGTAGCTCGGGCTCGTTTTCATAACTCGTCCTCATGGAGATAGATATTTCCTTCTAAGGTCAGGTGTTGCCAGTCCATATAACCGAATGGGGGAGACTCTAGAAGACGTGGGAAAATGAGTGGGAATAGACCAGTGTAGTCTTCATTCCCTTGTGAAGTTCGATCAGTGTAACCGAGTCTTCACCAAGAGGCAAGCTTTTTTCTGAAGCTCATTTTTTTGTGGAATTTTGGTGTTGGCTTATTTTGGATATTTTCTTTGACTTAGCATTACTCTGCATTCTTTATTGTGCCCTGACAGATAAAGAGTCTTTTTGGCTCGCTCATATTTTGGGGTCTTGGAAAAAGTTGCATCGGCGGACCATCCTCATATGAAGCATTATTTCAATCCAGTATCTAGTCTTTAGACATCATTGTGAATGAAATAAGTGGTTTAGAGAATCGGTTTTGGCAATCCCTAAGAATGGTTCATGAGCCACCCTTGACGAAGCGACCTAGCATCGTCCCTACTTAGGCTCCAAGATTTTTCAACAATCCATCTAGGTTGAGCTAAGTGTTATGTGCGGTGTTTCTAATGAAGCCATAATCTCAAGAGTCTTATGGATAATATGAAGGGTTCTAGCTAGACACATCGAATCGACTCATGAACATAGTTTCATGCAAACTAAAGAATTAAGTCAAGCGACCTGAAGTATCCTCAATTCCAGTCCTCAACGAGTTCCTCTGAAATTAAGTGCATTAAGATCTATACCAAGCTCCAATCTTCAGACTTTATTTTAACGTGTTCAATAATCTTGATTATTTTGAAAAAAATGCAGATGCTATGTACAACACAAGTATATATTTTTACGAAGATAATTTTCTTAGTTTGAAATTTTTATGGAATTTTCGAAAAGTTTTGCAAATTTTTATGCAATTTTGAAATCATTTTGATTTTTTTTGGGTTTTTAGTTTTTCTTTTCAAATGTTTAGGGATTTTTGCAAAATAAAAGAGTTAGTGAAATAATTATGTGAAGATATTTACACGGGAGTTTTGCTTGTTATTTATGGGAATTGGATTTTAGTTTTGCTTGTTATTTACAAGATATTTACAGGGATTAGGTTAGTGATTATTTACAGGTTTTTATCTACATGTTTGTAAAGATTTTTATTTTCTTGATTTATGTATACATTTTTCAAAATACCTTGAAAATATTTTAACAAACATTTTGAAAACAGTTTTTTTAAAATAATTTGACAAATAATTTTCACAAATATTTACAAAATTTGAAAATCATTTTTGCATAGATTTTTCAAACAGCGTGTATATAGTTTTCAAATTGATTTTCAAATATTTTATTCAAATAAATAAATGAAGATTTTACAAACAAAATAATATTACAAAGGTTTGGAAACATCTCATAAAATATTTTTCACCAAAAGTTTTTTCAAAGAAGTTTTCAAACAATTTTCTAAACATTTTGCAAAATACTTTTAACCGTTTTATTACCCGTACTTACAAAGAATTTAATATGTGTTTTAATTTTTATTACTTAGACATCTAATTAAAAATACAAAAGTACGAGTTATGGACAAAGTATATACAACTATAAACGACCCCCCTATACTTAGCTTGAGATATGTCCTCATTGATTAGATAGAAAAGAAGACGACATATCTTGTGCTAAGTATAAGAAAGTCTATACTACAACAACTAAATAATGAATGAGAAGTCAACCGTGCCCCCTATAATTTTGATAAATTAATCCAAAGTATAGTAGACTGTGTATAAAGCAAGGAGGGTCGAGGGTGGGAATAAACAAACCATCGGCTCGACCAGTCTCCCCGTTATACTTAAGGCAAAATATCCCTAAGTATAGACGAAATATCAGAAGTTGAGGAAATAAATGATGGATCAAAGAATGAACACCTTTATACCCCGCTTCCCAATACTTAGGATGAAGCATATCCTAATATAACAATAATGAATGGGATGAGTGAAACTTTAAGAAGAATGAAGGAATGGAATTCGAAGGAAGAAAAGAAGAAAAATAGTAACTAATCAAAAATATTTTTGTGTGCCTCATCTAATTCTGTCAATACTGCGTTTTCGACGTCTTCTTGGTAGACCACCTGTATTGAATCAACAACGGACAGGAATGTATTGGTCTCGAGATATAGCTTCTGCAATTATCCGTTGATCACGAACACTAATGATTGTGCGTCAGCTGACAAACAAAATATCCCAATACTTACATTGTCAAGCACATGCTTTACTACAAAAGGCACTATTCACTTGCTTTTCAACTTCCCTTGGAATAATTTCAATTTTGCATCGATAACCAAACCTTCTGACTAGGCTTGACTGTCTGTCTACAGATATGCTTGTCATGTCACTTTTTGACTTTCTCCTTGTACATCAGGTTGTTGTCATATGTGTAGTCTATGAATTCAAATAATATATTCAGATCAAACTTTCTATTTTTCCCGTCCTTCTTGGAATCCAAATTGATGATATTTATTGCCCATAAAGATTTGTGAATTAATTCTATAGGAAGATGGCATGCCTTACCATAGACTAGGTGGTAGGGGGACATTCCCAAAGGTGGCTTGTACGCTGTCTGATAGGCCCAAAGAACGGAGTCGAGCAATTGCGACCAGTTCTTCTTGTCAAGTCGGACAAGCCTCTGAAAAATTATGTTAATCTCCCTATTTGACCATTCTACCATGCCATTGGATTGTGAGTTGTATGGAGAAGCGACATGATGTTCAATACAGTATTCCTTGGCCAGCCTCTTCCCTTCTCTATTGATGAAATGGATACCATTATCGGATATCAGGATCTTAGGAATCTCGAACCTTGCAATGATGTTTTCTTTCAGAAATCGACAGACAGTGCGACTGTCGACGATTTGGGTTGGGATAGCCTCCACCCAATGATTGACATAGTTGACAAGGAGCAGAATATATTCAAATCCCTGATTGTTGGCAAATGGGCCTATGAAGTCAATGCCCCATGCATCCAACATGTCTAATATCCTAATGTATTTTAAAGGCATTGTGTCTCTCAATCCAATAGTTCCTCCCATTTTCTTAAATTCAATACATTGTTTCACATAGTCTTCTGCATCATTGAATAGAGTCGGCCACCCGTGGCTGCATTGCAATACTTTTGCTGCCATTCTTTTCCCGGAGTGGTGTCCTCCTCATTCAGGGTTGTGGCAATATTCGAGGACAATGTGAACTTCCTCCTAAGGAATGCACCTTCTCCAGATGAAATATGCTCTCTCACGAAACAAATAAGGATCATCCCATTGATAGAATTGAATATCTGACAAAAATTTATCAACTTTCAGCTTCGACTAATCTTGCAGAGTTCTCTTGGAAGCAAGATAATCCAGAATATTAACGAACTACATGAGCGATGTGACTGACAGAATTGCCTCGTATGGGAAAGTCTCTATAGTTGGTGTTATACTCTATTCAGGAATGTCTGGCTCTGATAGTCTAGAAAGATGATCTGCCACTGCATTTTTAATTCCAGGCTTGCCTCTAATTTCACAATTGAATTCCTAGAGTGCAAGGATCCATCTAATGAGTCTTGACTTACATCTTTATTGCTTTGCAAGTATTTGATGGCAGAATGATTGATGTATATAATGACTTTAGATCCAAGCAAGTGAGATCTGAATTTTTCTAGGGCAAATATAACTTCTAGTAGCTCTTTTTCAGTGACGGTGTAATTCTTTGGAGCTTCATCGAGTGTTCTTCTGGTATAGTGAACAACAAATGGTAAACCATCTATCCTCTATCCCAAAATTGTCCAATGGCATAATTAGAAGCATCTGTCATAATTACAAATGGTAGAGACCAATCTGGGAAGTTGGACATGTTCCTGAGTGATTAATTCTTTTAGCAGATTGAAGGCTTGGAGGACTCTAGCATATGTAATGAAATTTACCTCCATGCCCAGAAGCTCGGTCAACGATCGGGAAATTTTGTTGACGTCTTTTTTTATTGTTCAATAAAATCCCACATGCTCGAGGAATAACCGGACTTGCTTCAAATTTATGGGTGGATCGGGCTTAAAAATGGCATCTACCTTTGTAGGATCTACCTCTATGCCATGTTTGGAGATGACATGGCCTAACACGATCCCTTCAGTCACCGTGAACTAAATCTTCTCCCACAAAAGCACAAGGTTTACGTCACAACATCTCTTCAAGACTCGGTCAAAATATGTAAGGCACCGATCAAAGCTATCTCCATAGATCAAGAAGTCGTCCATGAAAACCTCAAGAAAACTACAAACCATACCTGTGAATACTACCAACATGCATCTTTGGAATGTCATCGAAGCGTTGCACTATCTAAAAGGCATTCTGCGGTAGGAATATGTCCCAAATGGATAGTTGAAGGTGGTTTTCTCTTGATCTTCAGGATTAATTGCAACTTAATCAGAGTATCCGTACAAGAAACAGAAGTATTCCATCGCAGCCAGTATTTCGACTATTTGGTCGATGTAGGGGAATGGAAAATAATCTTTCTAGGTCACTAGAATCAAGCATCTATAATCCACATAGATGCACCAAGAAGTTGGAACTTTGGTCGGGGTTTCCTCTCCTTTGTCATTCTTCACGATGGTGATCCTGGATTTCTTGGGCACTACATGTAGGGGACTCACACATTTTGAGTCATAGATAGGATATTTGAATCCCACATCACAATATTTTGTAATTTCATTCATCACAACCTCCTAGAGATTGGGGTTCAATCTACGCTGAAATTCTCAAGAGGGCTTGTTGTCTTCTTCAAGGTAGATGTGATGGGAACATAGTGAATGATTAATGCCACGGAGATCTGAAATTTTCCAGCATATGGTGTGGTGACTTCTTTTTAGAACATCGAGCATACGAGATTCCTGTTTCCTTGGTAAGTTGTGAATTGATAATGACAGGGAATATATTTTGTACACTCACAAGGAAGGCGTACTTCATGTTTACTGGAAGTGGTTTAAGCTCAGATGGGTTCTGAATTAGCTCAATGGCAGCTTCAATAACTGTGCAGAGAAATGGTGTCGAATCCATCAACTGTAAAATGACTACCATAGGCAATTCAAGATCTGATTTCAGTGTTGCATAGAAGTTCTCAATGATTTCATCTTATTCACAAAAATTTCAATGATTTCCTCTTGCTCTACCAAGGATAGGTGGCCAACAATGAATTCATCTGACAAATAAGCAAAAAACTTATCTTCAAAGACAGATGAGAATTCGAATGTATTGTCTACTCCTTCCTCTATGGAAAGGAATTAGTGGGTCTCAATATCATCCATTAAGAGGTTTGAATCTTTGATTTCGGTTAGAAACTAACAGTCCTTTGTTCTCTACTATGTGGACTCACTCTCATCTGATGCAGAATCTGATGGCTTCATGACTTGGATCATCCCGATGGGCACCTTATCGCTGCTAGAACGAAAGTTGATCTGTCTGATGCCATAGTCCATCACTGCTTCGGCTGTTAAAAGGAACGGTCATCCAAGGATAATCATGGTATGCAGTAAAGAACATAGGTGTCCATGTCTAATCCAATGAAGTCTATAGGGAATTTCATCCTTTGAAAGGTGATGATGACACCCTCTAAAATGCCCATGGGCCATTTGATTGATGTATCTGCCAACTGCAGAATCATTCTGGTATACTTGAGCGGTCCCAACCCAAATTCTTTGAGCAGTGAAGTAGTCATCAGATTGATGGATGATCAACTATCAAGAAGTGTTCTGTCAAACTCTTGGTTCAACATCTGACATTTGATGAGAGGAGCTCCCATGTCTTTCTTTTTTCTTGGGAGATTTCTGATTGCATTGACTGTATCTGCATTCAAGATGCGTTTCACATTTTTTCTCAGACATGATACAACTATCACTTTGAAGTAGATGCCTCCTTCAGTCCTTTCTTGATATTTAGCATGTACTTAATGGCGTTGAGTAGAGGAATTTAAAGAACAAGATTTTGAATGATTTTGACCACATCAAGGTCAGACAAGGCAGTTTTCAATTTTCTATTTTTTTTGGATTTTTGCATTGCATCAGGAAATTTAATATGTACAGAATCAAACCAAAGGGTTCTTACTTACATGAAAATTAATATCCACATCTTATTATATAAATGAATGACAGAAAGAAGAGATTCATCCATTAGAGGTGGGAATCCAAAAAATGCAGGCCGGGCTCCATCCACTGGCACTAGATCAGCTGCAGGTGTGGTCCTCTCTATGTTGTCATTGCATCGCTTCAGCTGTTGTTGTATTTTTTGATTTTTTTTATTTTTGGTGCTGGAGCTTCTCCTCCTCTTCTTTGTCCTCACCCGGCCCAGCTTCTGGATTCATTGATGCAGAAGATTATGATTTGCCAAGTGAAGCTTTATTTTTCCCCTTTGCTACGGTAGAAGGCTGCAAGGTCCTGCCACTCTTGACAGTGGTAACAATAGATAAAAACATATAAAGCACATCTAACTCTATTAGATTGGATGGAACATCACATACTACCTGCTCTTTCTTCCTGAAGTTATTGAGGTTGGCCTCCACCTGTGCTGGAATAGTAGTTTTGGTGATGGCGAGATCTTCCAGCTTCTGGCTCATTTTTTCTAGGCTCATTACCAGTTGAGCCAAGCAGTCCAAGGTGGGGTTCACAAGAGAAATCTCAGATGGTTCAGTATGCTGGCCATGTTGAGACTGGGAATATTGTGGAGCATGTTGATAGGAGTAGTGAGAATTGTATTGGGGAGAAGCCTGGTATTGGTGGTGCTGAGGTGGGTACCATTGGTATGGAGCAACCGCGTACTACTGGTATGGATGTTGTCGATGGTACAGTAGCTGTTGGTAAGAGTTTTGTCTCCAATTGTTTTGGTACGATGGAGACTACCGGTGTCGAGACTAGCTATTCAGGAAAATTATCCCTCCTTGAGTGAGGTAATTAACGAGAAGATGAAGACTAGCCCTGCTAACGTGCCTGGATGGGCCAGCTTTGCATCGAGGTGAAGAACATGGATCAGGTAAAATTTAAAGCACAGTCATGTAGACAACCAACTATTGCCGCGGCTACTAAGATGATGTTGGCTCAGGGGCTTGCACGTAGTATACGTGCTGGATCGTCACTTGCCCCAGACTCTGCTAAGGGGTTTGAGGCGATGAAGGCTCCTTCATCTCGACAGGAGTCATGGTTGATGTAGACACGGACTCGTAGGAACTGATTGTGCTCACCAGCAACTCCATCTACTTGGTGATTTGATCTAGTATGCCCAGGTTTTGCGCCCTCTATTCAATCATAGCTATTTTTTCAATGTCTTGTGATCTCTTTTCGATGACGTACACTTTGGACAGGTGGTTCCCGATTATGCTCAGGTTGGAACTCTCATCCATGTTCGGATCATGAGATGCCACCATATGAACAGGCTTCTATTGGAGCTAGGGTCGGCATTGATATATACGAGACAATGACAAGGCAGTATCTTCTTAGACCATTTCCTCGAAGATCTACCAAATGACAACTTCATCTTTGTTGAAATGTGACCCACCACAAGTGGCATTTACGAGCCTCTGGCTCTCGAGATTCAGTACCCAAAGATGTGTTGGACCCAACTGATCAAAGGAATATCATGCTGGGGACATTTCTCCTATAAATCTCTAAAACCCTCCCAAGACTCATGAATAGACTCATGGGTGGATTGGGAGAAATTGGCGATTCTGGCTCACATTTGATTCAGCAGGCCGAGAGGGTAGAATTTGTGCAAGATTGTTTACTTGAGCTCCTCCCAGATCATGATGACTTTTCTGAGATGATTGATCCAACAGAGCACCATATCTTGAAGGTTGTATGGAAACATCGTCATCTTGACTATGCCTAACAGTATGTTAGGGTATTGCGCAACACTAAAGATGCGAGCAAACTATTGTTGATGGATGTAAGGTTCTTCATTTGCATTCCCATGGAAGGAGGAAAGAAGAGCTAAGAGTTGAGGCTTTAACTCGAAATGTGCATGGACCGGTGGGATTTGGATCCACTCAGTCATCTAGCATGCACTAGTGTTGTAAGTCTTCTTGAGAGTAGGTTTGGGCCTCTCTCCTCTCGACTCATCTGTGAGACCTCCATGGGCTCCATCTTCTCTTTATTCCTCTTCTCCAACTCATGGATTGTCTCTTCTTTGGAAGGTGACATGTTCCAATGCCTAGTCAGTGAGCTATTATTGGATTACTGGAATAGATGCAAGCAACTGAGCATTTGCTGCATTCTGATCCAGCTGCTGGCCTTGTTCTGGCTATGGTAGGTGCTGAGGTCCCTTCCCTCAAACTGTGGGAGCCATGTCTGAATTAGAATATGACAAAATCTTAGACTCCAGATCGGTCTCTTGGTATGCACGTGGAATAATGCCCCGATCAGTTTGAATTGAAGCAGCAGATGTAGAGAAGTGTTATATGTTAAGGTCAACACAAAACTTCATTAAGGATGGAGAAGTGTAAGGAGTAAAATCTATTTCCATCCAAAATGAGCATAGTCCGGGGATAAGTGTGATCCCAGATTATTGAAGAAGGTGGGGAGTCTGGAGAGCGGTTCATAAGGTCCGGACCATGATCTCGAGAATCACCCAAAACTATTGGAGATGTCAGCTACATGGACTTGATATGGGTATCAATAGGGTCTCGACCAAGCCATCCATGAGTCGCCATCTCTAAGGTCTAGAGAGACTGAGAATGGATGAAAGATATGATGATAAACAAGGAATAAAAGGTATGTAAAACAATATAAGGCTCAAAGTGAGCGGGCGTCAAAAGAGAATAAAGCAGATGAAGGAAAAATGGAACAAATGTGCAAGACTGGTCTTTAAACTTAACCTAAATAAAAATAAACACCAAATAAGTTTTTATTCACAAACGCAACACAAATGAAGACATAAAGGATTGGCTATTTTTATATTTTCAATTCTATTTTTGTTTTGTAGGCAAAATCTTTTCACAAGTCCTTAGAGGGACATCCTTATAGGACAGGGAATACTGCTGAAGAGGATCATGTACCTTCCACTTCCTTTGTAACCTGGGATCTACGTACTTAGACGTCCTTGATCTCATGCTTAGGGTGTTACTCAACCAAAGAAATAGAGAGAGGAAGCCAATAGGCAAAAATAATACTTCCCTCACAAGTGAGGAACTCAGATGCAAGACGATGAGAGAGACACACCCGTGAGTGTGTGGCCTATGCTTAATACTTCAGACGAAGTCAGATGCTCCACATAAGGAGGGAACAACATCATCGACAATGCCCTACTCGCATACATATGATAGAAGCACCAATACTACATCGTCCTAGGTGATTATCAAGGCTGCTACGGGTCGGGATTTAGGCTCTAATCCTCAGGGGTCGCACCTCACTCTATCTGAATTGTACATAAAAACAATGAGGGCTTTATGAACCCAAAACAATGATGCTGATTAAGAATTTTAATTACGGTCAAAGTTTTATTAGTAGTCCCTTGTTTTAGTTTTTGAATTTCCATTTTTGAGTATTTTTCAATAAAAGTGCCTAACGAATTTTTTTTCTTATTTTCTTTTTGATCCTAGGTTAGAAAAAGTAGACAGAAATAGTAGAAAAGTTATGCAAGTGGATACTAGGATCAAAATACTCTCGTATCAAATAATATAGGCAAAGTAAGAGGACTTACAGTGCTACCCAGCTCTCTCCATGCAGGATGCAAGACAGAAAATCTACACTAAATGAACGGTATGTAAAAGCATGAAATCACCTTAAACAAGAATTGCTATTATGCGTGAAGAACCGGATGTTGAATACCAACAAATGAAACCCAAAAGTCTGGTCTTGAAAACTTCTCGGTTTCTGCCACAACAGATCCTGCTAGCATTGTATGGGGCCTCTCACGACGCTCGATCTCAAATCCAAGTAATGAATAATTTTAAGTTTGACTAGATCCAATCGTATATCACTATAGGTGCATGCTTCTAATTTGGCTTTGTACCTAGCTATCAAGTCAAGCAACCCTAATGTATATGGGCTCTCACAAAAAACAAGAAAATAAAGCAGAAAAATCAAAACTTGAGAAACAAAATAAAATAAAGGCAATAAAAATAGTTAGAAAATAGACAAGGTCGCTAGGTAAAGAGACACTCAGGCAATGGATCTCGTGAAGTAGCAGTGTCCAAATGTCCTGAACATTACAAATAATATACAAAAATAAAAAGTAAACATTCTCTCACAAATAAAAAGAAAACACTAAAAAGATATACTCTTCTTATCTCTCTATCTCTCTCTCCTGCTCTCTCTAATTTTCTCTACAAGTGAACAGACCAATATCCTCACAACTCGGGTGCTTCAGATTCCTAGTAATTCATCGCCACCACATAGACCCTCGCAAGAAAGGCAACAAAGAAAAGATGGGTTAGAAATAGATAGAATACTTATCAAAAATAAATGAGTAGAAAATAAAGGAGAAATAATGTGCAATGATATACAACTAGGCAACACTATTCGTTGATCCCTGATAATGATGCCATTTGAAAATTCCCACAAATCAGGAAAAGCGGTCATGTGGTCCAAACAAGGCGGGACCACAGGCGCTGAAGTGACCATGCGTGAGACTCGAAGAACTCTAAATAATTAACCCATAATAAATAATTAAAAAATGCAATCAATTTGATCAAAATTTATTATAAACCCTGCAAATAAATGTGTATAGTGTGCAAGTGCGAGTAGTGCCGAACACAGGGAAAAACCGATTGTAACAGTTTTATTATTTATCTCTAAATAATAATTGTATGTACGTATATATCTAGTTCTACTGTACTTAGTGTTTTTGTGGGTTTCTAAATAATTTATTTTTTTATTTTTTATAATATGTTTTGATTTTAATTGTTTATTTTTTAATTATTTTTTTATATTTTTCAAAATTTTAAATTACTTTCCCTTTTTAACACATAATAAGTATATATAGGTATACTATATGTAATGGTATGTATAATATGATATAATATATATAATAAAATACATAAATACAATAAAAATAGACCATTTTATTTTTTAAAGGATTTAAAAGATATTTAGAGTTTTTATACTAATTAATAATATTATTAACTATATATGTATATATGTATAATATAGGGTATTCAATTTATAAATATAGTTATATATAGTCAATTTGTAAAATAAAATATTTTTGTGTTTTTATATATTCCTCAATTTTTTGAAAGTTTTGGGTGATTTTTCTATTTTTATCAATTTTAAAATGCATAATATCCCAAATCAACGAATATTTCAATATGTCGAATTGTTTTGAGATTTAAAAATATAAAAAGTCCAAAATTTTTCAAAATTATTTTTGATCTGAATATAAAAAATTCATGATATAAGATTAATTTTTTGGTTTTTTGATAATATTTTATAATTTTTTAGGTTTAAAGAGGGTTTTTATTTTTTTGCTTTCTCTTCTGTATTTTTAGTGATTTTTTATCTATAGTGATAAAATATAATAATAAAAACTAGCTATTTTTTGCAAGAAAAAATGATGAACATAAACGTTGTAGATCTCATGTAAAAGTCAAAGAGATAAGAGGTCATTTGTACACAGATAAAATTAAATACACCTTAAAACAATATAAATAATTTTCCTTTATTTTTTTGTTTATTTTTTGTGTTTTGATATTATTTATGTTATTTTATTTCTTTACACATTATACTAAATTTTATTTGATTTTTAATAATAAATAAAAAAAGAAATATTGGCTCAACAATGAGGTTATATATTAGAGTGTAATTAGTGTCAATTATATACGACACATAAATTAATAGTTAGTGTTAATTATCAACAAATCTTTCTCCAACGGCTGGCATCCACTTGACCTGTTGATACAGGTCTTCTGGAAAGGGATACTGTTGTGTAGTGTTAGATAAGTTAGTTCAATGTGTTGACTAAAACTCAAAATGTTGATCAAAAGTTAAAATACTGACAAAAGATTAAATGTTGACCAAAAGTCTACGTATTGACTTTGGTCAAGTGTTGAACTCATGAGATTGAGATACTAAAGACCAATATTGTATGCTATCACAAACATGCACACATCATTTGATCATTTGCATATATACATCTGCAAGTCCAAGTATACACATTTGTCAAACCTTTAGGTTGATGACCTACCAAGGCCTATGTACGGATGGGCTAGTGTGCATATAAAGAAATATGAAATGATTGAACTCTTGAATGAATCATACATGTTCGTACTTTCTGAACCTGGAAACAAAGCTCACTCCCGAGACTTTCTGATCACATAGAATTCCATGCATGGTCTATTTATTTATGAAACAAGATAAGAATGTAAGAATATTCTATATTTTTGGAAAGGATATGATTGAAGTTCCCAATGATCAATTGAGAGATCTATTGATAAACCATTGAAAGAGACAATTAAAAATGGATTTGAACTTCAGGATTAAACAATGTCTTCCATATATAAGATGCCTGATTATAAGGAATACTCTAGGTTGGTGCGACCATAAAATATTATATACCATGACACTTCTACTTTGTCAGAATCATGAAATCTGGAGGATTTTATTGATTCTGCTTTGAGGCTAAATGAATAAGTATTATTTGGATTAAATCTTAATTTATAAAACTAGAGCCTAGATCCAAAGAGTTGGAAATTAATCTAAAATAGTTCAAAATCAATTAGAGAAATGGTAAAAAAACATCGAAACGGAATTACCCAAAGTGGTTTATTCCATGATATTATTTATAAATCTAATGATCAAGTCAATATATGTGGTCTATAATCTCCTTGACATTATCTCCAAGTATTCGCGAATGATGCACATGATTAATCTAGATTGAATTAGGAGTAGTACATTGAGATATTAAATATGAATATTATAAATATTATTATCATTGATAAATTAATATTAGAGTATGTGAATATGACTCACATAATTGAAAATTTGTTATATGGATCCATGGTAAGTAATATCGATATAAATATCATTCATATTTATTTTTATGAATATGATTCACTTAATTAATTAACATTTAATTAAATGAGAGTCACATTCACCATTACGTAAATGTAAATTGGATTTACATTTTATAATAGACTAATGAATTATATTCATTAATGTTTGGATGATTTTTATATTCACATAAAATTAATGGTAATTATCTAGATAGGTAAAATCCATAATTATTTAGCACCAATTCCAAAAAAGGGTTGAATTATTAAATGGAATATATAAATAAGAAAACATAAGCTTTTCTTCTCTATACAAGTCCATCCATGTGAGATAATTGGAGAGAGAATTGTTCTCTCTTTCTTCTATTGCTATTTTTAATTTACATTCAAAATAAAATGAGAGTCTTATTTCTTATTAAATGTAAGTTCAATTTTAAAAAGAGATAAAGTGGAGAGAAAATACTCTCTCTCCCACATTATGGATGTCCATAGATGTAGGACTCCATCTTGGATATCAATGGACCTATAAAAGAAGGACTAAGAGAAAGGTTCTCTTTTAAAATTAATTGAATTCAGATTCATTTTAGGTGCTCTCTAGTCCAATATTCAAGAGGAGAAAACAAAAGAGAAAGAATATCTTCTTTCTCCCCACTTAGACATCCATATACCTTCCAAAAGAACCCCATGGTCATCCACCACATAACCTCTCATCATCTCTTTATTGGGTCGGCTAATTGTCATAGTATCCACCTTATTCTTCATACTTTGTGCCCTAGTATAAATACTTCTTCTTGTGACATGAAATCAGGAAGTAGAGGTCATTCTAGATCTTCTTTTGGTAAGAACAACAAGATGGGGAAGAACTCTCAAGTTCGCGAGAAGTACCATACCTCATCATTGTACTGGAAACTGCAAGTATCCGTCAAATCAGACTTAAGTTGGGAGGTCTCTTTATAGACTCTCGCATCAAAGGTATTCTTCTATACTCCTTTGATATTGTGAAATGGTGCAAAAGTTGACTCTGTTACCATTTATTTTCATAATTTCATTTATTGTTTATTATACTACATTGGTGCTCATATAATGAACACCTTACATTGTGAATTTGATTCATCTTAGCAGTGTTTCCTTGATGAGAGAGGTTTCCCATTCCTTCACATGGAATAAGAGTCTCATTTGTAGGAATCAAATTGCATATGGGTCTATAGAATAATAATATATATATTTCCTCATTTACGGGTACATTACTTTTACATACTTTCGTATTTCGAATGTATCGATGACATATAATTTATGTATTGTTCTCCCAAATTTATAACACAATTTTTAAGATAGATGTGGGGTCTATAAGGTCTAAACTCATATCCAAAAGACCCCACAAAAGTTGATGGTGCATGGGTGAAGATTCTAATGTACAAATTACCCGTAGACTTGGATTGTGTTTAAATGTCACAACAAATCATTGTCGAATTTTTTGCTACAATTTTAAGTCATATAATATTTTAAATTATTACTTTATAAGTTATAAAGTCTCCAATTAATGTGAAAAAGTTTCGCACGATATCGATAGTACGACCTTGAGAATATGGATTTCTACATAAGTGGAGATGTATGAGGATTCGATAAAATATGATGGCTTATTTATCCTATTTCCAGACTCAAATTCAATTAGAATATATTTGATATTCAAATCAGTAGTTAGGCCTAATATTCTAGAAAATTTGGGATGACAACAAATTTTAAGTCCACATTATGGTGCTTTCACTTTGAAGTGTGATAGTCATAAAATGTAAATGTTGAACACAAAATCGTTCTTTATTTACTGGTTGTATGCAATAATTAGGATGGCTATTTTTTATATTTATCTTTACATGCATGTTTGATTATGATCAATAACACGCATACAAATCGACTTAATTGCTCGAGTACAAAGTTATTTCGTTCATATTTTGTGAAATTAAGATAAATTCAATGTCTATGCGTGGGTTGTTGTTGTGCTCTTAGTTGTCACCTTACAAGTTAAGGAAATGCTTCCACTCAACATTCCATATGGAATGGACATAAATATCTAGAGAAAATCTAAATTATGAGCATGCTAGATAATACACTTGTAAAAGGGAAAATTTTATTTATTTGCATGTAAAGATTGATTATTACTTGTTGTATAATGGAGACAAACCTGATTGCATTAATGGTTTTCTTGTTATTTGAACTATTGTTAATTTATGTAGATTAAATTACTAATTCAATAATCTATTTCATTAATCATGAGAATATATTTTAAAGTTATTAATAATCAATTTTTTATGATGTGTACTAAGTCATACGATGGCATCCATGATTTCTCATTATTTTGAAGGGCACCATCGTCATGGACTGTATGACAAAGATGTCCATGCAAAGTCATACCTCCAATATACAAGTGCACATAGATCATGTTGCTTTGTTTCTCAATCATTGATTTGAATTAGGAGTGCATCTCCAACATTCAATATAGTATAAAAGAAAGGGTAGACCTAGCCTTTTCTTTTTACACATGAAGAATACAACAACTCTCTCTCTCTCTCATGGCCGTCCACTCTCTCTCTTTCTCAATAATATGGCCATCCATATTATTGACCGAGATACCCTTGTATCCACTATGTCGCCGTTATGCTGCTGGAACCTCTACTCGTGGATCTCCATCTTCTTCAGTGCACCTTGATCGTGAAGGAGACGTCAGATTTCGTGAGACAAAAAAAAGAGATTCGATGCTCGGATCATCAACTTGGATTGAGGGAAGCACACGATTCATCCTCGAGCATGCAGGTGTGATCTACGTCGGATCAGACTTGAGACAGAAGAATCTCTTACTTTATAGATTAGCAATCACAAACACACTTCAAGAGATATTCCTTGAAGTCATATGTGATCTTGATGAAATGTTTTGAGAAGTGTTCTTGAAACATGTGGTTTCATCCGTTTAAAATTTTTTAAATTCGGTTGCCCTGAGCAACTAGTATGACTAGTCGTTCCCGATCACATGTGATGCGATCTTCAAGCTTCCGTGGTGCACTTAAGGTTTTCTCCATAACCTTCAGTAAGACTACTACATTCCAGTAGGAGTGTTTTATCTTAGAAAATTTCTACTAGATATTAGAAATATTTTTCCATCTATTTGTAAACTTCCTAGACATAGATATTCATTTTGAAAAGACCTTATTATAAATAGTTATGATAAAAAAATTTTAGAGAATATTCTAAACATATGGTGGACTCTATAAATTAGATATCAATGAATGAGTCGTAAATGCTTCAAATATTGAAAATCAGAACCCTGAAGATCAAGGGAGGATACAGATCTTATAACAATAATAGAGCATCAGGACTTGGACAAGAATCTATTCATATGATTAATAGACAAGTAAAAGAATGATCTTTAGAAAGTCTAAAATTTTGATATTTTCCAACTTGTGAATATTTTATTCAAAGTAAAATGTCCAGTGTCCCCTTCTCTAAGAAATATAACCAATAAATGTGAGTTTGGTCAAGTTTGAATCTCTTTGGAGAAGATACAAGTCTACAAAGTTTTCTTTATGACTTTATTCTGTGTGTCCCACTTACATTGTGCATTATTTTTCAGTGAATTCAATTTTATAGTTTTCTTTTTATTTTTGTGTACAACATAAATGTTCAAAGTTTATTGATTTGAGGTATAAAAATAATAAAATAAAATAGGTCTCAAAATGCAATTATTGGGCTGAAAGAATAAGGGTTTTTGAATGGTTTCCTGTACATATCTGCTACCCTATCTCTCCTACTTTATTCCTTGTTGACCAAGTCATCATGATGACTAGGTCTCGGGGTCTAAGGTCACTCAGTGTCTTTAACACTTCATTCTTTTTATTTTCTTTCTTTTATTCTTTTGATTTGTTATTAAATGCAATATTTATACAATATATTATACAATATTTTATGTGATTTATTGATTGTTCATTTTCATAAATTAATGTTATATACATGCATTTAGCTAGGGATTTAAGGCTAAAATATAAAAATAAAGGTGGTGAAATAGAGATTGATCACCCGTATACTTGCCTTTGCTAGTCCCTAGCAAACACTTCTACTAATAAGTACAGAAAAGAGATAAAGAAAAAAATAAATTAGAACAATTTCTAGCTTTTAAACTTGTCTTGATAAAGTCAAAGTTTGAAGCTCAGTTAAGGCATTTGGATTCTTGGTTTGTTCGGAACCGCGACAAGGTTAGGAAGTGTGACACAATAACCCTTAATTTCCACAATCTTATTATCGAGTTCTCTTCACAGTTTGGTCAGAACCATCCTCCAATCGCATACTATTGCAACCTTGAAATGATAGAACTATATGTGTGAATTTTTTTGGTCTTCCCAAACAAACTGCTCAATTGTAAAGAGTCTGCTCCTTTGGTAACTCATCCTCGCAGAGACAGATATTTCCTTCTAAGGTTAATTGATGTCAATCTTTACAACTGAAAGGGGGAAAAATATAATAGAAATGGGAAGAGAAGTGTGAATGGACCAGTGTAGCCTTCATTCCTTATGAAGTTGGGTCAGTGTAAGTGAGTTTTCACCAAGATGCATGCTTTTTCTATACGCTCAATATTTTGTAGAATTTTGGTGTAGGCTTCTTTTGGTTTTTTTTCTGACTTTGCATTACTCTTCATTCTTGTTTTCTGTCCTGATGAATATAGAGTCTTTTGGTCTACCCATGTTTTCGGGTCTTGGAAAAAGTTGCGCCAGCAGACAATTCCTCATTTGAAGCATTGTCTCAATCTAGTCTCCAGTCTTTAGATATCATGGTTACTAGAAGAAGTAGGTTAGAGTACTGGTTTCAGCAATCTTCAAGAATGGTTCCTGAGCCACCCATGACGAAGCAGCCTAGCATTGTCCCAACTTAGACTCCAATGTTTTTAACAATCCATCTGGGTTGAGTTAAGTGTGAAGTGTGGGGTTTCTAGTCAAGCCACTGTCTCAAGAGTCTTACAGATGATAGGAATGGTTCTGTTTAGACACATGGAATCGACTCATGAATATAGTTTCATGGAACATACAGAAATAAGTCAAGGTGACCTGAGTATCCCAATTCCAGTCCGTAATGAATTCCTTTGAAATTAAGTATATTATGGTCTAGACCAAGCTCTAATCTTCAGAATGTATTTTAGACTTATTCAATTGTCTTAATTAAATGCAGACGCTTTGTACAATGCAAGAAAATATTTTGTTTTGTGTAGCCATTTTCTAGTTTCGAATTTTTTATGGAATTTTTAAAAAGTTTTACAAATTTTTATTCATTTTTTTGAAAACATTTTGCAAAATTTTATGAGTTTTGAAAATTTTGATAAAGGTTAGTGACAAAAATATGTGCAGATATTTACACGATAGTGCATAAATATTTATAAGAATTGTTTTAGGAATTTACACTAGGTATTATCAGGAATTATACTTGTGGTTATTTATACCTTTTTATATAGAGAGTTTGTAGAATTTTTTATTTGCTTTAATTATGTATACGGTTCTCAAAATAATTTGAACATATTCTAACAAACATTTTGAAAACTTTATTTTGAAAATAATTTTGGCAAACTCTTTTACAAATATTTACAAAATTTGGAAATCATTTCGTTAAGATTTCTCAAACAATACACATAGCTTTTTCAAAGTATTTTTGCAACCATTTTCTAATCCATTTGAAATAGATTTTCAAAATATTTTATTCAAACAAATAAAATAAATTTTTACAATCAAAATATTTTTACAAAGGTTTGAAAATATTTTACAAATATTCTCCAAATAGTTTTCTAAAAGACTTTTCAAAGACATTTCCAACCATTTTTCAAATCATTTTGCAAAACATTTTTAAACTGATTTATTGATTATATTTATAAAGAATTTTTGTTGTGTTTAATTATGTTAGTTTTCCATATTATTGAAAATATGAAAGTACGAGTTATGAATAAAGTATATATAACGTATATACGACCTTCTATACTTAGCTTGAGTTATGTCCTTAATGGTCAGAGAGAAAAAGGAAGACAAAACTTGTGCTACGTATAGGAAAGTATATACTGCAATGACTAAATTAAAGAATGAGAAATCGGCCATCCCTACTATACTTAGGATTAATTAATCCTAAGTATAACAGATTGTGCATAAATCAGGGAGGGTTGAGGGTGGTAACATACAAATTATCGTCTCGGCCTATCACCCCCTATACTTAGGGTAAAATATCCATAAGTATTAACAGAATATCAAGTACACTTATCCCCTCTATCCTTAGGATAAAGCCTATCCTAAATATAGAAATGATGAATGTGATGAGTGAACTAATTGGAAGAATGAAAGAATGAATTTTGAAAAGAGGAAAAGAAGAAAAGATCAATTAATCAAACATGTTTTTATTAGCCTCGTCTAACTGTGATGATGTCACGGCTTCAAGATCAACTTGATATAAAACTTGTATTGAATCAACAACAGACATGAATGTATCATGCTCTAAGTAGGGCTTCAGCAACTATCCGTTGATCACTAATGGTTGTGCATCAACTGACAAACAATATATCATAATACTTTCATTGTCACGCACATGTTTCACTATGAACAATCCTGTCCACTTGATTTTCATCTTCCCCGAGAATAGTTCAACTTTTCATCAAATAGTCAAACCTTATGACTAGGATAAAAAATCTTGCTATAGATATGCTTGTCATGCCACTTCTTGACTTCCACCTTGTAAATCAAGTTGTTATCGTATGCATAGTCTATGAAGTCAAGTAATTTATTTAGATCAACCTTACTATTTTTCTGGCCTTCTTGGAATCCAAATTATAGGCATTGATTGCTGACGAACCGCAAAATCGGCCCTTTAAGAGAGTGTTTTTAGCACTTCAACATGTCGTAGCAGTCGGGCCAATTCGGGTCGTCAAAAGACCATCTCATTTAAATATATGTCAATCAAAATGCGATGGTCGTGATATTTTTTATTTTACTTGGTAAGATACCAAGGTCGAACTCAGGGACACGATCCTTTCTCTAATTATCCGGATTTCCATTTATCTAACTAAGTGTTGAGTGAGAGATCTATAGATCAAGTTATGCAGACACGACACGACAATGCACTAAGATAAAGTAAACATGCATTTTTTTATTTATTTTATTATGCAAGAGATGCAATGAAAATATGCCCTCAATCAAAGTAATGAGCCAACTACACAAGGAATCAATTTCAGATTTTATTGAGATGATCAACTTGATTTGAACAAGGCATAAATTAAGAAATAAGAGACACGTGGCTATGAAATAATACATCAAGATTACTGTGTCCAAAATGAAAATTGAGTATGCCATTAGAAAGTTCATCAACCAAGCTTTAAAATGAAACTGAAATCACCTCAATCGGAGATATGAGGCTCAAGATATGCACGAAAGAAAGCAGGGGCATAAATGCAATAAAAACATAAAAAGATAACTACAAACAGGTCCTGGAGGGACTAAATGTAAATAAGTAAAAGAACGGGACTTCCCTGTAAAATTCCCACTGTGCACGCACGTTGCACGTGATCGGGACCTGCTTGCAAATTGAAGAAAGTGACTGGGCCTCCTTGCAAATTACCCAGGAGGCACGTGCGCTCTCCTAGGCTCGGGTCGGCTCGGAGGTTTGGAGGAGGCCCGGGTTGCTTCGACTTGGCTTGGTTGAGGCTCGGGCTTGGTCGAAGCTGCTGATGGCTCGACACAGACTCGGAAGATCCAAGCCTATGGCTAGGATGCGTAGGCTCGGTTGTGCTCTGGTGACGCCACGTGGCCGGTTGGAGGCCGTTGGATCGGGATGATCCAAGGGCTATGACGAAAGAGCTCCTGGGTGACGTGGCTGCTTCCTGGCCGTCAGATGGTCACCGGATGAGACCATAAGACGGCCACTGTGTCTCCTTCTTCAGACGCAAGGGGCGGCGCGTTCGGGTCTCCGGCGATGGGGGCTCTCCTCCGCCGCTCGTTCTCTATCGATGTGGACCTCCCCAAAGCTCCATAAACGGTCTTCGATGAAGCGGGGAGCTCGGGGAAGATGTCTGGCGTCGTGGCTCAGGCTAACGGAGCTCCGAAGTCGAGGGCGGCTGCGACGAAGTGAGCTCCGACGAAGCTCCAACCGTTAAGAGATTAGAGGACCTGCAATGTTAGGAATATAGCCGAAGCCAAAGAGGACTTGTGCGTGAGTGAACTGGAAGCTCTTGCGAGCGAGAGAAATGGGAGCTCAGAGCTCGATCTCCGGCGATGGGAGATGAGGTGGTTCGGAGGTGGTCAGAGGTGAAGAAGGGAGGAGGACTGATAGGAATAAGGCGCGTGAAAGGGGGATGAGTGGCAAAGCTTAAGATGGGGTTAATGGAAGGTGAAGATGGCAGGAGAAGCCAAATTAAATCGAAGAAATTAGATAAAAAGATAAAGGATGAAGAAGAGATCTTACCTTGGTCGGGCAGAGTGGAGAGCCTGTGCTTGAGCTCCTGAGCGGAGCTCCGGTCATCGCTGGACTCCACCGGCTGATTGGAGCAGCTAGGCGGTGGTTAAGCACTGCAACACTGCTATGGGGGGCGGCGGGTCTCACCAGAGGGGATGGGTCGTCTTCGCTCAATCCTCCGCCTCCCCCTGTCACAGGGAGACGGAGGAGGGCTGGGCCTTCCCTCGCATAAAGGCGGACAACCGGGAATTGAGGGGGGAGAGGCGTATTTGAAGAAGGTGATGGCCGAAGTGGTTGGTCGAGACGTGATTTGTGAGGGGATTATGGGACGACTAAGATGATGTCGTGGATCGTGGAGTGATGCGCGAGGTAGAGGGAAGAGTGGGGAAGGTCGTGAGGTGGTTAGCGAAGGAAGAGGTCGACTGGAGTGGCGGAGAAAAAGGAAAGGGGGAGGAGTCTTTGCGAGGAGGAGAACATGGGCATGTGGAGCTGTGGGAGGTTGACGATGAAGATCAGTCGTTGGATCTGGAGATCCAACGGTTGACAGTTGGGTGCGAACGAGAGGGTAGGATTGAATCGGGCGCGGAGCGATCGGAGGGCTGGAGAGCAACTACGTGTCGTGATAAGGGAGCGGCGCGAACGGACGGTGACGATGCAGAGAAGACGAGGATCGAACGGTTGGCAAAGCTAGCGATTGTGATGGAAGAGGATGGCGTGATCAAAGGGTTTAGAAGGCGACACGTGGCACGCTCCCCGTGAGGCGCGAGCGAGCGGTGAGGATCAGAGGCGTGGAGGATCTGATGGCTTAGGATTGAGGCGCATGTGGAGAAGGAGGAACCGTTGGATCTGAAGGAGATCCAACGGCTAGGAATGCGGGCGGAAAGGACAAAGAAGACCGGGCCACGTGGCTCAACCAGAACGGGCCACGTGGCCCAATTAGATTATTCCGAGGGTATTTTTTATTTTTAAGGTTTAAATACGCCGAATTAGAGAAAACTTAAAACATGAAAGTTGTAGATCTTGACGAGATCTACAAGTTTCATGTTGACCAAAACTGGAGATGAGATCAAACAAAGACCCGAAATATTTTTGAGGGTATTTTTAAGTCTAAAAATACCACGAATTTTTGTTTTGTCATTTTTTTGTGATTTTTAATTTATTTAAGACTCTGTTAATTACATGACACTAACTGGGTTTTATTGACAAAACTTTAAGCAAGGGGGTTAATAATGGAAAATAAAGATGATGAAATCGAGTTTCATCACCCCCCTATACTTAAACTATGCTCGTCCTCGAGCATCAAAAAAATGACTAAGTTCGATTAACCCCCTTGTGCATGTGAATACAGGATCCAATCCGATCAAGTTGACTCGACTTTAGAGATTCAAAATTCTAGAGTTCAACCCAGACTTAATCAAGAGGCATCCAATTCCTCTATTTCTCCAGACTCTCTCTGATGTACATATAATCTAAAGGATATGAACTTTTAGTGTTGACTGCGATTCTGAGAATAGAGTCAATTCGTCACCCAAAATCTTGGTCCGAGAAAATCTCCTAAGGACCCAATCCTCAGCTCTAGGGAATAAATCAAATCTTGCATTCAGTCCACCGTCTCTTTAGTTGTCAGACTTAGAAAATATAGATGGCAGGCCAGTAATGGAGGGCATGGGATTGTGTCATTTCTTTTCTCCCTCTCATTGGAGCAAGGATTCTCTCTAGTTCCTTCTACGTAACACATTTTTTTTGTGTTGATCAGTGCGTCCGTCAAGAGAAGTTGGAGCCGTCTGCACTTGTTTTCCTAGGAGTACACCGGGGTGTGTCTCTTTTGAGTATCTATCGTACCTTCGACACCCAGACTTGTAGCATTTACGATACAGAGCCCTTATTTGGTGCAAGCCCGACTCCTGGTCCTAATAGCGGTGGTCCAAGTGGACACTTTAAAAAGTTTGGGAGCGCTCGCCTTTGGTGGAAGCTCTTTGATATTTGACTTTGTGGAATGAGAGCTTTTCTTTGAATTTCATTGACTTGTATAATTTGTGGCTAGCTCCACTGCTTTTACCAAGAGTTGGCGCACACTGATCAACAATTTTTTATTTATTTCACACCCTGGCACATAGGTCAATATCAAGAGATTAATATAAGAACCAAGTTTTCATATTGGCTAATATTGCTGACACTCAGGTTTCATGAAGCCTCCAAAGATTTTATCCCATCCTCGGGCATCATTAGATCAAATACAAACTTGACTTCCTCATCCCAATTCCTCAAGTGAAAAATCAACTCATCTCATCAAAACCACAGTCGTGCATGTGATGTGCTGATCATATTCTTTTTGTCTGAGACTAAGCATGGAATATAGCATGCAAATCTAGAAACCTAGGGGAATGTGGATGATTAAGTCTATGACCCTGATGGCTAAGGCTGGTTAACCTAAAATCTCAAAGATTTCATCAAGCTAAGTTTTCTTGATCATTTCAGATCCTGGGTGGAAGTGTAAGTGTTGAGGATTAATCCAACTTCTTCATTCAAAAACAAGATTTTTTTTGAACTTTTTTTAAGGACTTTAAGAGATATTAGAACTGAAACTCAATTAAGCATCTACGTTCAGCCAGTATGGATGTAAGTACAGGCCGAAGCCCGGTGCTTGAGGACGGGGCCTTACGCGATGTCCTCTAAACCATCCAATCTGCTAAGGGCGAACCCTCACTGAACGCGGCTTACTTAATTGGGTTTAGTAGTCACCAATGACTCTTAAAGGGTTTTGGGTTTTTCTCATTTTTATGGATTTTAATAATGGTTAAAACACAAGTTAGACTCAACTTTCCTTGAAAAGATATGGAGGTTTTTCAAAACCATGTCACACAAATAAAAAGTTTTCAAAACATTTTCAAAAGATTTTTTCAAAACTAGGAAAAATCATTTTCGAAAGTATTTTTATGAAAATAGCATAACATAATATTGAAAAGCCGCGAAATCATTTGAATTCTCTTAGTCCAAAGAATTTTATCTTAGCCAAAAAGTTTTAATTTTTTCAAATTTTTCAGATTATAGCTAAAGTAAGTATACGGTATATACGGTATACCCCATATACTTAAACTTTTCTATGATCATAGCACTAGATGTTACAAGTACATAGGTCCATTTAAATATATAGGAATATATGGGATCTAAGAGGGGCTCCCCCTATACTTAGGTTAGAAATAACCTAAGTATAAAGGCAAGGAAAGATGAGTAGAGAAATCACAGGGACTCAGGTCCCCCCCATACTTAGGCTGAGATTAGCCTAAGTATAAAGATGGGAATTGATGTTGGGAGGGACCCAAGGTGAACGAAGAAGAGGAATGGATTTACAAGTGAGCGGTTTGAATCTGCGGAGATGACTAGAGTGACTAAGGTTTTAGGGTGTGTATCGAAGCAAACATGGCTCAATCAATCAAGCAAAATCCTTAGTTTCACCAACTCATACATGAAACCAACCGAGGTTGGTTTATTATCTTGTCGGTTTTATTGGTGATAAAACATTAGACTTTTACGCCAAGAAAAGATGTGAAGTGAAAATCATTGCGTAAGCGAGGGTATTGCTCTCCCAAAACCGAAGTTTTACTCCATTTTAGGTTGACTTGCAATTAACAGTCCCAATTTTATTTTAGGTTATCACTGAATTATGGTCAGCACAAAATCAAGCAATCATCGTCTACCGTTCATTCCATTTTCCATTCATCCTAGGTGATCAAGCTAGGAAAAAGAAATCAATAAAAAGCCGCGTATTTGATGAAAACTGCAATCTAGGCTAAGCAAGAAAACATGTAGTGATTTAATGAGAAATACGTGAAAACTTGGACTGTCTTTTAAAACAAAAACTCATGTATGCAAGTCATCAGAAAGCCACACCTAACATGCTTCTATTAGCGGGGAAAATTTTCTTTTAATTTGACTAAGTGAAGCGATGCTACGTGTGTCTTGAATTAAGGTGTCTGTCCTACCTACGAGCAAGCACATAAAAGATGGAAACTGAAAATAAGCTCAAGGAGCCGCGTGCCTAGTCCTAGGTCGACACTCAAGTGGGGACGATCCCCACACAACCACATTCGTTCGATTACACTCGTGAGTCTTCAATCGAAGACCGCTGTAAAAGACGAATTATTACATGCATGGAATGCGACATTTTTTTTTCTTTCTTTCCTATATGCTCCAAGCATGCTCCTGCGGTTCCTCTCAGCGGGGGACACCAGCTCCTCGCCTCCTTGATTGATCAAGGGCCCTGCCACAGAAACAAAGATTAGAGATCAAATAAGAAAGAAAATTTTATAATGCAAAATATGTGAACAATTTGACCAATAAAATAAACACTAAATTAAATAAACAAAAATCTGAAAAATATAAGAAATGAGTCGTGTCCCCGACAACGGCGCCATTTGACGAACCGCAAAATTGGCCCTTTAAGAGAGTGTTTTTAGCACTTCAACATGTCGAAGCAGTTAGGCCAATTCGGGTCGTCAAAAGACCATCTCATTTAAATATACGTCAATAAAAATGCGATGGTCGTGATATTTTTTATTTTACTTGGTAAGATACCAAGGTCGAACTCAGGGACACGAGCCTTTCTCTAATTATCCGGATTTCCATTTATTTAACTAAGTGTTGAGTGAGAGATCTATAGATCAAGTTATGCAAACAGGACATGACAATGCACTAAGATAAAGTAAACATGCATTTTTTTATTTATTTTATTATGTAAGAGATGCAATGAAAATATGCCCTCAATCAAAGTAATAAGCCAACTACACAAGGAATCAATTTCAGATTTTATTGAGATGATCAACTTGATTTGAACAAGGTATAAGTTAAGAAATAAGAGACACATGGCTATGAAATAATACATCAAGATTACTGTGTCCAAAATGAAAATTGAGTATGCCATTAGAAAGTTCATCAACCAAGCTTTAAAATGAAATTGAAATCACCTCAATCGGAGATATGAGGCTCAAGATATGCATGAAAGAAAGCAGGGGCATAAATGCAATAAAAACATAAAAAGATAACTACAAACAGGTCTTGGAGGGACTAAAATGTAAATAAGTAAAAGAACGGGACCTTCCCTGTAAAATTCCCACTGTGCACGCACGTTGCACGTGATCGGAACCTGCTTGCAAATTGAAGAAAGTGGCTGGGATTCCTTGCAAATTACCCAGGAGGCACGTGCCGTGCACGCGCTCTCCTAGGCTCGGGTCGGCTCGGAGGTTCGGAGGAGGCCCGGGTTGCTTCAGCTTGGCTTGGTTGAGGCTCGGGCTTGGTCGAAGCTCCTGATGGCTCGGCACAGACTCAGAAGATCCAAGCCTATGGCTAGGATACGTAGGCTCGGCTGTGCTCTGGTGACGCCGCGTGGCCAGTTGGAGGCCGTTAGATCGGGATGATCCAAGGGCTATGACGAAAGAGCTCCTGGGCGACGTGGCTGCTTCCTGGCCGTCAGATGGTCACTGGATGAGACCATCCGACGGCCACTGTGTCTCCTTCTTCAAACGCAAGGGGCGGCGCGTTCGGGTCTCCGGCGATGAGGGATCTCCTCCGCCGCTTGTTCTCTGTGGACGTGGACCTCCCCGAAGCTCCATAAACGATCGTCGATGAAGCGGGGAGCTCGAGGAAGATGTCTGGCGTCGTGGCTCAGGCTAACAGAGCTCCGAAGTCGAGGGTGGCTGCGACGAAGTGAGCTCCGGCGAAGCTCTGATCGTTAAGAGATTAGAGGACCTGCAATGTTAGGAGTATAGCCGAAGCCAAAGAGGACTTGTGCGTGAGTGAACTGGAAGCTCTTGCGGGTGAGAGAAATGGGAGCTCAGAGCTCGATCTCCGGCGATCGAAGATGAGGTGGTTCGGAGGTGGTCAGAGGTTAAGAAGGGAGGAGGACTGATCGGAATAAGGCGCGTGAAAGGGGGATGAGTGGCAAAGCTTAAGATGGGGTTAATGGAAGGTGAAGACGGTAGGAGAAGCCAAATTAAATCGAAGAAATTAGATAAAAAGATAAAGGAGGAAGAAGAGATCTTACCTTGGTCGAGCGGAGTGGAGATCTTGTGCTTGAGCTCCTGAGCGGAGCTCCGGTCATCGCTGGACTCCACCGGCTGATTGGAGCAGCTAGGCGGTGGTTAAGCACCGCAACACCGCCATGGGGGGGCGGCGGGTCTCACCAGAGGGAATGGGTCGTCTTCGCTCGATCCTCCACCTCCCCCTGTCACAGGGAGACGGAGGAGGGCTGGGCCTTCCCTCGCATAAAGGCGGACAACCGGGAATTGAGGGGGGAGCGGCGTATTTGAAGATGGTGATGGCGGAAGTGGTTGGTGGAGACGTGATTTGTGAGGGGATTATGGGACGACTGAGATGATGTCGTGGATCGTGGAGTGATGCGCGAGGTAGAGGGAAGAGTGGGGAAGGTCGTGATGTGGTTAGCGAAGGAAGAGGTCGACTGGAGTGGCAGAGAAAAAGGAAAGGGGGAGGAGTCTTTGTGAGCAGGAGAACGTGGGCGAGTGGAGCTGCGGGAGGTTGATGATGAAGATCAGCTGTTGGATCTGGAGATCCAACGGCTGACAGTTGGGCCCGAACGAGAGGGTAGGACTAAATCGGGCGCGGAGCGATCGGAGGGCTGGAGAGCAGCCACGTGTCGTGATAAGGGAGCGACGCGAACGGACGGTGACGATGCAGAGAAGACGAGGATAGAATGGTTGGCGAAGCTAGCGGCTGTGATGGAAGAGGATGGCGCGATCAAAGGGTTCAGAAGGCGACACGTGGCGCGCTCCCCGTGAGGCGCGAGCGAGCTGTAAGGATTAGAGGCGGGGAGGATCCGATGGCTTAGGATTGAGGTGCATGTGGAGAAGGCAGAACCGTTGGATCTGAAGGAGATCCAACGGCTAGGAATGCAGGCGGAAAGGACAAAGAAGACCGGGCCACGTGGCTCACCCAGAACGTGCCACGTGGCCCAATTATATTATTCCGAGGGTATTTTTCATTTTTAAGGTTTAAAAAGGCCGAATTTGAGAAAACTCAAAACATGAAAGTTGTAGATCTTGACGAGATCTACAAGTTTCTTGTTGAGAAAAACTGGAGATGAGATCAAACAAAGACCCGAAATATTTTTGAGGGTATTTTTATGTCTAAAAATACCACGAATTTTTGTTTTGTCATTTTTTGTGATTTTTAATTTATTCAAGACTCTGTTAATTACAGGACACTAACTAGGTTTTATTGACAAAACTTTAAGCAAGGGGGTTAATAATGGAAAATAAAGATGATAAAATCGAGTTTCATCAATTGCCCATATGGATTTGTGAATTAATTCCACGGGAAGATGTCATGGCTTTCCATAGACTAGGTAGTAGGGAGACATTCCTAAATGTGACTTATACGTGGTGCGATAAGCCCAAAGAATCGAGTCGAGCAATTATGACCAGTTCTTGATGTCGAGTTGTACAAGCTTCTGAAGATTACTCTTGATCTCCCTGTTTGAACATTCAGCCAGGCCATTGGACTGTGGGTGGTATGGAGAAGCAACCAGATGCTCAATACAATTTTTTTGGGTCAGCTTCTTCTCTTCTCTATTGACAAAATGGTTACCACCATCGGATATCAGAATTTTAGGAATCCCGAATCTTGCAATGATATTCTCTTTTAGAAATCGATAGACAATACGACTCTCACCATCTCGAGTTGGGATAGCCGCCACCCAGCAGCTAACATAATCTACAACGAGCAGAATATATTCAAAACCCTGATTGTTTAGAAATTTTCCCATGAGGTCAATGCCCTATGCATCAAAGACGTCTGATATCTGAATGTATTTCAAGGGCATTGTATCTCTCAACCCAATAGTTTTGCCCATCTTCTGACATTCAGGATAATGTTTCACGTAGTCTTATGCATCTTTGAAAAGAGTCGGTCACAAGAGGCCACATTGAAGCACTTTTGCTACCATTCTTTTCCCTAAATGGTGTCCTCCTATTTCTCGATTGTGGCAATGTTCAAGGACACTGTGGACTTCCTCTTAAGGAATGCACATTCTCCAGATGTAATCAGCCCCCTTACGAAACAAATAAGAATCCTCCCATTTATAGAAATGGATATCTAATAAAAACTTGTCAACTATCGGCTTTGGCCAATATTACAGAGTTCTCTTAAAAACAAAAAATTCATAATATCGACAAACCAGAAGAGCGAGGTGACTATCAGAATTGCTTAGTCTAGGAAAGTATCTATAATTGGTATTACGCTATGCTCAGGAGTGTTTGTTTTTGGAAGTCATGAAAGAAGATCCGCCACCACATTTTTTATTCCAAGCTTATCTCGGATTTTGAGCTCGAATCCCTGGAGTAGAAGGATCCATCTTATTACTCTTCATTTTGCCTCCTTCTTTCTTTGAGGGTACTTGATAGAAGAATGATAGGTATAAACAATGACTTTGGATCCCAGCAAATGCGATCTTAACTTTTTTCGGGCGAAAACAATTGCTAGCAGCTCCTTTTCAATGATGGTATAGTTCATATGAGCTTTGTCAAGTGTACTGCTATCATAGTGAATAACAAATGGTAATCCTTCTCTCCTCTATCCTAAAATCACACTAATGGCATAATCAGAAGCATCTGTCATGATGTCAAACGGTAGAGACCAATCTGGCAGTTCGAGCATAGGGGCGTGAGTGATCAATTCTTTCAACTGATTAAAATCTTGGAGAAATCTGGCATCTAAAATAAAATATGTCTCCTTGCCTAGAAGCTCAGTCAACATTCGAGCATTTTTTCTGAAGTCTTTTTTGAATCTTCTACAAAATACAACATGCCCAAGAAATGATCGGACTTGCATCAAATTTACAGGTGGATCGAGCTTGGAAACGACGTCCAGCTTCATAGGATCGACCACCATGCCACACATAAGGATGACATGGCCTAACACAATCCCTTCAATCACCATGAAGTGACTCTTCTCCCACGAGAGCACAAGGTTAACTTCATAGCATCTCTCTTTAATACTCAGTCTAGATAAGTAAGGCATTGATCAAAGTTGTCTCCGTAGATCGAGAAGTTATCCATGATTACCTCGAGAAAACTACCAACCATATCTGCGAAAACTGCCAACATGCATCTCTAGTATGTTGATGGAGCATTACACAATCCAAAAGGCATTATGCGAAGACATATGTCCCAAAGGGACATTTGGATGTCGTTTTCTCTTGATCTTTAGGTACAATGACTACCTGATTGTAACTAGGGTATTTGTCTAGGAATAAAAAATACTCCTTTGCGGCCAATCTTTCGACTATTTAGTTGATGAGGGTAAGTAGGAATTGATCTTTCTTAGTCATGAAATTTAAGCAATTGTAATCCACACAAACGCGTCATGAAGTTGGAACTATGGTTGGGATCTCCTCTCCCTTGTCATTCTTCACAATGGTGATCCCGGATTTCTTCGGCACTATGTGCAGGGGACTCACTCATTTTGAATCTGAGATGGGATATATGAAGCCAACATCACACAATTTAAGGATTTCATCCATGACAACCTCCTGAAGCTTAGGTTTCAATCTGCACTGAAATTCTCGGGGCGTCTTGTTGTCTTCTTCGAGTTAGATGTGATGCAAACACAGTGAATGATTGATCCCATGTAGATATGAAATTTTCCAGCCTATGGACTTGCGGTTTCTTTCTAGAACCTCGAGCAGATGAGATTCTTGGTCACTTGGGAATATATGATGATCAGGGACATGTTCTGTTCACCTACAAGGAAGTCATACTTCATGTTTGCTGGTAATGGTTTAAGCTCAGGTGGGGTTGGAATCAGTTTAGTAGCAACTTCAGCAACTGTGCAGGGCGTGGATGTCGGATCTATCTAATGTAAATTGTCCACTATTGCAATGCTAGCTCTGAGTTCAATGCCACACAAAAAATTTCAATAATTTCATCTTGTTCACAAAAAATTTCAATAATTTCCTATTGCTCTGCTAATGACATGTGGCCAATAATTAATTCTTAATTCTTCTTGCAAATCAGCAAAGATATCATCTTCAAAGATAGAGGGAAACTTGACTGTGCTGTGCACTCCTTCCTTAGTAGAGAGGAATTCGTGGGTCTCGATTTCATCTATGAACATATTTATATATCAAATTTCACCTAGAATGTCACAGCCCTCTATTCTCTATTGTGCCGACTGACTCTCAACTGTTGTAGAATCTATCAGCTTTGTCACTTGGATCGTCTCGATATGCACCTTGTTACTGCTAGAATGAAAGGTGATCTATTTGGTGTCGTAGTCCAGCACTGCTTCGGTTGTTAGAAGGAACGATCATCCGAGTATGATCGGGGTGTGAAGTAAAGGAGCTGAGGTGTCCACGTCTAGCACAATGAAGTCCACAAGGAATTACATCCCTTGAATGGTGACGATGACATCCTCCAAAATGCACGTGGACCGCTTGGTTGGTGTGTCTGCAAACTGCAGGATCATTCTTGTAGATCTTAGCAGTCCCAACCCAAATTCTTTGAGCAGTGAAGTAGGCCTCAGATTGATGGAAGATCCTCTATAAAAAGTGTTCAGTCAAACTCTTGATCGAACATTTGACCTCTGACGAGAAAAACTCCCTTGTCTCTTTTTTGCTTGGGAGATTGTTGATTGCATTGATGGTGACTGCATCCAGGATGTGCTTCACATTTCATTCACGAGCTTGACTTCTCGCTTGGACATACATGGCTCCTTTAACCTTTTCTTAAGGTTAGGAATGTATTTAATGGACTTAAGCATAGGCATTTCAAGAACTAGATTTTGAAGTTCTTAACAACATCATGGTCAGGCAAAGCTATTTTCAATTTTCTGATTTTTTGGATTTTTGCATTGCATAAAGAAATTGAATATGTACAGAATAAAAATCAAAAGAATCGTTTTCAATTACAACAAAATTAATGTCCACATCTTGCTGTACAAATGGATGATAGAAAGGAGTGCAATCATCCATGAGAGGTGGGCGTCCAAAAAGTGCAGACTCGGCTCTATCGACTAGCACTAGATCGAATGCTGGTGCGGTCATGTTGGTGTGGTGCCGCTTCGAACGCTGCTTTATTTTTGGTCTTTTTGATTTTATTTATTTTTTGGGTTTTTTGTTTTGATGCTTATCCTCCATCTTTTTCTTCCTCACCCATGCAGGCTGTTGAATCGACTAATGCAGAAGATGATGATTCACCAGTAGAAGCTTTATTCTTCCCTTTGCTGCACTAGAAGGCTGCAATGTCCTACCACTCTTGAGAGTGACAACAATAGATAAAAACATATAATGCACATCTGACTTTGGAAGATCATACGGAACTTAACAAACTACCTGCTCTATCTTCTTGAAATTATTAGAGTTTGCCTCAACTTGTACCGGAATGGATGTTTTGGCAGTGGTGAGGTCTACTAGCTTCTGTATCATTTCTGCCAATCTCTTCACCAGTTGAGCAAGGTAATCCAGGGTTGGGTTCACGAGAACAACCTTGGATGGTTTAGGTTGTTGGCCACGCTGAGTCTGGAATGGTTTGGAGGCTGTTTGTAGGAGTACTGAGAGTTGTATTAAGAAGAAGGCTGATACTGGTAGTGTTGAGGAGGATATTGTTGATATGGAACAACCACGTAATGATGATATTGCATGTGTTGACTGTATGTCGGCGGCTGGTTGGAGATGTCTTCAATTGCTCTGGTATGATGGAGACTGGTGGTGCTATGGCTGATTGATTTGGACAAATCTCCCTCCTTGATGTTGAATGAATGAATGGGTAGCTGAAGACTGGTCCTGTTAATGTTCGCATGGATGTGCCAGTTGTACATCATTGGTCCATACACCATTCACCTACTGAATGAGGGGCGGGGGTGAAGAACATGTATCCCGAATAATCTGAAGCTCGGTATGGTTGACAATTAACTGTTGCTACGACGACTGGGGTGGTGTTTGGTCGGGGGCTTGCATGTAGTATACGTGTTGGACCGTCGGCTGCCATGGACTATGTTGGGGTTTGAGGTGATGATGGCTCCTTTGTCTCAGTAGGAGTCGTGGTTGATGCTGATATCGACTACCAGGAATTAATTATGCTCACCATTAGCTCCTGGTGCTTGGTGATTTGATCCAATTTATCCAGGTTTTGTGTCCTATGTTCGATTATAGATAATTTTCAATGTCATGTGATTGATTCTCTATGATGTCAACTTTAGACTAGAGGCTCCCAATAGTTGTAAGGTTGAAGCTCTCATCCCTATCTAGTTCATGAGCCATCGCCATATGAACAAGTTTCTGCTGAATCTATGGATGGCACTGATAAGTGCGAGATGATGACAAGGAGGCATCTCCTTCTGTCGTTTCCTTGAAGATCTGCAAGGCTCGTCTTCATGTTTGTTGAAATGCAACCCCCCCCCCCAAGTGGCATCTATGAGCCTCTATTTGGCTAATGTAAGTCCCCCAAAGAAATTTTGGATCAAGCTAGTCTGAGGAATATCATGGAGGGGACACTTCTCTTGGAGATCTCTTAAATGATGCCAAGATTCATGAATAGACTCATGGGTGTCTTGGGAGAAATTTCTGAGTTTGGCTCGCATCTGATTGAGCCGACCGAGAGGGTAGAATTTATGGAGAAATGCATGAGCACTTCCCAGGTTGTGACGATCTTCCCCAGACAATTAATCTATTATAGCTCCATGTCTTGAAGGCTAAATAGAAATCTTGTCATCTTGACTACGCCTAACAGTATGTTAGGTTAGTATGTGGTACCGCAGATGTGAGTAAACTACTGTAGATGGATATAAGGTATTTCATTAACATTCCCGTGGAATGTGGGAAGAAGAGCTAAGAGTTGAGGCTCAAGATCAAAATGTGCCTGGATCTATGGAATTTGAATACACTCGATCATCTGTCATGCGCCGGGGTTGTACGTCTCCTTGAGAGTAGGATTAGGCCTCTCTCCTCTCAGCTCGTCCTCGGGCCCTCCACGGGATCCCTCTCCTTTTTATTCCTCAAATCCTCCTCCTCCAGGGTTCTCTCTTCTTCTCCTCAAATCATTAAGTATTTCATTGAAGGCAGCCTGGGCCAATGCTTGATCTGTCAGCTACTGTTGGATGGCTTGAATTAAGGTGATCAGTAGAGCATTTACGACATTTTGGTCTAGATGGCCCTATTCTAGTTGTGGTGGGTGCCGAGATCCCTTCACTCATCCATTAGGAGCCATATCTGGTTCATAATCTAATAGTATCTTGGGCTCCAGATCATGTTCTTGGTCTACAAATGGAATAATGTCATGATCAGTCTCAATAGAAGCACCAAATGTAGATAAGTATTCTATGTTAAGGTCAACACGTAACTTTATTAAGGATGGAGAAGTGTAGGGAGTGAAGTCTATCTCCATTCAAAAGGAACAAATCTCATGAAAAGAGTAAACTCGGATATTAAAGAAGGCGGGGATTCTGGAGAGCGTTCGTAAAGTCTGAATCGGATTCTTGGGAATCACCCTGAATTATTGGAAATGTTAGTTGCATGGAATCAATGTAGGTTTCAGCGGGTTCTCAACCAAGGCATCCATGACTCGAAATCTTAGAGGTCAAAATGAAGATTAGTAAAAGATGAAGAATACGGTGATGAATGAAGAATAAAAGGAGTGTAAAATAGTAGAAGGCTCAATGTGAGCAAGGATCAAAGAGAATAAAACAAATGAAATGAAAAATGGCACAAATGTGAGGGACTAATATTTGAACTTAATCCAGATCAAAACAAACATCAAATATTTTTGGGTTCACCAACTCAGCATAAGTGAAGCCATAAAGGATCATCTATTTTTATATTTTCAAATTTTATTTTTGTTATTCATGCAAGTCTTTTAAATAGTCCTTAGATGCCTAACCCTAGAGGAGAGTGAGTACTACCATAAATAAATCCTCATACTTTCCACTTCCTTTATAACATGTGATTGACACTCTTTGAGGTCCTTGATCTCGTGCCTGTGGCTCTACTCAACCAAAGAAATAAGAGAGGAAGCTAATAGGAGAAACCAATATCTCAATCAAAGTAAGGTACTCGGACGCAAGACGATGAGATAGACACACTCGTGAGGGTGTGGCCAATTCTCAATACTTCAGACCAAGTCGGATGTTCTACACAAGGCGATAACATCATCGTCAACAAGGTCCTACACGGCTACGTATGATAGAAGTGCCAGTACTTCACCGTCCCAAGTGATAATCAATGCAGCAACAGATCGGGTTTTGGTCTCTATTCCTTAGTGGTTGTGCCCCACTCTATCTGAATGGTACCTTAAAACAATGAGGGATTTATGATCCCAAAACAATAATGCCCATTTAAGGATTTTAGTTAAGTCAAACAATTATTAGCAGTCCTATTGTTTTATTTTTGGATTTTTTACCTTTTTTGAGTAATTTTGCGTAAAAAACACCTAACGACTTTTTTATATTTCCTTTTTATTCCTAGGTTAAAAACAGAGGGAGCTAGGGGAAAAGTCGTGCAAGTGGATACTAGGGTGGAAATCTCACCCTTGTACCAAGTGATGCATGTAATGTAAGAAGACTCACAATGCATCCTAGCTCTCTCCATGCAAGATGCATTGTAGAATTGAACATGAATTGTTATTAAGCATGAAGAACCAGATGTTGAATACTTAGAAAAGAAGCCTAAACGTACGATCTTGGAGACTTTTCGGTGTCTGCCACAACAAATCCTACTTGCGTTGTATAGAGCCTCTCACAATGTTGGTTTCAAATCCAAGTAATAAGCAATTTAATTTGACTAACTCCAAGCGTATAGAACTATAGGTGCATGCTTCTATTTAGGCTTTGGACCTAGTTAGCATGTCAAGAAGTCCTAATTCCATGGTATCAATTTTAGGAAATAAAGAAAATAAAGCATAAAACTCAAAGTACCTGAATCAAAATAAAAGAAAGGCATTGAAAACATGAAACATCTGACTAGGCCACAAGGTGAACAATCGCCCAGGCAGTGGACCTTGTGAAGTGTGAATGTCCATGTGTCTTGTATTATTACAAATTAATATATAAAAATAAAACCCTCTCTCACAAAAAGAAAATAAAATTTTATGCTAAAATCTTACTCTTCACTTCTCTTTGTCTCTCTTTCCTTCTCTCTCCAATTGGCTCAACAGGAGAATGAGCCAATCTCCTCGTGGCTCAGGTGCTCCAACCTCATATGAAGTCACCATCGCCACACGATCCCTCGTAAGAAAGTAAACAAAGTAGATTGGTCAAAAGCAGATACAACAATTATGTATAAAAAGAGAAATAAAAGACAAATAAAGTAACGAATATATCCAAACTATGCTACACTATCCGTTGCACCCCGGCAACTACATCATTTATTGATCTAACAAACTACCGCAAGGTGATCACGAGGTCTCATAGGGACAGACCACAGTCGTCGAGGTGACCGCTCACGAGAGTCGCTGAATTCAGACAATACTCAACACACAATATGAATATCAAACAATATAATGCAACGTGGAGTCAAAATTTATTATAACCATACAAATAAATGTATATAGTGATCAAGTATTTATAGGGTGTCAAATAAAGGAAAAGATTATAGTAATTATTTATTTCTAAATAATGTATGTGTGCATGTGTGTATGTATATATATATGCTATTTACAGAGTGTTTTTGTTGGTTTTTAATCTTTTTAATTTTTAACAGATTTTTTATGTTTTATATTATCTATTTATTAATTTTATATTTTTTTATTTCATTTTCATATTTTTAAATTTCAAATTTATTTTTCAGTTAAGAATATATAAGAAGCCTATTTATATAACTATATATAGTAATATAAATAATACAAGCTATATGATATATATAATAAATAAAAAAATTAACTAAATGCAAATAAAAATATTCCTTTTTATTTTTCAACATGTTTAAAATATATTTATAATATTTATAATAATTAATAATAATATTAACTATATATATCTATATATATGTTTATAAATACTATAAAGGGTATTCTATTTATAAATATAGCTATATGTAGTCAGAAATTATAAAATCAATTGCTTTTGTGTTTTCTATATTTTCATCTGTTTTTGTGATTTTTTTAGCGATTTTTATTAATTTGTATGTATTTTAAAATCTAAAATAATGCAAAACATGGAGTAATTAAATAGGTCGACTTGTTTTGAGAATTAAAAATATAGAATAAGTCTCAAATTTCTCAAAACTAGAGTAATATTTACATATTAAAATATAAGATAGAAAGTTATTTTTAATTTTTGGGATTTTTTCTATTTTTTAGGGTTAGAGAGGGTTTTTAATTTTTAAGTTTTTTATTTTGATATTTTTTGTGATAAAATATAGAAATATACAATACTTATTATTTTGGAATTTTAAAGAAGGTTTTGTATTTTTTTTGTATTTTTAAGCTAAGCAGGAAATAAAAGCTACTTTTGAATTTTATTAAATGGAAAATGCAAATAATATGCTAAATAAAATGCATGGCATGAATGAGCATAAAATCAGACATCTTCCTTATTTTTACATAATTTTTGGATCACGAGAAGTATTTGTACAAAAATAAAATGCAAAAAACAAATACACAAGATGGCAGGGGTATTTATGCAATATTTAAAGAGGGGTTACATGCAAAATACGGAAAGTTTTTAAACTGATGAACAATTTTTATGAGGATGGGGAGCTTGCACCAAGGTGCATGTAACTTTACATGCACCGGTGCTTATATCTTCCACATTTTTTTACTTTTATGAAAAATACCATCGTGTATATTCATCCATATATCCCTCCAATATGCCATTCAAATTTCGTCAGAAATAGAGACTCCTATGACCTCCATCCAAAACATGTAATTTTAACGGTCTTAGAATTGCTGTAATCGACCTATTCTGGATGGAGGTCATAGGAATCTCTGTTTCTGATGAAATCCGAAGGACATATTGGAGGGATATACGGATGAATATATATGATGGCATTTTTCAAAAAAATAAAAAAATATGGAAGATATAAGCGTCGGTGCATGTAAAGTTACATGCACCTTGGTGCAAGCTCCCAGTCCTCAATTTTTATATACTAAACAGAATTTATAGGAACCACAGGTGTATACTTTCGATTTGGACAATGGGGGTCATAGAGCTGACCTGACATTGGACCTAGGTGTAATACTCGACAAATTCAAGGGTACAAATACAAATTTCCCCAAAAGTTTTTGCCTTAAATAAATATTTACAAGGATACTAATTAATTAGAAAAGTAAAGGGGGTCCTTATTAATTTACCCCTTTAATGTCCCCTGATCAGGCCGCTCTTTGGCTGCCACGTGTCTCATACTACGGCCCTTGGGATGCATCATTTCGATTTTGATCAGATGCTGCGGATAAAATCTCGATGTCGATGGCAATCCAACGGCTACTGAGTGATCATGAAGAACGCCCAAGAACAAGAGGCTAGGGCTCCGTCGATCGTCGATTCCCAGCTACTCCGACCTCCTTTCTCTCCTTTGACGATACCTCCATCTTCTTGACGTTGCTCTGCAACTGTAGGAGGTTATCCATGAGGTCCAGCCCTCGAATGGGAACTGGGGATTGGCTCTTTTTGCATTTTTGCATTCACTAAAGAATCTCCAAGAGCTCGATCCGACTCTAGGGGGATCCTCGAGGCTTTAGCCCTGCACAAAAAGGACCACGACTCGAGGGGAAACTTCTCATCCAATGGATGAAGCTGGGAAGATAACGGATGGATGGGATGGTGAAGCTATGTTGGCTATGGAGGAGTGATCTTTGATTTTTCAGACGCTTGCAGGATCTGGGTTGGAACGATGGGCTAAAGATGGAGTAGAGGTCGAGGAACAAGATGCAAGTAGATGCAGGACGAGATACATGCGAGAGCATGATGAATTTGGCATGGAGCTCATGCTCCAGGTCAAAAGGGGAATTTGAATTAAACCTAAATTAGATGTTAGAAGATGAAACTAAAGTGCGAAATTTAAACCTAGAACTACTATTACTTAAAAATGCTAGAAAATGGCCTCGACCGGGTCTATGAGCACAAGAAGTAGAACTGTCGAAGAAGACTCCAGTGACGGGTAGATTGAGACTCCTCCATGCTTCCTCCTTGTTACATTTTAGCAGATCCACCTCATGTCACCAAATGGATATTGCACAAGAGAATCGAGGGGCTAAGAATCATGGAAGAGGGATCATTGGCTCAAAAATGGTGAAGAAGGTATCTTTATAGGTAGAAGGGTGGGTGGAGTTGGTCACGAGATGGGCAGAGCTGGCGTGATCGTGCAGGTGATACAGAGGCATGTCATGATTGAGGAAGGTGAGGGGTGTGTTTTTTATGAAGAAATCGAGGCTCCTCGAGCTGTGGAGTTTCTCCAAAAATTTGGAGAAGAGAGGTGGGTATCGAGGTCTGACAGGGTGACTGAAGAAGAGAGTACAGTTGACCTGGGTCAACTATTCTCAGCCTCTATCCATGTGGACCAACTAGAAAACTCCACAGCCATAAATCCCTAGAAAATCAATGTAACTTAATAAATGAAGGGATTTTTACCCAGCAGACCCTGTAAACATTTTAAAATACCTCTACAACCTTTTGCACAACGTAAATACCCCATCGACCTTGTAAATTTCCCCAAGAACCCCCACAGGCTTAAAACATATTACCTGGAGGGTTCATGGGGTAAGAGTTGGCAAGTTTATAGGGTCGAGGGGGAAATTAGGTTGTTTCAAAGGTGGTAGAGGTGATTGGCAAAGTTTATAGGGTCTGCTGGGTAAAAATCCCATAAATGAATTAACTAATTTTTGATTAAAATGCAAAAAAATATTTATAATTTTATGAAGTATTTTATTCTGAATTTTAAAGATTTTTACAAGATCATTTATTATGTGTTAGTTTTTACATGTATATATAAGTAAATATACAAGTATTGTATATATTTTATTTTTTATTTGTAATTTTATTTAATTATTATAAACATATATTTTATATTTTTATAACTTATTTAATTACATATTGGATATTTTTACTTTATTTTTATACATTTATTTTCATACTTAATTAATTATGTATGTATATTATATAGGTATATTCATCAACAAAAATATTATATAGGTATATATGTACAATTCATCTGTGTATTTAAGTATCTTATTTAATATAATGTGTTTTTAATAGTTTTATTTGAATTTAATTATGTACATGTATTTTGAATAATATTTACAAATGTATAAAAGGAAAGTAAAAAAAAAGAAAGAATAAACATATTGAATATTATATTCTGGTATAGTGCACAATGAGGGCCCAAAACTTAACTTTGCATCTTTACTCCAAACTGAATGAAACCACCTTCATTAAATAGCTAATTTTATTTTATGAACAATAAAGGTGACTTTTGTCAATTTTGAATCTATTTGAAGAAGATAAACGTCTGCAAGTTTTCTTTATGGCCTTTTATTCTGTCTGTCTTAGGCAAATTGTGCATTATTTTTCAACGAAATCAATTTTGTATTTTTCTTTGCATTTTTATGTATAATAGTCATGATCAAAGTTTATTGGTTTTAGGTATAATAAACAAATAAAGTAGGTCCCATAATGAAATTATTGGATTGAAAGAATTAGAGTTTTTGAGTGGTTTTATGTATAATTCTTCTGCCCTATCTCCCCCTACTTTATTCCTTGTCAACTAGGTCATCATGATGATTGGGTCTAGGGGTCGAGGATCACTCAGTGTCTTTGAGACTTCATTCTTTTTATTTCCTTTACTTTATTCTTTTATTTTGGTATTAAATACAATATTTATACAATATTTATACAATATTTTATTTGGTTTGTTCAGTATTTATTTTCACAAATGAATGATAAATACATACATTTAGTTAGGGATTTAAGGCCAAAATGAAAGAATAAAAGTGATGAAATGGAGAGGTGCATTTTACCCATGTCCATCCTTTGTGTGAGGAATTCCCTAGCATTTGTCCTCTCCCCATGACAGGGTGAGGTGGAATAGGGCCATGACAATGGCAGCCGACCTCTGGTGTAACCTATGGCTTTGAGCCATGTAAAGGTACCTTCAGTGGCCGTTCAAGCTCTCTAACACAACTAACCAGATAGAGAGAAGATTGGAGGCTCGAATCAAGACACTCCTCTGCCCGAGTCATCCTCGATCTCCCAAGTAAGCTCCTTCTCTTTTTCATCGTGTTTTTCCCATTTTATTTACATGCACACACGACTCCTCATACTTCCTTGACCCATCTTCAGGCTCTGTCTAACATCTTTCATCTTTGCTCTAACCTTGGACTATCATTTCCCTTTCTCCATACCCAGTTCACCATCACTGATGAATCCTCATTTCACCACCTTTATTTTTTTTCATTTTGGATTAAATACCTAGCTAAATTCATGTTTATCTCATTAATTTGTCAAAATAAACACTCCATAACTAGTACAATACACTGCGAAATACTGTATTTAATACCGAAATAAAAGAGTAAAGGCATGAGAAGAAAAAAGAATGAAGTGTCAAAGACACTGAGTGACCCTCGACCCAGGTACCAGTCATCATGATGATTTGGTTGATAAGGAATAATGTAGGGGGAGATATGACAGAAGAACTGTACAGAAAAAACACAGAAAATCCCACAAAACAATAATTTTTTTGCCCAATGATTGCATTTTAGGGCATATTTTATTTTATTATTTTTATATATCAAACAATAAAACCTTCAACATCAATATTCTACATAAAAATATAAAGAAAAATACAAAATTGATTTCACTAAAAAATAATGCATAGTGTGCCCGGACACACAAAATAAAAAGCCACAAAGAAAACTTTACATACATATATCTTCTCCATATAGTTTCAAAATTGACTAAACTCACCTTTATTATTCATAAAATTAAATAATATTTAATGAAGGTGATTTCATTCAATTTAGAGTTAAGATACAAAAATTAGGTTTTGGGCTCCCATTGTGCAGACATGTATATTATATTCAATATATTTATTCTTTATGTTTTTCACTTTATTTTATTTTTATAAAACTTCAAATACTGTTTAAAACACATGCAAACAATAAAACTAAAATAAAACCATCAAAATTTAATAAAATAAATAAAGTCTTTCAATACATAGATGAAGTGTACAGATATATACCTATAAGATATATATACATAACTAATTACATATGTAAATAAACTCAAAACAATGAAACAAAAATGCATAAATATGTAATTAAGTAAATTGAAAATATATAAAATTCATGTATATAATAATAATATACAAAATACAAATTAAAATTAAAATATAGGAAATATAAGTATATTTACCTAATATGTAAATATTTACCTATAATAAATAGTCATGTAAAAATAAATTAAAATCGGTATTAAATACTACGTTAAATTACTAATATTTTTATGTTTTAACAAAAAAATAATTTTTCACTTATTATTTATTATTGAATTTATAAGGATTTTTGACCTGGGATTTTTCTGGTTGGTCCATATGGACCCACTAAAAGCTTTCGAAAGTTGACTTAGGTCAACTGTCATTCCTACTTCACCACCTGTGTCACCTGTGTCAGACCTCGTTTCTCCCCCTTTTTCTCCAATTTTCCACGTAATACCCATATGTCCCTCGCCCTCAAGCTCACCAACCTTCTGAACCTCACACTCCCGACATCCTTGTTGAGCTCACTCCTTCCACCTACCTTTGCATCCTTGCATGCCATCTCACCTCAAAACTTGTTGTTCCTCCATCTATAAATCTCACCCCTCCACAATTTATTCGAGCTTGATCACTCCTGGACTATCGTTAGACTCTCAGATTTGGCCCATAGTTTGCGGCTTGTCACAGGAGTCAGGAGCTATCGTCTACAGTAAGGAGGAGCATCTCTATATGTCGACTATGCCATCACCGACTTTGCCGACAGTTATGCCTCTTTGACCCTCGGGTCAAATCGAGGCCATCTTCTTCCGTTATTAGGTAAATCTTTGGTCTAGATTTTAATTCTCACATTTAATTTCGTCTCTTATCTCTTAATTAGGTTTAATTTTAAAAACCCCCTATTTGACCTGGAGATTGAGTTCCAGGCCAAATCCTCTATTTCCGATCGTTATCTGCCCCCATCTCCATTCCATCTCAATCCTTCACATCTGCTCCACCGTGTGACCACCTGTACAACCTCGATCCTTCGTAGATCTGGCAAACCGAAGGTCAATTTGTTACCATTCGTCAAACCTTCACTGTTTCCATCATTCCTTAGTTGTTCAGCTTCATAGATTGACTAAGGAATAAGTCCTCGAGTTGCTCTTGCTTTAAGTGCAGGTCAGGAGCATCGAAGATCCTTTAAAGCCTCGAATCGAGGCTTGACCTCTTTTACAGGTCACATAAGAAGGGTTGTGTCGCAGATCTGCATCGAGTCCATCTAGGCCTCATCGGAACCTACCTGCACGTGCGGAGTAGCCCCAAGAAGCTATAGACACTGCCTGAGCGAGGAGAAGACGTCGGACGAAGGAGAAAGGAGTGATCGAAGCTCACCTCGTCGGAGTTCATAGGAGTTCATTCAGGTCCTTGACAATGGTTAGATCAAGAACACGACCTAGATCTTAACTGGGTCGTTCGTACTATTCGAACTGGTGCATCACCACAACCACAATATTTGCCATATGTCCTCCAAGCAACGACCCGATCAAAGTGTTGTTAAGTGGGAAATTTGCAAATACCCCCTCTACATTTTTTGTATTTAATTTAGAGCCATGTAAATACTTTAATTAGGCTTATTTTTTTGGAAAAATTACAAAGTATCCCCTGTAACTTGTGGATATAGCAAGTAGGTCCACTACCAGCTCTGGACCCTCACGTGAGTTGGTTAAATTTCACTTGTATCCCTCCAGTTCCTGTTATTTCTGTTTAAGATATAAAAATCGCATTTTAGTTCAAAAACTTGTGTTATTTTTGCATGTGCCCCCTCACCATTAATTATTATTGCATAAATACCCCAGTCAGCTTGTATAATTTTAATTTTGCCTTTTCATTTTATATAAATAGTTCTCGTGCTCCAAATATTTTGCAAAAAAAGGAATAATTTCCTGATTGTATGCGCATTCACGCCATGTATTGCATTTAGCATATTTCATGCATTTTACATTTATTAAAAATCAAAAGGAGCATTTTTATTCTGGATTTGACTTAAATCGACTCCTAACTAATTTTTTTCTATTTTTCTTTGATTTTTATATTTCTCTTATTTCATGTTGGTCTACGTGGAGCCTCCACAGCTGCCCACGTGGCCACACCCCATTGTCCTGATTGCCTTCAACCTGGACCATTAGATCTTGATCCAAAGGCCCAGATTCCATCTTCAACTTCTGCCCACCTCCTTCAACAGATGCAACTCTTCATTTACACCTAGCTTCTCCTAATTCTCACAACTCCTTCCAACATTATCTTCCCTCGCAACCACCACCCAGTTGATCACCCTTTGATCATGATCCTCGCCAACCAACTAGAACCGATCAACTACCTCTTGTACAGTCAACAGTGGTGGTTGAAACCACCACCTTTCGTCACCAACCACCAAACTTCCTCCTCATCAAAAATCTTTTTTCAACCTCCATCAATCAGGATCCTACAATTCTTGGACCTACACCCTAGACTCTCTAACATCCAGTGACAATACGAGGAAGAGATTGAGCCCGACGACTGTTGTGCACCTTCGATGAGATCCTTGACTAAATCAACCATGTTTCAAATACTTCTACGGCTGATCAATCTCAGATCTTCAGCACAGATCTTTGAGCGAAGACTCGGAGCAAACCATCTCAACTTTAGACCCGTAATATTCTTCAATTTCTCCATTAATTCATCATTCCATTTCCAGGTAAATTTCCTTATCTTCATTTTCTCAATTCTTTTCCAATTAATCTCATATGAGTATCCTCATTTACATCTTGATCTGAATACCTGGATACCTTTGCCTCGCATCAAATGTCCACGTGTATCATTCCAGTTTGCCCCTTCGCTTCTTCATGTTTGTGTTCACTCCGATGACATCCAAGTTGATCTTCAATCTGGAACCCCTTTAGGGTTCAACTCCTCCAATCCGTTCGAGCCCTCCATTTCAATTTATCATTCCTTCAAGTGGTTTACTTGCGCATTACTATTGTCTGGACTAACATTACAGGGTCGAGGAACTTCAATGCTCGGACATCGAAGAGCATCTCAGTTCAACATTTTTGTCTCAAGTAGCAGACCTGGTTTAAAGCCTCCATCATTCGTTGGAGCTCGCTCGAGGTCTTGCCATCTTTGCCAAGCCTTTAGCTTGGTCTTTGGCACTTCAGAGCGTACTAGGGGAAATGGAGGAGGATTTGAGGCTTCACCGGAGCATAGCTCAAGCACCCTCGTGCTTGGAGGAGCGAAAGAACATCGAACAAGCAAGTATTGTCAATCTCCCCAAAATCGCCGAAATCCGATGGTTCAGATTGATCCACTTAGCCCACCTGAGGCAACGCTTCATCCCTCAGGCTCGTGTGTCAAGCCTGCCTCCAAACCTCACGCAAAGCAATAGAGAAGGTAATGTGGACCGAGCCTCCACATCCGAGCCTAGACAAGTCACGTGTTTTGTGTACATGATTGGAGATTTTGCAGCGCCCGCCCTCAACTTTTTCATAATTTCATATAAGCCCTTCCGCCTTTGTATATCTTGCATATTAACCCCAACGGGTTATTTTATTTGCATTTCAGTCAATTTTGTCCTATTTATAATAAAAACTTGTAAATTTTATTCAAAAATTCCCCTATATTGAATATTGAATATCTTTTAAATTATATTATGGAAGGCTACATCGATACCGATACCAAGTCGATACAATATTTTGACTATATATCAGTGATATATCGTCGAAATATCGCCCATATCGACACACTTTTTTGAAGGAAATGCCTAAAAAGGAGGACATATCGCCATATCGATACCAATATCGGTCTCATCTCTATATCGATATATCGCCAATATATCGGAATATTTCCTTCCATGAATTATATATACAAATGAAATGATTTTGGTCCCACTTAAAAGATAATTTGATGCTCTATCTCTTGATGTGCTTCATTGCGAATTTTTGACTTAAAAATCACGCATGAATTATTCTTTCTTTTAAGTGCTCATTTAAAGCTTTAAAAATAATTGAAAATATACTTTTTGTGAGTAATTGAACATGTTAGTCATATTGATCCCTAATGACAAATTGTTAGTTATTTTTAATATTTTTCATTAAGTCATTATACGATTTAACTGCTTGCTGAAACTGTTAAGCATCAGAGTAAAATTAAAAGTTTAAATCATGTTGAATTGCTTTCGAGACTTAAATCACCTTTTGCCTAATTAATACTTAATTTATATTAAATAAATTCAGAGAGTTTTTGCACTTAATCCAAGTTATTTATTGTGTTTCTAATCATAGTGTGTTTTCGTATTGTTTGTGCATTATTGTCTTCATCTACTTTATTTCCATAAAATTGTGTTAAAAAATCTGTCTTGTTGTGATAAGTGCATCCTCTCAATATAATCTTCCTTTAAATCACTACCTTAAATATTCTACACTTAAAAATTATTCGCTAAATGCTTGTGTCCTTGTAGTCGACCCTGGACTTCCCAGGTTATAAATTTAAGTTGAATCCTCCTCGCGGAGATATTTTATTCAGTTTTTAATGATACGCTAAGTTCCTGTGCTACAACGGATACTATTAATATATGCATTTAGCAGTTCTTCAGATGGCACCGTTGCTAGAGACGTGGCACATTTTGTGTTCAATTTTTGGTTAAAATAATTATTTATAGATTTTTTATGTTATTTATGTTGAGCTTATATTATTGGATTGTTTCTTTTGTGTGTTTAGTGAATTGTTGTTATTTTTGCTAATTGACTATTGCAATTCTCTCAAGAACTATCTAATATCATATTGTCTTGTGGTAGGCCTATGGAGCCGACGACTTTCTGAGGACTGCAGAGGCTAGAAGCTTGGAGTTGCTTGCTAGAGAGCCCATGAAGAAAAATTAGTTAGAGAGATTACTTAGTTAATTTCATCCATTTATTGTGTTGTTACTAATTTGTAATATTTATCTTCTATTTGAAGTGGTTCTCAATTGAGATCTCGTGTTTGTAATGAAGGCATGTGGACTTTATTTTTTCTATGTGGCAGTTGCGTCGAGAGTGGTTCTCGACTTGAGTGACATTTTAGATCAAAGCACTATGCCAAATTAGACATATCGATGGTAATTTTTGCTTGATCTATTACGTAATTAAGGATACACCACAATCTCATAAGATTCACAATTACAAAAATCTTAGGAGATTCATAGATGCACATGGCATACGTTCAACATCGCCAAATTAAATTGACCTCTTCACCGCTAATAGAATTGTTGCTTAGTTGTGGTTTTTCAACTTGAATCATATAGTAGATTTTAAAATTCAGTCTATGCATCCACATGGAGAGTGCTGGGAAGCGTTGTAAGTATTTCTAAACAACTGCATGCATCGTTGATTTTCAATCGCATTCCTTTTTTTACTTTCTCCCTAAGTTTTTACCAACTAAAGGAGCAAAAAAAGGGATTGTACACTATGTTTGTGGTCACATAATTCAAAGTGATAACCTAACTCTTAAATTGGGAATGAGTTATTGCAAGTTGAGCAAATTAATTTGGAATAAAAGTAACCTTATATTACGGGTAGTAAAACCCTCATTGATTGCAGGTACTTACCTCCAGACAAAGTGGGTAAGGACGCAACCCCTGAGGGATAGAGCCAAAAATCCTTGGACTTGTGCCCTAAGTGCTTGGACTCACTTTTAGGGTCGTGGTATTGCTGCAAGCACTTCCCTCCGACCACTAGAAGAAGTAGTTTTGTTCCTGTTGGTGTGTTCCGCCAGCTTGAACTTGAACTACCTTAAGGGACTACAAATGTTAGATTGCATAAGATTGTTTTGAATCACTAAATTAAAATTGACAAGATAATAAGGCCATCATCCCAGCCTTCAGTGTGAGTTGGTGTCAATTCAAAGGGGTTTGTATCGATTGCTTCGTGTGAGTCACTCCTCACATTTACGTGCCCAGTAGTACTAGATTCTTTTGAAATCGAGCGTGCTTCGTTCTCGTATCTTTTGAAACTCAAATATGGATAATTGGCCGGATATTTGCTCAGACTTTGCAAGCTTGTCGTTGAACCATCCAAATATCACATCTTTACAAGTCCAGTCCCCTTCCTCTTCTTTAACTAGACCATCCAGGTTTAGGGATGGTCTTTGTCTCAAACTGGTGTATCATGATTCACTCCTTGGGGGTGGTTACATCTCGACCAACCCTTTTCTTTCTTCTTTACTCACTAAGGAAGATCCTTGCCTTCGTAATATCGATTTGATTCCGTTATCTTCATCTAGATCCCATTCCAATCCTTTCTTTGATGAAGGAGACGGAGATACATATAACGGAGAGGAGAAAGAACGAGAGGACTCAATGCATGCAGTGTTGTCTAGGCTAGCAGAATTTGAACACAACCAAGCACTTATGAGAGCACAACTTGGCCAATTACAGTTGGGTAGAGATGCACTGATGGATGCAATATACAACCCTGGGCAGTATCATATGGCTAATTGGTTGAGCCCAGTTGAACCCGAAGTTGAATATGACTTGAAGATGTAGTTTCTCAACTTGTTGCCTCATTTTCATGGGAATGCACACGAGGAGCCATACACATTCATTAGAGAATTTGAGTTGGTTTGTACTAATGTTAGGCATCCTAGGGTTAGTCAAGACTACATTAAGCTCAAAACCCTTCCTTTTGCCTTGAAGGATAAGGTATATTATTGGATGAGGAACCTGGGGGTTGTTCTAACTATCTTTGTGCAGTTTAAGAACCTCTTCCTGAAGAAGTTCTATCCTTTGAGTAGAACTAACTTGATGCGTTCACACATCACGAGTTTCTCCCAACTTCCTAATGAATCATTCTGTGATACAAGGGAGAGATTCACGGATCTCTTACAGAAGTGTCCTTGTCATGACTTAGAGCTTACCACCCTGGTTCAGTCTATTTATTGCAGTTTACACCCTAAGGTGCATGGTTTGGTTAGTGGTGCTTGTGGAGGCAACAACACTTCACAAGGAGCGGACACCTTCTGGAAGGTGTTCGAGCGGATGGCCGAGATGAATAGAGCATAGACCGCGATTAGAGCTCAATTAGAGACCCACATTCCAATCCTATCCAGTGGGGGAGTAAATGCTACAGTAGATCCTTTTGTCATGGCCCTTATATCAGATAAACTTACATTGGTTGAGAGGATCGATAGGTGGATGGATGAGTTGGACAACAACTTATCCAAACTGCCAAAGTAGATGGCGAAGCATTTTGAGAAGGTATACAATATGAGAGTACCTGTCGTGACTGCATCTACATCTCTTGTTTAGCATGTTCACCGTATTCATGAACAACAGATGTCAAGGCCACCCCATCATTGGGTTGAGGACCAACCTCTAGCTGATTCTTGCCAGCAGCAGAACGGGCTAGAGGCTGGTCCTCAATCTACTGTTGTGGTACACCAATGACCCTTCCAGGCAGGGGAGTTCTGAGGATCTTTTTTCCTACCAGCATCTCCATACCTTCTACAATAGATTGTTTACTCCTACACCTCTTCCAGCACCATAGAGCTCTAGAGTCGTTCCTTAACAGGCACCGAGGTAGCAGCTGCAGCAGTACGGGCGTCAACAGACGTACGAGTCAGGCCAATAGGGCCCGCATATTCAACATCATTCCCAGCAGCAACAGTCCTATGGCCATCAGGGCCAATCTTCATGTTCTTCTTTTCCTTCCTCCTCTTCATAGAAGCAGCATTCATCTTCAGGTCCCATTGATTTTCAGAGATAGATGTTGAAGGAGTTGCATTCCTACAGGAATGAGGTACATGATTTGAATGTTGATCCCAATCATCTTTCCCATCTATATGATGAGCATACTACCCCTATTACATCCATTCCTGCCCATGTTCAAGCTAATTCCAATAGCCTGAACAAACCTCGGCTACAACATCAGTTAGATCGGGTATACTATTTAGATTCCCACAAATCTGAGTATGAGATCTTTCTATTTGGTTGTGTTAATAATATGTCTCTCAGGAGCGGACGAACCTTGATCATACCTGATCGGGCATGGGATATGGAGGGGACCAACTTTAAGGCTCGGCCTGAGGAGACTTCAGAGGTTGATGACTCCAGACATCTTCATAGAGTGGATCAGCAGTGAGCAGAGACTTATAGGAGGAGATTGAGGACGAGTACTAGAGCATCACAACACGCATCAGATTCAGAGTATACGGAGGACCTTGCACCTTCGATTGAGGAGAATGCATATTTAGTAGGCATTCCCCAACCTGTAGTAGATGATTCAGTTGCTATTCCAAATGTAAAAGATTCATGTGTAAAAAACTCAGTTTCTATGGATAATAAAATACATGTTTCTATTTATGATTATGAGTCTTCACATTCCTCTTTAGTTATCCCTTTTCCTCATGCTCTTATGGTAGGATAGCTCATTGTGAAAAAGATATAAAAAGATGATCCTGATATGGCACAGTTTGTAGAGATAACATTATGGCTAAGGTGCCATTTGATAAATATGTGGTCAATCATCATGCATTCCAAAAATACTTGAAGGTGAGATGCACACCTAACATAACCAGCAGGAAGAAACTAAATAGTTTTGTTAAGACACCTATTTTTTCAGTTGCCACTACCTGCTGTCTCAAGAACCATAAGTTGCAACAAAAGAAGAGAGATTTAGGTGCACATTATGTGGTGATCATATCGATGACATAACATTTGCATGTACTCTCCTAGATAATGGCTATTCGATCAACTTGTTACCCTTTGCCTTGTATGAGAAACTGAATTTGGGACCTTTACGTTGATCTAAAGCTTTACTTCAGTTGCAGATAAGTCGATGAAAAAGGCTAAGGCTGAGGACAATAATGTCATTATCTTGATTGAGGGATAAGACTACGAGGCGAACTTCACTGTCCTTGATATGGACATCCCCAATCATTTGAGAGACTCGCATATTATCCATGGGTAGCCCTTCCTTAGGACTGTTGAAGCTTCATTCGATTACCATATGGGGAAAATAAAGTTCTGTTCTCCATGCGGAGAAATGGAACTATAGATAAAGAAGATGAAATGGCAGTGACTTGATTTAGAGTCTAACCTAGTTTTCTCTTCCTTTTCAAAGGCAGACTATGTTGTAATCAACACACCTAAGATTTGGGCTCAGTACCCAACTGTACAGAGCGAGACCCTCTCATCTGGAGAGGACAATGTATGTAGAGAAGTTGTAGATATGTTGCTAGAGTTCTTGAGTTTTGCATCACCCTATTCCCTTAGTGACTTAGAAGTCCCTTTGGGCTTGTCGATTCCTCTTCCTTTGGAACAATCAATGGAATTAGATGATGAGTCAGATGCGGCTTTGATCGAACTAACGCATTGCTTTGGCGATTCGACTCCTTGTTCTTTAGTTCAGTTGGTGGACAGTGTATATAGCACAGATATTTCATCTTCACTATGCAGCACATATCTAGATTCATTGGTAGTTCAACCTGATGTTCCTGATTATTCTTCTTTTCCAGAGTTAAAGCTACTACCTCCTACACTCAAGTATTCCTTTCTTGTGGGACCAAAGACTAAATTTCATGTCATCATTAGCTCTAGATTGATTATAGAGCAGGAGACTGGTTGTTAGAAGTCTTAGAAAAGAACCGTAAGGCAATAGGATGGATGGTGTCAGATCTCGTGGGTATAAACTACGTACTCTGCTCACACCATATTTTTGTTGAGGGTAATGTTAGACCTTCCCATGAGTTTCAAATAAGACTTAATCAAAATCTATAGGAAGAAGTTAAGAAAGCGATTGACAAGTGGTATGGAGCAGAATTTATTTACCTAATCTCTGACTCCAAATAGGTGGCACCTTTACATGTTGTCCCAAAGAAGTCGGGAATTCATATGGTCACCAATGAGGAGGGAGTTGAGATTGTAACATGAGTACCCACATCGTGGTGTGTCTGTGTCAATTACAAGCGCTTGAATGATGCGACTAAGAAAGATCACTTTCCTCTACCTTTTATTGATCAGATTTTGGAGAGACTAGCAGGGAAAGAGGTCTTCTGTTTTCTTGACGGGCACTCGGGCTACAATCAAGTAGTCATCACCCCTGAGGACCAGAAAAAAAAAACAACTTTCACATGTCCTTTTTGCACATACGCATTCAGGCACATGCCTTTTTGGCTATGCAATGCCCCATGTACTTTTCAGTGGTGCATGATTAACGTATTTGCCGAAATGGTGGGGATTTCATGGAGGTCTTCATGGACAACTTCTCGATCCATGGTGATTCATTTGATTCTTGTTTAGAGCACTTGGATCAAGTCCTTCAGAGGTGTAGAGAGGTGAATCTGGTACTCTCCTAGGAGAAAAGTCATTTTATAGTTACGGAGGGTATTGTGTTGAGGCATGTCATCTCCAAAAAGAGAATTGAGGTTGAACCAGTCAAGGTGGATGTGATCAAGAAACTTGATCCACCAACCAACATCAAGTTCGTGAGGTCACTTCTGGGGATGTTGGATTTTATAGATGATTTATTCGGGATTTTTCTAAGATTACTTGACCCCTGACAGAGCTCTTAGGAATGGACACTGAGTTCTTTGTAGATCACAAGTGTCTTGAGGCCTTTGAGATCCTTAAGGAGAATATTTGTGACTCGATGATTCTGTAGGCTCATGATTGGTCTCTTCCCTTTGAGATCATGATTGATTCTTTGGTTTTTGTTATAGGAGCGGTATTGGTGCAGCGGCGAGGTTAGATTCCATGCGCTATTATTTATTTGGGCCAGGGAGCAATGCCGCATAGATTGGGGTTATTTATTTGTCCGTGCTCTCTTGTCTATTTTTGGCATTTATTTATTTTCTGCCTTGTGTTATATTAATTGTAAGCTGTCTAACATTCCTTGTTTGACTTTGATGCGAGGGACCACTATGCTAGGGAGGACTTCTTAGGAGGACCTGTGAACCCCAAGCAAGGTGGATCCAGCTTTCTGACTTAGCCGACAGGAGAGAGCAGCAAAGAAGAACATTAAGGAATTTTTGAAGATAGTTTTCTCGTATGTTTCAATTATATTTTTATTTTTATTTTCTTTTATTATTTTATAATTAAAGTGAGAGAGTGACATTTAAATTATAGTAATTCGGACTCTCCAGACACTGCTACTTCATGAGGTCTAGTGCTCGAGGGATAGTTCACTTAGGGGCCTCGTCGGATTTTGTCATGGTTTCATTGTTTTCTTTTTATTTGTTTTTTACTTTTACTTTTTATTTGTTTTGTGTGAATGAGCCCTCACTTAGGATGTGCTTGATTGATAGATTAAGGTCCAAACCCTAATATATTTGCATGTACCTATAGATCCGCTTTTGGACTTAGTCAAATCGTAATTGTTAATTATTAGGATTTTGGGTCGCATGCTGAGAGAGGTCACATACAATGCTGGAAGGACCCGTTATGGCGGACACCAAGTGGCATCGAAGATCATACCTTGGTCTCGTTTCTAAATAATTAGCATCTGGTGCTTCAGGCTAATTGTATATTTTTATCTAGGCCGATTTCATCGGCTTGCATTTGCATATAGTGTAGCTTTCAATTCTGTTATGCATCCAACATGGAGAGAGTTGGGAAGCATTGTAAATCTTCTAACTTTGCTTGCATCATTGATTTCCGACTTGCATGGATTTTCTAACCTTCTCCCTCTGATTTTCATCACCTAGGATGTTAAATGGAATTAGAAACTCGCATGCATTGAAAAATAACAAAAAAAGTGATAACCTAAATAAAAGCAAGACTGCTAACTCTATTGGACTTTTAAAATAAAATGTGATGAATTCATTGCTTTGGGGAGAGCAATCCCCTCATTGTTTGTGCATTTTATTCTCGCGTACACACTAAGGAATAGTACCCCAATCCCAGGCCTATCTTCGTGTTTTTACAACTTTGTTGAAAATCATCTAACTCTAAAAATGAAAAGATAAGGATCACCATCTCGCTATTCACTGTGTTGAGTAGGTGAACATGGGATTTGCTTTGTATATTGATTGTAATTTTGAGTGCAATCTCATTTAAATTTTTTTGAGTTAGTACATCCATGGGTGTGAGTCATTTTCATCATTTAGTCCCTCTCCCTCCCTTATTCATATATTTTCTCATTTGCATCTGTATCATGATATCAGGTCTTGATCTTCACCGTCAAAGAAAAGATAAAGACCACCATCTCATTATTCATTGCGTTGAGTAGGTGAACATGGGATTTGCTTTGTATATTGATTGTGACTTTGAGTTGATCCTCGTTTAACTTTTTTTGAGTTAGTACATCCATGAGTGTGAGTCATTTTGATCATTTAGTCCATCTCCCTCCCTCACTCATATATTTTCTTATTTGCATCTGTGTCATAATATTGGGTCTTGATCTTCACCGTCTTCGCTGGATTTTGTGGCTTTCTCCTTTCCCATATCACTCTATCTCTAGTCCGGTTCAAGGAAACCCCCTCCTCAAACCACAATTTTGTCTATGTTCCAACATCTAGCCCACTCTCTTTGTCCCCTTCAGTATCATCTCTTCTTTCATCGAGCAGTGTTGCGCTAGTAGGTAAGGCATGCATTGACGTTTATGGATTACATTGATTATTCAAGTAAGACGGGTAGATTTGAGGATGCTGAGATTGGTGTGCTATCTTTGGTGGATATGACCTTTGATATGTGGATAGAGACTATTGAGGATTCTGATTTCTAGGATGATTACAAGTGTGATTCTTCATTGAGGACTTTTAATCTCGCACAACGGATTGAGGATGTGATGTATTTTGATGATCTGATGATGATTCCATGAGCTCTGACCAAACGATCTCTTATGAGGTTCTTTCTGTCTTGATTCAAACGCTTGATGTGTTATCTCTCTCTCTGTGCTTTAAAGCGACGGTGCTTGGAACCCTCATGGTTTCACTCGTCTTCTTGACTGCCCCATCCTCCATCTCCTACCTCTTCTATCCTCATCTAGCACTTGAGGATATCCTCTTGTTATCTTGAGCCATCTCAGTTGATTTGACTGACTTGAGGGACTGCATTATGATGGCTCTGATGATCTCTGCACCCTCCCATAATCTTAAGCCCTCTTGGTGATGATTGATTGACACTCTTTGAGGACCTGAGACTTGATGCCAGCATTTCCCTGATATTCACTGACTTACTTTGTGTTACTCCCCAAGGACTGTCTGTGGGAGGATGCAACACATTCTTTACGATCGGTTTCACTCACTGCTTGTGTGATGATCTTGATGTAACACAAAATCGAGTCATTTGATATGTGTTGCCGGTCTCACAGTCTGATTATGTGTCCAATCTGTAGGAGCACGAGACCGATTATCCTAGTTGTCTGGACTCTATTGAGTTTTTTTTCCTTGACGATCCTCGTAAGGATAAGTCACATTCTGTTTACTATTCCATGCACGATTCATATAGCTATCTGAGGGTTATCTGCGAGAGATTGTGGCATTTTCTAGATCTTGCGGTCTCTTCCACTGGGTAGCCGATATGTCGCCTACTGAGACCGCTTCTGTTGATCTGTCTGATAGATCTGACTCCTTTGAATCCACCCACCTTGACAACCCTCGCAAGGCTGAGTTCTGTTCTGACTATTCATTGCCTAGTATGTGTCACTCCCTAAGGGTTATCTGCTGGAGGATACATCATTTTATGGTTACTGGACTTCACTTCTGGTGCCATCAATCTGGTGGAGTAAAAAGCCGAGTCTTCTAATTCGTATACTCAGTCTCCTCTCTGGTTGTGTCTCAAATCTGTTGGAGCATGGGACCAAGTCTTCTGATTATTCTAAGATCTTTGACTCATCTAAGTCTGCTCACCTTGACGACCCTCGTAGGGTTGAGCCGTGTCTTGTGATGTTCGGTGTGTCCTTGATATGTCAACCTCATGTCCACCGAATGTCACGTCGCGTAGAGAGTCTCTTGTTCTTCACTTTTTGTATCTGGATGAGACTATGATTTACATGGAGGATTCTACACTGATCCTTCCTCCTCCATGTCTCACGGTACCGATGTTAATCCTCCACTTTATTCTTATGAGTCGATATGCTACTTTCCGCTACTGATTCGTGGCTTAGTTTTCGATCTGTTGACCCCGGTAGTGGACATCTACTTGATTGAATATCTGGGTGTCTTTTTCTGACCTTGTCACCATTCTCGTAGGGAGACGATGACGAGAGTACAATATCCCTTTGTCAGATACCGTCCTCCACTTCACCAGTCTATACCTCTTGTATATATATTTTTTGTCTTTCCATTCCTTCTTTCTCTCGTATGTCAGGTACACCATAGATCGTTCACCATATCTATATGTCGATACTTAGGACGTACTTTGTCCTAAGTATAGGGGGTGCACGCCCCGTGTTCTTTCTTAATTCTATTTCATCGCTCCTGCCGTTGCCTATACTTAGGGCTCTCTTACCTTAAGTATAAGGGGACTAACGTGTACATTCATACTTCGTCTTTCTTTTTATTCATTGATCCCCTCCACTGTATCCTCTCTTGTTGATTTGCTCTGCTATACTTAGTGATATCTTCCGCTAAGTATAAGGGGGACAGGTCGAGTTGTTATATGTTCATTCCCACCCTCGACCATCCCTTCATGTAGATACAGTATTTTATACGTAGGATTATTTCATCCTAAGTATAGGGGGGACGGGCGACTTCCCATTCACTAAATTCTTTGTTCTTCCACTCCTTATTTAGCCATTGTACTATACGCTTTTCTATACTCAGTACGAGTTATGTCTTCTTTTTTTCTTTTCTATCTATGAGGACATAGCTCAAGCTAAGTATAGGGGGGTCGTATATACTCTGTATATACTTCAGCCAGAACTCGTACTTTCATATTGGTAATAATAAATACAGCTAAAATACTATATACATATGCAATTCATTAAATCAATTAATAAAATGATGCATAGTATTCCTCAAATTCTTTTTGTATATACCGGTTAATAAGTCAAGTTAAAAAATTTCTGTAAAATGATTTGAAAAATGGTTTGACTCGTTTGGAAAACTTTTTTGTAAAATGTTTTCAACCTTCGTAAAAATTTTCGATTTGTAAAATTTCTATTCTTTATGTGAAATAAAATTTTTTTGAAACCTGTTTGCAAATAATCTTGAAAATTGCAAAAATATTTTGGAAAATCTATATCTATATATATATACTGTATGAGAAATCTTTGCAAAATGTCTTTCAAATAAGTTTGAGGAATATATGCATCATTAAAATATATATATAATAATTAATATATATATAAATTCTTTACTAATTGTATATACTTACCTATAACAAACAACTAAAATTTAACATGTGAATTCTTTAAACCCTCCATTCTTGTGAATAAAAAGAGACACACCCATGTAAATAGTTGCACATATTTTCTATTTGTGCTAAAAGCCTTTTTATTCCAAAAATATTTACAGAATCTTTTTTAAAACTTGCATCATCAAAATATTTTCCGCATTGTACATAACATTTGCATAGCATTCACATTTTTCGGATTGAGCTTGATGCTTGAACTAGTCTAAGTAAAGTCGTGGATTGGAGCTTGGGTGGACCTTACTACACCTAACTTCACTGGATCCTTATGGGAACTAGATTTAAGGTACTTCAGGTCTATTCGGACTTAATTCTTTGAGACTCAGGGCTGGGTTCAAGACACCTCAACTGACTAACTAGAACTTTTTGAGACGCACGCATGACTCTTGTTGGTTGTGACCTAACTTGGACATTTGCACCTTTCACTTGGCTCAACTCAGTTGTAGTGGTGAAGGGATCGGATTTGCCCGTCTAAGACGCATACAAGTAGAAACATTCATTCTCCTTTAGGGAGGGAAGTGCATCCCAACCCATCCAGTGGCGTCGACGTCTAAAGACGGGAGATTGTGGGTTACAATAATGCTTCAAAAAAGGGATAGTCTTCTGGCTCAAGAGAAAAAACTCCTTATGTAAATGTTGTTGTATATATTAATTCAAAAAAACTCCAAAAAAGTGGGCAGGCGTGATTGAAAATAAACTGCATGTCGGAATGTATATATTTGCATAGTCAATAAGCAAGCTTGAGCCTCAAACTCATATCATGTGAGCCTGCAGCTGGATGACATGATTACACTGGTCATGCATCTCTGGATAGGTAGATACACTGGCTGTCGTCCGTTCTTCTCTTCACTCCCCTCCTCATGAGTCGGATGCACTTGAACTTTGAAGGGAACACACCACTCCTTGAGGAAAGAGTTGTTGGATTGGGGAATCATTGGGTTGTCATTCTGGAGAAGTCAGTTCATTTGTCATTTCAGTTGGGAAGAGCCGCTATCACTTACACTGTACAAGTCAGCTTCATAGTCATAAGGGTTTGCGTGTAATGTAGACTAGTTCTAACATTGCAATTGAGGTGGTTTGAACGGAGTTCTATGACTCTCGAAGGCCATTGTGTTTTAAATCCGATTTCTGACCAGGTTCCACACACTCTCTCACCCCAAGGTTTGACCCGAGCTCCAAACTTTGATTTTGTGAAGACAAGTTTGAAAATTAAATTCAATCAACTTTCCTTCTTTTTCTTTTCACTTTTATCTTTCTGCGCTTATTGCATAATTGATAAGGACTAGCAAGGGCAAGTATGGGGGTAATGAATATCCATTTCATCACCTTTATTCTATCATATTGGCCTTAAAAACCATGGCTAATGCATGTAAATAGCTTTAATTTTTAAAAAATAACATATATTAACTATTGCATTCATTGTGTAAAAAATTGTTTATAGTGCCAAAATTATAGAATAAAGAAAAGAAAAAGAATAAAATACCAAAGGTATTTTATGACCCTATCCCGGGACCAAGTCAAGAATTGAATTGGTCGACAAGGAATAAAGTAGGGGGAGATAAGTGCCAAGGATACAATAAAAACCCAATACTTTTATTCGTTTAATAAAGCATTTTTCAGCCCGATTTTATTCTCTATTATTTATTCATTAAATGAAGATACTTTGTACATAAAAGTTGTAGATAATAATGTATATAAAAATGCAAAATTTAGTTTACACATAAATATTATACAGTGTACTTTTTATACACAGAATAAAAAGCCAAACCCCAAACTTCCCAGACCCATATGTCTCAAATAAAATTCAAAATGTATCAAAATCACTTTAATTGTATATAACTTTTCATAAGCTATTTAATGAAGGTGGTTTCATATTTTTGGAGTTAAAATGTTAAAGTTAGGTTTTGGACCCCTATTCTACTATATACGTGAATAAAATATTCATATTATTATTCTTTACTATTTTTACATCTTTATGTTTTTTATAATAAATATTATTTTTAGCATATGTACATATTGAAACTATAAAAAACCATAAATAAAACATTAAAATAAAATAAGTATATAAAATACATAGGTAAATTACCTATACTTATCAGTGTATATAAATAAAAATGAATCTTATTCTTTTATTCTTCAATATTATATATGTATATACTCTTGTAAATATTATTTATATTCTATTAAAAATTTAAAGATGCAATAAAACCAAAAGAAATGATGTAAATAAATAATAGATTTCAATACATAGATACTTATACTATACTTATACCTATATATATTACACATATATTTATTTAAGTGTATATATTACATCATAAAAATATAATAAAAATATATTATACCCCTTAAAACAAGTTCTAAATATATAAAAAAAGAGAATAAAATAATAAAATACAAAATACAAAATAAAAATAAAAATGTACACAATATAGATGAATATACCTATAAATATACCCCTAAAAATTACTTAGGAAAAGAAAGGATGGTACTGGATACCTAATTTATGACCTTGAGATTCTTAAAAGATTTCATCTCTAAGGATATGATTCTTAGAGGATGACTCTCTTGAGATTCAAGATGAAAATTAAGTGAAGGAACTCATTTAATCTTGAGAAGATAATGAAGCTCCTGAAATCAGAAACTAAAAGGACAATAAAGATGAAACACTCATACCTCTTCAAATGAGTTTGAGGATGGGTTCTATGCGTCAGTTAAGTATAATATTGACCACAGATATATGAGCACATCCTTCTTGTCATCGACTATGTGAATCAATGGGTGGAAGCTATCCCCACGCGAGCCACAAACAACTGGACAGTATGCTGATTTATAAGAGAGTATCATTTCACGGTCCGGGATTCCGAAGATTCTGATATCAGATGGGGGTAGCCACTTCGTAAATAAAGAGGTCAAGAAATTAATGAAGGAATACAGCATCGACCATTGAGTCGCTTCTCCTTATCATCCACAGACCGATGGCATGGTAGAATTATCGAATAGAGAAATCAAGACGATCCTTCAGAAACATGTAAAATAAATAACACCAAAAATAAATAAAAATCATAATAAAATACTACATAAAATATTAAATATTTTTCTATTTTATACTTAAAAATTAAAAAAATCATGTACTATTTGTAATTATTTATTTTCGAATAAAACAACCTCTTTTTGTCTTGTAGCAGTCGGCATGGACCAATCAGATTCCAAGGATCATTAACCCCCAATCAACTCCCCCTTCCTTCTTCTGACTTTTTATCAGAACCTCGAGCGGCCCGCCTTCTTAAAATTTTCCTCACTGCTCTGCTGCTCCATCACCCTCAAGCCCTTCACAAGATCTGATTCTTGATCTTCCATGATTCACGCCCATATCTCGGATCAGTTGTACAAAACTTCTATTTATCCTAATAAGTTGATCAATAAGGGTGCTTAGGTTGTGTATAAATAAAAACATCTGACTTCCCTTTCCAGTTTTGTCATCACCAAGCCACTGAGCCTCTGCCTCCGGCCTAGAAAGTCGCCATGTGATAGGTGACGTACCCCTGGAGGGTTTGAGAGTGGCTGAGGGAGGCGGAGTTGCACCCATGGCAGCCTCGCCAGTCGCCTCTGCTCCCTGCTTTCTCCGACAAGTACGAGTTGCACAGTTATCTTCAGTAGGTAGAATTTAGGTTTTAATTTTGTTTCTTGCATTTGGTTTTATCTCTAATCCTTCGTAGTAGCTTAGATTGCCCATTTCGAAGTTCGTCAGAGCACATCTACAGGAACCCATTCACTGTGATTCTGTTGTCTTTGACCCACCTTTCCATCCCATTTCAGTCCCCTTCCAGTTCTCCACCTTTGACACTCCACAACCAACCTTGATTCGCTCTGAATCAGGGGATGGAGGTCCAATTTTGTCACCCACCACCGGACCTCTCCACCAAACTCCACCTTTAGTTTACCTATGCCAAATAAAGTCCCAGACCCATCGTTCTCATGCGTTTGACCTTTCTGCAGGTGTTGGTGGCCAAAGGTCCCTCTTGGGTTGAATTTCGAGCGTGTGCGAGATACCTGGAACCCCCCTCCTTCCCCAAGCTCATCGGTTGCCACCAGGTCTCTAGGAGCCCTTCTGACACTTCCAGCAGGCATGGAGGAGGCCGGGGAACGTTTTGCATGCTTTGGATCATCGCCAGGTGGTTGGAGCGAGACAGCATCGCTGGACGAAGCTCAGGCTCTGCCTTGTTCTTCCTTATTCTTGCAGGGAGGTCCAAGGTTGTTGGATCGAGTTGCGCCCCTAGATTCTCCCTCCACTATTGGATGTGCATCGCCTCAACCGTAGATCTTTGATCTGGGATTTAATCCCAACCATTCAGGCGAACCGTCATCGGGCTAGGAAAAAGCGATGCATGGCATGAGGAATAACCAGAGCCGTCCATTCTCGTACCTTAATGGGGTAAATTGCACACTTAGCCCCACAATTTTTGTATTTAATATTAGTCTTGTAAATAAAGTATGTCGTGTAAATATAATGGTGATATTGCATATCGACCCTTGTGTTTCTGTCATATTACATTAAGGTCCATGAAAGGTCACATCACGTGTCGTCCCACATGAGGTGGACATTTTGCAAGTATGCCCTTGCTACTTTTTTGTATTTCAATTTAATCCAATAAAATTCAGTCTGCGTTGTATAATTTGAAAAAATTACACTTGAGCCCTCATTATTTATTTTATTTACAAAAATGCCCTTTCTAGAATATGTACTTTTGGTGCTTGAATTTCATTTATTAAAAATAGCAATAGTGCTCTAAAAATCATTCAAAAATAGGGTTAAGCTCCTGCTTACGTGTATTTTCACACAGTATTTTTAGATTTTGCATTTAGGGCTTTTTCCTATTTATTTAAAATCAAAATTTGCATATTTTATCTTGTTTACATTATAAAATACTAAAATAATAGAATAAAAATTTGAAAAATCCCCAAAAAATTATATATTATCTAATATAATATTATATAACTAGAAAACCCATAAAAAGTCAATTTGTTTTGTTGACTCACTCCCATGGTATGCCAATATGGTGAACTTCCTTATCTCTAAGCCAGTTCTCCATGGTTGGACTATAAGTAGTTTAGACCAGCTCAAGTCGGATTCGAGGAAATACCACTAGGAGGATATGCTCCTTTTCTTCGAGGGACTGGATTATGTCTGGAGGAGGTGTATTCCTTAGGAGGAGTACTAGAGTTTCCTCATGTATTGTCATTCACTTGAGTATGGAGGACACCATTCGAGAAAGAGAACCGCTCACAATATGTTACAATGTGGTTTATTTTGGTCGACCTTATTTAGAGATGTCTTTGATTTTGTATGGCCATGTCCTGTTTGCTAGAGGATGGGAGGGACTATTGGTTCTAGAGATGAGATGCCCATGCAACCTATGATTTTTTTATGATGTTTTTTATGCTTGGGGCATAGATTTCATGGGTCCTTTCTTTAACAGCCATGGTTTTGAGTACACCTTGTTAGCGGTAGACTATTTGTCAAGATGGGAGGAGCCTATCCCAACCCGAGCCGCAGACGATATGACTATCTATAAATTCATAAAGGATCATATCATTTCATAGTTTGGGGTACCTAGAGTATTGATATCTGATGGGGGTAGACACTTTGTGAATGGAAAGATGAAATTTATAGAAAAGGGCTATGGATTTGAGCATAGAATAACTAGTCCTTACCACTCACAATCAAACGGTAGGGTAGAGGTTTCATATAGGGTGGTGAAGAGCATTCTTCAAAAGTTAGTCCATCCAGATAGGAAGAATTGGCATCAGTTGTTAGACCAAGTTTTGTGGGCTATAGAACTACTTTAAAAATACCTCTTCGCACTCCACCATTTAGGATGATTTACGACAAGCCATGTAATTTGCCCTTGATTTAATTCACAAATCTGAATGGGCAATAAAGAAGATAAACTAGTGCTGTCACTTAGGGAAATTGTGCAGAGACCTTGACTTAAATGATTAGTGGAAATCCGCAACTGAGCATATGAAACAACATGATCTATAAGGACAAAGTTAAGAAGCAGCATGATGCGCATATTAGATGCAAAACTTTGTCCCGAGACAAAAGGTATGGTTGTTTAATGCAAAGTTAAAGATTTTTCACAAGAAACTCAAATCAAAGTGGATGGGTTCTTTTATAGTTAAGGAAGTGCATGAGAATGGTAGTGTAGAGATTTCAGATCTGTCAGATAATGCACCTTTTTTTTGGTTAACGGCAGTTACATAAAAATTTTGTAGATTTCAACGAAAGTTTAACTCTCGTTGAGATGATTGACTTCATATCTATTGATTTAGTCTCATATTTCTCATATAAGGTATGATCATCATGATAGATTCACATCACAAGATACAATATCAACAGATTCATATCCCTAATGACGCTGTTATTATAAATTTTCATTTGACTTTGATTCTTTTTCCTACATTCACTTAGGCTATTCCTAGCCTAAGTATAGGGGGAAATCCATCCATACATTCTCCATTACTCATTCTTTGTTTCATTATTAGGTCTCTCCTGTGTATTTATCTCTAATGTTTTACTTAGGTTTTTCAAAATCTAAGTATAGGGGGGGATCATCCCTTTCCATTCTTTTTGACTTATTCTTCATCATTCCCACACTTATATTATTTTGGTCATCAGTCTTAGCATTCTTTCTATACCTAGTTGAGTTACGGCTTCATTTCAGTTTGTGCTATGAGGACATAGCAAAAGCTAAGGATAGAGGGTCCCTGTATAATTATCATATATACATATTACTTTAGCCATATCTCAATAATTTTTAAAATTTTTTCATACTTTTGGGCTAAGGGTATCTATGTATTATCTTTTTAGAAATAATTTTTATACCAAAGATTTTGGAAAATATTTGAAGTTATACACATATTTTACCAGGTTTTCAAATGTTTTACGTGGTTTGTAAAAGTACGGATTAACTTGTTTTGAAAATCCATTAGTAAAGTGTTTTAAAAATTATATCTATGTGACAATGTCGTAAAAAGTTTTCAAAATTCTTTTCAAAAGCTAGGATGTGAGAGAAAACACAACTCTTGTATTAACATAAATAAAAAAAAAATCAATAATTATGTTGTGTTTCTTCACTTTCCTTTGGTACTTTAGGTTTCTAAGAGAGGTTGCAATGATTCACTGAAACATCTTTTCCTTATTCTTTAAAAGGAGGTCTTACCTTAGATTATTTCAAAGTCTTACATGGAGGAAAGTATGGATTTCAACTCTATATTTTGGAAAATGAAGTTGATAATGAGTTCACTGAAAAGAGTGATGCCGATGAAGGAAGATGACTTATTGATAGAAGAGTTAGATATGGAAGTTCCCTTACCTTTTCTTGAGGATGTCCAATTCTTGGCCTCTTATTTTTCTTGTAAGTTGGGTCATCCTTCTGTCTCTAGTTTTTCTCTTCTAAGAAAAACCCAAAAGTCTATTTCAAGATTTCAAGATTTGATTCATCTTCCCATGGTTGTGACGAATTTTGAGGATTCCCATGTAGATATGGGTATCACTTTGAGAAAGAATGGCATCATTCTAGAAGGTTGAAATTCCAAGGCGATGAAAATCTTTCTTATTCAGATACCGAAGTGTTCTCTATTAGGAGGAAGCAGTTGAAAAAAAGGCAACATGTGTTTTTAAACCTTGAAGATCCAATCTTGATTTTTTGGGAGCTGAAGTTTGTAATGTTGTGTTTGAAGGATATGAGAAAATCCTTAAGCACATCATGGAAGTGTGAGGATCGCATCGTATACGATCGGGAGCAATTAGTCATACTAGTTGCTCGAGGCAGCAGAGTTCAAAATTTTTTCAAATGATGAAACCACATGATCCAAGAACACTTTTCGGATCGTTTCATCTAAACCACAAACAAGTATTAGGTTTACCTCTTTCAGCGTGGTTGTGATCGAGTCTCTAAACGAAGAGACCTCCTGTCTCAAGGTCGATCCGACGGAGGTGACGCTTGCAAGCGCATTGATGAGATGTGTGCTCCTCGCAATCCATGTTGATAATCCAATTGGTAAATCTCCTGATCTCATCTCACGAGATTCGACGTCTTCTTCACAGGTGAGGTGCACTGAAGAAGATGAAGATCCACGAGCAAACAATCTGGCAGCATAATGATGACGATGTGGCGATGGTGACTCTCTCTATGGCTCCATAGTGGACGACCATAATGAGAGAGAGAGAGAGAGATGGCATGTAAAGAGAGAGAGATGGAAAGAGTCTAATTCCTCTTGGTATGTGTGTCATTTAAAAGGAAATGGCTACCCTTCCTTTTATACTAGTTGGATGTATATGGATCTCAATCCATGTGCCCTCTTAATCCAATGATCTAGATTAAGAGGTTATTAATCAATGGCCATGATTTGTTGCTACAAATTTGCAACGACAAATATAATTAAAATAAATTAATTATATCCCTTTATCAAATACAAATTAATTCATTTTAATTTCAATTATAATAAATAGATAATAAGGGATGCGACCACCACCCTAAAAAGAGTGTGGTCGTCGTCTCCTGACTTGGTCAAGGTGGACAGCCACCTTGTTGGTGTTTTTATCTTCCTTAATATAGATTTGTTATATAGGATAAAATGCAACAACTATTATTGCATTTATCTTCACAAAAATATTTCCAAATTAAATTTGTGAAAACATCAATCATGCCATTGATAAATATGAATCATATTCATATATACACCATAATATGTAAATTAGATTTACAATTAATTGTTTATTGTGAATTCAATTCACAACAACATAAAATTTGTAATTCTATTTACAATTAAATTTCTCCATCATATTATAAATCGTATTTATAATATCCATGATTTATTGTGGATAGTGATATCCACATTAATCATATCCTTGACAATTAAATCATATTTAATCACCTTGGATCTCTATTCTCATGTGCCAAAATAACATGAATCACATTCCCATTATTCTTATCTTTGATAATAAATCACATTTAATCATCTTAGATAACTATCCTTATATGGCCAAATAATATGAATCAAATTCATATTATTCACGATAATTAAATCACATTTAATTATCAATTTTCTCACTTCTAGGATACATATATTGACAATGAAATTATTCTTGAACTCTTTCAAGAACAATGCACTTTCTCCGCATATACTTGGAGATAAGGATAGGGTAACTGTATTGTTCCACATATAGTGACTTGGATATTGAGATCACATCTCAAATCTAGATCTTGCGGACCTCTCATAGATGCTTGATGAAATCAAGGCCGCAAATCTAATATTCTCATTTCATCTGAATCACATTCAAATCAAGGTCCAACATTTGGGCTAAGATCATATTACTTCTCTATGACAGGAGTCACTAAAATCCAGACTTATTTCATCACTCTCTCGGAATGGAAGCGTCATGGTTATACAATCATTTGTGATCACATCACTCTAAGGTATTCCTAATAACTGTACATCCGGCATACTTGAAGACCTAAAATAAACCCAAAGTATTAGATCAATTTTACGTTGTCTACTTCAGGGTTTTATCATTAAGTTTCTCATTTGATCATTGGGAGTCGGTGTCGATCATTTACTTTCCAAATGCATATATCATACCTAGGTATTAATTACATACTTCCCAAAAGCATATATCAAACCTTACAAATTCAGGCATGCTTCCAAAGTGAGATGACCGTGCACGGAATTTGATTCTTCCCAATATCTCATGAGTGAGCTCATGTCTTCCGGTTCAGTAATGAACCTGTATGATCCTTTTAAGAGATTGTATTACTCATATGCCATTGTATGCACACCAGCGCACCGATGTATAGACCTTGATTAGGTCATCAACCTATTGGTCTGCCAAATGTACATACTCATACATATAGCAACACATCTTTTTCCAGTCGGAGGATGTGTGCCTATATCATGATAGCATACAACATAGGTCTTTGGTCATCTCGATCTCGTTAAGTCAACTCTATGACCTAACTAATATGACACCTCCGAATCTCTATTCCTATGTAGAGGAACTGCATCAAGAGGTCGGTCAGATATCAGCCTTCAATGAAAGGATTGCCATCCCCTTCTCAGGCTGAAGATCATCTCTTAATAATCATTTAACGATGCTTGATGAGTCCTCAATCTAACTCTTTAAATATTCATCCAAGCACCAGCCTCTATGATTCAACAATTGAATCAATAGCTATATAATCATCAAGATGGTCACTGTACATAACCCTAATTGTACTAAGGGAGCTATTATGCAAATTATTTATTCTTCATTTCTGATCAAGGAATGATACTTGCAATAATATTTATTGCATAATGGCTCGCCATTGGTTCGCATGTCAAACAATCTCCCACTAGCCCAAAGAGCCATTAATGGGCTAATCTTCAAACCTACACTCATGTGACAATCATAGGCTACTTAGAAAAATAGCTAGGTAAGTTGATCAGTCACTCTATTCCTGAGAGACTATGCCAAGTCCTTTTACGGCACTTGCATATCCCCCAGTAACGATGCTCGCATCCAATGCGCATGTTGCATCTTATGTAACCAATACTCAATCTTGTTAATTATAGTGTCTTTAATACTACATTTCAATAGTCATTATAACCAGTATGTAATTTTTATTATCCTTATCAGATTACCCTTATTCCTGGAGATATCTATCTCCTAAGGTATCCGTAGTTAAGACCTCTCTATAAAGTCTTAATTTCTTGAAGATAATACTTTGAGATCACTATCTCAAAAACTCTTGTTATCTTTGAAGATATTATTATTACTGCAATTAAGTGTTTTATCTCCGTAGTAGGATTAGTAACAGTTTAGTACTCCCATTGCATGGCAGACATCTGGCATTTGTACATATTAAGCATACACTAAGCTTCCCAAAGCTAATGCACTAGGGTATATAGCTTTGGTATTCACATCCTTAACTCTTTGAGGTGTTCTCTCTTTGTAGATTGGCAGTACCATATCTTAAGGGAAAGAAGCCTTTCTTGGAATTTTCCGGAAAAATGGAACATGTCCAAGGTGTACCACTAATGTGACGGTCCCAATACCCTCTTCTTTGTGCATCTGAACAACTTCAGAACTAAGATCTAGGTATTCTTGAGATCATATTTCAAGGTGTGGAATACTGTATTATAAAACACTTATTATCATCCTTATATCATTCCAAATGATTAGGATGTCGTCTACATATAGCACGATGAACACAATGGCACTCCCACTAAGCATCACATGGTTCATCAATATTCTATCTGAAATCAAAACATTTATAATTTCATGAAATCTGATGTTCCAACTACAAGAAGCTTATTTGAGTCCACAGATGGAGTTTTTTAAGCTTGCACACCTTACATTCCTCATCCATGAAGCCATGGGGCTACTTTATATGAATATCCTCATAGAGGCATTTGAATAGGTATGCAATTGACTTCCATCTTATAGATGTCAAAGTCAAGTTGTATAGCTATTGTTAGCAATAATCTGATGAGTTTAAACATGGTCACTAGAAAGCAAGTCTCATCGCAAGCAATGTCTTCTTTCTATGTGTATCTTGAGGATACGAGCCGTGCTTTGAAGGTCTCTACCTTCTCATCAGGCTCACTCTTTCTCTTGAAGATCCATTTACAACTAACAGGTATTACCCTTATAGGTAGATCCTCGAGGGTCCCTATACAACACTTGTATATGAAGTCTACTTTAGACATTATTGCTAACATCCACCTTTCCATGGTATGATCCTCAGAAGCTTCATCTCTTAAAGACAAATCATTTTCAGACTTGACTAACACATGGAATCCATCCTCAAACTCTTTTGAAGGGGTATGAGTGTTTCATCATTAATTGTCCTTTTAGTTTCCGATTTTAGGAGCACATTATCTTCTCAAGATTCAATGACTTCCTTGACTTCATTTTCATCTTGACTCTCAAGAGTCTCATCCTCAAAGAATCATATCCTTAGAGGTGAAATCTTTTAAGAATCTCAAGGTCATAAAGTAGGTATCCAATACCATCCTTTATTTTCCTAATGAAGTAGCACTCTTTTGTGTTAGATTCTAGCTTACTTGCATTCATGACAAAGTTATGGACCAAGCAACCCTAAATCCTCAAGTGTCCCACACTAGGCTAGGTGCAAACCATATCTTAAGAGGATGTTCAGGTTTATATTTGCATGGAATATTATTAAGGATATATATTGTAGTCTCTACTACATATATACCAGGAAACTAAGAGGTAATTATGCTAAGATTTATCATTGATCAAATCGTTTTACATATGATTCAATTGTATCTCCCTACAACTCTATTGAGTTTAAGTGTATTAGGAGAATTGAGATAGGAATGTTATTCCTTTATTCATAAGTTATTCATTGAATTCATCTAATAGGTATGGGCTACCTAGGTTAAATCAAATTCATTTCATCTTTCTTCAAGCTTTGGTTCTAAACCAAAATTGAAATCTTTGAACATTTAGAAGGTTTCTAAGGTGAAGGAAAGAAATCTCATATCACAAATAATTATCGAATGATATCACATATCATCAATGTTGATTATGATATAGATGATCCGCATACATCAATATGTATGAGATCTTGAATACCTTGACATCTTACACCATTCTCAGAGAAGGGTGTATTGGACATTTTTACTTTGAATACAATATTCACAAGTATGTAAGATTTAAAATTTCAGACATTCTAAATTTTCATCTCTTACTAATCTATTGATCTCATCAACAGACTTATGTCTAAGGTTTGATGCCAGATCATTGTCAAATGATTTTCATCCCCCTGTTGATTTTTAAAGGTTTAATTTTCAGTATTAGAAATGTTAATGAACCATTCATAAATTTTCTAATTTAGTAGAGTCCACTAGATGTTAGACTACTATCTGAAATATATCCATCATAATTCTTTATGATAGATTTATTCCAGAATTCATGTTTATTTCCAACATTTGAAATAAATAATGAGTGTATTTTAATATCTGGGTAATAGAGACATTCCCTAAGACTAAGGGCTCTCCCACTGAAAATATGAAGTCTATCTATCCAATAGATATTGTAGCAAGAATTGCACCAATATCCATGTGGGTGACTATTAAACCTTAAGATTAAATTTTCTAGTCTCCTAAAACATATGCAACCAACTGCAAGTATTATTAGAAGAATGAGATACAATTATTAGACTTTGATCTTATCTAATAAGAAAGTCAACTTCAATGATTATATGTAGATATAGATTATTTTAATGCACTATTTGATTCATTCTCTAAAGGTCCTAGATAGACTTGATAGTCATACTATCAACACATCAGCTTGTTGCAGTATTGGCATTCATCAAATTCTTTAGATGTCATATGCATGAAAACCATAGAAGTACAGTAAACTCTTTGACTTTCCTTCTAACTTGGGTCCAACCCATGCTTCCACTGCGCTCCCTTCATCTATAAACAACCATTACTTAAGACAAAAGATCTCTTATGTTGAACTCAAAAGAATTCAATGTAAGAATATTTCAACATTTATATATGCTTCATTCAATTCATACAATATGAATATTATGAAGTTTCATGAATGACTAGAGTGTATATAGTAGAATGATGGAACTCATCATATCTACATACATCTTAACTCTTAAAGATTTCGGTTCAGGTAGGTATTCAAACTTTTGAATACATCATCTCTTATAGAGACACCATTCTGCACGATGCAGTGAACCATGTCATTCATGATTAAATGTCAAGAGCACATATGTATGCCAGACACATCTTCTTAGATTTTATGAGGATTGTTTGACAATTACGATCATCATTGACCTGTCACTTCCAAAGTACATTCGATGAGAGATCAAGATTATAGAGACATACAAATCCTAGGGTTGTAGTTCTATTGTCTATTTAATTGTCATTCCTCATTATTACAAGGAAACTTGCACATTGCAACCACAAACATTATGTGTCGAAATGCAAGTACAATATCTTGAGCATGGATCCAATCCATGATATTTTACTGGCTATTATTGAGTATAGTATTGAGTGTGTTTAGTGAGGATTATATGAAATAAGAAATTTGCATGTATATACATATATATACACACACATTTTACTTTGATTTAGGAATTTTTATATCAAAGTTGTCTTGCCTTGTCAACACTGAAAGTACATTCCCTTAATCACTTTTATGCAAGAAATAAACTTACCATTATATCTCAAGCAAGATCTGGGATCTCCTTTCTTATCTTTGTCACATCCCAGTAATAGGAGAACATGTAACTCAGACAAAAAGAAGTGGGAACACATTCCACCTTGCAATTCCAACTTGCATTCCCTATTCGCTCTTTAACACCCGGGCCCACCACCCCTAAGGTGATGTTGACCAATTTTTAATTGAACCAACCGTCAACAGGAATAGAACTAGCTATGCGAAATCCAATATCGCCCCAATAATATGAGGACATGATATTGGGGTCACTACGCATATGGCCTTACTCTTTCGAGAAGTAAAGAGTCCGATCTAGATGCTTTTGTATGCAGGAGCCGTCACTTCAGACATGTGTCTCCTACATACAATCCCTGGCTATAGAACCCTTCACCTTGACGGGAGACCATGGATGTCACTTACGTGATCCTCCATATCCCATTCAAATTTTAATTAATCATTATGAATCATATTCACGTGATTAATTCCTCCAAGGTAAATAACAACTATATTCATAATATCGTGTTTTAATTTTTATTGGATTTTAATTAGTCTAATCATATTAAATTAATGATCTAATTAATATCCAACAAACATTCTTTATTGTTACTTGAAATATGATATTTTCTCAAATATGTATTATTTGAATTTTAATAATTAGAAAAATACATCATGATCCCTTCAAACAGTATCCCTTCCTTACCCGTTGTCATGGCCAGTATCGATGGGAGTGGGACAGACCGCTGACAGAGCAACCTGCTACCACAACACTCCCCAACTAGACACCATATCCTCCTTAGGTCAGGATAATGTCAATTGATCACTTTGTACTTGAGATAATATTCGGTCTTTCAACCAAAGTTATAACATATAATAATAATCAAAATATTTTTTATTAACATTATAAGGAGATTTGCTAAACAAATCTCCAATCCTATTCAAGCATCGATGTTTGTTGGAAGGTTCATGTAACCAATTGTGATCTAGATAATGAAGTTTTGGTTATGGTCAATGTCATTCAAGAAAATAATCATCTCTTTAAATATTTCACAAATATTCCATCAATAATTATCTTAGAAAATTAACCATTAGTTTCCATTAATATAATTGAATGGCAATCACATGGTTCATGATCAAGTATGTAATTTCTAGCAGTGACCCCTATATACTAAAATTAGTACATCTCAATCAATTTAAATCCAAAACAAGAAAACTAAGTTATTTTTTTGCCAATTTGATTTATAACAATACCTAAGTGATATTCATGCATTTCTAGGCATTTTTAAAATCGTAAATAACTCTTTAATTATTTCAATATTCGCCATCCCTGAAACAGTGGATACATGTTCATTAAAATGATAATAACTTGAGCATTCAGATTCCAAAACATTCAAACTCAAATCCCACGATTTTCTTGTTTAATGGGGAACATTATCCAAGATAATTTTGTCTTTAAACAATTTTAACAGTGAGAAAAAAATGCACTACACATAGTGGCATGAATGAAATGCTATGAAACATCACACAACCAAAAAATGCCCAATTCATCTTAGGTTTATGGATCATATCCAAAACCTCCAACCTATGGCTCTAATACAACTTAAAGGATATGGGAAAATCCTTAAGCACATCACGAGAAGTGTGAGGATCGCAGCGTATGTGATTGGGAGCAACTAGTCGTACTAGTTGCTCTAGGCTTTAGAATTTAAAAATTTTTCAAATGGTGAAACCACATGATCCAAGAACACTTCTCAGATCATTTCATCTAAATCACAAACAATTATTAGGTTTACCTCTTGAAGCGTTGTTGCAATCGAGTCTTTAAACGAAGAGACCTCCTGTCTCAAGTCCGATCCAACGGAGGAGACGCTTACAAGCATGTTGATGAGACACATGCTCCTCGCAATCCATGTTGATAATTCAAGCGGTAAATCTCTTGATCTCGTCTCACGAGATCCGACATCTTCTTCACGAGCGAGGCACACCGAAGGAGACGGAGATCCATGAGCAAACAATCCGGTAGCGTAACGATGATGTTGCTGCGATGGCTACACTCTTCAGGGCTCCATGGTGGATGGCCACAATGAGAGAGAGAGAGAGACAAAGATAGAGAGAGAGAAAGAGAGAGAGAGAGAGAGAGAGAGAGATGGTGTGTAAAGAGAGAAAGATGGAGAGAGTTTAATTCCTCTTGGAATTATGTGTGTCTTTTAAAAGGTAAGGGCTACCCTTCCTTTTATCCTAGTTGGATGTATATGGATCTCAATCCATATGCCCTTTTAATCCAATGGTCTAGATTAAGTAGTTATTAGTCAATGGCCATGATTTATTGCTACAAATTTTCAACAACAATATAATTAAAATAAATTAATTATATACCTTTATCAAGATATAAATTATTTCATTTTAATTTCAATAATAATAAATAGATAATAAAGGAAGCAACCACCACCCTAAAAAGAGGGTGGTTGTCCCCCCCCACCCCATAACTTGGTCAAGGTGGACAACCACCTTGTTGGTGTTTTCTTCTTTCTTAATATATATTTATTATATAGAATAAAATGCAACAACTATTATTGCATTTAAATAAATTTGTGAAAATATCAATCATGTCATTAATAATATGAATCATATTCATATATCCAACATATTATGTAAATTAGATTTACAATTAATTGTTTATTGTGAATCCAATTCACAACAACAAATAATTTATAATTCTATTTACAATTAAATCTCTCCGTCATATTATAAATCGTATTTATAATATCCACGATTTATTGTGGATAGTGATATCCACATTAATCATATCCTTGATAATTAAATCATATTTAATCACCTTGAATCTCTATTCTCATAAGCCCAAATAATATGAATCACATTCACATTATTCATATCTTTGATAATTAAACCACATCTGATCATCTTAGATAACTCTCCTTATATGGCCAAATAATATGAATCAAATTCTATTATTCATGATATATAAATCACATTTAATTATCAATTTTCTCAATGCTCGGATACGTATATCAACAATGAAATTATTCTTGAACTCTTTCAAGAACAATGCACTTTCTCCGTGAATACATGGAGATAAGGATAGAGTGATTGTATTGTTGCACGTATAGTGACTTGGATATTGAGATCACATCTCAAATCCAGATCTTGCAGACCTCTCATAGATTCTTGATTAAATCAAGACCGCAAATCTAATCTCCTCATTGTATCTAAATCACATTCAGATCGAGGTCCAACATTTGGAATTAGATCATATTACTTCTCTATGAGAAGTCACTAAAATCCAGACATGTTTCAACCTCCCTCATATTAGAAGTGTCATGGTTATACAATTGTTTATGATCACATCACCCTCAAGTATTCCTAATACATGTACATCCTGTATATTGGAAGACCTGGAATAAATCCGAAGTAATTAGATCAATTTTACATTGTCTACTTCTGGGTTTTATTATTAGGTTTCTCATTTGATCATTGGGAGTAGGTATCGATCATATACTTTCTAAAAGCATATATCATACCTAGTTGTTGATCATATACTTTCCAAAACATGTATCAATCCTTACAAATTCAGTCAAGCTACCAAAGCGAGATGGTCGTGCACGGAATTTGATCCTTCCCAATATCTCATGAGTGAGATCATGTCTTCCGGTTCAGTAATGAACCTGTATGATCCCTTTGAGAGATCGTATTACTCATATGCCCTTGTATGCACACTAGCGCATCGGTGTATAGACCTTGATTAGGTCATCAAACTATTGGTTTTCCAAATATACATACTCATACATATAGAAACACATCTGTCTCCGGTCAGAGGCTGTGTGCCTATATCGTGACAGCATACAACATAGGTCTTTGGTTATCTTCATCTCGTTAAGTCAACTCTTTGACCTAACTAATCTGATGATTCAACAATTGAATTAACAGTTGCATGCTCATGAAGATGGCCATGCTACATAACCCTAATTGTACTAAGGGACCTGTTATGAAATATAGTTATTCTTCATTTCAGATCAGTGAATGATATTTGCAATAACAATTATTTCATAATGGCTCATTGTGGGCGTTGCTATTCTTTTTGAGGGGTTTTAATTATATTAATTTTGAACAATGTCGTTGCAACCCAATCAAGTGTCAACAAACAATTTTTTTCTTCTCTCGTTGCAAAATAATTACAAAGAATAAGGTGGAGCAAGAGAAATGTTTTTGCTACTTACTTACCTATATAGCGGACAGGATCGAACTCAAGGAGGCTACAATTCCCGAGGGTTATTCAAATAATCGAAAGAAATTCAATAAGAGAAAAAGCAGGAATCTCGAAGGCAAACTATCCTTGATTTTTGTGGATTTTTTATCTTTTAATTTTTTATTTTTTTATTTATAATTTTTTTTATTTTCTGATTTTCAAAGTTTTAGTGATTTTGATTTTTGCAATTTTTTATTTTCAAGAATAAGGAACAATATGCACAAGGGAAGAAATACATGCACCACACTCTTTTTGTATTTTTTCAATTATAGTGAGAAATATCAGAAAAATACAAAGAAAATATTTTTGAGTTTTAAATTATTTGAAATGTTTTTGTGAATTTTTGTACAATTTTCAGATGTTTTTTTTTGTATTTTTCTAAAAATCAAACAGTGGCTGAAAAGAAAAATAGTGCACAGCCTAGATTAATTTGCAACTTAAATTATTTTAAGTACCCAAAACTCAAGGAGACTATTTTGAGCTGAACTATAAACAAATATCTACAAACAGGAAGTGAAATGACAATTTTTGGATTTTTGTAGAATTTTCTGTGATTTTTCAAAGATTTTTGGTATTTTTCATTTTTTTTAGATTTTGAAAAGAATTAATGCATGAAGTTTGCATAGTAATTAAAGACGATGAAAGGAAATTAATCTAATTTTTTGGAATTTTTAGAGCAATATTCAAATTTTTATGAATATTTGAATTTTAGGAAGAGAAAATGACTCTGTTTTTAAATTTTTAATAATAATAAACAAAATTAAAATGTAATGCAATTTTTATACAATTAAGATGCACATAAGAGGAGTCTAAGTTAATTTTTTTGAGAATTTTTGAGGCACAAAACACATTTATTTCAATATAAAATACAAGTAATAAGTAGTCTGGAAACACAGGGTCTAAAATGTGATTAGTTAATGTTTTTGCATGAAAAGTTTAATAAAAATAAACTGTAGGATGAAGTACGCAATTTACCCAGATAAACACGTGCAACGCACCTACCTGATTGTGGAGGGGGCCTTTTTGTAATTTCTGAAACCTTGGAGGGAAGAAATGTAATTTTTCCTATTTTTATTTCAAAACCCCTTAGGGTTACTAATCCTTCAATCAAGCCAACAAGGGGGCATAAGGGCAGCAGCGCCGCCCCTTTCTTCTTGCCCAAGGTCAGTGATGAGTGTGCGGATGGCTGCGTTGGTCAGGAAGGAGCCCCAAGTTCCAGATCGGCATGGGTGATGCTGGTGAGGACGGGCAGATGCGGCTAGGCTCATGCGGGGTAGATGGCGGAGACGAGCGGATGCGGAGGCAGGCGGTGGCATCGAAATGGTCGGCAGACATGCGTGCGGGCAGCACGTGGATGGCGGTGAGGAGGACGTCAGCGGCAGTGTCGACGCAGAGGGGCGACGGTTGGTTCTGCGGTGGTCAGGAAGGAGCCCCAAGCTCCAGATCGGCGTCGGATGATGCTGGTGAGGACAGGAGGATGCGACCAGGCTCACGCCGGGCAGATGGCGGAGACAGGCGGATGCGGAGGCGAGCAGCAGCATCGACCCCTGTAGCGGTTGATCTGTTGGCGTGTGGGTCGCTGTGGAGGGGCTATAGTGGTGGCGGCGCGATACGGCTAGGAAGGGTGGTGGCGGGAAGCGGCTGCCCTGTGTGGCTGCCTTTTTTATTTTTTATTGTAAACCAGAAACGATAAATAAAAAAACTTTTTTTATATTTTTTGACAAATAGAAACGACAATTTTTTTCTTTTACTATTTTTCTAATTTCCTGCAAAAAAATATTAGAAAGAAAAAAGGGAAAAAAATTCTTTTTTTGTTTTTTTATTTATAAACAATTAGGATGCGAGCTTGATGACAATCTCAAAATCAAAATGGACGACATAAACGAGTGCAGTTCTGAGGAAAATGGTAGATGGAACCGGATCTCTGACCACCGTGTAAGGTGGGAGGTGAGAGATCGTGCGAGGTAGAAAAGAATGCGTAGAGATCGAGAAAGTGAGAGCAAAAATCGAGTTATTAGTGGATCAAATAGTGATTGATTCTAAAAACTAGATAAAAAATGACGATGAAATAAAGACGTGAGAAATTAAACTAAGATTAACCTAATTTAAAAATAAAGAGAAGAAAAAAATGGATCTTACCTTAGGAGCGGAAAAGACCGTGATCACCTCGACGAAGGGCGAATCGTTGTCACCAGATGGCTTGGAGGCTAGGCACCCTTCTGCGACAAGAAGACTCTCGAAGATCTGGCTCCTCTCACCAATGATTGATCAAGTTGAAATGAGAGAGGAGCCGTATAAATAGAAAATATACGAATCCAAAATTCAAAAAATTGAAATGAGATAAAGAGATAAGGAAAAATTCAAATGAGATAGAGATAAGAAAGAGATAAATATTAAAATTATTTACAAAAATTATTATTTTTGTATTCTCTTCACTTAATTAATAGAATAAAAAATGTTAATTTTTTTTAATTTTTTTGTGGTGGTTATTTAAGAATAGCAACTATATACATATACTATATACATATGGTACATTGTATACATAGTTAAATAAGGAAATTAGTTTTTTTTTTATTTTTTATTTGTTTTATAAATAATTAGTAAAAATATATACAAGTACAATATGTACAAATACATGGGAAAATTGCACAAATCAAACTAGATAATCGACTTTTCAACTGTAACTCCTAAATTATGAAATCACAGCCATTTTAAAGATAACTTAATTTAGAATACAATGGAAGTGAGTTTGGTTCAAGTTGAGTTCATATGGAGTAAGATTTGGTCATTCAATTATTGTTTAGCAGCTTTTCCTAGTGTGGTTGCTTTTATTTTGTACATGATTTGATTGCGCACTCATTTTTGTTAATTAGGAAACATTTTTATTTATAACTTTTGTTTTAAAAATTATTTTGTTTGAGGTCAATTTATGTACAAATAAAATAGTGTAAGTATACAAATATACACAATACACATTGGATTTTTTTGATTAAGGACCCTATCTCCCCCTACTTTATTCCTGGTCGATCAGGTCAAGTCTTGACCTTCTCTCGGGGTTTGGGTCAGCCTGCATCTATTACATATATACAATCTTCTTTTTCCTTTTCTTTATTTTTCTTTTATTTCTTTATTTATTTATTTTAGGTAAAAATGGTAATAAGTGTACAATATTTACACACAGATGCAAGTTAGTAAGAATATGGAGTTAGTATTATATATAGGTATTTTATAAGGGATTTTAAGCTAAAATAAATGAATAAAGATGATGAAATGCAGATTCATCAGTGGGCTCGCATGTCCAACAGTGTTGGGTATCCTAGTGTGTCCTTCATATTTTCTCTCTGTTGTTCTGTCAAGGATACCCATTATGTTTTAATAAAACTAATAATTCCTTAATTCTTTTGTAAATAATTAACTTGCTAACTTATTAGTGTCTCTCTCTGATACTTTCACATTACACTCAAGGCTTGAGATGATATTTAACAATGGGTTTAAGGAGTTCATAGACTTAGAGTTATCGTGTCTTAATCATTTGGGTCTTGGGCTTAAAAATTCAAACTTCTTAAGTTCGAATATATGTATGCTATATCGCATGCTTAATCTCCCTTAAAAGAATTTGACTATCACTCGCATGCACGACTGCATTCATGATTAAGATGAGTTAACTTATCAATTAAGAGATTGGGATTTGAAGCTTGAGTTTGGACTTGATCTATATGATGCTCGATGATGGGATAAGATTAATGACGGCTTCATGAAACCTGAGCATGTTCTCATGCTATCTCTTGACTTTGACCTTAAGTGCCAGGGTGTGATGACATTAAATTAATAAGTTGATCAATGTACGCCAATCCTTGGTAAAAGCAGTGGAGCTAGCCAAAAAAAGAGAAGTTTCCTCAAATAATAAAAATATATGAAAAATGAAATGAAAAGAAAATCTCATCGCATTACAAGGTTACATCATATGAGCTATATTCAAGGTGAGCGCTCCCATCCTTTAAGTGTACACTTGCACCAAATCATTAGGCTTTTATGAGTCGAGCTAATATCTCAAAAATGGCTCTACATCGTTAGTGATACAAGTCTGGTTACAAGTATATTAGATGCTTATAAAGACGTACCCCGGTGTACTCCCAGGAAAACAAGTACAGATGGCTCAAATTTCTCTTTGACAGACATACTAGGTGGAAAAATAAAAATCAAAATTATGTTGAGTATTGACACTTGAAAGAATCTTGTTCCAATGAGAGGAAGTGAAAATAAGTACACAATCCTACATCTTTCATAATCTGGCCTTCCATATACTTTTGAAGTCTGACAAACTAAAGTGGCGTTGGAGCGAAGCTGGACTAGATTTCTTCTCTAGAGTTGAGGGTTGGGATCCTTCGGAAAGCTTCTGAGATTGGAATCTTTGGTGAAATTTTGACTTTACTCTCATGATTGCAGTCAACAATAAGTCATACTTCTTATATATACACACACACACACACACACACACACACACACACACACATACATTGAGAGACTGACAATTACAGGAGTTGAATTCCTTTTGATTAATATTTGGATCAACTCAGAGTTTTAGGATTCCTAGAACCTAGTGTTCTAGGTCAAATTAAGCCTTGTATACTCATTTGCACATGTCAGGGATCTCACCAATTAAACTAGCTATCTAATTATTCTTTATTTATTAGCTCGAAGATGAGCTTATCTTAAGTATAGGGGGTGATAAATCCCATATTAATCATCTTTAGTCATTAATACTATCTCTCTTGCTTAAGCTAATCAATAAGATTTATTAAAAATTAACATTAATTATTAATTAGTGTGTTGTATATAATTGACACTAATTACACTATATTATATAAAGTCGTTATTGTGCCAATATTTCATGTATTTATTTCTTATTACAAATCAAATAAAAATTAGTATAATATTGTAAATAAATAAAATATTATAAAATATATAAAAATACAAAAAATAAACAAAAGAAAAATGAAAGAAAATTAGTTATATTGTTTTATTGTGTATTTAATTTTATCCATGTGGAAATGACCTTTGATCTCTTTGACTTCGACATAAACGTTGTAGATCTCATCGAGATCTACAACTTTCGTGTTCATCATTTTTTCTAATTCAACTCCTAACTAATTTATTTCTAATTTTCTTTGATTTTCTATTTCGCTTAATTCCTATTGGGTCACGTGGTGCCTTCATGGCTGCCCACATGGCCGCACCTCTTTGTCCTGATCGTCTTCAATCTGGACCGTTGGATCTTGATCCAACGACCCAGATTTCATCTTCAACCTCCATCCACCTCCTTCAACAGATGCAACTCTTCATTTATGCCTAACTTCTACTAATTCTCACAACTCCTTCCGACATTATCTTCCCTCGCAACCACTGCCCAATTGATCAATCTTCAATCCTGATCCTCGCCAACCACCTAGAATCGATCAACTCCCTCTTGTACAGTCAGCGGTGGTGGTTGAAACCACCACCTTTTGTCACCAACCACCGAACTTCCTCCTCATCAAAACTCTTCCTCCAATCTCCATAATCCAGGATCCCGCCATTCCTGGACCTACACTGTAGCCTCTCCAACCACCAGTGACAGTACGAGGAAGAGATTGAGCGTGACGACAGTTGTGCACCTCCAACGAGATCTTCACCAATATCAATAGTGTTTTAGCTACTTCTACGGTTGATCAAGCTCATATCTTCGGCCTAGATCTTCGAGCGAAGACTCGCAGCAACACAGCTCCACTTCAGGCTTGCAATATTCTTCAATTTCTCCATTAATTAAACCTTCCATTTCAAGGTAAATTTCCTTATTTTCATTTTCTCATATCTTTATCAATTAATCTCATCTGAATATCATCATTTACATCTTGATCTTAATATCAGGATATCTTCACCTCTTGTCATATTTCCATGCGTATCATTCCAGTTTGCCCCTTCGCTTCTTCATGTTTGTGTTCACCTTGATCACATTTAGGTTGATCTTCAATATGGAACCCCTTTAAGGTTCAACTCCTCCAATCGATTCAAACCCTTCATTTCACTTCAACATTCCTTCAAATGGTTCGCTTGTGTGTGGGCTTTTGTATAGACTAACATTACATGGTCGACGGACTTCAATGGCCAGACATCTTAGAGCATCTCAGTTCGACATTTTCGTCTCCAAGTAGGAGACCTGGTATGAAGCCTCCATCATTCATTGGAGCTTGCTTGAGGTCTTGCCATCATCGCCAAGCCTTAAGTTTGGTGTTTAGCACTTCAGAGCGTACTATGAGCAGCGGAGGAGGATTTGAGGCCTTGCCGGAGCATAGCCCAAGCATCGTTGTGTGCGGAGGAGCGGAGGAACACCGGACAAGCAAGTACCGACGATCTCCCCAAATTGGGCGAGATCCAACGGTTCATATTGATCCACATAGCCCACCCGAGGAAGCGCTTCATCCCTCAGGCACGTGTGTCGAGCCTGTCCCCAAACCTCACGTGAAGCAGCAGAGAAGGCCACGTGGACTGAGCCTCTACATCTGAGCCTAGACAGGCCACGTGTTTTGCGCGCATGGCTGGAGATTTTGTAGTGCCCGCCCTCAACTTTTCTATAATTTTAGATAAGCCCTTCCTCCTTTGTATATTTTGCATATTAGCCCCTATGAGTTATTTTATTTTCATTTCAATCCAATTTTGTCCTTTTTTGGAATAAAAACTTGTAGTTTTATTCCAAAAATACCCCTGAATTGAATATTGAATATCTTTTCATTTATATATCCAAATCAAGGGGTTTTGGTCTCATTTGAAAAGATAATTTGTTGATCTATATCTTAACATGCTTCATTGCGAATTTTTTATTTAAAAATCATGCATGAATTATTCTTTCTTTTAAGTGCTTATTTAGATCTTTAAAAATGATTGAAAATGCACTTTTTGTGAGTAAATATTGAACATGTTAATCACATTGATTCCTAATGACTAATTGTTAGTTATTTTTAATCATTATCATTAAACCATTAATGATTTAATTGCTTGCTAAAACTATTAAGCATGAAAGTGAAATTAAAAGTTTAAATCATGTTGAATTGCTTTGGAGAATCTTTTGCCTAATTAATTCCTTAATTGATATTAAATAAATTCAGTTAGTTTTTATGTTTAATCCAAGTTGTTTATAGTGTGTCTAATCATAGTATGTTTTTGTATTATTTATGCATTATTGTCTTCATCTACTTTAATTGCATAAAAATGTGTTAAAAAACTGTCTTGTTGTGATATGTGCATCCGTTTAATATAATCTTCTTATAAATTGCTACCTTAAATATTTAGCACTTAAAAATTATTCACTAAATTGCTCATGTCCTTGTGTTCAATCTTGGACTTCCCATGTTATAAATTTAAGCTGAATCCTCCTCGCGGAGATATTTTATTCGGTTCTGCATGATATGCTAGGTGTCCCTACTACAACACATACTATTTAATATATGCATTTACCGGTTCTTCATCCTCACATGTCCAATATAAATTTCTTTGATCATTTCCATTGAGTATTCTTAACACTGACCTTCATAATTTCTAAGAGAGCGTGGAAGGACATATATGGTTCTTAACTCGACTTCACTACTCATCTAATCAAGTAATAATGACATTTTGAGTTGTATAACTATTTCATGTTCAAATCTCTTGATTATTTTTATATTGGAACCACATTACACAGCAACAATAACAATAAAGCCTTCTTCCATATTAATTAGGATTAACAACAGGGATTATTTAGCCCTATTCACATCCATTTTAGGTCATTTTCAAACTTAGATCCAAATAACTAAGATCCCTTTGAATTGTCTCCTTCCAACATTTCTTAGGCCATCCTCACCCTATCTTAGTCGATTGAACATCCTAAATCGCTCATTTTCTAACTAGTGCATCGATAGGCCTTCTTTACAAATGGTCAAGCCACCTTAAGCAGTTCTTTCTCATCTTATTTCTATTGGAGCTACACCAACTTTTCTCCTGATCGCATCATTCCAAATATGATTTTTTCATATACGGGCATACATCTACCATAGCATTTTCATTTCTACTATGATCATTTTCTGCACATGTCTATGGTTCACATGATAACATTTATATCCATAGAGCGTAGTAGGTCTCAAGGCTGCTTTGTAGTATTTTCTTTGATTTTCAAAGGAATTTTCCTATCACATAGAATATTAGAGGCTCCTCTCCACTTTAGCTAACAGGGTAGTATCTATAAGTGACATATATTTATTTGCCCCATCATGTTACAAATAGATCCCAAATATCCAAAAGAATCTTTCTTTTAATGTTATCTTATTCGATCTTCACCTCAATTCCTTCACTACTACTTCCATTAGATGTACACTCCATATATTTAGTCCTAACCCTGCTTATACAAAACTATTTAGTCTCTAATGCATGTCTACAAAACTCAAGCTTCGCATTCGATCCATCTATTGTCTCATCAACCAACATAATATCTACAAAAAACATACACCAAGGTATCTCATCATGAATATGACTAGTTAACTCATCAATAACCAAGGTAAAAGGAATGGACTCAAAGGTGAACCTTGATGGAGATCAATGTCAATGTCAAAAATAGTTGGTATTCTTAGATTATATCCTTACATAAGATGAAGCCATATCATATCTATCCTTTATAAGACTAGTGTATAGGATAAGTACCTATCTCTTCTCTAAAACTCTCCAAAAGATTTCCTGTGGGAATGAATCACAAGTCTTCTCCAAATCAATAAAAATCATATGAAGGTTCTTTCTTTTAGCTCTATAAATCTCCATTGTTCTCCTCAATGGGTAGATTGATTCATTAGTTGAGCAACCTAACATGAATCTGAATTGGATCTCTATTATTTTTTAAACATGTCTTAGCCTTCTTTCGATCGCATGTTCCGAAATTTTTGTAGTATCATTCATTAGTTTGGTATCATTGTAATTCGAACAATTTCGGTTGTCTCCTTTATTGTTGTAAAGAGTCACCGCTATGATTTTCCCCCATCTTCAGGCATTTTATTGCTTCCTCAAGTAACATTGGATAGATTTGTGAGCCATGTTTAGTCATGTTGACCTAGAACTCTTCAAACTTATATAGGAATGTCATTATGTCCTACACCTTTCCTAGGTTTCATACACTTCAAAGCATCCTCTACTTCCTTCCTTTGTATTCATCTTTAGCGTAAATGACTCAAGTAACTTCCACTACTAGATAGAACTCCTAAAGTGATCATTTTGTTCCCTTGTCCAATGAAAAGCTTATGAAAATACTGATTTAATCTCTGGAATCTCATTACACAGATACACAAAAACTAATTCCAATATACAAGGTGTTATTGAATTAAAAACTATTTGACCCTTAAAATAATATACTAAATGATCATGAATGGAGTTTTGACCTAGCATATCAAAGAAACACAAAAATAACAAATCAAATTTGTAGAGAAAGGTGCTCATCATATGGACATCGATGCTATCGTATAACAAAAAAATTGATTGCAAATAGGAACATGGTATTTGAAGCATTTTCCAAATCATTTCATATAACCACAAGATTAGAAAGGAATACCTTTGAAGCATGTATCTAAAACAATGGACCTCCTGAATTAAGTCCTCTCCGATGAAGCTTTCTCTCATGGCCACTAAGATGACTCATGTTGCTTTCCACAAACTAAAGAGATCTTTCTCATCAATTTATCCATGCGAATAGAGATCTAAATGATCTTTATGTCATGATTTCTTTGAAAGAAATCAAGTCCTTCAATAGGTACCCAAAGTAAGGAGAAGAAGGTGACTCCCCCCACGATTGGTTAAGCTAATGCAGAGGAAGAAGGGATAATAAGGGTCGACGACTAGGGTTTGGTATGGCAGATGATGGGGATGACTAAGAAATAAGACGAGAGCCATCTCTTCTATTTTCTAAACAAGCCTTTTGAGAGGCACTTTTAGGAATTGAATTGATGTGTTGCAGAAAGAGACAAAACCCTCTTTAATAACCAAAGTGGAAGGCTAAGATGATGCCGTCAACTTTATTTTGGATGTCTATGATGGATTCCTAATCATTCAAGGAGTTGGCTAACCAAGTAGACATATTATCATCGAAAATAAATCCGATAATGGAGTCCTAAACCAAGGAGGTTCAAACACTTGGATCCAGAAATGGACACTAGTGGACTATATGATGTGAGATTTAATCCAATTAGTTCTAAATTAATAAACCACAAAATATAGTCACTAAAATCTATCTGGTGCCATCACTCCCTCAAAATGGAAGCGTCATGGAATATAATCTGTTATGATCACATCAACCCAAAGTTCCCAATAGTCAACCATCCTACATATTGGAAGACTTTAATTGACCCCAAAATTGAAACCCTTGCTTGACTATCTTCTTCGAGGTTATGTCAATTAGATTTCTCAACCGATCATTAGGAGATGGTATTAATCGTATGCTTTTCAAAAGCATATAATAATATTTCTAAACTCTTATCTTGTTCTATAAATAAGATGAGCATGCATGGAATTTGATGTCACTCCAATATCTCATGAGTGAGCTCTATCTCTCGATTCATAGATAATAAACATGTTTGGTTCCTTCGAGAGATCATGCATGTTATATCTCCTCCTATGCAGGCCATCTTGCTGGTATATAGACCTTGTTTAGGTCATCAACCTATCGATCTATCAAATTTACATACTTGGATATATAGATTATCTGTTTCCGATCAGAGGATGTGTACCTATTAGTGAAAATATATGATTCATGGTATCTCGATCTCATTAAGTCAACACTTTGATTAACTAATCAGATACCTCTGAATATTTATTCCTATTTAGATGACCTGCATCAAGAGGTAAGTCGGAAATCAATCTTTAATGAAAGATTGCGATCTCTTACTCAGATTAGATATCATTCTTGAATAACACTTTTTAATGTTGAGTTCTTCCTAATCTAACTCTGTAGATCTACAACCCTGCATCAGCCTCTTTGATCTTCTTAGATTAACATTATCAAGATGGTCATGATACATAATCCAAATTTACTAAGGGAACCTTACTTAAGTGTAGCAATCATTCAATTTAGATGAAAAATTAAACAACTTCATTAGTGAGTCGTCAATGGTTTACAATTCAAACAGATCTACGAATAAAACATCATATGGCATGAAAATAAAAATTTTACCTTTTGTATTGTATTGAAGCCTTAACATCAAATCCAAGCACTCCCTTATGTTCATGCAAATTTTATAGCGAGGTAATCATATGTTTTTTTCTTGCAAAGAAAAGAGTTATCTTCTTTTGATAGGAGTTGACTGTTGTTAATGTGACTTGAATCCTGACTACTTGTTGGATTGCTGGTGTGGTTGATCCGTGTCCTGGCTTCTAATTGGCTGAGAACTATTGGGCTAGGATTGCTGACATGTCTAATCTGTGCCCTGCCTTCTGAATGGCTGAGAGCTATTGGGCCAGGATTGCTGAAATATCTGATCCGTGTCCTGCCTTCTGATTGGTTGAGAGCTGTTGCGATGGATTTCTTAATAGAAATGGTATTCTTCTGTTGCAGTATAAAAGGTTCCTAGGGTCACCAAATATTGCATCCTTATTCTGATCCTATTTCTCATCCCATATCTGTACCTTCTCAATCCCTCTGTATTACATTTTTTCTCCATATAGTGAAACCGATCGCCGTCGCCCAAGGATGTAGTCCATTTATGGGTGAACCTTGTAAATCCTTGTGGTTGCATCTTTCTTGTCTGATCACATTTGTGTTTGTTTGCTTTCACGATTCGCAAAAAACTGGTATCAGATCTTAGGGTTCCGTTGGGATCATCCAGCAAGATGGCATCACACAATCTGAAGATTGAGAAGTTCACAGGGAAGAATGGATTCAATCTATGGCAGATCAAGATGCGTGCCCTTCTGAAGCAGCGGGGCATTTCAGCACCGTTATATCATGAGTAGGCAAAGGCACTCGAGCCATCCGAGTTGATGGTGCAGGAAGAGAAGGAGCACTCGACGATCATGCTATGTTTGGCGGACGAGATTATAGTGGAGGTTGCCGATGAGAACTCTATGGCTGGGCTGTGGTTGAGGCTCGAAAGTCTATACATGACGAAGTCTCTGACCAACAAGTTGTTGTTGAATCAACGTCTGTTATCTCTCCACATGCAAGAAGGTACATCTCTTAAAGAACATCTAGATCGCTTAAATACATTATTGATGGATTTAAGAAACGTAGATGTTAAGATTGAAGATGAGGATGTTGCCTTGATTTTACTGGTTTCTCTTCCATTATCGTTTGAGATTTTTGTTCAATCATTTATTGTGGGAAGAGAATCAATAACCCTAGGGGTTCGTTTGGTTGCAGGGTTGGGCAGGGTTGGGTTGGGTTTGGTTGGGCTGGGTGAATAGTATAATGTGAGGAGGGGGTACCCCTGTCAATAGTACCCCAACCCAACCCAACCCTACCAAACCTTGCAACCAAACGAACCCTAGAGGAAGTTCGTGCAAGTCTGCATACGCATGAACTTCGGCATATGGCAACCGAGAAGCAAGACTCTAACGGTACAGGTTTGGTTATGACTCATGAGAAGAGTCATATCGTTTCTGTCTATGCAAAGAAGGGAAAGCAGAAGTCCAAGTTGAAGAATAACAATGCTAGGGACATCTCCAATTACTGCAAGGAGCCTGGACATTGGAAGAAGGACTGCCCGAAGAAGAAAGGGAAAGCCACAGTTCCTGTCGTAGCTCATGAAGGTGCAGTCTGGTTCTCACCATCACGGATAAGAAGACGACAGATAACACATGGATTCTTGATTCTGCTTATTCCTACCATATGACTCCCAAATGAAGATTGGTTCTGCACCTATGAGAAGATAGATGGCTGAAACGTCATCATGGGGAATGATGCAGCATGCAAGATTGTAGAGATTGGATCTGTGAAGATCAAGATGCATGATGGAGTCATGAGGACGATGACAGAAGTACACCATGTTCTTGATCTGAAGAAGAACCTGATATCCCTTTGAGTCTTAGACTCTAAAGGATACAGGTACAACGTTGAAAGGTGGAGTCATGCATATTGCCAAAGTTGGGGTTGTTGTCATCTAGGGCAACAAGCAGAAGACCCTATACATCATGCAGGGGTCTACAGTTACCGGTTCTACTACAGTGGTGTCTCAAGTCATAAGATCAAAGTCAGAATTGTGGCATATGCGGTTGGGACACATGAATCAGATGGGGATGAATATCCTCATTCAGAAAGGCTTTATCGGGGATCTCAAGGGATCCAAGCTGGAGTTTTGTGAGCATTGCATGTTGGGGAAATAACATATGAAGCTATTCAGTAAAGCCATCCACAGGATGAAGGAGATGCTCGACTGCATCCATGCCGATTGTTGGGGTCCTTCACGGGTCCCATCTTTGGGAGGTGCCAAGTATTTTCTATCTATTATTGATGATTACGCCAGGATGGTGTGGGTGTACATGATGAAACACAAGAGTGAGGCATTTCAGACCTTCAAGCAGTGGAGGATCTTGGTGGAGAACCAGACTTCTAAGAAGGTGAAGCGTCTCCGTACAGATAATGGGCTTGAGTTCTATTCATCAGAGTTCAATGAGTTCTACAAGGAGGAGGGTGTTGCGAGACACCTCACCGTCAGAGATACGTCACAATAGAATGGAGTTACATAATAATGAATAGGACACTTCTGGAGAAAGCAAGGTGCATGCTCTCTAATGTTGGACTTGGTAGAGCATTCTGGGCTGAAGCTGTGAATACATCTTGTTACTTGGTGAATCGGAGTCCTGCATCTGCCATTGGTTGTAAAACACCCATGGAGGTATGGTATGGTAATCATGTTGATTATTCTATTTTACGAGTCTTTGGTTGTGCTACCTATTATCATGTTAATGAAGGAAAGTTAGAACCAAGGGCAAAGAAAGGGGTGTTTACAGGCTATGGTGCAGGAGTAAAGGGGTACAGAATCTGGTCTTCTTTTGAGCATAGATATTGTTAGCAGGAATGTTACTTTTGATGAGAATTCCATGCTTCATCCGAGTAGTAAGTCTATTGATGCAGGGACAAGTGATGACGTGTCCGAACAGGTGGAGTTCGAACTGACACCAAGTAGTAATCACGCTGCTTCTGATCAGGCTGTTGCTGAACGGCCTGAAATTGAGCAACCATAAGAGAGGCAACCAAGTGTTGCTACTGATCGGCCTCGTAGGGAGATACATCCACCGTAGAGATATGGTTTTGAAGACATTGTTGCATTTGCACTACATGTTGCAGATGAGACGGAGTCTCCAGAGCCCTCCACTTACGCGGAGGCAATATCTGGTGCAGAATCCGGGCAGTGGATTGTTGTTGTGGGTGAGGAGATGGAGTCTCTTCATAGGAATCAATCATGGGAGCTTGTCAAATTGCCAATGGGGAGGAAAGTTGTTGGATGCAAATGGGTCTTAAAGAAAAAGACATGAATCTCAGGCAATGAAGGCATCAGATACAAGGCACGCTTAGTTATGAAGGGTTACTGTCAGAAGTAAGGTGTGGATTACAACGAGATATTCTCTCCCATTATAAGACATACTTCCATCAGGGTGCTACTAGCTCTTGTAGCACATCGAGACTTGGAGGAGGAGCAGTTAGATGTGACGATAGCTTTCTTGCATGGTAAACTCAAATAGGCCTTCTTATGAGCCGTCTAGAAGGATTCATATCTCAGGGAAAGGAAGACCATGTGTGCAGATTGAAGAAGTCCTTATATGGGCTTAAGCAGTCTCCTAGGCAGTGGTACAAGAAGTTTGATAGCTTCATGATTGATCATGGGTTCAACAGGAGCCCATAAGATTGTTGTGTTTACCACAACAAGGTGGATGATGGCTCCTTCATTTTTTTGTTATTGTACGTGACGACATGTTGATTGTTAACAAGCAGATGATTACCATAAATGATCTGAAGAAGCTCCTTAGTTCAGAGTTTGACATGAAGGACCTTGGTGCAGCGAAGAAGATTTTAGGGATGGAGATAATTAGAGATCGCGCAGAAAGGAAACTTTTCTTATCTCAGAAGAACTACATTGAGAAAGTTCAATTGAGATTTGGGATGTCTATAGCAAATCCTCTAGGCACTCCATCCGCTGCGAACATTCATCTTTCATTTTCTTTCGCATCACAGTTAGACACAGAAAAGGAACATATGTCACATGTTCCCTATGCCAACGCAGTTGGGAGTCTTATGTATGTGATGGTATGCACAAGACCTGATATTTCTCATGTTGTGAGTGTTGTTAGAAGATTCATGGGCAACCTAGGGAAGGAGCATTGGCAGGCAGTCAAGCGGAGTTTTCGCTATTTGAGAGGAACATCAGACATTGGCCTCATCTACAGAAGTGATTCAGAATGTTTAGTTGCTGGATATTCAGACTCAGACGATGCTGCAGATGTCAATGGGAGGAGATCAATGACATGTTATGTCTTCACTTTGGGGACTTCAGTCATCAGTTGGAAGGCTACCTTGCAACCATCAGTTACTTTGTCTACTACAGAGGCAGAATACATGGCTTTGACAGAGGCAGCAAAGGAAGGCATTGAAGGATATTGAGAATCCTCAAGCGCATCACGGAAGCGTGGCGATCGTATCTCATACGATCGGGGCGACTAGTCGCACTAGTCGCAAGATGCAACGGAAATTAAAAAAAATTAATCAAGTGATGAAACCACATGATCACGAGAACATTTCTCGGATCGTTTCATCAAACCACAAAGTATAAGGAATACCTCTTGGAGCGTGGTTGAGATCATAAGATCTCTAAAGCAAGAGATCCTCCTGGCTCAAGTCCAATCTACGAAGAACGCACTTGCGGGCGCGATGATGAGATGCGTTCCTCCCGCAATCCTCGATGAAGATCCAAACAATGAATCCCCTGATTTCGTCTCACGAAATCCGTTGTCTTCCTCTAGAGCAAGTCGCCCCAAAGAAGAAGGAGATCCCCGAGTCGTCGAAGGTGAAGGCGAGAGTCTCTCCTTTCTCAACACAAGATGGACGGACACCTTTTGGAGGAGAGAAAGAGAGAGGGCGAGAATAAGAGAGAGAGAGAGAGTTGTAGGCGTGTACAACTCTTCATGATGTGTGTTCCAAGAAAGGCTAGGCTAGCCCTCCTTTTATATTAGTTTAGGATCCAATGGATCTCAATCCATGGGACACATAGATCCAATGGCCATGCTTGGTCTATGTAATGATCAATGGCTAGAATTGTTGTTGGTTAAAACCAACAACATTTATTTATAATTAAATTAAATTTATGTTGCAACATTATCAACATATTTTTAATTTAACATAAATAAATTAGTTAAGAGATTAATCAATATAATAAAATGGAGAGAATATTGCCTCCTAAAAAAGGGGTGTCACCCATGACTTTTTCATGGGTGACGCCACCTCTAAAATTGGTGGCTTTTATCTCCTTTTTATTATATTACATTTTCTCTTAATAATTCATAATAATATTTATCACAAAAATATCTACCAAATTAATTCCAAATTAATTTGTGAATATTTCAATCATGCCATTGAAAATTATGTGAATCATATTCACATCCCAAACTAATTTGTAAATTGCATTTTCAATTAATTATTTAATGTGAATCCAATTTCACATTAATAATTAACAAATGCTATTTACATAGTTTCTCTCTCTCTCTCTAATATATTATAAATAATATTTATAATATATATGATTAATATGGATAGTGCTATCCACAGTATTCATATCCATGATAATTAAATCACATTTAATCATCTTGGATCTTTTCTCATTTGCCCAAATAACATGAATCACATTCATGTTATTCATATCTTTGATAATTAAATCACATTAAATTGTCTTAGATATCTCTTCTTACAATATGAATCAAATTCATATTATTCATGATAATTAAATCATATTTAATTATCCATTTTCTCGATGCTTGGATACAGAATTCATCAAATGAATTATTCTTGAACTCCTTCAAGAATAATGTGCTTTCTCCGCAGATATTTGGAGATAAGGACAGTGCGATTGTATTGTTCCATGTATAGTGATTTGGACATTGAAATCACATCTCAAATCCAGATCTCGAGCCTCTCATAGATGCTTGATTAAATCAAGACCGCAAATCTAATCTTCTCATTGCATCCGAATCACATTCAGATCAATGTCCAACATTTGGACCAAGATCAGATTACTTCTCTAATGAGAGGAGTCACTAAAATCCAGACCCATTTCATCACTCCCTAGGAATGGAAGCGTCATGGTTATACAATCGTTTATGATTACATCACCCTCAGGTATTCCCAACACATGTACATCCTGCATACTGGAAGACCCAGAATAAACCTAAAGTACTAGATCAACTTTATATTGCCTACTTCAGGGTTTTATCAGTAAGTTTCTCATTTGATCATTGGGATTTGGTATCGATCATATACTTTCCAAAAGCATATATCATACCTAGGTCTTAATCATATACTTTCCAAAAGTATATATCAAACATACGAATTCTACCAAGCTTCCAAAGCGAGACGACCGTGCACAGAATTTTATTCTTCCCAATATCTCATGAGTGAGCTCATGACTTCCGGTTCAGTAGTGAACCTGTATGATACCTTTGAGAGATCGTATTACTCATATGCCCTTATATACACACCAGCTCGCTGGTGTATAGACCTTGGTTAGGCCATCAACCTATCGGTCTGCCAAATGTACATACTCAGACATATAGTAACACATCTGTCTCCGGTCAGAGGATGCGTGCCTATATCGTGACAACATACGACATGGGACTTTGGTTATCTCGATCTCGTTAAGTCAACTCTTTGACCTAACTAATCTGACACCTTCGAATCTCTATTCCTATGTAGAGGACCTGCATCAAGCGGTCGGTCAGATATCAGCCTATGTGAGAAAGGATTGCCATCTCCTACTCAGGCTGGAGATCACATCTTAACAATCATTTGACGGTGCTTGATGAGTCCTCAATCTAACTCTTTAGATATTCATCCAAGCACCAGCCTCTATGATTCAATAATTGAATCAACAGCTGTATGATCATTAATATAGCCATGGTACATAACCCTAATTGTACAGAGGGGCCTATTATGCAAATTATTTATTCTTCATTTCAGATCAGGGAATGATATACGCAATAACATTTATTGCATAATGGCTCGACGTGGGCTCACATGTCCAACAATCTCCCACTAGCCCAAAGAGCCATTAATGGGCTAATCATTTAAATCCACCCTCATGTGACAATCATAGGCTATTTAGAAGATAGAGCTAGGTAACTGATCAGTCACTCTGTTCCCAAAAGACTATGCCAAGTCCTTTTACGGCACTTGCATATCCCTAGGTAACAATGCTCGCATCCAATGCGAATGTTGCATCTAATGCAACCAATACTCAATCTAGTCAAAGAAATTATAGTGTCCTTGACACTATTGCTCAATAATCATTATAACCAGTACTTCCATAATCCTTATTAGAATACCTTTATTCCTGGAGATCACTATCTCATAAGGTATCTACAGTTAAGACATTTTAGATCTCTATCTATAAAGTCTTAAGCTCTTGAAGATAAGACTTAGAGATCACTATCTCTAAAGCTTTGTCATCTTTGAAGATATTGTTATTACTGCAATCAAGTGTTTTCTCTCCATAGTAGGATTAGCAACACTTTACTACTCCCATTTCATGGCAGATATCTGGCTTTTATACACATTTAGCTTACACTTAGCTTCTCGTAACTGATGCACAGGTGCAAGCAGTTCTAGCATTCACTTCCTCAACTTTTTGAGGTGCTATCCCTTTAGATAGGTCAGTACCAAATCTTAAGGTAAGAAAGCCTTTCTTGGAATTTCCAGAAAATGGAACATGTCCAAGGTGTATTACAAATGTGATTGTCCCAATACTCTCTTTTCTTTGCTTCTAAACACTTTCAGAACTAAGATCCAAGAGGTATCTTTGAAATCATATTTCAAGATATGGAATAGTCAGTCTATAAAACACTTATTATCATCCTTATATCATTCCAAATGATTAGGATATTATCTACATTTAGCATGATGAACACAATGGCACTCCTACTAAGCTTCACATGGTACATCAAGATTCTATCTGAAATCATAACACTTATGATTTCATCAAATCTGATGTTCCAACTACCAGAAGCTTATTTGAGTCCATAGATGGAGTTTTTTAGCTTGCACACCTTGCTTTCCTCAATCATGAAGCCCTGGAGCTACTTCATGTGAATACCCTCAGAGAGGTATTCTTAGAGGAATGCGATCTTGACTTACATCTTGAAGATGCAATAGTCAAGTTGTGTAGCTAAGGTTAGCAATATTCTGATGATTTTAATCATGGTTACCTAAGAGCAAGTCTCATTGCAAGCAATGTCTTCTCTTCCGGTTTGTAGCTCATGGCTACGAACCGTGCTTTGAAGGTCTCTACCTTCTCATCAGGTTCCCTCTTTCTCTTGAAGATCCATTTGCACCATAATAGGTCTATCCCTTATAGGTGGATCCTCGAGGGTCCATATACAACATTTATATATGAAGTCTATTTTAGAATTTATTACTAATATCCATCTTTCCATGTCATAATCCTCAGGAGCTTCATCACATGAAGTCCGATCATTGTCAGACTTAACTGACACATGGAATACATCCTCAAACTTATTTGAAGAGGTATTAATGTTTCATCTTTAATTATCCTTTTAGTTCCCGATTTCAGGAGCCTCATTATCTTCTCAAGATCAAATGAGTTCCTATACTTCATTTTTATCTTGATTCTCAAGGGTCTCAATCCTCCAAGAATCACATTCTCAGAGATGAGATCTTTTAAGAATCTCAAGGTCATAATGTAGGTATCCAATACCATCCTTTATTTTCCTAATGAAGTAGCACTCTCTAGTGCTTAATTCTAGCTTACTTGCATGGGATCTTATTAATGATATATAGTGTAGTCTCTACTACATATATATACCTGGAAACTGAGGGATAATTATGCTAAAATTAATCATTGACCAAATCATGTCACACAAGATCCAAATGTATCTCCCTACAACTCCATTGAGTTTAGGTTTATCAGAAGGAGTGAGATAGAAATGATATTCACATCTCCATAAGGTATTCTTTGAATTTTATCAAACAGGTACAAGTTACCTAGGTTAGATCAAATTCATTTCATCTTTCTTCAAACTTTGGTTCTAAATCAAAATTGTGAAATCTTTGAACATTTCAAAGGTTTCTCAGGTGAAGAGAAGAAATCTCATATCATACATGATCATCAATAGATATCATATATCCATAATGTTCACTATGATATAGATGATTCACATACATCAATATGTATGAAATCCTGAATACCTTGACATCTTGCACCTTTCCTAAGAGAATGGTGTATTCAACATTTTACTTCGAATACAATATTCACAAGTATGTAAGATTTGAAATTTTAGACATTCTAAAGTTTCATATCTTACTAGTCTATTAATCAAATCAACAGACAAATGTCCAAGGCTTGATGCCAGATCATTGTCAAATGATCTTTATCCTCCTATTGATCTTATAAGGTTTGATTTTCAGTATTAGAAATTGTAATGAACCATTCATTAAATTTCTAATTTTGTGGAGTACACTAGATGTTAGATTACTATCTGAAATATATCCATCATAACTCTTTATGATAGTTCTATCTCAGAATTCATGTTTATTTCCAACATTTAGAAACAAACAATGAGTGTATTCTAATATCTAGGTCATAGAGACATTCTCCAAGACTAAGGGCTCTCCCACTGAGAATATGAAGTCTATCTATCCAACAGAGATTGCTGCAACAATTACATCAATATCCTTGTAAATGACTATTAAACCTTAAGATCAAATTTCTAATCTTCTAATATATATATGCAACCAATTGCAAATGTCATTAGAATACTGGGATACAATTGTCAGACTTTATCTTATGAAATAAGAAAAGTCAGAGTCAATGATTATATGTAGATTATTCTGATGCTCTATCTGAGTCCGACAGATTTGATAGTCATACTATCAACACATCAACTTATTGCACACAGAAGTACAATCAACCCTTTTACTTTCCTTCTCACATGGGTCCAACCCACGCTTCCACTGTGCTCTCTTCATCTATAAACAACCATTGTTCAAGACAAAGAATCTCTTATGTTGAATTCAAAAGATTTCAATACAAGAGCACTTCAACATTTATATATGCTTCATTAAATTCATACAAAATGATTAATATGAAGCTTCATGAATGGCTTGAGTATAGATAGTAGAATGATGATACTCACCATATCTACATACATCTTAGCTCTTATAGACTTAGGTTCAGGTAGGTATTCAAACTTTTTTGAATATATCATCTCTTTCGAGCCACCATTCTGCATAATGCAGAGAACCATGTCATTCATGATTAAATGTCTAGAGCACATATGTATGCCAAAATATCTTCTTAGATTTTATAAGGATTATTTGACAATTGCGATCATCATCGACATGTCACTTCCAAAGTACACTCAATGAAAGATCAAGACGATAGAGACATACAAACCCTATAAGGTGATGTCTTATTGTCTTATTTAATTTCCATACCTCATTATGTTGAGGAAACTTGCACATTGCAACCACATAATTATGTGTCCAATTGCAAGTACAATATCTGGATCATGAGTCCAATCATGATATTTTATTGGTTATCATTGAGTATAACATTGAGTGGGTTTAATGAAGGATTATCTGAAATAAGAAATTTGCATAAGGGTATATATGTTATATATACATATTTTACTTTGATTTAGGAATTTTTATATCAGAGTTGTTTTGCCTTGTCAACAATGAAAGTTCATTCCCTTAATCACTTTCAATGTAAGAGATATTCTTACCATTATATCTCTAGCAAGATCCGGGATCTCCTTTCCTATCTTTGTCACATCCCAATAATATGAGAACCAGCGACTCCGATAAAAAGAAGCGGGAACACATTCCGCCTTGCAAGTCCAACTTGCATTTCCCAATTCGGTCTTTAAGACCCGGGCCCACCACCCCTAAGATGATGTTGACCCGTTATTAATTGAACCAACCGTCAACTGGCTTAATACTCGCTATACGCAATCCAATATCGCCCCAATAATATGAGGACCCGATATTGGGGTCACTACGTATACGGCCTTACTCTTTCGAGAAGCAAAGAACCTGATCCAATTAAATCATATATAGGATCTGTCACTTCGAACAGACGTCTCCTATATACAACAACTGGCGAAGGAATTCTTTGCCTTGACGGGAGACCATGGATGTCACTTATGTGATCCTCCACCTCATATTCAAATTGTAATTAATTATCGTGAATCATATTCACATAATTAATTCTTCCAAGGGAAATACGCATCTATTCATAATAGAGTGTTTTAATAGGATATAATCAATTTAATCACATTAAATTAACTATCAGTCCTATTATCAATCAACAAACTTTGAATTTTACTTGAATAGGAGGTATAATCTCAAAGTACGTATTATTTCAAATTTTAATAATTAGAAAAATACACTTTGATTTCTCCGGCATTATCCAGTCCCTACCCATTGTCATGGCTAGTACCGACGAGAGTGGGACGGACCACATACGTTGCAACCCGCTACCCCAGCAATCTCCGACTAGACACCATATCCACCTCAGGAAAGGATAATGCCAGATAGATCATCATGTACTTTGAGATGCTCATCGATCTTTCAACCGAAATTATACCATATAATATACATCAAAATAATTTTGATTATATTATAAGCAGATTTGCTAAACAAATCCCCAATCCTATTCAAGAAAGAGGGTTTTGCATGAAAAAGTTGTCCTACAACTATTGTAGGATGACCTAGGGTTTTGTATGCAAAACAATGTTTGTTGATGATTTCAAATTAACCAATGATCAAGATCAACTGTCTTATCATTATGGTTAGTGGGATATCATTCAATGAAACGATTATCATCTCTAAATATTTCACAAATACTTATTAATAATCATTTCAGAAAATTAACAATTAATTTTCACCAAATAAATTTGAATGACTATCACAAGGTTCATGATCAAATTTGTCAATTTCCAGCAGTGACCCCCAATCACTAAAATTAACTTATCTTGATCAATTTAAATCCAAAATTCGCAAAATTAGTACCCTAAGATTTCCAACTTGATTTACAATAGAACCTAAGTGATATTTTATGCATTTCGAGGCGCAGCAAACCATAATTAACTAATTAATCACGTTCTGTTCTGCAGTTCCCGCAACTGTGAATACATGCATATTCAAAAGGCCATATCTTGAGCAAATTAAATCCAAATTTAGTAAACTCAGATACTATGGTTTCCTTATTCAATGGGAAACAAAATTCAATTGAATATTTTGGGTTTAAACAATAAACAGTGCAGAAAAAATCAATTAGACAGAGGTGCGAAAATTCAAATGCGACAAAAATTCCGCGACCCTTTCAAAGCCCAAGTCGTCCTAGGTATATGGATCATATCCAAAACCTTATTCGACCTAAGGCTCTGATACCACTTGAAAGATATTGAGAATCCTCAATCGTATCACGGAAGCGTGACGATCGTATCTCATACGATCGGGACGACTAGTCGCACTAGTCGCAAGATGCAGCGGAAATTAAAAAAATATTAATCAAGTGATGAAACCACATGATCACGAGAACATTTCTCGGATCGTTTCATCAAACCACAAAGTATAAGGAATACCTCTTGGAGCGTGGTTGCGATCACAAGATCTCTAAAGCAAGAGATCCTCCTGGCTCAAGTCCGATCTACGAAGAACGCACTTGTGTGCGCGATGACGAGACGCGTTCCTCCCGCAATCCTCGATGAAGATCCAAACAATGAATCCCCTAATTTCGTCTAACGAAATCCGTTGTCTTCCTCTAGAGCAAGTCGCCCCAAAGAATAAGGAGATCCTCGAGTCATCGAAGGCGAAGGCGAGAGTCTCTCCTTTCTCAACACAAGATGGACAGTCACCTTTTGGAGGAGAGAAAGAGAGAGGGAGAGAATATGAGAGAGAGAGAGAGAGTTGTAGGCATGTACGACTCTTCATGATGTGTGTTCCAAGAAAGGCTAGGCTAGCCCTCCTTTTATATTAGTTTAGGATCCAATGGATCTCAATCCATGTGATATATAGTTCCAATGGCCATGCTTGGTCTATGTAATGATCAATGGCTAGGATTGTTGTTGGTTAAAACCAACAACATTTATTTATAATTAAATTAAATATATGTTGCAACATTATCAACACATTTTTAATTTAACATAAATAAATTAGTTAAGAGATTAATCAATATCATAAAATGGAGAGAATATTTCCTCCTAAAAAAGGGGCGTCACCCATAACTTTTTCATTGGTGACGCCACCTCTAAAATTGGTGGCTTTTATCTCCTTTTTATTATATCACATTTTCTCTTAATAATTCGTAATAATAATTATCACCAAAATATCCACCAAATTAATTCCAAATTAATTTGTGAATATTTCAATCATGCCATTGAAAATTATGTGAATCATATTCACATCCCAAACTAATTTGTAAATTGCATTTTCAATTAATCCAATTCACATTAATAATTAACAAATGCTATTTACATAGTTTCTATCTCTCTATAATATATTATAAATCATATTTATAATATATATGATTAATATGGATAGTGCTATCCACATTATTCATATCCATGATAATTAAATCACATTTAATCATCTTGGATCTTTTCTCATTTGCCCAAATAACATGAATCACATTCATGTTATTCATATCTTTGATAATTAAATCACATTCAATTATCTTAGATATCTCTTCTTATAATATAAATCAAATTCATATTATTCATGACAATTAAATCATATTTAATTATCCATTTTCTCGATGCTTGGATGCAGAATTCATCAAATGAATTATTATTGAACTCCTTCAAGAATAATGTGCTTTCTCCGCAGATACTTGGAGATAAGGACAGTGCGATTGTATTGTTCCATGTATAGTGACTTGGACATTGAGATCACATCTCAAATCCAGATCTCGGACCTCTCATAGATGCTTGATTAAATCAAGACCGCAAATCTAATCTTCTCATTGTATCCGAATCACATTCAGATCAATGTCCAACATTTGGACCAAGATCAGATTACTTCTCTAATGAGAGGAGTCACTAAAATCCAGACCCGTTTCATCACTCCCTGGGAATGGAAGCGTCATGGTTATACAATCGTTTATGATCACATCACACTCAGATATTCCCAACACCTGTACATCCTGCATACTGGAAGACCCAGAATAAACCCAAAGTATTAGATCAACTTTATGCTGTCTACTTCAGGATTTTATCAGTAAGTTTCTCATTTGATCATTGGGATTTGGTATCGATCATATACTTTCCAAAAGCATATATCATACCTAGGTCTTGCTCATATACTTTCCAAAAGTATATATTAAACATACAAATTCAGTCAAGCTTCCAAAGCGAGACAACCGTGCATGAAATTTGATTCTTCCCAATATCTCACGAGTGAGCTCATGTCTTCCAGTTCAGTAGTGAACCTGTATGATCCCTTTGAGAGATCGTATTACTCATATGCCCTTATATGCACACCAGCTCACCGGTGTATAGACCTTGATTAGGCCATCAACCTATCGGTCTGCCAAATGTACATACTCAGACATATAGTAACACATCTGTCTCCGGTCAGAGGATGCATGCCTATATCGTGACAGCATATGACATAGGACTTTGGTTATCTCGATCTCGTTAAGTCAACTCTTTGACCTAACTAATCTAACACCTCCGAATCTCTATTCCTATGCAGAGGACCTGCATCAAGAGGTCGGTCAGATATTAGCCTATGTGAGAAAGGATTGCCATCTCCTACTCAGGCTAGAGATCACATCTTAACATCATTTGATGGTGCTTGATGAGTCCTCAATCTAACTCTTTAGATATTCATCCAAGCACCAGCCTCCATGATTCAATAATTGAATCAACAACTGTATGATCATTAAGATAGCCATGGTACATAACCCTAATTGTACAGAGGGACCTATTATGCAAATTATTTATTCTTCATTTCAGATCAGGGAATGATATACGCAATAACATTTATTGCATAATGGCTCGCCGTGGGCTCACATGTCCAACATGCATCTAACTAATAGGCTTAGTTGGAAAACTTGGTTCAACAAGATCAGACTATAGTATATTGTGACAGTCTCAGTGCGGTATTCTTAGCCAAGGATCATGCACATCATGAAAGGACCAAGCACATCGATGTCAGATATCACTTCATTCGTTATGAGAAGAGGATCAAGGTGAAGATCGGTACAATAGATAATCCAGTCGATATGTTCACAAAGGCAGTTCCAGGGAGGAAGTTCAATCATTGTTTGGACTTGCTCAATGTCGATAGTTGGAAGTAGCCCTAAAAGGGGGCCGGCGGATTCAATTCAAGGTGGAGATTGTTAATGTGACTTGAATCCTGACTACTTGTTGGGTTGTTGATGTGGCTGATCCGTGTCCTGGCTTCTGATTGGCATAGAGCTGTTGGGCCAGGATTGCTGACATGTCTGATTTGTGTCCTGCCTTCTGATTGGCTGAGAGTTGTTGGGCCAGGATTGCTGACATGTTTGATATGTGTCCTGCCTTTTGATATGCTGAGAGCTGTTGGGATGGATTGCTGAATACAAATGGTATTCTTCTGTTGCAGTATAAAAAGGGCCCTAGGGTCACCAGATATTGCATCCTCATTCTGATCATATTTCGCATCCCATATCTGTAACTTCTTAGTACCCTATGTATTACATTTTTTCTCCATATAGTGAAATCGGTCACCACCGCCCAAGGATGTAGCCCATTTAAGGGTGAACCTTATAAATCTTTGTGTTTGCATCTTGCTTGTTTGATCGTATTTGTGTTTGTTTGCTTCCGTGATTCGCAACAACTGCTTTGCTCGCTTTCTCCTTACTGTGGGTGCTTCATGTCCCTACGAGGATAAATAAGGAAGAAGTCTAACATAGGTTTAAAGTATGGAGTTTTTATGGCATTAGACTTTTCGTCCTTACATGACCTATAAGGAATGGTCTTTGTTCAATAGGCAAGTATAGTTGTAGATCAAACGACGAACTTGATTGTGATCTTTGATGGTGGCTTGGGAAGTAGGTTCCTTACATCGTCAGGTTGAAGTCGCTTGCAATTTTGAATTGAAGAAAGATGAGTTCTTTAAGGATTATTTTTGTCATGACCTGCCAATATTACTTTTTCATGCAATGACTTCCATTTCCTTTGATTTTGGCAAGGAACCTCAATGGGGATACTTTATCCATTAACATGAAAATCAATGCCTCCATCCCCATAATTGATCATGGCTTGGGAAGATGTAAAAAAGGGTTGTCCAAGAATAATAGCAGAGTGGGAGATATTTTCATTAGGTTTCATATCAAGTAGAATAAATATTTATATATATGAAACTGGATGCATCGTACGGTTATAATCGTATCCTCAAGTACTCCATTTGGTTTCTTGTAAGTTTATTTTAGCCATTGTAAAGTACTATTCCTGACTATTTGATTTATTTAGGGGTGCCTAATTATCAAAATTCCTCCAAAACAATATATAATACACAAGCCAAATTAGAAGCATAGAAAGCTTCAATATCTCATTTCTTCAATCAAACTCTCTCTATACTCAGAGTTTTCATCTGCATTCGCTCTTAGCCTTTTCGAGCAATTAATCATAGGTTTTTATTTGAGGATTTAATCTCATATTACTGATAGCATCACATTCTTATTCACATTTTGAGAAGGCTAGTAGAATTTTGGTATTTCATTTTGATTCTTGGATGAGATGTAATCTTTACAATGATCTTTCTTTTGAAGCAAATTTGCATGATTGAGAGAGACTCTGATAGAATTTTCTACTGAGTGTTTGAAAGTTCCAAGTAGATCGGCCTTTGGCATAATGTAACCCGTTAGTAGATTGAACGAAGGATAAACATATACAAAACATTGTATATTGTGGTTGATTAATTTATTGTGATTATTTGCACTCAATATTTATCTAAATATTACAAATGCAATTTTTCATTTGATACCCAAGCAAATGTGATGAGCGAGGGGAACATTTATTCACCGATGATCAATGGCATCGACTCCACTATTGGTCTCCATAGATTATTTGGAGGTGTTGGGAGGTTGCCTATGTAGGTACCTACAATTAAAGCATAAACTGACAAGAAATTAACATAACTTAATGTATAATACAAGTGTTGTCCAATTACTACAAGCTAATATTTGATAAAGTTTTAATTTATTTGAACAAAATACATCGTAATTTTCAATAAAATTTAACTCATCTTCTGTTGAAAATGAATTTTTGATCCCTACTAATAGATTTCATACCTAAAGCTTTAACATTATGCGTGCCCAAATTAATGGAAATGTATTTGTGCTCGTTGAAAAACTACCATATAGATGTGTGAACATATATCAACAACTATTGTTGACCATGATAAGCGATTTTAGATGCTTCTCGTAAATGACATAAATATTAACGGAAGATTACTGTGGGGTCCGTTAGAAATCAAGGATATATTTCTTCACATGTTAATTATGCAAAAATAGCAATCACCAAAATAAGATGACTAGAAAGACATGATGTAGATGGGTCCTAGTTCGAAAAATCGGACCGACTATTGAATCAGGCTTTTGTTATGTTTGGTTTGATCCGGTAGAATCAGTGATTCGAACTGGTCGAAACGTTAATAACAACAGCATGGAGTTATCTTCCATGTAGATTAATAAGGAATTGAACCTTTAATTCGTAAAGGTTGGATTGGTTGAACCGGAACATAAATGGCTAAAAAATGAATTTTTTTCTATTCAGAGTATAGAGTTTACGTATAAACAAAAATGCTTTCACATGGAAAAATTACAACATATAATAAAAATGTACATCAATGTAGTAACATCTCAGGCTTACGCCCCATGTCTGTTAACCGAGAAAGCGGCCCTTACAACTTGTTGGGATTGAGCTCAATTGGACAAGTTGACAATCACTCAAAATGTTAAAGCCTAAATTGTCAAGTAGTAATCTCCACTCATATAGCCCACTCTGAAACTTCGTAAGTTTCCAATGTATGACTATGTTTGAGGTTGGGATATTACAACCTCCGTCATGTATATATTCGCAATGTTCTCGTTGTGACATGACCCATTTATTCTCAGTGACCGTGACAGTTGCACGCTTTGGGTAACATTTTCTTCCCAAATCTTTGTAAGGGTGGTTCAACCTTTATGGTAGCGCTTTCCTCTATTAGAGAGAAATTGGCTCTGATACCATTTGTAATATCCTGGGTTTAAGTGCCCGGTCTATTAACGGAGAAAACTGCTCCTTTATTGGGCTTGAGCCTGATTGAACCCATTGACAAATCCTCCAAAGTGCTTAAGCTCAAATTGTCAAGTAGTATTCTCCCACTCTTATAACCCACTCTGAAACTTCATGAGTTTCCGATGTGGGACTATTTTTGGGGTTGGGGTATTACAACATTTGTAATGTCCCATGCTTAGATCCCTAGTCTGTTATCTAAGAAAAGAGACTCTGACAACTTGTTGGATTCGGATCCAGTTGAACCTCTTGGCACGCAAAATGCTTAAGCTCAAGTTGTCATGTAGTAATCCCCACTGCATATAACCATTCTAAAACTTTGTGAGTTTTTTATGTGGCGTTATGTTTATGATTGGGGTGTTACAACCTCATCCACTTATATTTACAACGTCCTTGCTACAACATGACCCATCACTGATTCCTATTAACATCGACGAATGCACGCTTCGAGTAGCTTTTTCCTCATATTTATTTGTAAGGCTGGCTCCATCTCTCGGGTAGCATTTTCTACTAGCAGAGGTTAATAAACTCTGAAATCATTTGTAATATCATAGGCTTAGGGTTCCTGTCCATTATCGAGAAAAAAAGACCATGACAACTTATTGTGTTTGGACCCAATTGAACTCATTGGCAACCACGCAAAATACTTAAGATCAAGTTGTCAAGTAGTAATCTCCACCTCTTATAATCCACTGATGTAAAAATGTAGGCTCATATGCAAGTAATGGAAATAAAGATTTTTGCACCACGAACCCTAAAATGTTGTCAATTACTTTTTCGATCCAGTTAACTTTGTAATTATCACATCAACCATGTAACCTAGCTAACTCTTACACTTGAGACCTTTGTGGTTCTCCCATCCTTTTGACCTTTAAAGTGAAATGGATACCGTTAAAAAAAGTTCATATAACCCTTTTTTTTACAAATTTGCAAAAAAAAGCCCTCTAACTGTCCCACCAACCCTCCCCTCCTCCACCTTCCCTCAACGTCCCCCTGCCCAAACCCTAATGCCTCCGAACATCCACCGCGCTACCCCCGTCCCTCCCAACATCGCTGCAACCTCCACCCCACCTCCCTCGCATCGTCTGGACTTCTAATGCTTCAGTATTGATAAATCAGGATCGTTTGGGAAAGGTATAGAAATAGAATCTTAAGATAGAAGAACTCATGTCAAACATGGGAAGCACTCGTCGATAATGTTATTTGGACAGCTTGTTGTATAATCTTTCAGGCTATCCGTGGAGTTGGAAAGGCGATGACATGCTAACCGAATCCACATTTAAACCAAACTTTGGGTTCCATTTCCCCGTTCTTTTATTCGCTAATTACGTAGCTTCTCTCCAGCCTTAGGCCATTGTCTCCGATGGCAGCATGGCGTTGTTTCTTCGAGGCAATGCTGAGGAGAAGCCTTGGTCTTGGGGCAATCCGATGGAGTAAAATGCCACCGATGCAGACCGTCCATCAACTTCCTAATCTTTTAAGCCCCGTCGAGATCCATTGAGGCGATCATCAAAGGAGTTTGTAGCTTCTCTCATGACAGGCTAACATCTTCTTTCGTCCCAGGTTCCCTCTTCTTCTTTGTCTTCTCCTTTTTCCTCGTGCTCCCATAATCCTCTTCTTCTATGTGTTCTTCCTCCTCCATCTCCTCTGCTCACCTTCTGACTTTAGGCGACTTCCCCTCCAGAACACACCTCATCTCCTCCTACTTCATCTTACCTTCATCTTCTCATTTTTCGTTGAGTGGCGGGTGTTGGGTTCCTTGGATGGGAGAGGAGGAAAATGAAGAAGAAGATGAGAGAAGGAAGGAGAGAGACATGGAGCGAAAATTCATTGTTGATTCTGGTGTGGTTTGATTAACTCAGCCTTAACTCAAGTAAGTTGACTCAAGAAGAGTTAGTTAACGGCAATGTTTATGGCATTAAACATATCATTTTTGAGATTGACGTGATAATAACAATGTTTACAGGATCGAGAAGATAATTGACAGTTTTTAAAGTTTGTCGTGTAAAATCCTATGAAAATTATGTCATATACATTAACTCTCCATGTTATTTTAAATGCTCATATCATATGTGTAATGTGTTGGTGGGTAGAGATCATCAATCGTGACATCAGTTATTAATTACTTTTTCACCTAAAGCATGTATTATGTACGACTAGTCTTGGAAGTTGTGCATTGATCAAACTAAAAATATAATCTAGTCACAAATTAAAGAGTCCAAAATTGTGATTGCTTAGAGGCAAAGATCTCTTACTTCGACGGATCAAATGTGCGCCCACCTTCATCCCCACTAAGATTACGATGAACCTTAACTTTTTGTGCCGATAATATAAATGTAGCATAGTTAAGACTTTCATGGCTGCAACTCCCCGCCATCCTCCACTACAAGGAAAACAAGTTGTGGCTACAGAACTATGGCCACGGATATGGGGTTTGTAGCCACAGAATTTGGCTCTGGCCACGACATGTCGTGGCCAGTAGCCGTAGCTACAAGTCTCGTCACGAGAGTTCTCTAGCCACGAATATGTCGTGGCCACCACAAGTGGCCACGGAATTTATCGTGGTCACAACTCTTATATGAAGACTTTGGCCACGGATTGTGGCTACGAGAAATTAGGGGCCACGGAATTATCGTGGCCACAAGTTTGCGTAGCCACATTCCGTGGCCACAACTCATTTTTCTTGTAGTGCTCACTGGAAATTAAGGATATTTTATAGATCTTTCACCCTATTGTATATATAAATCAAGCTTATGATAATTATAGTTTGATTATTGTGGATTGGTTGACTTGGTTACATTATCTTCAAATAAAACATTACAAAACTATTCATAGAAGTTTCTACAAAGCTATACCATGCAAGGACTCCAATGCTTGCAAGTCGTCGCCAAAGAATGGTTTCAGCTTGTCGTGTGTGTCACGTGCAATCGCTAATTAGCCTTGCAGGATAATTGAGGAGGGCGATATCGACGAGTAGGATGAGTACGTCATCAGCTCGCAGGTCATTGTCAAAGAGGAAGATGTCACTGTTGAGTGCCAAGTATAATTCCAAGCTGATGGATGCGACATCGCCGCCAAGTGACATCGACGGGTACGTGACAATACGTTGCCAACACGCAGGCTGCACTGCCATAGGGAATGGGGACTGGGGGTAGAGTGGTGGAGGCGCTGGGAGCCTCGCGGTGAATGTTCTGCTGAAATGTTTGTGAGTGGAGAAATAAAAAATCAATTACAAGTTAATATGGGGAAGAAGAAAGGTCCAGAGACCTTTCGGCTACTTAAAAGTTGGGAGCTCCGGCTTTTTCGATCTGATCAGTTTCGGTAGAACCGGTTCAGGTTAGCACGTTTATATGAGCTGTTCATTTTTTTCTCGTTAAAATGTTGGAAGCAGTTGGATGGATCAGAACTTTATCGATGACTGGTTAAACCGAGCCATCCGATCTGATTTTTAAAACATTGGGTTTGATCCGCATATAATTTCCTCCAGATTCTGTAATGATTGGTCTGACACCGTACCACGTCCCTGGCTTGTCCACTACAAAACGAATCCGAGGACTTATCAAGTCATAAACAATGAATGCAAGAAAGGCATCAACATCCTCCAATCTCGGTTTTCATGCACGAAAACGATGAAGCGTGGAAAATTCAATGGAAATTGGAACTACAATATCGGACACGTGGTAGGATAACTGAGCGGCACAAACTTCCCATCCAACATCACAATCATGTATAACGAATTTAAATGCACATGATACAAACACGGCATTATTGCTATATTAGTACTACAAGCAACAAAAAGGCATGAGACGTAGGATCACTCGCTATGCTCTCTATGCCAAGTGCCTTTTGTCTCAGTCCGGCTCTTTCTATTGCAATGGAGATGCAAATCTCATGCTACCGTTATCAATAATCTGAAAGAGAAGTGAAACCATATTAGGATCATATTATTTGATTTTTATAATATCACGGACAAATTAACTCCATTCACCACATGATTATGGGCTGTGTAGGGCACCTGAGAGTAGGCAACTGGTCCCTGTCCTTGCAGCAGAAATGGAGAAGCGCTGCCCAGAATTGAATAGTTGTTTGCTGACTCAAGAGGTTGAATGTGACATGTTCCCTGTTCAGGGGGCACTGCACTTGGAATTTTGCTATTTATTTTCTGCAACTTTATGTCATTTCAAATCAATCTATTAAAAAAATTAAGAGCCTGTCGAGATGTACAACTTACTAATCAGCAAGATTTGAAGTGCGAGTGTTACCTGCGGCTCAAGTAACTGGTCGCCCATGTTGATGCCGAAGTCATATACTGTTGGGCTAAGAGAAGCAATCCTCATGGAGAGGAACTGCACGTTTGTAGGATCGGGCATTGTAATCGTATAAAGAATGGAGGATGAGAAACAAATGACGCCTTGTTTGTTCGTTAGCGAGTACCTCCACTTGATTCTGCAAGGACTGCACATAGTTGATGACCTCATCGAGCATGAGAGCTTTGCCGGTGACCCTTTGACAACCAGGAACAAGGCGTTGGAGCAGCCTCATCCTATCATTTATCTTCTCCCTTCTGACCTGACAAGGGAAGAGAAATCAAATTTAGAAAGAGCTGTTAAGTTAAATTTCATACTGCCATAATGGGGAAAAATATACATCTAACACTGCAAACATCTTCTTCGGTCTCACATGAATGAAATGCATGTCTAGAAGCAAAGCTTACCCTCTCTGCAAGGCTGTGACTATCTGTAGCTTGACCTCTCCTTGCTCTCACATGAACATACCCACCCGGGTTCTCCCCTGCCTCTGCCTCCCTTACTCTGTTTCTCTTACTTTGCTTCATTCTCTTACTCTCCTGCGACACCTAAATCAGGTCGACAAAACCCATAAGCAAGTAATTAAACCGACCGCCCAGAAATAACAAGCATTTACCCATAATCTCACGTTTGGCCCCGTGGATTTGCGGCGTAGCCTATGGTTCCTGTTCCCTGTCTCGACTTGCTCACAGTTGTTCAACTGATCAACAGCAGTCCGAACGGTTTCTGTGATACTTCGAGCGGAGTTGGAGGTACTGCTGAAATGGTAACAAGGGAGGGAAGGAAGGGAGGCACTTGCCAAGTCCACTGTTTGGTGGTGCGAAAAGGTGGTCATGATCGTTGTTTGAAAGGGTGGCGATTGATGGGAGGATGACGCCATGAAAGAGGAGAGACGAGGGGATAGGGAATCACGGCTCAGGTGGAGTGAGGAGTGCGGATGATGCCAGTTTTGGCATGGTGTATATAAAGGTCGAAAGAGGAAGTTGGGCTGATCTTATCAGTTTACGATGTCTTTCTCGTTATAGTTTATTAAACTCGTTCTTCTTCTTTTTTTCATTATGGATTTTTGTATGGTGGTCCTTGAATTTGTGCGTGCAACTCTAATCGGGTTTGATTGACGTGGTAACAAGCTACCAAAAACTTAGGTTAGCGTATGGAGAATATCTGGTAGAAACTTAAATTGCAGCCATTCATTAATGGATATCACCTGCTGTCAATGAGCATCCAATCCAAGTTACATCAGCCGACGGCAGCCAATCATTTCTCCTTCCCCGAATATGCAACCGGCACCGGCAGTGTACCTTTGCTGCCTAAATTGAACCTGGTCTTAGTCTCATCTAAATAATATATCGAAATTATCGTCATTTAGTGCGCTAATACGTTTGTGAGTGGGAAAACCCCACCGGCAGTGCACTAGTCCAGGGATTCCAAATGTTAATGCAAGGCTGTAAGTGAGATTATCAGGAATCATCCGTGTGAAAGGCCGACTTATCCGGGATTATGCATTTGGGATGGTGATATTTTAGGGATTCCGGTCAAACATTAATATTTTGAAATCAATGCACATACAGAGAAGGAGAATACATGTCCCCCAAAAAGGTACTCAAAATCTTATCCTACATGGCATGACACATCAACAATCATGTAGGATTTTGGGTTGCTTATTGGATTGTCGATGCACATGTGCTAGGCTTACTTTGTGGATCATGTGACACCTTTTGAAAGTCATAATGTCAAATCTTGAATTCGATTTAGAGTACTAGTGAAGGTATTTGGGTCAACCTACTATAAGTTTAGAGGCATGCCATTTATTTAGTTTGAACTCATAGCAGGTCTTCGAAGGACCTATTATATTATTGGATTGTTTGATGATAGGTGTAATGTCTCGGGTTTAGGTCTCCGGTCCATTATCGTGGGAAACTAACCCTGACAACTTATTGGGTTCATGCCCAGATAGATCCAAAATGCTTAAGGCCAGTCGTTAGATATCATTGCTACCAGAAGAAGTAGGTTGAAGTACCGGTTTTGGTGTCCCCAATAATGGTTCGTGAGACACCCTTGACGAAGTGTCTTAGTATCGTCTCAACTTAGACTCTAAGATTTTTCAACAATCCATTTGAGTTGAGCTACGTGTTAAGTGTGAGGTTTCTAATCAAGCCACTGTCTCAAGAGTCATTCGTATGATATGAAGGGTTCTAGTTAGAAACAATGAATCGAGTCATGAATATAGTCTCATGAAACCTAAAGAATTAAGTCAAGGTGACCTGAAGCTTCTCAATTCCAATCCTTAATGGGTTCCTCTGAATTTAAGTGGATTAATGTATAGACTAAGCTCCAATCTTCGTACTTTATTTTAAACTCGTTCAAATGTCTAGATCATTCCAATAAATGCAAATGATATGTACAATGCAAGAAAATATTTTTATGAAAAAAATCATGACTTTGAAATTTTTATGGATTTTTTGAAAATGTTTTACAAAATTTACGCAATTTTGAGAATATTTTACAAATTTTTAAGGATTTTGAAAAGTTTGAATTTTTTTTGGATTTTTTAATAAAGGTTAGTGAAAGAGTTATATGTAAGTATTTACACGGGAGTGCATCAATATATACAAGAAGTGGTTTAAGAATTTACATCAGGTATTTACAAGTTAAGATAGTTATTATTTACAGAATTTTATACAAAGATTATGTATATACCACATAATGTTCTGGTTATTATTCCTCATAAGTATGTACAATGTTCTCAAACTAATTTGCAAATATTTTAACAAATATTTTGAAAACTCATTTTCAATAATTTATATAAATAATTTTACAAGTATTTACAAAAACTCAAAAATCATTTTGTAAAAATTTTCAAATAATATGTATAGATTTTGCAGACTATTTTTACAACCATTTTCCAAATCATTTGCAAACTGAATTTTCAAAAGATTTTATTCAAACAAATGAAAACTTTTTTTACAAAAAAATTGAAAAAGTTTTTTTACCAAGGTTTGAAAGTACTTCATAAAAGTTTTTCAAACGATTTTTAAAAGATTTTTCAAGATATTTTCCAACTATTTTTCAAATCATTTTGCAAAATATCTTAAACTGATTTATTAATCATATTTATAAAGAATTTGTTGACAAATTCTAGACATAATCATTGTATTATTAACACTTAATTAATTATATATTCATATCCGCATAGTATAATATCCATATTATTGAAAATATGAAAGTATGAGTTATGGTTAAAGTATATACAACGTATATACACCTCCTATACTTAACTCGAGCTATGTTCTCATAGGTCAGAGAGAAAAAGGAAGACATAACTCGTCCTATGTATAGGAAAGCATATACTACAACGACTAAATAAAGAATGAGAAGTTAGTCATCCCCCCTATATTTAGGATCAACTAATCCGAAGTGTAGCAGATTATATACAAAATGGGGATGATCGAGGATCAGAATGTATGAACTCAATGTACTAGTCTTATCCCCCTATAGTTGAGGTAAAATATCCATAAGAATGTCAAAATTTGAGAGACAATTGAGAGAAAGAATAATGAATAAGCCTAATTCGCTCACCCCCTATACTTAGGATGAAGCATATCCTAAGTGTAGCATAGATAAAGGGGATGAATGTCATATGGAAGAATGGATAAAATGGAAAATTCAAACGAAAATAAAAAAAAGAAGAAAAGAAGAAAATTTAATCAAAGATATTTTGGGGATCATTGTCTGGCTCCACTGAAGGTGTTGAAGCAATGAGATGAGATCTTCGTCAAAAATTACTTCTACAGAGTCGACAACGGCCAGAAATGTAACATGCTTTAAATACAGCTTCAACAACTGACCATTGACAGCGAAGGTTGTGCATCAGCTGACAATTCTGATATTAAGACACTTCTATTGTCACACATAATTCTGACTCTATAAGGCCCTATCCATTTGCTCTTTAATTTTTCTTTCAACTTCGCGTCAAACAACCACACTTTTTGACTAGGTTCGAAGGTCTTTCTTCTGATATGATTGTCTTGCCATCGTTTGATCTTCTCTTTGTAAATCAAGCTATTGCCGTAAGTGTAATCTCTGAATTCCAGAAGCTTGTTCAAATCCACTTTTTCTCTATGGACCACCTTTTTGTGAGTCGAGGTTACAGACATTCACTTCTCAAAGTGATTTATGAATCAATTCCACGGGTAGGTGGCATGGATTTCCATATACAATATGATCGGGCAACATGACCGAGGGAGACTTGTAAGCAGTTCTGTATGCCCAGAGAATTGAGTTCAGGAGTTGTGACCAGCTCTTTCTGTTTAGCCTCACAAGTTTCTATAGGATCATCTTGATTCATATGTTGAATAATTCGGCCATGTCATTTGACCGAGGATGATAAGATGCAACTCCATGATCATTGTCGTACTCATCCATTAATTTTTTGACCGCTTTATTAATGAAGTGGTTACCCCCGCCTCATATCAAAATCTTTGATATCTTAAACCATGAAATTATGTCGTCTTTCAAGAATTTACATATTATTCTATTGTCTATGGCTCGAGCAGGGATAGCTTCCACCCATAGACTCAAATAATCTATGGCAAGCAGGATGTATTCAAAGCCCTGACTGTTAGAAAATAAACCCATAAAATCAATTCCCCGTACATTGAACACATCAGATATCTAGATAAATTTGAGAGACATGTTGTCTTTAACAACTAGGATTTTTCTCATTTTCTGACAGTAAGTAGACGCTTTCATATGTTCATTCGCATTCTTGAATAGTGTGGCCACCGGAGGCCACACTGTAGTATCTTTACTACCGTTATACTTTCAGAATGGTGTCCACCAGATTTGAGCTTACGACATTGCTCAATGTCACTTGTGTGCTCCTCCCGAGGAATACACCAACACCAAATACAATCTGCTCCTTTCCTGAATAAGTATGGGTCTTTCCACTGTTAAAAGAGAATGCTGGACATGAATTTGTCTTTTTTGATTCTTGTCCAATCTTGTATAGAAAAACCCAAAGACGAGGTAGTGAAGGATTATGTAAAAATCCTCAAGCGCATCACGGAAGCATGGGGATCGCATCAAATGCGATCGCGAGCGACTAGTCGAACTAATTTCTCGGTGCAACAGAATTTAAAATAAATTAAATGATGAATACACATGATCCATGAACCATCCACAGATCGTTTCATCTAAATCACATATTAGGTAAAGAAATACCTCTTGTAGCATGATTGAAATCTAAGCTCTAAGCAAAGATACCTCCTGTCTCAAGTCCGACCCGATGGTAGAGATGCTTGCGAGCGTGGAGATGAATCACGTGCTTCTCGCAATCCGAGTTGTTGATATAAGCAATAGATATCCTGATCTCATATCACAAGATCTAATGTTTTCTTCACGAACGTGATGCACAGAAGTAGATGGAGATCCATGAATGGTCGAGGCGATGGTGTAATGGCGATGCGACAATGAAAGCAACCTTCTCTCTAAGGTTAGAGTGGACGACCACTCAAGAGGGAGAGAGAGAGAGACAGAGAAACTTGGTGTGTAATATGAGAAAGAGAGAGAGAGAGAGAGAGAGCAATTTGTTGTTCAACAACATCTTCGTAGAAGGGCAAGGGTGCCTCTGATATTTTAGGGGTCCATGGATCTCAATCCATGGACTATATAAATCCAATGGTTTAGATTGGTTTCTATTTGTTTCAATGGCCGTGATTTTATTGCAAGAATACGACAACAATTAGTTTCTTTTAATTAAATATATATTGAATCATCAATACAATTTAATTTCAACTAATCAATTTTGCATGGAGATAATTTAAAAGAGATAAATCTCTTTCTTAATGGGACTTGGTGGCCTTCCACCTCCTCTCACTATGGTGGTTATTTATCTCCAATTAATTTGAAATAACTATTTGTTGCAAATTTATTCACACAAGTAATTCATAATTATTTTGTAAATATTGCAGTCATGTCATTGAAAAATGTGTGAATCATATTTACAATCTAAAATAAAATGTAAATTACATTTTCAATTAATTGTCCAATGTGAATCCAATTCACATCAACACTTAATTAACAAATGTAAATTACAATTGTCTCTCTTTAATATATTATAAATCACATTTATAATATATATGAATAATATGGATAGTACTATCCACAATATCCATATCCTTGACAATTAAATCATATTTAATTATGTAAGATGTCAATTCTCATGCATTCAGATAATATGAATCTTATCCATAATAATTATTATAATTAAATCACATTTAATTATCCATCTCTCAATGCTTGGATATATACAGTTGAATTATTTTTGAACTCTTTCAACAATAATGTGCTTTCTCCGCGGATACTTGGAGATAAGGATAGGGTGATTATACGTTCCACGTATAGTGACTTGGATGTTGAGATATTATCTCAAGTCTAGATCTTAAAGTCCTCCCATAGATGTTTGATTAAATCAAAGCTGTAGATCTAACTCCTAATTGCATCTGATTCTCATTCAAATAAATGTCCAACATTTGGACTGAGATTAGATTGATTCTCTACTGAGACGAGCCACTAAAATCCATACATGTTTTACCACTCCCTCGGTATGGAAGCGTCATGGTTATATAATAGTTTATGATTACATCACCCTCGGGTATTCCTAATACTCTTACATCCTACACCAAAAGACCTAGAATAAACCCGAAGTTTTAGATCTCTTTTGGACTGTCACCTCCAGGGTTTTATCATTTAGATTCTCAATCGATCATTGGGAATTGGTATCGATCATGTACCTTCCAAAAGCATATATCATACCTAGAAATTCTTATCATGCTTCCTAAGCAAGATGACCATGCATGGAATTTGATCAGTCCTATTACCTCATGAGTGAGCTCATATCTTCCGGTTCACAAGTGAACTTGTATGATCCTTTTGAGAGATCATATTACCCATATGCCCTTATATGCACACCAGCTCGCTGGTGTATAGACCTTGATTAGGCCACCAACCTATCGATCTACCAAACGTACATACTCAGACATATAGTAACACATCTGTCTCCGGTCAGAGGATGCATGCCTATATCATGACAGGATATGACATGGGTATTGGTTATCTTGATCTCGTTAAGTCAACTCTTTGACCTAACTTATCTGACACCTTTGAATCTCTATTCCTATGCAGAGGACCTACATCAAGAGGTCAGTCAGATATCAACCTTTTAGAGAAGGATTGCCATCTCCTTCTCAGGCTGGAGATTAACTCTTAAAAATCATTTGACGGTGCTTGATGAGTCCTCAATCTAACCCTTAATATATTCATCCAAGCTACAACCTCTATGATTCAATAATTGAATCAACAATTGTATGATTATCAAGATGGCAATGGTACATAACCCTTAATTCTACGAAGGGACCTTATACTGCATTCAATCATTTAATCTCAGATAGGGAGTGAAAAATAAACTAACTTTTATTGATATTTTAAATACTACAATAACATTTATTGTAGAAATGGTTCAACCCGAGCTCACATTGCTAACAGGTAGTTCACAACATCTTGATACCATGGAAAAGATCAAATGCTGAGGATAGATTCATCCGGGAAGGTTTCTGTGATCGGTGCACTGCTTAGCTAAGTATCTTGGCATTCTATTCTGAACAGATGATCTGATACTACATTTTAAACTCTAGGTTTATCTCCGATCCCCAAGTCAAATTCCAGGAGAAGAAGGATCCATCTGAGTAGACATGACTTAGCATCCTTCTTCTGTTGTAGGTATCGGATAACAGAGTGGTCAGTGAAAACAATAACCTTTGATCTTAAAAGATAGGATCTGAATTTCTCTAAAGAGAATACTACCGCCATCAACTCTTTCTTCGTAACAGTATAAGTTCTTTGTAACTCATCAAGAGTCTTGCCGATGTAGTGAATGGCATAGGGCATCTTGTCTCTTCTTTGTCCTAGAACAACCCCAACTGTGAAATCAGATGCATCTATCATGATCTCAAATGGTAGAGGCCAATCCAGTGGCTGTAGGACTGGCGCCTAAGTGAGCAAGTCTTTCAACTTATAAAATGATTGGAGAACCTGCTGATCAACAATGATCTCGATCTTTTTGCAAAGAATCTCAGTTAAAGGTCAGGCAAGCTTGCTGAAGTCCTTGATGATTCGATGATAGAAGCCGACATGCCAAGAAATGATCTCATGTTCTTCACATTTTGAAGGTGTCTTGAGTTTAACGAACACCCACCTTCACTGGGTCGACCTCCATGCTACGCTTGGAGATGACGTGGCCTAGCACAATTCCTTCCATGACCATGAAGTGGCTCTTCTCTCATGATAGAACAAGATCAACTTCACGATATTTTTGTAGTACATTTTCTAAATGTATGAGGTATGAATTGAAACTATCATCATAGATGGAGAAATCATCCATAAAGACTTCGAGAAAAATCCTGACCATATCGGAAAAGACAACAAACATGCATCTCTGGAAAGTAGCTGGAGCATTGCATAGTTCAAAGGGCATTTTTCAAAATGCGTATGTGCGAAATGGAGATGTAAAAGTTGTCTTCTCTTGGTCTTCAGGGGCGATCACCACCTTGTTGTACCCAGAGTATCCATCTAAGAAGCAGAAGTTCACTTTCCCTGGAAGTCACTACAGAACTTGATCAATGTATGGCGGAGGGAAAAGGTCCTTCTTTGTCACTGAGTTTAGATGACGGTAGTCAACACATACACGCTAGGATATCGGTAGATCAAAACGAAAAACGTGAAGGAGTGTGGTTCCGAGGAGAATGGTGGATGGAATTCAATGCGCAGTGGTCGTTGCAACCCAAATATCCCACAACAAACAAACAATTTTTTTTCTTCTCAAGCTACAAAAATAATTACAAGAATAATGAAGCGAGAGAAATTTTTGCTACTTGTTTATCTGTATAGTAACAAGATCGAACTCAGGGAGTCTACAATTCTCGAGGGTTATTCAATTAATCAAAAATCAATTAAAAGAAAAAGGAAATCTCAAATGCAAACTATCTTGGTTTTTTGTAATTTTTTTCATCTTCTTAATTTTTTTTATTTTTTGATTTCTAATTTTTTTAACTTTCTGATTTTCAAATTTTTAGTGATTTTAATTTTGCAATTTTTTTATTTTCAAATAAGGAACAATATGCACAAGTAAAGAAATACACGCACTACACTCTTTTTTTTTGTATTTTTCAAAATAGCCAAAAATGTCCAGAAAGTTATAGGGAAAATATTTTTGGGTTTTAAAGGCTTTGAAATATTTTTGAGAATTTTTGTAGAATTTTCAGATATTTTTATATTTTTCTAAAAATCAAACAATGGCAAAAATGATGAACACTGCACAACCTGTAGTAATTTGCAACTTAAAAATATTTTAATGCCCAAAACTCCTAGAGACTATTTTTTTGCTAAACTATAGACAGATATCTATAAATAGGAAGTGAAATCACGATTTCTGAATTTTTGTAGAATTTTTATGATTTTTCTAAGTTTTTTTATATTTTTCAATTTTTTTGGATTTGAAAAGAATTAATGACGCAATTTACACTGAAATTAAAAGACAATGAAAGGAAATTAATCTATTTTTGTAGAATTTTTAGAGAAATATTCAAAATTTTATGAATTTTTGAATTCTAGGAAAAGAAAATGACACTGTTTTTTATTTTTTATAATAACAAAGAAAAATAAAATGCAATGAAAATTTTATGCCAGAATAATACACATATCAGGAGCATAGCATGATTTTTGGTAAATTTATTGAGCAATAAAAATATTTATTTCAAAAAGGAAAGCACACAAGATAAATGTCTGGAAAACATGGTCCATAATGCAATTATTCAATGTTTTAGCATCCAACAAATAACAGAAATAAACAGAGGAGTAAAACTGCAAATTACCCTATGAAATGTGTCGCGCACGTGACTTGCTGGAGTAGGGGAGCTTTTGCAATTTCTTAAAACACTAGGGGCGTGAATGCAACTTTTCCATTTTTTAAGAATTCCCCTAGGGTTCACAAGGGATTTCGTTCTTTTACAGGAGACGGGTGTTGGGACGCCGCTGCCCTTTGCCGTCTTCTCCATGCAAGGGCGGCAGGCGGTGCTGGTTGCGGCTCCTCCGCCCGGTGGCATCTATAATCCGTTCTGGATGCGATGTGTTCCTATGGTGTGTCTGGATGCGCGCAGGCTTGTGCGGGTGGTGACTCCTTGCTGTAGAGATCTGAGGACAAGGGGCGGTCTGGCTTCTCTCACGGTAGTTGATGGAGGAGCGTCTAGCGACGTTGGCACGATGGTCTCCTCCAGGTGCTGATAGAGGTCTGCTGGATGGCGTAAGGGCTAAAGAGCTGAGTAAGGAGCTACTCCAAGCAGTGACAAGGGAGAGCGCGAGGCCCGGTTATGCCGTACGGATTACGCAGTGAAGGCAACCAGCGGTTGGGGGCGATGGCGGTGCAGGGTTGCAGGCAGCGGTCTAGGCAGTGGATGGGCCGGTGCTGCCACCCAACTTCTTTATTTTTTGTTTTTTTATTTTTCAAAAGTAAAAAGTAACATGAATTTAAAAAATAGAATTTGCAGAGATATTTTTTAATTTTATTTATTTATTTTATTTATCCTGCAAAATAAATATTAGAAAGAAAGAAAAAATATTTTTTTGTTTTTTTATTTATAAGCAATTAGGATGCGAGCACGATGGCTCGATCTCAAAATCAAAACGGAAGATGTGAACGAGTGTGGTTCTGAGGAGAATGGTGGATGGAACTGGATCTTCGACCACCGTGCGTAGTCAGAGGCGAGAGATCGTGCAAGGTAGAATAAGAATGTGTAGAGATCGAGAAAGTGCGATGAAAAATCGGAATCAAAGGTAGATAAAAATCGTGATGGATTCTAAGATCTAGATAAAAATACAACAAATCAAAATATGAAAAAAATAAAACTACGATTAATCCTAGATTTAAAAGAAGAAAAGAAAATGATGAATCTCACCTTAGGAGCGGAAAAGACCGTGATCGCCTCGACGAAGGCTGACTCACTGTCATCAGACTGCTCAGAGGCTAGGTACCTCTCCGCGACAAGATATTTCTCGAAGAAAAGGCTCCTCTTACCAAAGGTTGATCAAGTTGAAATGGGGGAGAGGGAGCTATATTAATAGACAAAAAATAGAGTTTGATTTTTTTTTGAAATTTCGAATGAAGATAAGAGATAAGAGAAAAAATGAAATGAGATAAAGTTAAAATTATTTACAAAAATTTTTTTTTTGTTTTTTCGTTACTTAATTAAATTGAATAAAAAATGTTAATTTTTTGTGGTGGTTATTTAAGAATAGCAACTATATAAATATACTATATACATATGGTACATTATATACATAGTTAAATAAAGAGATTAGTTTTTTCTGTTTTAATTTTTTTTATTTTTTAAATTATTAGTAAAAATATTTGCAAATTCAATATGTACAAATTGATGGTAAAAGTACACAAACCACCCCAGAAAATCGACTTTTTAATCATAACTCCAAAAATTATGAAATCATAGTCATTTTAAAGATAATTTAATTTAGAATACAATGGAAGTGAGTTTGGCTCAATTTGAGTTCATATGGAGTCGGAATTGTTCTTTTAATTATCGCTTAATGGCTTTTTCCAAGTGTGGTTGCTTTTATTCTATACATGATTTGATTGTGCAATTATTTTTATTATTTAGGATATATTTTTATTTACAACTTTTGTTTTGAACACTATTTTGTTTGAGGTCAATTTACGTATAAATAAAATAGTATAAGTATACAAATATACACAACACATATTTTTTGGATTTTTTTGATTAAGGACACTATCTCCCCCAACTTTATTCTTGATCGATCAGGTCAAGTCTTGACCTTCTCTCTAGGTTCGGGTCAGCCTATATCTATTATATATACAGTTTTTTCTTTCTTTATTTTCCTTTATTTATTTATTTATTTTATGTTAAATGGTAATAAATCTACAATATTTACACACAAATGCAAGTTAGTAAAAATATGGAGTTAGTATTATATACAAGTGTTTTATAAGGGGTTTTAAGCTAAAATAAATGAATAAAGATGATGAAATGCGGATTCATCATCCCCTTATGCTTTACCTTTGCTACTCCCTTAGCAAACACTTATTTGAAAGAATAAGTGAATAAAAAGAAAAAGAAAGAAAAAATAAAGAAATTAGGACAATATTGAGTATTAAACTTATCTTCATAATATTGTAGTATGGAGCTCTGTCAGGCCCTTGGATTATTAGTGTGGCGGAACCTTAATGGGAAATGGATTTAAAACCTAACAGTATCTAAGTTTTGTAAGACTTCTATTCAGGTCTCCTCAACAGTCAGGTCAAAACAAGTCTACATACACAAATTTATGACTATGAATCTTTACTTGTACGGTGTAAGTGAAATATAGCTCACCATCTCAAAAGTAGCAAAGAAACAACCTACCTCAACAAGGTAACTCTAGTCCCCAGATTTAGCAACTCTTTCCTCGAGGAACGGGGACATTCCCTTCTAAGTTCAAGTACAACCAGCTCCAGAAGAGGAGATGGAGAAAAGAATGGACGGTAACCAATGTAGCTACCTCCTTGGATGCATGACCAGCGTAGCCATGTCATCCAGTTGCAAGATTACAAAAATTTGACTTTGAAGCTTTTATTAATTTTTTTTATCCTTGTATATACACTCCGACAGGTATTTTACTTTTCAATCAGACATGTCCACTTTTGGATATTCTGCATTTTTTTCTTCTTCTATTTTTGAAAGTAAATACAAGGTGCAGCATGAACATAAGGATTTTTTCCTCTTGAGCTAGTAGACTATCCTACATTTGAAGCATTATTACAACCCTACAGCATCATGGCTTTAGACCTCAATGCCACCAGATCAGGTTGAGATGCACAACCCTCCCTATGGGAAGATGAGAGGTTCCTCCTAGATGTACTACCCTCGTATGCTACTCCAAGCCAAAAGATTCTGCCTCTTCACTACCTCCTCCCTGGAGAGCTATGTGTAGAATGCTTGTCCAAGATAAGCCATGGTCTGGAAGAATCATGTGTGTGTTGTTAAATGTTCTACTTAGACTAATCAAGATGTCATGTGAACATAGTCTTATGGACTCAAAGAATTAAGTCACTAGGACCTAAAAAGTCTTAACTCCATTTCTTATAAGGCTCCTATGAAATTAATTGGACTAAGGCCCAACTAAGCTCCATTCTTCATTATTATTTCAGACTTAGTTTAAATGTCAATACTATCCTGAAAAATGCACATGCAAATGCAAGAAATATGTACAATGCAAAAAGAAAGCAATTTTTTTGTAACAATTTTCTTATTTTGAACTTTTTATGGATTTTTGGAAAAGAAAGGAAAAATGATTCACATGCAAAAAGAGTTTTTATGCAACTTTTTATAAATTTTTGGTTTTATAGTTTTTTTATTTTTAAAAAGGAAAAGGGTTAGTAAAATATATACTAGTATATAAAAGGATTTTTTGTTTTTTTGTTTTTTTGTTTTGTTTTTGTTTTGTTTTTTTGTTATTTTTTTATTTTTTGTTGTTTTTTAAAGGTGATCAAAGTCTATATACACACACACACGTGAATTTTAGGAATTTATATGCATATCTCCAAAAATAAATATATTAAAAGTACGAGTTATGTCTAAAGTATATATACAATATATATGACGCCCCCTATACTTAGCTCGAACTATGTCCTCATAGTGATCAGAGAGCGGCAAAGGAAGACATAACTCGTGCTAAGTATATAAACGTAAAAAGACTCATGCTACAACGACTCAAAGAGAAATTGAAAAGAATAGAAGTAATCAACCCCCCTATACTCAGGATCAAGTAATCTTAAGTATAGAAGATTGTACAAAAGGGGAAAACCGATGCAGAGAATGTACGGGCTCAAAAATAAAAAAGACAATATGAACAACATCACCCTCCCCATACTTAGGGTAAAGTATCCCTAAGTATAGGCAACAACAAGAGTGATGAAAAAGACGAATATGAACAACACAAATCATTCACCCCCCTATAGTTAGGATAAAGCACATCCTAAGTATAGCATATATATACACAAACGGGGAAACAGGGTGAATGATAAAACGGAAGAAGAAAGAATGAAATGAAAGGATATACAAAAGGTTGTCAGATCATGTATCAGACGCAGAAGAAGGAGTCAAAAGATCATCATCTGATACCACAGATACAGAATCAACGACGGACAGAAATGTATCATGACTAAAATATGACTTCAGCAACTGTCCATTCACAACAAATGGTTGTGCGTCAAATGACAACCCAGATATGACAATACTCCCATTGTCGCGTACAGCTCTCACGATGAACGGTCCTGACCACTTGCTTTTCAATTTTCCTAAAAACAGCTTCAACTTAGCGTCAAATAACCAAACTTTGTGATCAGGATAGAAAGTCTTCCTTCGAATGTATTTATCATGCCAGAGATTGACTTTCTCCTTATACATGAGTGAGTTATCATATGCAAAGTCTTAGAATTCCAGTAATTTATTCAAATCCAACTTCATGTTCTTTCCTACATTCTCATAATCAAGATTGCATACACGGAGTGCCCATAAAGATTTGTAAATTAATTCCATTGGCCGGTGGCAAGGCTTTCCATACACCAATCTGTAGGGAGACATACCCAAAGGAGACTTGTACACCGTTCGATAAGCCCATAGAACCAAATCAAGCATCTGGGACCAGTTCTTCCTATCTAGATGTAGAAGTTTTTGCAATATCATCTTGATCTTCCTATTTGAAATTTCTGCCCAGCCATTAGTCTGATTGTGGTAGAAGACGCAACTCTATGCTCAATGGCGTACTCCTTCACAAGCTTCTTTACTTCTATATTAATGAAATGACTTCCCCCATCTGAAATCAGTATTTTGGGAATCTCGAATCGCATAATAATATGGTTATTAAGAAAGGAACACACTGTACGACTATCTGCGGTTCGGCTGGGGATGGTGGTGCGGGGCTGCAGGCGGCGGTCCAGGCGGTGGATGAGACGGCGCTGCCGCCCAACTTCTTTATTTTTTTTGTTATTAAAAATTTTCAAATGTAAACAGTAACAGGAAATTTTTTTTGTTATTTTTTTCAAAAACAAAAATTATAAAGATATTTTTTTAATTTTATTTTTTTTATCCGGCAAAACAAATGTTAGAAAGAAAGATTTTTTTGTTTTTTTTATTTATAAACAATTAGGATGCGAGCACAACGGCTCGATCCCAAAATCAAAATGGAAGACGTGAACGAGTGCAGTTCCGAGGAGAATGGTGGATGGAACCGGATCTCCGACCACTGTGCGTGGTCGGAGGTGAGAGATCGTGTGAGGTAGAACGGGAACGTGTAGAGATCGAGAAAATACGATCAATAATCGGAATCAAAGGTGGATAAAAATCGTGATGAATTCTAAGATCTATATAAAAAATGACAACGAAATCAAAATGCGAAAAAAATAAAACAACGATTAATTCTAGATTAAAAATAAGAAAAGAAAATGATGGATCTCACCTTAGGAGCGGAAAAGACCGTGATCGCCTTGACAAAGGCTGACTCGCCATCACCGGACGGCTCAGAGACTAGGCACCTCTCTGCGATAGGATATCTCTCGGAGAAAAGGCTCCTATCACCAAAGATTGATCAAGTTGAAATGCGGGCGAGGGAGCCATATTAATAGATAAATTTGATTTTTTTTGAAATTTTGAATGAAGATAAGAGATAAGAGAAAAATTTTGAAATGATATAAAGTTAACATTATTTACAAAAAATACTTTTTTTTTGTATTTTCTCACTTAATTAACTTAAATAAAATATGTTAATTTTTTTATTTTTTGTGGTGTTACTTAAGAATAATAACTATATGCATATACTATATACATATGGTACATTATATACATTGTTAAGTAAGGAGATTAGTTTTTTAAAAAAAATATTATTTTTATTTTTATTTTAAATAATTAGCAAAAATATTTACAAATACAATATGTGCAAATAATATGTATAATTTCACAAACCACCCTAGAAAATTAACTTTTCAATCGTAACTCCAAAAATATGAAATCATAGACATTTTAAAGATTATTTAATTTAGAATACAATGGAAGTGAGTTTGGTTCAATTTGAGCTCATATGGAGCCGGAATTATTCTTTCAATTATCGCTTAGTGGCTTTTTCCAAGTGTGATTGCTTTTATTCTGTACATGATTTGATTGCAATTATTTTTATTATTTAGGACACAATTTTATTTACAACTTTTGTTTTGAACATTATTTTGTTTGAGGTCAATTTCCGTACAAATAAAATAGTGTAAGTATACAAATATACACAACTCACATATTTTTGGATTTTTTTATTAAGGAACATATCTCCCCCTACTTTATTCTTGGTCGATCAAGCCAAGTCTTGACCTTCTCTCGAGGTTCAGGTCAACCTATATTTATTACATATATACAGTCTTTTTTTTCTTTCTTTATTTTTCCTTTCTTTCTTTCTTTATTTATTTTAGGTTAAAATGGTAATAAATGTATAATATTTACACACAAATGCATGTTAGTAAAAATATGGAGTTAGTATTATATACATGTGTTTTATAAGGGATTTTAAGCTAAAATAAATGAATAAAGACGATGAAATGCAGATTCATCAATCGGTACTCGGGCATAGATCTCCTCTCATGGTCATTCTTAACCATGGTGAACCCCGATTTCTTTGGAACTACATGTAGGTGGCTCACCCATTTGAAATCAGATATAGGATAAAGCATGCTTCACACAACTTCATGATTTCCTTCATCACTACATCCCGCAGATTCGTATTTAGTCTTCTTTGGAATTCTCGAGATGGCTTGCAATCATCTTCAAGATAGATGTGATGTGAACATAGAGCCGGATTTATCCCGAGGAGATCAGATACTTTCCAACCAAGTATCTTGTGATTCTACTCTAGAACCTCGAGAAGTCGAGATTCTTGATCCGGGATCAACCTTCTTCTGATGATAACTAGATACATGTGTTCTTCACCCGCAGGAATGTGTACTTCAAACCTATTGGGAGTTGTTTCAGTTTTGGTAATTGTTGAGCTTGCTCTGTGATCACTTCGGATATTGTGATGGTAGATCGTTGTTCTGTTGAATTCAATGAGGTGTTTTCCATTTATGTAACTATTGGCTCCGATATAAATGTGCGGAACATATCTGCAATGATTTCTCCATGTTCAGTCTAGCATGAATCTTCTTCAAATGTGTTGATCAATGAATAAGATTTTAACTCCCATTTGGTAAGGAAGCATGGACTGACTGCGCTATCTAGGTCCTCCTATGAAGCTATGATTTCTTGTGTGAAAATGCCATTCAAGGAAATTTATGGGACCTTAATATCCACAACTTTACAGTTTTCATCTGATTATGCTCTCCCTATATCAGACGCGACTTTTGACTCGTTGACCTTATCCATGGCGATTTTTTCAATGTTGGAACAGAAAGTGATCTTCCCAGACCCCTAGTCAATGACTGCCTCGACTATGCGAAGGAACGGTCGACCAAGAATAATGGGGAGTCAGGAGTAACGATGTAGGAGAGTACATATCTAGGACAACAAAATACATGGGGAATCACATGTCCTACACGATCACAATACTATCCTCCAATAGACCTCTAGGCTGCTTAACAGATCGATCTGCAAATTGCATGATCATTCTTGTAGACTTAAGCGGTTCAAGCCCAAATTATTGCAGTAGTGAGGAGGACATGAAGTTTATTGAAGACATGCTATTAAGCAGAGTGCATTCAAAAACTTGTTCAAAAATCTAAGATCTGATGTTAGGTGCTCCCTTGTCTTTCTTTTTCTTAGGGAGACAACTGATAGCATTTACCGTGGCCATGATTAGGATGTGTTTCTCTCCCCTGTTACATCTATTTTTACAGCTCTAATGCTTCAAGGTGCAAGCTTGTTTCAATCCTTTCTTAACAGTTGGCATGTATTCCATGGTCTTCATTAATGACATTTTTCGTACAAGATTTTCAATAATCTCAACAATACTAGGGTCAGATAATGCATTTTCAAATTTCTAATTTTTTTCATACTTCAGGAAATGGAATATTCACAGAAGAAATTTCAATGTTCTTGGTTACAAAATTATTTTACAGATGGCTGCTAGAAGATGGGTCACCATGCAAAACATGCACAAAGCTATCCACATGAGCTTCTGATGAATCTCAGATTCATTACTCTAAATCTCATTAATTAAGCTCAAATCCCTCAAAGTCATCGGTATTTCTTCATTTATTCTGCATAATTAGCATTCATGCATGTTTTAATAAGAATTGAATTTTATCACTCATTTCTGCACAAAATAAGAAGCCAAAAATCCTAGCCAAAATTGACCTGTAAACGGCCTAACTTCACTGGTATATAACTAATTCATGCTTACTCAGAATAACACAAAACTACCTCCACTATGTACATATCACTAATAAGAATAAATGAAAAATATGAAAAAATCACTAACCCAAATAAGTGGACCAAAAACCCAAACCCTAGTTTCAGGATTCACGGACTAAAACCCTCATATGTTTCCCCATCCAGTGTCCATTTTATTCCTACTCATTTTTGAACTAATGTACATTCAAATACCTTCAAAACAAGATCAAGTTCAAGTGAATCAGAGCTCATATGTGAAAGTTGGTTTTTCGGCCTTTGTACATTTGGTATTTTAACGGCTTTGACCTATTATTTTATGTACATAATTAACCTATTTTATTTTTTTTTCATTTATCTTCTTTGATGAAAGTTTTATTAAAATACACAAAAATCCAAATCCAAAATGAGCTTGAAACAAAAAAATTAACCAAGTCTAAATCTTCATTAAATGTCTGTACAAAATTGGTCTTTTTCGTATTTTATTTTAGTTCTTCTTTTTTTATTAATAAAAACTCAAAAAAAGTAGATTAATGTGTAAATATTTATCTTTGATTTTACCATTTTTTCGGATTTTTTATCTGGTTTAAAAATGAAAAAAAAATTATAAAACCCAAAAATCAAGGTATTTTATGTACTTGGGATACCCAAAAAATATCACTTTATGCAAATGATCGATTTTGGTTTTGATGTCTTCATGAAAGTTGTAGATCTCATCGAGACGAGCAATTTTCATGAATAAACTTTTTCAATCCGAGGCCGTTTGCTATTTATTTTGGATTTTTCAAAGGTGTTATTTTCCGAATTTTGTGGTGCTGACACGTGGCAGCTCATGGAGTCGCAACATGTCAGCCATTTTTCGATTTTTTATTATTCATTTTAAAAACAATTAAGCCCTGCATGTGCGTCGCACGTGCCTCACAGGCACGCGCCATGCACGTGCCCTACCCCCTTCACCTCCTGCCACCACGTGGCCCCATCTAGGTCATTCGATCTTCGGTCGATCGGACGCCCCAGGGACCTCCTCCCTCCTTTGTCATCTTCCCCCTCTCCCCCTCTTATTGTTCCACCGCCCCGCGAACTCCGTCGTGATTTCTGCCATCTCCGATTGACCCCCTTCGAATCCCGACCAACTGATCTCGTGCACCGCCATCTTCAATCAATCTCTGATTCCAATCACCCCATCCCTGATCCCCTGATTCGCGTGACGCGCCGCCCTACAAATCTCCTTCCATCGCCAACCACCCCAAAGCCCTATTTAAACACCACCGCTCCCCAAGCCTTCCTCATCCACCGTTTGATGCCAAGCTTTGCTCCGGAGTGACAGACCGGCAACTCCCTTCCATGGCGTGATCCGGCCTTCAGCCTCACCGCAGCAACGCCTCAGGCCGCTGCTTCGCTCCGACGTTTACCGTCGAGCTCCAGGTACCCATCCTCCTCTGCTTCGCCTTTCATCTTCGATAGTCACCTCCCTCTCTCCCATTCATCATCCCCCTCGCCATCTTCTCCGTCAATGATCACCCATCATCTCCGACATCAAGCTACTTCACTGGACCTCCGTCTTCAACGTTCTTCACCAACACCACCGCGTCGTTCTTTGTCATCTACCTCCAACTACGGTCGAGTCTATCGACACCTGGCACCTCCGCCTCGCCTGGGAGCTCAGCAACCTCTGCCACCAGGTCCCTTCGCCCCGCCGTGCTCCACCTTCAACCATCGCCGTCGACTTCAAGCAGGTGTTCATCATCAGAGCTTCGCCCCTCCGGTGGTTGCTTCATCCACGCGAGCTGCTTATGCCTCAATCTGCATCTACTGACGAGCCACGACGCCACGCCACCAAACCTCACCGAACTCTGCCTCTCCACCAAAGTCCGTCGGCCGTGTGTCGACCCATATCAGCCGTCCGATCATCACGCCACCAGTCATCAGAGCCGTTAAAGCATCTGCTAGCCCCAGCGGTTAGATCCAAACTTCATCAGCGGTCTAGATTCGCCCCGTGCCTCAATCCGAGCCAACTTCCATGCCAGAAGCTTCGGGAGATTCTGAAGCGTGCGAACACGCCACGTGGAGGCACACACCCACTCCTTCTCTGTGCCTGCCACCACACGCGTGCGTCACGTGAGCCACAGAAACTTTGCAGAAGACCCCCCGGAGGTCCTCCTATTTACAGAACAGCCCATCGACCAGAGGGCGTGTGTCACATACGTGCCCCTCTGGCAAAATTTCAGCAGAACCCCTGAGCTTCTTGGTAATTACGCATAGGCCCCCTTTTGCATTTTATTTTATATTTATTTATTGCAGAAATACCCATGTGTTCCCATGTTACTTCAAACTTCTACATTGCATATTTTATTCATAAAAAATTAGCATCTTGTTCCTCACTTAATTCTCTACATCTTGACATATTGCGGACATTTTCGTGATCATTGGTTAATTAATAATTATTTGTTTTGTGAAAAATTACATATTTTACCCATTTTATGTTTTGATTTTATAACTGATTAATCATTGCTCTAAAATATTTCGAAAATTCCGGATTATAGAGTTAATTGTGGTTAACATTGTGCACAAAAAGAATTGCATTTGCATGCATAGTTTGTCATATAAAAGTCATTTTGCATATTTTAGTGTTTGATTTTTAATAGGTATTAAAACTGGTATTTTCGAGGTTTAGGATTTTTCTGAGATCCATCACCTAGTAATAAAACTTAGATAATTTTATCCTTTGAAAACAATTAGGTTTAATATTTATTATAATTAAATATTAAAATTCACTTTGTTTGCATTTAAAAATTCATTAAAAAATTCATCTAGCATCCAAAAAAATTCCAAAAAAATTACAGTGCATTCATTTCATCATAATTATCATCTTGGACAAGTTTCTTTTTTTTCGGGCATTGTTCGATCATTATTTACGTTTTAGTCCCTAAAATAGAATGAAATTGCATTTTGCATCCTTTATTGCATTAAAATTACAAAAAAAACCCACCTCAAAAACAACGTACGAACTTTGATAGACATAATTCTAGGTTGTTTCTTTGCCTCCTTGTGTTCGACCTTGGGACTTGCCCAAGTAAAATAGACATAAAACCACATTAATTAAAATTGACAAATATTTTGTGTGGTTATTTCTTGACTGATTCCGATTGCCGCCTACAACGAAACAACACACATTTTTTTAACGCACGACATTAATTCACGATGAAATTTTTAAATAGTGCAATCCAGGAAACGACAGATGACTCCGTTGTCGGGGAGGCAAATGGCTTGGTTTTTTATCTGAAAATTTTTGTTCGGTTTTCCGCATTCGGGTAGTCGGACCCCTGAATTTCATTGTAAATTCCATTTTTTCCTACATTTATTTTATTTTATTTTCAGCATTTATTTTTCTTATTTTTTTTTTGATTTATTTTTGAGTCACTCTCTTACACCATCTCTCTTATTTTTCTTGCGAGGTACCCGACGTACGTGGAGCTATTTTTCAAGAGCCGACACATCTTCACCAACTTCCGAAAAAGCTGCAATTAATTTAAGATCGAGTCGAGTCGTGAGAGAGCGTAGAACCTAGGATTTTATTTTCTGCAATTTTATTTTCTATAATAATTGCTCATTTATAACGGTGTCCAATTGGACTCTCGCGTGTGTAAAGAAGACCTTGAACTTTTTCTGTGGTGTGTCGTGGCCTGTTTCACTCTCCGATGAGGGTAGGGACCGACTTGAGTGGCGCTTAGGATAGACCTGCACTTACAGCTCTTAAAGCATTTTAAATTTTTGATTGTGCTCGTAGGATCTAAGGCTACACTGTACTTTAATTGAGACGCACATTAGATCGTTCAATTTAGCCAAAATTCAACTCAATTCTTTCCCGCTAATAGAACTTTATGCTAGATGCGGTTTTTCATTGGCTTGCATTCATTTAGAATAATCTTTCAATTCTGTATTGCGTCCCACATGGAGATTGCGAGGATTCACTGTAAGTCTTCTAACTGAGCATACATCCTAGTTTTTCGCATGCATCAACTTTTCCCGAACTTCTCCTCTTGTTTTGTCACATTATTTTAAAAGAAATTGGGACTGGATGGTAGACGTGCATTTGTGCGCATTTCATTATTCAGTGATCGCCTAATTAAAATTGAGACTGCTAAATATAGCTGTTCTTTATAACCCATAAAATCAAGAATTCTTGCGGGAGAGCAACCCCGACATTGTATGCTTTTATCTTGCAGCGAGGAGATAGACGCACACTAGGATAGAGCCAAGCCAGGATTCTCATATTGACTACTGATTCTACCAAAAACGATTAGCTACTTCTTAGTGAGGATCTAATGGGTAGCCGGTAAACGGTCCAGATTTCCTTAGTAGAGTGGGTGGTTTAGAGGATATTGCGTAAGGCTCCATCCTCAAGTAACAGGTAGCCGTTCTATGGTCCGTACTAACTCCCATGCTGGCTGAAAGTAGGTGTAACTAGTCGCAAGAATTCAGGACAGTCGGTAGGGAAATACATGCACCTAACAGCTCGTTCAAATAGTTTGTAAGATTTAAATTCTCACCAATTAGAACTGACAAGATAACTGGTCGAACCCTCACGGCCTTCACTGAGTGAGTTGGTGAAACAAAACTTTGTATTGTGTTTGAATTGTAAATAGAAAATAGATAATCATCGAATACCGCATACTTGTGCATAGATCATGATCCGTAAACCTCTTGTTGATCTTTTGAAATCGAGAATGGAAGATTGTGGTAATTCTCATTCGGACTCCGTGAAACCTTCTCTGACCACCACAAACTTTCCAATCTCAAATGTTCAGAGGCACTCTTACTCAGAACAACCTTGGGTTCAGGGACACCTCTCCCGTGAATCCTCCTCCTATGACTCTTTCACCTTCCTGGAAGGAGGTCAAACCCATACTCTTTCTTTATCTCCTGATCACATCGAGGAAGACTCTCACCTTGGTAATTCTGATTCTGATTCTTTCAAGTCTACTAACTCCAATTTCTCACATTCTGAAGGTGAAGAGAAGAAGAAGAAGATGCCTCCTAAGATGCCTCCCAAGAAAGACCATGAAGATGAACCCAATGAAGATCCAATGCAGATGATTTTTACGAGATTAGCTGCATCTGAGCAGCAACAACTTTTACTTAGGGAACAACTAGAGCAATTGAATGCTGGGGGAGAACTGCCAATGGAAGCAGCATACAATCCTGGGCAGTACAGAGTTAGAAATTACTTGCAGCCACCTCAGCCAGAGATCAACTATGAACTGAAGCCACTTTTTTTGAGTCAATTACCACAATTCCATGGTAATGAAACTGAAGAACCATATGAATTCTTGCGAGATTTAGGGCTGTGATATGTTCTAATCTGAGGCACCCACAAGTCAGCCAGGACTACATTCGTCTCACTGCACTACCTTTCACCTTAAAAGGGAAGGCAGATTACTGGGTGAAGAATTTAGGAGTGACTGTGACCACCTATGATAGGTTCAAAAACCTCTTCTTGAAGAAATTCTACCCTTTGAGTTGAACCAACCAGATGAGAACCCGCACCACCAGTTTCTCTTAGATGCCTAATGAACCACTCTGTGATGCTTGGGTTAGATTTAAAGATCTGCTACAGAAATGTCCCTTCCATGACCTGGATAACAACATCTTATTTCAATCACTCTACTCTGACCTCAACTACGAGACTCGAGGGTTAGTAAGCACTGCATGTGGAGGCAACTACACATCGCGAGGAGCTTAAACCGTTTGGAAAGTACTAGAGCAGATGGCTGAGGCAAGCCGCTCACAGATCACCAGTAGAGCATACACTGATTCCCTGAATACATTTCAAGCCAAAGGAGGAAAGCAAACTGTTGCAGAGATAGCAGAGGATTTGATTCCGAACATGAACATCATTGCTGATAAATTGACAGTTATGGATCAAATTCATAAGAGGATGAACGACATCGACAACAGGATCTCCCAGTTCCCGAGCAAATGGAGGAGCTAAGTGAGAAGGTTTTCAAGATGGAGACACACCGCACCTACGGTCCCAATCTATCATTTACATCATGTCCAGGAGTAGCCAGGATCAAGACAACAACAACCATGGGTTCAGGACCACTCCTATGCCCAACCTTCCCAGTAGTCACCTCCACCAGCCGAGACTGTTGAAGAAGCCCCGCCTCTGACATTTGAAGTGAATGCCATTTGGTACACTCAGGACACTACCCAACAGGGTAATATGGGGGACCGTCAGCCTTACCAACATCCGCCCACTTTCTATAATACCACATTCCCACCAACTCCACAACACACTCAACATCCAAAGCAGCAGCAGCCATACAACCGTCAGAACCAGCCTCAGCAATATCGTCAACAATATCAAGCTCCACCAAGTCACACCGCAAAACAATCATCTCAACCATCCAACTCTCAAGAAGAACCTGTAGATATCCAGAGACAGATGCTCGAAGAAATTCGCAACTTCCGGAATGAACTACACGATCTACGGTCGATGTTAATCGCCTGAGATGAACAAACAACCCCTGCTACAACCATTCCCGCCCAAGTGCAGGCTAACCTAATAGCTTGAACAAATCTCAATCTTCCCAACACCATGGCCAGGTATACTATTCAGTTTTTTCCACATCTGAACATGAGATCCTTTTGTTTGACAATATCAATGCTATGTCACTTAGGAACGGAAGGACCGTGGACGTACCTGATCGAGCACGGGAATTGGATCATGCAGACTCGGAAGATCAACCGGAGGAGGCTTCTGAGAACGAAAAAGAAGGACACCTGAACTCAGAGACTGTGAAGATCTCAGAACGTGACAAAGGAAAAGCATCTATGGAGTCTATAGAGGACCTTGCACCTCTAGTTGCTGCAAAAATACCTTTGTCATCTTTTCAGCAACCTGATTTTGATTATTATCAGAAAACCAATGATTGTAATAAGAACTCCATTTCTAATAAAGATGCTCTTATTTATGATTCTGGTTCTTTATCTCTTGTCTCAAATGCTTCCATTCCTTTCCCCCGTGCTCTTAAGAAAGGAAAACCAAAGAAAAACCTTCATGATGACCCAGAAATGCAACGGTTCTGCCAGGAGAATATCACTGTCAAAGTACCCATTGATCAATATGTGGTCAGTAATCCAACATTTTAGAAGTACTTGAAAGTGAAATGCACTCCCACTAGTACTCGTACAAAAAAACCAAGTCAATTTGTGGAGACTTATATCTTGATAGTTGGCACTACCAAATGTGTTAGAAATCAGCATATACCAAGAAAGAAAAGGGATCTAGTGCTCATTATGTAGAGAGTCGCATTGGCGGCATTGCGTTCGCACACACACTTCTCGATAATGGTTCTTCTATCAATCTTCTCCCCTTATCCTTATATTACATATTGGAGTTAGGTCCTCTCAAGAAATCATTATCTCTACTCCAATTTGCTGATAAATCAACTAAGAGACCTAAGGGAGAAGTAAAAAATATAGTCATCTTGATCGAGGGTACATAATACAAAGTGGACTTCACTGTCCTTGATATGGAGTCCCCGAACCATTGGAAGGAATCCCAAATCATTCTTGGAAGACCATTTCTACGAACCGCTAAAGCCGTATTCGATTACGGTATAGGAATGATGAAATTCTGCTCTCCAGGCGGAGAGGTCGATTTGGAGATAAAGCAAACAAAGTGGCAAAGACCAGACTCCAAATCCACCACTGAATACTCAAAAACATCAGAATGTAATCTCATCAGCACTACTGGGCCGTGGGATCAACTTCCAGACATTCAGAGTGAAAGCACCTCATCAGAAGAAGAAACAGTGCACAGTGTAGTTTGCGAGATGTTGCTAAACCTATCTAGACACCCACATACCTATAACCTTGATGACACAGAAATCCTTTCGGATTTTTCAGTCCCATCTTCTTCGAGACAATCAAGAAATATCGATGATGAGTCAAACGAGGCTTTGGCCGAATTACCGCACTACTTTTGCGATCCGACTCACCTTTCTTCGGAATTGGTAGCTAGCACATCATAGAGTGATTAACCGCCAACCAACACAGAGCCAGATTCAGAAGTCATTCAGTCATACTTAATTGATGAATATGATTTGCCAGAGCTGAAACCACTTCCTCCCACACTCAAGTATGCATTTCTTACTGGACCCAAGGAGAAATTTCCTGTGATCATTAGCTCATCATTAACCATGAATCAGGAATCTAGATTTCTCAAAGTCCTTGAACAAAATCGAAAAGCCATCGGTTGGACTGTGTCGGATCTCGTAGGAATCAATCCCCCTCTCTGCTCGCACCAAATTTGTGTTGAGGATAACGCAAGGCCTTCCTTTGAATTTCAGAGAAGATTAAATCCCAATCTTCAGGAAGTAGTTAAGAAAGAGATAGAGAAATGGTGCAAAGGAGGATTTATATTCCCCATTTATAACTCCAAGTCGGTGCCCCCCCTTCATGTCGTCCTGAAGAAGTCGGGAATCCAGATGGTCACCAATGAGGAGGGGGTAGAGATCGCGACCCGAGTGCCCATGTCGTGGCGCATCTGTGTCGATTACATGCGCCTGAATGCTGCTAACGAATCTTGTATTCATCATGCTAAAAACCACATATTAAACCCCTGGCTTAATCAATCCAATAAAAATCTCCATTAATTCTTTATTATATTGTGTATAATTAACCTTAATTAATTGTATTTAATTTTCTTTGTTTTTTTCGTAATTATTTTCTCATAAAAAACACCTAAAAATTAGGTTGATTAATTGTCTATAATTCACTAACCCCTAAAAAAGACAGAAAATACAAAAACCACTCAAAAGTTAAAATTCGGTGTTTTTAGCCCCTTAAAAATACTCCCAAAAATACTTTTTGTACAAATGACCTCTTTTGGCTTTTTGTCCAACATGAAACTTGTAGATCTCGTCGAGACGAGCAACTTTCATGTTTTGCCTTTTTCCTAATTTTGCCTCTAACTATTCCTTTTGTATTTTTCATTGTTTTTATATTTGTGAATTTTCTGATTGGGCCATGTGGTGGCTTCTGGGCCGCCCACGTGGCACGCCTCTCCTTCCACCACCTGGCTCCTTCCTGGGCCATCTGATCTTCACATCCCGCCTCGATCTCAGCCCTCCACCACCGCTTCACTCCCAGCCGTTGGATTTGACTTCCAGATCATATTGGAACCGTCCACCAAGGGCCTAAGGCCTAGCTACCGATCCCTCCTTGTGACAGGAGGAGGCACAATCGGCTGGCGATTATGGCCAAAGACTCAGGTGTCGACCCACGGTAAATCATCGTGTAGCTTCGCCTCACCGGCGGTAGCCAAGTTCCCTGGAGGGGTCGGCCAGGTTGAGCCATGATCGAAGGGTCGAATAGACCCTCAGCATAGACCACATCCTGCACCGTAGTTACATTCCGATCAGGTACCCTCTCACTTGTTTTACCTTCACCTTCTCGCAATTATCTCACCGTACCCGATGACCCCCACCACCGCCTAACCATCCGACGAGCTCTACCAACTACCCCTCATCCTCGCCGACCGCCCCCTTCTTCTCCAGAACCCCTCACGCTCCGACCCCCTTCTTCACCGCCTCGCCAGAGAAAAAGCCCATGGCCACCACCTCCCGTCATTTCCACAGCCTTCACTCACTCACTAAATCACTTGCACACATGATATGCACGCTTCGGCTATGCTTAACGTTTCAGGTATCTTTAATGGTTGGATTTGGCATCGGTGCTACTTCAAACGTCTTGCCTCCGGCGAAGCTTCACCGATATACACCTCCATCCAGCTCTGGAGCTTCGCAGCACCTCCAGGACCTCATCCGGACCTCCAACAAACTTACTTGACCTTCCAGCGTAGCCTTGGAGCAAGGCGGAGCGAGCACCAGGTCGCCAGAGCCCCGCCTCCTCCGGTGGCCTACAGAGGAGAAGATGCTACTGATGCTGTCCGATCATCTGGATCGGACGGTTGTGACGATGACACGTGGAGGCCGAAGCCTCAAACCAGACCAACAGCCTCGGGTGACCCAAGCCAATATCCGAGCGTCCACATGCCGCCACGTGTCCCAAACCAACAGCAAGCCCCGAGCCTAGGCTCCTCACGTGCATCGCACGTGAGGGCTTGGGTAAATTGCACGAAGATCCCAGGAGCTTTTGATAATTACATACAGTTCGCCAGGCACGTGCCTCACGTGCGTGCCTGGGTAAATTATAGGGATGCCCTGGCAGGTTGTCAAAATTATATAAATGGCCCCGCACATATGGAAAAGTTGCATAGGGCCCCAGGCATTTTTTGGTATTTGCATTTAGGTCCCTCTAGGGACCAAAATGTAATATTTATCCTTTTATTTCTTGCATTTTTATTACAATTATTTCCCTGCATTATTTTCTTCATAACTTGAGCATCGTAGGTCCAAATTGCAAGATTTTAGTGCCGTTCTGATCCTTGTTTCCTCATCTACATCATGGCATATTTAATTTTCTCATCTTCCACCATTTTAAATGAAGTGAATTTTTGTGTTAGATGATGACTCTGCTCTACTTGTCCTTGCTCTGATTTGATGACTGATTTTAATGTTGTGATCAAATTGACCCAGATTTCAATCTCTTTTATGTTGCTTATTTTTAGTGATATTTTTAGGGTATATTTGTAAATTTTTGTTCTGAATATAAGTTCCCTTGCATTACTCTCATGCATCATCCTATAATTGCATAAAAATCAACTAAAAATTGCATGCTCCATTTCATTGCATTATAATCTGCATAGTACAACCTGAATTTTCATGAAGACCTGGAATTGAGATTTAATTCACACTGCTCTTAATTGATCAAAAATCAATAAATAAATAGAGTAGCTCGTGTCCCTATGATGAATATATGTTTTATAATCTTTATTCTATCATTTTGGCCTTAAAAACCCTAGCAAATGCGTGTAAATTCCCTTAATTCATGCATCTTAGCATTCATGCATGTGTCTATAAATAGTGTATAAAATACGGTTTTTAAAGCCAAAGTTATAGAATAAAGAAAAGAAAAAGAATAAAATATTGTAAATATTTTATGACCCGAAACCCCAAGACCTAGGCATCTCAATGAATAGGTCGACAAGGAATAAAGTAGGGGGAGATAAGGGCCAAAATACCAATAAATTCCCTTTTTTATTCATTTTTATTCATTTTGGGACCCATTTTCAGTTCCACTTTTTATACCTCAAATAAAGAAACTTTGTACATGAAAGCATAGATAATCAAAAAAAGAAAAATACAAAATTGATTTCACTCAAAAATATTGTACAGATAAAAAATTATGATCTGAATAAAATTTTAGAACCCCAACTTCCCAGACCTGTATCTTGCAAATAAAAACTCGAAACGCATCAAAATCACCATTAATTGTATATAATTTTAAATAAGCTATTTAGTGAAGGTGGTTTCGCATTTGGCGGAGCTACGGTTTGAAAGTTGAGTTTTGGACCCCTATTGTATTCTTGTACAAATTAAAATATTCATTTTATTATATATTCATTATTTCTATAATTTTATATTTTTATAATTTTGTAAACATTATTTATAATATATAGGTACATCAGAATCAGAATAAAACACTAAAGGAAATACAAAAATAAATACTTATATATAATACATAAGTAAAATAGCTGTCTATATACCTAAATAATTATTACTTCTATTTTATTAAGTGTACAAAATACCTCAGAAAAATAAAATAAAAATATATTAAGTGTATAAAAATACTTTATAAATTTATAAAATAATAAACAAAAATAATAAAATAAAATATACAAAATAAAAATAAATTATTAAAATACATAGGCAAATATACCTGTATAGAGGCTATAAAAGGAAACTTGTATTTTTATACCTCATAAAAATAATAAAAAAATCATAATAAAATAATTTATAAAATAATAAACGTTTTTTATTTAATAATAAAAAAATAATAAATTCTTTTTATATTTTTAATTGAATTTACAAAGATTTTTTCTAGGATTTTTCCTGGTTGGTCCACGTGGACCAACCAGGAGGTCTGGAGAGTTGATCGGTGGGTCAACTCTCTGACCCACTCCCGTAGCCCTGTCAGAATTGAGTTTCGAGCCTACTTCATGGATTTATCGAGGCACAACCTTTCACCTATTCGCAATGTGGTCTTCATGACTTTTGCTCCTCGATGAATGATCTTACACGCCCTAATGTTTTTTCGGGCTTTGGATCACTGATCCGCCCGTTGTCGCTTCGTTCTTCTCACCCAGTCACGCCATGTTCAAAACCACCCCCGAGTTCCACTTTCTCCTTTGAACCCTCTTTGACCATTTTCTCCCCTCTCTTTGGCGAGCTCTGGACTGGGGCTCGTGACAGGAGACCCTCCAGCTCCCTTGAGGCTGGGTTAGGCGGCTGTGGAGGCGCTCCACCCCCCATCTTCGGCTCCGGCCGTCGAGGTACCCATCTCACGGGCCATCTGCCTTCGAGGTTGCTTTTGTTAGTTTTTCTTTGCTCCTTAGCTAGCTGTAGGATTAGTCTTTAGATCTGTAGCATTGATGCGTCATTTGATCCATGTTTTGAGCCTCGATTCCATCCGACCATCTCAGCCGGAGCTTAGCTCTGACCACCACCATTTCCCGTTTCATCAGCCCTAGGACCCTCTACTGTTGTTGTGTGTTTTAATTGCAGGTCTCAAGTGCCGAAGAACCCCTATCTAGGGTCGTTTTTGCTGAAGCTGAGCTTATAGGAAACGCTCCAGGTCGTTCATGCCGTGGTGGCGCTCCAGCTGCTTCCCAACCATTTTGAAGCCGCCAACCTCTGGAGGAGCCTCCCAGGAAGCTCCCATGCCGTTTTGAAGCGTCAAGGTCCGCCGCAGAGGCTCGATCTGGCCAGGGGAACTTCGCATCGGTGCAGTTCTTCCCGGTTCTTCCTCGCGTCTCCTCCGCCGTTGGATGAAGGCCTGTTCTTGGATGCGCACAACTGCCGTTGGATAGCCCCCCAGCCACTACCGTCGATCTTCAGCCGAGATCTGATCGTGGCCCTTCGTTTCGAACCGGCATCGCGGCATAGAAGCGTGCCCCGTGTCTTTAGCAGATACATCTGCGCCGTCGGATCGCATGAGCCATGGGTATTTTGCATATTCGACCCGAACAGTTTTTGTATTTATTAATTAATATATAAACTTTCATCTGTCGTTTTAACTTTTGTAAAATTTACGATTAAGGCCCTGCATTAGTTTTATTTGCGTTTGAGTCCTTGTCTAGGTCAGCCGACAGAACTTGGTTATTTTGCAACCAAGCCCTCGCGTGTTATGGTATTTAATTTCTAGTCGAATTTTTTATTAATTAAGTTATAACTTTTTGGCAAACTTGCATTTAGGCCCCTTTATTTGTTGGAAATTACGGTTGTGCCCCTTCTAGGTGCGCACGTGGTTCTTCACGCGGTCTTTGGCATTTTTGCACGCATAGCCCTGTGGTATTTCTATTTATTTATTAGCCCAGAAATATTTTTAGTGCAGTATATATTTTCTGGAAATATTGCACTCTAGCCCTTTAACATCTGGATATTCACAATACGTCCCTGCTAGTATTGCATTTTCTTTTTGTTGTATTTTTTATTTCACGCATCTAAAAATCCCTAAAAAATCCACAAAAGTTACCATAAGTTTCTGTTGCATTGTAGTTTCACGCCATATTTTTCTTTTGCATTTTTATTGCATTTTAATATTTATAAAAATTTAAAAACATGCATTTTCTCTACTGTTTGCACTATAAAATCCATAAAAATTATAAAGCCTTCTCGAAAATTTTCCCAAAAAATATATTTTGTGTATTTTAGTGTCTTTTATATTCTAACCAAAAATCATAAAAAAATACAAATGAATACCTATAAAAATATAAAAATTCCTAAAGTCTTCATAAAAATATTATAACTTCATAAAAAATCATAAAAATATAATTTCAATTTCTAAATTTACTTTATTTTATTATATTTTATTTAAAATTAATTTTGAGAATTTTTGTTGCCTAATTTCTATTTTATTTCTCCATTTTGATTTCAGCCTCTTAGTTTATTCATTGTTTTCAGTATTTTTGACTTAAAAAATACCAAAAAATCAGAAAAATCTAGAAAAAACACAAAAACATTGGAAAAATATAAAAAGCCTAAAAATATTTTATTTCCTGTATTTTCCTTATTTTTACCTTTTTTATAAATACTTATTACTCTCCTATCTTATATTGTATATATATATTCTAGGGATTTTATCACTTGTGCCCCTCCGAGATATCGCAATATCAGTCATGCCCCTATCTTTTTGATAATATCAGTTGTGCCCCTCACATCTTTCTCCGTCTTCAGTTGTGCCCTTCCGTCAGATTGACCGTCAAAAAATTGAAATAACCATAGTTTACTCAAACCATGGTGTGGTTAACAGGGGTATTATGGTCAGAATAAAATCAAATGAGGAGGAGGGTTGGGGAGAAGGTGTGAGGCTGTGGAGGAGGTGCGGGCTGGCGGTAGGGGCTAGGGGAGGTGCGTGGCTGCGGGAGGAGGTCGGCTTCACGGCGTGGCTGCGGGATGCAGTGCGGGGCAGGGGGGAGGGGGAGCAAGGGGGTGGCGCCGGGGAGGGGAGGAGGTGCGGGGCTAGGAGGGGCCGCAAGCCTAGGGGGAGGGGGAGCAGGGGGGTGGCGGGCTGGGAGGAGGGAGGTTGGGGCGGAGCTCCTCTCCTCCTCTCCTCCTCTCTTCTGTCGTCATGTCAGACCGAAACTAGGATTGCACATGGCTCGCTTTGGACCCATTGAATGGGAATTTCATCTCACATAGATCTAGTGGACTTGCAATATACATCACCAGATTAAAAATTAGATCGATTTGGATTTGAATGCCAACGCCAAATCCAATTAGATTTTTTAATAATGTTTTTTGGTTTTTGTTAAGCAGGCCAAAATGTTTCATTTCATTACTAATTAAGTTTATTTAGTCCTTAAAGATACTCAATTTCAACATTTTTCAATAGAATTGGTATAATTTCCTTGTTCTTTCAACCGCATCTTTTCAAACTTGAGGAACCGCATCTGGAACATCTCCATTTCATGCGCAATCATTTCTTGCAGGAACTACTGCTTCGATCCTCCATGGATTCCATATTCCAAGTTGGTTTCGGGGTGGATCTAGAGACATTGACGGGATCCAGCAAGGAGTTCACGAGGGCCTTCGAGGACGCGAGCTACTGCACCCTGCTGCGCTACCTCTACATCACCTGGAAGATCAAGCGCTTCCTCAACATCGGCTCTGAGGCCAAGCTGCACGCAGCACTGAGCGAGACGCTCAGGCTCTATCCTGGAGTACCCATGGAGGGCCGGCAGGGGGTGGGGGGAGGTCAGGGTGGAAGGGAGGACGGGGCGGAGGGGCGGCATGGGGTGGAGGGAGGTCGGGCCGGTAGGGAGGTCGGGGCGGAGGGGCGGCAGAGGTGGAGGGAGGTCGGGGCGGAGAGGTGGAGGGAGGTCTGGGCAGCAACAGGTGGGAGAGGAAGAAGACGGGAGAGGATGTGAAGGGAAGAAGAAGACAGAGGAGGAGGAGAAGGGAGGAAATGACAATTCAATCCATTTTTTAAATTTAAATCCTGATGTATCCCAAAAGATAACGTCCGTTTACGTTTGGGATGGACGGAAACTAACCCGAGGGGTACAAGTGATAGATTTGCAAGAAGTGAGGGACACAACTGATATTACCAAAAAGATAGGGGCATAACTGATATTGCGATATCTCGGAGGGGTACAAGTGATAAAATCCCTATATTCTATTTAAAGAAAAATATAAAAATATAAAATACAAAAAGGAAATACAAAATCAGAAATTAAAAAGCAAAATATAAAATCAAAAAATCAAAAATATTAAATAAAAAATATAAAATTTAAAACCCACAAAAAATAGCATAGATAGACATTTTATCACAATCGCATATTGAGCATTTTTGCCCCGTTCTACCTATCTGCTCCCTGTGTTCGACCTCTACACTGCTTGCACACTATACACATCCTTTGTAGAGTTATAATAATTTTTAACTTCGTGCCGCTTTTCACTATTTGATTTCTGTTGTGGGTTAATTTTTGTTTTAATTAGGATCTCTTGCAGGTCGCCTCAGCGACATTGTGATCCCGCCTTGTGTGGATTAATCTAGACCCATGAAAATCCCGTTCAACAAATGGCACCATTGCCGGGGAGCAGCAACGCTTAGTTTGGGTTCTTGTTTGTGCTTGTAATTGTTTGTCTATTTTCGCGGCTTTTATTTTTGCTTATTTTATTTTCCGTATTTTTGATATATTTGTTGAGATGTCTAACCTCCTCTTTTGTTGATTTTGTGTGAGGAACCGCGGATTGAGGGAGACGCTCTACCCTAGGCGCTTGGTCACCCACGTGAAGCCAGCATCTGCCAGCCTAGCACAAAGGAGACAAAGAGTGATTTTTGAAGACCGAGCTCCACCTTTAGTTGTAACATTTACTTCCTGCATTTATTTTCGTAATTTAAGTGAGAGAGAAACTTTTTTTATTGTAATAATACATGTACTCAGGACATGGACATTTGGGCCTAATTTCCAAGTGATAGTTCACTTGGAGGCTCACCGCTATTTTCTCGTGTTTTCTTCGCATTTTTATTTTGCTTTCTGGTTTTATTTTATTTCTTTTGTGTGATTGAGCCTTAGATGTAGAAGTTTCTTGACGTAGTATTAGGTCCAAACAATTAATATATTTGCCTGTGCCTATAGTCTATGTTTGGATCTAGTAAAATCTTGAAAATCGTGCTTCACGTTAATCGCAGCTTCTCACCTTAGGGCGATTTCATTGGCTTGCATTTGCATATAGTTTAGGTTTCAATTCTGCTGAGCATCCTTGCATGTAGAGAGCTGGAGGCAAGGTGAGCATTTACGCTTTAGCATTCATCATCGTTTTGCCACTTGCATTGCTTTTCCCGCTCCTCTACCTCTGGTTTTGATCACCTAGGTGCTTACAGGAATTGACTCCTCGATAGGCGCATGCATTTCTTATTAAAAATCCAAAAATAGTGATAACAAATAAAATTGGGACTGCTAACATTACTCGACCCTAAAATCAACCAAAAAGAAAAATCTTGTCTTGGGGCGAGTAATTCCCTCATTGTTTTTGAGATGGACCCCTCGGTCCACCTCCCTTTTATCAGGAGGACCCTCCTCTTACTTTTTCTGATTTTTGTACATATCTGCCTCAGCCACAATATTAGACCTCAGATTTCTACTCACATCCACCACCACCTCCGTATTTTCCACCTTTACATCTACCCGAGACTGAGCTGTTGGAGTCACCTTTTATGGAGTCCACCCTTGAGCACTTGACCCAGATAATGGATCATATGAGACAAAGGATTGACCACCTTACTAGTACAAATAAGAGCGACCATGATATTCCACCATTTGATGACATGGGTTCATTCGAGGATTTCCATGAGAGCTTGCAATCGCCCAAAATACAAAAAAATGAGAAAAATTTATAGACACTTGGTTAATTCAGACTGTGAGGACATGGTCCATCTGCCAGATCAATCACCCACACATGCATTCACATCTTGTCCCACCTTTGACTCCGAGGATGCCGCTGTACAGACTGCTCTTGTCATTCCTGATGTATATGCTGATTCCGACCTTCTCCTTTGTATGGAGGAGGTCCAAAAATTCGAAAAAATGTTGACTGAACCCGAAGTGGTGGCCACCATTCATGAGATTATCCGCGCCCCACTTCAGTAGGCCATGACTGATTTATCTGCTCCTCTTCCCAAGAAGAGAAAGCGGAGGAGCAGATCTGAGCATCATATTCTGACCATGGCCACTGCCCATGCCATCACAAATCGCCCCATTCCTAGGAAGAGGAACACTGCCACACCTTTCCTTAGCTGCACCATTTCTGACCACACATGTGATCACACTCTCCTCGACGGTGGTGCTTCGATTAGCATCATACCCTTCTTGTTGGTACAATCTCTTCACTTAGGGATCTCAAGAAGACCATAATGATCGTACAGTTTGCTGATGGATCAATAAAGAGGCCGGAGGACATCCTAGAAAATGTCGTCATTTCGATTCAGGGCACGATATACAATGTTAATTTTATCGTTTTACCCATGGAGACCTCCACAGGGGAGCACTCTCCAATCATCCTGGGTCAACCATTCCTCGCCTCTGCGAGGGTCGTTGTTGATTATGGATCAGGAGAGATTCGCTTCCGTCCTGTTGATGAGAGCGAAGTGTTGATCACCGCACCCACAGTTGACCAGAGACCTACACCTGATGTGACTACACCTATCTTGGCTGACCCTGAGGACTATGACCTTGATGAGACTATCAGACACTTTTGTTGCATGCTAGATTCCACTGAGACCTGAGAATTTCTCTCTGTGGAGGAAGACTCGTAAAGTATGGACCTCGGAGTTCCTTCTTATGGGACTTGGCATTGTGTTGATGATATCCGCGGGATTTACACGATCGATACCATTGAGCGGAGGGTAGATTTAGAGACTAGACAGGACGGACATGACTCGACTACTATAAGTGATGAGTCCGCTCCTGTTCACTTAGATTCAGATGAGAAAAAGGCCGAATTTGACATGATTTCTTTTATTTGGGAATTCAGTCCTTTTGATGAGAGAGACGATCTGGTTGAGATTATAGAGGACGAACAGAGTTTGACTACTTCCACTGATAAGTTCGTTCCTTTTGGTTTTGACCTGGATGAGACCGCACAAGACGACACTGATTACACTTCTTCCGATGATGATGAGTTCGTCCCTTTCCACTTCGATATCAGTGAGACTCCCAAGGTCGGACCTAGTCGTATTTCTTCCATTCACCTGTCTGCGCTTGTACACCCTAGGGCCCCTGAGAATCTCCACTCGGTCGACCCTGATCGGCTTCCCTCCACTATGGACCTTGATGTCGACCTGCACCTTACCAGATCTATCCCTTAGTGGTCTCGCAAGAAGGTTCGCTTTCTACCTTCTTGACTCTCTGTACATCCATCTTTGTTGTATATTCATTTTTTTCACTCTGTCCATCTCCTGTATTGCTCATCCACCCATTCTCGTGTTGCCTTGCTTAGGACGTACTTTATCCTAAGTATAGGGGGTGGATGAGCAGAGTGTTCATTCTTCATTCCGTTTCATCCTGTTGTTGCCTATACTTAGGGATTATAGGGGGAGTGGTGTGTACATTCTCACGATCTCTTCTTCTATTTTCATCTCTTTTCTTCTTTTCTTCTTTTCTTCTTTTCCTTTTCTCTTTTCTTTTTCTACCAAAAAGGTGTCGCCCCTTGTTGTTAGCCTTCTATACTTAGGACGTACTTTGTCCTAAGTATAGGGGGTGTGCACCCCAAGTTATTCTATTCTTTGATCCTCTCCATTGTCTCCTCTTCTTGTCTATTTTTAGGGATATCTTACCCTAAGTATAGGGGGAGACAATCTGAGTACGATATGTTCATTCCCACCCTTGACCCTCCCTGCTTTGTGTACAGTCTGCTAAAAATAGGACTATTTGATCCTAAGCATAGGGGGGACGGTCAACTTCTCATTCGTTCATTCATTCCTTCATTTGTTCTTTATTCTTTAGACATTTCTATACTCAGTACGAGTTATGTCTTCTCTTTTCTCTCTGATCTATGAGGACATAGCTCAAGCTAAGTGTAGGAGGGTCGTATATACTTTAGCCATAACTTGTACTTTCGTATTTTACTAATAATTATGACTAATAATTCTTTAAAATTTATTAAACCCTTAATAAAAAGATGTGATCATTCCTCAAATTCTTTTTGTATTTACTAATTAATAAATCTGGTGAAAATGTTTTTTGCAAAATGTTTGAAAAATAGTTTGTAAATCTTTGTGAAAAATCTTTTGAAAACTATTTGGAAAACATTTTGTTACATGTTTTCAACCTTTGTAAAAATTGTTTGTTTTGAAACCTTTATTTTCCTTTGTGTGAATGAAAATGTTTGAAAATGATTTGCAAATGGTTTGAAAAATGGTTGTAAAAATATTTTGAAAAATCTATCTATACTGTTTGAAAAACCTTTGCAAAATGATTTTCAAATGTGTGTACATGTTTGTAAAATGTTTGTAAAAATTATTTTGGACCATAGTTTTTCAAAATTGATTGTAAAAACCTTTTCAAATAAATTTGAGGAATATATACATCACACCAAAATCCATTATATATATACTTATAAAATTGACCACTTACCCTTGTAAATTCATAAAAATCTACTTCTTGTAAATATAAGAAGCATTCCCGTGTAAATATTTGTACCTAGTTTTTATCCAAAAATCCTGTCTTTCAAAAATCCCAGAATATTTGAAAAACTAAAATCCAAAAACATCTGAAAAATCTTTTTGAAAAATACAAAAAATACATATGCATCATCATCTTTTCAAAAATCCATAAAAAGTTCAAAATCTTTGAAAATTGCATCACCAAAAATATTTTCTGCATCGCATTTGCATAGCATTCACATTTTTCGGATTAAGTTTGAAAGTTGAACAAGTCTAAGTAAAATCTGGAGATTGGATCTTGGTTGGACCTTAAAATCTACCTAATAACACGAACCTTATAGGAACTGGAATTGAGGTACTTCAGGGTTAGATGACCTAATTCTTTGAGGATCACGAGACTTGGTTCAATGGATTCTTGACAGCCTAAGTAGAGTATTTCGAAGCACACGCATGACTCTTGTTGATAATGACCTAACTTGGACACCTGCACCTTTCACATGGCTCGACTCAGTTGGAGTGGTGAGGGGGTTGGATTTGCCGGTATGAGACACACACAAGTGGAAACACTTGTCCTCCTCTAGGGAGGGAAGTGCACCCCAACCCGTCCAGTGATGAGGAATTCTAAAGACAGGAGAGTGTGGGTTGCAATAAAGCTTCAAAGGAGGGATAGTCTACTGGCTCAAGAGTAAAAACTCCCTATGTAAATGCTGCTATATATAGTATTAAAAAAACTCCAAAAAAGTGGACATGCCTGTACAAAAATAAAATGCCTGCCGGAGTGTAACATATGTTGTAAAGTCAATAAGCAAGCTTGAGTTTCAAAGTCAAATTATGTGAGCCTGCAGCTGGATGACTTGACTACAGTGGTCTTGCATCCTAGTATAGGTAGCTACACTGGCTACTGTCCATTCTTCTCTTCATCCCCTCCTCTTGAGCTGGTTGCCACTTGAACTTAGAAGGGAATACCCCGCTCCTCAAGGAAGGAGTTGTTGGATTGGGGAATCATTGGGTTGTCATGCTGGAGAAGTCAGTCTTATTGTCATTCTAGTTTGGGCGAGCCACCATCACTTACACTATACGAGTCAGATTAATAGTCGTAAGGGTTTGCGTATGAGTTGAGATATTTCTGACCTGTCTATTGAGGAGACTTGAGCAGAGTTTTGGGATTCTCGAAGGCTGTTGGATTTCAAATCCGATTCTCATTAAGGTCCCGCCCACACTAAAATTCCAAAGGTCCGACTTAAGCTCCAAACTTCAATTTTGTGAAGACAAGTTTGACGATTAAATTTAATCCATCTTTCTTCTTTTTCTTTTCTTTATTTTTCTTTTTGCAATTATTGCATAAGTGTTTGCTAGGGACTAGCAAAGGCAAGTATAGGGGGATGATGAATCTACGTTTCATCATCTTTATTCTATCATTTTGGCCTTAAAAACCCTAGCAAATGCGTGTAAATAGCCTTAATTTGTCCATCTTAGCATTCATGCATGTGTACGTAAATAGTCTATAAAATACGATTTTTAAAGCCAAAATTATAGAATAAAGAAAAGAAAAGAAAAAGAATAAAATATTGTAAATATTTTATGACCCGAAACCCCGAGACCTGGGATCTCCGATGAATAGGTCGACAAGGAATAAAGTAGGGGGAGATAAGGGCCAAAATACCAATAAATTCCCTTTTATTTTATTCATTCTTTATTCATTTTGGGACCTATTTTAAATTCCACTTTTTACACCTCAAATAAAGAAACTTTGTACATAAAATCTATAGATAATCAAATAAAGAAAAATATAAAATTGATTTCACTCAAAAATATTGTACAGATAAAAAGTTATGATCTGAATAAAATTCCAGAACCCCAACTTCCCCAGACTTGTATCTTGCTAATAAAAACTCAAAACGCATCAAAATCACCTTTAATTGTATATAATTTTAAATAAGTTTTTTAATGAAGGTAGTTTCGCATTTGGCAGAGCTACGGTTTGAAAGTTGAGTTTTGGACCCCTATTGTATACTTGTACAGATTAAAATATTTATTTTATTATTTATTCATTATTTCTATAATTTTATATTTTTATAATTTTGTAAATATTATTTATAATATATATGTACATCAAAATCGGAATAAAACACTAAAGAAATTACAAAAATAAATACTTATATATAATACATAGGTATAATACCTGTCTATATACCTATGTATTATATATAAGTATATTTTGTGTATTTTAGAGTCTTTTATATTCAGACCAAAATCATTAAAAAATACAAAAGAAAACCCATAAAAATATAAAAACTCTAAAAATCTTCATAAAAATATTTAAAATTCATAAAAAATTGTAAAAATACAATTTCTATTTCTAAATTTTCTTTTTTTATTATCTTTTATTTAAAATTAATTTGGAGAATTTTTGTCACGAATTTCTATTTTATTCTCCATTTTGATTTCAGCCTGTTAGTTTATTCACTATTTTCAATATTTTTGGATTTAAAATACAAAAAAATTCGGAAAAATCTAAAAAAAATCACAAAAACATTGGAAAAATATAAAAAGCCTAAAAATATTTTATTCCTGAATTTTCCTTATTTTTACCTATTTTTATAAATACTTATTCCTCTCCTCTTATATATTGTATATATATTCTATTTAAAGGAAAAAATATAAAAATATAAAATACAAAAAGGAAATACAAAATCAGATATTAAAAAGCAAAATATAAAATTATAAAATAAAAAAATAAATAAATAATCATAAAATATAAAACCCACAAAAATAGCATAGATAGACATTTGATCACAATCACATTTTGAGCATTTTTGCCCCGTTCTACCTGTCTGCTCCCAGTGTTCGACCTCTACACTGCTTGCACACTATACACATCCTTTGTAGAGTTATAATAAATTTTAACTCCGCATCGATTTTCACTATTTGATTTCTGTAGTGGGTTAATTGTTGTTTGAATTGGGATCTCTTGCGGGTCGCCTCAGCGACATTGTGATCCCGCCTTGTGTGGATTACTCGAGACCCGTGAAAAATCCCGTTCAACACCCTGTGTTCGACCTTGGTAGACTTGCCAAGTATAAATACTCCACAACATTCAAAGGATTATGGTTTTTGATCGACCGATTTTCGCCTCTAATACTATGATAATTCACGATTATTAAAGAGGCAAATTCGACGTTCATCAAACGGCGTTGTTGCCGGGGACACGGCTTAACTTAATTTATTTGTTGAATTTTGACTTATCTTTGTCAAATATTTTCAAGAATTACAGGTCAACATTTCATGCATCATTTTTGCATCACGTCTGCTGATTAATTTCTCCGTATTTTTCTACCTTTTCTCTTTTGTGGTAGGGCCCATGAAAATCGAGGACGCTTGATCTTCATGGAGGCGTGAATTCGGAAACTTCCGCTGAAGAGGCCACAAAAGAATTTGTGAAGAAATTGTAGGTTCTTTTATCATTCAGCCTGCATTTGCATACTGTAAAAAAAATGTGTTGCATGTGCATATTTATTTTAACAGTCGGGGCTTGCATGTTGTAAAGAAAAAGAGTAGATCACTTGATGATCTACCCCCCCCCCCCCACACTTGCACATACACACTCACCCCCCCATCTCCCTTCCCTCTGTATATTTCATAATCTCTCTCTGTCTCTCTCTCTGTATATTTAACCATTTACTCTCCCCCATCTACCCCCTAGTATTTTGTAAAACTACAACACCCCCCTCCGCCCCTGTATCGTAGTGTAATACTTCTCCAAATACAGACCCTAGGCTATCTGTAGCCTAAGTATAGGGGAGACCCACCTGCTCATCCTTCCCTCACAGTTCCTTCTTAAAACTTAGGTCAATTTTCGGCCTAAGTATAGGGAGACCACCCTCCTCAGTTCCGCTATATGACCCTATATCTGATCGATCCATGGTTTCATGACGCTTGTGCTATGAGGACATAGCAAAATTTAAGTATAGGGGGTATAACGTTTATTACTATATATTTACTTTAGCCATAGCTCGTATTTTTAAAACTTTTTGAAAATTTGGTTTTTGGGGGCTTGGTTTTGGTAAATCTCTGAGCTGAGTTTTGTAAAAACCTTGTAAATTGTTTTCTTAAAAATTAAGGGATTAATCTATGTAAATACTCCTTCTTCAAAAAAAATTGAAAAATTAAAAACCTTTCTTTGAATTAGACTCTGACTACTAGGCTTAGTAGACACTTTCAGTGAGGGAACTTCGGTCTCCCTTAGCAGAGTAGGTGATTTAGAGGACACTGTATATGGCTCCGTCCTCAAGTAACACGGGGTCCGTCTATCGGCTCGTACTTACACCCATACTGGCTGAGAGTAGATACTTTTATTCATTTGAGCGTGGGCCAATCATTGTCTCTCCAACGAATTAACAAAATGAAAATTAAAATTCATAAAAATCTGCAAAATCAAAAATCACACAAAAATCACTAACTAAGGAGTTGGTGTATTCCTGAGACAAACACATTCACTTAAGGCTTGAGGATTTTGAGGACACTGGATTTCTGTGATCTAAGGAATCTGAGTTAACATGCCTTAGTCATTAGGGGTTTTAAGCTTAATTATCCACACTTCCCTAGTTTGAAAGATTTGAACGCTATATTGCACTCTTCATCTCTACTTTCAAAAGAATATGATCAGCAGAGTCACTTTCACAACTGCATGATTAATGAGATGAGTTGAGATATCACTTGAGGAACTAGGACTAGAGATTTGAGTTTAGATCCGATCTAATGATATTCGAGGATGGGATAAAGTTAATGAAGGCTTCAGAAAACCTGAGTGTCAGCAAAACCCTATCCAGTATGTGAACAAGATTCATGTGCTATCTCTTTGATATCTACCTATGTGCTAGGGTGGGATGAAACTTAAGAAAATTGTTGATCAGTGTGTGCCAACGTTTGGTAAAAGCAGTGGAGCTAGCCAACAAAAGAAAAGAAAAGAAATGTCAAAGAAAAGCTCTATCATCCAAAGTCAAATTAGAAATGAGCTTTCACCAATGGCGAGCGCTCCCAAATATTTTCAAAGTGTCCACTTAGACCAAGCGCTAATTAGGACCAAGGAGTCGGGCTGACACCACAAAAAGTGCTCTGCATCGTAAACGATAAAGTTTGGATGTCGAAGGTATCTTAGATACTCAGAAAAGACACACCTCAGTGTACTCCCAGAAAAACAAGTGTAGACGACTCCAAACTCTCTTAACGGACACATTGATCAACAATCTAAAAATTTACATGTGTTGAGTAAAAAGGCACTCGAGAGGCCCCTTGTTCCAATGTGAGGGAGAGAAAAATAGACACAATCTCATGCCCTCCATCATCTGGCCGTCCATCCACATTTTAAGTCTGACAAATTAAAGAGACGGTTGACTGAAGCAAGAATATACTTATTCCCTAGTATTGAGGATGAGGTCTAGAAGAGAGTCTTTGAGATTGCAACTTTGAGTGATGCATTGACTCGACTCCCACGTAATGCAGTACACATAATTTCATATCCTTATATTATTTGTATAAAAAGAGAGTTTGATAATTAGAGAAGTTGGATTCCTTCTGACTAAGGTTTGGATAAAACCAGAATTTTAGGATCTCTTAAATTAAGGGTCTTCGAAAGATCGAGCCTTGAATCTTCACTTGCACTGTCAGGAATTAATCTGACTCCTTCATTCTTTAGATGCTCGAGGACGAGCATGGTTTAAATATTGGGGTATGATGAATCTCGTATTCATCATGCTAAAAATCACATATTAAACCCATGGCTTAATCAATCCAATAAAAATCTCCATTAATTCTTTATTATATTGTTTATAATTAACCTTAATTAATTGTATTTAATTTTCTTTATTTTCTTTGTAATTATTTTCTCATCAAAAACCCTTAAAAGGTAGATTAATTGTCTATAATTCACTAACCCTTAAAAAAGATAGAAAATACAAAAACAACTCAAAAGTTAAAATTCGGTGTTTTTAGCCCCTTAAAAATACCCCCAAAAATACTTTTTGTACAAATAACCTCTCTTGGCTTTTTATCCAACATGAAACTTGTAGATCTCATCGAGACAAGCAACTTTCATGTTTTGACATTTTCGTAATTTTACCTCTACTATTTCTTTTGTATTTTTCTTTGTTTTTATATTTGTGAATTTTCTGATTGGGCCACATGGCGCCTTCTAGGCCACCCATGTGGCCCACATCTCCTTCCAACACTTGTCTCCTTCCTGGGCCATCCGATCTTCATGCACCGCATAGATCTCAGCCCTCCACCACCGCTTCACTCCCAGCCGTTGGATCTAACTTCCAGATCGGATCAGAACCGTCCACCATTCACGGGCCTAAGGCCTAGCTGCCGATCCCTCCTTGTGACAGGAGGAGGCACAATCGGCTGGCGATTATGGCCAAAGACCAAGGTGTCGACCCACGGAAAATCGCCATGTAGCTCCGCCTCACCGGCGGTAGCCAAGCTCCCTGGAGGGGTCGGCCAGGTTGAGCCATGATCGGAGGGTCGAATAGACCCTCTGCATCGACCACATCTTCCACCGTAGTTACATTCCGATCAGGTACCCTCTCACTTGTTTACCTTCACCTTCTCACAATTATCTCGCCACACCTGATGACCCCCACCACCGCCTAACCATCCGACAAGCTCCACCAACTACCCATCATCCTCACCGACCACCCTCTTCTTCCCAGAACCCCTCACGCTCTGACCCCCTTCTTCACCGCCTCGTCGGAGAAGAATGCCCATGGCCACCACCTCCCTTTCATTTCCACGGCCTTTACTCACTCACTAAATCACTCGCACACACGATATGCATGCTTCGACTATGCTTAACGTTTCAGGTATCTTCAATAGCCGGAGTTGGCATCGACACTGCTTCAAACATCTTCCCTCCGGTGAAGCTTCACCGATATATACCTACATCCAGCTCTGGAGCTTCGCAGCACCTCCAGGACCTCTGCCGGACCTCCAGCAAACTTCCTCGACCTTCCGGCGCAGCCTTGGAGCACGGTGGAGCGAGCAGCAGGTCGCCAGAGCCCCACCTCCTCCGGTGTCCTGCAGATGAGAAGATGTTACTGATGTCGTCCGATCATCTGGATCGGACGGCTGTGACGATGACACGTGGATGCCTAAGCCTCAAACTAGACCAACTGCCTCAGGTGACCCGAGCCAAGATCCGAGCGTCCACATGCCGCTAGGGGTGTAAACGGGTCGAACCTGAGCAAACCAACCCGGGCTCGGTTAGGCTCGTTTAGCATACTTTCAGGCTCGGGCTCGATTCGGCTCGATAAAATGAAAACTGTAACCAGGTTTGGTTCGGCTCAGTAAGGTTTGTAAAGGTTTGATTCAGCTCGTTAAAGGTTCGTTTAAGAATAAATATTGTGCACGTGTTTCTGTTCAATGGGAAAAACCACAGTTGCGGGGGATTGTTTTGTGGGGTTTCATGAATAGGGAATAGAGACTTAGGGAGTGGATGATTGGATGGGTTTGGAAAATAAGTGAATGCCCTTATATTAATATAGAATCTATTTTTTCCTTGTATATATACAATATGTATGTACATATACTTTTATGTATGTATTTGTGTATATAATCGAACTTTTAACGAACCGAACCTGAGCGAACCTATGTTTTTGAGGTTCGGTTTGTTTGTTTAATCGAGCCCAAACTCGTGGTCAGGTTTGGTTCATTTATTTTCGAATCGAATCTGAATCGAACTTTTAGCGAGTCGAATCTGAGCGAATGTCGAACCTGAGAAATTTCTGACATCCCTACATGCCGCTACGTGTCCCGAACCAGCAGCAAGCCCCGAGCCTAGGCTCCTCACGTGCGTTGCACGTGAGGGCCTGGGTAAATTGCACAAAGGACCCATGAGCTTTTGATAATTACATACAGTTCCCCAGGTACATGCCTCATGTGCGTGTCTGGGTAAATTACAAGGATGTCCTGGCAGGTTGTCAAAATTATAGAAATTCCCCCGCACATATGGAACAATTGCATAGGGCCCCAGGCGGTTTTTGGTATTTGCATTATACAAAAACAACTCAAAAGTTAAAATTCGGTGTTTTATCCCCTTAAAAATACCCACAAAAATACTTTTTATACAAATGACCTCTTTTGGTTTTTTGTCCAACATAAAACTTGTAGATCTCATCGAGACGAGCAACTTTCATGTTTTCACTTTTTCCTAATTTTGCCTCTAACTATTTCTTTTGTATTTTTCTTTGTTTTTATATTTGTGAATTTTCTGATTGGGCCCACGTGGCGCTTTCTGGGCCGCCCACGTGGTCGATCTCTCCTTTCACCACCTGGCTCCTTCCTGGGTCGTCCGATCTTCATGCCCTGCCTTGATCTCATCCCCCACCACTTCTTCACTCCCAGCCGTTGGATCTGACTTCCCGATCAAATCGGAATCGTCCACCATTCACGGACCTAAGGCCTAGCTACCGATCCCTCCTTGTGACAGGAGGAGGCACAATCGGTCGGCGATTATGGCCAAAGACCCAGGTGTCGACCCACGGTAAATCACCATGTAGCTCCACCTCACCGGCGGTAGGCAAGCTCTTTGGAGGGGTCGGCCAGGTTGAGCCATGATCAGAAGGTCGAATAGACCCTCATCATAGACCACATCCTCCACCGTAGTTACATTCTGATCATATACCCTCTCACTTGGTTTACCTTCACCTTCTCGTAATTATCTCACCGTACCCGATGACCCCCACCACCGCCTAACCATCCGACGAGCTCCACCAACTACCCATCATCCTCGCCGATCACCCTCTTCTTCTCCAGAACCCCTCACGCTCTGAACCCCTTTTCACCACCTCGCCGGAGAAGAAGCCCATGGCCACCACCTCCCTTCATTTCCACGACCTTCACTCACTCACTAAATCACTTGCACACACGATATGCATGCTTCGGCTATGCTTAACATTTCATGTATCTTCAATGGCCGGAGTTGGCATCGACGCTACTTCAAACATCTTCCCTCCGGCGAAGCTTCACTGAGATACACCTCCGTCCAACTCTAGAGCTTCGCAACACTCCAGGATTCCCGTTGGACCTCCAGCAAACTTCCTCGACCTTCCGGCGCAGCCTTGGAGCACGACGGAGCGAGCAGCAGGTCACCGGAGCCTTGCCTCCTCCGGTGGACTACGGAGGAGAAGATGCTACTGATGCCGTCTGATCATCTAGATCGGACGGCTGTGACGATGACACGTGGTGGCCCAAGCCTCAAACCAAACCAACAACCTCGGGTGACCCGAGCCAAGATCCAAGCGTCCACATGCCGCCACGTGTCCCGAACCAGCAGCAAGCCCCGAGCCTAGTCTACTCACGTGCGTCGCACGTGAGGGCCTGGAAAAATTGCACGAAGAACCCAGGAGTTTTTGATAATTACATACAGGTCCCCAGGCACGTGCCTCACGTGCGTGCTTGGGTAAATTATAGGGATGCCTTGGCAGGTTGTCAAAATTATAGAAATGCCCCCGCGCATATGGAAAAATTGCATAGGTCCCCAGACAGTTTTTGGTATTTGCATTTAGGTCCCTATAGGGTCCTAAATGTAATATTTATCCTTTTATTTGTTGCATTTTTATTACAATTATGCCCCTGCATTGTTTTCTTCATAACTTGAGCATCGTAGGTCCAAATTGCATGATTTTAATGTCGTTCTGATCCTTGTTTCCTCATCTACATCATGACATATTTAATTTTCTCATCTGCCACCATTTTAAATGAAGTGAATTTTTTTGTTAGATGATGACTCTTCTCTACTTGTCCTTGCTCTGATTTGATGACTGATCTTAATGTTGTGATAAAATTGACCCTGATTTCAATCTCTATTATGTTGCTCATTTTTAGTGATATTTTTAAGGTATATTTGTAATCTTTTGTTCTGCATATAAGTTCCCTAGCATTACTCTCATGCATCATCCTATATTTGCATAAAAATCAACTAAAAATTGCATGCTCCATTTCATTGCATTATAATCTGCATAGTGCATCCTGAATTTTCATGAAGACCTGAAATTGAGAATTAATTCACACTGCTCTTAATTGATCAAAAATCAATAAATAAATAGAGTAGCTCGTATCCCTGTGTTCGACCTTGGTAGACTTGCCAAGTATAAATACTCCACAACATTCAAAGGATTGTGGTTTTTGATCGACCGCTTTTGGCCTCCTATACTACGATAATTCACGATTATTAAAGAGGCAAATTCGACGCTCATCAGCTACGACCTAGAAAGATTACTTTCCACTGCCATTTATTGATCAAATCTTGGAGAGACTTGCAGGGAAAGCATTCTTCTATTTTCTTGATGGGTACTCTTGCTACAATCAAGTAGCCATCGCTCCCGAGGATCAGGAAAAGACCACATTTACATGTCCTTTCGGCACTTACGCATTCTAGCGCATGCCATTCGGGCTTTGTAATGCCCCAGGCACATTTCAGCGGTGCATGATTATCGTATTTGCCGAAATGGTTGGTGATTTCCTGGAAGTCTTCATGGATGACTTCTCGCTCCATGGTGATTCATTTGATACATGTTTAGCGCACTTGGACTGAGTCCTCCAGAGATGCAGGGAGGTTAATTTGGTACTCTCCTGGGAGAAAAGTCACTTTATAGTGATAGAGGGTATCGCGTTGGGGCACGTCATCTCCAAAAAGGGAATGGAGGTCGACCCTGCCAAGGTGGATGTGATCAAGAAACTTGAGCCACCAACCAACGTCAAGTCAGTGAGGTCTTTTCTAGGGCATGTTGGATTTTATCGAAGGTTTATCCCTGATTTTTCAAAGATCGCCCGCTTATTGACTGAGCTCTTAGGGAAAAGACACCGAGTTTATTGTAAATCACAAGTATCTAGAGGCCTTTGAGCTCCTGAAAAAGAAAATATGTGAATCGCTGATATTACAAGCTCCTGACTGGTCTCTTCCCTTTGAGATCATGACTGATGCATTGGATTTTGCTATCAGAGCTATGCTTGGACAAAGACGAGATGGAATTTCTTATGCGATTCACAACACGAGAAAAGTATTGGATCCTACACAGAGAAATTATACGGTAACTGAAAAGGAAATGCTCGCGGTATTTTGGGCCCTTGAAAAATGCAGATCATACATATTGGGCTCCAGGGTGACGATTTTCATTGATCATACGGCAATTAGATATCTTATGGATAAGAAGGATGCCAAAGCATGACTTTTGAGATGGATATTATTAATCCAGGAATATATTTTGGAGATCAAGGATAAACTTGGAATAAAGAATGTTGTTGCTGATCACCTTTCCCGAATTGAGCAAAACGATTATCCTGACACTGGACCAATTAAGGTGACTTTTCCAGACGAATCAGTTTGTGTTACCGATTCAATCCCATGGTATTCCAACATCGTGAACTATCTTGTCTCCAAGAAGGTTCCCTTTGGTTAGACCAAGAGAATGATTGGTCGATTGAAGCTGGATTCAATAAAATATACCATTGGGACGATCCTTTCCTTTTCAATGAAGGACCGGATTGCGTCTGGCGAAGGTGTAATCCTCAAGAGGAATACCAGAGTGTCCTCACACATTGTCATTCTCTCGAGGCTGGAGGAAACCATTCGAGAAAGAGAACCGTACACAAGGCGCTCCAATGTGGATTTTACTAGCAGATCTTATTTCGGGATGCTAATGATTTTGTACGGTCATGCCCGATTTGTCAAAGAATGGGAGGGATTGTGGTTATAGAGATGAAATACCCACGTAACCAATGATTTTCTGTGATTTTTTTGACGCATGGGGGATTCATTTTATGGGTGCTTTTCCTAATAGCAATGGATTTGAGTACATCTTGTTAGCAGTTGATTATTTATCGAGATGGGTAGAGGTTATCCCAACCCGAACCGCAGATAGCAAAATCGTTTGTAAGTTTATCAAGGATAATATCATTGCAAGGTTCGGGATACAAAAAGTCTTGATTTCAGATGGAGGTAGCCACTTTATTAATAAGGAAATAAGATCTTTGGCTAAGGACTATAAATTTGAGCATAGAATAGCCAACCCATATCACCCACAATCTAATGGCATGGCAAAGGTTTCTAATAGAGATGTAAAAGGCATTCTTCAGAAGTTGGCTTGTCCAGAAGAAATAACTGGTCGAAACTGTTGGACCAAGTTCTGTGGGCCTACAGGACAACCTACAAGACTCCACTCGGTACTTCACCTTTTAGGTTGATCTATGGCAAGCCATGCCATCTTCCCGCAGAGTTGATTCACAAATCAGAATGGGCAATCAAAAAACTGAATTGGAGTTTTCTCCTTGGGAAATTATGCCGAGACTTAAATCTGAATGAGCTAATTGAAATCTGAAATCGGGCATATGACAACAGTGTCATCTATAAGGATAAGGTCAAGAGATGGCTTGATAGACACATTAGAGATAAAACCTTTGTCCCTGAGCAGAAAATGTGGTTGTTCAATGCTCGATTGAAGATCTTTCACGGGAAACTCAAATCAAAATGGACGGGTCCCTACATTGTCATCAATGTGCATACCAATGGAAGTGTAGATATTGCCGAACTCAAAGATGATGCACAACCTTTCTCAGTGAATGGACAATTGCTGAAGCCATATATAGAAGCATCCAAAGAGCAGACAATTCAAGTTAAGGTTATCTACTTCATGCAGAGCGAGCAAATTGAAGATTCATCAAATCATTCCTCCTCCCGACCTCAACGATATCCTTGTATAGCTTCTTCCTCTACTCAGGCCAAGGCCTAAGTATGGGCGGGGGGGGGGGGGGGGGTGGATGCCATCTGTATATATATCATCCTTCCCATCTCACGATCACTCCATTTCCACCCTTCTTCTATACTTAGGCTGACCAGTGCCTAAGTATAGGGGGAACCAATGCCCATCTGTATACACTCTCCTCATTCACATACCCCGATCGCCTCATTCTTTCGCTCTTCTTCTATACTTAGACTGTTCGTAGTCTAAGTATAGAGGGACAAACCAATGAATCTCATTCTTTTTCTTTTTCACTCTCTTACGCTTAGCCCGATCTATGTCTTCTTTACGCTTCTTGTGCTTTGAGGACACATCACTCGCTAAGTATAGGGGGGTCTGTTTATATACTTTGTATATATTTTACCCATATCTCGTACTTTTGTGTAAGTCTATATGTATTTACGGGGTGGGTAACACAAAAACAAACAAAATAAAACAAAAACAAAAAAAGAAAAAAAGTTTGCTACTGAGTGTGTCCAACCCAAAATTTTTGAAAAAATCTTCTTATTAATTTTTGCATAAAAAAATTAATCAAAAATCCCTTGCATAAAAAATTTCAAGAGAAAAATTTCCCAAAAAAATGTGTCTGCATTTCACACACCTGCACTTCATTCAGCATTTCATTCATTTGCATCTGTGAAAAGTCTTTGGGTTCAGAACTGAGTTATGAGCAGAAACCAAGAGTGGTCTGGACTTGACCTTAATCCACCTAATTTTCAGAGGAACTTCACCGAGAAATAGAAATTTAGAAACTTCAGGTCTTTGACTTAATTCTTCGAGTTCAACATGACAATGTGCAACGTTTGACTCTAAATGTCGAACCTGGTCTCTTCATTCTGGGTACAACTATAGAATAAGAAATTAATTTGTACTCTCGTACTATGCACTTAGCTCAACGTAGATGGGATGTTGAAGACTGTGTGAGTTTCTTTTCTGGTAGCGTGGAAATCTAAAGATCGGAGTACGGATTGAAATAAAGCTTCGGAAAAGGGATGGACAGTTGGGCACAATTTTTTCTAAGACCCCAAAAAATGTACGGAAACAAAAAGATTCTATATCCATAGGGGCACAACAAGATCCAAGCAGAACCATCAAAAATCCAAATACAAAGAAGCCACTACCAAATAAATATCTGACCAAAGAGGTCCAAGCTTCAAGAGAACCTGCATATCATGGTGGAGACTCGACTACACTGGCCACCCTCCAGTTCTTTTCTCCTTCTTCTATCCCCCAATTCGATTGTGAACACATCGCGACAGACCTTAGAAGGAAATACCGGACTCCCCGAGGACGAGTTACTGGAGAGGAGGTTTGCATGGTAGTCCGTCATTTTGGATGGGAAGAGCTAAAACCTTTCATACACATGAGTTGATTGTTCAATGTTCATAGGGTATACTTTAGGAAGAGGATTGGTCTAAGATGACTTCTGAGCCGAAATTGTGACAATGATGTGTAGAACTTGAAGGCCGTTGACTTTAAAATTCTAAGTCTCACAGAAGTTCCTCCAAAGTAATAATACAAAGGTTGAGTCTAGTTTCATTTTCACCTTCAGCTCATGGTCTTGGTATGAAACCCAATCTCATTTCACCTCATGACATTTCTTTTTGATGCTCAGGGACGAGCATGGTTTAAGTATAAGGGGATGATGGATCTCAGATTCATCACTCTAAATCTCATTAATTAAGCTCAAATCCCTCAAAGTCATCGGCATTTCTTCATTTATTCTGCATAATTAGAATTCATGCATGTTTTAATAAGAATTGCATTTTATCACTCATTTCTGCACAAAATAAGAAGCCAAAAATCCCAACCAAAATTGACCTGTAAACAATATTACTTCACTGATTTTTAACTAATTCATGCTAATCTGAATAATACAAAACCACCTCCACTGTGTACATATCACTAACAAGAATAAATGAAAAATACAAAAAAATCACTAACCTAAATAAGTGGACCAAAAACCCAAACCCAAATTTCAGGATTCCCAGACTAAAACCCTCATATCTTCCCCATCCAGTGTCCGTTTTAATCCTACTCATTTTTGAACTAATGTACATTCAAATACCTTCAAAACAAGATCAAGTTAAAGTGAATCAGAGCTCATATGTGAAAGTTGGGTTTTGGGCCTCTTTTGTATATTTGGTATTTTAGCGGTTTCTGACCTATTATTTTATGTACATAATTAACCTATTTTATTTTATTTCTTTTTCATTTGTCTTCTTTGATGAAAGTTTTACTAAAATACGTAAAAATCCAAATCCAAATTGAGCTTGAAATAAAAAACTAACCGAGTCCAAATCTTCATTAAATGTCTATACAAAATTGGTCTTTTTCGTGTTTTATTTTAGTTCTTCTTCTTTTATTAATAAAAACTCAAAAAGATAGATTAATGTGTAAATAGTTATCTTTGTTTTTACCATTTTTTTACGGATTTTTATCTGATTTAAAAATGATAAAAAATTATAAAACCCAAAAATCAAGGTATTCTATGTACATGGGATACCCCAAAAATATCACTTTGTGCAAATGGTCGATTTTGGTTTTGATGTCGATGAATGTTGTAGATTCATCGAGACGAGCAATTTTTGTGAAGAAACTTTTTCGATCCGAGGCATTTTGCTATTTATTTTGGAATTTTCAAAGGTTTATTTTCTAAATTTTCTGGTGCTGATAGGCGGCAGCTCCTGGAGCTACCACGTGCCAGCCATTTTTCAATTTTTTATTATTCGTTTTAACAATTAATCCTCGCATGTGCGTCGCACGTGCCTCCCAGGCACGCGCCACGCACGTGCCATGCCCCCTTCACCTCCTGCCACCACGTGGCCCCATCTGGGCCATCCGATCTTCGGCCGATCGGACGACCCAGGTACCTCCTCCCTCCTCCATCATCTTCCCCCTCTCCCCCGCATATCGCTCCGCAGCGCCGCGACTCCGCCATTATTTCCGCCATCTCCGATTGACCCCCTTCGAATCCCGAACACCGATCTCATGTGCCGCCATCTTCAAACAATCTCTGATCCCAATCACCCCCCGATCCCCTGATTCGCGTGACGCACCGCCCTCCAGATCTCCTTCCATCGCCGGCCCCCCCAAAGCCCTATTTAAACACCGTCGCACCCCATGCCTTCCTCATCCGCTGTTTGATGTCAAGCTTCGCTCCGGAGTGACAGACCGGCAGCTCCCTTCCACAGCGTGATCCGGGGCCTTCAGCCTCTCTGCAACAACGCCTCAGGCTGCTGCTTCGCTCCGACGTTTGTCGTCGAGCTCCAGGCTCCTCCGCTTCAACTTTCATCTTCGATCGCCACCACTTGCTCTCCAGATCATCATCCCCCTCGCCATCTTCTCCGTCAACGATCACCCATCGTCTCCGACATCAAGCTACTTCACCGAACCTCTGTCTTCAACGTTCTTCACCAATGCCACCGCGTAATTCTTCGTCATCTACCTCCGACTACGGTCGAGTCTATCGACACCAGGCACCTCCGTCTTGCCTGGGAGCTCAGCAACCTCCGCCACCAGGTCCCTTCGCCCCGCCATGCTCCGCCTTCAATCATCATTGTCGACTTCAAGTAGGTGTTCATCATCAGACCTTCGCCCCTTCGCCATTTGCTTCGTCCACGCGAGATGCTTGTGCCCCGATCTGCATCGACTAACAAGCCACGATGCCACGCCGCCAAACCTCGCCAGACTCCGCCTCTCCACCTACGTCCGTCGGCCGTGTATCAGCCCATATCAGTCGTCCGATCATCACAACACTAGTCATCAGAGCCGTTGAAGCATCTGCGAGCCCCAACCATTAGATCCAAACTTCATCAGCGGTCCAGATTTGCCTCGAGCCTCAATCTGAGCCAACTTCCACACTAGGAGCATTGGGAGATTCCGAAGCGTGCGAATGCACCATGTGGAGGCTCGTGCCCACTCCTTCTTCGAGCCAGCCACCACAAGCGCGCATCACGTGAACCGCGGAAACTTTGCAGAAGACCCCCCGGAGGTCCTCCTATTTACAGAACATCCCATCGACCAGATGGCACGTTCCACGCACGTGCCCCTCTGACAAAATTGTAGCAGACCCGCTGACCTTCTTGGTAATTACACATTGGCCCCCTTTTGCATTTTATTTTATATTTATATATTGTAGAAATACCCTTGTGTTCCCTTGTTATTTCAAACTTCTACATTTCATATTTTATTCATCAAAAAATAGCATCTTGTTCCTCACTTAATTCACTACATATTGAAATATTGAGGACATTTTCGTGATCATTGGTTAATTAATAATTATTTATTTTGTGGAAAATTACATATTTTACCCATTTCGTGCTCTGTTTTTATAATTGATTAACCGTTGCTCTGAAAATTTTCAAAAAATCACGGATTATAGAATTAGTTGTGGTTAACATTGTGCCCAAAAAGAATTGCATTTGCATGCATAGTTTGTCATATAAAAATAACTTTGCATATTTTAGTGTTTGATTTTTAATAGTTATTGAAACTAGTATTTTCGAGGTTTAGGATTTTTCTGAGATCCATCACCTAGTGATAGAACTTAGATAATTTTATCCCTTGAAAATAATTAGGTTTAATATTTATTATAATTAAATATTAAAATTCAGTTTGCTTGCATTTAAAAATTCATAAAAAATTCACTTGCATCCAAAAAAAATCCAGTGCATTTATTTCATCATAATTATCATCTTGGCCAAGTTTCTTATTTTTTGAACATTGTTTGATCGCTATTTACATTTTAGTCCCTAAAATAGGCCGAAATTGCATTTTGCATCCTTTATTGCATAAAAAATTACAAAAAAACCACCTCGAAAACCTCGCAGGAACTTTGATAGACATAATTCTAGGTTGTTCCTTTGCCTCCTTGTGTTTGACCATGGGACTTGTCCAAGTAAAATAAACATAAAACCACATTAATTAAAATTGACAAATTTTTTGTGTGGTTATTTCTTGACCAATTCCGATTGCCTCCTACAACAAAACGAAACACATTTTTTAACGCACGACATTAATTCACGACGATATTTTTAAATAGTACAATCCAGGAAACGTTAGCTTCGGCTTCACTGGATTGGGCAGGAAGTGTTGTAGGTGTTGGCTCCTCTTAGGCTAGTCGTTCTTGGCTTTGGATCTTCTTTTTTTTTGAAAATTTTTGTTTTACTGATTTCTTTTGTATTTTTTCTTCTTGAGTGTGGTGGTGGACCGATGCTAGTGTAGCTCCATCATCTTATTTCTCACCCAGCTCTATTGTTGGACCAGTTGGTGCAGAAGATGCCTCTCCAGAAGTTACTTTGTTCTTCCCCTTGGCGGTGGATGATGGTTGCAATACTTTAGCACTCTTGAGAGTCACAACATTAGACAACTTATAGTCTGAAATACCTAACTTGGTTAGATCGGTGGATACATCACAAACTACCTACTCTTTCCTTTTTAAATTATGGGGGTCTGCCTCAACCTACACTGGAATATGAGCTTTGGTGGTAGTGAGGTCCTCGAGCTTTTGGGACATCTTTGCTAGGCTTTTGACAAGTTGGGCCAAGCAGTCAAGCTTTGGGTTCACAGGAGAAGCCTCAGATGATTCAACATGCTGACCATGCTGGGAGTGATACTATGGAGGCTGCTGGTGGGAATATTGTTGATTGTGGTGAGGAGGAGGGAGTTGTTGAGGACAATATGGAGGTAGAGGATACTAATTATGAGAAGCAGCCACGTAATTGCGGTATAGATGGTATTGGTAGTATGCAGGATGCTGGTATCATTGGTTTTGCCTCCAATTGTTCTAGTACGGTGGAGGCTGGTGTCGCAAAGGTTGGTGTGATCCCTAAACAAACCTCCAATCGTAAAGTTGGTGATATGGCCGAATTGCCGAAGATTGGCATTATTGTTGTCCATATGGACGAGCCAATTGGACATCGTTATTCCGAATGCCGTTCACCTATTGGATGATAGTGGTGGTGAGAAAAATTGATATGCATATGATGGGAGCTAGGGCTCTGGCTGGTAAAGTACAATCTACTGAGATGTTGACGGTGATGACTGGTTAGGTGCATGTATGTAGTATATGTGCTGGACCCGAGGTTATCTTGAATTCAGCTCGCAGATTGTACAACATTGATGGTGCTCACAAGCATCTCCAGTTGCTTTGAAATATAATCCAACTTGTTTAGATGTTGGGTCCTCTGTTCGATCATAGGCAATTTCTCCAAGTCATGTGATCTCTTCTCAACTATGCCCACTTTGGATAGGTCTCTCCCTATGATGTTGAGGTCGAAGATTTCATCCCTGTAGATGAATATCCATTTCATCACCTTTATTCTAACAATTGGCCTTAAAAACCCTATCTAATGCATGTAAATAACATTAATTTGGACAAATTAACATTCATTCTTTATTGCATTTATTATGTATAAAATACTATTTTTAATGCTAAAATTATAGAATAAAGAAAAGAAAAGAAAAGTAATAAAATTCTAAAGGTATTTATGACCCTAAACCTTGAGACCTAGGCATCTTGATGACTGGGTCGATAAGGAATAAAGTAGGGGGAGATAAGGGCCAATAACACATTAAAAGCCCAATTCTTTTATTCATCATTAATTCATTCTTGAGACCTATTTTATTTTCAACTTTCAATACCCCATATAAAGAAACTTCGTATATGAAAGTTGTCGATAATAATATATAGAAAAATAAAAAATTGATTTCATGTAAAAATAATATACTATCTACATCTTATACTCTAAATAAGATTCTAAAATCTCAATTTCCCATACCCATATCTCCTAAATATAAACTCAAAATATACCAAAATCATCTTTAATTGTATATAACTTTTAATGAGCTATTTAATGAAGGTGGTTTCATATTTTTTTGAGTTAAGATGTGAAAGTTAGGTTTTGGACCCCTATTGTACTATATACACAGATAAAATATTCATTTTTTATTATTTATTATTTTTATAATTTTATAATTTTATAATTTTGTAAATAATATTTATAACATATGTACATATTAAAACTAAAATAAAACCATAAAGAAAACATAAAAATAAAATAATATATTAAAATACATAGATGGATATACAATACATATACCTACATAATATACACCAATATTTAAATTAAGTGTAAATATTATATCAGAAAAATAAAATAAAAATATATTTATGTAAATAAAAATAAGTTATAAATATATAAAATAAGAAAATAAAATAATAAATTCTAAAATACAAAATACGAATAAAGTACTCAAAATATAGATGAATATACCTATAAATACACCATTGAAATTTAACTTGCAATAAATAACTTTGAAAAGATAAATAAAAATAATAATAAAATACTAAAATACTTTAAAAATAATAAACAATTTTTATTTTGTAACTTTAATATAATAAAATCATTTATTATTTAATTTCAAATTTTTAAGTATATTTTGGTTTTCTTTTCCCTAGTTGGTCCATGTGGACCAACCAGGTTTCACCTTTTGTTGACCTCGGTCAACTCTCTGACCGAGGTCCTAGGTTTGTCAGACCTAAGTTTTGACTCGTTTTCTCAATTTTCTAGTTGCCAATTCTTTCATTGTTTGGCATTGATTCCTTCTACGTTTTTTGTCCTCGATAATTGGGTAATCACGTCCAGGTGAATCCTCGAGGATTGATCCACTGTTGTGCACCCTTTTCCTCATTTTCCCACCGCTTCAGCCATCCTGTACAAAATACCCCTTCGATCCTTGTTCCCATTTTGAATCCCGTTTGGCCATTGTTTGACCTCCTCCTTTGCGCTTCGGATCAACGCCTGTGACAAGGGCTTCTCCAGCCACTTGTAGCAAGGTCGGGCATTCCCTTAGGTGATCTCCAACCATCTCCAACCACCATTGGTCATGATGTTCCACCTCGCCGATACCGATCGACTCGAGGTACTTTTCTTGTCTTTTTAGCTTAGTTTTAGTCTCTAACTTTGTCTCCTGCATTTATTTTATCGAATAAAATTTTGATTTAGATGTAAATCCCAAATCCTTAGTTCGTCAGAGCTCCACTCCGACGAACCACCCATCATGTTTCCAACAATATTTCACCCTACCGACCACACCTTTTGCTTCTTTAGCTCCTTCTCCATCTTCGTCCACCCCCAGACCACCTCGAGTCCATCCGGATTGAGGCAACGGTGCTCCTTCCTCTGCCTTCATCGAAGCACCTCAACCCACTTCACCCACATTCATTTACACCTGATAAAAACCTCCAGACCCTTTTGTATTTTAGTGTTTGGGATAACGGTGTAGGTCCGAGAGTCAAAGGCCTTGTCAAGAGGCATTTTTTGTCAGAAGAACTCTCTCCAGGTCTTGGACCTCGTTGGAGCTTCTCACGAGGTCCCCCACCATTTTTGAAGAGCCTACTCAACGTGGAAGAACCCAGGAGTATTTCCCCTCCCCCCCCTATCCGGGCCCCTGGGGACGAAAGGAATTGAAGATACGAGCGATCAAAGTGGACCAGGGCCTTGTTCTTTGCGAGTTCATCCAAGCACCCTCGGGCTTTGGATTGGCCTTGTTCATCCAGGAGTGCAGCCATCATCTGATTTGGTCTAACCGTGACCGTTAGATCTCCCCAGTTGATCAGATCCTCACCGTTCAAGTCCGAATCGTCATCGTGCAATTTGGTGGCGACGTATGGCAAGTGGAAGGCTCTATACCGTTGGATCATGCCTCATCCAGATATTTTGCATATTTTCACCCTGAGTTTTTTATATTTAATATTTATAATATAAACATTCATCTATCATTTCTATATTTTCGTAATATTTGCAAAAAGGACCTCGAACTTATTGTATTTGCATATCAGTCCAGTCCACGTCACCTCATGTGCCGTCCCACGTGAGATGTGTTTTTAGAAATTTTGTACTTGAGCTTCTGTATGTATAGTTATTTCCATTTGGCCCAAGAAATTTGAATTGTAGTTATAATATTTTTGGAGATATTGCATGTTCATACATGTGCTTTGATTTATTTGCATATATGCCCCTCACAGTTCATGCATTTTAGTTGGTTTTCTCCATTTATTAAATATAGCATTCATGCCTAAAAAACTTCCAAAAATAGGGTTAAGCTCGTACTATATTGTAGTATCGTGCCACATTTTTAGATCACCATTATAGGACTTTTCCCTATTTTATAAAAATAAAAAATAGAATAAATATTTTATTTTAGCTGAAAAAACCCATAAAATTATAAAATCATTTGAAAAATTCCCTAAAAAAATATATTTGTTTATTTAAGTATTTTAAACCTTCAGACGAAAAATTACTAAAAATAGAGAAAGAAAACTCTTAAAAAATAAAAATCCCCAAAATCCTTTATAAAAATATAAACATTCTAAAAAATTTCGAAAACATAATTTTCTATTTTATAATTTTCTTTGTATTATAATTTATCTCTTAAAATTGATTTGGAAAATTTTAGACATTGTTTATTACTTTAAATTTCCATTTAAATTCAACCTATTTATTAAATCCCTGATTTGGGATATTTTTGACTTTAAAAATATATAAAAATTAGCAAAATTCACTAAAAATCACAAAAATAGTAAAACAATTAAAAATTAAAAATTTTAATTCTACCATTTTAATTTATTTTTAGTAATTTTTAGTATTTTTTAGTTGTATTTATATCGCTTTGAGTTCATATATTATATATATATCCTTATATATTCTATATTATATTTGTAAAAAAGGAAATGAAATTTAAAACTAAAAATATAAAAATAAAAATAAAAAATTAGAAAAAAAATTAGAAAAAAATTAAAAAAAATAAAAAAAATCAAAAATTAAAAACCCACAAAAACACATAGACAACAAGAAGCACACATTTTTGCACCTCAGTGCACATTCTACTAATTTTGCTCCCTACGTTCGACCTCTACATACTTGCACACTATACACATCTATTGTATAGTTATAATAAATTCTATCTCCATAAATTTAGCTTTTCATTTCTTAATTCTTATTATGGGTTAATTATTATTTGAGTTTATTTTCGTGAGCGGTCATTACATTGACGTTGATAATGTGTGATTAGCCAATCCTCGCAAAAGTCATCTCATCACCTATCCACTTCACTAGATGTTGCCATGTTAACTGGCTTGTAGTGGATTTGCGGTTGTCTTTGGTATGCACGAGATGAGGATAGAGCGGCCTCTCCTTGGGCCATCTCTTCAGATATCTTCCAAACGACATCCTCATCCTTTTTAAAGTGAGAGCCACCACATGCAGCATCCACAAGCCTCTGACTTTTAGGAGTCAGGCCCCCGAAGAAATGTTAAACCAGGCTGGTCTAAGGAATGTTATGGTGGGCACACTTCTCATGTAAATCTCTGAATCTCTCACATGCTTCTTGAATAGACTCGTGCATTACACGGGAGAAGTTGCTAATTCTAGTTCGTATATGATTGAGATGACCTAAAGGATAATATTTCTGTATGAATACAGACTTAAGTTCCTCCTAGGTCACGACCTTCTCCAAATGGTTTATCCAATAAAGAGCCTCATCCTGAAAGCTAAAAGAGAATGTGGTCATCTTGACTACTCCTAACAGGATGTTAGGGTAGTGAACGGTGTGAGAGATGCGAGAGAATTGCTGGAGATGGATGTAGGGCTCCTCATTTGTGTTCCCGTGGAAGGAGGGAAGAAGAGCCAAAAACTGAGCCTTCAATTCGAAATGTCTGTGAACTATAGGGATATGTATCCACTCTGTCATCTGGCTAGCGCCAGGATTGTATGTTTCTTTGAGAGTGGGCTTGGGACTCTCTCTCCTCACCTCATCTGCAGGCCCTCCACGATATCCATATCCTTATTCATCACCTAATCCTCCTCCTCCTTCTCTGTTCTCTCTCTCTCTCTCTCCTCGGATCATTCAACATCTCTTAATAGGCAACCTGGGAAAGATCCCGATCTGTCAGTTGTTGCTAGATGGCCTAGATGGATGCAAGCAGTTGTGTATTGATCCAATTGTTCTTGATATGGATGGTTTGGACCATTCCCCTTTTTTGAGGAGCCATATCTGATTCATACTCAGAGGAAGTGATCTGCACAGGGTAGAGTGTTGGTTCTACACATAATGATGCATCCTCTTCGGACTGAAAACCTTTGGCCCAAGGTGGAATGTATGATTTGGAATTAGGGTCAGTTCTAGATGTGTGTGAATGGAGCATTTGATATTGACTAAACTCGATCTTCATCCACAAGGGGTGAATGGTGGGATAAGAGTGATCCCGATTTATTAGAATAATAGAAGAAGTCGAGGAGTCTAGATATTGGTCTGCAAGATCCGAACTGGTTTCTCGGGAATCACCTTGAATTATTGAAGATGTTGAGATCATGGAATTGATGTGAATGTCGGTAGAGTCTCGACTAATCCATCCATGAGGTGAAATCTTGGATAGAAGCGTTTAGATGATGAAATGAATAAGGTAATGAATAATAGATGAAGACGAAAATAGTTGAAGGCTCACAATGAGTCGGGCAAGAAGAAAAAAAAATAGATAAAATGCACATTGGTGCAAGTGTGCAGGACTGGATCTTTGACCTAATTCTAATTCAACAAACACAATACAAGTATGGGTTCACCAACTCACACCATCTACAGCTGTAAGAGTTCGGTTATTTTTATCTTTTCAATTTTATTTTTGTTTTACAAGAAATTCTTATAGTAAGTCCTTAGAGACTGAGTACTTCCATAAAAGTATCACATACTTTCCACTTCCTTTCTAACCTGCAGCATGCACTTTTTTAAGAGAATCCATGATATTGGGTTTGGATCCACTACTCAACTAAAAAATAGAGAAGGAAGCCAATAGGCGAAATCAATACTTCCTCCCAAGAATGAGGCACGGGCGAAGACGATGAGACAGATACACCCGTGAGGGCATGGTCTAAACTCAATACTTCGGACCAGGTCGGATTTTCTACACAATGCGAGAACACCATCATCGACAAGTCCCTACTCGTCCACGTACGATAGAAGCACCAATACTTCATGAATCCGGTCAATAACGTGGCAGTATTCAGGGTGGATTTTAGGGCATGATCCTTATGGGTCATGCCTCACTCAGTCTGGATAGTACCTGAAAATAATGTGAGCTTTATGAACCTCAAACAATGATGGTTTGTTATGAATTTTAATTAAGGTCGAAATTTATTAAATAGTCCCCTTGTTTTATTTTTTCACTTTTTTGAGTATTTTTAAAAATAATATACGTAACATTTTTTTGTATTTTTCTTTAGTTTACTAAGTGATACAAACCTGGGAGAGAAGCGAAAAAGCCGTGCAAGTTGACACTAAGGTGGAAATCTCACCTTAGTATCTAATAATGCATGCAAATTAAGAGAACTTGCATTACCTCCCAGCTCTATCCATGTGGGATGCAAGATAGAAAATTTAAATTTATACTTCATGCAATGCAAGCTGGTAAAATCTCCTTAAGTAGGAATTCCTATTAATCGTGAATAACCAGATTAATCTGATCTAAGTCAAAATGTAAATCTATAGGAGCATGCAGATATTAAGTGTTTGGGCCTAATTTATTCAGCCACACAATTCCTAAAAATATAAGGGCTGAATCACAAAAAAAACAAAGAAAAATAAGGCAGAAAACTCAAAACATGGAAAACAAAGAGAAACAAATGGAAAATTGGGGGGACAAAATGGTAGAAGGCGAGAAAAATATGAGAAATCTGACGAGTCCCCCAGGTGAACGATCACCCGGGAAATGGACCTCACAGTGTGGCAATGTCCAAAATGTCCAAGTACATGTATTATTACAATTATTTATGCAAACTAAAAAGTGTCTCTCTCTGTCACAAAATTAAAATAAAAATCTACACTAATATCTGCTCCTCTCTCTCTCTGTCACTCTCTCCAATTGGTCTATAGAGAATAGGTCAATCTCCTCATAGCTCGGATGAATCGTTTTCCTAAGAAGTCACCTTCGCCACATGATTCCTCACAAGAAATTCAACAAAAATGATGGCCAGATATAGATAAACAATTAAAAAGAATTAAAAGACATGAAACTATGCATATTAATATCTACACTAAACCTATCCTACGTTGCTCCCTAGCAATGGTGCCATTTTGTTGAGAGTATCGAGTAGAGGACCCTTGTGTCCGATTCTGAAGGGCTTGCAGTATCTGACAAGTTGGATCCACCAATCTTTGTGTCAGTTGCTCTCACGGTACTCGGATCGTAAACAATCAAATCAAAGAAATAATTAACCCACAATCTATGATAAATCAATGAAAATGTGTCAGTCAAGATTTATTTTTATTTTAACTCGACAAGATACGTGTACGGTGAATAAATGTAGAGTGTCTAACCACAGAGAGCAAATATATGGATAGGAGTATTTATTGTCTATAAAATAAACAAAAATTGTTTTTTTTGCTTTTTCTGCTTTTTCAATGGTTTTATTTATACTTAATTTTTATGTATTTTTAATTTTTTAATTTTTATTTTCTTTTTATATTATTATTATTTTAAAATTCTTTTTCTTTTTCAATATATAATAAGTATATATATATATATTTATTTATATGTTTATCTATAGGATTTTTATCCAATGCGCATAGGGCTCATTAGCGTTTCGGTGCGCACCATTTCTTGGCCACACACGTGTATTACCAATTTAGTGGTTACCTATTTCGAAGGATGTTGTTTTTGGAAGGAGATTAATTTGCAAAGCGATTTAACAATAAGTAATATTATAATTATATCACGTCCTAAAAAATAGGAAGATCGTTTTGGAAAGAAAACATTCGAATCGATTATTTCTTGCTGAAAATCGAGATCCAAATGCTCATGTCAGTAATATATATATATATATAATAGTCAAGTAAATGGTTGTTGCGAGATCAGTAACATCCAAAACAACGGTCAGTAATTTACATTCATTGTATTACATGGTGCAGAATTCAATAATATATACACAATGGACAAGTAAGTGCTTGTTGTGATGTCAGTATTATCCAAACAACGGTCAGTAATACATTCATTTTATTATATGGTGCAGATTTCAATAATATATACACAATGGACAAGTAAGTGCTTGTTGTGAGTCAGTAAAACCATAACAAATGGTCATTAATTTTCATACGTTTTGTTACTTTGAACAGAATTCAGTAATTTAGAGATGATACTCAAGTAATATATATATAGTTATCAAGTAAATTATTGTTTGTGTTCAGTAATGTATATATCCATGTCTTATATCACATGTTTAGTAATGTGTACGATTCTCAAGTAATAGCTACTATGAGATTAGTAATAACAAAGTAATGGTCAGTAAGTCATGGGCATTGCTCAAGTAAGAAAGTAACTATTTTTTAATGCAATGCACATTACATTGACAATGGTATTACTAACCATTTGTTATGTCATTACTGATCTCACAACACACATTTACTTGACCATTTTATACATATTACTAAATTCTGTACAATGTAACTATTTGGATGTAAATTACTGATAATTGTCTTGATACTATTGATCTCACAATAAGCATTTACTTGACCGAATAATATTTATTACTATCATAGCATTTGGATCCACGTGGAATCATTTATTTTAATTGTTTCTTTCCAAATCCGTCTTCCAATTTTTAAGGACGTTGTATAATAGGAAATATAGGATTTTTTAAATACGTCGTAGCCTATAATTAGAAATATACTTATTGTTAATACACGTGTATGGCCCAGAATGAGTGCTCATTGAAACGTTAATGAGCCCTGTGCGCATTGGATAAGCCCTCTTTATCTATATATAATATTTATATTATAAACACAATATAAGATATATATATATATATATATTAAATATGTAAAAAATCAGTAAATACAAATAAGAACAGACTTCTTTATTTTTTAAAGGTTTTAACATATATTTAAGGAATTTATAAGAATAATAACATATAAATAATATTTTGTATATATACTATACAGGGTTTTATATTTATAAAATAAAACTACATATACTCAAAAAAATAAAATGTTTTTGTCTTTTTTTTTTATAATTTGTAAGTAATTTTGGCTAATTTTTAGATATTTTTAAAAATTGAAATACTCCAAAATACGAAGTTAATAAATCGCTGGATTATTTTGAGTTTTAAAAATAGAAAATAGGTACAAAATTTCTCAATTTTTTTAATATATAGTATATAATATAGATAAAAATATGCAAAATATAACTATTTTTTATATTTTTATAAAATTTTACAAATTTTTATGAGGTTAGAAGGGTTTTTCAATTTTTAGGGTTTCCTTTTTTTCAATTTTATGTTATATTTGGCCTGGAGTTATAAAATATAGTAATATATAATATCAATTTTTTAATTTGTAAAAGAGATTATATATATATATTAAAACTAGAAAGGGAATAAATAGCTCTTAAATGATTTTTAATAAATAGGAAATACAATAAAATGATAGATAAAAATCATGGCACTAATAAGCATCATTTAAATCATATCCTATAGTTTTCCACGAATATATGAGCACAGGAGACATTTAAACAAATGGAACAAATAGATGAATACAATACCATTGGGGTATACTTGTAATAAATGTATAGTATAGGGATGTATGAAAATAAACCTAAAAGTTAATTCCTATTTAATAAACATAAATTTGCAAAGCCGGTAGGGTCCCGCATAATTTACCCAAGTCATGTCGGGGACCAAATGAGCCGAGCTGGCACAGACTAATATGCAATATATAAGAAAGTTCTGGGTGTCCTTGCAATTTTTACAATACTTTTTTTAAACTACTCCTAATATTTGCAGGACTAATAAATAAATACAAAAGGCGGAGTGGTTACTAATAAATTTACCCCTCCAATGCACGCATCGGGAGGCGGAGGATGCTCCACGTGGTGTGCTGGACGACTCTTGATGCTCCACTTCGCTTTGGATTCAATGACCCAGGTTAGATCTAAGCCGAAATCTTGATCTAACGGGTCTAGATGTCCTTGGAAGAACACTCCATGAACACAGCTCATGTGACCTTCGATTCTCATATTCTCCTTACTCTGGTCGCCAAATGCTTCATCGCGAGGTCCTTTACGCTCTTGGGACGATGTCGCATATGCAGGTGCCTTCAAAAAAGAGTCCGAGGTCTGTCGGAGAGAACTTGGAGGTCAAATATCTTGGATCTTCTATTCTAGCCTTAAAGTACTACTCCAGGTGGTCTCCTTGATCGCAAACCTGCACAAAAATGGCAGGGACAACGAGAGGGTCGAAATCGACCCTCTCTTGAAGCTTTATGCACAAGGGAATGGAGGGTGGATGAAGCTCTAATGATGGTGAAGGAGGGAGTCTCGAATCCCACTCAATATGTGTAGGATCGTGGGGAAACATGAGGATCAAATGGAGAAGCGCAAGGGCAAGGAAATGGTTGCAGAAGGGGACCGCAACACCGTTGGAGCACACCAACCGATTTGATTCTTAAAATTAAACTAAATGACAACTTAATTAACAAAACTAAATACTAAATTAGGATGCTTGAATGAAAAGTGATAGAAAGGACCTAACCTAATAGCTTGTTCCCGTCGATGACACGGAGCAGATGAAGCTCAACGGAGTGGCCGATGCAACTCAGAATACCGTGATCCACCGCCTTATCTACGCCTTGAATGTTGGGGATTCGAAGCTGTCACCAATTACTCAACCTAGGATGATTCTTCATGTGTTAGGATAGTGAAAACAGGATCAAAAAGGAAGAAGAAGCCGTGCTTTCTTATTTATAGAAGTGGCGAGGGGTGAAAGGGTGAAGAAGATGGTGGGAGGAAGGACATTGGTTGGTGAAGATTCAGGTTTGGGAGAAGAAGAATGATGAGGGTTGCAGATTGGGGAAGGTCTCGAGGAAGATGGAGGTATGGAGGATAGAGTGAAAAGGGAGAAGAGAGGGGTAGATGACGTTGTGACAAAGGCGGGGACTAGAGTCAGTACAGTTGACTCTCCCAGTCAACAAACAACGGCGCCTAGTTGACCCATGTGGACCAATCAAGAAAAAAATGAGATATAAATTCATTTAAAAATAGAATTTGATTTTTATTCAATTAAAGTTATAACATGAAATATGTTTATAAATTTGTGTAGTATTTTTATAGCATTTTTTTTTAAATGCATTTAATTAGGTGCTAATATTTACAAGTATGTATAGGTATGTATACATGTATTTAGATTATATAATTTTTTTTGTATTTTGTATTTTATAAATATATACAGGTATTATATATTTATAACTTATTTAAATACATATTTAAATATTTTTAGTGTATTTTTCTATGTTTATTTACATACTTAAATAATTCTATATATATATATATATATTGCATAGGTACATTATAGATATCATTCATCTATATAGTGAAGTGTAATTTTTTATTTTAGGATTTTCCGATATATTGCAATATCAGTTATACCCCTCCCTTTTTGGGAATATCAGTTGTACCCCCATTTCTTGTCGTTCTATTACTTGTGCCTCTTGGGTTAGTTGTCGTCCACCCACAATGCAAACGGACGTTAACTTTGACGACATAAGTGGAATTAATGTAAAAAAAAAGGCTCAGTGGTCTTTTCTCACCCTCTTCCTCATCCTCTTCTTCTTCCTCCTCTTCTCCCATCCTCTTCCTCCTCCCCCAACCTCCTCCTCCTCCTCCCTCTCCCCACGGAACTCCTCCCCCACCTCGGTTGGTCGCCCTCCACCCGTAGCTCCTCCCCCAATGACCTCTTTCCTCCTCTCATCCTCCTCCCAGGCCGACGACCTCCTCCGCCCCCAGCCTCCCTCCTCCTCCGCCGTAGCCTCTCCTCCGCCCCCAGCCTCCCTCCTCATCCACCCCAGCCTCCCCCTTCCTCAGCCTTGTCCTCTCCTCTACCCCTCATCCTCCTCCCAAGCCAATGACCTCCTCCGCCACCAGCCTCCCTCCTCCTCCGCCCCTAGCCTGACCCCTCCTCCGCCCCATCCTTCCTCCACTCCAGCCTCCCTCCTCCTCCACCCCAGCCTGCCCCCTCCTCCGCCCAATCCTTCCTCCGCCCCAACCTCTCCCCTCCTCAGCCATGTCCTCTTCTCCGTCCCTCATCCTCCTCCCAAGCCGACGACCTCCTCTACCCCCAGCCTCCCTCCTCCTCCGCCCCCAGCCTGCCCCCTCCTCCGCCCCATCCTTCCTCCACCCCAGCCTCCCCCCTCCTCAGCCCTGTCCTCTCTTCCGCCTCCAGCATGCCCCCTCCTCTGCCCCGACCTTCCCCCTCCTCCTCTTCATCCTTTGAGCAAGAGACTCTGCTTGCAGCAAGGACCACAATCATGGATGACCTTTGTCCTTTCTCTGACCACCAATGACGATGAACTTGGAGAAGCAGTATAGGGCGTGGGCAGAGGAGGAGCAGCACAGGGCTGTTGATCGTCAATGGTTGATCATCAATTTGGAGTTGATAATTTTGAGAACATGAGGAAGAAGATTAGGATTTCCACTTTTACCCCTCCTACCCAAACCGTGGTTTAAAAAACCATGGTTAAGTTCAACTCATTAATGACCAAAGTAACGAAGGGGCACTGATGAATCTCAGATTCATCACTCTAAAAGTCATTAATTAAGATCTAATCCTTAGAATTCATTAGCATTTCTTCATTTATTCGCATAATTAGCATTCAAGCATGTTTTGATAAGAATTGTATTTTATCACTTATTTTCGCACAAAATAAGAAGCCAAAAATCCCAGCCAAAATTGATCTGTAAATAGCCTGACTTCCCGAATTTTTAACTAATTCATGATAACTCCAAATGACCCGAAACCACCTCCGTTGTGTACATATCACTGACAAGAATAAATGAAAAATTAAAAAAAATCACTAACCGAAATAAGTGGACCAAAAACCCAAACCCTGGTTCTCGGATTTCCAGACTAAAACCTTCATATCTTCCCCATCCAGTTTCCATTTTGATCCTACTCACTTTTGAACTAATGCACATTCAATTACCTTCAAAACAAGACCAAGTTCAAGTGAATCGGAACTCATATGTGAAAGTTGGGTTTTGGGCCTCTTTTATACATTTTGTATTTTCACGGTTTTTGACCTATTATTTTATGTTCATAATTAACTCATTTTTTTTCTTTTTTACTTATCTTCTTTGATAAAAGTTTTATTAAAATGTGTAAAAATCCAAATACAAACTGAGCTTGAAATGAAAGAAACTAACTAAGTCTGAGTCTTCACTAACTGTCTGTACAAAAATGGCCTTTTTTGTCTTTTATTTTTTATTCCTCTTTTTCTAACTCAATAAAAATGGAAAAAAATAAATTAATGTGTAAATATTCATCTTTGATTTTATCAGGTTTTTTTGGATTTTTATCTTGTTTAAAAATGATAAAAAAATTATAAAACCCAAAAATCAAGGTATTCAATGCACATGGGATACCCCAAAATATCACTTTATGCAATTGATTGATTTTGGATTTGGTGTATTCATGAATGTTGTAGATTTCATCGAGATGAGCACTTTTCGTGAAGAAACGTTTTCGATCTGAGGTCATTTACTATTTTTTAAGTATTTATTTTTCTATTTATTTTTTGATTTTTGTGGGGCTGACACGTGGCAGATCCTGGAGCCGCCATGTGTCACCCATTTATGGATTTTATTTTTAATTCATTTTTATAAAAAAATAATTAAAAGGGCCCGCATGTACGGTGCATGTGCCTCTTTCGCCACCCCACTAATCACCACGTGGCGCTACCAGGGTCGTCCAATCTCGGCCGATCGGACGGCACCTGTAGCCCTTCTTCTTCCGTCCAACTTTCCCTCTTTTGCTCCGCCGTTGATTTCGCCGGCACCCCACGCCCGCAAATCCCTCCTCTACGATCTTATTCCCTGCAAACCTTAGTCGAATCCTCGCGAATCTCGCGCCTTCGATCTCGATCAAACCCAATCGTGATCACTCCTACATCCCTTCTCGCGAATCAATCGACGCCACAACCTTCCTTCTCCGGTTGACTCCCCTCAACCCTATTTAAGCTTTGTCGAACCACCGATCAGAAACATCCACCAATATGCTCTCTAATTCGATCACTGGGGTGACAGCTCGATCCTCCTCCTCCCTCAGCGAGATCCGAGGCCCCATGCATCATCGCAGAATGGCCTAGAGCATGTTGCCTTCGCTCCGGACATCCTCCGTCGAGCCAAAGTTATCCCCAATGCACCACATATGCTCCACCTCCGAGAGCCGTCACCGCTGGTATTCATCAACACTGCGCTCCTCCAGCAGGATCTTCGAGGCTCCATCCCACCGGCAGTCTTCTTCCTTGGCCAGAACAAATGCCTCCAAGCCTGCCGGCCCGCTGCGCCACCACCGGCGTTCAACTCGCCCCCGGTCGAGTCAGCAGCTGCTCCGGTCATCGTCCAGGAACTCTTCACCAGCATCAGACGTGCCACCGCCCCCCTCCGCTTCTCCGTCTCCCCACTGCCACTCTAGCCACTGGACGAGGCCCCAGGCCCCATCCCCGCGTGCGCATCACGTGACCGGGGGGCTTTAGATATGCACCCCTCCAAGAACGCATATTGACGCTAAAGCCCAGCTACCCCAGGGTCACGTGCTCCGCACGTGACCGTTGGAAATATTTCAGAAAACCCCAGGGGGTTACTCTATTTACAAAGGAGCCCATTCCAGACGTCACGTGCATAGCACGTGATTATCTGGAAATTTTTTAGTGGTATCCCTCAGGAACAGGGTAATTATATTTAAACTATGTGTTGCATTTTGTTTTATTAATTATTGTAATATTATGAATAGACCCATGTGTTCCACTTTCATTTTGAACCTCTACATTACATTATTTTATTTATCAAAAATAGGCATTTTGTTCTACAACTAATTCTCTACATAATGGCATATGTTTGACATTTTTATGATTTGTGGTTAATTAATAATTAATTATTTTGTGGAGAATCGCATACTTTGCCCATTTTGTGCTCTGAAATTCATAATTGATTAACTGTTGCTCTAAAAATTACCAAAAAATCACGGATTGTATAATTAGTTGTGTTCAACATTGTGCCAAAAAAAGAACTGCATTTGCATGCATTGTTTACCTTGTAAAAATCATTTTGCATATTTTGATCTTTAATTTTTAATAGGTATTACATCTCATATTTTCGAGGTTTAGGATTTTTCTAAGATCGATCACATGGTGATAGATCTTGGATAATTTTATCTCTTGAAGATAAATAGGTTTAATATTAATTATAATTAAATATTAAAATTCACGTCATTTGCATTCAAAAATTCATAAAAAAATCTTTCATCCAAAAATTCCAAAAAATTTACAGTGCACTCATTTCATCATTATTGTCATCTTGGCCAAGTTTCATATTTTTTCGGACATCGTTTGATTGATCTTTACATTTTAGTCCCTAAAATCATCCAAAGTTGCATTTTGCATCCCAAACTTGCATAATACCAAAAAAAGACCACCTCAAAAACCGTGCACGAACTTTGATAGACAAAATTCTTAGGTGTTCCTTTGCCTCCTTGAGTTCTACCTTAGGATTTTCCCAGTAAAATAAACATAAAACCATGCGATTAAAAATTGATTATTTAATTGTGGTTATTTCTTAACCGATTCTGATTGCCCACCTACAACGAATCGACATATTAATTTAAGCAAACGATAATCCACGTATTGAACAAGGGCTTAATTAGGACTCGTCAGATGGTGCCATTGCCGGGGAGGCTAATGGCTTAGATTTTATCTAAAATTTTTTCAGTTTTCTTTATTCGGGTAGTCTGACCCTCGGATTTTCCATTGTAAATTTTCCATTTTTTCTTGCATTTATTTTTATTTTATTTTCAACATTTATTTTCTTGTTTTTTTTTATTTATTTTTGAGTCACTCTCTTACATTCTCTCTCTTATTTTTCTTGCGAGGTACCCGACACAGGTGGAGTAGTTTTTTGAAATCGAAGCATCTTCACCGACTTCTAAAAAAAGACGCATTAAAATTAAGATCGAGTCGAGTCGTGAGAGAGTGTAGAGTCTAGGATTTATTTCTGCAATTTTAGTTTTTGTAATTAATTGCTCATTTCTAGCGGTGTCCGTTCGAACTCTCGCGTGTGTAACAAGACCTCAAACTTTTTCTGTGGTGTCATGGCCTGTTTCACTCTCTGATGAGGGTGGGGCCCGACTTGAGTGGCGCTTAGGATAGACCTGTACATACTTCTATTAGAGCTTTTAAATTTTTTGATTGTGCTCGTAGGACCTAGGACCACACTTCACTTTAATTGAGATGCACATTAGATCGTTCAATTTAGTCAAAAATTTAACTCATTTCTTCTTGGCTAATAGAACTTTCTGCTAGGTGCGTTTTTTTCTTGGCTTGCATTCATATAGACTAAACTTTCAATTCTTGTATTGCATCCCACATGGAGATTGCGAGGAATCACTGTAAGTCTTCTATCTGAGCATACATCATTGTTTTTCGCGTGCATCGACTTTTCCCGAATTTCCCCCTCCTGTTTTGTCACATAATTTTAAAGGAAATTGGGACTAGACGGTAGACGTGTATTTGTGCTCACCTTAAATTCTTCAGTGACCACCTAATTAAAATTGGGACTGCTAAATATAGCCGATTTAAATAACCCATAAAATCAAGAATTTTTATGGGAGAGCAACCCCGACCTTGGATGCATTTTTATGAGTAAGTGAGAGACGACACTTAAGGCTAGATCCCAAATCCGAATTTTCATATTGACTATTGATTCTACATAAATGATTAGCTATTTCTCAGTGAGGATCTATGGGTAGCCGGTAAACGGTCTGGATTTCCTTAGCAGAGTGGGTAGTTTAAAGGACATTGCGTAAGGCTCCGTCCTTAAGTTACACGGGTAGCCGTTTTACGGTCCGTACTTACACCTATACTGGCTGAAAGTAGGTGCAACTAGTCATAAGAATTCAGAACAATCTTTAAGAAAATATTCAGCACCTAACAACTCACTAATTTTTTTCCAAGATTGATTTATCACCAACTTAAAATTGAAAAGATAAATTGCCGAACTATTGCGGCTTCATTGTGTGAGTTGGTGAACCTGGGGTTTGATTTGTATTTGATTTGTGTGCATGAACTGATTTTAAAGATCAAAAGCCGGACACTTGTGCCATCACTCTCCTTTCTTGATTTGAAACAGATCCATTATGTCAACCAATAAACCTCCCTCGAAAATTATGGAACTTTTGTCTGAGTATCCGTCTGATCTATGTCATGAAAATAAATTCGTCTCGGTTAAACCCAAATCGTCATTCATTTCAGCTCTTTTAAAAATGTCGGAACATTTATCCAAGTATTCATCAGAGCTATACTATGAAAATGAACTCATTTCAGTTAGACCCAAAGTTTCAAAACCTCCTCCAACTACACATCATCCAACTTCCACAGGAGACTCTCACCCACAAATAAATCGATCCCTCTCTACAAATCTAACCTACTTCATGAATGACAATGCTTTGTATTCGGATCATATAAACAAACAACCGACTGAGGTCTCCACTTCTTCATATGTCAATCCTCTTTATTCTGATCATACAATCCATCCTTCATATTCTGTAAATGTCAATCCATCATTCATGGGAGATTCTAACCACATGATCAAATTTAACACTTCTTCGCATCTTCCACCTCCTCCAACCTTGAACACAAATAAGCAACTATCATCTTGGATTGACTATGACAGCCCCATCTTCAGACATGACACTCATACAGAGGACTTGATTGATGACATCGACACACATAAAACCTGTATGGTGACCACAATATCAGGGTTGGACAAATCATGAACAAAGGAATGAACTCTACTCAGACCAACTACACATGCCTGAATTACACCATGGTTTCCATCCTATTGAGCAGACTCCTTACATGATTTTAGAGGAGAAATTTTTAGAAGATAAAGATCATATATTCGATATTCAAAGAAGATCTTCTCCCAGCTCATACATGAAAATGGATGAGGTAATAATTGAATCTCATATTCAAAAACGAGAAATTACACAAACTGCTCCTGAAAATTCTTTGGAGGATGACATATCGAGGATCGCTAAGAGATATGAAAGTGGAGGATGAAATAATTTGATCTAATATTGAGAACCCCGAGGATATTCAAAAACCCATGGATTATGCTCACCCTAGGGACGACTCTGACAACAGCACCTCTGCATATTACTCTCCTAGGAATATCTCTGACTCTGATTCTCATTCAACACATCAAAGCCCCTACTCATCTACAGAAAACACCACATCACCACACCACACAGAAAATACTAAAAAAATTGAAATATTCAATAACACCCAAAAAATTGAAAATCCGTAAAAATATATAAAAATTCAGACTGAAGAAGATCTGAAGAATTTGGATCCTACTTTACGAGAAGCACTGGAGAAAAGACTGATTTTTGAACTTCCCTTTATACATGCCATTGAACATTTCCCTGACCTGAAAAGATTTGTAATGAACAAATTAATGATAAAAAAGTCGGACAGGATAAGAACAAAGACCGAAAGACATATCTTGTCAATGGCTACCTCCTTGGTGTTGAGGAGAAAAACCAAGAGCCGCATATTGAAGCAGTTGCCCAGATTTGAATGTGGAATTAAAGACACAATTTTTACCCATGCCCGAATTGATGACGATTCACCAATCAATATCCTCCCGACCTATGTATTTCACGAGCTCAAACTCGGACCTATCAGGAAGATACGAGAGATCGTTCAACTGGCTGATCGATCGTTAAAGCGATCGAGAGGAATCATTTCTGTCATCATGACATTCCAAGGTGCTCCGCTCAAAATAGACTTCACAATCATTGATATTGAGCATCAGGGAGAACTCACTCAGTCTCTGATCATTCTCGGAAAGCCATTCTTGACATTGGCTAAGGCAATTATTGAGTGTGAGACTCGAGAAATCAATTTTACAGCATTGGAAGCACTTCGATCTCAACAAGTATTTAAGGAAATACGATTTTATGAGGCAACCCATGTAGCCCTCGACAACAGTATCCATCAAGCGGTAGAAGAGCCCTACCCCATTGCTACACATGAGATAGCGGTTGTTGATGAGACTATTGGTTTAGAGACTCTCCCTCTTGTTCCATTCCCCGCAGCTCTCACCATGGAAAATCGAACAGATGACTCATATGATCCTGAAACATATGCATGGGCTCACCCTGGGTCAACCTACTCTGAATACCTTGACCAAATCATTCCAACTCAGGAGTGCACCAACATTAAGAAGACTAAGTGGACCAATAACTTCACGAAACAAAATGACTACTCCTTCTTCAAAAAAGCAAGTCACCTTTGACCTTCCAGAAGAGGAATCATCTTATGATCCTTCATCAGGTTCGGAAAAGGTGTTCTACATGAGTGAGGTCTGTTCGGTAGTTCTAAAACAATATCTTCGCAAGGATCCAAACTTCGATTCTCATTGGATGACTCCCGTTCCTCACTATTATTCATCCAAAACTGATGCTCCTGGTCTCATCAAATATACTGGAATAATTTTTTATGAGCTGACTGAGGCTGGTGCTTCAGAGTATTCATCTGAGGAAAAATTGCTTGATCCCAAGAAGGAATGAATTCTGAGAAAACAACTGAAGAAACTAAAAGACAAGAATATCTGGAGTACGTCCACTTTCAAGTATTATTCATCTAAGGATAACTCCGATGATGGTTACCTTTCATCTGACTCATACGCTTCATCTACTATCCAACATGATTTATCCGAGGACAACAATGATAATAGTTGGGAATCATATGCTTCATCTCCTTCTCATCATTACGATCTCCCATCACAGGCTCACAATAAGATCGGTCGAAAACCGCCTTAATCATCAGCTACCCACCCTCCCTCCCGACCACATCGTTCTCCTTGTACATCTTTTTCATCTACTTAGGCCAAGGCCTAAGTATAGGGCGAGTGATTGATGCCATCTGTACATACCATTCTCCCCATCTCACGATCTCCTCATTTTCACCCTTCTTCCGTACATAGGCTGACCAGAGCCTAAGTATAGGGAGAACCGATGCTCATCTGTATACTCTCCCCATTCACATATTCTGACCACCTCATCTTCGCTCTATACTTAGACTGTTCACAACCTAAGTATAGGAGGGCGAGCCAATATATCTTTCTTCTTTTCACTCTCTTACGCTTAGCCCGAGCTATGTCTTCTTTACGCTTCTTGTGCTCTGAGGACACAACACTCGCTAAGTATCGGGGGGTCTGTATATATACTGTGTATATATTTTACCCATATCTCGTACTTTCGTGTAAGTCTATATGTATTTACGGGGTGGGTAACTAACTTGAAAAAATACAACAAAAATAATAAAAAGAAAAAAAAGAGTTTTGCTACTAACACTGACTGTATCCGACCCACAATTTTTGAAAAAAATGGTTTCTTTTCAATTTTGCATTAAAAACCTTTTCAAAAAAATTCTCGAAAAAAATCCCTTGCATAAAACATTAAAAAAATCAAAAGTAAAAAAAATTATGTCTGCATTTCACATACATGCTCTTCATCCAGCATTTCATTCATTTGCATTTGTGAAAAGTCCTTGGGTTCTGAACCGAGTTATGAGCAGAAATCGAGAGTGGTCTGGACTTGACCTTAATCTACCTAATTTTCAGAGGAACTTCACCGAGAAATGGGATTTTAGAAGCTTCGCATCTCTAACTTAATTCTTTGAGTTCAACATGACAATGTGCAGCATTTGACTCTTAGTGTCTAACCTGATCTCTTCATTTTGGGTACAACTCTAGAATAAGGAATTAATTTGTACTCTCGCACTATGCACTTATCTCAACTCAGACGGGGTGTTGGAAGATTGTGTGAGTTTCTTTTTCAATAGCGTAGAAATCTAAAGACCGGAGTACAGGTTGAAATAAAAATTCGGAAAAGGTATGGACGGTTGGGCACAATTTTTTCTCTAAGACCTCAAAACATTTACGGAAAAAAATATTCTATATCCGTAGGGGCACAACAAGATCCAACCAGAACCACCAAAATCCAAATACAAAGAAGCATTCTATCAAATAAATATCTGACCAAAAAGGTCCAATCTTCAAGAAAACTTGCATATCTTAGTGGAGACTCGGCTACACTGGCCAGCTTCACAAGGAGAGGTGACTACACTTGCCGCTACCCTCCAGTTCTTTTCTCCTTCTTCTAACTTCTCTCCCATTTCGATTGTGAACACAGCACGATAGACCTTAGAAGGAAATACCTGACTCCTCGAGGATAAGTTACTGGAGAGGAGGTTTGCATGGTAGTCTATTGTTCAATGTTCATGGGGTATGCTTTAGGAAGAGGATCGATCTAAGATGACTTCTGAGCCGAAACTGTGACAATGATGTGTAGAACTTGAAGGCTTTTGATTTTAAAATCCTAAGTCTCACAGAAGTTCCACCAAACTAATAATCCAAAGGTCGAGTCTAGTTTCATTTTTACCTTCATCTCATGGTATTGGTATGGAACCCAATCTCATTTCACCTCATGGCATTGCTTTTGATGCTCAGGGACGAGCATGGTTTAAGTATAGGGGGATGATGAATCTCATATTCATCAATCTAAAAGTCATTAATAAGCTCTAATCCCTAAAATTCATTGGAATTTCTTCATTTATTCTGCATAATTAGCATTCATGCATGTTTTGATAAGAATTGCATTTTATCACTTATTTTCGCACAAAATAAGCAGCCAAAAACCCCAGCCAAAATTGACCTGTAAATAGTCTGACTTCTCTAATTTTTAACTAATTCATGCTAACTCCAAATGACCCGAAACCACCTCCATTGTGTACATATTACTGACAAGAATAAATGAAAAATACAAAAAATTCACTAAGCCAAAACAAGTGGACCAAAAACCCAAACCCTAGTTCTAGGATTTCCGGACTAAAACCTTCATATCTTCCCCATCCAGTGTTCATTTCGATCCTACTCACTTTTAAACCAATGTACATTCAATTACCTTCAAAACAAGATCAAGTTCAAGTGAATCGGAGCGCATATGTGAAAGTTGGGTATTGTGCCTCTTTTGTACATTTTGTATTTTAGCGGTTTTTGACCTATTATTTTATGTACATAATTAACTCATTTTATTTCTTTTTCATTTGTCTTCTTTGATAAAAGTTTTATTAAAATACGTAAAAATCCAAATCCAAACTAAGCTTGAAATCAAAGAAACTAACTAAGTCCGAGTCTTCACTAACTGTCTGTACAAAACTTATCTTTTTCATCTTTTATTTTATTTCTTCTTTTTCTTAATCATTAAAAATCCAAAAAAAATAATTAATGTGCAAATATTTATCTTTGATTTTATCATATTTTTTCAGATTTTTTTATCTGGTTTAAAAATGATAAAAAATTATAAAACCCAAAAAACAAGGTATTCTATATACATGGGATACCCCAAAATGTCAATTTGTGCAATTGATCGATTTTGGATTTGGTGTCTTCATGAAAGTTGTAGATCCCATCGAGATGAGCACTTTTCATGAAAGACTTTTTCGATCCGAGGTCACTTACTATTTTTTAGGTATTTATCTTTCTATATTTTTTCTGATTTTTTGTGGGGCTAACACGTGGCAACTCCTGGAGCCGGCACGTGTCACCCATTTTTGGATTTTATTTTTAATTCATTTTTATAAAAAAATAATTAAAAGGGTCCGCACGTGCGAAGCATGTGCCTCTGCGCACGTGCCTTGCACGTGCCTCTTCCGCCACCCCAATAATCACCACGTGGCGCTACCAGGGCCATCCAATCTCGACCGATTGGACGGCACCTGTAGCCCTTCCTCTTCCGCCCAACTTTCCCTTTTTTACTTCGCCGGTGATTTCGTTGCTGCCCCACGCCAGCGAATCCCTCCTCTGTGACCTTCTCCCCGGCAGACCCTCGTCGAATCCCCACAAATCTCGCGCCTTCGATCTCCATCAAACCCAATCGCGATCAGTCCCGCATCCCTTCTCAGGAATCAATCGACGCCAGAACCTTCCTTCTCCGGCTGACTCCCCTCGGCCCTATTTAAGCTTCGTCGCACCACCAATCAGAAACATCCGCTGATCTGCTCTCCAATTTGATCACCGGGGTTACAGCCCGGTCCTCCTCCTCCCTCGGCGAGATCCGAGGCCCCAGGCCTCGTCGCAGAACGGCCTAGAGCCTGCTGCCCTCGCTCCGGACCTCCTCCGTCAAGCAAACGTTATCCCCAACACACCACATCTGCTCCACCTCCGTGAGCCTTCATCGTCGGTCTTCATCAACACCGCGCTCCTCCAGCAAGATCTTCGAGGCTCCATCCCACCGCCGGTCTTCTTCCTTGGCCGGAACCAACGCCTCCAAGCCTCGTCGGCCCGCTGTGCCTCCACCTCCGTTCAACTCGCCCCCGGTCGAGTCAGCAGCTGCTCCGGTCATCATCCAGGAGCTCTTCACCAGCATCAGACGTGTTACTGGCCCCCCTCTACTTCTCCGTCTCCCCACTGTCACTCCAGCCACCGGGTGAGGCCCGAGGTCCTCTTCCCGCGTGCGCAATACGTGACCGGGGGGTTTTGCATCTGCACCCCTCCAGGAACGCATATTAATGCCAAAGCCCAGCTACCCCAGGGTCACGTGCTCCGCACGTGACCACTAGGAAAATTTCAGAAAACCCCTCGGGGGTTAGTCTATTTGCAAAGGAGCCCAGTCCAGAAGTCACGTGCATAGCACGTGATAATCTGGAAATTTTGCAGTGACATCCCCCAGGAACGCGTTAGTTATATTTAAACTCTGTGCTGCATTTTGTTTTATTAATTATTGTAATATTGCAAGTAGACCCCTGTGTTCCCCTATCATTTTGAACCTCTACATTACATTATTTTATTTATCAAAAATAGACATTTTGTTCTACAAATAATTCTCTACATAATGACATATTTTTGACATTTTTATGAACTATGGTTAATTAATAATTAATTATTTTGTGGAAAATTGCATACTTTGCCCATTTTGTGCTCTAAAATTCATAATTGATTAACCGTTGCTCTAAAAATTGCCGAAAAATTATGGATCGTAGAATTAGTTGTGTTTAACACTGTATCCAAATAGAATTGTATTTGCATGTACTGTTTGCCTTGTAAAAATCATTTTGCATATTTTCAATATTTAATTTTTAATAGGTATTACATCTCATATTTTTGACATTTAGGACTTTTTTAAGATCAATCACATAGTGATAGATCTTGGATAATTTTATATCTTGAAAATAAATAGGTTTAATATTTATTATAATTAAATATTGAAATTCGCATCATTTGCATTCAAAAAATCATAAAAAAATTAATCGTGCATCAAAAATTCCAAAAAAATTATAGTTCACTCATTTTATCATTATTGTCATCTTGGCCAAGTTTCATATTTTTTCGAACATCATTTGATTGATCTTTATATTTTAGTCCCTAAAATCAGCCAAAGCTGCATTTTGCATCCCAAACTTGCATTAAAAATACCAAAAAAAGACCACCTCGAAAATTGTGCATGAACTTTGATAGACAAAATTCTAGGTTGTTCCTTTTCTTCCTTGAGTTCGACCTTGGGACTTGTCCACGTAAAATAAATATAAAACCACGTGATTAAATAATTGTGGTTATTTCTTGACGGATTCCGATTGCCCTCCTACAATGAAACGACATATTAATTTAAGCGAACGACAATCCATGCATTTAAGAAGGGCTTAATTAGGACTCGTCAGACACAAGTGATAAAACGATAAGAAGTAAGGGGCACAACTGATATTCTCAAAAAGGGAGGGATATAACTGATATTGCAATATCTCGGAGGGGTACAACTAATAAAAATCATTTATTTTAATGGATTTTTGATGGTATTAGTTCATTTTTAAATTTTACATGTATTTCATGTAATATTTACAAATATAAAAATATAAGAAAGTGAAACATATAAAGAATAAATATATTGAATATTATATAGAAGTACACTGCATAATAAGGGCTCAAATGCTAACTTTTGCATCTTAACTCCAAATTGAATGAAACCACCATCATTAAATAAATAATTTAATTTTATGAACAATAAAGGTGAGTTTGGTGAATTTTGTATCTGTATGGAGAAGATAGAGGTTGGGAAGTTTTCTTTGTGGGTTTTTATTCTGTGTGTCTCAAGCACAATATGCATTATTTTTGAATGAATTTTTTTCTTTTTCTATGTATTTTAATGTACAATATTAATGTTCAAAGTTTATTGATTTGAGGTTTAAAAATAAGAAAAAAAATAGGTCCAAAAATATAATTATTGGGCTATAAATTTAGGGTTTTTTGGACTGTGCTTTCTGTACAATCGGTTATCATATCTCCCTTTACTTTATTCCTTATTGACCAAGTCATCATGATAACTCGAACCCAAGGTCTAGGGTCACTCAGTGTCTTTGACACTTCATTCTTTTTCTTTTCTTTCCTTTATTCTTTTATTTTAGAATTAAATACAATATATTATATAACATTTTGTATAGTATTTTATGTGAATTATTGACTGTTATTCAGTACAAAATAATACTATAATCATGCATTTAACTAGGGATTTAAGGGCCAAAATGATAGAATAAAGGTGATTAGATGGAGATTCATCAGGTTCATGCCCTGATGGATCCTAAATGCATAAGTTCAAGTTGTCAAGTAGTAAACCCCACAACTTAGAACCCCCAGCCACACTTTGTGAGTTTTAAATGTGGGGCTATGTTTGGGTGTTGAAGTGTTATAGTAGGTCTTCAAAGATCTATAATATTATTAGTTCATTTTGATTGCAAGTTCTCGAGAACCTATTATATATTAGTTTATTTTGATGTTAGGTCATTTGCACCTACCAACTGGACTTGCCATTAGCACCACTTTCTCTTTATTCACTATTAGAGATAAAATTCCAAAACAACAAGGAGAAGTTAGGATATTTAATTTGGAGAAGTCAAATGGGACATGAAAAAAATATATTTATATTATATAAATAGATATGAAAATTTTGCCATTTCTAAAAAATCAGTATAAACAGTTAAATTACATTTATATTAAGTATTTATTAAAAATTTTAAAATCAATTTTTCAAAATATTTTTTGACAAAAAACTAATTTTTAGTAACTATTCTTTTATGATTTTGCATGATTCGTGAAATAAAAAAATTGATTATATTAATATTTTTCAGTAATAGGGATCCACAACCAACTATAAATAACTAAGCTCAAACACTCTTACCTTGAGCTGGATGGTGGCTCCGCCCTCGTACCAGCCCTCACTTCATCCTCCCCTCTCTCTCAATCCAGCATCCGCATAGCTGGAGAACTAGGATGCAAGGGAACAATCTGTGCACCAGCCGATCACGGCGACCAAAGGAAGCAAACATCAGAACCTCCGAGTCTGCTGATTATGGATCTGATAGCAGCTGCTCGACGAACTCCACTCGAGAAGGAAAGCAATCGACACATACCCCATAATCAGGGAAGGGCAAGCGGACATCTGTCATCTACTCACACTTTCGTAGATCACATGAGAAAAGGGTCAGAAGATTCACGGTTGTTACAATATGAAAGGCTGGCGGCTAAGGCATTTGCGAAATACTCGTGGCTTCATTGTGGTGGTAGTTTCTGCTTGTGCTTCGGCCTTATCCGACTCCACAACTATTAAATCTTTGGAATATATATTAGTTGCGCATCTTCAAAAGGTTAGAAAATCTAGTCTTGACAATTCCCTAGGATAGAACGAAGTGTATATATAGTCTCAGGCACTACAAGAAAGATTAGAATAGGCGACGGTCAACATCCGTCGCTAAAGATAACTTGACCGTCCCCTCTGATCAATGGGGACGGTCATAAGACCGTCTCCAAAGGTCGCGTCGCATTTGGTATACGCGACGGTATTACCAACCGTCCCCAATACCCACACATAGGGGACGGTCAGGACCGTCCCTAAAAGTCTGGCATAGGGGACGGTCGTGACCGTCCCTTAAAGTATATTATTGGGGACGGTCATGACCGTCCCTTAAAGTTAGTCAGGGGGGACGGTTATGACCGTCCCAAAAGAGAGAAAGTGAAGACGGTCATAACCGTCTCTAAGAACGAAGGGGACGGTCGCAATGACCGTCCCCTTTGTTCATCTGCTAACAAAAAAAATTTCCATTGCCCCCTATTTGATCCTCATTTTCCCCTGTTACAAAAAATCTGTATTCATAATAAAAATTACGATCACCATACAAAAAAATGCAATCCACATTCATATAAACCTCGTCCAACAACACATGCATTCAAAATACTACATTATCCTACAATAATTGTTCAAAATAGTTATACAATATACTAAAGTATCCTACAAACTAAGTAAGCTATCCTACTCGTCGTCCTCATCCTCTTCGTCGTCGGCGTCCTCGTCATCATCAGCATCATCTTCTTCTTCGCCTTCATCGTCGTCGCCTAGCCTCGCAGCGGTATTATCATCATCTGTTGGGTGGCTAGTCGACGCTCCACCTTGATGTGCCTGCATGAATGCATTGAAAATCGCCATTTGTTGGCGCAAATCCTGAATCTCCATATTCATGCTAGACACCTGACTCTCTAATTCCCTCTCTCTTAGTGTCTTTTGAGAGGTCGAGCCGGTCCCTACTCCATACCAATTCTGTATGGTGGCACCACGACCACCACAATGGACGCGTCCCTGATGCTCTGGACCGGTCGCCTAGAGGAAGGCCGCATCAGGAGTAAGTAGTGGATGACTCGTTCCGGTGGGGTCTACAGAGCCAGTGGTTGTGAGCCTGACCATCTCCTCCTACAAATTTATTTAAGTAAGTTCAAATTCATTTAATTTGTAAGAAAGATGCAAATATGTTATGAATAACTTACATGAATTGGACCATAGGCAGGATCCACCCAATGAACTTCCCCGCCCACATCGCGGCTCTTAGACTTCTCGAAGACTTCCATTCGGCTGGGCACTCTCTCGTTCTCCACTTCCTAATGTGAAAAGATTAGTAAACTTAGGATATCATTTTAATGCATATTTAATAGTTAAAATTTTAACAGTAATCATAAAGTAGATTACTTACGAAGTCATCCTTTAATTGATTTGTGTTTCTTCTACCCATTCTATGGGTAGACTTGAAACCTTTCTTCCTATTTTCAGCATTTCTCCTTGAGATGCCCTATACGAAGATAAAAATTTTAATAAAAGAATTCGAAATGATATATTTATAAAATGCACATATATATGTCACATACCGTATGTTCTTCTCCCATCCAAATGTAAACCATCGCCCTCCATTGTTCAGCGGGTACATTCGGAGGACAATTTGCCAAATTGGCTTCCAATGGAAGCTCCAGGTCGAAGTACTTTAAAATATAAAGAAAATTAATTATATACTTATATGATGAAAAACAAATTTATCATTAACTATAAAGCAAAGTACTCACTCGGGCCTTTACACGTCCTCGATATTTATGCAACATCTCCGCCCCATGGCCTAGAATCAGAGCATCAGTGGCCGGGTCACGGTCCCAGGAAAAACTAGACTGCAAAGAAAGCAAACAGATATAAGTTTATATATATATATATATACTGAAGAAAAAATTTGCTTTGTTATTATTATATATACCTCCAAATCATGAAGAATGGCATCTTTTATTGACCGCTCCACTAAACGCCAGTCTGTAATGTGGAGAGGGACCCTGGCTCTGCACACATGTCCCAAGTAACTCTGGAAAACAGCTGCGTTCTCCCCCACCGCATCACCTCCAACTATCCGTACCCTGAGTGTCTCACCAAGACGAAGATGGTCCAACACTCGGCACTGAGATGGGCCTCTACGTCTGCCTGAACTACTCGATCCGTCAGGATCGGAGGTACTACTCCCTCGCTGTGGTGCCGGCGAGGCATCCCGAATGCATCTAGGACGTGGAGGCATATCTGCATATTATGAAACATTCAAATTATATATAACAACAATGATATAATTAACATAAAGAATTGGAAAATAAAAGATGGTAAACTTACACATTAAAAATCCGCATCTACAATATCAGTTGGATGTTCTTGCATTTCAGCTTGATATCAGATACCTTCAAACTTTTAAGGAAGCTGAAAATTTTATCACGCTCAGTGTTGGATAATGTATATACTGTTGCAGGTATATTAATCCGTCCATTGTCTAATTCAATTGGATGTAGATCCTCGCGTATTCCAAGCTGAACTAGATCTCGTCTTGTCCTTACATTATCTTTAGATTGACCTGAAAGATCTAATATTCCCAAAATATTCTCCAAAACATTCTTCTCAATATGCATGACATCCAAATTATGACGAATTTGTAAGTGTCTCCAGTATGGTAACTCTCTGAAAAAAATACTTTGTTTCTTCCAACCACCGGCTACACTTTTCTTTGTTTTCCGTCCTAAACAACTGCTTCGTACAAGTAATTGCTGTTCCCAAATAATGTTACCATTGACACGCGCTAAGTCAAGTCATTGCCCATAAGGTGAGCCCTCAAATTTCTTATTACTATCTGCCCTTTGTCATCTATTCTTCGGTGGAAGGAATCGACGATGACCCAAATAGCAATGTTTCATACTTCCAGAGAGCCATGTCGAATGTGTTTTTTCAAGACAGATAGGACAGGCGAGTTTTCCCTTAGTACTCCAACCAGACAAATTTGCGTACGCGGGAAAGTCATTTATAGTCCACAATAGTGCAGCTTGTAATTTAAATGTCTCTTTCCTACATGCATCATATGTAGGTATTCCAGTAGTCCATAAGACTTTTAGTTCATCCATTAATGGTTGTAGGTACACATCAATAGCATTGCCAGGACCTTTAGGACCAGGAATTAGTAGTGTCATCATCATAAATGATGAACTCATTGACATCCATGGTGGTAGATTGTAAACAATCAGAATCACGGGCCAAATGCTGTAACTCAGACTCATATTACCAAACAGATTGAAACCATCTGAGGCTAATCCCAAACGAACATTTCTATCATCATTAGAGAAATTCGGATATCTCTGATCAAATTTTATCCATTCTTCTGCATCGGATGGATGTCTCATAGCTCCTTTAGCATCTCGTTTATTTGAACGAGAATGCCACGTCATCCACTTTGCAGTTTTTTCAGACATGAAGAGACGTTTCAGTCTTGGAATTAGTGGGAAGTATCGTAATAATTTCACTGACTTCTTCTTTGTCTTTAAATTATTTTTTTCTTCTTTATACCTGGAAGCCTTACAATATGGACAAAGAACTAAATCCGAATTCTCTCCTCAAAAAAGCATACAGTCATTAACACAAGCATCGATCTTCTCGTATTTCAGACCAAGCGATCGGAATCGTTGCTTCGCCTCTTTCCAATCCTTAGGATAATTCTGAGGATTATTTAATAACTTTCGTATTAAACCCAGCACATCTGTCATCATTGCTGCAGTTGATCCATTCCTTACTTTCATCTTAAACAGCTCTAACAAAAACTGCAAACGCGTCATTTCCACCCCAGGAGCCAATATATCTTCTGCATCTGGCAAACTGCTCGAGAACCTATCATCTAAACCAATGTCTTGTGCCTCAGGTCTTCTTAAATCGTCCATTAGTTCAAATAACTCGTGATCAACATTATTCAAGGTTTGTGTAGTCACTCCTGCATCTACGCCCATATCCTCATCCATTCGCAAATCTAAACCCTCTCCATGTTCAGTCCAAATGGAGTAATGTAACCAAAATCCGTTGAGTACGAGATGGTTACACTGACTCTCTAACATCCCATTTGATATTCTTGCATCTCACACACGGACAATAAATCTTTAGACCACCAAATTTCTTATTAACTCTTTCTATTTCAAATGCCCAATCCAAGAACGCAATTACTCCTCACTTATATTGTTGAGAGTCATCGTATCTTTTATCCATCCATGATTTATCCATTTTACTGCACAATCATAATAAAATCCACCATTGTGTTATTATAGACAACAAGTTTTCCACCCTAAACCATAATGAAGTGTTTCCCTTATACACAAATCATTATGGGTATATGTATTATATACACAAATAATTATGGGCATATCTATGATATACACAAATCATTATGGGTATATGTATTGTATACGCAAATCACTATCTATTGTATGAAAACCTAGGTAAATCATATCTATTGTATGGGTATATGAAAACCTAGGCATATCATCAAAACAAATCATAACTAGGGGAAAACCTAGGCAAATCATATCTATTGTATACTAAACAAATCAAGCAAACCTAGGTAATCATCAAAACAACTAAATCATATGGGAAAAACAACTCTAACAAGATTATCAAGTAAAATAAATAAGAATAAAAGCAAAGGAGTGTTGATAGTTACCGAATATGAAGATTGACGAGGTCCGCAAGCACGGAGGAGCTGGAGGCGACGCCGGGGCGGAGCGGGCGATCGTGGGGTGGCGGGTTGAAGAGAGGAGAATGGAATGAAAACGCAGGTCCAAGGGGGTTTTTTCGATCTGACCAATGGGGACGGTCGTAATGACCGTCTCCATTGGTGACGATCGGCGACGGTTCACTAAAGACCGTCTCCTTTGAAAGGCATAAGGGACGGTTCTCATTAACCGTCCCTTTTGGCCAAGGCAGAGGGGACAGTCAATAAAAACCGTCCCCTCTGGTCGACCACTTTGGTCCATTCGTCAGAGGCGACGCCAATAGAGGAATAAAGGGGACGGTCAGGACCATCCCCAAAGCCCTTGCAGGAGGGTCGAAAACATCCAGTAGCCTGGTCTAGGCAGAGGGGACGGTCAATATAACCGTCCCCTATGGTCGACCTCTTTGGTCCAATCGCTAGAAGCGACACCAATAGAGGACCAATGGGGACGGTCAGGATCGTCCCCAATGCCCTTTCAGAAGGGTCGAAAATGTCCAGTGGCCTGCTCAAAACAGAGGGGACGGTCATCTATGACCGTCCCCTTTGGTCGAGCTCTTTGGTCCAATCGTTGAGGCGACGCCAACAGAGGAATAATGGGGACGGTCAGGACCGTCCCCAAAGCCCTTACAGGAGGGTCGAAAATGTCCAGTAGCCTGGTCAAGGCAGATGGGACGGTCACTATAACCGTCCCCTCTAGTCGACCTCTTTGGTCCAATCGCTAGAGGCGACGCCAACAGAGGAGCAATGGGGACGGTCAGGACCGTCCCCAATGCCCTTTCAGAAGGGTCGAAAACGTCCAGTGGCCTGCTCAAAACAGAGGGGACGGTCACCTATGACCGTCCCCTTTGGTCGACCTCTATGGTCCAATCGCTAGAGGCGACGCCAACAGAGGAACAATGGGGACGGTCAGGACCGTCCCCAAAGCCCTTCCAGAAGGGTCGAAAACGTCCAGTGGCATGACTCAAGGCAGAGGAGACGGTCATTAATGACCGTCCCCATTGAGCTAATACAGTAGGGACGATAGTCCACAAACAGTCTCCAATTATGTGGTTATTGGGGACGGTTGTTTGATGACCGTCCCTAAAAAGAGGTATTAGGGACGGTCATTCAAAAACCGTCGCTAGTTGTCGTCCCTAAATGGGGCAATTCCTGTAGTGAGGTGCAAGCTGTGCTTATAGCAAGCAGATCAGAAAATCATTCCCCGCTTATATATATGAGGATCTATGTCCTCTTTCCTTCACATAGCTGGTCTAGGGGTGGGTGGACGAGTATAAGATAATAAACATGTAAAGTATAAAAGATAGGTAAAATAGGATATATATATATAGCCATTATTTTAAATCATCTTTTTACCATAGTTTTATTTTATTTTTAAGATTCTCTATTTTTGTTAGCAATGCAGTTGTAACAGTCACATTTTCTTAACTATTACGAACTGTTAAGTAAAGTTCTATATTATTTATTATTTAATTATTGTTCCTAATTTCCCATATCATGATTGAACTTCATTTCATTATTGTAAATTTGTTATCAATGCCGTGATAATAGTCTATTTTTTGAAACAATCACACTAGATATATATCAAAATTTATTTATAGTGATGCTTTTTTCAAAATCTGTTACTAAACTAGTCGTTGTTAAATATATAACGGCAATATTATTCGTTGCGAAATGGTTTTTCGTACTTGACGTTAGCAAGAATATCATATCTGTCATTTTATCATTAGCAACGGTCCACATATCGATGCTTATCCGTTGCTATTTTTCAAACTTCTAATTAATCGTCGGTAAATTTTGAACTAAAAAATTGTGACGATTAGTTGTTTTTTTTAAAAAATAGCAATGGATAAGCATTGTTATATTGACCGTAGCTAATGATATAGTGACAAATATACCATTCGTCGCTAATTTCAAGTATGAAAATTCATTTCGCAATAAATAACATCATCAATATATATTTAGCAACAACTAATTTAGTGACAGATTTTGAAAAAATGTCATTATAACTCAATTTTGTTGTTGTGATATTAAATATTATATTAACAAAGTCATTCTAACGAATCAATACGTAAATATTTTTTTAAATAAATATATAAAAATTTGTGTCTATTTTTTTCAAATAATTAAGTAGTGATTTTTCAAAAAGACTTTGGTATAATATAATAGCGTATAGCAATGTCTCAAACAATAAAGTATTGCAATAAAGTATTACAAAATTCCTTTTTCTTTTAGAAAAATACTATAATTCAATGCTTATATTATTGAAAAACTCAGTAAAAGTAAACCCTTATGATAATATTTTCTAGATCATTCTTAGTATGCAGGACAATAAAATTCAAATTACTAATAAATATAGAAACATATATCTCATTCGATAATGACCATATAAAAAAGATTAGAAGTTGAAAAAAAGTGATATTTTGTTTAAAAATAAGAAGTGGAGAATTCATATTGGAGAGAGTGAGAGATATCTGTTTGAGAAAGAAAGAGAAATAATGAAGATAGATATTAATAGAGAACTATTAAAGAAATAACTAAATAGCTTTTTTTATTTATAGTTAGTAGGATATTTATAGTAAATAGGGAAGTTTCATAATATAGATCTCCTCAATGAAGCCAAGTATCCCCCATATAATAAGTAATTCTGATGTCGAGATGGTCTATCCCCCTCATGTGCCCCATGCCTCTATCCCTGCAAAGCAGTATAACGTTAAAGATAAAGTCAAAAGTTGAGATAATAAGTTTTGATAACAATCTTTGACTATGTGAAAACTTATTAACTGAAGAGAAAAGTTGTTGAGAATTGTTCGTGTTTTTAATTATACCTTATTATATAACAAATAAAATGTCTGTATACAGTGACTAAAAGGCAAATATTTATTATTTTTACATTAAATTATAATAAAAATAAACTTGCTGGTGAAAAGCGCAAATTACCCACGAGAACGTGCATCGCACGTGCTTGAGGCTATAGCAGCGGTGTTATTGAAATTTGCAAAACATTGGAGGGCCTTTTTGATATTTTCCTAGATTATTTTTTATTTTATTTAGGGTTCAATGTGCTTCTCTTTTCTTCTTCGTTCAAACCAAGGCAGGGCGCCGCTCCTCTTCTTGTCGAAGCCAAGGGAGATGGAGCGCGGCTCGCATGGTGGTCTGACTTGTGCAGTGGACTAGCTCATGGCATAGGGTATGGCGGTGCTCAGTCGTACGCGTGGTCAATGATGATGGTGGCACGGGGATGTGACTGAGGCAGAAAAGGTGGTTGTCGGCGCGCATATGGTGTCGAGCGAAGGAGGCACGGTTGGCGCAGGTCAGTGGAGATGCGCGGCCGGCGCAGGGAGGCATGCAGGTTGAAGGCGTGGGCGCGGAGGAGCAGCCTCACGTTGTGGGGCTTACATGCGAGGACGGCGCAGACGCCGGCAACGCTGGATCGTCGGGTTGCTCAAGTGGAGGCGACGGGCACCGTCAGTGTTAGAAGGGCGGCGGTTGCGAAAGGTGGGGTGCGGCAACAGTACTGCCCCACTTTTTTATTTTTTTGAAAACTGTAGCAAAATTATTTTTTTAAAAAACTATAATATTTTTTTATTTTTTATTATATTTCTCTGTAGTAAAAATGTTAATATTAAAGATTTTTTATTTTGTATTCCTGCAACACGAATGTTAGAGAGAAAAATATAGGAAATATTATATTTTTTTTTATTTATTAACTTTATTACAGGATCAAGAATGGACGCGAGCACGACGACTAAGTCAAAATTTATTGGACAGAATATGTGAATGGAAAAATGGATCTGGCGATTGTGATGGAAGAACTGTATCTCCGGTCGCCGTGTATGGTCAGAGTTGAATGGTTGCGTGAGATAGAAATAAAAATGGAGGGATTACGAAGATGAGATGAAATCGAAATCAAGGGTGATCAAATCGTGATGGATGAGTAAAACTACGATTAAGATATATGATCTAAAAAATAACAATGAAATGCAAAAATTAAACTACGAGAATCCTAGATTAAAAATCAGAAAAATGGATCTCACCAATGGAAGCGGAAAAGACCATAATGGCATCGACGAATGCCGACTCGCTGTCACCGGATGGCTCGAAGGATAAGCACCCTTCTGCGACAAGATAACTTTCGGAGAATGGGTCCTCTCACCAAAGATTGATCAAATGTGAATGAGGGAGGAGGAACCAATTAAATAGAAAAATATGCATTTGAATTTCAAAATTTAAATGGAGAGAAAATGAGGAAAGAAGTTAATGTGTAATAAATTAATTAAAAAAATATTTTTGTAATTACAATAATAATAATAATTGTCAAAAATTAAAGAGCCAACTTTATTATTGTTAATTAAGGTAATTATTAAATTATACATATACGGTATATTTTTATATACAATTAATTAATTAAATGAATTATTTTCGTCACTTTATTTATTTAATTAATTAATGTTAATTATTTTATTTTTTAGTGGTGGGTATTTAAGGAAATTATCTATAAACATGTAATATATACATATAGTACATTATACACATGTACAAATAAGGAAATAATAATTTTTTAAAAAATTTTTATTTACTTTAAATTACAGTGATCAATATTTACAATTATAAAAATATAATATGTATAAAAAAATAAAATTATAAATACAATAGAAATGAAAAAATTGCACAAATCACCCTAGAAAATCGATTTTTCAACCGTAACTCTAAAAATATAAAACAACTATTTTAAAGATAATTTAAACTATAATACAATGGAAGTGATTTTGATTTAATTTGAGTTCTTATGGAGCCTGAATTGATCTTTTAATTGTCGCTTTGCGGCTTTTTCCAAGTGTGGTTGCTTTTATTCTGTACAAGATTTTATTTTGCAATTATTTTTATGATTTAGAGAACATTTTTATTTACAACTTTTGTTTTGAAAATTATTTTATTTGAGGTCAATTTATGTACAAAATAAAATAGTGCAAATATACACAGAAAAATATTTACAACAAATTTTTTTGGATTTTCTGATTAAGGATCCTATCTCCCCCTACTTTATTCCTGGTCGATTAGGTCAACTCTTGATCTTCTCTCGGGGTTCGGGTCGGCCTGTATTTATTGCATATATATAGTCTTCTTCTTTTTATTCTATTTATTTATTAAGTGTATAATATTTAAACACAGATGCAATTTAGTAAGAATATGGAGTTAGTATTATATACAGGTTTTTTATAAGTGATTTTAAGCTAAAATAAATGAATAAAGATGATGAAATACATATTTATCATATATGTATGTATGTATGTATTTTTTCCTCAAAAAATTATTTGAGGATTGAGACATTTGCACCATGATGCAAATAACGTATATACATAAAAGTTCAGGACCCTTGATCACGATATACCGAAGGGCTGTAATTATTCTACATTCTCAAAATACTTAGGGTGTGTTTAGTTCGTAGGTTATTTGGTGGACGGTAATCTTTTTTTTTGTATTTTGGTGTTTCGTTGGTGGGTTTAGTTTTGAGAGAGGTTGTGTGATATGATTGTATTGAAATTTGAAATGATGGGTAGTTATTGTGATATGATTGTATTGAGATTTGAAAAAGTGGGTAGTTGTTGTGATGCGATTGTAATGAAGTTTGGAATAGTGAGTATAAGTTGAATATTTTATAATTTTTAGATAATATAATGGTATAATATATATTTTTTATGGAGAGAGAGTGGGCCCCACAAGAGGGGTAGAGAAATGGATTTTAAAGGGTAACCTTAGATTTCAAAGAGTTTCTCTGCTAATCGAACCTTAAATGAATCAAACCTTCACAAATCAAGATTGGGCTGAACCGAACCTGAAGACCATTTTCATCTTATCGAACCGAACTGAACCCGAACTTTTAAAAATGTTGAACGAACTAAACCACTCAGGTTTAGTTTGTTTACACCTCTATCTGTGTGAGAGGCAAATGAGTCCCCTATTGATCACGTGTTGCGAGTGCAGCCAGGAGCTCTGTATACTCGAACCCAAGGATTGATCAATGATAGAGGACATATGCTTCTGGTCATGAGTTATGGATACTAGAGATGTAGTGAATATATGTGAGGGCACCGAGAAATGATCGACAGTGGAGACCATAGGTAATACCCGAGATGAATGTTCGAGACACGATGAAAACGAGAACTTTGAAATCTTCCTCGATGCATGTATCCAGCATGTAATAGATAAATCACGGGTTGAATGATATGATCATGCCTATAGTCATATATATAATTCAATGCGAGAAGAAAAGAAAGAGAAGGAAGAAGATTTTATTTTAGCACACAAATCCCTGTAATCTATTTGGTTCTTTACACTGTGGTGGAAGGATCTCTAGCACTAGCAATCAAACACAATGCAAACCCCCAGTTCACCAACTCAACGCAATGTGAAGACCGTGATGGTTCGGTCTATTATCTTGTTAATTTTTAGAGTTTGGTAAGAAATCAATCTATCAAAGCGGTTAAGCGAGCTGTTAGGAACCCAATGCTCTCAGGAGACGGTTTCAATCTCACAACTAGTTTTTTCCATCCAGTACGGGAGCGGACCATTTACCGGCTACCCGATCTGCCCACTTTGCTAAGAAAATCCCAGACCAATTACCGACTACCTGATGAAATACTCATTGCATTTTATTTTTATTTGTTATTATAAAAAATAAAAAATATGTCATTTTTCCCTATTTGAAATTTGAAAAAATCCTAAAATTCGATTATTGCTTCAACAATTCCAGAAAAAATTAAATTATTTTTATTTTTTTGCCTTTAATTTTATGTGCAAACTTCACGCATTAATTCCTTTTAAAATCCAAAAAAATTGTAAACATACTCAAAATCTTAAAAATCATAGAAAATTGTAGAAAAATCAAAAAATAGTGATTTCAGTTCTTGTACGTAGAAAAATTCCTCTAGTTTTTCAAAAAAAAATTTTCATAATTTTTTATTTCATTTAGTTTTTTTAAATTACGAAATAGTCTTGTTTTCTCACTGTTTGCATTTTCCCTTATTTTTTGTTCATTTCAAAAATCCTAAAAAATCTCTAAAAAATTACAAAAACAGCAAAAAAATCATAAAAATACAAAAAGACATTCTTTGGATATTTTGAGCATTATTGTTATATTTGAAAAATCAAAAACATATTTTAGCTTTCTTTGGTGCATGAATTTATTTGGAAAATCAGATTTTTGAAAATAAAAAAATTGCAAAAATTTAAATCACTAAACATTTGAAAATCAAAAAATTAAAAATAGAAATAAAATAAAAAAGACAAACAAATTAAAAAGATAAAAATTTCACAGAAACCAAGGTAGTTTGCATTATATATTCTCTTTTTCTTTTAATTGATGTTCGATTATTTTAATAACCCTAAGAATTATATCCTCTCTAAGTTCGATCATGTTAGCTATACTGGTAAATAAGCAGCAAAAATTTATCTTGCTTCATTATTCTTGTAATTAATTATTGGCTTGAGAAGAAAAAAATTTTTGTTACGGGATATTTGTGTTGCAACGATCACTACGCATTTATTTTCATCAATAATTTAAAACTTCAAAAATCTTGTTCAGCAAAATGGCGACGTTGCCAGTGAGGCACGCTGAGAGTAGTTAGGTTTCTCTTTTGAGCTACTATTCTTGGTTGTACTTTTTGTCTATTTTTTTCGACATTTATTTGTTGTTCATATTCACAGTATCTACTTTATTCACTTTTTCTCATATTTTTATATACTCGTGTGTCTTACATATTTTCTATTTCCTCTTTCTTGCAAGGGCTCGATGAGCGAGCGCGGAGTTCTTAGGAGTACCGGAGCACCCAAGCAAAACAGAGGTGGCTTGATTCATCTTAAAGCAGCATGAGAGCATGAGAGGAGGAGAATAAGATTTTGAGAGAGACGATCATTTGGAGCATAGATAGTTTTTTTTATTTATTTTAACATTTCTTCATTTGAACTCTTATAAAAGGACACTATAAACCTTGTTTGCGGGGTCTTTTTCGCCGAGTGTCAGTGCACTTGGGGGACCTCACCGGATTTGATTTTTCATCGCTTTATTTTTATTTGTTTCACACGGATTTCATGAGCCACTTATTGATTGCTTTAATTAGTTTGCTTGAGCCAGGTAATATATTAGGCCCAAAGCCCTAAACAAGATTTTCTGCATCTATAGAATAGAGCGTAATTTAGACTTAGTCAAATTAACATGTCTTGTCCGCTAATAGAAGTTATTGTTAGGACGATTCACGTGCATCATATCGGTTGGTTTTTTTTATGTATTTAAATTATGCGTTGTCACTTGCATGTAGAGTACTGGAGACAAGGTACGCATCTCTAACCCATGCATGCATCATTGTATTTAATCACGCATTGGCATTTCTGATCTCCTTCCTTGTTTTCACTCACATAAGTTAAAAAGGAGATTAGACACTCTGTAGGCGATTTATATTCAAACCAAGTGACAACTTCCAAAATTGGGAGTACTAATATCACTCGACCCTAAAATAAATGTAAGGAAAAATCTTTATCATGGGGAGAGTAACCCCCTCCTTGTTTGATTTATCTGCAGCGAAAGAGCGACCCGTACACTAGGATAGAGCCATGTCTGAACTCTCTTCAGACTACCGGTCTTGTGATTAGTTGTTCTCCAGTGAGCGCAATTTGTTCCTTCACTCATTTTCACTCTTGCATTGATCTTTGTGCTCTCGCATCCTGCCTACTAATTTCGAAGATGTCATATTGGAGTATTTCTTGTTCGGTCTTTGAGAACTCATTCGACACTCTGACCCGTTCACCTTCTATTCAAGGAGACTCACTTCCTGAATATTCCACATTCTTCACATCATCCTTCACATCATCTGTCAACCCATTGTTTGAGATTGGCTCTAATCTCAAACTAGCATCTGAGAATCCATCATTTTTTAGGACTAATCGAGTGTCATGCATATTTTCAGAGTCAGACACCGGACACTTGATGTCACCAAGGGGAAAGGGAACCATGTCAGAGTAGAACGAGATCAACAACACCATGTTAGCCTCTATCCAATTTATTCAAGCCCACTTAACAGAGAAGGCTGACTTTCAAAACACATTGAGAGATATGATTCCCGAGCTGAGACAGGAAAGAGAAGATAGGAGAGAGGAGGACAGAAACCCTGGAGGTGGGAATGGAGACCCTGTGATAGAACCTGTGGCTAGGATTAATGATGAATCTACGATTCGTCATCTTTATTCATTTATTTTAGCTCAAAATCCCTTATAAAACACCTGCATATCACGCTAATTGCATATTCCTACTAACTTGCATCTGTGTAAATATTGTACATTTCTGATTAATTTTAACCTAAAATAAATAAAGAAAGAAAGAAAGGAAAAATAAAAAAAGAAAATAAAAAAATAAATAAAGAAAAGAAAATAGAAAAAGGAAGACTGTGTACAGGCTGACCCAAACCCTGAGAGAAGGTCACGACGTGACCAGATCGACCAGGAATAAAGTAGGGGGAGATAGGGTCCTCAACCAGAAAATCCAAAAAAATGTGTTTCTCACTTATTTTGTGTATATCTGTATAAAACTGACACTAATTTATTTGTACCTTAATTGACTTCAAATCAAATAACATTCAAAATCAAAGTTGTAAATAAAAATGTGTTCTAATTACTAAAATTGATTGCACAATTAAATCTTATACAGAATAAAAGTAGCCACACTTGGAAAAAGCCACTAAGCACTAATTGAAAGACCAATTCTGGCGCCATATGAGCTCAAATTGAATCAATCTCAGTTCCATTGAACTCGAAATTAAATTATCTTCAAAATGGCTATATTTTAATAATTTTTGGAGTTACGGTTGAAAAGTCGGTTTTCTGGGGTGGTTTGTGCAATTTTCTCATGTATTTTGTGCATATTGTATTTGTATATATTTGTAAATTATTCTCACTAATTCTTTAAAACAAAAATAAAAATAAAAAAATAAAATCCTTTAAAAACAAAAAAATGGGCTAATTTCATCATTTACCCTTGTGTATAATGTCATATATGTATGTATTATATGTATATAGTTGCTATTTTTAATTAACCTTCATAAAAAAATAAAAAAATAACATTTTTTAATTCAAATTAAATAAGTGACGAAAATTCAAAAAAATTAGATAATTTTGTAATTAGTTTTATCTCTCTTTTATTTTCTTTTTCAAATTTTATCTCCTTTCCACCAAAAAAATTCAAAAATTCATTTTAATTTTCATCTCCATTATCTCTTCAAAAATACAAATTTCATCTCTCTTCTATTTATGTGGCTCCTTCTCCCTCATTCCAACTCGATCAATCTTTAGAGAGTGGAGCCCGATCTCTGAGAGAAATTTCGTCGAGGAAGTTGCCTAGCCTCCGAGCCGTCCGGTGACAGCGAGTCGGCCTTGTCGAGGCGATCACGGTCTATTTTCCGCTCCTAAGGTGAGATCCAAAATTTTCTTCGCATTTTTTATCTTAGTTGAATCGCATTTTATTTTGTCGCATTTTAGTTTCATCGTCATTTTTGTTCCTCTATATCTAAAAAATTTCATCACGATTTTTATCCATCCCGATTCCGAATTTTCATCTCATCATCGCGATCTCTCCGCCTTCGTTTTCTATCTCTCACGATCTACCAACTCCAACCACGTACGGTGGTCGGAGAGTCGGATTCGAATCCTCATTTTCGCCGAATCCCCATCCACGTTCCGATTTGTAGATAAATAAAAGAATCATTTTTTATCTCTAACGTTTGTTTTGCAGGATAAATAAATAAAAAAACAACAAAAAATATTTATTTCCTTATTCTCTAACATTTGTTTTGCAGGATCATTAATAAAAAAATAAAAAAACTATTTTTATCTAACGTCTATTTTGCAAGATAAAAAAATAAAAAAATAAAAAATATATATAAAAATAAATTTTCTTCATCCATTTCATCTCCTGTTTTTCAGATTTACAAAAAAATAAAGAAAAAGTTTTTTTTCCTTTTTCTTCATTCACTGTTTACAAAATAAACACAAAAAAAATTAAAAAAAACAAAAAAATAGAATTGCTGAGGGCGGCTGGGCCGCTCCTCCTCCTCCTGGGCATCGCCACCCGCGGCGGCAGCCATCTCGTCAGCCCGCCGAGATGTCGTCCGCACCGCCCGCCAACCGCCGCTCAACCGCTCTCCAGTCCGAGCGCCCCATCCTCCACGCCGGTGCCGCGCGACCTCCGCCCCAAGGTGCGGCACCTTTCCGCCCGACCCCAGCCTCTCCAACGCCACCACCGGCCTCCTCCACAGCCATCGACGCCGCACCTTCACCGCCCGCGCGTGGGTACCCCTCCAGCAACGTGCGCCCCGCACCGCCGCTCCTCCACAGCGCGCGGCTGCGCATCTCTCCAGCCCCACCGCGCGAGCCGCGCCGCCGCCCCCGTCTTCTTCAGCCAACGCAGCAGCCCGCTCTGACGCCATCTCCGCCCAGCCTTCGTCCTCCTGCGAGCGCCGCCCACGCGCGCGAGCCACGCCGCCGCCCCCGTCTTCTTCAGCCAACGCAGCGGCCCGCTAGCTGCATCTCCAACCGCCGCCGACCCGCGTGGGGAGGAAGAAGAAGGGCGGCGCGCCCCTTGGTGCCCCTTGTTGCAAATAGAACGAAAACCCTCTAGGGTTTTGATTCATTAAAAAAAGGGGAAATTACAATCAAGCCTTCTAGAGTTTTTGAAAATTACGAGTACGCCCCTGCCAGATCTATCACGTGCCGTGCACGCTCCCTCAATGGGTAATTTGCGTTTTTTTCCTCTTTGTTTATTTTATTGTTTATTTGAGACAAAAACTTTGAATCCTTACATTTGAGTCCAAAACATTCACAGTATTTACATTCGAGTCCATGAACTGCAGAACATTAATTTGTGTGCTCTCTTTGATTGAAATACATGTTCTTTGTGATCCAAAAATTTTGAGAAAATTGTGCTATACCCCTGATGTTCATATCCATCTAGCATAAAATTTTTGTTGCATTTTGACTTCATTTGATATTATTAAAAAATCAAAAACAGTGCCTTTTTGTCTTATTGAAATTCGAAAATTCATAAAAATTCGAAAATACCTCTAAAAATTCTAAAACAATTAGAGTAGTTGTATTTCATTGTCTTTTAATTTCTGACAATTTTCACACATTGATCATTTATAAAACTCAAAAAAATTGAAAAATATCAAAAATCTTCTAAAAATCATAAAAATTCTACAAAAATCCAAAAATTATGATTTCAGTTCCTGTTTGTAGATATTTGTTTCTAGTTTGTCTTAAAAATAGTGGCCAGGAATTTTGGGTTTTTAAAAGATTATTAAATTGAAAAGTACTCCAGGCTGTGCACATTTTCTTATTTCCTCACTGTTTAATTTTTAGAAAAATACAAAAACATCTGAAAATTCCACAAAAATTCTCAAAAATATTTCAAAACTTATAAAACCTAAAAATATTTTCTTTGGATTTTTCTGAATATTTTTGACTAATTGAAAAAAGAGTTGGTGTGTATAGTATTGATCCTTGGAATCATTGCTTCGTGTCATTTTTGAAAATTAAAAAAATTTGCAAACTCAAAATCACTAAAAATTTGAAAATCAGAAAATACAAAAAAATTAGAAATAAAAAAAATAAAAAGATAAAAAAATCACAAAAACCTAGGATAGTTGTCATTTGAGATTCCTGTTTTCTTTTAACTAGTTTGATTAATTGAATACCCTCGGGAATTGTAGCCTCCCTGAGTTCGACCCTGTCTGCTATACAGGTTTCTAAGTAGCAAAAAAAATAAAAAAAATAATCTTTTGTTGACGCGGGTTTTGGGGGAATAACAACGACCACTTGACAACATTTTCATCATTAATAATTTTCGAACCTCCGGCAATAAATTCCTTGCTCAACAAAATTTTGCCGTTGCCGAGAAAAAGAAAAAAATTTCAAAAATATCCAAATCTCGTTCAACAAAATGGCGCCGTTGCCGGGGAGGCACGGCGAGGGTAGTTAGGTTTCTCTTTTGACCTGCTATTCTTGGTTGTAAATATCTGTTTAAAATTTACCACCATTGTTCATATCCATTGCATTAATTTCATTATTTTCTCATATTTGAAAATTGTGTTTCTTACACATTCTCTCTTCTTTTTCTTGCGAGGGCCAGCGGAGCAAAGGAGGTGATCTTAGGAGAGCCGAAGCACCCAAGCGACGTGGAGGCGGCTTGATTCTTCACCAAGCCGCAGGATAGCGTGAGAAGAAGAGAAGAAGAAAAAAAAAAGAGAGAGAGAAAATTTTTTAAAAAGAGAGAGAGAGAGTTTCTTTTCCATTTGAACTTTGTAACAGGACATTCATTTGTTGCGAGGTCTTTTTCGCCAAGTGCCGGTGCACTTGGGGGACCTCACCGGTTTTGTTTTTATCGCCTTTATTTTTCTTTGTTTTATGCGGATTTCGTGAGCTACCTCTTGATTGCTTTAATTAATGCTTGAGCCATGTAATTAATTAGGTCCAAACACCCTACACAAGACATTTATGTGCCTATAGAGTAGAGCGTAATTTGGACTTAGTCAAATTAACTTGTTCTTGTCCGTTAATAGAAGTTATCATCTAGGACTGTTCACTTGCATTTGCATATAGGTTAGTTTATTTTCTGTACTTAAATTCTGTGCGGATCACTTGCATGTAGAGTGCTGGTGAAAAGGTACGCATCTCTAACCCCTGCATGCATCATTATTTTTAATCGCACATTGGCATTTCCGATCTCCTTCCTTGTTTTCACTCACATAAATTAAAAAGGAAATTGGACACTCGGTAGGCGATTCATTCAAAATATTTTTAACCAAGTGATAATTGCTAAAATCGGGACTACTAAAGAAAACTCGACACTAAAATATACAAGGAAAAATATTGTTTTGGGGAGAGTAACTCCCTCATTGTTTGGTTTGCTTGAGCAAGAGAGCGACCCGCACACTAGGATAGAGCCACGCCCGAACTCTTTTCAGACTACTATCTTGGGTAAGTCGTTCTCCAGTGAGGATCTCTCCGGTAGCCGGTAAAGCGGCCCGTGACGTCCTTAACAGATTGAATTGATCGGGTAGCCGGTAAACGGTCCGCAATTCATACTGGCTGGGAAAGATCTAATTTGAGATTAGGCCAGTCTCCTGAGAGCATTGGGTTCCTAACAGCTCGCTTTAAACGCTCTGATAGATTGTATTGTCACCAAACTCTAAAATTGACAAGATAATTGACCGAACCTTCACGGTCTTCACATTGAGTTGAGTTGGTGAATTTGGGGGTTTGTATTGTGTTTGCTTGCTAGCAGTAAAGATCCTTCTGCGCAATTTGCGCCTTCATTCACTTTCACTCTTGCATTGACCCTCGTGTTCTCGCATCCTACCTATTGATTTAGAAGATGTCGGACCGGAGTATTTCACGTTCGGACTCTGCGAACTCATTCTACACTCCGAGCCGTTCACCTTCTATTCGGGGAGACTCACTTCATGAATATTCCTCTTCTCCTACTTCACCGTTCACAACATCCATCAATCCACTTTTTGAGATTGGCTTTAATCTCAAATTAATATCTGAGACTCCATCAATTCTGAGTACTAATCAAGTATCATGCAAATTTCCAGAGTCAGACATTGAACGCTTAATGCCACCGAAGGGAAAGGGAACCATGTCAGATCAGAGCGAGATCAACAACACCATGTTAGCCTCCATTCAAACGATTCAAGCCCAGATAGCAGAGCAAACTAACTTTCAGAATGCATTAAGAGACATGATTCTCGAGCTGAGACAGGAAAGAGAAGATAGGAGAGAGGGGGATAACAGAAACCCTGGAGGTGGGAATGGAGAAGAACCTCATACAGGATCTAAGCCTACACTAAAAGATGCTTATAATCCAGGGGCAGGACAAACAAATTCGTGGATACAAATCCCTACGGTTCATGGGCATTTTGAGCTTAAGCCTACTATTTTGCCTCTTCTCCCAATATTCCATGGAAACATTAGTGAAGAACCTTATATACACCTCCAGCAGTTCGATCGCATTTGTGGAACAGTACACTACCCGAATGTCCAATTAGAGGTAGTACAGATGACCGCCTTTCCATTCAGTCTGATGGGCAAAGCATTGTATTGGCTAAATCACTTGGGTAAGGTTGTCACTACTTGGGAAGAGTTGAGGTCCGCGTTTCTGAACAAGTATTATCCACTTGGACGACTCAACCAAATGCGATCCTTAATTGCTAATTTCTCCCAGATGCCCCAAGAGCCTATTCATGAGGCATGGGAACGATTCAAATATCTGACAGAGAAATGCCCCCATCATGATATTCCAAAGACCAGCCTGGTACAAAATTTCTTTGGGGGATTAAGCGTTGAGAATCAGAAGCTGGTAGATGCCGCTTGTGGGGGAAGTCACTTCAATAAGGACGAGGATGTCCTGTACCAAATTTTCGAGGAGATGGCGGAAAGTTTAGCAGCTCTTTCTTCTTCACGTGCTTTTCAGAAGCAACCCGTCACCACCCCTGCAGTACCCCACAAGGATGTCAACATGATGGCAACAAAAGAAGTGGATAAGGTGGATAGCACTGACCTGGCCATCATTGGAAACCACCTATCCAAAGTGGAAATTATTGAAAAGCGATCCCAGGAACTTGATAAGCTTCATGTGATTGAGCATAGAACAAAGAACCTGGATAAGATGGATGAGATAACAAAGCATCTGGAACTTCTTGTCAATTCAATCAGCGTAGTCTGCAGTACGAATGCAGCAGCCAACACCTCTACTAGGGAGCAGACTTCTTCCACCAAGCAGAGTAGAGGAGGACCATCCACAGTTCATCATGTCTACTATGTGCAGACACCTGATCAGGTTCAGCAGCATTCACATCAGATAGTTCCGTATCAACAAGAAGTTTCCTACATTCCTGAGCAGCAGTCTCCACCTCCACCTTATATCCAGGAGGTGAATGGCATCTGGTTCGACCGTGAGCGAAACCATCCCCGTCCGTCAGGGCAAGGCCAGTTGGGTTCACAGCAGGGTCAGAGACCCACCCACCAATTTCAGGGAGGCAGACAGCAGCAGTATCAGCACCAGCAGTTCCAGCCTCAGCATCAGTCTCCACCTCAGTTCCAAAACTGGAGACAAGGCCAACCTCAGCAGCAGCCTATGTATTTCCCTCACCCTAACCAGCAGCAGGCTGCATATTATGGACATCATTCCCCCCCTCCTCCTCCTTATTATCAGAATCCGTGTGGGAACCAGCAACCTCCGTACTATCTGCCTCACCGACAGCCAGTCAATGAGCAACTTGAGGCCCCTTCAGCCAATCCAACACTGGACCAGCTTACACTGCTTATGAAGAACATGAATGAACTGACTCAGCGGATTGATGACCTGACCACCACCAAGACACTGATTCCAGCACAGGTTGAAGCCAACCCCAACAACTTCAGACGCAAGGAACAGGTAGCCAATGGCCTACCCACCCCTGAGATAGGTATGCCCCTTGATTTTACATGTTTATCTGACGCCATTCATCTCAGGAGCGGTAGGAGTTTGCAGCCACCTACGTAGCAGTTGGGGTTGGGAGATCGATCCACTAAGAGAGCATCATCTTCTACATCATCTCCTGCACCAGCAGTAGAGAGGCCCAGTATAGCAGCACCCACATCTGGAGTTTCACCGCCTTCACCACCACCATCACCAGGCAGATACATATCACCTTCAGCAAGGGAGAATATACCAGTCGCAAATTCTTCCTCTTCACCAGCAGCGGCATCCCGTTCTGTTTTAGATTATGTTTTTCCTTCACCTAGATTGGACAACACTATACAGACTGATTCTAGTTGTCCTCTTGTACATGATGATTCTAGTTTGAATAAAGGAAATGAACGTTTGCATGTTTATTCTGATTCTGTGCCATTTCCTTCTGCTCTCAAAGCTAAAAAAATTCAAAAACTAAAAACAGCACTATCTGATCCCGGAGTGGTTGAGATCTTACAGAACATCTTTTTAAAGATGCCACTCCTTAAGGCCATGGATTACATTGTTGGACATGCGAGCCCACGGCGAGCCATTATGCAATAAATGTTATTGCAATTCACTCCTTAATCTGAAATAAAGAGTACATAATTTGCATAATAGGTCCCTTAGTACAATTGAGGTTATGTACCATGGCCATCTTAATGATCATACAACTGTTGATTCAATTATTGAATCATAGAGGCTGGTGCTTAGATGAATATCTAATGAGTTAGATTGAGGACTCATCGAGCACCGTCAAATGATTGTTAAGAGATGATCTCCAGCCTGAGTAGGAGATGGCAATCCTATCTCATTTAGGCTGATATCTGATCGACCTCTTGATGCAGGTCCTCTGCATAGGAATAGAGATTCAGAGGTGTCAGATGAGTTGGGTCAAAGAGTTGACTTAACGAGATCGAGATAACCAAAGTCCTATATCGTATGCTGTCATGATATAGGCACACATCCTCTGACCGGAGACATATGTGTTACTATATGTCTAAGTATGTACTTTTGGCAGACCAATAGGTTGATGACCTAATCAAGGTCTATACACCGGCGCGTTGGTGTGCATATAAGGGCATATGAGTAATACGATCTCTCAAAGGGATCATACAGGTTCAGTTACTGAACCGGAAGACATGAGCTCACTCATGAGATATTGGGAAGAATCAAATTCCATGCGCATGGTCGTCACGCTTTGGAAGCTTGACTGAATTTGTAGGTTTGATATATACTTTTGGAAAGTATATGATCAAGACCTAGGTGTGATATATGCTTTTGGAAAGTATATGATCGATACCGACTTCCAATAATCGAATGAGAAACTTACTGATAAAACCTTGAAGTAGACAGTGTAAAGTTGATCTAATACTTCCGGTTTAATCTGAGTCTTCCAGTATGCATGATGTACAGGTATTGGGAATGCCTGAGGGTGATGTGATCATAAACGGTTGTATAACCATGACGCTTCCATTCTTAGGGAGTGATGAAACGGGTCTGGATTTTAGTGACTCCTCTCAGTAGAGAAGTAATCTGATCTAAGTCCAAATGTTGGACATTGATCTGAATGTGATTCAGATTCAATGAGAAGATTAGATTTGCGGTCTTGATTTAATCAAGCATCTATGGGAGGCCCGAGATCTGGATTTGAGATGTGATCTCAATATCCATGTCACTATACGTGGAACAATACAATCACCCTGTCCTTATCTCCAAGTATTCGCGGAGAAAGCGCATTGTCCTTGAAAGAGTTCATGGATAATTTTATTGTTGATATATGTATCCGAGCATTGAGAAAATGGATAATTAAATGTGATTTAATTATCATGAATAATATGAATTTGATTCATATTATAAGGAGAGTTATCTTAGATAATTAAATGTGATTTGATTATCAAAGATGTAAATAATATGAATGTGATTCATATTATTTGAGCACATAAGAATAAGTTATCCAATATAATTAAATGTGATTTAATTATTATGGATACGAATAATGTGGATAGTAATATCCAATTATTCATAATATATTGTAAATGTGATTTATAATGTATTAGAGAGAGTTAAATATACTTTATATTAGTAGATTAATTATTAATGTGTATGGGATACACATTGTCTAATTAATTGAAAATGTAAATTACATTTTGTTTTGGGTTGTGAATATGATTCACAATATTCCAATGTCAAGATTGCAATATTCCCAAATTTAATTGAGAATTATTTTGGTGAATAAAAATCCCAACAAATAGTTGTTGGAAAATAAGTAGAGAGAAAATCAAGGAGATGTGCAATCTCATGGGAATCCATGAGATTGCCCTCTAAAGGGGAAGGTTGATCTCCTTTGTATTTTCTCTCCTTATTTGATTGATTTAATTTGGTATTAATATTTATTTGATTTATCAAATATATTTTATCAAAATTAAATCACAAGTTGTTGGTTTTTACCAACAATAATCTTGACCATTGGATTGACATAAATCAATCTCATCCATTGATTCTATATGTCACATGGATTGAGATCCATGGATCCCAAAACCCTATAAATAGAGAGGCATACCATGCTCTCTATTTTACACACAATGCTTGAGAAGCATCTCTCTCTCTTCTCTCTACTCGACAGCCCTCTCTCTCCCTCTCATGTGACCGTCCACCATGGATGACCTAAGAGAGGTTCTCCATCGCCGCGGCATCATCGTTATGCTGCCCGTTCCTCTGCTCGTGGATCTCCGTCTCCTTCAGTGCGCTTCGGTCGTGAAGAAGACGTCGGATCTCGTGTGTCGAGATCAGGAGATCCACCGCTTGGATCATCAACATGGATTGCGAGAAGCACGCGGTTCATCCCCGCGCTCGCAAGCGTCTCCTCCGTCGGATCGGACTTGAGACATGAGGTCTCTTCGTTTAGAGACTCGATCGCAACCACGCTTCAAGAGGTAATCCTATTATTTGTTTGTGGTTTAGACGAAACGATCCGAGAAGTGTTCTTGGATCAAGTGGTTTCGTCGTATGAAAATTTTTTAAATTCCGCTGCATCGAGCAACTAGTGTGACTAGTCGCTCCTCGTCGTATTCGATACGACGCTCACGCTTCCGTGATGCGCTTAAGGATCTAACCATATCCTTCAAGTGGTATCAGAGCCTTAGGTCGACGGTTTCGAATATGATTCGCTAACCGAGGACGACTTGGGTTCGTTAAGGTCACGAAAGTTTTTATCGCATTTGATTTCGCAGATCTGTTTAGTGTATTTTTTCGACCCTATTTAAATTGTTTAAACACGAAAATAGCACTTGGATTTTGTTCTCCATTAAATAAGGAAATCATAGGATCTGAGTTTGCGTAAATCGGATTTCGTATGCTCGAGATATGGTTGTTTTAATGAACATGTATTCACTCTTACGGGAACTGCGAATCTTAACGTAATTAAGGAGTTAATTACTGTTTAGAGACGCCTCGAAATGCATGCAAACCACATAGATTCTGTTTTAAATCAAATTATCAAACTATAGCAACTTACTTTGCTTAATTTGGATTTAAATTGATTGAGATATGCTAATTTTAGTAAGTAGGGGTCACTGCTTAAATTACTTTCTTAATCAAGAATCATGTGATTGTCAGTTAGTGAAATTAATTGTTAATTTAATGAAATAATTATGGAAAATATTTGAGAAATATTGGAATATGATTATTTCCTTATTTGACTTGACCTCAACCAATTAATTGATTAGATTTGATCTAGATCATAATTGGAAACACAATCATCAAACTCCTTGCTTGAATAGGATTGGGAATTTATCTAGCAAATTTCCTTATAATCAAAATTGTTTTGATTACTATATGGTATAATTTCGGTTGAAGAACCAATGATCATCTCAAGTACAAATTAATCAATTTGGCATTATCCTTTCCCGAGGCGGATATGGTGTCTAGTCGGGGATCGCTGGGGTAGCGGGTTACAACGTATGCGATCCGTCCCACTCCCGCCGGTACTGGCCATGACAGCGGGTAGGGCCGGGATAATGTCCGAGGGATTAAGATGTATTTTTCTAATTATTAAAATACGAATTAATACGTACTTTGAGAATAATACCATATATATTCAAGTAAGATAATCAAGTTTGATTGATTGAATTGGATTGATAATTAATTTAATATGATTAAGTTAATTATGTCCAATTAAAATACTTTAATTGGAGTTAATAACTCCTTTGGAAGAATTAATTGTATGAATGTGATTCATAGTAATTAATTAAATTTGAATAAGAGATGGAGGATCACATAAGTGACATCCATGGTCTCCCGTCAAGGCGAAGGGTTCCGTCGCCAGATATTATATGTGGGAGACGCCTGTCCGAAGTGACAGCTCCTGCATATGATCCATTTGGATCGGGCTCGTCGCTTCTCGAAAGAGTAAGGACGTATGCGTAGTGACCCCAATATCGGGTCCTCATATTATTGGGGCGATATTGGATTGCGCATAGCGAGTTGTATTCCTGTTGACGGTTGGTTCAATTAATGACGGGTCAACATCACCTTAGGGGTGGTGGGCCCGGGTGTTAAAGACCGAATTGGGAGATGCAAGTTGGACTTGCAAGGCGGAATGTGTTCCCACTTCTTTTTTATCCGAGTTGTAGGTTCTCATATTATTGGAATGCAACAAAGATAAGGAAGGAGATCCCAGATCTTGCTTGAGATATAATGGTAAGTATATCTCTTACATTGAAAGTGATTAAGGGAATGAACTTTCATTGTTGACATGGCAAGACAACTTTGATATAAAAATTCCTAAATCAAAGTAAAACATGTATATATATAAATATATATACCCTTATGCAAATTTCTTATTTCAGATAATCCTTCATTAAACCCACTCAATGTTATACTCAATAATAACCAGTAAAATGTCATGGATTGGACTCATGATCCAGATATTGTACTTGCAGTTGGACACATAATGTATGTGGTTGCAATGTGCAAGTTTCCTCATAATAATGAGGAATGATAATTAAATAGACAATGGGACTAAAACCCTAGGGTTTGTATGTCTCTATAAGTCTTGATCTCATCGAATGTACTTTGGAAGTGACATGTCGATGATGATCGCAATTGTCAAATAATCCTTATAAAATCAATGAAGATATTCTGGCATACATATGTGCTCTTGACATTTAATCATGAATGACATGGTTCTCTACATCATGTAGAATGGTAGCTCTATACGAGATGATGTATTCAAATTGTTTGAGTACCTACCTGAACCTATGTTTTAAGAGTTTAGATGGATGTAGTTGATGAGTGTCATCATTCTACTGTCTATACTCTAGTCATTCATGAAGCTTCATAATATTCATATTGTATGAATTGGGTGAAGCATGTATAAATGTCGAAATGCTCTTACATTAAATTCTTTTGAATTTAACATAAGAGGTCCTTAGTCTTAAGCATTGGTTGTTTATAGATAAAGGGGGCGCAGTGGAAGCATGGGTTGGACCCAAGCAAGAAGTATAATTAAAGAGTTGATTGTACTTCTGTGGCTTCCATATGACATCCAAAGAGTTGGATAAATGCCAATACTGCAATAAATTGATGTGTTGATAGTATGACTATCAAATCTATCTAGAATCTTTAGAGAAGGAATCAGATAGTACATCAGAATAATCTACATATAATCATTGAAATTGACTTACTTATTTGATAAGATAAAGTCTAATAATTGTATCTCAATCTTCTAATGACACTTGCAATTGGTTGCATATGTTTTAGAAGACTGGAAAATTTGATCTTAAGGTCTTTAGTTATCCTTGAGAATTTTGATGCAATTGTTGCAACAATCTCTTTTGGATTGATAGACTTATTAATTTCAGTGGGAGAGCCCTTAGTCTTAGAGAATGTCTCTATGACCTAGATGTTAGAATACACTCATTGTTTATTTCTATTTGTTGGATATAAACATGAATTCTGTAATAAATCTATCATAAAGAGTTATGATGGAGATATTTCAGATAGTAATCTAAAATCTAGTGGACTCTATTAAATTAGAAAATTAATGAATTATTCATTAAGATTTCTAATACTGAAAATTAAACCTTTAAAGATCAATAGGAGGATAAAGATCGTTTGACAATGATTTGGCATCAAGTTTTGGACATATGTCTGTTGATGAGATCAATGGACTAGTAAGACATGAAACTTTAGATTGTCTAAAGATTTAAATCTTACATACTTATGAATATTGTATTCAAAGAAAAATGTCCAATACACCTTTCTTTGGGAAAGATGTAAGATGTCAAGGTATTCAGGATCTCATACATATTGATGTTTGAGAATCATCTATATCAAAGTAAACATTATGGATATGTGATATCTATTAATGATTATGTATGATATGAAATTTCTTCTCTTCACCTTAGAAAACTTTGAAATGTTCAAAGATTTCACAATTTTGGTTTAGAACCAAAGTTTGAAGGAAGATGAAATGAATTTGATCTAACCAAGGTAGCTTGTACCTATTAGATGAATTCAAGGAATACCTTATAGAGATATGAATATCATTTCTATCTCACCACTCCTAATGAAACTTAACTCAATAGAGTTGTAAGGAGATGCAATTAATCATGTGTGACATGATTTGATCAATGATTAATCTTAGCATAATTATCTCTTAGTTTCCAGGTATATGTGGTAGAGACTACATTATACACTTAATAAGGTCCCAAACTGGTAAGCTGGAATCTAGCACCAGAGAGTGCTACTTCATTCGGAAAATAAAGGATGGTATTAGATACCTACTTTCTGACCTTGAGATTCTTAAAAGATCTCATCTTTGAGAATATGATTCTAATAGGATGACTCTCTTGAGAATCAAGATGAAAATGAAGTAAAGGAACTCATTTAATCTTGAAAAGATAATGAGGCTCCTGAAATCGGAAACTAAAATAGATAATTAAAGATGAAACATTAATCCCTCTTCAAATAAGTTTGAAGATGGATTCCATGTGTCAGTTAAATCTGAAAATGATCGGACTTCATGTGATGAAGCTCCTGAGGATCATGACATGGAAAGATGGATGTTAGCAATAAAAGTCTGATGTAGACTTCATATACAAGTGTTGTATATGGACCCTCGAGGATCAACCTATATGGGTCAGACCCATTAAGGTGTAAATAGATCTTCAAGAGAAAGAGGGAACCTGATGAGAAGGTATAGACCTTCAAAGCACGGTTCGTAGCCATGAGCTACACACCGAAGAGAAGTCATCGCTTGCGATAAGACTTGCTCTCCAGTGTCCTTGCTTTAACCCATCAGAATATTGCTAACTATAGCTACACAACTTGTCTATGACATCTTCATGGTGTGAGTCGAGATTGCATTCCTCTATGAATACCTCTCTGAGGATATTCATATGAAGTAGTCCCAGGGCTTCATGGTTGAGGAAAGCAAGGTGTGCTAGCTGAAGAACTCCATCTTTGGACTCCAATAAGTTTCTTGTAGTTGGAACATAAGATTTGATGAAATTATAAATGTTGTGATTTCAGATAAAATCTTGATGAACCATGTGAAGCTTAGTGGGAGTGCCATTGTGTTCATCGTGCTAAATGTAGATATTATTCTAATCATTTGGAATAATATAAGAATAATAATAAGTGTTTTAAAATTTGGTTGTTCCATACTTTGAGATATGACCTCAAGGATACCTCTTATATCTTAGTTCTGAAGTCGTTCAGAAACAAAGAGAAGAGGATATTGGGACCGTCACATTAGTAGTACAGCTTGGACTTATTCCATTTTTCTAGAAAATTCCAAGAAAAGTTTCCTTCCCTTAAGATGTGGTAGTGACATGTCTAAAGGGATAGCACCTCAAAGAGTTGAGGAAGAGAATGCTAGAACTGCTTGCACTTGTGCATCAGTTACGAGAAGCTGAAGTGTATGCTGGATGTGTACAAAAACCATATGTCTGCCATGTAGTGGGAGTAGTAAACTGTTACTAATCCTACTCTGGAAATAAAACACTTAGTTGCAGTAATAACAATATCTTCAAAGATGATGAAACTTAGAGATAATGATCTCAATGTCTTATCTTCAAAAGTTTAAGACCTTGTAGATAATGATCTACGAGGATCTTAACTGTAGATACCTTAGGAGATAGAGATCTCCAGGAATTAAGGTATTCTAATAAGGATTATGGGAATACTGGTTATGATAATTAATAAGATGTAGTGTCAAGGACACTATAACCGACAAAAATTGAGTATCTATTGCATAAGATGCAGCATTCGCATTGGATGCGAGCACAATTACTAGGAGATATGCAAGTGCCGTAAAAGGACTTGGCGTAGTCTCTTGGGAACGGAGTGACTGATCAGCTTACCTAGCTATTTTCTAAATAGCCTATGATTGTCACATGAGTGTGGGTTTAAATGATTAGCCCATTAATGGCTCTTTGGGCTACTGGGAGATTGTTGGACATGCGAGCCCACGGCGAGCCATTATGCAATAAATGTTATTGCAATTCACTCCTTAATCTGAAATAAAGAGTACATAATTTGCATAATAGGTCCCTTAGTACAATTGGGGTTATGTACCATGGCCATCTTAATGATCATACAGCTGTTGATTCAATTATTGAATCATAGAGGCTGGTGCTTAGATGAATATCTAATGAGTTAGATTGAGGACTCATCGAGCACCGTCAAATGATTGTTAAGAGATGATCTCCAGACTGAGTAGGAGATGGCAATCCTATCTCATTTAGGCTGATATCTGACCGACCTCTTGATGCAGGTCCTCTGCATAGGAATAGAGATTCGGAGGTGTCAGATGAGTTGGGTCAAAGAGTTGACTTAACGAGATCGAGATAACCAAAGTCCTATATCGTATGCTGTCATGATATAGGCACACATCCTCTGACCGGAGATAGATGTGTTACTATATGTCTAAGTATGTACATTTGGCAGACCAATAGGTTGATGACCTAATCAAGGTCTATACACCGGCGCGCTGGTGTGCATATAAGGGCATATGAGTAATACGATCTCTCAAAGGGATCATACAGGTTCAGTTACTGAACCGGAAGACATGAGCTCACTCATGAGATATTGGGAAGAATCAAATTCCATGCGCATGGTCGTCACGCTTTGGAAGCTTGACTGAATTTGTAGGTTTGATATATACTTTTGGAAAGTATATGATCAAGACCTAGGTGTGATATATGCTTTTGGAAAGTATATGATCGATACCGACTTCCAATAATCGAATGAGAAACTTACTGATAAAACCCTGAAGTAGACAGTGTAAAGTTGATCTAATACTTCTGGTTTAATCCGAGTCTTCCAGTATGCAGGATGTACAGGTATTGGGAATGCCTGAGGGTGATGTGATCATAAACGGTTGTATAACTATGACGCTTCCATTCCTAGGGAGTGATGAAACGGGTCTGGATTTTAGTGACTCCTCTCAGTAGAGAAGTAATCTAATCTTAGTCCAAATGTTGGACATTGATCTGAATGTGATTCAGATTCAATGAGAAGATTAGATTTGCGGTCTTGATTTAATCAAGCATCTATGGGAGGCCCGAGATCTGGATTTGAGATGTGATCTCAATATCCATGTCACTATACGTGGAACAATACAATCGCCCTATCCTTATCTCCAAGTATTCGCGGAGAAAGCGCATTATCCTTGAAAGAGTTCATGGATAATTCTATTGTTGATATATGTATCCGAGCATTGAGAAAATGGATAATTAAATGTGATTTAATTATCATGAATAATATGAATTTGATTCATATTATAAGGAGAGTTATCTTAGATAATTAAATGTGATTTGATTATCAAAGATGTAAATAATATGAATGTGATTCATATTATTTGAGCACATGAGAATAAGTTATCCAATATAATTAAATGTGATTTAATTATTATGGATACGAATAATGTGGATAGTAATATCCAATTATTCATAATATATTATAAATGTGATTTATAATGTATTAGAGAGAGTTAAATATAATTTATATTAGTAGATTAATTATTAATGTGTATTGGATACACATTGTCTAATTAATTGAAAATGTAAATTACATTTTGTTTTGGGTTGTGAATATGATTCACAATATTCCAATGTCAAGATTGTAATATTCCCAAATTTAATTGAGAATTATTTTGGTGAATAAAAATCCCAACAAATAGTTGTTGGAAAATAAGTAGAGAGAAAATCAAGGAGATGTGCAATCTCATGGGAATCCATGAGATTGCCCTCTAAAGGGGAAGGTTGATCTCCTTTGTATTTTCTCTCCTTATTTGATTGATTTAATTTGGTATTAATATTTATTTGATTTATCAAATATATTTTATCAAAATTAAATCACAAGTTGTTGGTTTTTACCAACAATAATCTTGACCATTGGATTGACATAAATCAATCTCATCCATTGATTTTATATGTCACATGGATTGAGATCCATGGATCCCAAAACCCATTAAATAGAGAGGCATACCATGCTCTCTATTTTACACACAATGCTTGAGAAGCATCTCTCTCTCTTCTCTCTACTCGACAGCCCTCTCTCTCCCTCTCATGTGACCGTCCACCATGGATGACCTAAGAGAGGTTCTCCATCGCCGCGGCATCATCGTTATGCTGCCCGTTCTTCTGCTCGTGGATCTCTGTCTCCTTCAGTGCGCCTCGGTCGTGAAGAAGACGTCGGATCTCGTGTGTCGAGATCAGGAGATCCACCGCTTGGATCATCAACATGGATTGCGAGAAGCACGCGGTTCATCCCCGCGCTCGCAAGAGTCTCCTCCGTCGGATCAGACTTGAGACAGGAGGTCTCTTCGTTTAGAGACTCGATCGCAACCACGCTTCAAGAGGTAATCCTATTACTTGTTTGTGGTTTAGACGAAACGATCCGAGAAGTGTTCTTGGATAAAGTGGTTTCGTCGTATGAAAATTTTTTAAATTCTGCTGCATCGAGCAACTAGTGCGATTAGTCGCTCCTCGTCGTATTCGATACGACGCTCACTCTTCCGTGATGCGCTTGAGGATCTAACCATATCCTTCATACATGCCTACAGTAAAAAAGGGAATGAAAGAGGCATGTACCCAAAAGCGTCAACCAAGGAAGAACAGACGAAAGGAAACAGAGAAACACATCCTGACCATGGCTACAGTTCATGCCATCAGTAACCTTCCGCCTAAAAAGAAAGACAAGGGAGCACCTCACATCCGTTGCCATATCTTTGATCAAGAATTTGATCGTACTCTTCTCGATAGCGGTTCCTCCATTAATCTCATGCCTTCCTCTTTATTAACTGAATTCCAGTTAGGACCGCTTAAAACAACCAGAATGATCCTTCAGTTTGCTGATAGATCGATTAAGAGTCCAAGAGGTATTTTAGAGGACGTTATTGTAACGGTGCAGGGAATGAAATTCCCTGTTGATTTTGTTGTCATGGATATGGACACACCTGCACCGTTACTCCATACCCCGATCATACTAGGTCGACCGTTCCTTCGAACGGCCGAAGCAGTAGTTGATTATGGTACTGGAGAGATCATCTTTCACTCTTGTAGTGACAAGGTGAAAATTGAGACGATCTCTGATCCTAGACCATCACCTTCACCAGCAACAGATGATACAGAGAAAGTGATATCAAAGACAGATGACTGATTTTCTTGCTGAATTCAGAGAGACAGATCTTTTCACGGACTTTATAGATACCCAGGAGTTCCTTTCCCAAAAGGACTCTCTGGAAAGCACAGTCGACAAGAGTTCCCTTGGTAGTCCAGTTGAGACAGTTACCGATGTGCAGTTTGAGCAAAGTTCTGAGATTCAGATATCTGAGCCATTTGTTGAATTCCCTGATTTATGCACAGATGAGAGACATCTTTCTGAGATTATTGCTGAGATATCTGAGCCATTCATTGATAAGAGTATTGAACATCCTAATAAACCATTCCTTGCTGAGCAGGGATTATTCCTTACAGAGTTATCAGATATTCTATTTACCGAGCCGTCAATAGCCAAGGTGGATAGTATACAGAGCACAGATCACATACCGTCTACCAGTACAGTAGCAGAGGTTATCGCAGAGCCGATTCAGACACCACCTGAGCTCAAGGTTTTACCATCAACGTTGAAATATGCCTTCCTTGTGGGCCCCCCCCCCCCCAAATGTTTCCGGTCATCCTCAGCTCACAGTTGACCGCTGAACAAGAATCTCGCGTGTTAGAGGTTCTTGAGAGAAACCGCAAGGCCATAGGATGGAATATCTCGGATCTCCGTGGGATCAATCCAGCGTTGTGCTCGCATCATATCTACCTAGAGGATGACTGTAAACCCTCCCGTGAATGTCAGCGCCGTCTAAATCCAAATCTAAGGGAGGTTGTCATGAAGGAGATCAAGAAATGGTGTGATGCTGGCTTTGGTCAGCCCTTTACATGTGGTCCCAAAGAAATATGGGATTACTATCATGAAGAATGACCGTGGTGAGGAGATTCCGACCCGAGTACCTACTTCATGGCGTGTCTGTGTAGATTACCGACGTCTGAATTCAGCTACCAAGAAGGATCACTTTCCACTACCCTTTATTGATCAGATTATGGAGAGGTTGGCAGGAAAAGAGTTCTTTTTCTTATTGGATGGGTACTCGGGATACAACCAAGTTGCTATCGCTCCCGAGGATCAAGAGAAAACTACTTTCACTTGTCTGTTTGGCACTTACGCCTTTAGACGGATGCCATTTGGATTGTGTATTGGCCGTTTTTGCCGACATGGTGGGTAATTTTCTTGAAGTCTTCATGGACGATTTCTCGATCTATGGGGATAGTTTTGACACATGTCTTGCTCATTTAGACCGAGTTCTTCAACGTTGCTGCGAGGTAAATCTAGTGCTCTCGTGGGAGAAGAGTCACTTTATGGTGACTAATGGGATCGTATTGGGCCATGTCATCTCCAAACATGGTATGGAGGTTGACCCGGCTAAGATTGAAGTGATATCCAACTTAGAGCCACCACATAATTTGAAGCAGCTGAGGTCATTTTTGGGACACGTAGGATTCTATAGGCGATTCATAAAGGACTTCAGCAAAATCGCCAGACCTTTGACTGAGCTTCTGTGTAAGGAGACTGATTTTGTTGTCGATGAGAAAGTTCTCCTTGCATTCAATCAAATGAAAGAAATGGTCACTAGTGCTCCTATCTTACAGCCACCTGATTGGTCTCTTCCTTTTGAGATCATGACGGATGCATCAGACTTCGTAGTTGGAGCGGTTTTAGGACAGAGAAGGGATGGGATACCATTCGCTATACACTATGCTAGCAAGACTCTAGATGAAGCACAACGAAATTATACAGTTACAGAGAAGGAGATGTTAGCAGTTGTGTTTGGGCTAGAAAAGTTCAGATCATACCTCATCGGTTCACACGTTATTGTGTACACGGATCACACAGCCATACGATACTTACAAGCAAAGAAGGATGCCAAACCACGCCTTATCAGATGGATCCTTCTTCTCCAAGAATTTGACTTAGAGATTAGAGATAAACCTGGAGTGAAAAACATTGTGGCAGATCACCTTTCCCGTATCACAGACACAGAGACCTCTGAGCAGAACATGATTCCTATTTCCGAAACCTTTCCAGATGAGACCATTTTGTCTGTGGACTCACTCCCATGGTATGCTGATATTGTGAACTATCTTGTCTCCAAGAAAGTTCCACAAGATTGGTCGAAGTACAAGGTAGACAAATTTTTGTTAGAGATTCATTATTACCAGTGGGAGGATCCATATCTATTTCGAGAGGGCGCAGATTGTATCTGGAGAAGGTGCATTCCTCAGGAGGAACACACCAGTGTACTTGAGCACTGTCACAAACTAGAATCTGGTGGGCATCATTCGGGGAAACGCACGGCAGCAAAGGTTTTACAGAGTGGCCTTTGGTGGCCCACATTGTTTAAGGATGCTGCAGAGTATGTTCGAGGTTGTACAGATTGTCAGAAAATGGGAGGAACTGTTGGTTCCAAAGATACCATGCCCCTATGATACATACAGATATCTGATGTTTTTTATGCTTGGGGTATAGACTTCATGGGCCCATTTCCTGTCAGTCAGGGATTTCAGTACATCCTGCTCGCCGTGGATTATGTTAGTCGATGGGTGGAAGCTATCCCCACCCGAGCCGCAGATAGTCGTACTGTGTGTTCCTTTCTCAAGGACCATATTATTGCGCGGTTCGGTATACCCAAAATACTGATTTCAGATGGGGGAAGCCATTTCATTAATAAAGAAGTAAAGAAGCTTGTGAAGGAGTACGCCATTGAGCACAGAGTTGCGTCTCCTTACCACCCTCAGACTAATGGCTTGGCAGAAATTTCAAATAGGGAGATCAAGACAATATTGCAGAAACTTGTACGTCCAGATAGAAAGAACTGGTCCCAGATGCTTGATTCAGTTCTATGGGCTTATCGGACGGCGTACAAATATCCTTTAGGAATGTCTCCCTACAGATTGGTATATGGAAAGCCTTGTCACCTGCCAGTAGAATTAATTCACAAATCTTTATGGGCACTCCGTGTATGCAATTTAGATTATGAGAAGGGAGGAAAGAACAGGAAGTTGGATTTGAACAAATTACTGGAATTCCGAGACTTTGCATATGATAACTCACTCATGTATAAGGAGAAAGTCAAGCGCTGGCATGATAAAAACATTCGAAGAAAGACCTTCTTCCCTGATCAGAAAGTTTGGTTATTCGATGCTAAGTTGAAATTGTTTCCAGGAAAATTAAAAAGCAAGTGGTCGGGACCGTTCATCGTGAGAGCTGTGCGTGACAATGGGAGTATTTTCATATCTGGGTTGTCATCTGACGCACAGCCATTTGTTGTGAATAGACAGTTGCTGAAGCCATATCTAGATCATGATACATTCCTGTCCGTTGTTGATTCGATATCCGTGGTATCAGATGATGATCTTTTGATTCCATCTTCTGCGTCTGATACATGATCATCCACTCCTCTTGTATATCCTTTCGTTTTACTCCGTCTTCTCCCGTTTTATCATTCACCTCTTTTCCGTGTGTGTGTGTATATATGCTATACTTAGGATGTGCTTTATCCTAAGTATAGGGGGGTGAATGATTTGTGTTGTTCATTTTCGTCTTGTTCATCACTCTTGTTGTTGCCTATACTTAGGGATACTCTACCCTAAGTATAGGGGGGTGATGTTGTTCATATCGTGTCTTTTCTTTTTGAGTCTGTACATTCTCATCATCGGTTTTCCCATTTTGTAAACTCCACTACACTTAGGATTACTTGATCCTAAGTATAGGGGGATCACCATCTTCTCTTCTTTTTATCTTTTCTTTTCACTTTTCTATACTTAGCACGAGTTATGTCTTTCTTTTTCTCTCTCTGATCACTATGAGGACATAGTTCGAGCTAAGTATAGGGGGTGTCGTATATATTGTATATATACTTTAGACATAACTCGTACTTTTAAATACGTTTATTTGGGGGGTTATGTGTATAGTGTGTAAAATCCACGTGCGGAAAAAAACAAAAAAAACCAAAAAAAATCAAAAAAATCAAAAACAAAAAAAAACAAAACAAAAAAAACAAAACAAAAAAAACAAAAAAATCAATAAAAAAACAAACAAAAACAAAAACCAAAAAAACAAACAAAAACAAAAACACCAAAAAAAACAAAACAAAAAAAATCTTGTATATACTTGTGTATATTTTACTAACCCTTTTCTAAAAAAACTACAAAATCAAAAAAAATAAAAATAAAAATTTGCAAAATTCAAAAAAAAACCTTTCTTTCACATCTGCATTTTTTTCCTAAAAAAACCATAAAAAGTTCAAAAATTAGAAAATTATTAAAAAAATGTGTTCTTTTCCCATGTGCATCATTCCTTTTCCAAAAAAACACTCTCTGCATTGTTCATATTTTGCATTTGCATGTGCATTTTTCGGGATAGTATTGACATTTAAACTATGTTTGGAATAAAATTGAAGAATGGAGCTTAGTTGGACCTTAATCCACCTAATTCTCAAAGGAACTTCACCGAGAAATAGGATTTTAGAAGCTTCAGGTCCTTGACTTAATTCTTTGAGTTCCACATGACAATATGCAGCGTTTGACTCTTAGTGTCTAACCTGGTCTCTTCATTCTGGGTATAACTCTGGAATAGGGAATCAATTTGTACTCTCGCACTATGCACTTAGCTCAACTCAGACTGGATGTTGGAAGACTGTGTGAGTTTCTTTTCTAGTAGCGTGGAAATCTAAAGACCGGAGTACGGGTTGAAATAAAGCTTCGGAAAAGGGATGGACGAGTGGGCACGATTTTTTCTAAGACCCCAAAAATTGTACGGAAACAAAAGATTCTATATCCGTAGGGGCACAACAAGATCCATGCAGAACCACCAAAAATCCAAATACAAAGAAGCCACTACCAAATAAATATCTGACCAAAAAGGTCCAAGCTTCAAGAAACCTGCAGATCTTGGTGGAGACTCGGCTACACTGGCCAGCTTCACAAGGTGAGGTGACTACACTGGCCACTCTCCAGTTCTCTTCTCCTTCTTCTAACTTCTTCCTCTATTCGATTGTGAACACAGCGCGACAGACCTTAGAAGGAAATACCTGACTCCCCGAGGACGAGTTATTGGAGAGGAGATTTGCATGGTAGTCCTACATTCTGGATGGGAAGAGCTAAAACCTTTCACACACATGAGTAGATTGTTCAATGTTCATAGGGTGTGCTTTTGGAAGAGGATTGATCTAAGATGACTTCTGAGTCGAAACTGTGACAATGATGTGTAGAACTTGAAGGCTGTCGTTTTTAAAATTCTAAGTCTCACAGAAATTCCGACACACTAATAATCCAAAGGACCGACAGAGCGCCAAACTACAATTTTATGAAGATAAGTTCAATACTCAATAGTATCCTACTTTCTTTATTTTCCCTTTCTTTTTCTTTTTCTTTTTCTTTGCACTTATTCTTTCAAATAAGTGTTTGCTAAGGGACTAGCAAAGGTAAAGCATAGGGGGATGATGAATCTGCGATTCATCTTTATTCATTTATTTTAGCTCAAAATCCCTTATAAAACACATGCATATCACGCTAATTGCATATTCTTACTAACTTGCATCTGTGTAAATATTGTACATTTCTGATTAATTTTAACTTAAAATAAATAAATAAAGAAAGAAAGGAAAAATAAAAAATAAAAAAAATAAATAAAGAAAAGAAAATAAAAAAAAGGAAGACTGTGTACAGGCTGACCCAAACCCTGAGAGAAGGTCACGACGTGACCTGATCGACCAGGAATAAAGTAGGGGGAGATAGGGTCCTCAACCAGAAAATCCAAAAAAATGTGTTTCTCACTTATTTTGTGTATATCTGTATAAAACTGACACTAATTTATTTGTACCTTAATTGACTTCAAATCAAATAACATTCAAAATCAAAGTTGTAAATAAAAATGTGTTCTAATTACTAAAATTGATTGCACAATTAAATCTTGTACAGAATAAAAGTAGCCACACTTGGAAAAAGCTACTAAGCACTAATTGAAAGACCAATTCCGGTGCCATATGAGCTCAAATTGAATCAATCTCAGTTCCATTGAACTCGAAATTAAATTATCTTCAAAATGGTTGTATTTTCATAATTTTTGGAGTTACGGTTGAAAAGTCGGTTTTCTGGGGTGGTTTGTGCAATTTTCTCATGTATTTTGTGCATATTGTATTTGTATATATTTGTAAATTATTCTCACTAATTCTTTAAAACAAAAATAAAAACAAAAAAATAAAATCCTTTAAAAACAAAAAAATGGGCTAATTTCATCATTTACCCTTGTGTATAATGTCATATATGTATGTATTATATGTATATAGTTGCTATTTTTAATTAACCTTCATAAAAAAATAAAAAAATAAAATTTTTTAATTCAAATTAAATAAGTGACGAAAATTCAAAAAAATTAGATAATTTTGTAATTAGTTTTATCTCTCTTTTATTTTCTTTTTCAAATTTTATCTCCCTTCCACCAAAAAAAATTCAAAAATTCATTTTAATTTTCATCTCCATTATCTCTTCAAAAATTCAAATTTCATCTCTCTTCTATTTATATGGCTCCTTCTCCCTCATTCCAACTTGATCAGTCTTTAGAGAGAGGAGCCCGATCTCTGAGAGAAATTTCGTCGAGGAAGTTGCCTAGCCTCCGAGCCGTCCGGTGACAGCGAGTCGGCCTTGTCGAGGCGATCACGGTCTATTTTCCGCTCCTAAGGTGAGATCCAAAATTTTCTTCGCATTTTTTATCTTAGTTGAATCGCAATTTAATTTGTCGCATTTTAGTTTCATCGTCATTTTTGTTCCTCTAGATCTAAAAAATTTCATCACGATTTTTATCCATCCCCGATTCCGAATTTTCATCTCATCATCGCGATCTCTCCGCCTTCGTTTTCTATCTCTCACGATCTACCAACTCCGACCACGGACGATGGTCGGAGAGTCGAATTCGAATCCTCATTTTCGTCGAATCCCCATCCACGTTCCGATATGTAGATAAATAAAAGAATCATTTTTTATCTCTAACGTTTGTTTTGCAGGATAAATAAATAAAAAAACAAAAAAAATATTTATTTCCTTATTCTCTAACGTTTGTTTTGCAGGATCATTAATAAAAAAAAATAAAAAAAAAATTATTTTTATCTAACGTCTATTTTGCAAGATAAAAAAAATAAAAAATAAAAAATATATATAAAAATAAATTTTCTTCATCCATTTCATCTCCTGTTTTTCGGATTTACAAAAAAATAAAAAAAAAGTTTTTTTCCTTTTTCTTCATTCACTGTTTACAAAATAAACACAAAAAAAATTAAAAAATTAAAAAAGGGCGGCTGGGCCGCTCCTCCTCCTCCTGGGCATCGCCACCCACGGCGGCAGCCATCTCCTCAGCCCATCGTGACGTCGTCCGCACCGCCCGCCAACCGTCGCTCAACCGCTCTCCAGTCCGAGCGCCCCCTCCTCCACGCCGGTGCCGCGCGACCTCCGCCCCAAGGCGCGGCCCCTTTCCACCCGACCTCAGCCTCTCCAACGCCACCGCCGACCTCCTCCACAGCCATCGACGCCGCACCTTCAACGCCCGCGCGTGGGTACCCCTCCAGCAACGTGCGCCCCGCGCCGCCGCTCCTCCACAGCGCACGGCTGCGCGTCTCTCCAGCCCCACCGCGCGAGCCGCGCTGCCGCCCCCGTCTTCTTCAACCAACGCAGCAGCCCGCTCCAACGCCATCTCCGCCCATCCTTCGTCCTCCCGCGAGCGCCGCCCACGCGCGCGAGCCGCGCCGCCGCCCCCGTCTTCTTCAGCCAAAGCAGCGGCCCGCTAGCCGCATCTCCAACCGCCGCCGACCCGCGTGGGGAGGAAGAAGAAGGGCGGCGCTCCCCTTGGTGCCCCTTGTTGCAAATAGAATAAAACCCCTCTAGGGTTTTGATTCATTAGAAAAAGGAGAAATTACAATCAAGCCTTCCAGAGTTTTTGAAAATTACGAGTACGCCCCTGCCAGATCTATCACGTGCCGTGCACGCTCCCTCAATGGGTAATTTGCGTTTTTTCCTCTTTGTTTATTTTATTGTTTATTTGAGACAAAAACTTTGAATCCTTACATTTGAGTCCAAAACATTCACAGTATTTACATTCGAGTCCCTGAACTGCAGAACATTAATTTGTGTGCTCTCTTTGATTGAAATACATGTTCTTTGTTATCCAAAAATTTTGAGAAAATTGTGCTATGCCCATGATGTTCATATCCATCTAGCATAAAATTTTTGTTGCATTTTGACTTCATTTGATATTATTAAAAAATTAAAAACAGTGCCTTTTTATCTTCTTGAAATTCAAAAATTCATAAAAATTCGAAAATACCTCTAAAAATTCTAAAAAAATTAGAGTAGTTGTATTTCATTGTCTTTTAATTTATGACCAATTTTCACGCATTGATCATTTATAAAACTCAAAAGAATTAAAAAATATCAAAAATCTTCTAAAAATCATAACAAATTCTACAAAAATCCAAAAATTGTGATTTCAGTTCCTGTTTGTAGATATTTGTTTCTAGTTTGTCTTAAAAATAGTGGCCAGGAGTTTTGGGTTTTTAAAAGATTATTAAATTGAAAAGTACTCCAGACTGTGCATATTTTCTTATTTCCTCACTGTTTAATTTTTAGAAAAATACAAAAACATCTGAAAAATCCACAAAAATTCTCAAAAATATTTCAAAACTTTTAAAACCTAAAAAGATCTTCTTTGGATTTTTCTGAATATTTTTGACTAATTGAAAAATTGCAAAAAGAGTTGGTGTGTGTAGTATTGATCCTTGGAATCATTGCTTCGTGTCGTTTTTGAAAATTAAAAAAATTTGCAAACTCAAAATCACTAAAAATTTGAAAATCAGAAAATACAAAAAAATTAGAAATAAAAAAATAAAAAGATAAAAAGATAAAAAAATCACAAAAACCAAGGATAGTTGTCCTTTGAGATTCCTGTTTTCTTTTAATTAGTTTGATTAATTGAATAACTCTCGGGAATTGTAGCCTCGCTGAGTTCGACCCTGTCCGCTATACAGGTTACTAAGTAGCAAAAAAATAAAAAAAATAATCTTTTGTTGACACGGGTTTTGGGGGAATAACAACGACCACTTGACAACATTTTCATCATTAATAATTTTCGAACCTCCGGCAATAAATTCCTTGCTCAACAAAATTTTGCCGTTGCCGGGAAAAAGAAAAAAATTTAAAAATCTCCAAATCTCGTTCAACACTTACCTTAAAGGATGCCTATAATCCAGGGGTAGGATAGACAAATTCTTGGATACAAATCCCTATGATTCGTGGGTATTTTGAGCTTAAGACCACTATTTTACCTCTTCTCCCAATATTCCATGGAAATATTAATGAAGAACTTTATGTACACCTCTAGCAGTTCGATCACATTTGTGGAACTGTACACTACCCAAATCTCCCATTGGAGGTAGTGAAGATGACTGCCTCCCTTTCAGTCTAATGGACAAAGCGTTATATTGGTTAAATCACTTGGGGAAGGTTGTCACTACTTGGGAAGTGCTGAGGTCCGCATTTTTTAACAAATATTACCTGCTTGGACGACTCAACCAAATAAGATCCTTGATTGTAATTTCTCCCAAATGCCCCAAGAGCCTATTCACGAGGCGTGGGAAAGATTCAAAGATCTGACAGAGAAGTGCCCCCATCATGATATTCCAAAGACAAGCCTTGTGCAAAAATTCTTTGGGGCGTTTAGCATAGAGAATCAGAAGCTGGTAGATGCTGCTTGTGGGGGAAGCCACTTCAACAAGGACGAGGATGTCCTTCATCAAATTTTTGAGGCTATGGCAAGGAGTTTAGCATCTCTTTCTTCTTCATTTGCTTTTCAGAAGCACCCCGTAACCTCCCCTGCAGTGCCCCACAAGGCTGTAAATATGATAGAATCACATGAAGTGTATAGGGTGGACATCTCTAACCTGACCATCATTGGAAACCACCTATCCAAAGTGGACATTATTGAGAAATGAATCAAGGAGCTTGAGAAGCTTCAAGTGATCGAACATAGGACGAAGAACCTGGATAAGCAGGATGAGATAACAAAGCACCTGGAGCTTCTTGTGAGTTCGATCAGTGCAGTTCATAGTGCGAGTACAACAACCAATACCTCTACTAGGGAGCAGACTTCTTCCACCCAGCAGAGTAGCGGAGGACGAGCCACAATTCAGCATGTCTACTACGTGCAGACACCTGATCATGTCCATCAACACTCATATCAGATAGTTCCGTACCAACAGGAAGTATCCTACTTTCCTGAGCATCAATCTCCACCTTCTCCTATCATTCAGGAGGTGAACGACATCAGGTTCGACCGTAAGTGAAACTAGCCTCGTCCGTCAAGATAAGGTCAGTTGGGTTCACAGCAGGGTCAGAGACCCTCCCACCAGTTTCAGGGAGGGAGACAACAACATTACTAGCACCAGTAGTTCCAGCCTCACTATCAGTCTCCACCACAGGTCCAAAACTGGAGACATGGCCAGCCACAACAGCAGTCTACGTACTTTCCTCATCCCAACCAGTAGCAGACTGCATATTATGGATAGTATCCTCCTCCTCCTCATAATCAAAATCCGTATGGTTACCAACAACCTCCGCACTATCAGTCTCAGCAACAACTGGTCATTGAGCACTATGAGGCCCCTTCAGTCAACCCAGCACTGGACCAACTTGCATTGCTCATGAAGAACATGAACGAACTGACTTAGCAGATCGACGACCTGACCACCACCAAGACACTGATTCCAGCACATTTCAAAGCAAACCCCAACAACTTCAGATGCAAGGAGCAGGCAGCCAATAGCCCACCCCCACCCGAGACAGGTATGGCCCTTGATTTTACATGTTTATCTGACGCCATTCATCTCTTGAGCGGTAGGAGATTGCAACTGCCTACGCACCAGTTGGGGTTGGGAGATTGAACCACTGAGAGAGCATCATCTTCCACATCATCTCCTTCATTAGCAATCGAGAGGACCAATGTAGCAGCACCCAAGTCTTGAGTTTCACCGCCTTCACCACCACCTTCACCAGGAAGATGTTGATCACCGTCAACAAGGGAGAATATACCAATCACGGATTCTTCCTCTTCACCACCTTCACCTAGTTTGGACAACACTGTACAAACTAATTCTGGTTGTCCTTTTGTACATGAGGATTCTATTTTGAATAATGGAAATGAACATTCGAATGTTTATTCTGATTCTGTACCATTTCCTTCTACTCTCAAATCGAAGAAAATTCAAAAATTAAAAACAGCCCTATTTGATCCTGGAGTGGTTGAGATCTTACAGAACATCTTTTTAATGATACCACTCCTTAAGACCATAGAATACCTACCTACAGTAAAAAAGGGAATGAAAGAGGCATGTACACAAAAGCGTCAACCAATGCAGAATAGACGAAAGGAAACAGAGAAACACATCATGACCATGGCCACAGTTCATGCCATCAGTAACGTCCCACCTAAAAAGAAATAGAAGGGAGCACCTCACATCCGTTTCCATATCTTTGATCAAGAATTTGTTCGTACTCTTCTCGATAGTGGTTCCTCCATTAATCTCATGCCTTCCTCTTTACTAACTGAATTTCAATTAGGGCCTCTTAAAATAACCAGGATGATCCTTTAGTTTGCTGATAGATAGATTAAGGGGCAAGAGGCATTTTAGAGGATGTTATTGTAACGGTGCAGGGAATGAAATTCCCTGTTGATTTTGTTGTCATGGATATGGACACACCTACACCGTTACTCCATACCCCGATCATACTAGGTCGACCATTCCTCCAAACAGCCGAAGCAGTAGTTGATTATGGTAAGAGATCATCTTTCACTCTCACAGTGAAAAGGTGAAAGTTGAGACGATCTCCGATCCTAGACCATCACCGACAGCAGCAATAGATGATACAAAGAAAGTTATATCAGAGCTAGATGACAGTGATTTTCTTGCTGAATCCCAAGAGATAGATCTTTTCACTGATTTTATAGATACCCAGAAGTTCCTCTCCCATAAGGACTCTATGGAAAGCACAGTCAACAAGAGTTCACTTGGTGGTCCAATTGAGTTAGTTGCTGATGGGTAGTATGAGCTGCTTTTTTAGGATCAGTCTGAGTCTTCCAAGGTACAGATATCTTAGACATTTTTTGAATTTCCTGAGTTATGCACAGATGAGAGACATTTCAGAGATTATTGCTGAGATATCTGAGCCGTTAATTGATAAGAATGTTGAACACCCTGATGAGCCCTTCCTTTCTGAGCAGAGATCATTCATTGCAGATCTATCATATGTTCTACTTGTTGAGCTGTTAGTAGCCAAGGTGGACAGTCCACAGATTACTGATCACATACCTCTACAAGTACACTAGTAGAGGTTATTGTAGAGCCGATTCAGAGCACACCTGAGCTCAAGGTTTTACCATCAACGTTGAAATATACCTTCCTTGTGCCCCCCCCCCCAAATGTTTCCGATCATCCTTGGCTCGCAGTTGACCACTGAACAAGAATCTCGTGTGTTAGAGGTTCTTGAGAGAAACCACAAAGTTATAGGATGGAATATCTCAGATCTCCTAGGGATTAACCCATCTTTGTGCTCGCATCATATCTACCTAGAGGATGACTGTAAACCCTCCCGTGAATGTCATTGCCATCTAAATCCAAATCTAAGGGAGGTTGTCATGAAGGAGATCAGAAAATGGTGTGATGCTGGCTTTATATATCCCATTTCGGATTCCAAAGTGGTCATCCCTTTACATGTGGTCCAAAGAAATCTAGGATTACGATTATAAAGAATGACCGTGGTGAGGAGATTCCGATCCGGGTACCTACTTCATGACGTGTCTGTGTAGATTACCGACGTTTGAACTCAGCTACCAAGAAGGATCACTTTTCATTGCCCTTTATTGATCAGATTATTGGGAGGTTGGCAAGAAAAGAGTTCTTTTGCTTCTTGGATGGGTACTCGGGATACAACCAAGTTGCTATCGCTCCTGAGGATCAAGAGAATTACTTTCACTTGTCTGTTTGGCACCTATGCCTTTAGACGTATGCCTTTTGGATTGTGTAACACCCCCGCTACATTCCAAAAGTGTATGTTGGCCATTTTTGCCGACATGGTGGGTAGTTTCCTTGAGATCTTCATGGACGATTTCTCAGTTTAAGGGGATAGTTTTGACACATGTCTTGCTCATTTAGACCGAGTTCTTCAATGTTGCTGTGAGGTAAACCTAGTGCTCTCATGGGAGAAGAGTCACTTTATGGTGACTAATGGGATTGTATTGGGCCATTTCATCTCCAAACATGGTATGGAGGTTTACCCGGCTAAGATTGATGTGATTTCCAAGTTAGAGCCACCGCAGAATTTGAAGCAGATGTGGTCATTTCTAGGACATGTAGGATTCTATAGGCGATTCGTAAAGGAATTCAGCAAGATCGTCAGACCTTTGACTGAGCTTCGGTGTAAGGAGAGTGAGTTTGTTGTCGATGATAAAGTCCTCCTTGCATTCAATCAGATGAAAGAAATGGTTACTAGTGCTCCTCTCTTACAACCACCGGATTGGTCTCTTCCTTTTGAGATTATGATGGATGCCTCAGATTTCGCAGTTGGAGCTGTTTTAGGATAGAGAAGGGATGGGATACCATTTACTATATACTATGCTAGCAAGACTATGGATGAAACACAACGAAATTATATAGTTACAGAGAAGGAGATGTTAGCAGTTGTGTTTGGGCTAGAAAAGTTCAGATCTTACCTTATCGGTTCCCACATTATTGTATACACGGATCACACTTCCCTACGATACTTGCAGGCAAAGAAGGATGCCAAACAACGCCTTATCAGATGGATCCTTCTTCTCCAGGAATTATATTTAGAGATTCAAGATAAACCTGGAGCAAAAAAAATTGTGGCAGATCACCTTTCCCGTATCACGGATGCAAAGACCTCTGAGCAGAACATGATGCTTATTTTTGAAACCCTTCCAGATGAGGCCATTTTGTCTGTGGACTCACTCCCATGATATGCTGATATTATGAACTATCTTGTCTCCAAGAAAGTTCCACAAGATTGGCCGAAGTACAAGGTAGACAAATTTTTGTCAGAGATTCATTATTACCAGTGGGAGGATCCGTACCTATTTCGCAAGGGTGTGGATTGTATCTGGAGAAGGTGAATTCCTCAGGAGGAACACACCGGTGTACTTGAGCACTGTCAGAAACTACAATCTGGTAGGCATCATTCAAGGAAACACACGACAGTAAAGGTTTTACAGAGTGACCTATGGTGTCCCACATTGTTTAAGGATGCTACAGAGTATGTTCGAGGTTGTCTTGATAGTTAGAGAATGGGATGAATCGTTGGTTCCAAAGATACCATGCCCCTAAAATATGTAAAGATTTATGATGTTTTTGATGCGTGGGGCATAAACTTCATGGGCCCATTTCCTATCAGTCATGGATTTTAGTACATCCTGCTCGTCGTGGATTATGTTAGTTGATGGGTGGAGGCTATCCCCACCCGAGCCGCAGATAGTCATACAATATTCCTTTCTCAAAGACCACATTATCGTGCGGATTTGGATTCCTAAAATACCGATTTCATATGGAGGAAGATATTTCATTAATAGAGAAGTAAAGAAGCTTGTGAAGGACTACGCCATTGAGCACAGAGTTGCATCTCCTTACCACCCTCAAACTAATGGCTCGACAGGAATTTCAAATAGGGAGATCAAGATGATATTGCAAAAACTTGTACGTTCAGATAGGAAGAACATGCCCCAGATGCTTGATTTGGTTCTATGGGCTTATCGTATGGCGTACAAGTCTCCTTTGGGTATGTCTCCATACAGATTGGTGTATGCAAATCCTTGCCACCTGCAAGTGGAAATAATTCACAAATCTTATGGGCACTTCGTGTATGCAATCTTGATTATGAGAAGGCGGGAAAGAACAGGAAGTTGGATTTTAATAGATTACTGGAATTCTGAGACTTTGCATATGATAACTCACTCATGTATAAGGAGAAAGTCAAGCGTTGGCATGATAAGAATATTCGAAGGAAGACTTTCTCTGCTAATCTGAAAGTTTAGTTATTTGATGCTAAGTTGAAGCTGTTTCCAGCAAAATTGAAAAGCAATGGTTAGGACCGTTCATCGTGAGAGTTGTGCATGACAATGGGAGTATTATCATGTCTGGGTTGTCATCTGATGCACAACCATTTGTTGTGAACGGACAGTTGCTTAAACCATATCCATATCATGATACATTCCTGTCCGTCGTTGATTATGTATCTATGGTATCAGACGATGATCTTTTGATTCCATATTCTGTGTCTCATACATGAGATGACAACCTTTTATATATCCTTTCGTTTTATTCTTTCTTCTCTCATTTTTATCATTCCCCCCTTTTCTGTGTGTTAATATGCTACACTTAGGATGTGCTTTATCTTAAGTATAAGGGGGTGAATGATTTGTGTTTTTCATATTCGTCCTGTTCATCACTCTTGTTGTTGCATATACTTAGGGATACTCTACCCTAAGTATGGGGGGTGATGTTGTTCATATCATTTTTTTTTCGTTGAGTCTGTACATTCTCTTCATCGGTTTTTTCCTTTTGTACGGTCTTTTATACTTAGGATTACTTGATCCTAAGTATAGGGAGGATCACCTTTCTATTCTTTTCATCTTTTCTTTGAGTCATTGTAGCATAGGAGTCTTTTCACTTTTCTATATTAAGCAAGAGTTATGCCTTCCTTTGCCGCTCTCTGATCACTATGAGGACATAGTTCGAGCTAAGTATAGGGGGTGGCATATATATTGTATATGTACTTTGGACATAACTCGTACTTTTAGATATGATTATTTTTAAGGATATGTATATACATTCGTAAAATCCATGTGTGTACATATAGACTTTGACCACCTTTAATAAAAAAACAACAAAACACAAAAACCAAAAAAACAAAAAATAAAAAACAAAAACAACAAAAAACAAAACAAAAAAATAAAAACAAAAAAATCATTGTATATATTTTACTAACACTTTTTCATTTTTCTAAAAAAATATCAAAAAAATCTCTCTTTTCACATGTGCATCATTTTTTCTTTCTTTCCAAAAATCCATAAAAAGTTCAAAATTAGAAAATTGTTTCAATTTTTTCTTTTTGCATTGTACATATTTCTTGAATTTGCATGTGCATTTTTAGGATAGTATTGACATTTAACTAAGTCTGAAATAAAGTTGAAGAATGGAACTTAGTTGGACCTTAATCTAGTTAATTTCAGAGGAACCTTATAGGAAATGGAGTTAAGACTTTTCAGGTCCTAGCGGCTTAATTCTTTGAGTCCATATGACTATGTTCACATGTCATCTTGATTGGTCTAAGTAGAATATTTAACAACGCATGCATGATTCTTTCAGACTGTGGATCATCTTGGACAAGCACTCTACATGTAGCTCTTCATGGAGGAGGTAGCGAGGAGGCAGAATCTTTTGACTTGGAGTAGCATACGAGGATAGTACTTCTAGGCGGAACCTCTCATCTTCCTCTATGGAGGGTTCTACATCTCAATCTGATCTAGTAGTATTGAGGTTTACAGATAGGATACTGTGGGATTGCAATAATGCTTCAAAAGAGGGATAGTCTACTAGCTCAAGAGGAAAAACTCCTTATGTACATGTTGCACCTTGTATATATTTTTTTAAAAAAGAGAAAAATGCAGAATCTCCAAGAGTGGACATGTTTGATTGAAAAGTAAAATACCTGACGGAGTGTATATATAAGGATAAAGAAAAAAAATAATAAGATATTCAAAGTCAATATTTTTGTAAACTTGCAGCTGTATGACTTGGCTACACTGGTCATGCATCCAAGGATTGGTAGCTACACTGATTACTGTCCATTCTTTTCTCCATCTCCTCTTATTGAGCTGGTTGTACTTGAACTTAGAAGGGAATATCTCCTCGAGGAAAGAGTTGCTATACTGGGGGACTAGAGTTACCTTGTTGAGGGAGGCTATTTCTTTGCTACTTTTGAGCTGGGGAGCTATATTTCACTTACATCATACAAGTAAAGACTCATAGTTATAAGAATTTGTGTATGTAGACTTGTTCTGACCTGACTGTTGAGGAGACTTGAATAGGAGTCTTTGTGGAACTTAGAGGCTATTAGGTTTTAAATCCATTTCCCATTAAGGTTCCGCTGCACTAGTAATCCAAAGGTCTGACAAAGCTCCATACTATAATTTTATGAAGATAAGTTTAATACTCAATATTATCCTAATTTCTTTATTTTTCCTTTGGTTTTCTTTTATTAACTTATTCTTTCAAATAAGTGTTTGCTAAGGGACTAGCAAAGGTAAAGCATAGGGGGATGATGAATATGCATTTCACCATCTTTATTCATTTATCTTAGCTTAAAATCCCTTATAAAACATCTGTATATAATACTAACTCCATATTCTTACGAACTTGCATATGTGTGTAAATATTGTACACTTATTACTATTTTAACCTAATTTTTTATTTCATTTCATATTTTTAAATTGTGAAATGGTCATATTTTCTAACTGTTTGCATTTTCCCTTGTTTTTGTTCATTTTGAAAATCCTAAAAAAAATCTAAAAATCTCTACAAAATTATAAAAAGAGTAAAAAAATCATAAAAAGACAAAAAGATTTTCTTTGGATATTTTGAGCATTGTTGTTATATTTAAAAATTAAAAAAATACTTTGCCTTTCTTTGGTGCATGAATTTGTTTTGAAAATCATATTTTTGAAAAAAAAATTGTAAAATTAAAATCACTAAAAATTTGAAAATAAAAAAAATAAAAAATGGAAATAAAAAAGACAGAAAAATCTAATATGTAAAAATTTCACAAAAATCAAGATAGTTTGCATTAGAGATTCTTTTTCTTTTAGTCGATTTTCAATTATTTGAATAACCCTCGGGAATTGTAGCGTCTATGAGTTCGATCTTGTTAGCTATACAGGTAAATAACTAGCGAAAATATCTCTTGATTCATTATTCTTGTAATTAATTATTGGCTTGAGAAGAAAAAGAAATTTTTTGTTGGGGGATATTTGGGTTGCAACGACCACTACACATTTATTTTCATCAATAATTTAAAACCTCAAAAATCCTGTTCAACAATATATAATAGGGATTTTTACATGGCAGACCCTATAATCTTTGTCAATTACCTCCACGACCTTTGAAACGACTTAATTCCCACCTCGATCTCGTAAACTTGCTCCATCTTACCCCAAAGGCCTGCCGTAAGTTTTAACTTTATTTGAGTCAATTGCTTGGGTTAGTCTTCAGTTAATCTAACCAATGGAAATCCAGTTGTGGATATTCCACCCCCATATTCTTTCCATAGGCTGGAGAGGAGATTGCTGGCTATGCGCTCATGCTCTACCTCTACCTCTGCCTTCATCATGAGCCCTTCCATTGCCTCCTTCTCTACCTTCATCACTACGTAGTCCTCCTGCCTCACGTTTACCGTCATCCATCTGCTCATCTCATCCCGCTCCACCTCCTCCGCATCCTCCATCTCCAACCTTATGCGTTCCTCCTCGGGTATTACTTCTCGAACCAGCCCTCCACGTCCTCCCCACCACCTACGTTGATGAAGACACGACGTGGGTACCGATCCAGCATGTCCCCCAAGAGGTCTGGCAGGTACCGCATCTTCCGTGGATTCTTCCCCTGCCATGGAGGCTCGAGCAGCATGTCCTCCAGCCCACTCAGCACTGCCTTCTTTGCCTCCGGCACCGCCAGCAACTTTCTCCTGGTAACCACATTGTTCTCGTAACCAACATTGCTAATGATTCCCACCTTTTTAATTGCCACCATAGTCGATGAGAACCTACGCACATACACAATCTTGTAATTCAACGGTATCAGCTATGCTCAGCTGCCCAACCACATGACCGCTATACTTCCAATTACAAGTAGCCTCTCGATGAGAGCCGCATTGTTAGCATCATCGAGGCTGTCGGGAGACACGAGATTGTCTATAGATTTGTCAGAGACAAACTGATTACGGTCACCGGCAATGAGCTCAATGTTGTTCTGATTGAGAAATAGAATCATTGCCTCAGGATTCCTACCGGTGTGGCTCCCAAGGAAGAAAGCAGAGCGGCCCATACCCGGGTGGAAAATGCCGTGCTGCTTGAGATCGCGGAGGAGCAAAGGGAGAAACACGATATCGTTGTGGGAATCAGAGGAGGAGAATTGGATTTGGGGGAATTGTTTAGGAGCCACGGTAGAGAGATAATGGCGATGGCGAAGGGGAAGCACCTCGCTGCGAGGCTAAGGACGCACTAGTGTAGGAGCTTGATCACGTGGTGCTGCTCACAACAGTCAGCACCGACGAGCCAAATGCCTCCTCTTATGTCACCGAAGTGCCTCGTCTTCGTCTGCATCCTTGTTATCATTCTAATTATATACTGAGGAGAAGAACAAATCGAAGAGGGGGATATGGAGACAAATATGAAGAAGGCTTTTGGAGGGAATGTTGAGGGGAGGGGAAGGGTGTAGTTACGGGTGTTAACGGGTGCAGAACCAGGTGCCGATGTGATTCCCACCCACGAGGTCCATACTTGCGGTGCTCTTGGGGTGGAGGGCTCATGGTAGATAGCTCTAGGCGGAGGGCAGGGTGGAGGGCGGGGTGGAGGGTTAGGGGCGGAGGGCTCGGGATGCTCGAGGCGGAGGGTTCCTCTGAGGTGCTTCTTGCAGAGTAAGCAACAATCCAAGAAGTGGTGCGGCTTGACATTGACCTCGGTCTCGAAGAAGTCCCGGTGAGGGGGATCTCGCCATCGAAGGAGTTGGAGGAGAGGTCGAGGACTTGGAGAGTGGAGGGAAGGACAGACCGGAGGTGGCGGAGAGCGACATCGGCAAATCTGTAGGAGGAGGGCGAGGGCAACGTATGCCGAGGAGGTGGGTGGGTGCTGGGTGGGGAAAGGGAGATAAGGAGGAGGGTGAGGAGGAGTGGCACTCAATGTAAATTTGATAAACAAAATGGGTATAATGTAAAAGAAAATAACGGAATCCGGTTGGTTTTAACGGGTAAATGGATGGAGGTTAACCACAGGGTATGTAGGGTAAGGGTTAGCAAGTTTACGAGGTCGGGGAGGAATTAGGTTGTTTCAGAGGTCGTGGATGTAATTGATAAAGATTATAGGGTCTGCCGGGTAAAAATCCCTATATAATATATTGTGTATCGGATTTTTAACGAACCAAACCTGAGCAAACCTACCATTTCAAGGTTCGGTTTGTTTGAATAAACATGCACAAACCTATAACAAGGTTCGACTCGTTTATTTTTTTAACTGAATTTGAATCAAACCTTTAATGAATCGAACCTGAGAGAATATCGAACTCGACAGTTTTGTGACATCCCTACTCACATAATTGATGCCCTCATCTCTTGATCCTTCAATTCTAGTTGATTATGGAAAACTAAACCACTATAAGATTTGTTGTCCAACATTTCATATCTATCAAACTCACTTCCACAAACTAATTATTATGGAAAACTCTACTTTCACTTCAACGACCATACAAATACATTCTTCTTAATGGATGAAACAGACACGTGCCATGTACAAACATTTCTAGACTCCACCACTTCTACAGCAACTGTTACAGTAATCTCATTAGATAATCGCTTGACCGAGATAGCTCAAGATTAGATGTTAGTTAATTGGTTGCATATCCATCAAAAGAAGTTTATTGTATCTGCTTTAGGTCTAGATACAAGCTTTGATGTTCGGAACACATTAAAGAAAGCATAGCATGAATTTTCTTCAATTCGAAGACTTCATTTTTAAATGCAATTTCAGAATTTATGTAAAGAAATTGTGTTTGTTTCTACATATTTTTTATGCGCAAAATCGCTTGTGGTTGAATCAATCATTGTTGGAATCCCTTTTTCTCCCTCTTAGGTGTAATGTTATCATCTTTAATAATTCAGGCTCTAACTTTACTAAGATCATTTTCATGCTTTCGGTCAGTCAAGTTACTCCACCCTTTCATGAGTTACAAAGTATTCTTGGAGCATGTGAGATATGGATTCAACAAAAGCTCGCATGTTTAGAACTCCAACTCCCTTCATTTTAGTGTAGGATTTGGCCAACTCCTACATCAATTATTGTGCTTGGAGCACTATGCCCAGTTTTTAAAATACTTGATCATTTCCCTTATGGGTGTCTCTACCATGTTATGTCATCCCTAGATCATGTAGCACATTATGGTTGTCAGTTTTAAATGGCTTGGGACATTGATACTAGAGCTTCTCATCATACAGCTAGTGAGTTGTCTAAGTTTTACAAATGCGATGGTCATCGGTTCGACTCCGATAGCCGGTTTTTTTCTATTTGTTTTTTGTTCGATTTTTTCCATAATTGAGAGAATTCCTCAAAATATTTAAAAGACTCTCCCCCTTCCGCCCCTTTTCTTCGAAGGTCAAGTCACTTGTCTATTATGTCGCGGCACCTTCTAACTATGAAGAAAAAACAGATTCGAGAAATTAGAAATTAGATCTCTACAAGGGAACAAATCATAAAACGTAGCCTTAACCCTCTATCCTGGATATGTGTGTGTGTGCAATCTGAATATTGATGCAATTCTTTTAATTATACTTTGCTTTGTTTTTATTCTTTTATTTAGTTCAGTCCTATTTTCGATTTATTATTTAAATATTTATTTCAATTTAGTATTGAAATTTTAATAAAGTAAAGGAGTCTTTATGTCTCGTTACCAAGGACCTCGTTTTAAAAAGATACGCCGTGTGGGAGCTTTACCGGGACTAACTAGTGAAAGACCTAGATCCGAAAGTGATCTTAAAAACCAATTACGCTCTGGAAAAAGTTCACAATATCGTATTCATCTAGAAGAAAAATAGAAATTGTGTTTTCATTATGGTCTGACAGAGCGACAATTACTTAGATATGTGCATATCGCTGGAAAGGCGAAAGGATCAACATGACAGGTTTTACTGCAACTACTTGAGATATGTTTGGATAACATTCTTTTTCGATTGGGCATGGCTTCGACCATTCCTGGAGCACGGTAATTTGTTAACCACAGACATATTTTAGTTAATGGTCGTATAGTAGATATACCAAGTTATCATTGCAAACCCCAAGATATTATTACAACGAAAGATAAACAAGGATCGAAAACTCTGGTTCAAATTATATTGCTTCGTCCTCCCGTGAGGAATTGCCAAGACATTTGACTGTTGACTCATCCCAATATAAAGGATTAGTAAATCAAATAATAGATAGAAAAAGTGACGGTTTGAAAATTAATGATTTGTTACTTGTAGAATAATATTCTCGTCAGACTTGAGCCCAACGAAAAAAGGGTTCGGACAATGTTGCGCCCCCTTTCGTTGAAGGAAATAGATTTAAGTTAAGGGCCTCGGCGATGAATACCAATTCATCACTCTTTATTCTTTTATTTTAGCTACAAAAACCTTTGCAAATACATGTATATATTTGTAAATATTAATAATTAGTAAATTACATGCATTGTGTAAAAATAAATAATTAGCATGTTTTTATGCAAAAATAAAAGAATAAAGAAATAAAAGAAAAAGAGGGAGATATTTAGAATAAATATTGCGCGACCTAATCCCAAGGGAGGGCTCAGCTTGGGCCTGACCGCATAAAAGCCAAAGTAGAGAGAGATAAGGAAGCTCATGTGTGTAAATATACCTGTAAATAGAATAAAAATATTTTCCTCTTATAAAAATAAAAATGGGTTTGTAAATATATGTATATATTTGTAAATACAAAATAAAAATATAAATTAAAAAGAAAATAAAAACATCCTTCCTTGTATATATTCACCATGTACATAAGACCACTTGCCTATTTATTTAGCTCTATAAATAAACAAATTAAAATCCTATAAAAAATGTATATATTCTAGACCTCATGGTGTAAATAAATAAAATAAAAATCATAAAAACAAATATAAAATAAAAAGAAAGAAAAATAAAAGTCAACACCAACATTGTATATATACCATATATGTATATAAATAAACCTATTTATTCAACCTTTATAAATAATTAATAAAAATAAAATAAAAATATATTCTTATTCCAAATTTTATCTTGTAAATAAATAAAATATAAAATTTTAATAAAAATGCATAAAAATAAATAATTAAAAATAAAAATCAAAAATACAATATTATATATACCTATATATATTACTATATTGTACATACCTTATTTTTTATTTCAAAAAAATAAATAAAAATCACAAAAAATAGTTTAAAATAAAATAAACATTTTTTATGTTTTGAGTTTTTCGAAATTCGATCATTTTCTATTTATTATTTAATTGACAAAATCCTAATAATTGGCGGGCTCTAATTGGTCCACGGGGGATGTTGACCCCCAGTCAACTCTCCCCCCAGGACCACCAGAGCCGGGTTCGACTCGCCCGATCATCGTCTTCTCGGACCCCTAAGAGTATATAGCATCGTCTCCGGTAGCCTTGTTCTTCATCTCTAGTCTTCCCCCTTGACGCCAAGGACCTCCTCCAGCTCGCCTGAGTGACAGCGGTGTAACCTGGAGTGGAAGTGAGGCTCGAGGCATCTGGAAGCCTCTGATCGGGTGGCTTCGCCGTCGTGCGCCGCCGCAAGCGCGCCCAGCCTCGGGAATCGACGGTCCCTAGCAGGAAATGACCCCCGGAGCTCCAGCACAGTCGACCTCCTCCGCCAGGTAGTTTCTTTAGCCATTAGTTTAGCTTAGATTCGAGTTTTTAGGTTCCAGTAGTTGTAGCTCTGCCGCTTCCGCCCGTCGTCTCCGTCCAGCCATTTGCCCATCCGACCATGCCACCACCTTCATGAGCCTTCTCTCCACCTTCTTCATTTAGTCACCTTTATAGTGGCCACGTGCTTCGCCACGTTTTTTAGCGGGTTATTTGCATTTTATACCCTGCATTTCTGGAATGTTAATGTTTATATCTTTTAAAATAAGAATGACATTTTTGTCCTTCCAGGCATGGGTCACGTGTGTCGTGCGTGTTTTCTTGGACGTTTTGCATTTTCGGCCCTATGTTTTCCTGCTGTATCATTAATAGGCCCCTGGAACATGTTTTCCTTGCATTTAGGTCCTTGTGCACTGTTTTTTTACTTTTGATTTTAATAAAATAGGCAATTTAACCCAAATTTGATGAAAATTGGACACGTGGCTCCTGCCACTGTGTAAACTTTTCTCTAATTTTTGGGTACATTTTTTAGCATTTTTAGTATTTTTAAAAATTTGAAAACATCAATTTTTCTTACTATCCAGTTTTAAAATTCACAAAAAATATTAAAACATCTTTAAAAATTACAAAAAAAAATTAGATTTTGTTTATTGTAGTGTGCTTGATTTTCTGACCAAGTTTGGTCATTTTTGGACTTATAAAAATTATAAAAATTAAAAAGCATTGAAAATCTCATAAAAATTCTAGTAATTAATAAAAAAAACTCAAAAATAATAAACTCAGCTTCTGAATTTTCCTTGTTGTCTCTAGTTTATAGAAAAAATACCTTCAGGCTTAGTTAGGGCCATTTTTTATTTTATTTTGGCCCTCCAAGCCTGACCGGACAACAGCAGTTGTTTTCAGTCTTGTTTCATTTTTATAAAATTCCCTAAAAAACAGAAAAATACCAAAAATTCACCAAAAACATAAAAAATTATAAAAAAAACATAAAAAAATTTTTGTTTGAATTTTTGGACTAATTTTGAGTGTTGAAATAATTGTGTGAAGTTGCTTGTTTTATTTGTTTTCCTATTTTCTTGATAATTAAAAATTCCAAAAAAATTATAAAAATATTAAAAACCCACCAAAAATAATTTTCTTTTATTTGATTTTATTTTAGACTACTTCGTAGGCCGCAAGGCCATCACGTGCTCCCTGAGTCCGACCCTGGTCGCTATACCAGGCTAATCCAATAGCCAGGGCCACTATTGATTTTCTTTGATTTTTATCTTGTTTTGGTGGTCTGCTCTCATATTTTCTTGATTGAGCCGATTGATCTCTCGAGCGACTGAGGTCGCAACGACCTTCGCTATATTTTATCCACCTTAGTCTGCTCTTGGTGATTTGTCTGCTCATCAGAATGGCGACGTTGACGGGGAGCACGGCTTAGTAGTTTTTATTTTTTTCATTTTATTTTTGTTTTCTTTTTCGCGGCTTTTCGCGGCTCTTTCTGAGTTCGCGGCTTTTCACGGCTATTTCTGTTATTTTTGTTTTTGTTTGTTTATTTTTATTTGCATTTTTGCACATATATCCCTGTTTCACTTCACTTATTTTACCTGCTTTATTTACTTTATTTTATCTGGTCTGTGACACTTGGTTGTGTTCTTGCGAGGGCCCGAGGACCGAGGCGGCAACTTTAGATGAGCCGACGCAACCGCGGTGTTCGGAGACGGCTCCCTTCTGCACGGAGCCGCGTGAGAGAGCGAGGAGACAGCTGAGTGCGGCTTTTAGTTTAGTTTAGACTTTATTTCAGTACCATTTGAATTTGTGTAATAATATAGGGACAGCAGGACACTCAGACTTTTCAGACACTCTCGGGGTCTATTTCGCCGAGCACCGGTGTGCTCGGGGGACCCCTTTGTTTCTTTGCGGTTTTCTTCGCAGCTTTTGATTTTTCACTGCCTTTTCCGGTTTCTCACGGTTTTCTCGAGCCCCTAGACTTAGGAATTTCTGTTTGATTGTGACGTAATTCATAGGATCCAAACACCCTACTACATTTGCTTGTTCCTATAGTTCGGTAATTGGACCTATAATAAAAGATTAATAAAATAGTTGATTCGTTTCCTTCGAGCCTACGTGCCGCAGCCCACCCTGCCAAGCGCTGCTCCTGAACCCGATTTATCAGGAGGAGGAGGGGTGGACCGAGACCGGACCCTTTGGATTGGAGGCTGGTGGTCAACTAGCTGTTCTTTTGAGTAGAAATTGCTGTTTAGGGACTCGATTTTCCGCCTGCACCATTTAGGTAGTTTATTTTCTGTCTTTCAATTCTGCGCGGATCATCTTGCATGTAGACTGCTGGAGTCAGGTACGCATTTCATACTCTGCATGCATCATTGATTTCATCGCGCATCGGCTTTTTCGTCTTCTCCCCCTGTTTTGGATTTAATAACCAGGAGAACCGAAAAAGTCGTTAAGTGATTTCTTTTTATTGAAAAATACCTAAAAACAAAAATAATAAAATCGGGACTACTAATCACACTTGACCTAAAAGACACCACACTGAAAAATTTGTCTTGGGGAGAGTAACCCCCTCCTTGTTTGGTTTGGATGAGCGAGAGAGTGACCCGCACCTTAGGCTAGAGCCATCCGATTTTTCTCGACTGATTACCAGCTTTTTGGTACGGGACAGTCGGTTGAGAAATATCGGATTCCTATTACCTCATGTAATCGCTCTGAGAGACTGGATTATCACCTAAGATAAAAACGACGAGATAATTGATCGATCCCTTTCGGTCTTCAATTCTGTGTGCCTAGGTGAATTGGGGGTTATGTTTTCTCATCTTGTGTGATTCCAGATCCCTTCTGTCTTCCCTTTTTCTTCTCCTCTTCTGTCTTCCACCCACCTTCCCTTCAGTTTTCTTCTCTTTGACCCCTGGATGATGGATCCCCCTCACTTCGAGCTGACTCTTACGGCTTCTTCTCCGTCTTCTGACCATCAGTCTAGTCCACCTTCTAGGGAGGTCGGATCTCCGACCAACCTCCCGCTCCCTCCCTCCCATCCCATTCAGTACTCTGGGCATGCTGCACTTGACGTCCGAGGATACCAGATCAAGAAGATGCGAGATCCGGACGATGCCATTACTGAGTTGAGAGCATACTCCGTTCGTGATCAGAGAGAGCAATGGAAATCATCAGATAGATCCTATCCCAGAAGGATGGAGGAGCAGATAGCACATGGAGCTCAGTCAGCTTCTACATTACGTCCATTCAGCTTAGATTTGGATTACATTCAGCGACTACCGACATTTTCAGGGGAGGCACACGAGGAGCCCTATTTTCACATGTCCGCATTCGAGGAGTATTGTAGAGCACATAGATATTCAGACATCACTGCAGAGGAGCTGATGAGGAGGACCTTCCCATTTACACTTCACGGGAGAGCCATGAGATGGCACAGACGATTGGGGAGGACATTCGATATGTGGGGAAAGCTACGCCGAGAGTTCTTACATAGATACTTCCCCCCGCGTAGAGCAGATTTTATGCGGTCGTTGATCACAGAGTTTTCGGTTGACCCCCAGGAGCCATTGCAGGAGGCATGGCCGAGGTTTCTTGACCTCTTGAGGAGATTTCCAGAGCACGGAATTCTAGTGACAGACTTGATAGAAATCTCCATGCGGGGGATGACCGAGGAGCAGATTGCACTGGTGATTACCACATGTGACAGTTCACACCGCAGTTCCGACATTCACTTACTAGATACCATCTCGAGTTTACTTTCGCGGAGTTCTTCTTCATGAGATGCCCTCGTCGGGACAACACATGCGGATGATGCAGTACCTGTGCGGTGTGTCACTTCACATGAGGATTCAGTTTCTACACACCAGCCCGAGGACTTGGAGCATACATCACCACAGATTATAGACGAGATGACTGTGGTAGCAGAGGTTCGGACCCAGAGTCTACTCGAGTTCCCGTTGGTTTTCCAGATGGAATTTGAGGCAGCCCCAGAGTTTCCAGTTAATGAGTCTTGGATATCAGATCTTCTGATACTCCAGGAACCAGAGGAGCCCCCGCTTTTGCAGCCATTGAGTCAGCTACTTCAGTTTCCAGTCCCGGAGGAGTCAGCCTCCTTTCTGCAGAGATACTTCTCGGATACCGACAGTCACCAGGATTCAGCCCAGCAGCCACAGTTCGATATGGGACACCACTTTGAGAGTACAAACACAAAGAGTCCCATATTTGAGTCTTTTTCCCTCCACTCTGACGAGAGAGACACACTTGCTGAGGACCAGTTGGCAGCCAGCATAGCCGCAGAGCGAGGATCAGCCGGAGATACAGTGATAGCCTCCGCGGTGTTGACCAGTACCTTCTCCTGCTTCCAAATTGTCGAGAGCCACACTTCCGATGATGATGCAGCCTGGTGCACAGAGTGGATACTTGACAGCAGTGTAGATGCTCATCTAGATCCTGATCCTCTCTTACTCACTTCTGATCTTGCATCTCTCCCCAAGGGTTATCTGCGGGAGAATGCCGTACTCGATGAGTACTCGGTTTCACTTGCTGAGAGTGTTTCCGATCTGGCGGAGCACGAAATCGAGTCTTTAGATCCTTCTGATTCTGTGTCTTCTCACCTCGACGACCCTCGCGAGGATGAGCCCATACTGGAGATATTCGATGATCTGTCTGATCTGCTTCTATTTCATGCATCGGATATCAGTCTTCTTAGAGAGTCTCCTAATTTTGACTGCACATATCTTCTTGAGATACTGATTGACGTGGAGGATTCTATGACTGATCCATCCTTCTCCACGTTTGATTTCTTCGGCTCTACACATCCACTCCAGTCTGATCCAGAGCCGATGATTTTTTTTGTGCTACCGGATCCCGATCACTTATTTCCACATCATTGGCCGGTAGCAGACACCCCCTTGATTGCATACCTGGGTGTCTTACTTTACACTGATGTTTTCGTCGTTGTTCTCATACCGAGACTGCGATGACAGTTCAGCATTCGCCTTACCGATGCCGTCCTAAACCTGGATACCGCTTTACCCTAGCCTTTGCGCCCAGCTAGGGGCGTAAAATCTAGCACTTGTTGAGAGGCACCTCAACATTGTACTCTTTTGTAGATACGTGTTTCGTCTTAGTTTGATCTTTCTTTCTTCCGTTCTTGTTTTCACCCCAGGTCTCGCTTAGGATTATCTTTGCTATACTTAGGATACTCCTCATCCTAAGTATAGGGGGGAGGAAACACCGGGTTGTTCGTTCGTTCTGTTCCATCACTTCTGTTGTTGCCTATACTTAAAGGTTCTTCACCTTAAGTATAGGGGGAGTGATGTCCTCCACCTTGTATATATTTGTCGGTTTTCTTCGTGTCTTACTACCCCTGTTTTGTTTCCTATACTTAGGGATATTTTACCCTAAGTATAGGGGGGGTAGACCCTGTACATTCTCCACTCGGTTTTCCCTTTGTGTACAGCCTGCTATACTTAGGATTATTTGATCCTAAGTATAGGGGGGAAAGCCGAGATCCTCTTGAGTTTCTATTCCATCATTCGTCTTTGTATATATCCTTTCTTTTCACTTCCCTATACTAAGCACGAGTTATGTCTTCTTCATCGCTCTTGACAATGAGGACATCGTTCAAGCTAAGTATAGGGGTGTTTGTATATATTTCATATATACTTTAGCCATAACTCGTACTTTGTGTGAGTGTGTTAATAAATAAAAATGGCTAAAAACCATAAAATACATAAAAATTAAAAACTTTTCCCTGTAAATAAACATTCTTTTATTGCACAAACATAGCTATTGTACAAATTATTTTTGTAAAAATGTTTTCAAAAACTTTTTGTAAAATTTTTGTAAATATATGTATATCAAAATTATGTATATAGTACAAAATTTTTCCAAAATGTTTTGAAAATCAAAAGTTTGCAAAAATCTTGTGTAAATTTGTGTAAATATTCTGCAAAACTTGCATTCATGCATACATCCATGATTTCAAAACATTTTTCAAAAATTTTGCATTTGTGTAAAATATTGTGTAAATAGCATCTTTGTATATACTTGTATAGTTTTTCCTGGATTATAGTTGACATTTAAACTAGCCTGGAATTAAATTGGGAAATAGAGCTTGATTAAGATCTTAATCCACCTAATTCTAAGAGGAACCTTATAGGGCTTAGGGTTAAGGCTTTTCAGGTCCATGGTGACTTAATTCTTTGAGTCCACTAGGCTATGATCACATGTCATCTCAATAAGCCTAAGTAGAGCACTTAACAACACACACATGACTCATATAGACAATGGCTTTACTTGGACACCGCACTTGCACCGAGCTCTCTACGGATGAGGTGGTGAGGAGGCAGTCTTCCTTGACTTGGGGTAGCATATGAGGGTAGTACTTCTAGGCAGAACCTCTCTTCTTCTTTTAGTGAAGGAAGTGTGTCTCAACTTGGTCTTGTTGCCATGAGGTTTAACGACAGGAGTTGTGGGTTGCAATAATGCTTCAAAAGAGGGATAGTCTACTGTCTCAAGAGGAAAAACTTCTTGTATATATGTTGTACATGTATATGTTGTATAGATGCACTTTAAAAAAATGCAAAAAGAAAATAACTCCAAAAAAATGGTGGGTCTGATAGAAAATGATAATCCCACCGGAGTATGTATATAGTGCAAATAAGCAAAGCTTGAGATTCATGTCCCACCTTATGTAGCTTGCAGCAGGGAGACTGGGCTACACTGGTTGAGCTCCCAAGGATACATGGCTACACTGGCCATGGTCCATTCTCTTCTTCCCCCTCTTCTTGAGCCGGTTGAACTTGAACTTAGAAGGGAATACCCCGCTCCTCGAGGAAAGAGTGGCCAGATTGGGGTCATAGAGTTACCTTGTTGGGGAGGGTTGTCAAGTTGCCGTTTCTGAGGTGGAGAGCTTATATATCACATTCACAGTACAAGGAAAGACTCATAGTCTTCAGGGTTTGTGTATGGTGACTTGTTCGGATCTGGATTGTTGAAGAGTCTTGATTATAGATTAGTGGAACTTAGAGGCTGTTGAGTTTTAAACTAAAGTCCAAATAAGGTTCCGACACATTAATAATCTAAAGATCTGATCGAACTCCATATTTCAATTTAATGAAGGCAAGTTTAATATTCATCATTAATCCATGTATATTCTCCTCTTTTTCTTTTTCTTTTTCTTTTTCACTTCTTTTTCAAATAAGTGTTTGCTAAGGGACTAGCAAAGTTAAGTATAGGGGGTGATGAATACCCATTGATCACTCTTTATTCTTAAATTTTAGCTACAAAAACCTTTGCAAATACATGTATATATTTGTAAATATTAATAATTAGCAAATTACATGCATTGTGTAAAAATAAATAATTAGCATGTTTTTTGTACAAACATAAAAGAATAAAGAAATAAAGAAAAAGAGGGAGATATTTAGAATAAATATTGAGCGACCTAATCCCAAGGGAGGGCTCAGCATGGGCCTGACCGCATAAAAGCCAAAGTAGAGAGAGATAAGGAAGCTCATGTGTGTAAATATACCTGTAAATAGAATAAAAATATTTTCCTCTTATAAAAATAAAAATGGGTTTGTAAATATATGTATATATTTGTAAATACAAAATAAAAATATAAATTAAAAAGAAAATAAAAACATCCTTCCTTGAATATATTCACCATGTACATAAGACCACTTACCTATTTATTTAGCTCTATAAATAAACAAATTAAAATCCTATAAAAATTATATATATTCTAGACCTCATGGTGTAAATAAATAAAATAAAAATCATAAAAACAAAAATAAAATAAAAAGAAAGAAAAATAAAAGTCAACACCAACATTGTATATATACCATATATGTATATAAATAAACCTATTTATTCAACCTTTGTAAATAATTAATAAAAATAAAATAAAAATATATTCTTATTCCAAATTTTATCTTGTAAATAAATAAAATATAAAATTGGAATAAAAATGCATAAAAATAAATAATTAAAAATAAAAATAAAAAATACATTATTGTATATACCTATATATATTACTATATTGTACATACCTTTTTTTATTTCAAAAAATAAAAAAAAATCACAAAAAATAGTTTAAAATAAAATAAACATTTTTTATGTTTTGAGTATTTCAAAATTCGATGATTTTCTATTTATTATTTAATTTACAAAATCCTAATAATTGGCGGGCTCTGAATGGTCAACGGGGGATGTTGACCCCCAGTCAACTCTCCCCCCAGGACCACCAGAGCCGGGTTCGACTCGCCCGATCATCGTCTTCTCGGACCCCTAAGAGTATATAGCATCGCCTCCGGCAACCTTGTTCTTCATCTCTGGTCTTCCCCCTTGACGCCAAGGACCTCCTCTAGCTCGCCTGAGTGACAGCGGTGCAACCTGGAGTGGAAGTGAGGCTCGAGGCATCTGGAAGCCTCTGATCCGGTGGCTTCGCCGCCGTGCGCCGCCGCGAGCGCGCCCAGCCTCGGGAATCGACGCTCCCTAGCAGGCAATGACCCCCGGAGCTCCCCGAGATCCAGCGCAGTCGACCTCCTCCGCCAGGTAGTTTCTTTAGCCATTAGTTTAGTTTAGATTCGAGTTTTCAGATTCCAGTAGCTGTAGCTCCGCCGCTTCCGCCCGTCGTCTCCGTCCAGCCATTTGCCCATCCGACCATGCCACCACCTTCACGAGCCTTCTCTCCACCTTCTTAATTCAGTCACCCAACCCTGACTCGCCCCGGAGCAGGGACTTCGGTCCTCCTCCTCCGTCGCTCGCCGGAGGACCTCCATACCGTCGCACCTTTCACCTTTCACGTGCGCTAACGGGTCGAGGCAGTTTGTCCTCGACCCCTCTTTCTTCCTATGCAGGTATCAGATCAAATCGACCTCATCTGGAGGTCGGAACTTCAGAGCACAGGAGCTCCAGGTCTTCACCGTCGCCGGAGCTCTCCAGAGCTCCCCGTCATCATCGGAGCGGTCCATTGGCTGCGGACTACCGAGGCGCACCTATTTCACATCTTAGCAGCAACATCGGAGCTCCTCAGCGTGCGTACGAGTCCGGCGAAACTCGTCGGCGACGAGTTCTTGGAGCATCTTCCCCGACCGTCCGATTAGCTCTCCCGCTCCAGTTGTGATCCACGCGCTTCATTTGAAGAGTCACATCACCGTCCGATCCTTTTGGAGAACTGATCAGGGCCGCACGATCAGATGAAGAGGCACTCGTGATTCTGAACTATTCGATCTCCACATGCCCTCTTCAGAACCGTCAAATCAGCGAGGGTATACCCACAGAGCATCGCATCCGTTAGATCAGCCACGTGGGAGGCCTCAAGCCGTTCGATCCGAGCCGCTTCCCTTCGTTGAGGCGCCGTCGTTCTCAGCCGTTTGATCAGATACGTGGCGCAATCTCAGCCTTCGGATAAATAATAGGGGTAATTGCTCTTAGGCCCCTTCAGTTTTTGAATTTACATTTTAGTCCTGTAAATATTTTTCATAGTTGTTTTTATTTTAGTTAATTTGCATTAAGGACCCTATTGTTCTGGACATTTGCATTATCGTCCCTGTTTATAGTGGCCACGTGCTTCGCCACGTGTTTTACTGGGTTATTTGTATTTTATACCCTGCGTTTCTAGATGTTAATGTTTATATCTTTTAAAATAAGAATGACATTTTAGTCCTTCCAGGCCTGGGTCACGTGTGTCGTGCATGTTTTCTTGGACGTTTTGCATTTTCAGCCCTATGTTTTCCTGCTGTGTTATTAATAGGCCCCTGGAACATGTTTTCCTTGCATTTAGGTCCTTGTGCACTGTTTGTTCACTTTTGATTTTAATAAAATAGCAAATTTAACCCAAATTTGATGAAAATTGGATACGTGGCTCCTGCCACTGTGTAAACTTTTCTCTAATTTTTGGATACATTTTTTAGCATTTTTAGTATTTTTAAAAATTCGAAAACATCAATTTTTCTTACTGTCCAGTTTTAAAATTAACAAAAAATATTAAAACATCTTTAAAAATTACAAAAAAAATAGATTTTGTTTATTATAGTGCGCTTGATTTTCTGACCAAGTTTGGTCATTTTTGGATTTATAAAAATTATAAAAATTAAAAAACATTGAAAATCTCATAAAAATTCTAGTAGTTAATAAAAAACTCAAAAATAATAAACCCAGCTTCTGAATTTTCCTTTTTATCTCTAGTTTATAGGAAAAATACCTTCAGTCTTAGTTAGGGCCATTTTTGATTTTATTTTGGCCCTCCAAGCCTGACTGGACAGCAACAGTTGTTTTCAGTCTTGTTTCATTTTTATAAAATTTCCTAAAAATCAGAAAAATACCAAAAATTCACCAAAAACATAAAAAATTATAAAAATACATAAAAACATTTTTGTTTGAATTTTTGGACTAATTTTGAGTGTTGAAATAATTGTGTGAAGTTGCTTGTTTTATTTGTTTTCTTATTTTCTTGATAATTATAAATTCCAAAAAAATTCTAAAAATATTAAAAACCCATCAAAAATAATTTTCTTTTATTTGATTTTATTTTAGACTACTTCATAGGCCGCAAGGCCATCACGTGCTCCCTGAGTCCGACCCTGGTCGCTATACCAGGCTAATCCAATAGCCAGGGCCACTATTGATTTTCTTTGATTTTTATCTTATTTTGGTGGTCTGCTCTCATATTTTCTTGATTGAGCCGATTGATCTCTCGAGCGACTGAGGTCGCAACGACCTTCTCTATATTTTATCCACCTTAGTCTGCTCTTGGTGATTTGTCTGCTCATCACTCGGTCCACATTTTTCACATATTACATATAGAACGTGGGTAAGGTTTGCATTTTCAACCTTTCCAATACTTGTATTTTACGTACTTTGAATAGAACCTATCAACGAGAGGATCAAATAAAACTTGGAAATGGTCAGCACCTACCTATAGGGGTGGATTGTCTGTAGTACTACAGACTCTGCAGTAACTACCCGAACCGCTTGATCTTGATCGAACAGTTCACATGAATTTGCATGGTAGGGCCCACAAAAAAGTGCTAATTCATGCGAACTACTCGATCAAGATCGAGTGGTTCCAAGGATTCACACTTTTACCACAGATGTCTGCAGTACTGCAAACGATCCTCACTACCTACCCATACCTCATATTGGTGAGTCCAACATTCACTTTCCAAATCATTTTTTCAAACTTAGAAACGATCTTGTTCCTAATGCATCTAAGTCCTTATTATTGGTATGATGTTTCTGTCATGATAATAATTATTCCTTTAAAATTGATGATTACTCTTTTTGTATAAAGGATCGCCAAACTAAGATTGTTCTATTCAAGGGACGCAATGATGATAGCTTCTACTAATTAACAAATCAACCATGTTACTTTCTTATCTCTCTGCTAGCCTTTCTAGCTGCCTGTGCCAAATTTGTCCAATAGTACTATTATTTGAGTCACCCTCAATATAAGGTTGTTGGTCTTGTCCTAAGTCATTTAGATTCAAAATTTTTCTATATCTTTTAAACGTAGCTCTTATCTCCTATTAAAAGCGTCACATCTACATTTACCTCAGACTAAGACAAGAAGCAAGTTTCGTTTATACTTGCTTTTTGTGATGTTTAGGGACCTTCTCTTATTTCTACTACTAATGGGTGTTATTTTTATTTTACTTTATTTATGATTTCTCCAAGTTTGTTTAGCTTTATCCGTTTCCCTTAAATATGGTGTTGCTTCTATTTTCTTACATTTCAAGCTCTAGTTAAACGCAAATTTATTAAAAGTACGAAGTGTTACTGATTGGATAATTAAAAGGGGGGAGGTTTCATTTCATTATGCACAACATTTCAAAAACTGGGCATCAACGTAAATTTTCAGGTTCCCATACGCACGTGCAAAGCCGCCATAGTAAGAAAAATTCACAACATCGTTGACACTGGCCTAATATTTCGCGCATATTTTTCTCTACCAAAGATATTTTTTTGGACTATACCTTCATTACAGCAGTGAATCTGATAAACATGCTCTGTTCTTAACTACTTGACAACAAGTCTCCTTTCCTTTTACTTTTCAATCATGTTCTTGACGATAACTTGGTGAAAGCTTTTGCAATAAAGTTATTATTGCAAAGCATATATGATTTGTTCTTAACTAATTGAATTATCATTAATGATTCAATTAAATTAACTCAATCACATTCCTCTAATGAGCATGGATATCTCTGTTTTAACAGCTCCACCAATAAAGTTATTATTGCAAAGCATATATGATTTGTTCAAGATGATTTTCAATCGAAAGGCAAGTTCAATTCTTAGAATGTTACCTTCAACAGTACAATCCTCACAACGATTGTACTTTTAACACAACAAATATTATTCTATAGAATAAACAAGAAATGATCGACTGCCAAGTTCTCCTTCATTATCAAATATTCCTTTGAATCAACCTTGTTAGCTTCCACCTCGAGCTCATATTGATTTCAAACAACTTGCTCGTCTTCACCCACAACAGACCGTCTTTACTCAAAGCAAATAATAATTCAAATGGATAGCATGTAATGGCAAAACAATTTAATGCTCTCTTCTCCACAAGTACATGGACACTCTATTGGACATGCGAGCCCACGATGAATCATTATGCAGTAAATACTATTGCGAATCATTCCCAGATCTGAAATGAAAAATAACGAATTTGCATTATAGGTCTCTTTGTACAATTAGGGTTATGTACCATGACCATCTTAATGATCATACATATGTTGATTCAATGATTGCATCATAGAGACTGGTGCTTGGATGATATCTAAAGAGTTAGATTGGGGATTCATCAAGCATTGTCAAGTGATTGTTAAGAGATGATCTCCAGCATGAGAAGGAGATGATAATCCTTCTCTAAAGGCTGGTATCTGACCGAACTCTTGATGCAAGTCCTCTGCATAGAAATAGATATTCGGAGGTATCAGATAAGTTAGGTCAAAGAGTTGACTTAATGAGATCGAGATAACCAAGATCTATGTTGTATGCTGTTACGATATAGACACGCATCCTCTGAAAAGAGACAAATTTGTTACTCTATATCTAAGTATGTACATTTGGCAGACCGATAGGTTGTTGACCTATTCAAGGCCTATACACCGATGAGATGGTGTGCATATGACGACATATGAGTAATACGATCTCTCAAAGGGATTATACAGGTTCAGTACTAAACCGGAAGAAATGAGCTCACTCATGAGGTATTGGGACAGATCAAATTCCATGCATGATCATCTTGCTTTGGAAGCATGACAAGAATTTGAATGCATGATATATGTTTTTGGCAAGCATATGATAGATACCAACTCCTAATGATTGAATGAGAAACTTAATGATAAAACCCTGAAGAAGATAGTCTAAAAGAAATCTAAAACTTCGGAATTAATCTAGGTCTTCCAACATGCAGGATGTACGAGTATTGGGAATACTCAAGGGTGATGTGATCGTAAACGATTGTATAACCATGATGCTTCCATTTCAAGGGAGTAATGAAACGAGTTTGAATTTAGTGACTCCACTTAGTAGAGAAGTAATTTAATCTTAGTCCAAGTATAGGACATCGATTAAGATACAATAGATGCAATGAGAAGATTAGATTTACGAATTTTATTTAATCAAACGTCTATGAGTAGTTCTCGAGATATGGATTTGAGATATGATCTCAATATCCAAGCCACTATACATGGAACATGCAATTGCTATGTCCTTATCTCCAAGTATCTGCGAAGAAAGTGCATTATTCTTGAAAGAGTTCAAGAATAATTCCATTGATGAATAGTGTATCTGAGTATTGAGAAACTGATAATTAAATGTGATTTAATTATAATGAATAATGTGATATGATTCATATTGTTTAGATGCATGAGAATGATTATACCAGATAACTAAATGTGATTTAATTATCAAGGATATGAATAATATGGATAGTATTATCCATATTATTTATATTTATTATAAATGTGATTTATAATATATTAAAGAGAGCTAATTGTAAATAGTATTTACGAATTAATTATTGATGTGGATTGGATTCACATTAGATAATTAATTGAAAATACAATTTACATGTTATTTTGGATATATGAATATGATCCATATTTTTTCCAATGGCATGATTGAGATATTTACAAATTAATTTAGAATTAATTTTTTGAATATATTTGCAATAAAAATTATTGCAAATATATAGAAGATTTTGTGAGATATAAAAGCTCACATAAATTAAGAGTATGAGCCACCTTCCATATATGGTTGACTTAATCAAGCGTGGTTGCCCCCTATATTTAGAAAGTGTACTCATTCTTCATCATCTTATCCAAATTGAGTTAATTTAATTTAATCATTAATGATAATTCAATATATATTTAATATAATGTAAATTAATTTTTGTTGTGTTTTTTAATAAATAGAGATCATGGTCATTGATTAAAAACACAAATAAATCTAACCATTGATTTTGTCTTGCAAATGAATTGTGATCAATGGACTCCCAAAATAATATAAGAGAAGAGGCAACGTTAGCTCTTCTTTCACAACACTTTGCAAGTCTCTCTATCTCTCTCTCATTCTCATGCCCCAACTCTCTCTTTCTCTCTCAAGTGTGGCCGTCCACCCCTTGTGCTAGAGAGAATAGTCGTCGTCGCTACATCGTCGTGCCACTGCTTTGACTATTCACGGATCTCCATCTTCTTTGATGCTCCTTTCTCGTGAAAAAGACGTCTGGTTTTGTGATATGAAATCAGCAGATTCAAGGGTGGATATTCATCTTCGATTAAGAGAAGCCCGCGCCTCATCAACGTGCTCACAAGCATCTCCTCCGTCAGGTCGGACTAGAGACATATAGCCTCTTCATTTTGAGACTTCCATCACAACCACGCTTCGAGAGGTATTCTTATATCTAGTTTGTGATTTTAATGAGACGATTCAAGAAATATTCTCTAATCATGTGATTTCATCTCTTTAATTTTTTTAAATTCAACAGCCCCGAGCAACTAGTATGATCAGTCGCTCCCGATCTTATTGGATGCAATCATCACGCTTCTGTGATGCACTTAATGCCTTCCCATGACCTTCAAGTGGTATTAGAGTCAGGTTCAAGGTCTTGGATATGATCCAAAACCCTTGGTGAATAAGGTGTGTGTGTCAGACGTGCAAGGACTCACTGTTTTGAATGAGATGCAAGTTTCGAATTGGTTTTTTGATACAATATAACAAACATGTTTGGGCATTGTTTGGGCCTATTTTTTTGTTATTAAAATGTATTTAGAAAGTATAAATATGTCCCACAAATAGTAGCCGATTTTTGGCATCAAAAGTGCCTGAATAAAATTTGAAGAGTTCATACTACGAAATTGTTTTTGCATGTATTCACAGGTCTGTAAGAAAATAATTTTTGCTTAATGTTTTCCCATCATGAAATATGAAATAAACACTTGGACTAAGTAGATAATAAAACTAAAAAACTACTCGAATTTATTTCGTGCGAAGATTCTGTTTACACTAGATATTCCGTATTTAGTAGAGATGGGTTGGATGATTATTGGATCATCAAAACCTCTTGCTTAATGTGTTTATAATTCAATGAAAATCATGGAAATTATGAATTTCCCTGATTAAGATTTATTCTTAATATTTATAAAAATAATTTATTAAACATCGATGGCCATTGAATGTATGTTACGTGAAAACCCTAGTTTATCCTACAATAGTTGTAGAACAACCTTTACATGTTGCTTGATATGCTCAGAAATTTAGGATCTCAATAATTATTTTAAGACGCCTAATATTTCTGAGTGATTATTATATAGTATAATGGCAGTCATCAAAGTTGATCATTAGAACCACAAGTACATTGGCATTATTTTACGTTGTTCTCAATCGGAATAGTGAAGGTGTCTAGTTCGAGTATGCTGGCTTCGTTTACTAATTAACGCCTTGCATGTCAAGGAAATGCTCCCTCCCAGCATAACTCGAGTGTACTGGCCGGATCTATTTTTGGCAAAAGAATAATATGAGTAAGTTAAGTTGTACTCAATTATTAAAATAAAAATAATACGTACTTGTGAGGGTATATACTATATAGTAATATCAAGAAGACCCTAATTATTTTGTTGGTTGATTGAATTGGATTGATAATTGATTTAATATGATAAAATTGATTAGATCCAATTAAAATAAACAGTATATTATGAATAAAGTTGTATTTACCTTGGAAGAATTAATTATGTGAATATGATTAATAATAATTAATTAAAAATTGAACATGATATGGAAGATCACATAAGTGACATCCATGATTTCCCATCAAGGCGAAGGTTTCCGTCGCCATGGATTGTATGTAGGAGACGCATGTCCGAAGTAACAACTCATGTATACAAGTGCACATGGATCGTGCGCTTTGCTTCTCGAAAGAGTAAGGTCGTATGCGTAGTGACTCCAATATCGAGTCCTCATATTATTGGGGTGATATTGGATTGTGCATAGTGAGTGCCAATCCTGATGACGGTTGGTTCAATTAACAAGGGATCAACATCAACTTAGAGGTGGTGGGCTCGGGTGTTAAAAATCGTATTGGGAAATGCAAGTTGGACTTGTAAGGAGGAATGAGTTCCCGCTTTTTTTATATGAGTTACATGTTCTTATATTATTGGGATGTAACAAAGGTAAGAAAGGAGACCCCGGATCTTGCTAGAGATATAATGGTAAGCATGTCTATTGCTTTGAAGGTCAACTGATGCACCGGTTAGGAGATGCGAGTGTTGGGATGTTGAGTCGGCTAAGAGAGGGCAAGGACGGTCCAAGAAGTGTTGGAAAGAGACTATACGATGGGATCTTAGTTTTTTGGATATAAGTCCGAGATTGACCCAAGATAGATCTGAATGGAGGCGAAAAAATCCATGTAGCCGACCCTACTTAATTGTGGGAAAAGGCTTTGTTGTTGTTGTTGTTATGTCTATTGCTTTGAAAGTGATTAAGGGAATGAAATTTTAGAGTTGAAAAGGATAGACAACTTTGATATAAAATCCTTAATCAAAGTAAAATATGTATTTATGCAAATATTTTGTATTTTAGATAACCTACATTAAACCCACTCAAAGCTATACTCAATAATAATTGGTAAAGCATCATGGATTGGATCATGATCAAGATGTAGTACTTACAATTGGACACATAATGTATGTGAATGCAATGAGCAAGTTTCATCATAATAATGAGGAATGACAATTAAATAGACAATAGGACATCACCCTAGATTTTGTATGTCTTTATAGTCTTTATCTCTCATCGAATTTGCTTTGGAAGTAACATATCAATGATGATTGTAATTGTCAAGATTATTCTTAAAAACCGCAGAAGATGTTCTGGCAAACATACGTGCTCTCAGCATTTAATCATGAATGACATGTTTCACTACATTCTGTAGAATGGTGGCTCGATAAGAGATGATGTACTCAAAATATTTGAGTACCTGCCTCAACCTAAATCTTGTTTTGAGTTAAGATGAATGTAGATTTTATGAACGTCATCATTCTGCTATCTCTACTCAAGTATATCATGATGCGTTATATTATTCATATTGTATGAATGGGATGAAGCAAGTATAAATGTTTAAATACTCTTACATTGAAGTTCCTTGAAGATATGTTCAATTTAAGAGATCCTTTTCCTTCAGCAATGGTTGTCTAAGTGTTAGGAAAGCATGGTGGATGCACGGGTCTGACCAAAATAAGACAGAGAGTCAAAGAGTTGACTATACTTCTGTGATTTCCATACATATAGCATCCAAAGGGTTGGATGAATGTCATATTGCAACACGTCGATGCATCGATAGTATGATTATGTAGACTATCTAAGATCCTCATAGAAGGACCTAGATAGTGCATCTCGACATATTGGAGGGATATATAGACAAATATACATGGTGACATTTTGCAAAAAATAAAAAAAAATTACGGGAAAACTACGCAAGGACAGTCCCATTTTCCATATAGAAAATTAGGGAAATAGCCTAAAGTATGGTCTATATTTCTTTAAGGTATTAAAATATTTGTTTGGGATTTTTAATAATAATAGAAATATATATAGCTATATATATTATGTAGTCTTTTATATTCATATATATATAGCAATAAATACTCAAAATTGATAAAATAAAATGTTTTTATCTTTTTTATATTTTCCACTATTTTTATTATTTTTCTTTTATTCTTCTGCTTTTTATTTTTAATTGAATAAAAAGATCAAAACATTTACTTATAATAATATGTCAATTTTTTTTGGTATTTACGAATAGATAAATATCTCAAAATTTTTCAAAACTATTTTTAATATGTAATATATAAAAAAATAAAACTCAAAGATAAAAATAAATATTTTTTATTTTTTCAATAACTTTTACTGATTTATATAAGGGTTTTGTAACTTTTTAGCTTTTATAGTTTTTCTTTTGTAATTTTTAATGATTTTTGGTTTGCAATTACATAATATAGTGATAACTAATTATATTTTTTGGATTTTTAGAAAAGATTTTATAATGTTTTGGTATTTTTAAATGAAAATAAGGAATAAATGCTCTATTATTGAATTTTAATAAATAAACAAATAAAGAAAAATGATTCAATAAACACATATGTTATAGAACAAAATTTAAGTCTTCTAACCTAATTTTTCTAGTTTTAGAGCATAAATGGCATCTAATAAAAATAAAAATCCACAAAAAGAAACTGCACTGTTGGTAGGGATCTTTCAGCAATTTCTTAGAAATGTTTCTTATTTTCTGAACTCCATAAAGAAATACTAGGGCGTACATGCAAAATACCTTGAATATTCTATATAAAAAGCATTGGTAGGGGTATTTTTGCAATTATTAAAAAGTGCAAGTTCCATAATATAATTTATCCAAGAAGTATTACACTAGATATTCGATTTAATAGACTAACCTGAAATAAAAAGATCCGGAGGTGTCCTTGCAAAATACCCACCACCTCACGTGTTTGCGCGCATGAGGTGACATGGTGAGGGACCTATGTGCAAATATAAGAAACTTAAGGGTCTGATTACAAAAATTTCAAAAAATTTATAACTACAAATGAATTTTTTGGATTAAATAGAAAATACAAAAATGGCAGGGGTATGTTGCAACATTACACTCACGTGCCTGGGTGGACGACTCTGATCATTTCACGTAACATGTGGTGCCTCCCTGACGGTTGATACCGCTCCGCGATTATTGGTGCTGATTAGATCTCATGGAGATATGAAAGTTGTGGCTCGGCTCAATTCAACGACTGGCTTTAAAACTGGAGCGTCTCCTTGATCTATTGGTCCCTGCTCTTCACGAAGCACAAGGATGAACTGGCTGTTGGGGCTCCTTCAATCATCCAATGCTCATAGCCCCGACGACCTGGGAGCTTCCTAAGGGTTGCAAAATGAAGCTGGAGCCTTCCTAAAGCAGCTGGTGCTCTCAAATAGATCTGGGCCAAATCGATTGGGGCCTAGAGCTTGATGAAGCCGGAGGGATATTTCCTGATGTAGACACCCCTCATATGGGGTCTTCTCTTCAGCACCTGCAAGTGAAGTAGAAAGACTGACAGCGCAAGGGTGAAGGTGCTGGGTTTTATTGGTGGTTGATCAGGCTGGAAATGAAGGTGGAGCAGAGAGGTCTAGCGGGCGGTGGAGGAAGGACCTCGAATCTTCAATCCAGGAGGAATCGAAGGGGGCTAGGTGGTCATGCAGGTGGAGAAAATGTTAGGGAAGGTAAGGGAGGTAAACCGGGCATCAGAACAAGGGTGGTTATGGCGGAATCAGTCGTTGGAGCAGAAGCTCCAGCGACTATGAAATCTAAATCTAAGCTGTAATAATTAATTATAATAGAAAATAAAAATTGGAAATTAAAACTACACCTAAAAGCTACCTAAAAATGCATTTAACATATGTCTTGACCTGCAGAGCAAGGAGCTGGGTGGAGCACCACCAGGCGATCGTAAGTGATGCCCGGATCGCTCCTCCCCTCCGTGTGTATGCTTTATGCGAGGAGTTGTTGTCACCTTGCTCGACTCAATTAGGGATTGATCCGAGGGGCTCAATGAGAAAGAACAAATTAAAATCCAAATGAGGTCTGATAAAAGTTATTTGTACATGGGAGACTTTGACCGAAGTGACGGCTCGTTTTAGTTATCCTCAGATCGAGTAAAGATGCATGCATGAAAGATCGATGATCGAGGAAAAAAATATGTGAAAGTATCGAACCAAAATGAAAGAATTATTGGGGATAAATCGAGGTAGTTGAAGGTCTAACGCCTGATAAACGTGGACCTAGGGAGGCCGGGGAGTTGACCGAGGTCAGCCCGGACTGGTCTCCCATTTGTGTACGTAAGCATGCTAGGCAACAAAATATGACATGAATCCTTTATTAACTCAATTTAGAATAATAAAATATTTTTATAATTTTTTATCAAAACATAAAAATATTTATTATTTTATGTAGTATTGTTATGATGATTTTTATTTATTTTTTTGAGTTAATTTAATATATTTTACTTTTTACAAATATAAATATAAGTATATTTACATATGTATAGTGTATATTATTTTTATTTTGTATTTTAGGTTTTATTATCTTATACACTTATTTTTTTATATTTATAACTTATATAGATACATATATAATGTTTTTATTATATTTTTTGAGTTTATTTGTATCATTAAATAAATATGTCTATTTAGTATATAGATGCTCATAGGTATAATTCATATATGTATTATAGTATACTTATTTATTTTTATGTATTTTTAATTATTTTATTTTAGTTTCATTATGTATATGTATTTTAAAATTTATTTACAAAATTATAAAAATATAAAAAAGAGAAAATATAAATAATAAATATAATGAATATTATATGCAGGTATATTGCCAATGAGGTTCTGAAACCTAACTCTTACGTCTTAACTCCAGATTAAAGGGAACCACCTTCATTAAATAGATAATTTAGGTTTATAAACAATAAAGGGGAGTTTAGTTAATTTTGAGCTTATACAGAGAATATACTTGTCTAGAAAGTTTTCTTCACAACTTTATTTTGAGTGTCTAAGGCACACTATGCATTATTTTAAAATGAAATAAAGTTTTTGTTTTTTTTGTATTTTTATCGACAAGATTCATGTTCAAAGTTTATTAGTTTAAGATATAACTAATAGAGAATACAATGGGTCCCAAATCTATTTATTGGGGAAAAATTAGGTTTTGAGTATTTATTGACCCTTATCTCCTCCTACTTTATTCCTTGTCGACCCAATAATCGTGATGCCTAAGTTTTAGGGTTTAAGATCATTCAATATCTATGGTATTTCATTTCCTTTTCTTTTCTTTCTTTATTCTTTTATTTTAGCTGTAAATATAATATTTAATACAATATTTATAGCATAAATAATGAACATTATTTATGTAATAATGTCATTTTCATGCATTTAACTAGGTATTTAAGGCCAAAATGAAAGAATAAAGGTGATGAAATTGAGATTCATTATATTTCCTAACTCTTGTAAATAAACATGCAGTCTCTTGTAAATATCTACACATATTACTTTCACTAACTTTTATCACAAATCCCTAAAAACTTCAAAATTTTCAAAACCATAAAAATTTGCAAAATATTTTCAAAAATGCATAAAAATTTGCAAAACATTTTTCAAAAACCTTTAAAAAATTTAAAATCAAATAGTTGTTTCACAAAAAAGATTTTCATGCATTGTACGTAGCATTTGTATTTATCGAAATGATCAAGATAATTGAACAAGTCTAAAATAAAGTCTGAAGATTGGAACTTGGTATATACCTTAATACAACTAAGGAACCCATTAAGGACTGGAATTGAGATGCTTTATGTCACCTTGACTTAATTCTTTGGGTTCCATGAGACTATGTTCATGAGTCGATTCAATGTAACGAAAACCCTTCATGTCATCTGTCTGACTCTTAAGACAGTGGCTTGACAAGAAAACCTTGCACTTAACACTTAGACAACCCATATGGATTGTTGAAAAATCTTGGAGTCTAAGTCAGGACGATGCTAGGCCGCTTCGTCAAGGGTGGCTCAAGAACCATTCTTGGGGATCGTCGAGGCTGGAACTCGAACCCACATCTTCTGGTAGTTAGGACATTAACGACTAGAGATTGGATTGAGAAAATTCTTTGGATGAGGAATAGTCTGCTAGCGTAACTTTTTCCAAGACCCCAAAACATGAATGGACCAAAAGATTCCATATTCATTGGGGGAATAAACAAGAATGCAAAGCAATGCATGTCAAAGAAAAATTCAAAAGAAGCTTACATCAAAAAATCCACAAAATTATTGAGCTTCCAGAAAAAAGAACATGCTTCTTGGTGAAGACTCGGTTACACTGGCCGAGCTTCATGAGGGAATGAAACTACATTGGTCCATTCCCACTTCTTTTCCCATTCCTCTAGCTTCTCCCTTTCTCGATTGTGAAACTGGCAGCACCTGACTTCAGAAGGAAATATCTGTCTCCACGAGGATGAGTTGCCATTGGAGCAGACTCTTTGATAGTTCAGTGATTTGTATGGAAAGAGCTAGAAAATTCACGCACATTGTTCTATCATTTCAAGGTTGCGAGAGTATGCGACTAAGAGGATGGTTCTGACTAGATTGTGGGTTGAACTGGATAATAGGATTATGGAACATAAGGGTTGTTGTGTCACACTTCCTAACCTTAATGAAGTTCCAAACAAACCAAGAATCCAAAGGTCTTCATTAAGCTCCAAACTTTGATTTTATTAAGACAAGTGTAAGAGTTAAAATTTATTCTAAGTTATTTATTTTTCTTTTCTTTATTTTCTTTCATTTGCACTTATTAAAATAAGTGTTTGCTAGGGACTACAAGTCAATTATAGGGTAATGATGAATCTCCATTTCATCACATTTATTTTTTCAACTTGGCCTTAAATCTCTAGGTAAATGCATGTATATGGAATTAATTTGTACAAAATCACACTTAATAAATAACATAAAATATTGTATAAAATCTTGTAAAAAAATTGTATTTTATCCCAAAATAAAAGAATAAAGGAAAGAAAAGAAAACAAAATGAAGTGTCAAAGACAATGAGTGACTCTAGACCCTAAGACCCAGTCATCATGATTACTTGGTAGATAAGGAATAAAGTGGGGGAGATAGGGCAGAGAAACTGTATAGAAATAGCTAAAATCCTTAATTTTAATTCAGTAATAATATGTTTTTGGGACCTATTTTATTTTCTTACTTTTATACCTCAAATCAATAAACACTCAACATGAATATTGTACATAAAAATACAAAGTTGATTTCATTGAAAATAACGCACAGTGTGCCCACGACACACATAAAAAAGCTGCAAAGAAAACTTCCCAGACCTGTATCTTCTGCATACAAAATCAAAATTCACCAAAATAACTTTATTGTTCAAAAAATTAAATTATCTATTTATTGAAGGTGGTATCATTCAATTTAGAGTTAAGATGCAAAAGTTGGCTTTTGGGTCTCATTGTGCAAGATACCTATATATAATTTTCAATTTATTTATTCTTTACATTTTTCAATTTCTTATACTTTTATATATTTGCAAATATTAGCTGAATTACATGTACATAATAAAAACAAAATAAAATTATTAAATGATAATTTAAATAAATAATGCATTTTAATATATAGGTAAAATATACCTATAATAAACATATATAATATGTGTACTTAATTATTAAGTATAAAAACCCCTGAAAAGAAGTAAAAATACTTAAAAAGGTAATTAAATAAGTTATAAATATATAAATTATGTATATAAAATAATAAAATATATATTACAAAATAAAAAAATATGTTAAAATTAAGTATTTATACCTATATACATACATGTAGATATTAAACTATAATAAATAAATTGTAAAAATAAATAAAAATGCCATAAAATACTAAATAAAATTACAAATATTTTTTTGTTTTAACATAAAATTAATAAAATCAATTACTAATTAATATTGATTTAATAAAGGATTTAAGCCCTTGATTATCTAGCTGGTCCACGTGGACCAACCATAGCACTCCGCTCGTTGATCTAGGGTCAACAATACCTCCGCCTACCCCCCCTCCATGTTAGAACCCTGCATACGCCTTTTTTTTATTTTTAGCACTCAACCCTTTGATCAATTCATCACGCTTCCTTTTGCAAAACCATGTGCAGCATAATAGACTATTACGCCCATACTTTATGACCCAAAGAATTTTCCATGCCCGTGTAACCCCATGATCTCCACCTACCACCGTCTCCATCTATAAATAAACCACCTCCACCCCTTTTGCTAGTTTGATCCCTCTCCCATGCTTCTTAGCCCCTCAGATCAATTGTGCAGCTTCCACCTTGTGATATAAGGTGGTTCAACTAGTCTAGAACGAGGAGTAGGTGCGGAGGAGTCTGATCGGACCATCATCGGAAGCCCCCGTTTGTCAGTTCTGCCTCCTGGTGTCCTGGACTCGGTCGATGCTCTTTTTCAGCATTCTTAGGTTAGTTTTAATCATAGGTTTAATTTCGGTATTTTAATTTCTGTAATTAGTCGTTGATTTAGGTAAAATCAAGCCCCCCTCCTTTTGACCTGGACCTTGAGCTCCATGACAAATTCACCTTGTCTCTACCTTGTTTCCACTCGTAATCAACTCCATCTTAGCCCCCTATTTCTGTTACCTTTCGTAGAGCTTCAATGCCTATGTATTCCACGCAACAAGTAGCTTCAATCCAAGGCGAGGAAGCTTCGCCTCGTGCTCCTCTAACTTTTGGTGTAAGTGTTGACTTATGAGAACCCCTTGAAGGCTCCAAGTGGTTCGAGACTCCAGAGACCCCAAGTCTCGTTCGTGGGGACCTAGAACTATTTCAAGGGTTGCTGCAGATGCGAAGGATCATCAGGAAGATGGAGGGCCTATCGCAACATTGATCGGTCGTCGGAGGACAGAGATATTGAAGATCAAAGTTCATCAAGAACGTTGTTCTTGGTTTTCTTCCTTAGCCCCTCCTAGTCGTCAAATCAAGGTGCATTCCCAGGTTCTATCTGTACCATTGCATCTCAACGAACTGTTATGTGTCCTCCACCGTAGATCTAGCCACGTGGCGTATCCTCCACTCTCAGATCGAGCATCGGTTAAGGGATAAATTATGTACGACCCTCCTTCGTCTTTTTGTAATTATAAAATAGCCCTATAAATATTAAACTAAGTTTAAACTTTGTGTGAAATTTGCAAAAGGACCCTACATGTATTGAATATTACATTTAGGTCTAGTGCTAAGTCAGCTCATGTGGTCCCCCACATGAGTTGGCCAAATTGCGAAGGAGCACCCCCTCCCCCCCCCCACCCCGGTTCCGGTATTTCGTTTTGGTAAAAAAAGTTGTAATTTCAGTATTAAACTTTAGGTATTTTGCATGCACCACCCATAATAATTTTTATTGCAAATCTACCCCTATCAGCATTGTAAATTAATGTATGCCTTTTATTTTTATTTAATTATCTCCCGTGCATGTAAATTGGTGGAAAAATTATAGTAAATGCTTGATTCATGCATGTTCACGACCTATTTTTATTTTAGCAATTACTTGAATTTTTCCATTTATTAGAAAATTAGAAAATTCCTTTTAAAAAATCCAAAAAATAGATATTCTATATTACTGCATAATATAAATCCAGAACAAAATTAACTAAAAATTTAAAAGGAAGACCCTAAAAATTGAAAAACCATCTAACCCTAAAAGATTAACAAAAAATACCAAAATTTACGAAACAAGTTTTCTTCTATATATATTTTTTATCGTAAACCGTATATTCTACTTAATTTTAGGGATTTTTGAGCTCATTATCTAGTTTTAAACCCTAAAACAATCTGGTCTACTTTTAACTCCCTATTTTGGAGTATTTCAGATATTAAAAATGCCTAAAAAATTAATAAAAATAGAAGACAATTATAAAAACACAAAAACATTTTATATTACAATTTTTATTATATATGGCTATAATTATAAATAGAATACCCCATATAATATATATACTTAATACGACTTTTATATACTTAATAATAATTATTATTATAAGAACATAAATATATTTTAAATCCTTTAAAAAATAGAAAGAATTGTTTTTAGTTGTATTTACACAATTTATATATACACACTTATATTTTATATATATAACATATATTATTTATATTATACATATTACGTTGTATTGATATATATATATATATGGGGTTGGGAAAGCTGCACCGGCGGGTGCAGCTAACTAGCTGCACCCGGCCATTTTTTTCTTTGGTTTTTTGTGTTTTTGAAATGAAACCTAGGGGGATTTAAATCACCATATATCACCATGATATCATACCAATTTCAACTAAATTCAACATTTCTATCATCTCCATCAAGGCTATGACATTTTATCAGTTTCAGAATTATTGAAATTGACCATATCTAGATGGGCATGCTAGGAGTGTTTGTTTTGCATGAAATTTGAAACACATATTCTTGTCAACAAACTAAGTAAATCTCCATAAGTTTTTTTTCAAAAAAAATAAAAAACCAATAAGAAAAATGGTCGGGTGTAGCTAGTTAGCTGCACCCACCGGTGCATACTCCCTTTTCCCTATATATATATATAATTATTATATCTTCAAAAGGAAAAGGAAATTAAAAATCATAAAATTAAAAATAAAATAACAAAATTATAAAATTCAAAAAAATATACATAAAGAAATTAAATATACCAAAAATCTACAAAAACATTAAGTAAATAGCAGTTATATCTACATTTATCTATTAATTAGAAAATAATTATCAACCGCTACATCCGTCTGTTCCCTGTGTTCGACACCCAGACTACTTGCTCACTATACACATTTTATCTGGGTTATAATAAATTTTAGCTCACTTTATTTTGCATTTCTTTATCATTACTCGTGTGGTAGTTATTGAATTTATCGAGTGTCACATTCGGTCACTTCGACGACTATGGTCTCACCTTGTGAGACCACATGACCGCACCATGTGTGCTCGGTGTATTTCAAACCTTAGTGTAATGTTAAATTGTGTGGGGGTGCTTGTGTAAATATTTACACAAGTTTACTAATTAAGGGCTAAGATTAGATCTCATCCCTTCAAATAAGATTGTCTAATGCACCATGCATCATCATCTCAACTCTTCATCCATGATAGTGCCTTCTCCTCCTACAGTGAGAAGAGAGAAGAGCAGTAGAAAGAGGAAGGTCCTCTCTGTAAGAGCTTCATATGTCTCTAGTGATTAGGTTGACGGGGGAATGCCTTGATAACATTGACTTGCTCTCTACTACAAGATGTGTCCCAAGTGGAGGTTGCAAATACTCTAAGGCCATGTTCGTTTGGAGAATAAACATTGGAATAAGGGGCCAATTCCCTGCCCGATGCAGTTCCCAAGAGTACAACTATTATCATCCACATCCCATTATTTCACTTTATTCTACATATTCCTATATTTATTCCACCTTGCCTACCCTTATTCCACATTATTCTCCTTATTCCTATTTTTCCAATCGAACAGAGAATAGACCCTTATCCTTCTTATTCCTTATCCTTATTTTATTCTCGAACTGAACATCCACTAAGAATGAAGAAGATTCTCTCCCCGAAGGTTTGGTGTAGACTCCGAGCACTCGTCCTTCATAAAATAGACCAATAGCATCAAGATATGAAAGAAAAAGAAAAGTTTGGACTTGAAATGACATTCTTTCATTCTAATCTCATTTTCTAGTTTGTGTGGCTCGATAATGACTTGACTAAGGTTTGAAACAACTGCTAATGATAGAAAAAGGATGCAAATCCTATGTGTGAAAAATCCTGATATATGGAAATCAATGTATTCTAATATCCTGATGAATCTACATTTCATCTCCTTTAATCTATCATTTTGTCCTTAAAACCCTAGCTAAATGCATGTAAATAACATTATTTTGTACAAACTAACATTCATTATTTATTGCAATTATTGTATATAAAAATATAATTTTTAATGCCAAACTTATAGAATAAATAAAAGAAAAGAAAAAAATAAAATACCAAAGGTATTTTATGAACCTAAATCCCAAGACCTAGGCATCATGATGACTTAGCCGATAAGGAATAAAGTAGGGAAAGATATGGGCCAAAAATCCATTAAAAACCCTAATCTTTTTTTCATCAATAATTCATTTTTGGGACCTATTTTATTCTTTATTATTTATACCTCCAATAAAGAAACTCTTTACATGAAAGTTGTATATAGAAATGTATAGAAAAATACAAAATTGATTTCATATTAAAATAATATACAACCCAAACTTTCCAGACCCATATCTTCTCCATATAAACTCAAAATGTACCAAAATCACCTTTAATTGTATAACTATGAATGAGTTATTTAGTGAAGGTGGTTTCACTTAATTTGAGAGTTAAAGTTAGGTTTTAGACCCCTATTGTATAATATACATGAATAAAATATTCATTTTATTTATTCTTTATATTTTTATATTTTTATATTTTTATATTTTTGTAAATATTATTTATATTATATGTACATATTTATAATAAAATAAAGCTATTCGAAATATATTAAAATAAAAAATATACAAAACTACATAGATGGAATACCTATACTTATACTTATATAATATATACCTCTAATTATTTAAGTGTATAAAATAATAAAAAAATAATATATATATATATATATATATATAAATAACTTAAAATATATAAAATATGAAAAAAATAATAAAATCAAAAAGTACAAAAAATAATATATACAAAACATAGGTCAACATACCTATAAATACACTTGTAAAAAGTAACTTGTAATAAATTAACTCTTAAAAATAAATAAAAATCACAATTAAATACTACAAAAAATACTCAATATTTTTTTATAACCTAAAATTAATAAATTCATTTTCTATTTATTCCTTATTTTACAAGGTATTTTTTCCTTGCATTTTTATGGTTGGTCCACGTGGACCAACTAGAGCCATGTTTATGTTGATCTCGATCAACTACCCCTTCAGGATTCTATGACTGTGTCAGATCCTCGAGCTGCTCGTTTCGTCGATTTTTCCCAAATGCTCTAATCACCAAAACACCTCAAGTCCTTCTTTGATTCTCTTCCCATCACAACCATCTTTACCACACCACCATGAGATCCTCTTGATCTCCATCGAGCCACAAAATAAGGTAAATTAAAGTTGGCAGGAACCCATGTTTACAAATAAAGCCCCATACCTCCCTTTTCCATTTGGTCCCTTTTCTTATACTAAATCTTGCCACCCCTGACCAAGCGAGCATCCCGATGACAGGGGGAGGTCCCCTGAGGTGTTGATGAGGCGGAAGAAGGAGGAAGGTGCACCCAAGGCGACACTCCAGCCACTCTGCTCCCCGACGTGAAACCTAGGTATGTTCTGCGCATTTACTTTTTTTAGGTAGATTTAGATTTTAGGTTTCATTCTATGCTTTTATTTTATGCTTTGATTGCATGTTTAGCTTAGGAATTAGATATTAGCTTCACCGGAGCTTTACATCTCCCGTCACCGTCCTCACCGTGTACCCACTTGTTCTGACTCCACCAAACACCCCACTACCCTCTCCTACTTCTGCTTCATATGACTCGCCAACCAACTCAGCCAAATCACCTATAGATCTGCGACTCGTAGTTATTTCCATCATCCTCGACGGACCCTCGCCATCTGAACCCATTTCACTTACATTCTGTGCCTAATCGTGTCGAGGCAATTTGCCCTCGACCCGTTTTTTTCTCTGTGCAGGTAATCAACTGAACGGAGCCCTTCTAGGCTTGAATCGACCTGTAGGAAGCTTCCCAGGAGCCCTTGTTTACTTCAAGCTCCCAAGTTCTCTCCCTGAGGTCTTGGACCATTTTTGGGCCATCATCGGTTGCGGATGACACCCCCGAGCATATTCACTATTGCTGCATCGAGAAGAAGGCTCGGGCGAGGAAGAATCAAGGAATCAAAGTTCGGGGAAGAGCAGTTCTTCCATGTTCTTCATCACGAGCAGCAGTCATTCGAGCTGGGGAGGAGCCCCATATTCACCCAACGACGTTGGATCAGCCACACCACCACTGTATGATCCTCGCTAAGGATCTAATCTCCATCATCTGCGACGAAGGGGTATTGTGTGTTGTGTAGTTGCCACGTGTCCAAGTGAATCAACTCCAATTGCACGATCGCCCCTATTAGGAGGTAATTTGCATATCTTCCCCTATATTTCTGATTTATTTTGTATTAGTCCTATAAATATAATTGGTAGTATAAATAAATGTGTAATAGTTGCAATGAGATCCCCGACATTAATTGATTTTACGTTTAGGTCCAGTCCAGCTCAGATCACGTGTCGTCCCATGTGAGATGAGCATTTTACACATATGTCCTGGCATTTTTTGTAAATTATAAATTAGTTAATAAAAAATAAATATCAGTTATATATTTATGGAAAAATTTGTAGGATTAACCTTGTGCTTATTTTAATTGCATTTATACCCTTTCCAGTACTTGTATTTTCGTGCATGTTCTCTATTTATAAAAAATATCATATGTGATCAAAAAACAATGAAAAATAGGGTTAAGTATCTGTTATCGTATACATTCATGCTATATTTTAAGATTTGTATTTTATGTACCTTAACTATTTATTAAAAATCAAAAGAGCACATTTTTATCCCTATTTTAATTAAAAATTACCAACAAACATAAAACCTTTTCTAAAATTCCAAAAAAATATATATTATTTACTATTGTATTTTCTAACTCAACCAAAATACATAAAAATAGAAAAAGAAAAGGACTTAAAATTAAAAAGCTTCAAATCCAGTAAAAAAATAAAGAATCACTAAAAAATCAAAAATATTTATTTATGTTTCTAAATTTTCTTTATATTATTGTCTATATATTAAAATTAATTTGGTGGATTTTGGACTTTATTTGCTATTTTTTACCTTCAAATCAATTCGGCCTATTTATTTATTCCATGTGTTGTGATATTTTTTACTTTAAAATATATAAAAATAAGTAAAATCCTGGAAAGATCACAAAAATAGTAGAAATTTATTTAAAACCTAAAACCATTTTATTTCATGTATTTTGATTATTTTTAGTAGTATTTATAATTATATTACCTTGTATTATATATAAAGTTTTATATAAGCCTATAATATATATATAAAGAAAAAGAATTACAAATCAGAAAATATAAAAAGAAAAAAAATTAAAAAATTAAAAAAAACATAAAAAATATAAAAATTAAAATCCAAAAAAAATACAAAATAAAAAACCCACGCAAAAAACACTTAGACAAGAAGAAGGAACACAAATTTTGCATACCCTTTTGCAAAATCTAACACGTTTGCTCCTTGTGTCTCTACATGCCTGCATACTATACACATTTTGTAGAGTTATAATAAAATTTAACTCCACATTTTTTTATTTTACATTGCTATGTTCATTTGTGGGTTAATTGTTGTCAGATTCGCTTTTAGTGAGCGATCGCCTCAGCGACACTCCATGTTCGCTATTCTTCTAGTGATGATATTTTTAGACCCACGCCAAAAGCGTGTCAACACTAGTGAATTAATTGGGGTGGTGTGGTTGGTGATAGATGAATCCTCATAGAGTATGCAACGGAAGGAGGATGACTTCTTCGATACAATCGAATGATCGAGTAGGGAGTAGCTGGAGGATGAGTGTGGATTTCGATGGCGTGGTTGAACGGGGGATAGAGAAGATTCTTCCCCAGAATTGCCTGCAATTGCAAACTTAGTGAAGAGGAAGTAGTAAATAGTAGAATTGAAAGAAAAATTTAACAAAGGGAGAATTGGCTACATGTTTTGTGAAGAGATGGAGGAACTAGTGGTTGATGTGGTCTAGTGAGTGGCGCAATGGCGGTTACCTCCGGTGAGATCGTTGCTTGACTCATCCAAGGTGGATATCAATAGGACATTGGAGTTTGCTGCAAGGGCAAAGCGATCTTGGGTCTGCTTCTCGAGAGACGAGGGGTCAAGCACCTCCTCATGTTGCTTATCTCGCCAATGAATGGTCGGCAAAGATGGCGGTTGGGAGACGAAATTGAGTTTAAGAAGATAACCTATGATTTGAAGGGTTGTGATCATATATATGATGAGGGATGGAGGATTGAAGGGCTTGTGTGGAAAAGGAATAAGTGGGCTTTGTGAGGGAGCGTGTGGCAGTAGAATGGGATAACAGAGGGAGGTGTGGAAATTAGATGTAAATTAAGGAGAGCAGATCGTCTATTGTAAATGGGATTACAATAGACATGTTGTCATCCATTTTTTACTTTTGTGATTTCAATTCCAAAATCCAACCTTATAGATTGAATCTTAGATTAATGCTCCACATATCCTCCAAATTTCGCTCAAATCGGAGGATTTTCTTTTTTATCATAATGGTCAAAAATCCAGTAAGCAGCCTAAATTCAATTTAAAAAGGATCCAAATATTTGCAATTATGATAAAATAGCAAATAACATTCGATTTGAGTCAAATTTGGAGAATATGTAGACTATTAATATAAGATTCAATCTATAAGGTTGAGTTGTTGAATCGAAATTGCAAAAAAATGGATTACAACAGATCTTTTTTAATCGCATTTACATCAGATGATCTGCTCTGGTAGATTAGGCCCATGGATTATGGGTGTCTTGGTGTTTATAATCTTCACTGGAGGTTGAAGAAGGCTTATGTGGCACGATGTGGCACCACCATAAAAATTCTATAAAGAAAATTATAGAAAAAATGCTAAGTGGTGATAGGTGCCAAATTTAAAAAATATTTTAACATCAACCTTCATTTTGACCTCAATTCCTGATTTGTCTTCTATGAAGAATTGTGCTTAGTTGGATAAAAAATATAGGTATAAATACCTTTTTCCATTTATGATTTTTTTTATTTTTTGCACTTTCAAATTTTTTATTTTATTCAAAAAAATTACATTATTAAGCACATTTTATCTGTTTTTATTTGTGTGGATAATAAAGTATAGAATTTACTATTATGGATTTATATGTATAGAATACCTATGAATTCGAGGGTTTGATTTTATTTCATTTTGTTTTAAATATTTTTTGTGATTTTTGTACTTTTGTTAGAGGGTTACTATACATATGAATTTACAAAAATAAACATAATTATGAGTGAGTGAGATATATGCCTACATTAAAATACAATTGTTGAAAATCAATTATGCACATAACATTTATGTTTAGAATCCTACTTTCTATATATGACGAATATTCAACAAAATTATACCTAATTAATAGTATATTTTATTATTATTCAAATTTAGAAGTGAGTGAGGTTTAATTTGAATCCATGTGTACAAGTATGTTATACCAGGATTCAAAAGCAACAATTTTTGTAATTATAAACAGATTTTTGAGCCGTCGTGCTAAATTTATTGTCAAAAGTATGTTAACCCAATATTGTAGCAACGACATGTTCTTGCCAATACTTTGACGTTGGAGATTTTGTTACATGTCATGTTAATGAATCTGTAACTAAAACGCCTTTGATCTTATGGTAACCAAACATTTATGTAAAAAAAAACTCCTAACTAGAAGTTTTCTTCTTCACAATTTAATTGTTACTAAAGTAATTTTATTATCATGACCTGCATAATCATAGTTGAAATCATTTCACTATTTATTCATGCTATCACTATAACAAAACATGCTTATGACAATGGATAATTTGACCATTCATTTTCATGCCTTCTGGTGCTAAATATATAAAAAGGATATTACTCATGGTTAAATTATTTAGTGTTATTGTAACTCACAAATAATGTCACATTCATTGCTAAATTTCATATGAAAATGGTTATTTGTTCACTTTTACATTGAAAAGTTGTAATAATTGTTCTTACATTAAAAAATTGTAATAATTGTTCCTAATTTAGCAACAATTATACAAGAAAAAAGTCAACAATTATTAATATGATTTCTTGTTAGCAATGTGGAAGCATACACGAAATACTTGTTTCGAATTTATATAATTTCAATGAATATATTAATTATTATACATTTAGCTAATGAATATATGACAATTAATATTAAACACATGCTGTCATAGTCCAATTTTTTGAATTTTAACTAAAGAGTTCCTTGTTTGTTTCATTCATTAGAAATATATTTGTTAGCTTTTAGGTCGACTCACAAAATTTTAATTATTTTGATATATGGTATATACACTCCAAATCCTATCCAAAACCTACGTGGCATCCACGTCAACAACACTCATTTCACGAATTCAATTTGATTGCAGATCTCTGTTTAAAGCAGAAGAATACAATTTCATGTCCCGTTATTAGGTGCAAGTGATGATGCAATATGTCTGTTGCAACGATGACGGGGATATGCGATGATGTGAACGATGTGGTGGCAAAGAGTAGGAGAACCACGTGTTGATGGTTGCGAGCAGGTGATGTGCTCGATGGTGGTGCGAGCTATGGACGACAGTGCAGAGGTTATGTGATGAGTGGTGGTGTTGGTGGTGGCGCGATGACTGCAACCGTGGTACGGTGGTGGTGTGTGACGGTGTAAGTGACATGGTGCGTATGGGTGGCACACACGTCGTATAAGTGGCCATGGTGTGAATGGCAGGCATTGATGTGCACAGAGTCTCCCTCACGGGAACGGATCGCCTGGTGTAGCAGCTCATGTTGTAATGCAGGGGATCCGTTAGATAAGGATCGGACGGTCTTCATAAAGGCCCAACGATGATTGGAATGTATTTCGGGATCATCCAATCCCCATCTTACAGATCTCCTGCATTATAGTAGGGGTTGTAACAGCAGAGGATCCTCTCTGCTCGATCTCAGTATACAATAGAATCAGAATGGCACGTGAGGAAGAAAAGGGCCGCCAATCGTCAATGCGAAGGAAGGAGAAGACCGCCAGACACCTACCATAGAAGGTTCAAAAATAAAAATAAGATATCCCTAAAATAAATAGTAAATTGACTAGAAAAAAAATACTATGAGTCCAAAAATAAAAATAGAAGGTCATTTAAACAAATGACAAGTTAACCTGAATATATGACATGAGTTTTTTTTAAAGCACAATTTTTTAATTAATCAATGCCATATTTACTTGACTACAATATTTCTAAAGTATTGGGAAAAGTTACATAGAAATTGATGGGATACGGGCAACAAGCTGCGCCGTCAATCCCTTTTAAATGGCAAATCCAATCCTTCAAAATACAACATTCATAGACTTAGGAACCATAACATTGCTATGCAAGATTTTTTGAATCCTCTTAAGAAGCTCCACTGCTTCACTTGCCAAGAACCCAAACGTATCAAAACCAAAGGTATCAGAACCCAGACATGAGTTCGAATTCAAAAATAACATAAACTTATGACAGGCTGGTCAGAAGATCTGTCAAAACATCCAACAAAAAATTATGCCATTTACCCAAATGTATGCTGCAATGAATTTGAATTAATAATACGGCAATTTTCTAAATTTATATAACAGATTGGTTAGAAAACCTGCTATGAGTACAACCAAAATATTTACTAGAATCCAAAATTTGATAAGATGGTTGTCATACGCAATGCTTTTGAAACCAAATAGGATATCTAGTCACAAATCTTACTGAAATGATTGGATCGAGTTAAACCATGTAATCAAATTGGTTCAACCGGATGATGACGTCATCATTACTTAAAATCAGATCAAACCGAACCGGTGGAGTAAAATTGGTTGAATCTGCTAATCAAACCAGAGTGAATCAAAATATATACAATATACATAATATATTATTTCCATATCCACCATCAAATGTCATACATACATACAATATTTGGACTAAATTATTTGTAAATTAATAGTAGTTTAATTATATTTAAAATCAATTACGTAGGAAAAATTATGTTAGGGATGGAAGGGCCGTGGGTTCAACTCTCATCAAGAACATTATTTTTAAATAAATTTAAAATTAAATGTAGTTCGGTTACGATTGAACATAGTTAAACCATGTTTGAAATGATCGATTGGACCAATGATTTGATCAAAATTGAGAGTTTCAAACTGAAACCTAAGAACTAGTTAATCGGACATGTCCCATTAAGCTCACTTATCATGCATATATATATATATATATATATATATATATATATATATATATATATAGGGAAAAAGGAGTATGCTCCCTGGGAGTAGCCAACGGGGCTACTCCCACCCCTATTTTCCCCTCATTTTTTTATTTTTTTGGAAAATAAAAATTTGTATATTCATCACTGTATCCCTCTAACATTCTATTAAAATTTCGTCAGAAACAGAGACTCCTAAGCCCTACATCCAGACGTCATTTTTTTAACGGTTGCAGGATTTTTTAAATCGATCATGTTTGGATGGAGGCCGTAGGAGTCTCTGTTTCTGGTGAAATTTTAATAGAATGTTAGAGGGATATAGTGATGAATATACAAATTTTTATTTTCCAAAAAAATAAATTTTTTTGGGGGAAAATAGAGGTGGGAGCAGCCCGTTTGCTACTCCCAGGGAGCAGCCTCCTTTACCTCATATATATATATATATATATATATATATATATATATATATATATATAGGGGGCTTATCCAATGAGCCCTGTGCCCATTTGAGATGAGATGAGCCCACTCATATTTTACCAATATTTTTCATCATTTTGAGTTCAATGCTTATTTATTTACTGTTGTTATATCATATTCTTACTATTAGTAACTATTTTCATATAAAGAGAATCTTAGATTCACAAGAAATGGTCATTAGTAAGAATAAAAATGAGACTAGTAATACAAATAATAATACAATCATTTTGTATGACTTTTAAGGTTTTTTTCATTGAAAATAGTTACTAGTAGTAATAATATGATATAACACTTGTAAACAAATAACTATTAAGCTCAAAAAAATAGGAAATAATGGTAAAAAATGAGTGGGCTCATCTCATCTCAAATGAGCACAGGGCTCATTGGATAATTTCCCTATATATATATATATATATATATATATATATATATATATATATATAGGGCACTTCAAATGAGGTGGGGTCTCACCAATATTGTGGTGAGCCTTCAATATGATTCGTCAGATCCCAATCTGACGGTATCATCAAAAATCATGTCCGAAAGGCAATTCCGTCATCCCATTTTTTTGTAAATTCGAATTTCATTTAATGGATTTGAATTACCATTTAATATTTTCTGGATTTGGTATTTTTGAATCATACCTTTACTGGTCTTTTTCCAATTTTACACCGAATAAATTGGGTTAAATCATATCTTTGTAAACGCCCGCAAGATTTTGTGAAAATGTATGTTCTTTTTGTAATTTTCGGTAATGATTTCGTTTTTCACATTTTCATTTGTAAATTGATAATTCTGTTTTGTAAATAGGTATATTCATTTTGTAAACTCCAATGAGTTTTTGTAAGAGTAATTATCCTCTTTGTAAACTCCGGTCTTTTTTTGTAAATGTATATATTCATTTTGTAAAATTTCTGTGACCTTTTGTAACTGTATCGCGCTCTTTTGTAAAATTCCTGGAGAGCTCTGCAAATAAAGTAAAACAATAATGAGATTTGTAAAAAAATTGAATCAATATGTAAATCGAAAGGTCAATTATGTAAATTATCAAAAAACAATGTAAATCCGTGCATTACCATTGCACATCCACCGATCGACCCCCTTTCGCTTGAGGGAACCTCACATCCCTCGACGAAAGCCCCTTCGCCATCACCGCCAGCACCACGCGTAAGATGCATCATGTCTCCTTTCTTCGCATCTTCCTCCTCCGGGACACATCCTCCATCGTCGAGAAGCTTTGCAAGGAGGAGGATATCGATGACGTCGACGGTTGATCGTGAGGGAGAGAGAACGCCGCTGCTGGACAATCATGCACGCGAGAGAGGATATGCGCCGCCGTCGCCGAATCGCGAGAGAGAGGGGAGGGAGTGTCGTCGTCAATCAATGGAGAGAAAGAGAGAATGGAAATAACATAATGACTTACCATAAAAATAGGATCTATGGTTGTCACATTCTATATTTAGAATGTGACAATGACGAAAATTGGTTTTCAGCCATTAAATTAATTTAATTAATGTATCATTAAATTCAGTCATGAGATCCAAAATAGAAGGACAGGATTGAGGGCTCACCATAATATGAGTGAGACCCCATCTCATTTGAAGTTTCTCCTATATATATAGGAAAAAAGGAGCCTACCTCGGCAGATGTAGGTAACTCCCTACACCCGGCCTAATTTTTCATTATTTTTTGATTTTTTTGAAATGAAATCTTGGGGGATTTAGATCACCATGTATCACCATGTTGTCATTCCAAATTCAACTTAATTCGAGACTTCTATCATCTCCATCAAGACTATCAAATTTTAACGGTCTCAGAATTGCTGAAATCGACCATGTCTAGATGAACGTGTTAAGAATGTTTATTTTGCATGAAACTTGAAACACATATTCCCCTTAACATATTAAGTAAATCTCCCCAACTTTTAATTCCAAAAAAATAAAAAAAATCGAAAAATAGGGTGGGTGCAGGGATTTTCCTACACCCCAGAGTGCAGGCTCCCTGCCCCCATATATATATATATATATATATATATATATATATATATATATATATATATATTGGGGATGGGGAGCATGCACCCAGGTGCATGTAATTTTACATGCACCTGGGCTTATATCTTCCATGTTTTTTTACTTTTTTGAAAAATAATGTTATGCATATTCATCTATATATCCCTCCATTATGTTATTCGAATTTCGTTAGAAACAGAGACTCCTATGCCCTCCATCTAGAATATGTCGATTACAACAATTCTAAGACCGTTAAAATTACCTGTTCTAGATGGAAGGCATAGGAGTCTCTATTTCTGACAAAATTCGAATGGCATATAGGCGGGATATAGGGATGAATATACATGGTGATATTTTCCAAAAAAATAAAAAGATGGGGAAGATATAAACCCGATGCATGTAAAATTGCATGCACCAGGGTGCATACTCCCCAACCCCTATATATATATATATATATATATATATATATATATATATATATATATAGGGGACCTTTCAAATGAGGTGTGGCTTTTCTGAAATTGTAAAGGCCACTGTGAATTTAGTAAAAACATCGTAACAGTTTTGTAAAAGTATAAACTGCATATTGTAAAAAAATGAATTTTATAAAATATAGCATCCAAATTTAAATTAACATTTCCATCCAATATAATAATATTTTCATAATTTTATTTCATTATACATGGTGTGTTAATTTTATTGTTATATGTATGTAAACAGAAATTGTAAAATATATTGGGAAGATGCCTAAATTGAGGGTGGCTCACTATATATATGGTGAGTCCCCGCCTCATTTGAAGTTTCTCCTACATATATATATATATATATATATATATATATAGGATTTAATGGGGCTGCCTCCTGGGGGCAGCCAACATGGCTGCCCCACCCCCTATTTCGACGTGTTTTTTATTTTTTTTGAAAAATAAAACCATGTATATTCATCCCTATATCCCTCCTATATACCATTCGAATCTTCATCAGAAACAGAGACTCATACGGCCTCCATCGAGATGGTGTCGATTTAAAAAATCCTGTTACCGTTAAAAAAAATGTCCGTCTAGATGGAGGCCGTAGGAGTCTCTGTTTCTCACTAAATTCGAATGACATGGAGGATGGATATAGGGATGAATATAGATGGTGATATTTTTTGCAAAAAATAAAAAAATGCCGCAAATGGTGCGGAGGCAACCATGTTGGCTGCCCCAAGGGGGCAACCCCATTAACTTCATATTTACATACATACATACATACATACATACATACATACATACATACATACATACATACATACATACATACATATGACGTTAGTGGGGTTGCCCCCTGGGAGTAGCCAACTTTGCTATTCCCACCCCTATTTTTCCCTCATTTTTTTATTTCTTTGGTTAATAAGAATTTGTAAAATTATCATTATATCCTTCTAACATTCTGTTAAAATTTCGTCAGAAACAGAGACTCCTACGGCCTCCATCCAAACAGGGTCGATTTTAAAAATCCTGCGACCGTTAAGAAAATGACGTCTTGATGGAGGGCCTAGGAGTCTCTATTTCTGACGAAATTTTAATAGAATGTTAGAGGGATATAGTGATGAATATACAAATTTTTATTTTTCAAAGAAATAAAAAAATGAGGGAAAAATAGGGGTGGGAGTAACCAAATTGGCTACTCCCAGGGGGCAGCTCCATTTTACCCATATATATATAGAGAGAGAGAGAGAGAGAAAGAGAGAGAGATGAGTTCTAATGCATCGATAATAAAAATCATTTTGCATTTGATAACATGCAGTGGGATTAATTTTTCAACACCAAGACTATTAACCACGGTTTTAAAACCCAAATTGGGCATCAAACTGGAAAGGTGTCAGCTTTTTATTTTTATGATTGGAAGAATGGGACAACAGATCGAACTGTTGATGACGTCAACAGTTCATACAAATCGGTAAAACCCAAACTTTTTGTAATGTTGATTTGATTTGTATGATTTAAGTGAGTTGAACCGAGTTAGACCGGTATTTCATACAATAAAAATGAATAATGCTTTCCAAGTTTTTCAGTAACACATTGTCTTTTCAAGTTTTCTCAATAACACTTAATTTATACCTCTTATTATGCATAACCCTGTATTTTTTTAAAATTCATAGTGGCCTTTTATTAGTACATTTGTGCTCCTATATTATATTGGCATAAGGACTATTGTTAAATTTTGTTATAATATAGGGGTACAAGTGTAATTGCCAAAAAGTGAAGGGCATAAGTGTTATTTGAAAATTTCGAAAGGGCACGGTAAATATATTTAATCAAATTCATATAAATGCATAAGTATGATGTATAAAATTTACAATTTTAATAATATTCAAACTCCAATTGATGACATATGTTGTTAATTTGTTATTTCTCATAGTATGAATATGACAACTTGTTTTTATGTGGAGTCGTCATTTGTTGTTATCGGAAACGGATAAACTCATTCACCATGTGGTAAGAACGAGGCAATGCTCGTAAAGCAAGAGTTAATATTGAGTCATTGACACATATGGATGGAGAAGAGATAAATGAGTGTCACATAATGTGTTAAATAATTATGAATTATTAAACAATAGGTTAGATTAATGATAGTAGATTATTTGTAGTTTATAACAAATTGCATTTTTCTAAATAATTATGAATTATTTTTTTACTAAAAATAGATGACCGTACCGGCAGTTTAGCTCAATTAATTCAATCGGGTTAATGTGGTCCGACGGACTTTTGAATTATTTTTATTTTTAAAAAAACTGACTATTGAACTATTTGTTTTCCTTGATTTAATCGGTTGAACATACCAATTCAAATTGCTTTTTAAAACTTTGCTATCAACCATGCTTGCAGCATGTATAGGGATTGATGCTACTGCTACATCAAGGCTGTCAACTCATGCCGGTATAGGTGGCATAGACAAAAATTTATTCTTTGTCCCGGAAGATGCCCACGTACTCAAATACTATTCACAATCGCAGGACACATCACCAACATTGGGTCCTTTTGTCCCTACGTGAGACAGAGAAATGCATGACGAGGCACAGCGGTCGTATTTCAGAAACGGGTTACGGCTAATACTGTACATTAAAATGTTACCATTTTCAAACCACATATACTATTGTTTTTACTTTCACAAACCTTTACGTGTACATCAATTGTTGCTCACTCTTCACAACTCGAGACTAACTTCATCCTTTGATCCTCATGGACGTTGATCAAGATAACGCAAAAGCGAGCGCTAGTTTAAATAATCTCACTAGACCTCTATATATATGAATAGGAATGTTGACTTTGTCTGACACGTTTCCGTCAGAAATGAAGTTCAGATATTTAGTTGAGCGGGTTACTGTTTCTAATTGTCGGATTAGCAGGAAAGTGGATGCTTTTATAATTGGCTTTCAATTTGTTTAAGCAAATATCTTCTATCTATCTATCCCTAGCTACTATGATAGATTGCCATGTGTCTCTTTTTGTGCTTTCGGTTGAAAGTTCCTTTTGCTCGTCCACAACAAATGGTGGGATTTTGTACAATTTCCCAAGAGAGTTAGTTGCCTCAGATTTAGGAGTATCCTTTGATGTCACACGATGATTTTATAGTTTCATATTGTAGCATAAGTCCTAAGACAAAGATACAATTATAGACGATCATCCCAGAACATATATAGACCTCTGTCCAAAAATGTAATGTTTCTCTTAAAAAAGTACAAAGAGGAAGCATAATTCTATTTTTTTAGCAAAAAAAAATCACTTTTCATTGCATGCAAAAATAAAACACAAGGTGAGGATAGAATATGGTTAAGTACACAGAAAAGCCCAACCCAACTATTAAAATGGGATGGCAGACAAAAACACATATATTTTCTCCATCAGTCCTAAAAAATCAATGTTCCTTCAAGAAATAGATAACCATAGAGTTCAAAACAACGAATGAGGCTCTTTGATGATTGATATGCCTTCACATTTTTCAGCTTTGACAAAAGCGGGCTTAGCCCTGTCTGTCTGATCTGGTGTTATATACATCCTTTATAATATATGATAAAAATTCAGATGTTAAATGATCAAAGCTCTAAGTTTGCAATCTGGATAGGATTTTAATGAAGAATGTGATGTCAAACTTGCAACCTGGATAGGATTTTGACCAATATCCTAATATGCCATTCGACATCAATCATTTTAATATATCATCTGTAAAGATGGATCGCTTATATTTTTGCGCAGCTGAGACAATAAAAAAATGTTAAGATGTGAGCTTGTTCTCGAAATGTCTAACTTGGTGATTCGTGAAGTAACAATCACAAATTAAAAGTTCCAAGATTTCAGTTTTTTTTAGCACATAAAGCATAGATTTACAGAAGATGTATTCATTTTAGAAAACTTGGCTTTGCATTGTTAATTTTGTTTTGTTTAACTACCAAAGAATATAGTATATATGAGGATAAAATATGCTTGACCAAAAACATCTATAAAAATGAAGGAGGCTTTATAACATCGCACATAATGAGAGCATAATTGTTGAATCAAGTTTGGTGAAGTATATGTTCATGATATGAAGCACATTGTGGTTATGTAATAAAAAATGCGGAAAAATAACAGTGAAACCACATGGTTGAGGAAACTATTTATGAATAGTTTTGCTAATCACATGAGATTGGAAATCATACCTTTGAAGCGTGATCACAACAGTAGCTTCCAAAGTTATAAGCCTCTTAGCTTGAGCCCAATCTACATGAGCTTTCATCGACATGCACAGTGATGACCCGCATACCTCCTGCGAGCTTCTGATACAACCTCTCCTTATCCACCAAGAAAACAATTCTCCTCTCTAAATCTGATAGACCACCAAGGAGTAGAAATGAATCGGAATGGGTGGATGTCTTCTTTAGAGATGAAGAGGAGATAATTCCTCTTCTTCTCCTTTGGAGAAAGACTAGAGAATCTGAAGACGTGAGTGCACTTTCAGGGGCAGAGCTACTCCTTATATAGGCTAGTGAGTGTCTACGATTTATCCTCCATTTCCCGGATGCATGGCTAGGATTGACTTCTATTTCAAATAGAATTAGAAAGAAAATAAGAGGAAAATCAATATACATGCCAAGATTGCATTCTCCCTGAATAGGAGATATTACGACCGGATGTAAATGGAGAGTCTCTTTCTTTATATGAATTACCACATGGTGGGATCTCTCTCCCCCCCCCCCCCCAAATCTTTCTAATTTGAATTAAAACAATTCTTGCCTTTTGTCCACAATTAAGTTGTGACAATTAACAAGACATCATCCCAATACATGAATCATATTCATTATCTTAAAATTAAAAGTGAATTTTTATTTACATTTATTACGTTCAATGTGAATCTAATTGACATTACCAATATATTATGTAAATCAAGTTTACATTCTAGTCCTTATATTAAATGTCAATTTATTGACATTAATATTAATTAATGTCAACTAATATTTACATTAATTGTATTTCCACTTATGTGAATCATGTTTACATTATTTTTTATTAACGTATTCATATTCATATAATATCAATCAACATTAATCAATGTTAGTATTGACTAATCTCTCAATCTATGAATCCTAATCCAATTAAGACTTATGTGCAACATTTGTGCATATGTCAGGGATATTGTATAGATCATGTATATCGACTTGATTTTAAGATATTATCTAATGTCAGTATTAGACTGCTTCAAGTTATATGGTAAAATCAACCATTCAATCAAATCTTCTCATTGGTTCTAATCTATTTCAGATCAGTGTCCAACTCTTTGGACTTAGATAAGATTCCATGAATTGAGAGTAGCTCTCACTCATTTATATGATTTCTAAATTGAGTCACTAAAATATATTTTATTTCATCACTCCCTTGGAATGGACATCATGGTATACAACCTTTTATGATTGCATCGCCCTCGAGTATTTCTCAATCGGTCATTGAGCGATAAATCATATGTTTACTAAAAGCATATATCATACTCTTGAATTCTTGTCTTATTTCTTAAACAGACGACCATCGATAAAATTTGGTTGACCCCAATATCTCATTCGTGAGCTCATGAGTTATAGTTTACTAAATATGTATGATTCTTTTGAAAGATCATATACATAATATGTCCTTATATGCACACCATTTTATCAGTATATAGATCTTGATTAGGACATAAACCTATCAGTCTATGAAATGTACATACTCATACATACATATGTGTGTATCTATATGTTTGAATCTCTACTCCTATGCGGAGGACATGCATCAAGAGATCAGTTGGATATCTGCCTTTGGAGAAAAATTGACATCTCTTTCTCAAACTGGAGATCCTTCTTGATATTCATTTGATAATGCAGTTTATGTCATCAATCTATTATGTTAGATATACAAGCTTACATTAACCTCTATGATTTTAATTTTAGATTCATGGTTATATAATATTAAGACACCTATGTTACAAAATGATAATTCTTAAAAGGGGCAGTATCCCTTGCATCCCATGATGAATCTAGATTGCAAGGAAGAAGGTAAGGGAAATGCGAGAGTGGTATGCATGCATGGGAAGGGAAGACAGAGTTGTCAAAGGATAGAAAGTAGGATAGAAAAGGGAGAGGAAAAATATGGGAGAGGCGTGCTTGGGGTAAGAGGTAGGAGGTGAAGTTAAGTGCTCGTAGCTAGAGCCATCATTGTCCTATGAAGACCACCCGCCATGTCGCTCTATGTTGTGACTATCCCCCTATGATTCGGGTACTCGGCAAACCGATTCCACACACATACATTCAATATTTGAATCATATGATATACATTTAAGTAGGAGAAAATAGCATAAAATGTTGGAATTAGAATTTTCTTTCCATCCACATCATGTCCAACATTAACTATTTACAATCCACGACCACAAAAATATAATACATGTATGCTTCAAAAACTTTGTGCCCATACATACAATGTACATGACACGTCTCTCAAAATTACAAGTAAAGTAAAGCATGAAAGGCTACAAGCACTATACCAAAAAAGTGTAGCTACACAAAAAGAAATAGCTTCAACAAACAATGACCGCTCACTGTTGCAGCTTCTTCTGAGTACCTACAGATCCAACACATAGGTTCGTTATGAGCAAAGTTGCATAGTATGATATAAAATTTATAGTAAGCAATATAAAATAAAAAAGTGTGCAAAAGAAATAACTGGGTAAAATGTTGAGAAGAGAAATTTCATGGGAATTATTTATTGATTAATAGCAGAAGTGAAGTTTCATTGTGATCCCGAAAATTCCCAAGTCAAAAAAATATTCTAATAGAAGAATCAAATCAAGCAAAGAGTGCTAAGAAATAGAAGTGTTTGTTTATTTATTTATCTATATAGCCTGCAGGATCGAACTCAGGGAGGCTACAATACCCGAGGGTTATTAATTATTAAAAATTAATGAAGGACATTTTCTTTTTCCTGATTTGATGTTTTATGTGTTTTTAATCTATTAATATTTTTTATAGATTTTTTTAATTTTTAACATTTTATATTTTCGGATTTTTATTTTTTTAATGATTCTTAGTTTTGTAAAATTTTCTCTTTTTAATTTTTAAAACAAAATGAAAGAAAAGAAAAATGTGAAATAAAGAAACAAATATCTTTTTGGATTTTTCAAAAATGGTAAAAATAAAAAATCAAACAAAAATACCTTTGTATTTTAGATGAATTTTTACTATTTTTATTTTTAGAGATTTTTAGATTTCTCAATATTTTAAAACAATTAAAAAAAGAAAAAGTACACAAATAAAAAACAAGAAATTGTTTTTTGATTTTAAAATAGCAAGATAAAAAATTCTAGAAATATGTACAAACAGAAAGAAATTTTCAAGATTTTATTCAAGTTATTTTTGTATTTTTAATGAATTTCTATGATTTTTTAGTGTTTTCTATGTTTTCAATTTTTTTTAATTTTTATAAAGAATTTTAAAACCAAAATTATATAGAAAATAAGTCCACTAAAAATACACAATCATATTCTTTTGGGAATTTTTTAATAATTTTTGAATTTCCATTAATTTTATAAAGTAAATAAAATAATTTTACTGATTTTTAATTTTTTAAAATAACAAAACTTATTAATTTGCAAAATAAAAATTAGAGATAATAAAATGAGTAAACATGAATTTATGGGAACTTTATAAATTTCTAGAGTGAATTAATTATTTATTAAATGCAATTAAGCAAAGAACAATTAATCTGGAAAATGAGGACCAAAATGCAAAGAAATTTATTTTAAGGACCAAACAGATAATAAAATAAAGAAATATAGAGCAAATAATGCAAGAACACCACAAAAGTCACATGCCAGTGCACGTGAGATGTGCTAGAATGGACTAAAATGCAATTAACTTTATTCTCAGGAGCAATGATAATAGAAAAATGCAAATCAAATAATGCAATTATTTCAAAAGTCACGTGCAGATGCACTTGTAACTGTTCAAAGCAGACTAAAAAAGCAAAAATAAAAACCTTGAAGGGTCTTAGTGCAATTATTCATATAATGACAAACTAAAACGCATCCTTAAAAGGATTTATTTAAAAAATAAAGAAATTCATGGGCTCAGAGTGTAAAAATCACCACAGTGCATGCATGGCGTGCAATGCCTACATGACACATGTTGATCTGACAGATCTAATTCGATGGAGACGATTTGATCAACGGCTTGAATTCGGGGCTCAATCAACAACTAAGATTGAATCTGGTATGCTTTGTTTTTGATCCGACGTTGGAGAGGGCACTTAGAAGAAAATTGTTATGATGACTTTGAATTAACTCGATCTACGTCGATCTCCTCCTGATCTGCAACCTCAAGCTTTCAATGGGATGGTGATGGGCCTCCGCATCGAATGGTGGTTGAAATGGAGGTTTGGATCCGGTCGATCTAAGATCAGGAGCTCCAAATAGTTGTGTGGGCCAAACGCTACTCTAGATAGCAAGATCCAGTCCAGATGAAGCTCCTGGATCTGTAAAGAATTCGTTGCTCGGAGACAAGGCTTTCATAAATCCCAGATTTATCAGCTTAATTTAATATATTTATCTCTCTTGCTTAAGTTAATCACAAAGATTCATTGACTAATAATACTAATTACTAATTTATGTGTTGCAAATAACTGACAATATTTAATATATATTAATATAACCCTATTATGATGTAATATTTTATGTATTTTATCTTATTAGAAATCAAATAAAAATTAGAGTAAAATTGTGTATAAATAAAATAACATAAATACAAAAAATAAGTAAAAGGAAAATAAAAAGAAACTATCCTATATTATTTTTATTAGTATTTAATTTTAGCTATGTATAAATGACCTCTGACCTTTTTGACTTCTACGTGAAAATTGTAGATCTCATCGAGATCTACAACTTTCATGTTTATAATTTTTCTTGATTCAATTCCAAACTATTTTATTTCTAATATTCTTTGATTTATCTCATTTCTTCAATTCTGATTGGGCAATGTGGCTCCTTGAGATTGTGCTACGAGGCCCGACTTTTCAATAGCCAGCGCCTTTAATTTTGGCTGTTGGATCCTTCTGATCAAGTGTGATCTTCGCCGTCCATTAGCGCTCTTTTCTCTGCCCTTTGATCCGATCTCAAGATCAGATCACATCCTTTCATCCATGCCATCTCTCCTTAGTTGGATCAGATCAACTGATCTGATTTCATCCGTTCACCAGTGCCTCTTTCATAGCTGTTGGATCCTCGGATCCAATGGCCCTCCTATCTATTCAACCTCTAGCCACCTCTACTAAAGGACGCGTGCTCGATCAAAACAGTCTCCAGCTGAGAGATGATTAGACTTCCTTTATCACTAAACCATCAAAGCAAATGAGTCCTCTGGCTATAGAACTCCTCCCGTCTCGCTTGCTGGAATCCGATCCAGTCAGCTAGAACCCGGGCCGGGGCGCACTTTCTTCATTTTTCATATTGTTTATGTTTCCGGAGGTGCGCTGGCTAGTTATAGGGCATTGATACAAGAAACTGGGCACATCGAATCTACATATATATTGGACTATGAATTTCAAGCCCAACTTCTCCCAATTACGCCAATCATCATATGCGCCATCTCCCCTCAAAACCTCCACAAATCTCTTCGTCATTCAACCATACCTCCCACCAACCTCCGTTCTCACTCTAACCCTAACCACCCAATTGAGGGTGGTGGTTGAAACCACCGCCTGGAGACATCAATTTCCAACTTTCCCCACCTTCAAATAGCACACACCAGCCACTTGCTCCGGCTATCCACCCTTGTGAGAGTTTCCCCAAGCCATCTTGACTCTTCGATGATAGAGAGAGAGAGAGAGAGAGATCAAGATCGAGCGGCGTCAGTACTAAAGCTCCGGCGAGATCCTTGTCTCTTACACCAAGCTACAACCCAATGCATGGTTGTTCGAACTTCAAGAGATGACTACAAAGCTTCAAGCTTTGTTATTCGGCTTAAGATCAACAACAATTACTTCGTCTTCAATCTTCCATTCCAGGTAAAGTTCTTATCATTAGTTTATGATGTTGTTCTCATTTTTATCACAATTGTATTACTTCACTAATCTAAGATCAGAATCCACAACCATCTTCACCCTCGATCCATCATCCACACATGACCTCCCTCGTGCTAAATCCACTTCTCCATGTATTTGTCCACCTCGATCTTTCTAGGCTTCTTATTAGCCTAGAATCCAAATAGAGTTCTTATCCTCCTCTTCACGTGAACCCCCATCTCATCTCATAAACCGTTCAGTTAGATCATATTTGGCTTGGGTTTGTTTTTTCGTACTAACATTGTAGGGATTTGGAGTTAATGGTCGAAGATTGAAGCCTATCTCTGATCACCCATTTCTTCTCAAGCAGAGTTTCACCATCAGACAATTGCGCAGCTCCCCTTGTCATCTTCTGCTCATCCTTGATCTCGTGAAGACTTCAGGAAGTCGTCAGACCTTCAAGCAGTGAAGAGGAGCATGGAGGAGCGTGATCTACCTTGCCGGAGCACAAGCTCTACATTCGTCACGTGCGGAGGAGCGGAAGAACAAGAAGAAGCAGCAACTATCGATCTTCCCAACTTGGGCGAGATCCAACAATTATAAATCAACCATGTCATTAACTTGAAGCAACGATTTGCATCCGAGCCTCCAGATCTGAACCTGCGGCCGAGCCTTGAACGAAGCATAGGATCAGGCCATGTGGACTGAACCTCAGCACCTGAGCCTAGACAAGTCACGTGTTCTACGCACGTGATTGGAAAAAATGCAGCAGCTATCCTCCAGTTTCCAGATATTGTAGATAAGTCCTTCTGCCCATGTAAAAATTACATTAAAACCACTGCGGGTTATTTTATTTGAGTTTTAGTCCCTGCTTGTCCTGATTCGTAATAAAAACTTGGAGTTTTTCTTACATTCACGCCCCTGGATTGATTTTTGAATATCTTTTCATTTATAAATACAATCAATGTGATTTTGGTCTCTTTTGAAAGCTTGTTAGATGCTCTATCTTGTAGCATGATTTCTTGCTAAGTTTGGTTTCAAAATCATGTAAGAATTACTCTTTGTATTAAGTGCTCATTTATATCTTTTAACATCATTTAAAATGCACTTTTTGTGAGAAATTGAACATGTTAGCCACTTTTATTTTAATGATAAATTGTTAGCTATTTTTAATTATTATCATTAGGTCATTAAATGATTTAATCGCTGGTTGAAATTATTAAGGATCAAAGTGAAATTTAAAGTTTAACTCATGTTGAGTAGGTTTTGAGACTTACATTACTTTTTTGCCTAATTTATGCCTTAATTAATATCCAATCAATTCATGATACTTTTGTGCTTAATCCAAGTTATCTTTATGTATCTATCATATCGTGGTTGTCATATTCATGTTGATTGTGAATTATTGTTTGCATTTAATTTAATTACATAAAAATGTGTTAATCTATCTTGTTGTGATTTTGTATCCGTCATCATTAAGCCCTATTAATTGGTACATAAAATATTTGATATTTATAATTAATTGACAAATTGCTCGTGTCCTTGTGTTCGACACTGGACTTCCTAGGTTGAAAATTAAAGACGAGAACCTTGTCATTGAGATTTTTGTCGGTTCTTTATGAGAAGCTAAGTGCTTGTGCTATAAAAGATCGATTTTAATCTAAGCATTTAGCGCTTCATCAGATGGCGCCATTGCCAGGGATGCGGTACATTTTGTGATTATTTTTTAGGACCAAATATTTATTTAGTAATTTTGGGCTTAATTTATTTTGAGCTTGTTTCCTTTATTGTTGTGTTGTATTTGTGATATAATTTTAATTAAGTGTCTCATAAGATTCACAATTGCAAAATCTTAGGAGATTAATAGACACACGTAGCATATGTTCTAATTAGACAAATAAATTGATTTTTTCACCGCTAATAGTACTACTGCTTAGGTGCAGTTTCTCGACTTGCATCATATAGATAGATTTTATGCATCCACATGAAGAGCGTTGGGAAGCGTTGTAAGTATATCTAACGACTGCATGCATCATTGATTTTTGACTGCATTCCGTTTTTCGCTTTCTCCCCAAGTTTTAAACCAACTTAAGGATAAAGGAAAAGGGACTGCATGTTAGGCGATGTTTGTGGCCACTTAAATTCAAGCGATAACCAAAACTCTTAAAATCAGGACTGAATTGACGCACGTTGACTTAAATAAATTAGATAAAAGCAACCTTGTTTTACAGGTGCATGAAGCCCTCATTTGTTTGCAGGTACTTATCAAGTTAGAGAGAGATGATATTAGGATAGAGCCATGGCACAAATTTTCATATAATCTACTGGTTCTATAAAAAATGATTAGCTGCTTCTCAGTATGGATCTACGGGTAGCCGGTAAACTGTTCCAAATTTCCTTAGCAGAGTAGAAGGTTTAGAGGACACCGTGTAAGGCCCGGTCCTCAAGTAAATGGGTAGCCGTATTTTTATTGTCCGACTTACTTCCATACTGGCTGAGAGTGGATGCAACTAGTCATAGACATCATGACAGCTTGTAAGGAAATTTAGGCACCTAAAAGCTCGTAACTCTGACAAGATTTGTATTTGATTACCAATTCAAATTTGACAAGATCATAAGGCCGTCATCTTGACCTTTAGCGTTGAGTTGGTGAATTCACAAGGGTTTGTATTATTTGATTTGTGTGAGTAACTCCGCATATTTAAGTTCCTAATAGAACTAGATTCTTTTGTGTCTCGAATGTGCTCTGAAATTCCTTTCTCTTGAACTTCAAAGATAGATAATTGGGTGGATATTTGCTCAGATTTTGTGATCTTGTCGTTGAATCGCCCAAATACCTCATCTTCACCAGTCTAGTTCCCTTCTTCTCTTCTTTTAGCTGGACCATCCCGATTGGAAAATAATCCTCTTTTCAAGCTGGAGTATCATGATTCTATCCTTAGGGTTGGTTATATCCCAACCAATTCCTATCTCCCTTCTTTACACACTGAGGAAGATCATTGCCTTGGTGAGCTCGATTTAATTTCATTTTCTACCTCTACATCTCACTCCAACCCTTTGTTTGATGAAGGTAATGAAAACACATTCAAGATGCATCCTAAAAGACAGAATGGTAATGGAGAGGAGGAAGAGAGAGAAGATCCAATGCATGCAATATTGGCTAGGTTGGCAGAGTCTGAGCAAAATCAATTACTTATGCGAGCACAACTTGGTCAATTACAGTTGGGTAGAGATGCACCGATGGACGCGACATATATTCCTGGGTGATTTCAGATGACTAATTGGTTGAGCCCAGCTGAACCGAAAGTTGAATGTGAGTTGAAGCCACAATTCCTTAGCTTACTGCCACACTTTCATGGGAATACACACGAGGAACCATATGCACTCCATAAGGACTTTAAGTTGGTCTGTTATAAACTTAGACATCCTAGGGTTAGTCAAGACTACATTAGGCTCAAAGACCTTCCTTTTGCCTTGAAGGATAAGGCAGATTTCTAGATGAAGAACCTAGGTAGTCGTAACTACCTTTGTGTAGTTCAAGGACCTCTTCCTGAAAAAAATCTACCCTTTGAGTGGAACCAATTTGATGCACTCAAGCATCACGAGTTTCTCCCACCTTCCCAATGAAGCTTTCTGTGACTCATGGGAGAGATACATGGACCTCTTGCAGAAATGTCCTTGCCACGATTTAGAACCTACCATCTTGGTTTAATCTTTATATAGTGGTTTACACCCTGAGGGGCATGGTTTGGTTAGTGCTGCTTGTGGAGGTAGCTATACATTAAGCGGTGCGAATACTATCTGGAAAGTGTTCGAACGAATGGCTGAGACAAGTAGGGCACAAACCACTAGTAGAGCTCAGTTACAAACCCTCAATCCAATCCAATCCAATCCAATATGGGAATGAAGTACAATGGATCCTTTTGACATGGGCCTTATAGCATATAAACTCATAGTAGTTGAGAGGATCGATAGTATGAATGAGTTAGATAACGACTTATCCAAACTGCCTAAACAGATGGCAGAGCTTTCAGAGAAGGTATCCAAGATGAGGGTACCTGATGTGACTACATATGCTGCTCCAGTGTACTGTGTTCATCATATTCAGGAGCATCAGATGTCAAGGCCACCGCACACATGGGTAGAGGACCAGCCTTTGTCCCATTCTCGTCAGCAGCATCTACTGTCTGTGGAAATAGTCATCGAGGACCCTTCCCAAGCTTGCGAAGTAAATGGTGTGTGGTACACACATGACCCTGCTACATAGAGGGGTTCTGGGGATCGCTTCTCATACTAGAGGCCCCAGACTTTCTATAACACATCATTTACTCGTACACCTCTTCCAGCACCACAGAGATCTGGAGCCATTCCTTATTAGGCACCAAGGCAGCAGCAGCAATACTGGCATCAATAGGCATACTAGTCAGGCTAGCATGGCCCAATTACTCAGCATCATACCCATCCCCAACAACAGTCTTATGGTCACCATGGCCAGTCTTCACGCCCTTCCCTTTCTTCCTCACAACCACAACAATCATCTTCTAGTCACATGGATTTTCAGTGTCAGATTTTAGAGGAGTTGCGTTCCTACCAGAGCGAAGTGCAGGATTTGAGGGTTGACCTAAACCGTTTATCCTGCCTACATGATGAGCACAGCGCTCCTACTACATCTATTCCTGCCCAGGTTCATGCTAATCCCAATAGCCTGAACAAACCGCAACAATAGCATATGTTAGATAAGGTATACTACTCACATTCTCTCAAATCTGGGCACAAGATCTTTCGTTTGATTATGTTAATCATATGTCTCTCAAGAGCGGACAGACAGTGGCCATATCTGATCGGGCAAAGGAAATGGAGAGAACCGACTCTTAGGCTCAACCTAAGGAGACTTCAGAGGATGATGACACCTGACATCTTCAAAAGGATCGCCATAAAGCAGCGTCTTCAAGGAGGAAATCAAGGAGAAGAACAAGAATGGAGCAGCACACATCAGATTCAGAATCTGAGAAGGACCTTGTACCTTCAGATAAGGAGAATGCTCATTCAGCGTGCATTCCCAATCCTATAGTAGTTAATTTCATTGCTATTCCAATTGTTAAAGATTCATCTATGAAAACCCAGTTTCTTTAAATAAAGAGCATGTTTCTATTTATGAGTCTGAGTCTTCTCATCATTCTTTGCATATACCTTTCCCCTGTGCTCTTACAGCAGGAAAGCACATCATTAATAAGATTTAGAAAGATGATCCTGAAATGGCACAATTATGTAGAGATAATATCAAGGTTAAAGTGTCATTTGATGAATATGTGGCCAGCCATCTTGCATTCCAAAAATACTTGAATGTGAGATGCACACCTAATAGAGTTAGCAGGAAGAAACAAAACAGCTACATCAAGACCCATGTTTTATCGTTGGGACAACATTTTGTCTCAAGAACCAGAAATTGCCATAGAAGAAGAGGGATTTAGTAGCACATTAGGTTGTGAGTCATATTTATGACATAGAGTTTGCATGCACTCTCTTAGATAATGGTTCTTCAATCAACTTATTACCTTTCACCTCATTCGAGAAATTGAAGTTGGGACCTATACGTAAATCTAGAGCATTACTTTAGTTTGCCGATAAATCAATGAAAAAGGCTAAGGGTGAGGTCAAGAATGCCATTATTTCGATAGAGGGACAAGACTAGAAAGTGAACTTTACTGTCCTTGATATGGAGATCCCCCACCATTGGAGAGATTCACAGATCATACTTGGGCGACCTTTTCTTTGGACCCGGAGCGTCATTTGATTATCAGATAGAGATGATGAAGTTCCGTTCTCCAGGGTGAGAAGTGGAACTATAGATGAAGCAAACAAAATGGCAGCGACCTGGTTCAGAATCCAGCACAGATTTCTCTTCTCTTTCAGAGGTAGACTGCTATGTGATTAACTCGGTTAAGATTTGTGCACAAAACCCAACAATACAAGAACGAATTACTCTCATACGGAGATGACAGTGTACACATAGCAGTTATGGATACATTGCTAGAATTCTTGAGTTATGCATCACCCTACTCTCTTGATGACTTAGAAGTTCCTTTGGACATGTTAGTTCCTTCACCTGTGGAACAATAAAGGAAATTAGATGATAAGTCATATACAACTTTGACTGAATTACCGTCTTTATTTGGCGGTCCGACTCCTTTTTCTTCAATGTTAGTGGATAGTATTACAAATGATTCATCTCCACTATACATCACAGATTCAGATTCAGCAGCAGTTCAGTCTAATGTACCTGATGATTCATCTTTGCCAGAGTTGAAGCCGCATTCTCCTATACTCAAGTACTCCTTCCTTACGGGTCCCAAGAACAAGTTTCATGTCATCATTAGTTCTAGGTTGACTATAGAATAGGAAGCTACATTGTTAGAAGTATTAGAGAAGAACTGTAAAGCTATAGGATGGACTATGTTGGATCTCGTGGGTATAAACCCCGCACTCTGTTCGTACCACATTTTTGTCGAGGATAATGCAAGACATTCTTGTGAATTCCAGAGGAGACTTAATCCAAATCTTTGGGAAGTAGTTAATAAAGAAATAGAGAAATGGTGTGGAGCAGGTTTTATTTATCCAATCTCTGACTCCAAATGGGTGGCACCTTTACATGTTGTCCCGAAGAAGTTGGGAATTTAGATGGTGACCAATGTGGAGGGAGTTGAGATTGCGACACAAGTTCCTATGTCGTGGCGCATCTGTGCTGATTACAGGCGCCTGAATGCCACGACCAAGAAAGATCACTTTCCCCTATCTTTTATTGATCAGATTTTGGAGAGATGAGCAGGAAAGGAATTCTTCTATTTTCTTGACAGGTACTCTGGCTACAATCAAGTAGCCATCGCCCCTGAGGACAAGGAAAAGATCACATTTACATGTCCTTTAGGCACATATGCATTCAGATGCATGCCTTTTGGGTTGTGCAACGCCCCAGGTACATTTCAAAGATGCATGATTTCTATGTTTGTCGAAATGGTTGGGGATTTCCCAGAGGTCTTCATGGACGATTTCTCGGTCCATGATGACTCATTCGATTCTTGTTTAGAACACTTGAATTGAGTGCTTCAAAGATATAGTGAGGTGAATCTGATACTCTCCTCGGAAAAATATCATTTCATGGTTAAGGAGGGTATTATATTAGGGCATATCATCTCCAAGAAGGGAATGAAGGTAGACCCCGCCAAGGTGTACGTGATCAAGAAACTTGATCCACCAACCAATATTATGTCAAGGTCATTTCTGGGGCATGCCATATTTTATAAAAAATTTATTCATGATTATTCAAAGATCACCCGACCCCTGACCGAGCTCTTAGGAAAAGACACCGAGTTCTTTGTAGATGACAAGTGTCTTGAGGCCTTTGATCTCCTTAAGAAAAATATTTGCTACTCGCCGATTCTGTAGGCTCCTGATTGGTCTCCCCTTTGAGATCATGACTGATGATTCCGATTTTGCTATAAGAGATGTATTGGGGCAGCGGTGAGATCAGATATGCAAGAAAGGTATTGGATTCAGCTCAAAGAAATTATACAGTGACTGAAAAAGAAATGCTTGCAGTACTTTGGGCTTTAGAGAAGTTAAGGTTTGTGATTTTAGACTCAAAAGTGATAGTATATACAGATTATTTAGCCATTAGGTATCTCATGGAAAAGAAGGACACTGAGGCACATCTTCTGAGGTAGATATTGTTACTCCACAGATTTGATTTAGAAATTAAGGATAAACTTGGATTTAAGAATGTAGTGTCTTATCATCTTTCGAGAATTGAAATAAAGGATTCCCCCGATACTGAGCCTATTCAAGAGACCTTTCTAGATGAGTCTGCTTATGTTATTGACTTACTTCCATGGTATGCCAACATGGTGAACTTCCTTGTCTCCAAGCAAGTTCCTCATGGTTGGACTAGAAGTAGTATAGACCGACTCAAATCAGATTCGAGAAAATACCATTGGGAGGATCCATTCATTTTCTTTGAAGAATCGGATTGTATATGGAGAAGGTGTATTCGTCAGGATGAATACCATAGTGTCCTCATGTATTGCCATACATTTGAGGCTGGAGGACACCATTCCAAAAAAAGAATCGCTCACAAGGTATTACAATGTGGTTTCTTTTGGCCGACCTTGTTTAGAGATGCTATAGATTTTGTAAGGTCGTGCTCTGTTTGCTAAAGGATGGGAGGAACTGTTGGTTCTAGAGATGAGATGCCCATGCAGGCTGTTATCTTTTTCGACGTTGTTGATGCTTGGGGCATAGATTTCATGGGTCCCTTCCATAATAGCCAAGATTTCAAGTATATCTTGTTAGCGCTTGATTACTTGTCTAGATGGGTGGAGGCTATCCCAACCCGAACTGTAGATAGTAGGACTGTTTGCAAGTTTTTTAAGGATCATATTATTTCATGGTTTCTAGGTATCTAAAGTTTTGATATCTGATGGAGGTAGATATTTTTTGAATGGAATGATGAAATCTTCATCAAAGGACTATGGATTTGAGCATAGAATAACTAGTCCTTACCACCCTCAATCAAACGACATGGCAGAGGTTTCAAATCGGGAGGTGAAGAGTATTATTCAAAAGTTAGTCCGTCTAGATAGGAAGAACTAGTCTCAGTTGTTGGGTCAAGTTCTGTGGGCTTACAGAACGACCTACAAGACACCTCTAGGCACTTCACCTTTCAGGATGATTTATGACAAGCCATGTCATTTTGCCTGCTGAGTTAGTGCACAAATCTGAATGGGCCATAAGGAAGATAAACTGGAGTTGTCACTTAGGAATAATGTGTAGAGACTTTAACTTAAATGAACTAGTGGAAATCCGCAACCAAGCATATGACAACAACATGATCTATAAGGACAAAGTTATGAAGTGGCCTGATGCGCATACAGATGGAAGAACTTTATCCCTAGACAAAAGGTATGGTATTTTAATGTAAAATTAAGGATTTTCCACGGAAAAGTAAAGTCAAAGTGGACGTGCCCTTATATTGTAAGGAAAGTGCATGAGAATGTTAGTGTAGAGATTTCAGAGCTTTCAGAGAATGCACCTTCCTTTCTGGTTAACGGGTTGTTAGGCATTTCGTAGAATCCAAGGAAAGGTTAACTCTCGTAGAGCTTATTAACTTCATGCCTATTGAGTCAGTTTAATTTTTATCAGGTAAGGCATGATCGTCATGACAGATTCAAATCAAAAGATTTATTTCTGGAAAATTCTTACTCTTTTAAATTCCATTAACTTTTTATTCATTATCCTACTTACACTTGGGCTTCTCTCAGCCTAAGTATAGGGGGGATTTGTCTTTACCTCTTTCTGTGCCCTAGTTTCTCTTATGTATTTATCTTTATATCTTTACCTAGGTCTTCAAGAACCTAAGTTTAAGAGAACCATTTTTGTATATTCATTGTGACTCATTCTTACACTTGTCTTATTTCCGACTCAATTTGTAGATTCTTTTATGCTTAGTTGAGCTATGGCTTCATATCACTTCGTGCTATGAGGACATAGAAAAATCTAAGTATAAGGGGGTCTACCATATATATTACATATATACTCTAGCCATAGCTCATATTTGCAAACTTTTTCAAACTCTTGGAGTTATGGGCATCGCATTACAATTTTGAACTGAGTTTTGTATAAAATATTTTGAAATAATTTTGAAGACTATATAAATACTTGACATGGTTTTCAAGTATTTTACATGGTCTGCAAAATTACGAATTGACATTATTTTGAAAAACTTTTGTAAAATATTTTGAAAACCTATATGTATGTGAATTTATTTGCAAAATGTTTTCAAAATTCTTTTTCAAAAATAAGGGTGTAAGTGAGTCTAACTAATTAACTATATTCAAAATCTAATAAAAATCAGAAAATAAGTTTTGTTGTATCTCTTCAGTATCCTTTTGAGTTTTAAGGTTCTTAGAGGCTGCGACGTTTCATCGAATCATTTATTCTTTTTCCTTTATAACATTGTCTTGCTTTAGAATCGTTCAGAGTTATACATGGAAGAAAATATGGATTTTAATTCTATATATTAGAAGATCAAGTTGATATATAATTCACTGAAAAGAGTGATGCTGACCGAGGAGGATGATTTATTGATAGAAGAATTAGATATGGAATTACCTTTACTATTTATTGAGGATGTCGAGTCCGTGGATTCTCACCCATCTTGTAAGTGGGGTTACCCTTCTATGTCTAGTTATTTGCTTCTAAAGAAAATCCAAAAGTCTGTTAAAGGATTTAAAGGTTTGATTCATCACCCCATGATTATAAAATATTGAGGCTTCCCATGTAGATATGGATATCACTTTTGAGGAAGAATGGCATCATTCTAGAAGGTTGGAATTTTAAGTTGATGAAGATATTTCGTACTCAGATTCCTAAGTGTTCTACATTAGGAATGAACAGTTGAAACATAAGATGGTGAGATTTTAAACCTCGAAGATCCAATCTTGATTTTTAAGGAACCGAACTTTATAGTGTTGTGTTGGGTATCTTAGTATGTTCTTCATATTGTTCCTATGTGATGTTCAGTCAAAGATACCCAGTCTGTTGTCTTTGTCTCAATAAAATTAATAATTCATTAAATTCTTTTTATAAAAATAACTAACTAGCTAACTTATTAATTGGTGTCTTTCCCTGACATTTTCACTATGCACTCAAGGATTGAGACGATCTTTAACACTTGGTTTAAGGAGTTCTTAGACTTAGAGTTATCGTGTATTAATCACTAGGGTCTTGGACTTAAAAATTCACAATCTCCTAGTTTGAAGATGTGCATGCTATATCTCATGCTTAATCTCCCTTAAAAGAATTTGACTCTCATTCACATGCACGACAGCATTCATGATTGAGATGAGTCAAGGTATCACTGAGGAGACTGAGATTAGAAGTTTGAGTTTGGACTTGATCTATACGATGCTCGAGGATGGGATAAAAGTAATGACAGCTTCATAAAACCTGAGTTTCAGCATCTTAGCCAGTCTGGGACATGTTTTCATGCTATCTTTTGATTTTGACCTAAAGTGTCAAGGTGTGATGACATTAATTAATAAGTTTATTGGTGTGCACCAATCCTTGGAAAATGCAGTGGAGCTAGAAAAAAAGAAGGGAAGTTCCCTCAAAATAAAAAAAATGATGAAAAGAGAAAAAGAAAAGCTCTTCACATTACAAAGATACATCATATGAGTTGTATTCAAGGCGAGCGCTCCCAGCCTTTAAGTGTCCATTTGGACCAAATCAACAGGCTTTTATGAGTCAGGATAGTACCACAAAAAGGACTATGTATCATTAGCATTACAAGTCTGGATGCTGGTATATTAAATACCTTAAAAGGACACATCTCGGTGTACTCCCAGAAAAACAAGTATAGACAACTCAATCTCTTTGACAGACACACTGATTGGCTGAATAAAAATGAATTTGTTTTGAGTTTTGGCATTTGAGAGAACCATGTTCCAATGAGAGGAAGAGAAAATAAGTACACAATCCTATATATTCCACAATTTGGCCTTTCATTTATCCCTTCAAAGTCTGACAATCTGAAGACATGGTTGATTAAAGCAAGACTATATTTATTCCCTAGTGTTGAGGGTTGGATCCTTAGGAGAGCTTCCAAGATTGGAATTTTTTGTGACACTTTGACTCTTCTCTCATGGTGCAGTCTACACTAAGTCATAGTTCTTATATATATGTATACACTGAGAGTCTGACAATTAGAGGAGTTGGATTCCTTCTAGTTAATACTTGGATCAACTTAGAGTTTTAGGATTCCTAAAACCATGTGTCCTAGGTAAAAATCAAGCTATGTATTTTTACTTACACTTGATAGGGATCTCACTAATTAAACTAACTCTTTAACAAATTCTTCATTTATTAGCTCGAGAACGAGCTTAGCTTAAGTATAGAGGGTAATAAATCTCTGATTTATTAGCTTAATTTAGTATATTTATCTCTCTTGCTTAAGTTAATCACAAAGATTCATTAACTAATAACACTAATTACTAATTTATGTGTTGTAAATAATTAACAATATTTAATATATATTAATATATACCTATTATGGTGCAATATTTTATGTATTTCTTATTAAAAATCAAATAAAATTAGAATAAATGATATATAATAAAAATAACATAAATACAAAAAATTAATAAAAGAAAAATCAAAAGAAATTGTTCTATATTATTTTTATTAGTATTTAATTTTTAATTATGTACAAATGACCTTTGATCTCTTTGACTTCTGCATGAAAGATGTAGATCTCATCGAGATCTACTACTTTCATGTTCATCATTTTTCTTGATTCAATTCCTAACTATTTTATTTATAATATTCTTTGATTTATCTCATTTCTTCAATTCTGATTGGGCCATGTGACACCTTCAGATTGCGCAATGTGGACCAGCTTTTCAATAGCCATCTCCTTTAATTTTGGTCGTTGGATCCTTCTAATTAACTGTGATCTCCATCGTCCATTGGCACTCTTTTCTCAGCCCTTTGATCTGATCTCATGATCAGATCATAGCCATTCATCCGTGCCACTCTCTCCTTCGTTGGATCAGATCAACTGATTTGATCTCAACCGTTCACCAGCGCCTCTCTCACAGTCGTTGGATCCCTAGATCTAATGGCTCTTCTATCTCTTCAACCTCCAACCACCTCTACCAAAGGACACGACCATTCATCCCATTGCAACTTCTCCCAATTACGCCAATCTCTATACACGTCATCTCCCCTCAAAACCTCCACCAATCTCTTCGCCATTCAACCCTAACTCCTGCCAACCTACGTTGTCACCCTAACCCTAACCACCCAATCGAGGGCGGTGGTTGAAACCACCGTCTGAAGATATCAACTTCCAACTTTTTACTACCTTTAAATAGCACACACTAGCCACTTTCTCTAGCTATCCGTCCCATGTGAGAGTTTTACCAAGCCATCTTGACTCTTCCGTGACAGAGAGAGAAAGAGAGATTGAGATCAAGCGACGATGGGCTAAAGCTCCAGCGAGATCCTTGGTTCTTACACCATGCTACAACCCACTCCATGGTTGTTCGAGCTTAGTTCCTTGGCCAGGAACTTCAAGCGACGACTACGAAGGTTCAAGCTTCGTTATTCGGCTTAAGATTCAACCGCAATTACTTCATCTTCAACCTTCCATTCCAGGTAAAGTTCTGATCATTAGTTAATGTTGTTGTTCTCATTTTTATCGCAACTATATTACTTCACTAATCTAAGATCAAAATCCGCAACCATCTCCACCTTAATCCAACATCCACGTGTGACCTCCCTCATGCTAAATCCACTTCTCCATGTATTTGTCCACCTCGATCTTTCTAGGCTTCTTATTAGCCTAGAACCCAATTAGGATTCTTATCCCCCTCTACGTGAACCCCCATCTCATCTCATAAACCGTTCAGTTAAATCACATTTGGCCCGGGCTTGTTTTTTGGACTAACATTGCATGGAATTAGAGTTCAATGGTCGAAGATTGAAGCCTATCTCTGGTCACCCATTTCTTCTCAGGCAGAGCTTCACCATCAGGCATTTGCGCAACTCCCCTCGTCATCTTCTGCTCATCCTTGATCTCATGAAGCCTTCAGGACGGTCATCAGACCTTCAAGCAGTGAAGAGGAGCACAGAGGAGCATGATCTACCTCGTCGGAGCATAAGCTCTAGCTCCACCGTACGCGGAGGAGCGGGAGAACAAGGAGAAGCAGCAACTGTCGATCTCCCCAATTTGGGCGAGATCCAACGACTATAAATCTACCATGTTTCTAGCCTGAAGCAACGATTCGCATCCAAGCCTCCAGATCCGAAGCTGTGGCCAAGCCTTGAACGAAGCACAGGATCAGGCCACATGGACCGAAGCTCAGTACTAGAGCCTAAATGAGTAATGTGTTCTACGCACATGATTGGAAAAAATCACAGCGACTCTCCTTTAATTTCTGATATTGCAGATAAGTCCTCCCACTTGTGTAAAAATTGCATTAAAACCACTGTGGGTTATTTTATTTACGTTTTAGTCCTTGTTTGTCCTGATTCGTAATAAAAACATGGAGTTTTTCTTACATTCATGCCCCTGGATTAATTATTGAATATCTTTTTATTTATAAATCCATAAATGTGATTTTGATCTCATTTGAAAGCTTGTTTGATGCTATATCTTGTGGCATGATTTGTCGCTAATTTTGGTTTCAAAATGATGCAAGAATTATTCTTCGTATTAAGTGCTCATTTATATCTTTTAACATCATTGAAAATGCACTTTATAGCAATTGAACCTGTTAGTCGCTTTGATTTTAATGATCAATTATTATTTATTTTTAGTTATTATCATTAGGTCATTAAATGATTTAATCGCTGGTTGAAATTATTAAGCATCAAAGTGAAATTAAAAGTTTAAGTCATGTCAAGTAGGATTTGAGACTTGCATCATATTTTTGCCTAATTTATGCCTTAATTAATATCCAATCTATTCGGGATACTTTTGTGCTTAATCCAAGTTATCTTTATGTGTCTAATCATATTGTGGTTGTCATATTCGTGTTGATTGTGCATTATTGTTTGCATTTAATTTAATTGCATAAAAATATGTTAAAATCTATCTTGTTGTGATTTTGCATCCGCTCATTACTAAGCCCTAGAAATTGCTACGCAAAATATTTGATACTTAAAATTAATTAACAAATTGCTTGAGTCCTTGTGTTCTACCATGGAATTCCCATGTTAAAAACTAAAGACGAGAACCTCATCATTGAGATTTTTCTCGTTTCTATATGAGAAGCTAAGTGCGTGTGCTACAATGAATCGAATTTAATCTAAGAATTTAGCACTTCATCAGGCTTTGGCTGTCCTTATTAGGCTGAAATAAAGAGGAAATGAAGAGAATGGACGACCTCAGGCGTTGATGATCGGAAGAGAGACCGGATTCCAGATCTAGAATAGATCTGGATGTTCAGGTATGGTAGGAAGGTGGAGAATCAGATGGCGAATGTGGATGATGGTCGGAAATGAAGAAATGATGGTCGACAACCTTCGATCAAGCGAGGTGGATCTGGAATCGATCTGATCTACACTAGTTCGAAGGAAATTGCATGAAATTAAAGGCAAAATTAAGCTAAACTAACCTAACTTACCGTATGGTGGGAATGAGGAGGTCATGACCTCGATTCAACCATATCTAGTAGAAGAAGCTCGAAGTCACCGACAAACTCCAACGAGTGGATGGATCATGTTTCCCAAGGCAATTCACGCTCTCTTGGCCGTGGGAAATGGAGCTTTATCACTGCTCCTCTCTCCAATATCAACCGCGGGTGCAAGAAGATAAAGAAAATGGATCAAGGATGAATTGGGGCGATCTGGAGGTTTTTATAGAGAATGGTGACGGTGAAATTTGAAATGATTATGGAATGCGAACCGAGGCCGAGTTTATTAAAAACTTATCCGGGCATGATTATTGTACATTTGGGCTACCGTATGGAAGAAACAATCGGGAGAGAATGGTGGCCAGATCAAGTGGGAAAAATCGGGGAAGAAGGATAGCCTGGTCAGTTATTTGGGCGATTGAGGGAGGCTAGGAAGTTGACCTGTGTCAACAGACCTATGTTTGACCAATCAGAGCATGGCTCACTATAGGACAAACACAAGAAGACAAAATAAGAGAAAATGAAATAAATGAGAAAATGAATTTCAAAAAAATGTTTTATAAAAATTTAGTAAATAAATAAACATAATTTAGTTGATTTTTTATAAAAATAAACTAAATAAATAAACACTTTTATATATAGGTAAAAATACCTATATACATAAAAATTTGATTTTTAAGTAATTATTTTTACATATAATTATATACTCTATTAATTTATTAATTTATAAATAGTTTAAGGATTTTAAAAATATTTTTATTTGATTTTTTTGAATTATTTTATTAAGTTAAATAATTATAGCTATGTACAATATAGGTATGCGATACCTATACAAGAAATACAATTTTTTTGGTTAATTTTATTTTGTGATTTTTATTTGCATTTTATATAAATAAAATAATATATATATATATATATATATAAAGTATTAAAAAGTACAATATGTGAAAAAATAAAAGAAAATAAATAGTATAGTATGCAATATAGATAAATTGTACAATAGCACTCCAAAAAGCAACTTTTTACATCTTAACTCCAATTTTTATGAAACCATTTTTGTTTTAAACTTATTTAATTTTGAACACAATGAAAGTGAGTTTGATTTATTATGAGTTTTTTTGGAGAAACTATTGATCTGACAAGTTTAGCTTTGCGACTTTTTCAAAGTAATGTTATTTTTAATATGTACATAATTCTTCTTGCAATTATTTTTAATATTTGCAATTTTTTATGTACAAGTTTCAAGAAAAAAATATTTTTATTTGAAGTTATTTTTATGATAAATAAAATAGTAGAAGAAAATATATACGGTATATGCAATATGTATAATAATGAATATATAAGTGGAGATTCTTTTTCTTGATTTTTATGGATGAAGGTCATATCTCTCCCTAATTTATTCCTTATCGATTAGGTCAAGCCTTAACCTACTCTTGAGGTTAGGATCAGCCTGTATTTACTTCATATATATAATATTTTCTTTTCTTTATTTTCCCTTTATTTATTTATTTTTTTTAATTAAAAACAATGATAAATATGTAATATTTACAAAAGAATAGGATTATTAAAAAAATGCTATTTATTGATATTTACAGGTATTTTATAAGAGATTTTAAGCTAAAATAAGTGAATAAATATGATGAATTGGTGATTCATCAGTAAACCGACCTCACAAAGAGATAAATCTAATCATTATCATTAAATATGCATCAACCAAGCTTCGTGGATAGTCTGTGGTCTTGATCCGAGTGAGACCTCACACCATGACTCTAAAGCAAGAAGAATGCCTTAGGGTTGGGGTGCCTTTGTACGCATGTGGTGGGGTACAATGCATCCTAGCTAAGTTCCCATCACGTCCACTAACTTCACTTAACAAACTATAGATACACTTCCCAAATCAAATTTCAACACGCGAATCATCATGAACTGCCCAAGTCCACTACCCACGTGTAAGAGTCCACCATGGCGTAGGGCACGAGTCAGGGCATAGATTACCAATATCATTCTTATCGTAGTCCGAGTTACCATGCCTAACCCAATCCTCCTTATGCACATGAGATTTATATTTCATTCCCAACTTCATTAAACCACATTTTCCGGAACTCCTCTCTTAGTGCTCCCACCAGGAATACTAACCGATGTGGCCTACACCAACAAGTATACGAATGTTAACTCTAAGTGGAAAGGTGAAACACTAGACCACCAATCATGACTATTCGACATGCTCTCAAAGCACTGGGCTAAAGGCACACAAGTGCTGAGGCCAAACACCGTCATATTTGTACCTCAGTGTGCCAAGCAACATGCCCTCCAACCATCGTAGCTACATAGTAGCGGTTAGGAGCGTGACCATCTAGACTTCCACCTGAGGCCCCAAGGATGCATGCCTCTCCTTTGATGGCACCTAATCCTCTACCCGATCACCATGATGCCTTACCCATGTCATAGTATGAGATGCCATATCTAAGTTGCTTTGTGTTCTTAAAGTGCATAAATACATGTATGCATGTTATACAATGATATCTATAGGTGATCCTCACCATTCACATTTCCATGGAAAGTCTTAATACTTAGATAGCAGAAGATCTTCAATTATAAAAATGCTTTTTGTTTGTCTACATTAAGATCTAGTACAAGTTGCAATTGAAAACTGAAACTCAATCAAGGGACTGTTGAATACAATCCATATTCTAGGAAAGTGTCTCAGAATGATACCGATAAAAGAGAATAGGAGAAACATAATGCTTAATTTGATACGAGCCTCAAGATCTTGACAGGAAGTCATCTGAATGTGACAATTTGGGAGATTTTAACTGCTAAAAGATGTTGAACTGTGTTAAAGACATTGGAAAGAGATCATAAAGAATACAAATAATAAGTTGTTTCATCATTTTTTGCTACTTGTTATTTCATTCATGTTTTGAATTAGGATATCAAGATCTCTAGTTCCGAAAAAGTTAGATCACTCGGGAGAAATCAATTATGATTAGTTATCTCATTATCCCATAGATCTGTTAAGCAGTAACACTTCTCCAACTATGCACCGATGTATGAATCCGAGTTGGGGAGATGCAAATTTGCAGCATTCTAGATCCACATTGACCACTCCAACCACAAGAAGCTCTACATATTACGCAAAACTCTCAGCAACCAACACATTAGAACACCATCAGAAATCAAAAGGATATGAACACCATTCCAAAACCAACAAAAGAGAAGAACATGAGCATGAACAGCAGAGGTCTAGAGAAGCTATCCATAGAGAAACACAAAGATCGCGTCTTTCTTCACCTTCGATCAATTAGAGAACACAAGACGAAAAATCAAGTAATTAAATAATACAATGAGGCCGAGTAACATCTTTGTCTGTTCCACGACCAAGCCTAGCGCTGACCCAGAATGTGCTCAATACGATGAAAATCAAACAAGCATATGTTTTCTCCTGAAGAACTAAAATCAGAAAGCACACAACTGCAGAACTATATTGTGTGCCCAATAAAGCAAGTTCTAATCTTATAGCTCATCTAGCTTTGCATAAATACATTATCCGCAGGAGATATTCACACCCTCTCCCCATATATAACCTGCAAATTTCAGTGGCCGTCTCCCCCATATATAACCTTCAATTTCAATGGCCCTCTGGCCCCTCTCCTCGTATATAACCTGCAATTTCAGTGGCCCTCTCCCCATATATAACCTGCAAATTTCAGGGTATGTAACACATACCCGTGACCACAATTTCCCTAACATTTTCAGCATGCGTTTTGAACATCTAAATTGTGCACTTTTTCAGCATTTTCACCATATTGACAACTTTATACTAATTGGATGCACGTTTTCAGCATTTACACTATAACATTTCAGCATGCACGTTTTCAGGATATGCAACATACTAATTGGATCATAATAGGATCATGTGCACATCCAAAGGGGTAATCATGTGCATATTGCAAATGTTTTTAACACCTCGCTTTGTCTTGTAACGAGAGCACCATGTTTAACATCACATGATATCTAATAAATATCAAGAACCACATTAGACTCCAAAGGTTTTGGAACCAGTACATCTGTCCTAGAACAGGCAGATCCTATAGATGCATCGGAATTATCACACCACACCTCCCCCAAAATATGCGACGAGAATCCCTGCGGTTCTATGGAGTTTCAAACATACAAGTTCGATAAAAATATGGGGAATCCACAGCAAGAGGAATGAAACATCGTAACTCAAAAAATCATCACCTCGGAATTTCCACCCGTGGAGAAACGACATGTTAGGTGCTCTATTAGCGACGAATCGACGTAGAAGGATGACCTCAACCTCTTCCATGCAGTAGTGGCTTCGGATCGTCGATCTGAAGTGCTTCGACGAGCTTCACTGGTGCTCTCGTGAGGGGGAGGGAGGAAGAAGGGGATACCCTTGAATATTGGGTGTTTTGAGAGAGAGAGAGAGAGAGAGAGAGAGAGAGAGAGATGTGGCTTTTGGGGGTTTTATTAGAGGGCAAATTCGGATCCGGATCTTGGTTCGGATCTGAATTTGACCCGGACCCCGACTCGCTAAAATAACTGTAATTCATGCTCCCGAACTTGAATTTTTGCGTTCTTGAAATCGTTGGGAAGACCTCGATGAACTCTACACGATGGAGTGTTCAATTAATTTTTGTGAATATTGAATAAGAGCAGTTTTTACAAACAAGTTCGAATCCCACTATGAGGGGTCTCACAGTCTCCCCCAGCAGGTCCTCTGTGGCACCCTTGTCTACAATATAGAGTCCTTCCTTTTCACTTTCCCTTATTTGGTAGAGTGTAATAAGTTCTCGTACTTTTCGTTACTTTGATAGAAAAAAAGGAAAAATACTATACTAATGACTTAACATATAATGTAATCATGACGTGGTCATTTTACTTTGTTAAATCTCCTTGTCTTAAGATAAGAGTATTTTATTAGGTAAAAATACCAACATCACGTAGGTTTCTCGTGTATCTTTTTTTTTTATTTTTTGTGTTTGTGAAATAAAGATGAAATAGACGTGATTTGTACTCCTTATTTATGTGTTATTCTTGATTTGTACTCCTTTACTTGTTATTCTTGAAAATGTGTAACAAATAATAGTTATCATGGAATATATGTATGAACGAAGGATATATTAGTAGTCAAAATACTTAAATGAGAGGAATGGAAATTGAAGGGTAAGATCTATTTCTTGAATAAAGGAAACATGAGATAATAGGATGAATCCTAAGATAGCTATTCCTATCACTACTGGAATCTAGCTTAATTGCGGCGGTCAAAAGCCACCACTACTAATCCTCATCCGTGGCTACTGCGGCGATGCTAAGTAAGCGTCGTATATGCTATTCACAGATGTTCTGGCTGACCGTCATAAATATTGATCGCCGTATTCAATATGGCCGCCACAAAATGCTAAATATATATACGATGGTTACTTGGCTGATGTATATAATCTTTATATGAGTGGAGGCCATATTACCCATCGTATATATACATGACATTATATGTAGCGGTCACTCCGACTACCGTATATGAAGGGACCGTTAAAAAAACAGTAGTGGCTAGCAGTTGTTGTCTGTAAAATGAAATATACATAGGGATATAATATCCATGCAATAGTTAAGAGCACCATGGCTCACAACCACAATTTTAAATCTAAATTGCATTACAGAAATCATCAAATTCTGTTACATATGCATACATTAAATATTAAAATATATGTTGCATACAATGTTTATCGATGCATTCTTATCTAAAATCCTAACATATTCATATTATACTAATATAACTAAAATCGTAAATTCTACGCACATGTAGGGGGTGAGTCATCATCGTGGTCTCGATGTGGAAGGCTTGGAGCTGAACTGCATGTGCTCCTCCCAGATATCTCAGCAGTCAACCTATACATCTCCGACGTCGTTTGTGCATTCTGCTGCATAGTCTAGGTATTCCATTGCACGGTCTGTTGTAGTTGATCTTCCCTCTCATGTGGCCTATAGAGGTTGTGTGGCATCTCTACCATACTCTGCTTCAGATGATCGAACTCCTGATGTGATGGATCATCGCCTCATTCATAAAAGCTCGACTTGGTGGCAGTCGAGCCACCCAATAGGACTCGTCCAGAATGCTGTGACAATGGAGGGAAGACGTGGTGAATTACCTCCTCACTTAGATGTTTGGGGACCAAAGAGCTTTGATCCGAAGGTTGTTGGCTGTTGATGAACTCCATCATTCATCCTTGCATACGTTAACATTTTGACTATGTAAGATATATATATACATAGTAGAGTTATAAGAACCGAATAAATCAATGATGACTTGTGTGGGCTTCCGCGTAGGTCTCATGAATGAAGAATGTATTCCCCTCCTTATCTATGCTATGCTGAGTCATCTCAAAGAGCCTAATGCGGCTCAGCTCATCCCCTGTCACAGTCTATACGAGTATATGATGATCAAATTCATATCAATTCATCATTGTTATGTAAGCGTGTTAGAATAGAATACCTTTCGTGCTTGTGTTTCATGTTGTCCAGACTAGGCCTTCCCAAGATATGGGTAGGACCCGATGCTTTATTTCTATTTTCTTTATTTTTTGCTGAATAATCGTACAATTTAGGAGAGTATACCAACATTATAAATCTAGCCATAATTTTACAATTAGAAAAGCATACCATGTATTTCATGCATCTCACCTTGAACTTGTCACTCTCCCAATATTGGATTGCTACCTCCCTCTTGGCTACATGCCAATCCGATGGTGGATTGGCTAATGCTTTAGCCACCGTCGTGAATCGATTGTAGTGCTTTTAGAATTTTCAAAGAAGGTTAAATAGCTTATCAATTGAATCATCAACATGGCAAATGTACTAACATTCTTTCCCCTCACCTGGGCATCAAGATGTAGATACGCTACCCAATGCATGATTCCTTCCTCAAACTCGGTATCGTCACCCCAGTCAAAAGTATTTTGTATATCATTCAACAAAGTAGATAAATCGGATATTTAACAAATGTTGCAAATGATTCGTTTAATAGAACATACCTTCATATTAGGAATGATGGAAGCCTTCAGAGTGACGGGGACATTTCTAAAGTCTGTGATACAAAGTGACATATTCACCTACACCACGATGGACAACCGACTGGAAAATGGCCCAGCATACTCATCTAAAGCTTGGCATGTCCTATTCAGTTGCACCTTCACCATCTCTCTAGGTTTTAGTTTACTTAATTGGATGCATTTAGCAGGACCCCTTCCCTTACATCCTGACATGTTTAAGAACATCTCATTGATATGTGTGATTTAAAAGAATAAGGTACTACTTAAATTCATACCTAACGACGAAGATCCATCAGAATCGGTCAGTGGAGGACCCTGTGAACTAGTTGCAACTCCATTGGTATCCTCCTCATCTCAGGGGCTTTGCAACCCCCTTAATCACCACAGTCTGTTGTGGCTCACCTCCTCTCATGTTCTCATCTTGGTCAACCCGTCTAGAAAGTTGGGTCCGAACCATCTGCATTATTTTAAAGAACCGTAGCACATCAGACATCTATAATCATTTCCATTATACTTAAACATGCAAAAGAAATATTCACATATATAACATGTAAAGTAATGGATATTTACACATGTAAAACAATCTTAATATATATCTAAAAAATGAATAATTTTAAGGATGGAAAAGTTTTTAGAATCGTACCGGAGTTCATACATCTCTGTCTTCTTGGTAAGCATCAACCTCATCATGATCGTACTCTTCATTGTTAAAACCTTGATTAAACCCCCTAGGAATTATTTTTGTTATTATCCAACCCAAATTAGCATTATCTTCATCGAGTATTAGCTGATTCTGTTGAGAACAACCTTTAGTCTGGAAATCTACATTCATCAAGGATGAGTTTCCTACAAAGTTCTCACCATGAACAGACCAACTAATGTAAAAGTCCCACCATCCATTCAAAATTGCATGCTCGGAAATGGTGGATCTATCTTTTAATTTCATGTTCAGACACTTCTTGCATGGAAAATGAATCAAATCTTGGTTTGGACCTTTCCGAAAGGTAAACCGTTCCTCATGAAATGTCCATTCTAACCAATTTAACAAATCAGCTTTGTATGCAGGATAACAGTCTGGTACTTCGTTATCCACGGCATGTCCATCCCTAATACTAATCCACCATAAAATAGAGTATATTAGCTCCACAAAATAAGGTTCACTGGAGTCCTAAAATTAACATATCACAACCAATTCAATTCACTCAATCTTAACCCAAGACTACAAGTAGTTGGTCTAAAATCAAGAATAGAATATCTTGAAGATGAGAAGAGAATTTAAAAAAATACTTGAGCCCATCCATAAAGACACAAATCACAATACAATGTGATTTGTTATTACATGCAAAAATTTTACAATGGATCAAATTTCAATAGCATGATCCCCCCTTCAGTGTACTCCATAAATCAATTGTGTTCAACTCTCAATATTGTCACTGAGGTGACAATAATTAAAGCTGATCGTGAATGATTTGGTATACCAAAGATAATTGGAGTTATGCTATCGAAAAATATACTCAAATATAAACTTTTGAGTGCAATAACGATCACATTGTACCGTGATTTGTGTCTTTATGGACCCCCATAGTTCAGAACCTCCAAACTTAGGAAAGCCAATATATATGTAAGATATACAAACGCCTTATGCTCTCATTTGTATGTGTTACAAGTGGTATATGCAATATGTCCGTATATATTTAATCATATATGTTGACCGGGTATTTACATGTATTTGGTTGGTTTGCGAGAGAGAAATGAAGCTACGTGAATCTAAGAATGTGTCTAATTGAAGTGTAAGTCTATATTATATATGGACTATTGAGAATGAACCCACAAAAAAATAAGTCTTCCACCTATACACATCAAAGTCATGACCATTGGACAGGGATATCCCATCTCGAAGTGTGTCCCATAGTTTTGTGAAATCAAAAAATATAACACTAAGTGATGAAATCTTCGGAATGTGTTGCACATGCCTCCCATTTTGCAGGGTCACACACCACCCGGTGTGACGCAATGCACTATGTGTGATTTGTTTTGTGTGATTTCCTAGTGAAGTTTATTTCTAATGTTATTGAATACCTGACTACAAATTAATGTAAACATATTGTCACTTTAATTAACAGTTAATGTGATAACTTATCACATGAGTATTTTTAATGTAATACGTATGACATACATATGATGACAAGTACATGTATATACACACGATAACAAATGCATAGTTAGGTACATTTATTTAGAGCACTATTCCTAGCATAGAAAATGTTAATTATATATCTACCATCATACAGTAGGTTGTATCATACTTATCATATATTTATTCATAGATACAATCAAACTTTAGATAGATATATTTATGCAATCAGTTAGACATAGCTACATTTATTCATAGATATAACCATACATTAGATAAAAATTCTTATCAAATGTTCGCGTTCACAATTAAATAGAAAATATATTTATTCATAGATAGGTTGTTAGTAACCATTTCCCCTTCTACCATAAATGGATTTTGTATAAGCATGGAAATTTTTAATTGATTTTTTATCAATTATTTTAACATCCCATAGCTAGAATCATAAATCATACAAGTCTACAATCTAACACAATCATAGAAATCATATATGATAACTACAATCATACATGTACCTAAAAAAATCATATATGATAACTACAATCATACATGTACCTACAATCTAACATAATTTGACATAAATAAAAAATACATACAAAATATAGGTTGAAAATTATAACTTTGAATATGATTTGAGGAGGTGGCAGAGATCTCTTGGGGAGAAGGTGCGGCTAAGGTGGCGCGCAGGGATGAGGCAGTGGTGAGGCGAAGCCTACGGTGGGTAGGAGGCTGAGGTGGGGAGGACCTTGAAGTGTGGAGGAAGAGGATATTGAGGGGACGGAGGGTGCATGTCATGGAGGACGAGAAGGAGGTGACAAAGGTGGAGAGGTGGTGGAGGTGGGAGGGGGAGGAGAATGGGGGGCGGAGGTGGGGAGGTGGCTGAGGTGGGGAGGGAGGGAGAGGTGGCAAGTGGAGGGAGGAGGAGGGAGGAGAAAGGAGGACGATGGGTGATGAATCTCAGATTCATCACTCTAAAAGTCATTAATTAAGCTCAAAACCCTAAAATTCATTAGCATTTCTTCATTTATTTTGCATAATTAGCATTCATACATGTATTGATAATAATTACATTTTATCACTCATGTTGTATACAATAAGGAGCCAAAAACCCCATCCAAAATGACATGTAAACTTTCCTTATTTTTAACAAATTCATGCTAACTCTAATTGACAAGAAACCACATCTATTGTGTACATATTACTAACAAGAATAAATAAAAAATACAAAAAATCACTAACCTAAATAAGTGGACCAAACACCCAAACCCTAGTTGCAGGATTCTCAGACTAAAACATCTACATCTTCCTCATCCAGTGTCCTATTTGATCCTACTCACTTTTAATGTACATTCAAATTTCTTCAAAACAAGACCAAGTTCAAGTGAATCGAAGCTCATATGTGAAAGTTGGGTTTTGGGCCTCTTTTGTACATTTTGTATTTTACCTAATTTTGACCTTTTATTTTATGTACATAATTAACTTATTTTATTTTATTTCTTTTTCATTTATTTTCTTTGACGAAAATTTTATTAAAATACGCAAAAATCCAAATCTAAAATGAGCTTGAAATCAAAGAAACTAACTAAGTCTTCACTAACTGTTTGTACAAAAATTATCTTTTTTGTGTTTTATTTTATTTCTTTATTTTACTATATAATAAAAATCCAAAAAATAGATTAATGTGTAAATATTTATCTTTGATTTTGTCATATTTTTTCAGATTTTTATCTGGTTAAAAAATAAAAAAATAGAATACCCAAAAATCGAGGTATTCTATGTACATACGATACCCCAAAAATATCGCTTTGCACAAATGATCGATTTTGATTTTGATCCCTTCATAAAAGTTGTAGTTATTGTTGAGACGAACAACTTTTGTGAGAAATCTTTTTGATCTGACGTCATTAGATATTTCTTTTTGAATTATCTTTGTATTTATTTTTTGATTTTTTTGGAGCTGACACGTGACAGCTCCTAGAGCCGCCACGTGTCACCCCTTTTTGGGATTTACATATACCCATTTTAAAAAAAAAAATTAAAAAAATAAAATTAATAAATAAAAAAACGCCGTCATGTGGCGTCATCCTGGCCATCCGATCTCGACCGATCGGACGGTCACTACTCTTCCTTCCTCCATCTTCTCCTCCCCCACTTTCCCTTTTGAGCGATGCTGCCCCGCAATTACCGGCCGTCCGAATCCCCATATCCAGTTACCCGCCTCCACATATTTCGTCCCCGATGATCTTCCTGCCAATCATGTGTATCTCGGTCATCCTCCATCTTCGAGTCCTCATCAAATCTTCCCCCTCGATTTCCTGTCCTCGTCAATCAAATCCTCTTTTGCAATCTCCAATCAACTTTCCCTTTCACGGCCGCTGCTATGATCTGATATCAAACCTTCCATCGACGACCCTCCTTCGCCTTGCCCTATTTCAACCATCGTCGGGCCACCCTCTCGATCCATCCGCCGTCTTCAACAAAAAATAGGAGTCAGGGAGACAACCTGACATTATCCACATCTTCCCAGGAGAGATCCAAGCCTTTAGGGCTTGTCGCAAAGTTGTGCGTCTTGCGTATTTGCCTTTGCGCCAGTTCGTGCCATTGAGCCAATGCCTCCGACAACCGTTTCTCCTCCGTTGAGCCAACGCTTCACCGTGCTACCTCACCGCCTATTGGCCACAGCAGTACTCCACTGTCAACAGTTCCTTTAGCCTCCGCCCGTTCTCCACTCCACGTTTGTGCTTCTTCAATAAGAGCAGTTACTCTACTAGCCGCCAGCAACCATCCTCCACTGCAGGCCACCTCAAGCTCCCTCGCCACCATCCCTAGAGCCACCGCTCCTCCTTGGTCGTGTGTCAGCTTATAACTCTTGCATCTCCTTCGCTCGATCGGCCTCCACCGAAGTCGCTTCCAACGACGCGCCTTTGCTTCATCAATAACGTCCTCGACAACAGTAGCTAGAGCTTTCCACCTCGACACTGCCACTCGTGCGACCCCCACCGCACCTGGGAACGTCGCGATGCTTTGCCCCTCTGTCCCAGAATCCATCGTGACCCCTTCTCCACTGATGTGCCACCGGGCACAAGGCCTGAGACCCTCCCCGCGTGTACGACACGTGCGCGGAGGGGCCTTCTGTGCCAACACCCCTGGAGTCCATCCTGTTTCTGAGAGAACCCCACCATCCAGGGTCACTTGCTTTGCACGTGACTCTTGGAATTTTGCAGGAACACCCTTCTGGGTGTAGGTAATTATCATTAAGTCCTCGCACTGCAATTTCTATTTTCAATATTTATTGTAATATTACAAACATACCCCTAGCTTTATCTATAATTTCGAACTTTCTTTTGACATCATTTTATCATTTAAAAATTGCACTTTGTTTCTATAATTAATTCTTTACATAATGGCATGTTTGTGATATTGTTTTAGACTGTGATTAATTAATATTCTTGTGATAAATTGCATATTTTTCCTATTTTGTGCTTCGAAATTCATAAGCAATTAAACATAGATCTGAAAATTACGAAAAATTCACGGATTAGACTATTAATTGTATTTAACATCGTGCCCAAAAAGAATTGAATTTACATGCATGGTCTGCCCTATAAAAAATGTTTTGCGTATTTCAATCTTTAATTTTTAATAGGTATTAAGTATCGTATTTTTAAGGATTAGGATTTTTCTGAGATCATCGCCTAATGGTAAATCTTGGATAATTTTATCCCTTGAAAATAAGTAGTTTTCTTATTTATTGTAATTAATTATTGAAATTCACTTTGTTTGCATTCATAAATTCATAAAATATTTGTCTTGCATAAAAAAATTCTAAAAAAATTACAGTGTGTGTTCCTTTCACCATAATTTACATCTTTGTGAAGTTGTAATTTTTAGACATCGTTTGATTGAAAATTATATTTTAGTCCCTAAAATTGGTCATATTTACATTTTGCATTTCCAAATTGCATTAAAAATACCAAAAACATTCCGCCTCAAAAATTATGTGCGATGTTTGATAGACAAAAATTCTAAGTTTTTCATTTGCCTCCTTGAGTTCGACCTTGGGACTTGCCCAAGTAAAATAAACATAAAACCACACAAATTAAAAACTGAATCAATTATTATGGTTATTTCTTGACCGATTCCGAATTCCATTCTACAACGAAATGATAAAATTAAACACTCGATAAATCAAATCAATTAATGCGGGACTTTTGGGATTTTTTAGATGGTGCCACTACCGAGAAGGCAAGCGGTATAGATTTTGTGTGAAAAGTTTTTTCGGTATTCCACATTCGGGTAGTCTGACACCTGAATCTTCACTGTATATTTTCCATATTTTTTCTGAATTTACTTTATTTTATTTTTCAACGTTTATTTTCTTGTTTTATTTCATGATTAATTTTTATGTCACTCTCTTACACTCTCTCTCTTATTTTTCTTGCAAGGTACGTGTCGTACGTGAGCGGCTTCTCAAAAAAACCGATGCATCTTCACTGACGCATGAAAAACCTTAAATAAAACTAAGATCAAGTCGAGTTGTAAGAGAGTGTAGAGTCCAAGATTTATTTTTTTCCGCAATTTTAATTTTTGCAATTAATTGCTAATTTATAGCGGTGTCTGTTGGGACTCTCGCGTGTGTAAATATACCCTTGAACATTTTTTTGGTGTGTCATGGCCTGTTTTACTCTCCGATGAGGTTGGGGCCTGACTTGAGTGGCTCATAGGTTAGACCTACACATACAGCTATTAGAGCTTCTAGGATTTTCCGATTGTGCTCGTAGAATATAGGATCACACTGCACATTAATTGAGACACACATTAGATCATTCAATTTAGTCAATTTCAAATCAATTCTTCACGGCTAATAGAACTTTCTACTAGGTGCGGTTGTTTTTTATCGGCTTGCATCCATTTAGATTAATTTTCAATTCTTGTATTGCATCCCACATGGAGATTGCGAGGAATCACTATAGTCATCTATCTGAGCATACATCATTGTTTCACATGCATCGTCTTTTCTTGAATTTCTCCCTCCTATTTTGTCACATAGTTTTAAAGGAAATTGGAACTGGACGGTAGACGTGTATTTTTTCTCACCTAATTTTTAGTGATCACCTAATTAAAATGCAACTACTAAATAAAGCCACCTAACTTAACTAATAAACTCGAGAACTTTTGCGGGAGAGCAACCCCGACCATGGATTCATTTATTTGTCTGAGTGAGAGAGAGATGACACTTAAGGTTAGAGCCCAACTACGAAATCTTCATATTGAAAACTGATTCTATAAAAACGATTAGCTACTTCTCAGTGAGGAAATACGGGTAGCCGGTAAATGGTCCGAATTTTCTTAGCAGAGTGGGTGGTTTAAAGGACACCGCATAAGGTTCCGTCATTAATATTGGGTAGCCATTTTACAGTCCGTACTTACAACCATACTGGCTGAAGGAAGGTGCAACTAGTCGTAAGATATTGGGCCAGTCTTTATGAAAATCCCCGACACCTAACAACTCGCTAATTATTTTCCAAGATTGATTTTTTTACCAACTAAAATTGAAAAGATAAATTGGCCGAACTCTTGCAGCTTCATTGTGTGAGTTGGTGAACTCGGGGTTTGATTTGTGTTTGTATTAGTGTGTATGAACCGATCTCGAATATCAAAAACTGCACAATTGTGCCATCACTCTCCTTGATTTAAAATTTTGAGTTTTTACTGTTGAGTATCCTGTACACTTGAACATTTGCATCCAAGATCTGTCATGACAACTCATTCACCTTCTTCGAAGATGACTAGGAATTTATACGAATACCCATCAGATCTATACTATGAAAATGAGTTCGTCTCAGTTAGACCCAAAGCCTCAAACTCCCTCCAACCAGACATCATCCATCTTTTATAGGAGACTCTCACCCACAAATAGATCCAATCCTCTCTATAAATCCAATCTACTCCATGAATAACAATTCTTTATATCCAGATCATACAAACAAACATCCAACTGAGGTCTCCACTTCTTCGTATGCCAATCCTCTATATTCTGATCATACAATCCATCCTTCATACCATGTAAATGTCAACCCATCATTCGTGGGAGATTCTAACCACAAGATGAATCCAATCGAATTTAACATTTCTTTACATCTTCCACCTCCCCAACCTTGACCACAAATGAGCAACTATTATCATAGATTTTCCCATTTCTCGTCGGAACTCATGAACCATTTGAAGCTCAAATCACTTTTGAGACGAATGACTGGCCGAGACAACAACTCCAACTAACTTCAATCTCCCCTCACCATATTGTTGGAACAGGTCAATACTTCACAAATACACAATTTGATTTGACCATTGGGAATAAAATGGAAACTGGACAGACCAAGAGGATTAGCCCGCACCCGATAATCTTCCATCTTGGATTAGCCTGACAATCCCATCTTCAGACATGCCACTCATACAGAGGACTGGACTGATGATATCGACACACATAAACGATGTATGTTGACTCCACAGTATAAGGGTTCGACCAATCATGACAAAAGGAATGGACTCTACTCAAACCAATTATACATGCCTGAATCACACCATGAAACATGTAGTTTCTATCCCCACATCGAGCAGAATCCTTCCATGATTTTGAGGAGAAATTTTCAGAAGATAAGATAATATATTAGATATTCCAAGAAGATCTTCTCCCAGCTCATACATGAAAATGGAAGATGCAATGATTGGATCTCGAATTCAAGAAACCACACAGACTGCTAACATAATGATCCTGAAAATTCTTTGGAGGATGACATTTCGAGGATAACTAAGAGATATGAATTAATGGAGGAAAAAAAATTATAAATTTTACTGACCGACTCATTTCATTTTATGGAAGATCGGGTATGAAAGTGGAGGATGAAATAATTGGATCTAATGTTGAGAACCCCGAGGATATTTAAAAACACATAGACTACGTTTACCCTAGGGATGAACCTGACAACATCACTTCTGCATACTATTCCCCTAGGAATAACTCAGACTCCGATTCTTACTCAGCTAATCAAAACCTCTTCTCATCTACGGAATACACCACATCACCATACCACACGAAAACACCAAAAAAATCGAAAAACCAGAAAAAAATCATAAAAATTGAAACTGAAGAAGATTTGATGAATTTGGATCTACTATAAGGGAATCATTGGAAAAAAATGATTTTTGAACTTCCCTTGATACAAGCCATTGAACACTTCCCCGACCTTAAAGGATTTGTAATGAGCAAATTATACATGAAAAAGTCGGACATGATGAGAACAAAGGCTAACAGACATATCTTGTCAATGGCCACCTCCTTAGTGTTGAGGAGAAAAACAAAGAGCCGCATAGTGAAGCGGTTTCCCAGATTGACTGTGGAATCAAAGACACAACATTTACCCCATGCTCGAATCGACGATGACTCACCAATCAACATCCTCCCGAGCTCTTTATTTGACAAGCTCAAACTCGAACCTATCAGAAAGATAAGAGAGATCGTTCAACTGGCTGATCGATCTATAAAGCGGCTGAGAGTAATAATTTCAGTCATCGTTACATTCCAGGTGCTTCGTTCAAAATGGACTTCATGATCATTGATATTGAGCATCAAGGAGAATTCACCCAGTCTCCAATCATTCTCAGAAAGTCATTCTTGGCATTGGCTAAGGCAATTATTGAGAGTGAGACTCAGGAAATCAATTTTACAGCATTGGGAGTGCTTTCATCTTACCCAGTCATTGAGGAAACACGATATTCTGAGGCGACCCACGAAGCCGTCAACAACTTTAACCACTAAAGGTAGATAAGCCCTACCCCGCTGCTACACTTGAGATAATGGTTGTTGAGGAGACTATTGGTTTAGAGACTCTCCCCACTGATCGATTTCTCGCTTCTCTCACCATGGTAAATGACTTCTCATATGATCCTGAAACATATGCATGGATGCATCCTGAGTCGGTTGAAATCTTCTCTGACCACCTTGACCAATTCAATCCAACTGAAGAGTGCACCAACATTAAGAAAACTAAGAACAAATATGAAGGATGTAAACCGACCAAGGAGAAATTTTTTAATGGTTATTCATCTGGATACTCAATTGTCAACACCTTACTCATAGGATCAGCACCTTCACAGACAACACGAAACAAAATGGTTGCTCCTTCATCTAAAAAGAAAGTCTCCTTTGACATGCCGAATAAGGAATCATCTGATGATTCCTCATCAGGTCCGGAAATGGTAATCTACAAGAGTGAGGTCTGTTCGGAAGTTCTAAAACCCTATATTTGCAAGGTTCCAAATTTCAATTCCTATTGGATGCCACCTGTTCCTCTCTATTATTCATCCAAAGCCGATTCTCCAAGGCTTATTAAATATACTGGAATAATTTCTTATAAACCGACTGAGACCAGTGCTTCAGAGTATTCATCATCCGAGGATGAATCACTTGATCACAAAAAGGAACAAATTCTGAGAAAACAACTAAAGAAACTAAAAAACAAGAATATCAGGAGTGGCTCCACTTTCAAATACTATTCCTCTGAGGATAACTCCAACGATGGCTAGATATTATCTGATTCAAATGCTTCATCTACTCTCTAGCATGATTTTTCTGATGATAACACTGGGAATGGTTGGGAATCATATGCTTCATCTTCTTTTTATCAATACGATCTCCCACATCAGGATCACAAAAAGATCGACCGAAAACCGCCTTAATAATCGGCTAACCTCCCTCCCGACCCCATCGGTCTCCTTGTACATCTTCTTCCTCTACTTAGGCCAATGCCTAAGTATTAGGGGGGGACCGATGCCATCTCTATATGCCACTCTCCTCATCTAATCCTTCTCAAGATCACCCCATTTCCATGCTTCTTTCGTACTTAGGCTGACCAAAGCCTAAGTATAGGGGGAACCGATACCCATCTATATATATTCTCCTCATTCACATCTCCCGACCTCCTCAGTTTCGCTTTTATTCTATACTTATATTGTTCATAGTCTAAGTATAGGAGGGTGGGATGTCTTCTATCTTTTTCTTTTTCACTCTATTACGCTTAGCCCGAGCTATGTTTTCTATACACTTCTTGTGCTCTGAGGACATAACACTCTCTAAGTATAGGGTGTGTGTATATATATTGTGTACGTATTTTACCCATAGCTTGTACTTTCACGTAAGTTTATATGTATTTACAGGGTTGGTAACTAACTTGAAAAAAAGACAACAACAAAAAAGGAAGTTTTTGCAACTAACACTGACGGTGTCCAACCAAAAATTTTGAAAAATGGCTTCTTATTCATTTTAACAAAAAACTCTAAAAAATGTTCCTGCATTTCACACACCTACACTTCATCCAGCATTACTGCATTTCACACACCTGCACTTCATCCATCATTACATGCATTTGCATTTGTGAAAAGCCCTTGGATTCGGAACCAAGTTATGAGTAGAAATCGAGAGTGGTCTGGACTTGACCTTAATCCACCTAATTTTTAGAAGAACTTCACTGACAAATAAGATTTTAGAAGCTTCAGGTCTATGACTTAATTCTTTGAGTTCCACATGACAATGTGCAACATTTGACTCTTAGCGTCTAACCTGGTCTCTTCATTCTGGGTACGACTCTGGAATAGGGAATTAATTTGTACTCTCGCACTACACACTTAGCTCAACTCAGACAAGGTGTTGGAAGACTGTGTGGGTTTCTTTTCTGGTAGCGTGGACATCTAAAGATCGGAGTACAGGTTGAAATAAAGCTTCGGAAAAGGGATAGGAGACTGGGAACATTTTTTTCTAAGACCCCAAAACATGTACGGAAAAAAAGATTCCATATTCGTAGGTGCACAACAAGATCCATGCAGAGCTTCCAAAAATCCAAATACCAAGAAGCCTACTACCAAATAAATATTTGACTAAAAAGGTCAAAGCTTAAAGAAAACCTACATATCTTTGTGGAGACTTGATTAAACTAGTCGGCTTCAGAACGAGAGGTGACTACAGTGGCTACCCTCCAATTCTTTTCTCCTTCTTCTAATTTCTCCCCTATTCGATTGTGAACACAACGCGACAGTCCTTAGAAGGAAATACATGACTCCCCGAGGACGAGTTACTGGAGAGGAGGTTTGCATGGTAGTTCGGCATTTTAGATGGGAAGAGCTAAAACCTTTAACACACATGAGTCGATTGTTCAATGTTCAAGGGGTATGCTTTGGGAGTAGGATTGATCTAAGAGGACGTATGAGCCGAAACTGTGACAATGATGTGTAGAACTTGAAGGCTATTGATTTTAAAATTCTAAGTCTCATAAAAGTTCCGCCAAACCAATAATCCAAAGGTCGGGTCTAGTGTCAATTTTACCTTCTTCTCATGGTCTTGGTATGGAACCCAACCTCATTTCACCTCATTGCATTTCTTTAGATGCTCAGGGACGAGCATGGTTTAAGTATAAGGGATGATGAATCTTAGATTCATCACTCTAAAAGTCATGAATTAAGCTCAAAACCCTAAAATTCATTTCCATTTCTTCATTTATTATGCATAATTAGCATTCATGCATGTATTGATAATAATATCATTTTATAACTCATATTGCATAAAATAAGGAGCCAAAAATGCCAACCAAAATGATCTGTAAAATAGCCTAACTTCCCTGATTTGTAACTAATTCATGCTAACTCCAATTGACCTGAAATTACCTCATTGTGTACATATCACAAGAATAAATAAAAAATTACAAAAAATCACTAACCTAAATAAGTGAACCAAAAACCCAAACCCTAGTTGCAGGATTCTCAGACTAAAAGCACAATATCTTCCCCATCCAGTGTCCTATTTGATCCTACTCACTTTTGAACAAATGTACATTCAAATACCTTCAAAACAAGACCAAGTTCAAGTGAATCGGAGATCATATGTGAAAGTTGGGTTTTAGGCCTCTTTTGTACATTTTGTATTTTACCTAATTTTGACCTATTATTTTATGTACATAATTAACTCATTTTTTTAGTTTATTTTTCATTTATTTTCTTTGATGAAAGTTTTATTAAAATGCCTAAAAATTCAAATCCAAACTAACTAAGTCTGAGTCTTCACTAATTGTCTGTACAAAAGTTATCTTTTTTGTGTTTTATTTTATTTCTTTATTTTCTTAATTAATAAAAATACAAAAAAAGATTAATGTATAAATATTTATCGTTGATTTTATCATATTTTTCGGATTTTTATCTGGTTTAAAAATAATAAAAAAATCTAGAAAACCCAAAAATAAGGTATTCTATGTACATGGGATACCCCAAAAATATCAATTTATACAAATGATCGATTTAAGTTTTGATCCCTTCGTGAAAGCTCTATCATCGAGATGAACAACTTTCGTGAAGAATTTTTTTGATCCGAGGTCATCTGCTTTTTGTTTTTGAATTATCTTTGTATTTATTTTTCAATTTTTCTGAGGCTGACACATGACCGCTCCTGGAGCCGCAACGTGTCACCCATTTTTGGGTTTTATATATACTCATTTTTTTAAAAAATTTATTAAAAATAAAAAAAATTAAAATTAATAAATGAAAAACACCGCCACGTGGAGTCATCCTAACCGTCTGATCTTAGCCCGATCGGACGACCACTACTCACTTCTCCTTCCTCCGTCTTCTCCTCCCCCACTTTCCCTTTTGAGCAACACCGCCCTGCGATTCCCGTCCATCCGAATTCCCATCCCTAGTTACCCGCCTCCGTATATTTCATCCTCGATGATCTTCCTGTAAATCGCGTGTATCTTGGCCCTCCTCCATCTTGGAGTCCTCATCAAATCTCCCCCCACCCGATTTCATCTCCTCGTCAATCAAATCCTCTTCTCCAATCTCCGATCAACATTCCCTTTCACGGCCACCACCATGACCCGACATTAAACTTCCATCGCCGTCCCTCCTTCACCTCGCCCTATTTAAACCATCATCGGGCTGCCCTCTCGATCCATCTGCCGTCTGCAACAAACAACAGGAGTCAGGGTTACAACCTAACATTATCCACATCTTCCCTGGTGAGATCCAAGCCTTTTGGGCCTGTCGCAAAGCCACGTGTCTCATGTGTTTTCCTTTTCTCTGGTTCACACTGTTGAGCCAACGCCTCCGACAACCTGTTCTCCTCCGTTGAGCCAATGCTTCACCACGCTACCTCACCGCCCATCGCCCACAACCATACTCCGCCGTCAATAGTTCCTTCAGCCTCTACCTGTTCTCCACTCCACGTCCGTGCTTCTTTAATAGGAGAAATCACTCCGCCAGCCGCTAGCAACCATCCTCCACCGCAGGGCCACCTCCAGCTCCTCCGCCACCATCTACAAATCCACCGCTCATCCTTGGTCGTGTGTCGGCCGAGGACCCTTGCATCTCCTTTGCTCGACCAGTCTCTACCAAAGTCATTTCCAACAATACGCCTCTGCTTCATCAATAACGTCCTTGATAACAGTAGTTGGAGCCTTCCACCTCAACGTTGTTGCCCGCGCGACCCCCATCGCACCTGGGAACGTCGCGAAGCTTCGCCCCTCTGTCCCAAAATCCATCACGCCCCCTTCTCCGCCGAAGCGCCACCGGGCATAGGGCCCGAGACCCTCCCTGCATGCACGACACGTGTGCGGAGGGGCTTTTTGCGCCAACACCCCTGGGGCTCAGCTTATTTTTAAGAGCACCCTGCCATCCAGGGTCACATGCTTTGCACATGACTCTTGGAATTTTACAGGAGCACCCTTCTGGGTGTAGGTAATTATCATTAAGTCCTCTCATTGTAATTTCCGTTTTCATTATTTATTGTAATATTACGAACAGACCCTAGACATTATCTGTAATTTCGAACCTTCTTTTGACATCATTTTATCATTTAAAAATTGTACTTTGTTTCTACAATTAATTATTTACATAATGGCATGCTTGTGATATTTTTTCTAGATTATGGTTAATTAATAATTAATATTCTTGTGGTAAATTGCTTATTTTGCCCATCTTATGCTTCAAAATTTATAAGTAATTAACCATAGCTCTGAAAATTGCCAAAAAATCATGGATTAGAGATTTAATGATATTTAATATCATGCCTAAAACTAATTGCATTTGCATGCAATGGTCTGTCCTATAAAAATTGTTTTGCATATTCCAACCTTTAATTTTTAATAAGTATTAAATCTTGTATTTTTAAGGATTGAGATTTTTCAGAGATCAATCACCTAGTGATAGATCTTGGATAATTTTATCCCTAGAAAATAAGTAGTTTTTTGTATTTATTATAATTAATTATTGAAATTCAATTTGTTTGCATTCATAAATTCATAAAATAATTATCTTATATCAGAAAATTCCAAAAAATTAAAGTATGTTCATTTTAGCATATTTTACATCTCGGTCAAGTTTCATAATTTTGGCACATTGTTTGATTGAAAATTGTATTTATTCCCTAAATTGTCCGTTATTGCAATTTCCATTCTCAACTTACATTAAAAATACCAAAAACATTCCGCCTCGAAAATCGTGCATGAACTTTGATTGACAAAAATTCTAGGTTTTTCCTTTGCCTCCTTGAGTTCGACCTTGGGACTTGTCCAATTAAAATAAACATAAAACCATACCGATTAAAAATTGAATAAATTATTGTGGTTATTTTTTGATCGATTCTGAATTCCCACCTATAACGAAACAACAAAATTAAATGCTTGATAATTCACATCAATTAATGCAAAACCTTTTGGATTCGTCAATGGGTTAGATGGAGGGGTGATGAATCTTGATTTCATAACCTTTATTCTATCGTTTGGCCTTAAAAACCCTAGCTACTGCATGTAAATACCTCTAATTTGTGTCAATTAACATTCATTCTTTATTGTATAAATGTTTTATAAAATACTATTTTAATGCCAAAATTATAGAATAAAGAAAGAAAAAGAATAAAATACAAAAGGTATTTTATGACCCTAAATCCCGAGACCTTGGAATCTTGATGATTAGGTCGACATGGAATAAAGTGGGGGGAGATAAGGGCCAATAATACAATAAATTTCTCATTTATTTATTCATTATTTATGCATTTTTGGGACCCATTTTATTTTACACCTTTTATACCTTAAATAAAAAACTTTATAAATGAAAGTTATATATAATAATATATAGAAAAATACAAAATTGATTTCATACAAAAATAATATACCGTGTAAAAGTTATACTCTGAATAAGATTCCAATATCCCAACTTCCCAGACCCGTATCTCTCAAATAAAAACTCAAAATATATCAAAATCACCTTTAATTGTTTATAACTTTTAATGAAGGTGGTTTCATTTTTTTTGGAGTTAAGGTGTGAAAGTTAGGTTTGGGACCCCTATTGTACAATATACCTGAATAAAATAATCATTTTATTTATTATTTATTATGATTATAATTTTATATTTTTATAATTTTGTAAATATTACTTATTATAATTTAACATATTAAACTCAAATAAAACCATACAGAAGATGTTAAAAAAAGACCAAAATAAAATACATAGATGAATATACAATACTTATACATATATATTATATATACCTATTTATTTAAGTGAAAATATTATATCAAAAAATAAAATAAAAAAATATTTATATATGTAAAAATAATTTTTAAATATATAAAATTTTAAAACAAAATAATAAAATACACAAAAAAAATAAAAATAAAATATACAAAATGTAGATAATATATCAATAAATTAACCCTAAAAATCAACTTGCAAATAATAACCTCTAAAAAATAAATAAAAATCATAATAAAAAATTTTAAAAATAATAAACATTTTTTATTTTACAACCTAAAAAAATAAAATCATTTACTAATTAATTTAAATTTATTTTTGAATTTTTAACTGACTTTATCTTTTTACGGATGACGTAGCTCAATCAGGCCATGCCATCCGTTGAGCCCAGGTAAACTCTGACCCCAGGTCATAGACTCTGTTAGAACTTCGTAACCCCTCTTCTTCTCGATTTTCTAGCCACTGATTCATGGCTTGAGGTACATTAGGTCCTTCATGGGAAATCTTCTATGTACATCAATGATTCACGCCTAGCCGCCTCCTAGGGCAGAGCATCACATCAACACCTGTGATCGCTCCTTGAAAACCTCAACTTCTTCACCTGTATAAAAACCACCCTCCGACCTACTCCCATTTTTGAACCCTTTTTGCCCAAAATTTAGCTCCCTCTTGTGCCCTCCGGATCGAGGCCCGTGACATGGGATTCTCCAGCTGCTTGGAGCAAGTCTAGGTGAAGGCGTAGGTGCTTCCACGACCATCTCCGACCACCAGCCGTTGAGGTCCTATCTCGTGGTTCTCGGCCACTGAGTTTCCCATTTCTTTACGTCTTCAGATAGCTGTTAATTCTAGCATTTCCTTATCGTATTAAATTAAACATTACTTTATTATATTAGCCTAATCTCATCGTTCGTAGTTCGTCAGAGCTCATATCATGCGAACACCTCCACCTATCCCCGACCATTGACCGACCCCGCTACCACCTTTGAATTCTTACCCTTCTGCTTCTCCACTCCACCACCTCTCATTCACCCAAATCCACTGTGGATCTGGAGATCAGGACTTCTCCACCACCGCGCCACTGGAGATCTCCACTCGACACACTTCTTCATCCATTTCACCCATCAAGACCCTCAAATCCCATGGTTTTCTTTGCTGAATCTTCTTGCAAGTGCTGGAGGGCAAAAGGACTCCTTTTGGGGTCGATTTTGTGCCATTGCAGGTACCTGGAGCTGCCCTTCTTCCCCAACCAAGCCAGCCTCTATCGCAGCTCCGTTGGACCTTCTGTAGGTGCCATCTGGTGCGGAGGAGACCCTGCTCTATTTTTCCCTTGATCAGTTCCTTCCGGGAGACCGAAGGAGCATGGGAGGACGGATCGAAACTCGACCTAGCTGAGTTCTTGCCCTGTTCCTCCTGGTGCCCTTTCTGTCATTGGATATTCCAGTCCCTCCAGATCGCATGAACGTCATTGGATGCGGCTCGCTGCATCCGTCAGATCATCAGCTGGGATCTAATCCTAGCCTTCCATTCCGAAGCATCATCGGGCCTTGCGTGATCGACATGTGGTAAGTGACCAAGGATCAGTCGTTGGATCTGCGCATAATACTGGGTATTTTGCATTTCCATCCAACCACTTTTTGTATTTTTTGTATTAATGCACAAACTTTCCTCTGCCATAGTTTAAGTTTTGTAATTGCATAAAAGACCCTGAACTTTATTTACAATCTGGTCTACGCTAGCTCACCTCACGTGGTTGCCCATGTGAGTTGGGAATTTTGTAGGCGAGGGCCTGGAGTTTTGTGTATTTCAATTTGGACAAGGAATATTTTAGTCAAGTTATATCATTTTTGGTATTTTGCTAATTGGCCCCTGACTTTTATTTAAATTACATCCATACCCCTGTTACTTTAACAATTCTAGTGCATTTCTTGTATTTATTTAAAATAGCAATTGTGCTCCAAAAATTTCCAAAATATAGATGTAGGTTCCTGATTGCTTCTAGTTTCACGTCATATTTATATTTTGCAATTTTGGACCTTTATATTATTTATTAAAAATAAAAAAATAGCTCAAAAAATCCATGTCTACAGTATAAAATTCCAAAAAATATGTTGAAAAATTCCCCAAAAAATATCCTTTATTTATTTAAGTGTTTTTAGCCTTTGGACCAAAATCATTAAAAATAGAAAATGAAAACTCAAAAAAATTTGAAAAACCCCAAAATCCTTTATAAAAATTTAAAAAATTCTAAAAATAGTGTTTTCTATTTTGTAATTTTCTCTATTTTGCTATTTCTAAATTAAAATTAATTTGGAAAAAAATTTATACTATTTGGTATTATTTTCAACTCCATTTTAATTCGACCCATTTATTTTTTCCCTTTTGGGTATTTTTTACTTTAAAATATATAAAAATCTGAAAAATTCACTAAAAAATCGTAAGAACACTAAAAAATTATTTAAACCCCAAAAATATTTAATTCTACAATTTTTGTTTGCTGTTAGTTATATTTGTATCTCTTTTATCTATCATTGTATATATACTTTTATATATCTAATATTGTATATTTAAAGAAAAAGAAAATATAAAATATAAAAATATAAAAGAAAAACTAAAAATATAAAACTAAAAACAAAATATAAAAAATATAAAATGAAAAAAAATAAAAAGTTGGACTTAGTGGTGAGTGAGAAACTACATTTATTGTAATATTCAGGACACTCTCAGGACCCTACACAATTGACAAGGTTCATTGCCCGAGGGATTGTTCCCTTAGGAGCCTCATTGGTTTTGTCGCGGTTTTCATCGCCTTTCCTTTTATTTTTGTTTCATGGTTTTATTTTCTTTATTTTATATGATTGAACTCTAGCATAGTATTGCTTGTCGATAGACTAAGACCAAACACATATTATATTTTCCTGTACCTATAGTCTCATTTGGACTTAGTCAAATTTAATTATCAATTATTTAGACTTGAGACCGCGTGCCAAGAGAGATCGAATGCAATGCTTGTAGGACCCGTTGTGACGGGCACCGATCGACATCGAAGACCGGACCTTGTTCTCATTTCTGAATACTTAACGTTTTGTTCTTCATGATAATAGTATATCCTCCTCTAGGGTGATTTCATTGGCTTGCATTGCATATAGATATGTTTCAATTCTGCTTGGCATCCTTGCATGTAGAGAGCTAGAGGCAAGGTGAGCATTTATGCTTTAGCATGCCTCATTGATTTCACATCGCATTGCTCTTCTGACTCTCTTCCTCAGATTTTGATCACCTAGGTGTTAAGAAGAATTGACTCCTCGATAGTAGCATGTATTCTTATTAAAAAATCCAAAAAAATGATAATTATAAAATTGGGACCGCTAAAATTACTTGACCCTAAACTAAATCAAAAAGAAAATCATTGTCTTGGGCTGAGTAATCCCCTCATTGTCTTCGCTTTTACTTGTTCAACGTCCACACTAAGGATAGTGCCCAAATCCCATAAGCCAACATAAGTGTTTGTACAACTTTCTTTTCTCACCTAACTCTAAAAAAAGGTAAGATAAAAGACAACACTTTTACGGTCCTCACAGAGTTGAGTAGGTGAATTGAGGGGTTGTGTTCTATTTTGAGTGAGTTTGTTTGTGACTGCTTGTGTGTATACTCGATCTCTCTGCACATTCGTGCCTTTTTTCTCACATCTCTTGATTCGACCATCATTCTCTCCCAATCATTTTTTGTTTGTTTCAGAGATGGCCGACTCGAGTGATTTTTATCCGACCTTCACAGATCCCTCTTACCCTACAGCCGATCCACCTTCATTTTTCCATGAGGATTTTGCTCCTGACTTTTGTACATATCCGCCTCATCCATAGTTTCATACCTCGGATCTTTAACTACCACCACCACCCTCATACTGCCCTCCATCTCATCCACCCGAGACTGATTTGTTGGAGTCACCTCTCACGGATTCCACACTTGAGACCTTGAACCGAATGATGGAGCGTGTGAATTTGAGGATTAACAATCTATTTTGCATAAATAAGAACCAGAATGTCGCTCCACTATTTGTGGATATGGATTCACTTGAGGATGATCATGAGAGCTTGCAATCATCTAAAATACAAAAATGAGCAAAAAAAAATCGAAAAAGAGTTCGGGAGATAAAATATTGATTCAAACTGTGAGGAGAGGTCCCACCTGCTAGATCGTATACCCATACATTCATTCACACCTTCTCCCACCTATGACCCTGAGGACGACACTGTACAGACTTATGATTCTGATATCCTCCATTGGATGGAGGAGATCCAAAAATTCAAAAAAATGTTGACTGAACCTGAAGTGATGGCCACTATCCATGAGATCATTCAAGCCCCACTTCACCAGGCCATGACCCATTTATCTGCTCCTCAACACAATAAGAGAAAGTGGAGGAGCATATCTGAGCATCATATCTTGACCATGGCCACTGCCTATGCCATCACCCACCGTCCATTCTCAAGGAAATGGAACATGACTACACCATTGACTAGATGCAACATTTCTAACTATTCATGTGATCACACTCTCCTTGACGGCAATGCTTCAATTAGCATCATACCCTTCTTGCTGGTACAGTATCTTCACTTAGGGTCTGTCAAGAAAACCAAGATGATCGTTCAATTTGCTGATGGATCTATCAAGAGGCCGAAGGGTATTCTTGAGAACATTTTCATTTGGATTCAGGGCATGAGGTATACTGTCGATTTTGTCATAATGCTCATGGAGACCTCCACTGGGGAGCACACTCCAACTATCCTGGGATGACCCTTTCTCGCCTCTGCAAGATTCATCATTGATTATTGATCAGGATAGATTCGCTTCCATCCTCATGTTGGGAGTGTTGTGGTCATCAATGCACCAACTGCCAACCAGAGACCTGCATATGATGTTACTTCACATATTTTATCCGACCCTGAGGACTATGACCTTAATGAGACTATCCGAGATTTTTATTGTATGTTGGATTCCACTGAGACTCAAGAATTCCTCCCCATGGAGGAAGACTCGAAAAGCATAGACCTTGGAGTTCCCTATTTTTGTACTTGGTGATGTGTTGATGACATCCGCGGGATTTACACGATTGCCATATTTGAGTGAAGGGCAAATTTAGATGAGACTGATAAGGCTGAATTTGATCTCGTTGTGTTCATCAATGAATTCAGTCCTTTTGATGAGAATGATGATCCGGTTGAGACTTTAGATGACAAACATGACCTGACTACTTCCACGAACGAGTTCGCTCCCTTTTGTTTTGACCTTGCTGAGACCTCGCAAGACGAACTTGACTCTACTTCTTCCGATGATGAGTTCATCCGATTGCATTTTGATGATGACCTAGTTAAGACTCCCAAGGTCAGACCTAGCCACACTTCTTCCACTCCCCCGTCTGTGCCTTCTCGCCCTAAGACCACTAAGGATACTTTCCAGGACGACCATGATTGGTTTGTGTCATCTGGGGACCCCAATGTCGACCTACACCTTGTTTGATCCATTCCTAAACGGTCCTGCAAGAAGGTTCGATTTCTACCTTCTTGACATTTTGTACATCCACCTCTTGTATATTCTCATTCGTTTTCCTCCGTCTATCCACCATATCACTCATTCACCCCATTCTCGTGTGTTCCTTGCATAGGACAAGCTTTGTCCTAAGTATAGGGGAGTGGAGGAGCTGCATTCATTCTTCATCCCGTTTCATCACTCTTGCTGTTGCCTATACTTAGGGCTAGGGGGAGTGATGTGTACATTCACTTCGATCCTTTCTTCTATCTTCGTCTTCTTTTTCTTCTTTTCTTCTTTTCGTTTTCCTTTTTCTTTTTCCACCGAAAAATGTCGCCCCTTTTTGTCAGTTTGCTATACTTAGCATGTACTCTGTCCTAAGTATATGGGTTGTGCACCCAGAGTTCTTCTATTCTTCGATCCTCTCCACTGTCTCCTCTTCTTGTCTATACTTAGGGATATCTTACCCTAAGTATAGGGGGAGACAATCTGAGTACGAACTGTTCACTCCTGCCCTGGACCTTCCCTGCCTTGTGTTCAGTCTGCTATAATTAGCATTATTTGATCCTAAGTATGGGGAGACTTCCGACTCCTCCTATATTCATCACTGGTTCATTCTTTAGGCTTTTCTATACTCAGTAAGAGTTATGTCTTCTCTTTTTTTCTCTGATCTATGAGGACATAGCACAAGCTAAGTATAGCAGGGTCGTATATACTGCGTATATACTTTAGCCATAACTCGTACTTTCGTATTTTAAAATAATAATTATGGCTAAAATACTTTATAAAATACTATACATATACCATTAAATTCATTAAAAACACATAATAAAAAGATGCATATTATTCCTCAAAATTTTTGTGTATATACTGATTAATAAATCAGGTAAAAATATTTTTTGCAAAATATATGAAAAATAGATTAAGAATCTTTTTGAAAAATCTTTTGAAAACTATTTGGAAAATGTTTTTGTTAAATATTTGCAGCCTTTATAAAAATGTTTGATTTATAAAAATATCTTTTCTTTGTGTTGAAATAAATTTTTTGAAAAATTATTTGCAAATGGTTTGGAAAATGGTTGCAAAAATATTTTGAAAAATATATATTGTTTGAAAAACCTTTGTAAAATGATTTTCAAGTGTGTAAATATTTGTAAAAATTATTTTGGACCATAACTTTCAAAATTGTTTGTAAAATAATTTTCATAAAAGTTTGAGTAATATAAGCATCATAATAAAATTCTTTATTAATTGAATATACATATCTATAAAAATGATCACATATCCCTTGTAAATTCTTAAAAGCCTAATTCTATTAAATATAAGATGAATTCCCGTGTAAATATTTGTACCTATTTTTGTCCAAAATCTTTTATTTTAAAAAACCATAAAAACATTTGGAAAACCAAAAATACCAAAAACAGTTGCAAAATCTTTTTGAAAAATACCAAAAATTGCATTTGCATCATCTCTTTTCAAAAATCCACAAAAAGTTAAAATTTTGAAAACTGCATCACAAAAATATTTTCTGCATTGTACAAGTATGATTCTTGTTGATAATGACCTAACTTGGACATATGCACCTTTCACTTGGATCAACTCAGTTGGAGTGGTGAGAGGATTGGATTTGTCGGTATGAGGCACATACAAGTGGAAACATTTGTCCTCGTCTAGTGAGGGAAGTGCACCCCAACCCATCCAGTAGCAGAGATGTCTAAAGATAAGAGAGTGTGGGTTGCAATAATGCTTCAAAAGAGGGATAGTCTACTGGCTCGAGAGGAAAAACTCATTATGTAAATGTTGTTGTATACAGTATTTCCAAAAAAATTAAAAAAATTAGACAGACCCAATTGAAAATAAAATGTTTGCCGGAATGTACATATTTGTATAATCAATAAGTAAGCTTGATCTTCAAAGTCATACCTTGTGAGCCTACAATTGGATGACTTGACTACGCTGGTCATGCATCCTAGGACAGGTAGCTACACTGGCTACCGTCCATTCTTCTTTTCACCCCCTCCTCTTGAGTGGGTTGTCACTTGAACTTAGAAGGGAATATCCCGTTCCTCGAGGAAAGAGTTGCTGGATTTGGGAAGCATTGGGTTGTCATGCTAGAGAAGTCAGTCTATTTGTCATTTCAGTTGGGGAGAGTGATGAATCTCAGATTCATCACTCTAAAACTGATTAATTAAGCTCAAATACCTCAAAATCATTGGCATTTCTTTATTTATTCTGCATAATTAGCATTCATGCATGTTTTGATAAGAATAGCATTTTATCACTTATTTTCGCACAAAATAAGAAGCCAAAAATCCCAACAAAAATTGATCTGTAAATAGCCTAACTTCCTTGATTTTTAACTAATTCATGCTAACCCAATTGATCCAAAACCACCTCCACTGTGTATAGATCACTAACAAGAATAAATGAAAAATACAAAAAAAATCACTAACTTAAATAAGTGGACCAAAAACCCAAACCCTAGTTCTAGGATTTCCAGACTGAAACCCTCATATCTTCCCCATCTAGTCTTCGTTTTGATCCTACTCACTTTTGAACTAATGTACATTCAAATACCTTCAAAACAAGACCAAGTTCAAGTGAATCAGAGCTCTTATGTGAAAGTTGGGTTTTGGACCTCTTTTATACATTTTGTATCACTAGTAAAATACATTGCATTAGCCACGCAATCAGGCCACAATTAATATTATTGTGGCTAAAACCTATTGACCATGATAAATTTCTGTGATCTAAAGTTAACTGCAATGATAAGTAGCAAGGCCAAAATTTTTAGGCTATAGTACTAATAACGTGGTCAATATTTTTTTACGACGGTATTATTACCATGACAATTAATGGCCATAGAATTCAAAAAATAAAGGCCAAAAAAATAACTAGGATAAAATTTGCGATTTGGCTCTTCCCCCCCCCCCCCCCCCCTTCCCTTTTCCCTCTCGAACCCTCTCTCCCTAAACCTAATCCCTCATGGCCCCGCATATGACAGCCGCTTTCTCCCCATCTTCCTGTCTCACCCCCCTTCACAGATCGAGATAAGCATCCTCCACTCTACTCGTTGTAAGTTCAAATTTCCTCTTTATTTGGTTTTACAAGTTGGGCATCTTCTGATTTGTGTCTAGATTGACGCCCACAATGCAAGTCAATACCTTTTTATGTTGTTTTTTTTTGTTGGCTGTGATCTAGGGTTCGTGGTTGTGGTCTTCTGATTTATGTCTAGATTGATTCATGTAATGCAAGTCTACACGTTTTTTTATTAATTTTGTTGTTGGCCGTGATCTATGGGCCATTGCTGTGGGTTTCTTCCTGGATGGTTCTCTTCATATGATCATGAAGAGATAATGGAATTTGGTTTACGAGAATGATAGGGTTTCTTATGTTTTGTGTATGTTCTTGATCCAACGTGGCTGGGATTGATTTAGAATGGGTGGATGATGAGGGATTTTGGGTTATTCGATAGGAAAACTATGAGAATGGTAGATAGGATAACCGAACAGATATATTCGTATCCCGAGGAGTAACATCATTACTATATTGTTTAATAAGGGGCATGTGGTAAGTGGTTTGAATCTCTGGAGGGTCATATATAAAGTTTGGAGTATTTGTGGTTCAGAGTAAATTCGTTGCCTCTGTTCCCATGCTACTTCATGTGAAGATGGTAAAGGGTCTAATGTATGTGTCTGTGTTTAGTTTCGATTAGAGTGTTACATTTTTTTCTGATGTTAACATCTATTACTATTGCCGGGTGCCCTCTCTTGCCTTTTGATATTTGGTACTGGTAGTTAAATATTTTCAGTACCAACTTTTTGAGAATCTAATCCTAAATTAATTAAAGCAATCGGGATATGGTGATGGGTTGATTTGTGGACAGTCCATCGGCTTTCGGTGGATCTGACTTCAACCCCAAGTTCATGTAAAACAACCAGATAATAAAGTAGAATAAATGGTTCTTGGCCTAATCTAATTTTAATACATTGTCGATTATCTGATGTCACGATAATCTTTTGGTGGGTTGTTTTGTCTTCATCTCGATGTAATTCTACAAGAATTGTATGACTCTCTTCCAAAAGAAAGACTTCAACTTTGTGGGTTAGTTGGGCTTGAACGGGAAGGGAAAAAAGATGGCCACACACTCCCAGTACGAAAGATGCTTCCACACAAACATATACCACAATTTTAATCTCCCAAAGGCAAACCAACGGGAGGCTGATTTTTGCATCTCTTGCTTTGGCACACTGATGACTTTAAGAAGTATGTATAGATGTAGAGAGATGGAAGAGAAAAATATTGTTATTGCCACTACTTGCCACCCTACTACTGTGTATCTTATATACCTATGGAAACTTTCTACCACTGCTTTTATCCTGTCCTTGCAGTTCTATTCATCTTCTTCATATGTCCCCTCTCGTTTAACATATAACTAAGTATATGGTGAAAGTGTGCAACCAATAAATTCATGACCGCTTTTAGGTAGGGCACATGTAAAAAGATGAAAGGATAGGGGGTCATAATTAACTAAACACCGACGAGAGAGGGGAGGGGGAGGTGGCAGTAAAAACAAAGAACAAGATCCAAGGCAATCGAGAAGGGGTGATGTAGGTGGGTAGCGGGTATTGCAAGGTAGGTTGGGATGGCCCTTGGCCAGTGATGAGTGATCAAGTATTAATTAGATTAAGCCTACTCTGACAGGTCTGATTACTTCCTCCCATCTATTTTGTTGTCTTCTCCCTCTCTCTCCCACTATGGATAGATAGAAACAGGCAAGGGGAGGAAGCATAGGCAGTGACCACTCTTATCCAAGAATAGATAGCCTTTTTCATCATCTTTTTTTGATTAAAAATTCTTTATAAAATATCTTTTTTTTCTTAAGCAAGGAAGACAACTTTTGGAGGAGTCCGTTTAGACCAAATCAAATTATGGAAAGGAGTAGAAGTCCCCGGGTGCTGTTGCTAGATCTACCATACTGGAGAATCTTATGGATGTGAAATGGAAATACCACCATATTAAAATGCACATGACATCTTTCAAGCTAGCCATTTTGAAGTTACTATTCTTATTCTTGCAACTACAATTATTACAGTGTAAACATGTGTCGAAGAGGAGGAATTGGATCTAGCAAGGCACTCAAACATCTTCTTTGGTTTGCAACTATGTGATTAGGATTCATCCCATTTACTTTCATGGAATTAATTTGAATGCTTTTCTTCAGTTAAGCTATTAAATGACATTCAAGTTACTCAAATTACTATATGGCCAAAAATACGCTTTAGTCCAATCTTCCTCTATTCTCACTTTTACTTGTGGAAGGAAATGCTCAGAATGAAAAACCTTTGTTGACAGGTGAAAATATATTTGTGATACCATGTAGTTTTTCTTATGGAAAAAATGTTAGGAATGAAAATATATTTATAGATTCTCGTGTTGTATATATCTAGCTAATGGATTGATATACTTTATATAGATGGACAAGACTTGGTTGACTAAGCGATTGTCAGATATAGAAGTATATAATCGAGGAGTTCATGATTTTTAGACTGGGCATTTCATTCTGATAGAGCACGTTTCATATATGGATCTAACATGGATTGTATTTATTGCCCTTGTCGGAAGTGGAAGAATAACAAGAGATATAAACGAAAGGAAGTATATGATCACATTATTTTGAATGGATGGTGGAAAGACATATTATTTGGAATTTACATGGAGAGGAGGAATGGCTACAAACAACATCAAAAGTTGCAGAAGTCGAAGAGCGACCAGAAGATATTATTACTCCTATGGTAGCAGATGAACCTATTGAATTCGAAGGTAATTTGGGCAATGTTGGGAAGGTTGACAACGGAAGGGATCAATTTCTCAAAGCTTTTATGGAAGCTTAGGAATCTATTGCCAAAGTGTTAAATATGTCTCGATTCAAGTTCATCTTAAAACTATTCAAATTGAAAGTTAAGCATCGAGCTACAACTGCCTTATTGTCAGATATGCTGCAGTTTATTTCTGAGGAATTAGAGAACTCACCAAATTATCCGCAAAGTTGGTATGAGGCTAAGAAGATTCTTCATACATTAGGAATGAATTGTGTGAATATTGACACATGTTCAAATGACTGTATTTTATTTTGGCAAGAAAATAGCGACCTTGAATTTTGTCCACATTGTAAAAGTTCTAGATACAAAGATGTTTGTGATTCTGTAGTCAACAACAAGAGAAGACGGAAGCCGACAAAGATTCTGCGATATTTCCCTTTAATTTCTAGGTTGCAACGCCTCTATCAATCACAAAAAACTGGAAAATGGATGTCATGGTATAAGAAGATAAGAAAAGATGATTGTAATGGTCTTATGCACCATTCAGCTGATACTGAGGAGTGGAAAAGATTTGATTTGATCCATCCAGATTTTGCATGTGAGATGCGCAATATTAGACTTGGGATTGCAAGTGATGGTTTCAATCCTTTCGGTAACATGAACAATAGCTACTCTATATGGCCAGTTGTCATATTCACATACAATTTGCCACCGTGGATGTGCATGAAATGTATGTTTACAATGATGCCATTATTAATACCTGGAAGTAAAGGTCCTGGAAATGCAAATGATGTATATCTACAACCATTAGTTGAAGAGTTGAAGGTTCTGTGGATCAATGGTGTTGAAACATATGATGCAAATAAGAATGAAACTTTTTGTATGCGAGCAACAATTTTATGGACCATTAATGATTTTCCCGTATATGCAAATTTATCCGGGTGGAGTACAAAAGGATATACTGCATGTCCTATTTGTATGGATCGAACACATAGTTTACATCTGAGTGGCAGTTTAAAACAATGTTACATGGGTCATCGTCGTTTTCTTCCAGAAACACATAAATGGAAGGATCGTCGGTTTAATAAGAAGTTTGATGGTAATTCAACTGGGGAATGTTTGAACTTGGGAAGCATTCGTTACAGTGGAGCAGAAATATGGAATCAGCAACAATGTTTGGAGGAAATTCTACTTGGACGTCCTTTTAAACAAATTAGAACAGGTGGTTGGAGGAAAAAAGAGCATATTCTTTAAAGAATTACCATATTAGAAAGATTTAAAAATTAGACACAATTTAGATGTCTTGCATATCGAAAAGAATGTCATGGACAGCATTCTATGTATTTTAAATTTATCAGGCACATCTAAGGATACACTTAGAAGTAGACAAGATCTTCAACAATTGCGTATCAGAAGTGACTTGCATCCAATTGAGGTCGGAGAAAATACATTTGAATTACCAAATGCATGTTATACATTGCCACTTGAAAAATGAGAAACTATTTTAAGGTTTTCGAAAGCGATTCGAGTTCCTGAAGGTTATGCAACAAATTATCAAGATGTGTTAATATAGCTGAGAGAAAAATTTCCGGCCTAAAGAGTCATGATAACCACATATATATATGCAAGTATTTATGCCATTAGCTCTACGCGGAAGTCTACCTTACAATGTACTAGAACCATTGATGAAGCTCAGTTTTTATTTCAAAGCTATTTGTTCTAAAGTTCTTGATCCTACTATTTTACTAAGGTGGGAGACTAATATTGTAGAGACATTATGCAAGTTGGAGTAGATTTTCCCACCATCATTCTTTTATGTGATGGTTCACTTAGTAGTCCACTTGGCCAATGAGGCTCGAATTGCAGGACCAGTACAATACAGATGGATGTATCCAGTAGAGAGATTGCTTAAGAAGTTAAAAGACCATGTATTTAATATGGCGTATCCAGAATAGTAGAGGGTTATCTCTTCGAAGAATGTGTTAATTTTTCATCATTATATCTTGACGATGAAAATGACATCTTCAACTCTGTAGAAGAAAGTAAAGATGACATAGACGTTGACAATGATGATGATGGTATTTTATCTATTCTTTCAGATTATGGAAAACCAGCAAGTGGCACAACTTGAAAGTTTTTAGATACTGATGAGATGAATTTGGCTCATTATTACATATTAATGCAGATTAAATAACTTGATATGTTTTTCAAAGAGTACAATGATGTGTTTCAAAATCTTGAACGACGAAAGTCTATCTATGCGCATAATTTCTTGCAGTGGTTTAGACTGAACCAGCTCAAAGATTGTCAAGATAGTAGATGGACTCCTGAGTTGCAGATTTTAGCTGAAAGACCATTTTCATTTGTCCACACATATACTACTTATACAGTTAATGGATTTAAGTTTCAAATCAAATCTGTTGACTTACATAGAAGAACACAAATGTGTGGAGTAATTGTTAAATCCCATCTTCAATCAGGCTTGGATAGCTACTATGGAGAGGTAATTGAAATCATTGACATCAGTTTCACACACGATAAGCGTGTTGTCGTTTCCAAATGTATCTGGATTGATGTATTCAATAAAGATAGAGGTTTTGTAAAAAAACAAAGATAGTTGTATTAGTTTAAATCGACGTTGTATATTGGGGACAAAGGAACCATTTGTACTTGCAAGTCAGGTTGAACAAGTTTTTTTGTTGACGATGTTGAAAGATCTGGATGGATAATTCCAATTAGAACAATACCGCGAGCGTATTTCAATTTGCATGAAAGAGATATAAATGATTCCGATGAGGAAAGAGAAGCATATCAAGAAGATAATTTAAGCTAGTAAAGGTAATAATATGTGCAATTATTATTTCTATGTCTAATTATTATTGCTTTGCTTGCTACAATGTATGAGATATGCTTTGCAGACTCTTTTCAATATAATGTAAGGATTGTTGTAATGCAGATGCCTCCTCGTCGACGGGCAATTGATCGCAGAGTACATGATCACAACACACAAGATGAGCAACATTCACCCTCTCCAGCTACAAGACCATCATTGGAAAATCTTAATATTTCATTATTCACTTTAATATGAACTCTTGCATAAATTATTGTCTTCCATGTTGTAACAAAGATGGTCTCCCATCGACGGACGATCGATGATATTGTACATGATTGCAACATACTAGATGTACATCGTTCGCTATCTCCTACTTCAAGGACGTCATTTGCATCGGTAATGTTGTGTTATTAAAGGATGTATGATTAAGAGAATTGTATTTTTTTTAAAGATTGTCATTTTTAAAATATGATTAACTTATATTGTTTAACACCAGGTGCCCTCTCGTCGACCAGTAATAGATCATAGAGTTCATGATCGCAACACACCAGATGAGCATTGTTCTCCTTCTCCTCCTATGAGGCCATTGTCTGCATCGGTAAAGTTTTGTTAGTTAAGGCTGTATCAACATAAAAATCGTATTTGTCAGTAAATTCCATCATTTTTATAATATGAATAATATCTATCGTTTATCATCAGGTAGCCTCTCGTCGACGGGCAATTGATCGTAGAGTACATGATCAGAACACACCAGATGAGCATCATTCACCATCTCCTACCATGAGACCATCATCTACATCAACTACTCCATCTGAGGAGGATGTAGGGACTCCAACTACATATGAGTCCAAAAGACCATGAGTACGGGCTACTGCTCAAGGAGTTGCTCTCAACCGCCTTAGACCAGGAGAGACCTTTTTTGTAGATCTTGTGGACGGTTATGCTATTGGAATCAATAGTGAACTTTTTCAAAGTTATTTGGGTATACTCACTCGTCGTGTTATCCCGATTACGATCTGGGATTTTCGAAGAGATGCCACAAAAGAGATGTGTGATCTACTTATGAAGAGATTGAAGGTAATGTTAATATATACCTTAGGAACATTGTTTTTATATTTTATATGAAATTTTTAATCAGAATATATTACAGGAATCATTTTCATGGGAGATCAACGATGAGTTGGATAAGATGATTCTTTCGCATGCTTAAGAGTTGCATCGAACTTGGCGATTTCAGATTAACAGAGATGTAAGAAAATCAATTTATTTAATCGTTATAGGTTTATCAAAGGAATGAATTCTTGTATAGAATTATAATCCAGACTTGTTATCTATATTTGCAACACTTTGATGAGAACATCCCAATAAGTCAACTACTTGCTAATGTACCATAAGGTATAACTGAAGAAGATTGGAGAACTTTGGTTGATTATTGGACATCCAAGGAATATAATATATAGATTCGAACATTTAGTGGTTATTTCAATAGTGTTCATGAATATATGATCATAAAACTATTTGACAAGATGGATCATGAAGTTATGTTTATGTTTGTGATAAAGAGTTTCCGTCCATATAATCTATACTTTATATTAGGCCATATTTCCTATCGATGATATTGCTAGACATTGTTAACATTCCATTCAACTAGATCTACTTAGAATCTATTTGTTTTTACCATTGTTGTTGATTAGAAGCTCCTCTTTGTTTATAAATTGTATTTGTTTTAAATCTTTGTTCATCCATCAAAATAATTCGAACTGTCTTGTTTAGTTCAGATTTCTGTTAAAAAATAATAGGTGCTAAATATGGAAATTATATTGTTGTAGGCAATGCAATGCAGAAATGCACATAATCGATCAAAGTTAACACATGCAGCACATCGCATGGGTAGAAAAACACCAAGCTGTTAAAGTACGAGCTGGTATGTAATTTTTATTTTTTTCAATTTAAGTAATTTTTAAGCATTACCTCATATATTTATTTATATAATTAATTTCAGGTGAAAAAGGTTATTGATGCTGATCGTTGCAATCTTTTTATATACTCAAAAAGTAGAGAAGGAAAAGATGGCTCAAGAATGTGGCATGATAAGAAATTGCAAAAGCAACATGTAAGTTAATTTACTTATGTTTCAAATTCATTTTAATATATGTATTAATTCAAATTCTTTTTATTTCATTGCATCAGGAGCAAATGATGGCACTTCAACACCCAGATGGTGGGTCTCCTATCTCTCCAGACGCAGCATATCTAGAAGCTACTGGACCTAAACATCCAGGACGGGTGAGGGGAGTGGGCGGAGGGGTTAATCCATCCAAGTACTATGTACGTAGAGACCAGACCAACCAGATAGTAACTTACATGATCGAGTCACAAGATTAGAGGTCTTGCTAGGAGAGATAACAAAATCAGTTGCTGTCATTGCCAAAGCACAAGAGGCGTCATCATCGAAGGGCAACCGTTCATCACAAAGAGAGTGTTCATCATCTGTAATGAACAAAGGCATGGGTGCAAGAAGAGATGATGATGAAAATTCAGAAGATGATGCAGATTTTAGTGCTTTCGCTTTAGATGAATAGCATTTAATTTTAGATCGATCTTTACGTTACACCTAATATTATTAGATTTCAAAGGTCATATACATTTTAATATTTTATTAGCTAATTGAACCTTAGTTAGCTCTTATTTTGTTAAAAACCTTATGTTGACATGAAGATTATGCACTTTTTCAACTTGTGTGTTTATGCTTATCATAAGTTTGTTTGTTACCTTGTATGTAGATTTATCATGTGTATGCATGTTCACCATGTGATTATGACAGTACAGGGAATGAACATCGAATACCATATGCATATCATATGCGATTTTGTTAGATTAATTGATACATGCATTGATTTTTTTTTAAAGTCTGCTTTTTTTGCCACGGTACAACTTCCATGGCCAAATCTCTGTCGTCACAACTATTAAACCGTTGTCAAAGCCTATGCACTTTGGCAATATGTTTTTTTATCATATTTTGGTTACCGTGGCTTAAATAGATTTGTCATGCTATTAAACCATGGCTTGAAAGTTTTTTCATCAGTAAAATTACCATGGCCAAAACAATATAGCCACAGTACGTCCACTATGGTGAAAAAGTAACCTCTTTGGCCACAGTAAACTATAAGACACAGTGGTATAAACCACGGTAATATTACTGTGGCCAATATTATTAGGCAACGGTAATATGACATTAAGCCACGATACTCAACTGTGGCCTGTTCTATGTTTTTTAGTAGTGTATTTTAGCGGTTTTGACTTATTATTTTATGTACATAATTAATCAATTTTATTTTATTTCTTTTTCATTTGTCTTCTTTGATAAAAGTTTTATTAAAATGCGCAAAAATCCAAATCCAAACTGAGCTTGAAATCAAAGAAACTAATTGAGTCCGAGTCTTCATTAACTGTCTGTATACAAATTGTGATTTTCGTCTTTAATTTTATTTCTTATTTTTCTTAAATTAATAAAAATCCAAAAAATAAGATTAATGTGTAAATATTTATCTTTGATTTTATTGTATTTTTTCGGATTTTTATCTTGTTTAAAAATGAAAAAAAATTATAAAACTCAAAAATCAAGGTATTATATGTACATGGGATACCCCAAATATATCACTTTGTGCAATTGGTTGATTTTGGTTTCGGTCACTTCACGAAAGTTGTAGTTCTCATCGAGATGATAGACTTTTGTGAAGAAATTTTCTCAATCTGAGGTCATTTACTATTTTTTACATATTTATAAATGTATTTATTTTCTGATTTTTGTGGGGCTGACACGTGGCAACTCCTGGAGCCGCCACATGTCACCCATTTTTGAATTTAATTTTTATTTCCTTTCTCTAAAAAAATAAAAAAATTTAAAAAGCACCGCACGTGCATAGCACGTGCCTCCCACGCACGTGCTCTGCTGTACGTCTCTCCTACTGCTGCCACGTGGTCGAATCACGGTCGTCTGATCTCGGCCGATCAGACGGTCGCTGGCCTTCTCCTTCCTCCCCTTCCTTTACTAATTGAGCGCCGCCCCTCATGAAATCTCTAGTACCGCCCCCCTCCCGCGAATCCCTCACCGCCGCCTCATGAGATCTCCCTCCTTCGCGATCTCCTCCCCGTCCCAGATCTCCAATCAAATCTCGCCATCCCGATTCGTTGCTGATCTTCAACCCAATCCAGATCCGTTCCTCCCCTCATCTCCGATTCCATCCTCCACCATTTCGATTCCTTCCATCTCCAGCGTCACCTCGTCATTCTATTTAAGCACCTCACCTCCGCCGTTAACCCGCATCTGCCAACTCCTCCAGATCAAGACGGAGCCAAGGCCAGTGACGGTGACAGCGCCACCACCTCCTCTTCTCCTACGACGTGATCCAGGGTCTCATACCTTGTTGCATCCACCTCCTTCGAACGGTTGCTTTGCTCCGGCTTCCCGACCGTTGATCCCCCACCTCCGGGTACCCTTCTCCGCTACTTCACATCACCCATATCCCCCGATATTTTCTCCCATTCACTTCGCTTCGCGTCGCCACCCTTCTTCCTCCATCCTGCCGTCCCGCATCCACATCGGAGCTGCACTGCTCCGCAATTTCCATATCACCATCGGCAATAGTGGGGGCTCCTTCGCCAGCTCAAGATCTGCATCGACAACCTTCTTCTCCGTTGAGCCTACGACCACCAGTCATCTCCTTCGACATCGGCTACGTCTTCGTCGCTTCGCCCAGCTGGTCAACTTCCCAACATCGCCGTCAACTTCAAGCAGCATCACCGGCTCTTCTCCCTCAGCTCCTTCTGCCGCTTCATCGCCAGCCACTGCCCCGACGCCCGTCGGCCGTGTGTCGGCCAACGCTGATCGCAACCAGCTCGAGACTTCAAGATGATACATGCACCCTTTGATAAAGCAAGTCAACCATCGTAGCCGTTGATGTATCGCAACTCCCAGCTGCTAGATTGAGGATAATCAACGATCCAGAACACATCCCAGCCTCATATCCAAGCCAAGAGCCTCAGACTTAACGAGGAAAGACCGCACTACCACGTGGAGGCTCGCACCGAGCCACCAGATTAGCCAAAGCACCCTTACGTGCGTAGCGTGACGCCAGCTAACCCAAGGTCACGTGCTCCGCACGTGACCGCTGGGAAATTTCCAGAGAAACCCCCACGTGTTAGCATATTTGTGAAGGAGGCCCACCACTCATAGGCACGTGACCTCTTAAGAATTTTGCAATAATATCCCCTGGATTCTAGGTAATTACATGCATACCCCTATTCTGCATTATCTTTATTAATTATTTGTTGTAATTTGCATTAATACCCCTGACTTCCTCTATTATTTTGAGCAATATTTTCACATCATTTCGACTTCATAAAAATAGCATGATGTTTTTCAATTAGTTCTCTATATATTGGCATATTGTGGATATTTTTTTGATCAGTGGTTAATTACTAATTAATTATTTGGTGGAAAATTACATATTTTACCCATTTTGTGCTTGAATATTCGTAAGTAATTAACCGTTGCTCTAAAAATTACCAAAAAGTCGCAGATTATAGAATTAATGGTGCCTTACATTGTGCCCAAAAAGAATTGCAGTTGCATGCATAATTTGTCCTGTAAAAATCATTTTGCATATTTCGATCTTTAATTTTTGATTGGTATTAAATCTCATATTTTTGAGGTTTAAGATTTTTCCGAGATCCATCACTTAGTGATAGATCTTGGATAATTTTATACCTTGAAAATAATTAGGTTTAATATTTATTATAATTAAATATTGAAATTCACATCATTTGCATTTAGAAATATTAAAATATTTATCTTGCATCCAAAAATTCCAAAAAAAAAATACAATGCATTCATTTCGTTGTAATTGTCATCTTGACCAGGTTTCATATTTTTCAAACATCATTTGATTGCTAATCATTTTCTAGTCCTTAAAATCGACCAAATTTGCATTTTGCATCCAAAAATTACATTAAAAATTACAAAAAAGAAGACCGCCTCGAAAACCATACTCGAACTTTGATAGAAAAATTCTATGTTGTTCCTTTGCCTCCTTGAGTTTGACCTTGGGACTTGTCCAAGTATAATAAACATAAAACCACATTGCTTAAAATTGACTAAAATTTTGTATGGTTATTTCTTGACCAATTCTGATCGCCCGCCTACAACGAAACGACATTCATAATTTAGCACACGATAATCCGCACGTTTTAAGCAGGGCATTTTACGAACCGTCAGATGGCACTGTTGCCGGGGAGGCAAACAACTTAGTTTTTTGTCTAAAAATTTTTGTTCGATTTTTCTCATTCGGGTTGTCTGACCCTCGAATTTTCACGATAAATTCCATTTTTTTCTTGCATTTATTTTTATTTTATTTTCTTGTTTTATTTTTATTTTTGAGTCACTCTATTACATTCTCTCTCTTATTTTTTGTGCGAGGTACCCAGCGTACATGGAGCGATTTTTCAAAAAGCCGACGCATCTTCACCGACTTCCAAAAAAAGCCGCATTAAAATTAAGATCGAGTCAAGTAGTGAGAGAGCGTAGAGTCTAGGATTTTATTTTCTGCAATTAATTGCTCATTTCTAAAGGTGTCCGTTTGGACTCTCGCCTGTGTAAAGGAGTTTTAAATCTTTTTGTGGTGTGTCGTGGCATGTTTAACTCTCCGGTGAGGGTGGGGCCCGACTTGAGTGGTGCTTAGGATAGACCTGCACATACGACTCTTAGATCATTTGAATTTTTGATTGTGCTCGTAGGACCTAGGGACACACTTTACTATAATTGAGATGCACAGTAGATCGTTTAATTTAGTCAAATTTATCTCAATTCTTCTGCGCCAATTGAACTTTCTGCTAGATGCGGTTTTTTATCGGCTTGTATTCATATAGACTAAATTTTCAATTCTTGTATTGCATCTCACATGGAGATTGTGAGGAATCACTTTAAGTCTTCTATCTAAGCATACATCATCATTTTTCGCGTACATCACCTTTTCCCGAATTTCTCCCTACTATTTTATCACATAATTTTAAAGGAAATTGGGACTGGACGGTAGACGTGTATTTGTGCTCACTTAACTCTTCATTGATCGCCTAATTAAAATTGGGACTGCTAGATATAGCCGATATTAAATTAACCATAAAATCAAGAATTCTTGTGGGAGAGCAACCCTAACATTGTATTCTTTTATCTTGCAGCGAGGAGAGAGACATACACTAGGATAGAGCCAAGTCAGGATTTTCATATTGACTACTGATTCTACCAAAAATGATTAGCTACTTCTCAGTGAGGATCTACGGGTGGCCGGTAAACTGTCCGGATTTCCTTAGTTTAAAGGACACTGCATAAGGCTCCGTACTTAAGTAACATGGGTAGCCATTTTACGTGCCGTACTTACACCCTTACTGGCTGAAAGTAGGTGCAACTAGTTGTAAGAATTCAAGCCAGTTAGTAGGGAAATACAGGCACCTAACAGCTCGTTTAAACATTTTGCAAGATTTGAATTATCACCAATAAAAATTGACAAGATAACTAGCCGAACCCTCACGGCTTTCACTGAGTAAGTTGGTGAAACAAGGCTCTGTATTGTGTTTGATTTGTGCGCAGATATAGGATAATCATCGAATACCGTACACTTGTGCCTAAATCATGAATCGTAAACCTCTTGTTAATCTCTTGAAATTGAGAATGGAAGATTGTGGTGAATTTTGTTCAAACTCTGTGAACCTCTCACTGACCACCACAAAATTACCAATCTCAAAGGCTCAGAGACACTCTTACTTCGGACCATCTTGGGTTCAAGGACACCTCTCCCGTGAATCCTCTTCCTATGATTCCTTCATATTCCTGGAAGGAGGTCAAACTTATACTCTTTCTTTATCTCCTGATCACATCGAGGAAGACTCTCACCTTGATAACTCTGATTCTGATTCTTTCCATTCTATTGATTCCGATTTCTCACATTCTGAAGGTGAAGAGAAGAAGAATTTGAAGAAGATGCCTCTCAAGATGCCTCCCAAGAAAGACCATGAAGATGAACCCAATGAAGATCCACTACAGATGATTTTTGCGAGACTAGCTGCATCTGAGCAGCAACAACTTTTACTGATGGAGCTAAAAGAGCAGTTGAATGCTAGAGGAGAACCACCAATGGAAGAAGCATCTAATCCTGGGTGGTACAGAGTGAGAAATTACTTGTAACCACCTCAGCCAGAAATCAACTTATGAACTGAAACCACACTTTTTGAGTCAATTACCACAGTTCCATGGTAATGCAGTTGAAGAACCATATGATTTTTACAGGACTTGGAGCTGGTATGTTCTAATCTGAGGCACCCGCAGGTCAGCCAAGATTACATTCACCTCACTGCACTCCCTTTCACCTTGAAAGGGAAGGAATATTACTGGGTAAAAAATTTAGGAGTGACTGTGACCACCTATGATCAGTTCAAAAACCTATTCTTGAAAAATTCTAACCTTTGAGTCGAACCAACCAGATGAGGACACGCATCACCAGTTTCTCTTAGATGCCTAATGAACCAGTCTGTGATGCTTGGGATAGATTTACAGATCTACAACAGGAATGTCCATGTCATGACCTAGATAACAACATCTTAGTTCAGTCACTCTACTCTGGCCTCAGCTACGAGACACATGGGCTAGTGAGCACTGCTTGCAGTGGAAACTACACATCACGAGGGTCTGAAACCATATGGAAAGTATTGGAACAAATGGCTGAGACAAGCTGCTCACAGATTGCTAGTAGGCCATACACCGATTCCTTGAACACACTTCAGTCCAAAGGGGGAAAACAAACTGTTGCAGAAATTACAGAGGATTTGATTCCAAACATGAACATCATCGCTGATAACTTAACGATTGTGGATCAGATTCATAAGAGGATGAACGACATCAACAACAGGATTTCCCAGTTTCTGAGGCAAATGGAGGAGCTGACCGAGAAGGTATCAAGTTGTGGATACTCACTGCACCCACAATCCCGATCTATCGTATACATCATGTCCAGGAACAAGCAGGATCAGGGCAACAACAACCATTGGTTCATGACCAATCCTATGCCAAACCTTCCAAGCAGTCACCCTCACCAGCCGATATTGTTGAAGAAGCACCGCCTCCAACATTCGAAGTATATGGCATCTGGTACACTCAAGACACTACCCGACATGGTAATATGGGTAACCGTCAGACTTACCAACTTCCACCCATTTCTATAATGCCGTGTTCCCACCAGCTCCGCAGCACACTCAGAATACTGCATCATTCCAGCATCAGAAGTAGTAGCAACCATACAACCGCCAGAACCAGCCTCAACAATACCGACAACAATACCAAGCTCCACAAAGTCACACCTCAAAACAACCATCTCAACCATCCAACTCTCAAGAAGAACCCATAGATATCCAGAGATAGATGCTCGAGGAGATTCACAACTTTTGAAATGAAATACAAGATCTCCTCGACAATCCAGATCAAAACAAGTCTACATACACAAACCCTAATGACCATGAATCTTTTCTTGTACGGTGTAAGTGATATGTAGCTCCCCACCTCAGAAATGGCAAAGTGACAACCCCCCTCAACAAGGTAACTCTAATGCCCTAGTCTGGCAACTCTTTCCTCAAGGAGCGGGGTATTCCCTTCTAATTTCAAGTTCAACTGGCTCAAGAAGAGGAGGAAGAAGAGAATGGACCATGGCCAGTGTAGCCATGCATCCTAGGGAGCCCAACCAGTGTAGCTATGTCTCCCTCTTGCAAGCTTCATGAGATGGGCATGGGTAACATAAGCTTTGCTTTATTTGACTATATATACTCTGGTGGGTATTTCATTTTCTCTCAGACCCACCACCTTTTTGGAGTTTTTTTTCTTTTTGCACATTTTTTGATGTGCATATGTACAACATATCTACATGGTGCAACATATATACATAAGGAGTTTTTCCTCTTAAGCCATTAGACTATCCCTCTTTTAAAGCAATATTGCAACCCACAACTCCTGTCGTTAGACCTCAATGCCACCAAACCAAGTTGAGACACACTTCCTTCACTAAAAGAAGAAGAGAGGTTCCGCCTAGAAGTACTACCCTCATATGCTACCCCAAGTCAAAGAAGACTGCCTCCTCACCACCTTATCCGTAGAGAGCTAGGTGTAAAGTGTTGGTGCAAGTAAAGTCATTGTCTGTGAGAGTCATATGTGTGTTGTTAAGTGTTCTACATAGGCTCATCAAGATGGCATGTGATCATAGCCTAGTGGACTCAAAAATTAAGTCACCATTGACCTGAAAAGTCTCAGTCCTAAGCCCTATAAGGTTCCTCTTAGAATTAAGTGGATTAAGGTCTTAACCAAGCTCCATTTTTCAATTTAATTCTAGGCTAGTTTAAATGTCAACTATGATTTAGAAAAACTATATAGGTATATACAAAAATGCTTGTTTGCAAGTTTTGAAAATATGCAAAATTTTTGAAAAATGTTTGAATAAATGAATTCATGCATGAATGCAAAAGTTTTGCAAAATATTTACACACATTTACACAAAGGTTTTTGCAAACTTTTTGTTTTTCAAACATTTTACAAAAAATTGTACTATATACATAATTTTGAGATCAAAATATTTACAAACTCTTTACACATAAAATATTTTTACAAACATTTGTACAAAAATAATTTTGTAAATAGCTATGTATGTGCAATAAAGAATTTTATGTACAAGAAAAATTTTAATTTTTATGGGTTTTTGAGGATTTTAACCATTTTATTTATTAACACACTCACACAAAGTATGAGTTATGGCTAAAGTATATATGAAATATATACGAGACCCCCTATACTTAGCTCGAACGATGTCCTCATAGTGAATCAAGAGCGATGAAGAAGACATAACTCGTGCGTAGTATAGGGACGTGAAAAGGAAAACTATACTACAACGACGAATGAAAGAATAGAGTGGAAAAGAGTATCGGTGCTTTCCCCATATACTTAGGATCAAATAATCCTAAGTATAGTAGGCTGTACACAAAGGGAAATCCGAGTGGAAGAATGTACAGGGTCTACCTCTCCTATACTTAGGGTGAAATATCCCTAAGTATAGGCTGCAAAACAGAGGCAGAAAAGAATCAAAAGAAAATTAAAAGTCTCACACCCCCACTATACTTAGGGTAAGGTACACCCTAAGTATATCATAATCAAAGATGCAAATGGGGGTGTTGGACTGAAGAATGGTATGATATGGACATCTGGATCTATACATGGTAGGAGACAGTGATAATCAGGCGCGAGATGGAATAGATGTGAGTTAAGAGACCACGTCTCACGCAAAATGAGTAGGGGCAACGTCAACGACTAGTGGCTCATGATCTAGATATAATTTGAGCCGCTGCCCGTTAACACGAAAGGTAGAGTCAGATGACACCTCAGATATGTCAATGCTTCCATTGTCATGTACCTTTTGGAACATGTATGGTCCCTTCCACTTGCTTTGCAACTTCCCTAGAAATAATCTAAGCCTGGCATCGAATAACCATACTCTATGTCCTGGCTCAAACTGCTTGTGGTGGATATGGGAATCATGCCACTCCTTCACTATCTCCTTGTATTGTAGGCTGCTCGAAAAGGCTGCATCTCTAAGCTCCTCCAGGGCTTCCAATTCTTCCCTCATCTGGTCTCCTACACTCACTGGATCCAATATTATGTCCGTGACAACCCAAAGTGACTTGTACCTCATATCAACAGGTAAATGGCAGGGCTTGCCATAAACGAGGCGAAAGGGCATTGTACCCAAAGGCGTCTTGAAGGACATCTGATATGCCCACAAGACCGAGTCCAAAAGCTGTGACCAATCCTTTCAGTCAGGGCGGACGACCTTCTGCAATATAGTCTTGATCTCCCTGTTCGACTCTTCAGCAAGACCATTGGTCTGAGGATGATATGGAGTGGCTACTCGATGGTCAATGTTGAACTCGCTAGCAAGGGCCTTTACCTCGTCGTTGAGGAAATGAGACCCCATGTCAGATATCAACACTCTCGGCACCCCGAACCGTGAAATGATATTCTTCCTCAAAAATCTGCATACAGTCCTAGCATCTGCGGTTAGGGTAGGGATGGCCTCAACCCAATGATTCACATAATCCACGGCGAATAGAATGTACTCGAATCCCTAACTCTTAGGGAATGGACCCATGAAATCGATGACCCGTGCGTCCAAAACCTCACAGAAATGAATGGGCTGCATCGGCATCATATCACGTTGTCCACAAGTGCCCATCCTCTGACAGTCAGTACACCTCTTCACGAATTCATCATAATCCTTGAAGAGGGTAGGCCACCATAGACTGGATTGAAGCACTTTCTATTTTGTTCTCCTCCCAGAGTGATGTCCTCCTGCCTCAAGCTTGTGGCAGTAAGTGAGGATGCTATGGTGATCCTCCTGAGGAATGCACCGACGCCAGACGCTATCTCCTTGGTGTCGTATATATTTCATATATACTTTAGCCATAACTCGTACTTTGTGTGAGTGTGCTAATAAATAAAATGGCTAAAATCCTCAAAATCTCCAAAAAAATATATTTTTTCTTGTTTATAAAATTCTTTATTGCACATAGATAGCTATTTACAAAATTATATTTGTACAAATGTTTGTAAAAATATTTTGTGTGTAAGGAGTTTGTAAATATTTTGATATCAAAATTATGTATATAGTACAAATTTTTTGTAAAATATTTAAAAAACAAAAAAATTTGCAAAAACCTTTGTGTAAATGTGTGTAAATATTTTGCAAAACTTTTGCATTCATGCATGCATTCATTCATTCAAACATTTTTCAAAAATTTTGCATATTTTCAAAACTTGCATATAAGCATTTTTGTATATACCTGTATAGTTTTTCTGAATCATAGTTGACATTTAAACTAGCCTGGAATTAAATTGAAAATTTAAGCTTGGTTAAGATCTTAATCCACCTAATTCTAAGAGGAATCTTATAGGGCTTAAGATTGAGACTTTTCAGGTCCATGGTGACTTAATTCTTTGAGTCAACTAGGCTATGATCACATGTCATCTTGATGAGCCTAAGTAGAACACTTAAAAACACACACATGACTCTCATAGATAATGACTTTATGTGCACCAGCACTTTACACCTAGCTCTCTACGGACGAGGTGGTGAGGAGGCAATCTTCTTTGACTTGGGGTAGCATATAAGGGTAGTACATCTAGGCGGAACCTCTCTTCTTCTTTTAGGGAAGGAAGTACGTCTCAACTTGGTCTGGTGGCATTGAGGTCTAAAGACAGGAGTTGTGGGTTGCAATAATGCTTCAAAAGATGGATAGTCTACTGGCTCAAGAGGAAAAACTCCTTATGTATATATGTTGCACCATGTAGATATGTTGTACATATGCACATCAAAAAAATGTGCAAAAAGAAAAGAAAGACTCCAAAAAAGTGGTGGGTCTGAGAGAAAATGAAATACAACCGCAGTGTATGTAGTCAAATAAAGCAAAGCTTATGTTACCCATGCCCATCTCATGAAGCTTGCAGCAGGGAGACTTAGCTACACTGGTTGGGCTGCCTAGGATACATGGCTACACTGGCCATGGTCCATTCTCTTCTTCCTCCTCTTCTTGAGCCGGTTGAACTTGAACTTAGAAGGGAATACCCCGCTTCTCGAGGAAAGAGTTACCAGACTTGGGCATTAGAGCTACCTTGTTGAGGGGGGTTGTCACTTTGCCATTTCTGAGGTGGGGAGCTACATATCACTTACACCGTACAAGAAAACATTCATGGTTATTAGAGTTTGTGTATGTAGACTTGTTCTGATATGGATTATTGAGGAGTCTTCATCATAGATTGGTGGAACATAGAGGCCGTTGAGTTTTAAACCTAAGTCCAAATAAGGTTCCGACAAACTAATAATCCAAAGGTCTAACTGAGCTCCATACTTCAATTTAATGAAGACAAGTTTAATAATCAACCTTGATTCATCTTCTTCTTCTTCTTTTTCTTTTTCTTTTTCTTTTTCTTTTTCACTTCTTTTTCAAATAAGTGTTTGCTAAGGGACTAGCAAAAGTAAAGTATATGGGGGTGATGAATACTCATTCATCACTCTTTATTCTTTTATTTTAGCTAAATATCTTGGCAAAACATCATGTATATAGTTGTAAATGCAATAAATTATCAATATACATGCATTTGTTAATAATTAATAATTAGCATGTATTTATGCAAAAATAAAAGAATAAAGAATAAAAGAAAAAGAAGGAAATATTTAGAATAAATATTGAGTGACCTGAACCCAAAAGAGGGTCCAAAATGGACCTGATCGCGAAATAAAATAAGCAGAGAGAGATAGGACCACTCTACCTTGTATACACATCTTCTTCTGTGTATATATTTTATTTTTACAAAAAAATAAAAATAAAAATGTGTTTTATCCCCTTGTATATATTTCTAAAAATAATATAAAAATTAGAAAAATAAAATAAAAAAATTCTCTCTCTACAACCATGTACATAATACATGTAAATATGTGTCATACACCTATTTATTTCATACTTGTAAATAACCAATAAAAAAATTATTTTATACTCTAAATAATATGTTGTAAATAAATAAAATATAAAATTGGGGTATTTGTACAAAAATGAGAAAATAAAAATAAATGTACAAAATACATAGTTAAATTATACCTGTATGTAATATACTGTATATACTATAATTTGTTTTTCATACAAAAAATAAAAATCACAGAAAAATAGTTTGAAAATTAGTAAATATTTTTATTTTATAAACTTTTTAAAATAAAATCGTTCGCTATTTTTACTTTAATTTCCAATGATTTTCATGTATCTTTCTTCTTATTGGTCTAGGGCGGATTGTACCCTAGTCAATTGTCCCCCTGGACCATTCTTCGCCCGTATTCGGTTTTCACCCGACATTCTCAAAATTTTCCTGAACTGATTCATCCTCCATTCCACTCGAGTAGCTGCTCCGATTATCGAGGGACGATCCATGATCCACGCCCGATGAATCACCTAGGGATCCGCCCCTCGGTTCGTGTGCCCAAGCTCCACACTTTTCGGACCCTGCTGAGTATAAAATCTCATGGAGACGCATTTTCTTCTCTATCTTTGGCACTCCCCACGTCTCTGAGGATCTCTACCTCCATCCACAAGTGACAGCGTGCGTTCGAGGTCGTTGAAGAGAGGATTAGAGCCAGGAAGCCTTAGGTCCGGTGAACTCATCACCGTGCTTCGCCGCAAGGAGAGCCCAGCCTCTGGACCTGTCGAACCATCAAGGCAAAGACCCTCGGAGGTCCCTGACCTTCACCCGAGACAATTCCATTCACCAGGTAGCTTTGATTCCTTCCTGCTCACGTTTAATTCAGATCTTTGAGCATGGTTCCATCTGAGTTGTTCAACCTTATTCATCGTGATCAGACCCCCCATTTGCCATTCCGACGATCGTAGCACCTCCGTTAGACCTAGCCCCACCTTCTACGACCTTTCGTTCACCCCGATTCGCCCAGGAATGGGGATTGAGCCCTTCTCCACCGTCGCTTCGCCGGAGGGACGCTCCGCCTCATCTACCACCCATTCCATGTACTGATGGGTTGAGGCACTTTGCCCTCGACCCAATAGCCCATCTATGCAGGTCTAAAGCCCAAAGGGCCTCATCTGGAGGTTCGAATACTAGATGCACAACAGCTCCAGGTCTCCACCTTCGCCAGGCCGTTCCCGATAGTACCAGCCTCATCGAAGCATCGACATCGCTGCGGACAGGTGCCAACATCATTTCCCCCATCTGAGCAGCCTCGGAGGATGTCTCAACCGCACGTAGCAGCCGATCGAAGCTCGCCAGAGGTGAGTTCTTGGCCGTTCTTCCAAGAGGCGTCTTCACCGTCAGATTTAGGCTCCCTCAAGTTCTGATCGTGACCGTTCATCCTCAGGGAGTCCTTGATCGTCTGAAGGGTATTTGCACTCATGCCCTTCTACCTGTTGACATTTTTAGCCGTCCATTGTCGAAGGGTTCCGAAGAGCTCATCCGTCAGATCTTAAGTGGAGAGCTGTCGACCATTGGATTGTCAATAAAGAAGGGTATTTGCACTTAGGCCCTTCTACCTGTTGACATTTCCGTAATAGTCTTGTAAATATTTTTAGCAGTTGTTTTTATTTTGGATATTTTGCATATAGGACCTTATGCTTTTAGTATTTGCACTTTAGTCTTTCCGTTTGTATGGCACGTGGTTTCACACGTGACTTTGGGATATTTGCATGTTTATACCTTGACTTCACTGTTGTTATTGATTGGATCTTTATAAATAGATTTGCATTTATACCCCTGAGTGCCTGGTTCACGTGCCGCCCTTGTGAGGGTCTGGACTTGTTGCAGATTAAGCCCTACAATATTCTCGTGTGTTACTGTTTAGCTTGAAACTTTCCAATAATTGAATATCGTTCCCCGTGTGTTGTGCCTTTTATTTTTGGTTTAATAAATAGCAAATTTCGTTCGAAAATCACAAGATTTTGATACATGGCCCCTGCCATGGTGTATGAATTTCTCTGAATTTTTTGTTGCATTTTGTTTCCATTTATTATTAGAAAAAATTAAAAAACCCTAAAAATTGCTACTGTTTGTTTTAAAAATCAATTAAAAATATTAAATACCCTTAAAAAATCTAAAAAAATATTATTTGCTTGTTTTGACTTGTTTTTCCTTCTACCCATATTTTGTTGCATTTTCATTTATAAAATCCGTAAAAATGGATAAATACTAAAAACCTTAGAAAAATTATTAAAAATTCACAAAAATTCAAAAAAATGTGTTTGCACTTTATGTAGTTATATTTTCATTTTTTGTTTATCATAAAATTGCCTCTTGAATTTTATAGGCATTTTAAACAGTTTTAAATTACCTCTAGATTTGGATTGTACACTATTTAGCCTTTTTAGCCTTATTTAATTTTTAGAAAATTAATTAAAAATCTGAAAAATCTAAGAAAATTAATAGAAACACTTGAATATTTTAAAAAACCCAAAAATATTTTTATTTTAATTTTCTGAGTATTTTTTATGCTTTAAATAATTGTTTCTTTGTGAGTTTTTGAGTTCTTTTACACTTTTTCTTAATATTAAAAGGCATAAAAACTTTTGAAAAATATAAAATCCGCCAAATTTTCTTAATTCTTTTATTTTCTTGGATTCCTGACTACTTTGTAGCTTTCGCATATCATTCTCCTTGTGTTTGACCCTGGTAGCTATACCAGGTAAAATAAAATAGCGAGACCGCTATTTGTGCTTGATTGATTTGTTTCTATTTTTGGTGGTCTTTTTTCTTCTTGATTGAGTCTGATCTAAGTGGTTGAGATTGCAACGACCATTGATACCATTTACCCTTTGTCGCTCGGGATTTTCAGGCTCATCAGAATGAAAAGGGCAAAGACTACGGCTAACATCTCCTTCTCAGTGACAGTGTAGTTCCGCTGAGCGGCATCCAATGTACGGCTAGAGTAGTGAATTGCAAATGGTACTCCATCCCTCCTCTGTCCCAGCACAACCCTTATGGCAAAATCGGAGGCATCTGTCATGATCTCGAATGGGAGAGACAAATCAGGCAGCTGGAGGATAGGAGCCTCAACAACTAGACTCTTGAGAGTCTCAAATGACGCTAGACACTTATCATCCACAATGAACTCGGTGTCTTTGGTCAGCAAATCAGTCAACAGTCGGGCAATCCTGCTGAAATCATGAATGATGCGTCGGTAGAAACCGACGTGCCCCAGAAAAGACCGTAAATGTCGCAAGTTGGACAGTGGACTGAGTTTCCTAAAGATATCCACCTTGGTCGGATCAACCTCCATGCCCCTGTTGGAGATGATATGACCAAGCACTGTCCCTTGAGTCACCATAAAGTGACTCTTCTCCCTAGATAGCACAAGATGGACCTCGATGCATCGCTGAAGGACACGGTCTAGGCAGCCAAGACAAGCATCAAACCCATCTCCATAGACCGAAAAGTTGTCCACGAAGACCTCCAAGCACTCACCCACCATGTCTGAGAAGATGGGCAACATGCACATCTGGAATATCGCTGGGGCGTTACATAAACCAAAGGGCATCCGTCTGAAAGCATATGTCCCAAATGGACAGGTGAATCTGGTCTTGTCCTGGTCTTTGGGCGCAATGGCCACATGATTGTATCCGGAGTACCCGTTAAGAAAGCAGTAGTGACTCTTCCCAACTAGCCTCTCTATAATCTGATCAATAAAAGGCAGCGGGAAATGATCCTTCTTGGTGGCCTGATTCAAGCGTCTGTAGTCCACACAGACCTTCCAAGAAGTGGGTACCCGAGTAGCGATCTCCTCTCCAGACTCACTTACAACTGTAGTGATGCCCGTCTTCTTGGGCACCACATGAAATGGACTAACCCACTTGGAGTCGGAGATGGGGTAGATAAAATCGACGCTTCACCATTTCGAAATCTCCTTCATAACAACCTCTTGAAGATTCAGCTTTAGCCACCGCTGGAACTTACGCGATGGCTTGGCGTCCTCTTCGAGATAGATATGGTGGGAGAACAGGGCCAGACTTATTCCCTGGAGATCGGCTACACTCCATCATATCGCCTTGTTATTCTTCTCAAGAACCTCCATCAAATGAGATTCTTGCTCTCCAGTCAAATCGGCTGAGATAATGACTGGGTGCATCTCATGCTCACCCGCTAGGAACCTATACTTCAACGATTGCGGAAAGGGCTTCATCTCTGGGCAACTAGGTGCTGGCAGATCTAGTCTCTGAAAGGTCTATGTAAATGCAACCAAATCTGCATGGGAGAACTCTCACTGAGCCTGAAAATCTGGTGAAGACTACCTTGCTGGTGTGTTTGTGCTCTGAATGGGATCAGTCTCCACCCTAGCTGCTGGCTCTATGGAAATCAGACATGGGATCATATCATCAAACTCTGCCCAATCAATGTCTGACTCCAAGGGATCTGAATCTAAATCAAAAGAAGAAACAACTGCCTCGCTCTCCTGAACGAGATTTGCTGCTGGAAATGTGTCCTATACCAAGAATGCACTCTCCAAGCTCTCCACTAGTAGAATTTGTACATCAGCGGACTCTGAATGCGAGAGGATGGCTTGTGAAACTCGGTTTGACCTCATCATATGTAATCACAAAATCACAATCCTAGTGGACGTCTCGCTCTGCCTCTGTCATCTGCTCTAAATCGGTGAGCGGCTCTGAGCAAGCTGAATCTTGCGCTCTGGTCTCATCGATCATCTCTATTTGTATACTCTCGCCCTCGATGTGAATGTACACCTTCCCGCTATCATGATCGGACACTGCCTTGGCTGTGGCCAAGAACGAGCATCCTAAAATGATGAGGTATCGGTCACAGACTCAGGGATATCCATGTCCAACACAATGAAGTCCACGGGGAATTTCATGCCCTGAATTGTGACGACAACATCCTTCAGCAACCCCTTCGTCCTCTTGACAGATCGATCAGCAAACTAACGGACCGTCCTACTCTGTCGAAGAGGGCCAAACTCGAATCAGTCAAGTAAGGCTGTCGGAAGTAGGTTGATAGAAGAACCGCTGTCTAATAGAGTCCGGTCGAACCTCTGCTCATGTATATGGCATCTGACATAAGGAGCTCCTGTATCTGGCCTCTTGGCTGGCAGGCGGTTATGGATGGCGAAGCAGGTGGCACGAGTGAGCACATGGATCTCTGAGTGGTGATTACTCCTCTTCCTGCGAATAGTAGTCCTCTCTCTAAGGTTCCTCTGGAAGAGGGGGATGTGCTCCAAGTCATCCTGTAGAGTCAGCTGTATATGAAATCTGTCCATCATCTGCTGCCTGAACTCTAACTGCTGGAATTTTTTGAGTTTTCTTTTTTGGTCCCCTTAGTCAAGCGGAGTGTGGGGAAAGGGGATGGCTGGCCCTCCCTAGATGGAGGGCTAGGATCGGGTCCCTGCTGATGTGGCAAAGTAGAATCCATACAAACATCTCCAAGTAACACAAATGGACTAACAAATGAAGAACACTTTCCTTTATTACCAGAAAAGTCCTGAGATACATTAACAGAGGGAAATGCAACAGAAATTAAAATGGTGGCCTCAGTACCACCCACGACATCTGGACTTGCGACACCCACATCGCAGTCTGGCTCATCATCAAATCAGGTGGCATCAGTACCACCTCTTGTAACTGGTGAAGTGACGACCTCAATACCGTCAGCAGGATCAACATCCTTGGTGGCATCAGCACCACCGTCATCATCATCATCATCACGAGCGGCATCAGCACCGCTCTCCTCTTTGTTTGGCGCTCCTGGGCTGCATGTGGTCATTGCTCAAACGAGGCGTCACCGGTTGGCATCCTACCACTCCTAAGTGTAACAAAGTCAGCATCAAAAGTGTATGCAGTAATATCACCAAGTGAATCACTAGTAGTGGTAACCTCTATAAACTCTACCTTCTCAGACTTCCTCTTGAGGTTGTTCGAGTTCGGCTCAATCTGGGCGGGTATGGCGGCCTTTCCCTTCACTATCTCTCTCATTTCCTGTCGAAACTCATCCATCTCCGTTGGAAGATATCCTGCTACTCGGAGATGAGGTAGACTAAATCATCTAAGGCTGGGTTCTCATAGGTGGGCCCATGAGAACCTGACGGGTGACCTCTCTGGAAGTGAAGCTGCTGCTGCTGCCTCCACAACAGTCCCTGCTGATAGGGACGGGGACCATGTTGGTGGTAATGGGGCTGCAGATGTGGCCGGTGCTGCTGCTGGCAACCCTGAACTGGAGGCTTCTGCTGGGAACTGGTACCTCCGGTCGACCAACGGAATCCGGGATGGTCTCGTCGGATCCCAGGCTGAGGTCAGTCATACCAAATCCCATTGCCGTCCATCAACAACTCCTGCTCGAAGGTGGGTGGAGGCAGAACTGCCAGGGGCTGGTCCGGCTGATACACCACCATATGGTTGTCCTGAGATAGTGGTGGCTGGACATACTGCTGCTGCTGCTGGAATAGCTCCGCCTGAATGTGATGCACCTACTGGTAGTGGGCGGAGGGCTGGGTCAAGCTACTGCTATCGGTATCTGCCCGTAACCTAAGACGGGGCTGAGAAGCCGTCTGTGCCTCTTGGAGACACATGATCTGGGTCTTCAGGTCACTCAGTCTTTGCGCCATCTAATCAATCTGCATCATGCCCTGGCACTACTTCTTCTCTATCAACTCGATCTGGTCCAACTTCTCACTGATAATCTCCTATCAGCAACCATCGACTCTACCTGTGTTGCGGTTACTGATGATCTAGATGGACAGGCTGATACCCGTTCTATCCTCTAAGAGGACACAGCCTGTGGTGTGGGCTTCCCCTAAGTGTATAATCGGGTCTGGGACATCACAGTATAGTTCTCGGCCATCTCCTCGTAGATGGACCAGACCTGATCCTCATTCTTGGAAAAATATGAACCCCCACAGGATGCGTTGACTAGCCCCTGCAACTATGGTGTAAGCCCGCAGAAGAAACTCTGGACAAGGTTGGGATTTGATATATCATGATGGGGACACCGGTCTGTGAGCTCCCTAAATCGGTCCCATGCCGCGTGAAATTGCTCGTTGGGGGCATGGAAAAGTTGCTGATCAGGACCCTAGCTGCATTCGTCCGGTCGAGTGGATAGTACTTGTTCAAGTGCTCGTTCCAGAGTTGTTCCCAAGAGGTGACGAATCTCCCTAGGTGCTTCAGCCAGTTGGCTGCTCTGTCTACGAGGAAAAATGGAAAAGCCATCATCTTGATGGTGTCCTCGTCCACGAGGCGATTGTGGACAGTACTGCAGATCATCTTGAACTCCTGGAGATGGAGGTGTGTCTCCTCTGTGGTGAGTCCATGGAAGCGGGGAAGAAGCTGAATGGTCTGAGGCGGGATCTTGAAATCTCTCGCAATGGCCGGTAACTGGATCCATCTATCGGTGAGAGTTGCACCAGGGTTGTGCAACTCCCTCATCGGTCGTGCAGGTGCTGGCTGTGCTGGCTACTCAGGCTGTCTATCGTCAGGAATATCTCCTCCTCCTCCTTCAGTGGCTCTGCACTGCTCTCGGTCGGCTCTCATCTGCTCCATCTCCCGACGCATATCCACCATCATCTTGATGTGGCGAGTAGAGGCGGATGAGATATGGAAAAACAAACAAGATCGGGCAAGCAAACCCCCAATTCACTTACGCACTCAGAGCTGGTGACCATAAAGGTTCGGTCCTTTATCTTGTCAATTTTATTAGGTGATAAAATAGTCTTTCAGAGCGATTAAGCGAGCTGTTGGGAATCCAACGCTCCCAGGAAACTATCCCAATCCAAGGTTAGATCTTTCCTAGCCAGTACAAGTCGCAGACCGTTTATCGGCTATCGGATCGACTCTCTCTGTTAAGGATGTCGCGGCCCACTTTACCGGAGACCTGAGCGATCCTCACTAGAGAACGACTAACCCGAGACCAGTAGTCTGAAGAAAGGTCGGATATGGCTCTAGCCTAGGTGCGGGTCACTCTCTCGCTCATCCAAATCATACAAGGAGGGGATTATCCTCCCAAGACAGATTTTTAGGTGAAGTGTCTTTTAGGTCAAGTATGCTTAACAATCCTAATTTTATGGTTTTTGTTTTTAGGTATTTTTCAAATAAAACAATACCTAACAAAATTTTCGATTATCCTGATTATTTTTACGTCCAAAAACTGGGGGAGAAAACGAAAAAGCCGAAGTGTGACTAAACACGATGATGCATGCAGAGTAAGAGATGCGTACCTGACTCCAGCTCTCTACGTGCAAAGTGATCCGTGCATAAATTAAAAGATAGAAATAAACCTATCTATATGATGCAAGGAGAAATCGACCTTATATAAATAATTTCTACTCGCGAAGAACTGTAGCCAACGGGTCAACAAGAGGGGTCAGGGTCCGGTCTCGGATGCCGATCGGTGTCTGCCACAACGGATCCTGTCAACATTGTATACGGCCTCTAGCAGCACATGACCCCTTAGGTGATCGAGTTAACTTTTTATTAGTGAGTTAATTAATAAGGTCCATCTAATCGATCTATAGGAACATGCAATTAATTAGGGTTGGGCCTTAATAATTACGTCACAGGGAGAATCAAAAATAAAATAGAAGCGATCAAAAACCAAAACCGGCGAAAATCGCGGTGAGGTCCCCCGAGCACACCAGTGCTCGGCGAAACAGACCCCGAGATAACCATCAAGTCTGAGAAAGTCTGAGAGTCTGTCATGTATTATTACAATAACAAGTAGAAATAAAAACCTAAGTATACACTAACTACAGCTCCCCACACTCCTGATCCTCCTCACCCACGCTCTCCTGCGGCTCGATGTAGAAACGAGCCGCCTCCGAGTCTCGCGGGTGATCCGGCTCTACGAAGATAGCCGCCTTCGATCGTCGGGCCCTCGCAAGAAAGTAAAAACAAAAGTACGTCAGTCCACGGTTATTATTGAAATATGAAAATGGAAAATAAAATAAAAGGAAAATTAAATACAACAATAAAAACAAATAAAATAAAAAGAAATAAAAGAAAAACAAAATTAAAAAGAAAAAGAAAACAAATAAAAGAAAAATAAAGAAAAGAAAAATAAAGAAGAAAAAGAAAGCCGCAAAATGGAAAAACGACTACTAAGTCGTGCTCCCCGACAACGGCGCCATTCTGATGAGACCGAAAATCCCGAGCGACTAAGGGTAAATGGTATCAATGGTTGTTGCGACCTCAACCACTCAGATCAGACTCAATTAGGAAGAAGAAAGACCACCAAAAATAGAAATAAATCAATCAAGCACAAATAGCGGTCTCGCTATTTTATTTTACCTGGTATAGCTACCAGGGTCGAACACAAGGAACACAATATGAGAAAGCTACGAAGTAGTCGGGAATCCGAGAAAATAAAAGAATTAAGAAAATTTGGAGGATTTTATATTTTTCAATTTTTTTTATGATTATTTTAATTATTAAGAAAAAGTGTAAAAGAACTCAAAAAACAATTATTTAAAGCATAAAAAATACTTAGAAAATTCAAACAAAAATATTTTTAGGTTTTTAAAATATTCAAGTGTTTTTATTAATTTTCTTAGATTTTTTTGATTTTTAATTAATTTTATAAAAATGAAATAAGGCTAAAAAGGCTAAATAGTGTACAGTCGGAATCTAAAGGCAATTTAAAATTATTTAAAATGACTATAAAATTCAAGCGGTAATTTTATGATAAACTAAAAATGAAAAACTAACTACAAAAAAGTGAAAACACATTTTTTTGAATTTTGTGAATTTTTAATAATTTTTCTAAGGTTTTTAATATTTTTTGATTTTTTTGGTTTTTATAAGTGAAAATGCAACAAAAATTGGGCAGAAGCAAAAACAAGTCAAAACAAGCAAACAATATTTATTCAGAATTTTTTAAGGGTTTTTAATATTTTAATTAATTTTTAAAAACAAATAATAACAATTTTTAGGGTTTTGTAATTTTTAAATAATAAATGGAAACAAAATGCAACCAAATATTCAATGAATTTCCTATACCATGGCAGGGGCCATGTGTCAAAATCTCATAATTTTTAGATGAAATTTGCTATTTATTAAATCAAAAAATAAAAGGCAAAGCACAAAGTGACCAATATGTAATTATTGGAAAGTTTTAAGACAAACAGTAAATCAGGAATATTGTAGGGATTAATCTGCAAAAAGTCCAGATCCTCACGAGGGTGGCACGTGAACTAGGCACTCAGAGGTATAAATGCAAATCCTATTTATAAAGATCTAATCAATAACAATAGTGAAGTCCAAGTAGAAACATGCAAATATCCCAAAGTCACGTGGGGGAACCACGTACCACACAGACGGAAGGAATAAAGTGCAAATACTAAAAGCAAAAGGTCCTAAATGCAAAATATCCAAAATAAAAATAACTACTAACAAAATTTACAAGACTAATGCGGAAATGTCAACAGGTAGAAGGGCCCAAGAGCAAATACCCTTTTTTATTGACGATCCAACGATCGGCAGCTCTCCACTTAAGATCTAACGGTTGAGCTCTTCGGATAACCCTTCGACGATGGACGGCTAGAATCTGATCCTCAGATGGATCAGACGATCAAGGACTCCCCGAGGATGAACAATCACGATCAGAACTAGAGGGAGCCTAAATCCGACGGCGGAGACGCCTCCTGGAAGAACGGCCAAGAACTCACCTCCGGCGAGCTTCGACCAGCTACTTTGTGCGGCTGAGACGTCCTCTTGGGCTGCTCAGATGGAGGAAATGACGCTAGCGCCTGCCCGCAGCGATGTCGATGCTCCGATGAGGCCGGGACCGTCGGGAACGGTCTGGCGAAGGTGGAGACCTGGAGCTGTTGTGCTTCTGGTATTCGAACCTCCAGATGAGGCCCTTTGGGCTCTAGACCTGCACAGATGAGCTATTGGGTCGAGGGCAAAGTGCCTCGACCCGTCAGTACGTGGAATGGGTGGTAGATGAGGCGGAGCGTGCCCTCCCGCGAAGCGACGGTGGAGGAGGGCTCAATTCTCGATTCTGGGTGAATCAGGGTGAACGGAAGGTCGTAGAAGGTGGGGAGAGGTCTAACGGAGGTGCTACGATCGTCGGAATGGAAAATGGGGGGGTCCGATCACGGTGAATAAGGCTGAACAACTCAGATGGACCCATGCTCAAAGATCTGAATTAAACGCGAGCATAAAGGAATCAAAGCTACCTGGTGAATGGAATCGTCTGGGCTGAAGGTCAGGGACCTCCGGGGATCTTTGCCTCGATGGTTCGATAGGTCCAGAGGCTGGGCTCTCCTTGCGGCGGAGCACGACGATGAGTTCTCCGGACCTAAGGCTTCCTCGCTTGTATCCTCTCTTCAACGACCTCGAACGAACGCTGTCACTAGTGGATGGAGGTGGAGATCCTATGAGACGAGGAGGGTGCCAATGATAGTGAAGAAAATGCGGCTCCAGGAGATTTTATACTCAGTAGGGTCCGAGAAGTGTGGAGCTTGGGCGCGCAAAGCAAGGGACGGATCCCTAGGGGATTCATCGGGCATTGATCATGGATCGTCCCTCGATAATCGGAACAACTACTCGAGTGGAATGGCAGACGGATCAGTTCGGGAAAATTTTGAGAATGTCGGGTGAAAACCGGATCTAGGTGAAGAATGGTCCAGGGGGGCAGTTGACTGATGAACCTCAGTTTCATCATCTTTATTTGTTATAATTAACCCCCTTGCTTAAGGTTTTGTCAATAAATCCCTGTTAGTGTCTAATAATTAACAGAGTCCTTAATAAATTAAAAACCACAAAAAAATGACAAAACAAAAATTCGTGGTATTTTTAGTCTTAAAAATACCCTCAAAAATATTCCGGGCCCTTGTTTGATCTCTTTTCGAGTTTTGGTCAACATGAAACTTGTAGATCTCGTCAAGATCTACAACTTTCATGTTTTGAGTTTTCTCAAATTCGACCAAATAAGCCCTCAAAAATCAAAAATACTCTTGCAATAACCTGATTGGGCCACGTGGCCCAATCTGGGCGAGCCACGTGGCCCGGCCCCTTTGTCTGATCCGCCCCCTTTCTAGACTGTTGGATCCGTCCTCTTGATCCAACGGCCAGCAGCCCTCCACGTTCGTTGTCTCCCTCAACCGTCCGATCACCTTTCCCCTTAATCCACACCGCTCTTAAGCGCCTGCACCAAAGCCCGACACGTGGCGCTTCGATCCGCCACCGATCGCATCGCCCCGGATGCTATCAGCACCGTCGCTCCACGCCCACTTCTCCACCGTTGGATCTTCAGATCCAACGGTGGATCTTCGTCGTCAACCTCCTTGTCTTTTCCGCCTCTGTTCCCGGCCGTTGGATCTTATCCTTCAGATCCAACGGTTCCACCTTCTCCCCATGCGCCTAAATTCCAAGCCGTCAGATTATCCCCATCTCTGATCCTCACCGCCCGCTAGCGCTCTCACCACGTTGCGCCACGTGGAGCGCCCATCACCCTTCGATCAGACCGCTCTTGAGCTCATCATACCCGCTCCTTTTCGCCTAAATTCAGACCGTTGGATCCCTAAATCCAACGGCCGGGCTCCGTCGTCTACCTCCGGATCCTCTTCTTCCCCACGATCTCCACCTCGCGCAACCCGTCCACCCTTCCCATTTCTCCTGCCATCTCCGATGACTTCGCCCATCGCCAACCACCTCCTGGTCTTCCCCCATCTTCCCTCTACCTCGCGCATCACTCCACGATCCATCACAGCCTCTCCGTCGTCCCATCTTCTCCTCCAAACCCACGTCGACGACCACCATAACTACCACCTTCGCCCCTTAAAACACAGCCTTCCCCTCCGTTCCACGGGGTCCACCTTTACGTAGGGGCATGGCCCAGCCCCCCTCCGTCTCCCAGTGACAGGGGGAGGCGGAGGGTTGAGCGAAGACGACCAAGGCCCCCGGTGATGACCCTCCGCCTTTCTCGGCGGAGCTGCGGTGCCCTCGGCCCGCTCGAGCTGCGTCGGGTAGCTGCCGACGTCCAGCGAAGACCAGAGCTCAGCCTCGAGCTCGCCCCCAAGCTCCACTCCGCCTCCGATCAGGTAAGATCCTTCTTCTTCTTCCTCTGCATTTTTAGTTATTTTCTTTGAATTTTCTAGGCCTCTCCGGCCACCTCTTAGCTCCGACTACCACCTCATTAGCTCCGCCACAATCCCCCCTTCCACGCGCACGCTTCCGATCGCCTTCTCCTTCTTCCATACCCCCCGTCACCTTCGACCCACCTCCTCCGCCATCCACGGCGGAGGAGCTCTGAGCTTCCATGTTCTTCACGCCGCCTGAGCTCCCACCTCACTTCATGTCGCACGCACGCACCTTTTTCTCGCTTCGGCTATGCGCGATTAACCTTGCAGGTCTTGATTCAATCGATGATCGGAGCTCGGCCGGAGCTGATTTCATCAACGTCGCGGTGACCATCAGAGCTCCGCCGAGCGTCGCCAGTTGCCTGTGGATCTTCCCCGAGCTCCGGGCTTCCTCGACAACCACTTAGGGAGCTTCGGGGAAGATCACACCGATGGAGAAGGAGCGGCGGAGCTGGAGCTCCCTCGCCGGAGCTCGATCCTCGCCACCAGTCGAGGATGAAGACGGAGTAGCAGCGACCGTTGGATCATCTCGATCCAACGGCTCAGATTCAGCCACATCGCTCAGATCGTAACGTTCAAATGCCGTCGGATCTCTGAAGATCGGACGGTGCACTCTCCACCACGTGTCCTCCCCAGAGCTTCACCGAGCCTCCGCCACCGATCCTCCTGGCTTGGACATCCCGAACCTCCACCGAGCCTGCAGGAGCCTCGGCCTACTCCGAGCCTACGCCGAAGCAACGCCCGAGCCTCCCAACCATCCCGAGCCTAGAGGGCGCGTGCCTGGCGCGTGCCTTCTGGGCTAATTGCATTGAGGCCCCACCGACTTCTTCAAAATTGCAGATTGGTCCTGCGTCACGTGCAGATCATGCGCACAGCGGGTAATTTGTATTGAAACCCTCGCAGGTTTTCAAAATTGCAAAAATGCCCCTGTGCGTGTGGGTCATTTACAGGGAAGGTCCCAAACTTTATTTTTATTACATTTTCGTCCCTCCCAGGGACCTGTCTGCTAGTTTATTTCATGTTTTCTTGCATTTATGCCCTTGTCTTTCTTTATGCATATCTTAAGCATCATGTTTCCTATTAGTTGATTTCAGTTTCATTGGAAAGCTTGTTTGATGTACTTCTTAATGGCATCGTTAATTTCTAATTTTGGACACATGAAGTTTTATGTATTATTTTGTTGGCTTTGTGTCTAATATGCCTTATTCAACTTTGAAATCAAGTACATTTTCTTATTGATGCTCATTAACTGGCTCATCATCTTGATCAAGGGCATATCTGTGTTGTAATTTCCATTGCATCGCATCACATTTATTTGCATGATAAAAAAAAATGAATTAAGAAAATGCATGTTTACTTTAATGCATTGTTTTGTCATTGTTGTGTCTTCGCATCCTTTGACCTATTTGCTTTTATTTCAACACTTGATTAAATACGCTTAAGTCCGATAAATACGAGAGAGGCTCGTGTCCCTGAGTTCGACCTTGGTATCTTACCAAGTAAAATTAAATCTTCGATCACCTCATTTCGACTCCTTATGGCATATCTCTTAATGAGGTGATCGTTTTGACGACCCGAATCGGCCCGGCTACGATGATGATTTCCATGTGCTAAAAACACATTATTAAAGGGCCGATTTTGCGGTTCGTCAAATGGCGCCGTTGCCGGGGACACGGCTCATTTCTTTTATTTTTTGGATTTTTGTGTGTTTAATTTAGTGTATCTTTTTATAGGTTAAATGGTCACATATTTTGCATATAAAATTTTTCTTTCTTGATCTCTAACCATTGTTTCTGTGGCAGGGCCCTTGATGGATCAAGGAGGCAAGGAGCAGGACGTTCCCCGCTGCGAGGAGCCGCAGGAGCATGCTTGGAGCAAAGGAGGAAGAAAAGAAAAAAAAATATATCTCGCATTTTTGTTGCATTTTTAATAATTCGTCTTTTACAGCGGTCTTCGATCGAAGACTCGCATATGTAATCGAACGATCGTGGTTGTGTGGGGATCGTCCCCACTTGAGTGTCGACCTAGGACTTAGGCACACGGCTCTCCGAGCTCAATTTTCATATCTTATGTGCTTGATCGTAGGTTAGGACACATTTAAATAAAGACGCACATAATCTCCTATCACTTAGCTAAAATTAATGGAGATCAAACACCGCTAATAGATGCATGATTAGGTGCGGCTTTTTCGACTTGCATACATGTTTGATTTTGGTTTTCAAAACGGCCCCAGATTTTTTTTTGCGGCTTGTATCGTCAAATCATTGCATGATTTCTCGCTTAGTCTAGATCGCGTTTTTCTTCATCGTATACATGTTTTCTCGGCTTTCATTTTTCTAGATTGATCACCTAGGATAAATGGAAAATGGAATGAATGGTAGACGATGATTTTCTGATTGATGGCTAACCATAATTCAGTGATAATTTAAAATAAAATTGGGACTGTTAATTGCAAGTCAACCAAAAATGGAATAAAATTCGGTTTTGGGAGAGCAATACCCTCGCTTACGCAATAATTTTCCTTCACATTTTTTCTTTGCGTAAAAATCAAATGTTTTATCACCAATAAAATAGACAAGATAATAAACCAACTTAGGTTGGTTTGATGTGTGAGTTGGTGAAAATACGGGTTTGCTTGCTTGATTGAGCCGTATGTTTTACGAGACACAACCCCAAAACCGTAGTCACTCCATTCCATCTACAAGTTTCAAAACCGCTCACTTGTATATTCATCCCTCTTCTTCGTTCATCTTGGGTCCCTTCCAACATCAAATTCCATCTTTATACTTAGGCTAATCTCAGCCCAAGTATAGGGGGGACCCAAGTCCCTGTGATTTCTCTACTCATCTTTTCTTGCCTTTATACTTAGGTTATTTCTAACCTAAGTATAGGGGGAGCCCCTCTATGTCCCGTATATTCTTCTATATTTAAATGGACCTATGTTCTTGTAACATCTAGTGCTATGAGGACATAGCAAAGTTTAAGTATAGGGGGGTATACCGTATATACCGTATATTTACTTTAGCTATAATCTGAAAAATTTGAAAAATTAAAAACTTTTTGGCTAAGGTAAAATTCATTGGACTAAGAAAACTCAAAGGATTTTCGCGGTTTTTCGATATTATGTTACACTATTTTATAAAAATATTTTCGAAAATGATTTTTGAAAATGTTTTGAAAATTTTTCATTTTGTGTGACATGGGTTTTGAAAGATCGCCATCTCTTTTCAAGGAAGATTGAGTCTAACTTGTGTTTTAACTCTCTTATTAAAATCCATAAAAATCAGAAAACCCCTAAAAACCTTTAGGAGCTATTAATGACTAACTAAGCCCAATTAAGTCAGCCGCGTTCAGTGAGGGTTCGCCCTTAGCAGATTGGATGGTTTAGAGGACATCGCGCAAGGCCCCGTCCTCAAGCAACGGGCTTCGGCCTGTACTTACATCCATACTGGCTGAACCACGGATGCTCAATTGAGTTTAGGAAGTTCTAATATCTCTTGAAGTTAAAAAAAAAAAGCGTCTTGTTTTTGAATGAAGAAGTTGGATTAGTCCTCTATATTTTCACATTCACCCAGGATCTGATTCGGTCAAGAAGACTTAGCTTTTAGAAGTCTTTGAGATTTTAGGATAACCAGCCTTAGCCATCAGGGTCTTTGACTTAATCATCCATATTCCCCTAGGTTTCTAGATTTGCATGCTATATTCCATGCTTAGTCTCAGACAAAAGAATATGATTAGCACATCACATGCACGACTGCGGTTTTGATTGAGATGAGTTGATTTTTCACCTGAGGGATTGGGATGAGGAAGTCGAATTTGGATTTTGATCTAATGATGCTCGAGGATGGGATAAAATCTTTGGAGGCTTCAAGAAACCTGAGTGTCAGCAATATTAGCCAGTATGAGAACTTGATTCTTATACTAATCTCTTGACATTAACCTAAGTGCCTGGGTGTGAAAAATAAATAAAAAAATGTTGATCAGTGTGCGCCAACTCTTGGTAAAAGCAGTGGAGCTAGCCACCAATTATACAAGTCAATGAAATTCAAAGAAAAGCTCTCATTCCACCAAAGTCAATTATCAAAGAGCTTCCACCAAAGGCGAGCGCTCCCAAAATTTTTCAAAGTGTCCACTTGGACCACCGCTATTAGGACCAGGAGTCGGGCTTGCACCAAAAAAGGGCTCTGCATCGTAAATGCTACAAGTCTGGGTGTCGAAGGTACGATAGGTACTCAAAAGAGACACACCCCGGTGTACTCCCAGGAAAACAAGTGCAGACGGCTCCAACTTCTCTTGACGGACGCACTGATCAACACCAAAAAATGTGTTGCGTAAAATGGCACTAGAGAGAATCCTTGTTCCAATGAGAGGCAGAGAAGAATTTACACAATCCCATACCCTCCATTTTCTGGCCTGCCATCTACATTTTCTAAGTCTGACAACTAAAGAGACGGTAGACTGAATGCAAGATTTGATTTATTCCCTAGTGCTGAGGATTGGGTCCTTAGGAGATTTTCTCGGACCAAGATTTTGGGTGACGAATTGACTCTACTCTCAGAATTGCAGTCAACACTAAACTCATATCCTTTAGTTTATATGTACATCAGAGAGAGTCTAGAGAAGTAGAGGAATTGGAAGCCTCTTGATTAAGGCTGGGTTGAACTCTAAAATTTTGGATCTCTGAAGCCGAGTCGACTTGATCAGATTGGATCCTGTATTCACATGCACAAGGGGGTTAATCCAACTTAGTCATTCTTTTTGATGCTCGAGGACGAGCATAGTTTAAGTATAGGGGGGTGATGAACCTCAGTTTCATCATCTTTATTTGTTATAATTAACCCCCTTGCTTAAGGTTTTGTCAATAAATCCCTGTTAGTGTCTAATAATTAACAGAGTCCTTAATAAATTAAAAACCACAAAAAAATGACAAAACAAAAATTCGTGGTATTTTTAGTCTTAAAAATACCCTCAAAAATATTCCGGGCCCTTGTTTGATCTCTTTTCGAGTTTTGGTCAACATGAAACTTGTAGATCTCGTCAAGATCTACAACTTTCATGTTTTGAGTTTTCTCAAATTCGACCAAATAAGCCCTCAAAAATCAAAAATACTCTTGCAATAACCTGATTGGGCCACGTGGCCCAATCTGGGCGAGCCACGTGGCCCGGCCCCTTTTCTGATCCGCCCCCTTTCTAGACCGTTGGATCCGTCCTCTTGATCCAACGGCCAGCAGCCCTCCACGTTCGCTGTCTCCCTCAACCGTCCGATCACCTTTCCCCTTAATCCACACCGCTCTTAAGCGCCTGCACCAAAGCCCGACACGTGGCGCTTCGATCCGCCACCGATCGCATCGCCCCGGATGCTATCAGCACCGTCGCTCCACGCCCACTTCTCCACCGTTGGATCTTCAGATCCAACGGTGGATCTTCGTCGTCAACCTCCTTGTCTTTTCCGCCTCTGTTCCCGGCCGTTGGATCTTATCCTTCAGATCCAACGGTTCCACCTTCTCCCCATGCGCCTAAATTCCAAGCCGTCAGATTATCCCCATCTCTGATCCTCACCGCCCGCTAGCGCTCTCACCACGTTGCGCCACGTGGAGCGCCCATCACCCTTCGATCAGACCGCTCCTGAGCTCATCATACCCGCTCCTTTTCGCCTAAATTCAGACCGTTGGATCCCTAAATCCAACGGCCGGGCTCCGTCGTCTACCTCCGGATCCTCTTCTTCCCCACGATCTCCACCTCGCGCAACCCGTCCACCCTTCCCATTTCTCCTGCCATCTCCGACGACTTCGCCCATCGCCAACCACCTCCTGGTCTTCCCCCATCTTCCCTCTACCTCACGCATCACTCCACGATCCATCACAGCCTCTCAGTCGTCCCATCTTCTCCTCCAAACCCACGTCGACGACCACCATAACTACCACCTTCGCCCCTTAAAACACAGCCTTCCCCTCCGTTCCACGGGGTCCACCTTTACGTAGGGGCATGGCCCAGCCCCCCTCCGTCTCCCAGTGACAGGGGGAGGCGGAGGGTTGAGCGAAGACGACCAAGGCCCCCGGTGATGACCCTCCGCCTTTCTCGGCGGAGCTGCGGTGCCCTCGGCCCGCTCGAGCTGCGTCGGGTAGCTGCCGACGTCCAGCGAAGACCAGAGCTCAGCCTCGAGCTCTCCCCCAAGCTCCACTCCGCCTCCGATCAGGTAAGATCCTTCTTCTTCTTCCTCTGCATTTTTAGTTATTTTCTTTGAATTTTCTAGGCCTCTCCGGCCACCTCTTAGCTCCGACTACCACCTCATTAGCTCCGCCACAATCCCCCCTTCCACGCGCACGCTTCCGATCGCCTTCTCCTTCTTCCATACCCCCCGTCACCTTCGACCCACCTCCTCCGCCATCCACGGCGGAGGAGCTCTGAGCTTCCATGTTCTTCACGCCGCCTGAGCTCCCACCTCACTTCATGTCGCACGCACGCACCTTTTTCTCGCTTCGGCTATGCGCGATTAACCTTGCAGGTCTTGATTCAATCAATGATCGGAGCTCGGCCGGAGCTGATTTCATCAACGTCGCGGTGACCATCAGAGCTCCGCCGAGCGTCGCCAGTTGCCTGTGGATCTTCCCCGAGCTCCGGGCTTCCTCGACAACCACTTAGGGAGCTTCGGGGAAGATCACACCGATGGAGAAGGAGCGGCGGAGCTGGAGCTCCCTCGCCGGAGCTCGATCCCCGCCACCAGTCGAGGATGAAGACGGAGTAGCAGCGACCGTTGGATCATCTCAATCCAACGGCTCAGATTCAGCCACGTCGCTCAGATCGTCACGTTCAGATGCCGTCGGATCTCTGAAGATCGGACGGTGCACTCTCCGCCACGTGTCCTCCCCAGAGCTTCACCGAGCCTCCGCCACCGAGCCTCCTGGCTTGGACATCCCGAACCTCCACCGAGCCTGCAGGAGCCTCGGCCTACTCCGAGCCTACGCCGAAGCAACGCCCGAGCCTCCCAACCATCCCGAGCCTAGAGGGCGCGTGCCTGGCGCGTGCCTTCTGGGCTAATTGCATTGAGGCCCCACCGACTTCTTCAAAATTGCAGATTGGTCCTGCGTCACGTGCAGATCATGCGCACAGCGGGTAATTTGTATTGAAACCCTCGCGGGTTTTCAAAATTGCAAAAATGCCCCTGTGCGTGTGGGTCATTTACAGGGAAGGTCCCAAACTTTATTTTTATTACATTTTCGTCCCTCCCAGGGACCTGTCTGCTAGTTTATTTCATGTTTTCTTGCATTTATGCCCTTGTCTTTCTTTATGCATATCTTGAGCATCATGTTTCCTATTCAGTTGATTTCAGTTTCATTGGAAAGCTTGTTTGATGTACTTCTTAATGGCATCGTTAATTTCTAATTTTGGACACATGAAGTTTTATGTATTATTTTGTTGGCTTTGTGTCTAATATGCCTTATTCAACTTTGAAATCAAGTACATTTTCTTATTGATGCTCATTAACTGGCTCATCATCTTGATCTAGGGCATATCTGTGTTGTAATTTCCATTGCATCGCATCACATTTATTTGCATGATAAAAAAAAATGAATTAAAAAAATGCATGTTTACTTTAATGCATTGTTTTGTCATTTTTGTGTCTTCGCATCCTTTGACCTATTTGCTTTTATTTCAACACTTGATTAAATACGCTTAAGTCCGATAAATACGAGAGAGGCTTGTGTCCCTGAGTTCGACCTTGGTATCTTACCAAGTAAAATTAAATCTTCGATCACCTCATTTCGACTCCTTATGGCATATCTCTTAATGAGGTGATCGTTTTGACGACCCGAATCGGCCCGGCTACGATGATGATTTCCATGTGCTAAAAACACATTATTAAAGGGCCGATTTTGCGGTTCGTCATTGACCGGGGTCAACAGTCCGCCCTGGACCAATCAGAAAAAACATACATGAAAATCATTGGAAATTCAATTAAAAATAGCAAACAGTTTTATTTTAAAATGTTTATAATATAAACAGATATTTATTATTTTTCAAACTATTATTTTTATTTTTATTTATTTTTATGAAAAATAAATTATAGTATATACAATATATTATATTTTATACAGATATAATTTACCTATGTATTTTGTACATTTATTTTTATTTTCTTATTTTTGTATAAATACCCTAATTTTATATTTTATTTATTTACAATCTATTATTTAAAGTATAAAATATTTTTTTATTGGTTATTTACAAGTGTGAAATAAATAAGTGTTTGACACATATATACATGTATTATGTACAGGGTTGTGGAGAGAGAAATTAATTTTAATTTTTATTTTATTTTCTAATTTTTATTTTATTTTTATAAATATATAAAAGGGGATAAAAACACCTTTTTAATTTTTATTTTTTGTAAAAATAAAAAATATACACAGAAGAAGGTGTTTGTACAAGGTAGAGTAGCCCTATCTCTCTGTACTTATTTTATTTGGCGATCAGGTCCATTTTGGACCCTCTATTGGGTTCATGTCACTCAATATTTATTCTAAATATTTCCTTCTTTTTCTTTTATTCTTTATTCTTTTATTTTTGCAAAAATACATGCTAATTATTAATTATTAACAAATTCATGCTTATTGATAATTTATTGTATTTACAACTATATACATGATGTTTTGCCAAGATATTTAGCTAAAATAAAAGATAAAGAGTGATGAATGAGTATTCATCACTCATCTATAGAAAAAACCACATCACCACACCACACATAAAATACCAAAAAATTAAAATATTAAAAAACAACCAAAAAATCAAAAATCTTGAAAAATACATAAAAATTGAAACTGAAGAAGATCTGAAGATTTTGGATCTTGCTTTATGGGAAGCACTGGAAAAAAGATTGATTTTTGAACTTCCTTTTATACAAGCCATTGAACACTTCCCCGACCTTAAAGGATTTTTAATGGACAAATTAATGATGAAAAAGTCGGGCAGGATAAGAACAAAGTCTGAAAGACATATCTTGTCAATGGCCTCCTCCTTGGTGTTGAGGAGAAATACCAAGAGCCGCATAGTGAAGTGGTTGCCCAGATTTGACTGTGGAATCAAATACACGATATTTTCCCATGCTCGAATTGATGACGATTCACCAATCAATATCCTCCCGACCTCTGTATTTCATGAGCTCAAACGCGGACCTATCTGGAAGATATAAGAGATCGTTCAATTGGTTGAGCGATCAATAAAGCAGCTGAGAGGCATCATTTCTGTCATCTTTACATTCCAAGGTGCTCCGCTCAAAGTAGACTTCACGATCATTGATACTGAGCATCAAGGAGAATTCACCCAGTCTCCAATTTTTTCGGAAAGCCATTCTTAGCATTGGCTAAAGAAATTATTGAGTGTAAGACTCGTGAAATCAATTTTACAACATTGAAAGCACTTAGATCTCACCAAGTCTTTGATGAACCACGATTTTCTGAGACAATCGAGGAAGTCCTCGACAGCCGTAACCATCAAGCGATAGAAGATACCCCATCGTTGATACACTTGAGATAGCGGTTGTTGATGAGACTATTAGTTTAGAGACTCTTCCCCTTGCTCTATTCCCAGCCGCTCTCACCATGGAAAATCAAATATATAAATCATATGATCCGGAGACTTATGCATGGTCGCACCCTAGGTCAACCTATTCTGACTACCTTGATCACATCAACTTGACATAGGAATGCTCCAACATCAAGTCAATTGAGAATGAACATGCAGAGACTCCCCCCACTATTTCAATTCCTACAGATCTCACAATAGAAGAATGTTTCTTATATGATCCTGAGACATGCATGGTCGTACCCTAGGTCAACCTACTATGAATACCTTGACCAAATCATCCCAAATCAGGAGTGCACCAACACTAAGAAGACTAAGAACAAACACACAGGATGAACACTGACCAAGGAGAAGAATTCCAATGGTTATTCATCTGGAGACTCAAGTGGACCAACAACTACATGAAACAAAATGACGACTCCTTCATCGAAAAAGAAAGTCACCTTTGACCTTCCGGAAGAGGAATCATCTGATGATCCCTCATCAGGTCCAGAAAAGGTAGTCTACATGAGTGAGGTCTGCTCAGCAGTTTTAAAACCAGATCTTCGCATAGATCCAAACTTCGATTCCCATTGGATGACTCCCGTTCCTCACTATTATTCATCCAAAGCTGAGGCTCCTGCTCTCATCAAATACACTAGAATTATTTCTTATGAGCTGACTGAGACTGGTGCTTCAGAGTATTCATACAAGGATAAAACGCTTGATCCCAAGAAGGAGCAAATTCTGAGAAAACAACTGAAGAAATAAAAAGAATATATGGAGTGTGTCCACTTTCAAATATAATTCCTCTGAGGATAACTCTGATGATGGTTACCTTTCATCTGACTCGTACGCTTCATCTAATATCCAACATGATTTCTCTGAGGATAACACCGATAATAGTTGGGAATTTAGCTGGGGGGGTCTCAGTCGCAGGGCTAAGGAGCGGGGCACATATCTCTTTCAGGTCATATGCTTCATATCCGTCTCGTCATTACGATCTCCCACCACAGGATCACAAAAAGATCGACTGAAAACCACCTTAATCATCGGCTACCCACCCTACCTCCCGACCACATCGGTCCCCTTTTACATCTTCTTCCTCTACTTAGGCCAAGGCCTAAGTATAGGGGGGGACCAATGCCATATGTATATATCATTTCCCTCATCAAACTCCTTTTCACAAATCGCTCCATTTCCATCCTTCTTCTGTACTTAGGCTGATTAGAGCCTAAGTATAGGGGGAACCGATGCCCATTTCTATATACTCTCTTCATCCACATATCCCGACCACTTCATTTTTTCTTTATTCTTCTATACTTAGATTGTTCATAGTCTAAGTATAGGGGGGCAGACCAATCTATCTTTTTCTTTTTCACTCTCCTACGCTTAGCCCGAGCTATGTCTTCTTTACGCTTCTTGTGTTCTGAGGACACAACAATCGCTAAGTATAGGGGGGACAATATATATACTGTGTATATATTTTACCCCTATATGGGGGTCTGTATATATACTGTGCATATATTTTACGCTTAGCCCGTGCTATGTCTTCTTTATTCTTCTTCTATTCTTTACGCTTCTTGTGCTTCGTGTCTTCTTTCACATAAGTCTATATGTATTTACGGGATGGGTAATTAATTTGAAAAAAAACAAAAAGAAAAATAAAAAGAGTTTTGCTACTAACACTGACTGTGTCCAACCCATTTTTTTTAAAAATCGCTTCTTATTCTTATTTGCATAAAAAATCTCAATAAAAAGAGAGAAAAAAACTTGTGTCTGCATTTCACACACCTGCACTTCATTAGCATTTCATTCATTTGCATATGTGAAAAGTCTTTGGGTTCTGAACCAAGTTATGAGCAGAAACCAAGAGTGGTCTAGACTTGACCTTAATCCACCTAATTATCAGAGGAACTTCACCGAGAAATAGGATTCTAGAAACGTCAGGTCTTTGAATTAATTCTTTGAGTTAAACATGACAATGTGCATCATTTGACTCTTAGTGTCTAACTTGGTCTCTTCATTCTGGGTACAACTCTGGAATAAGGAATTAATTTGTACTCTCGTACTATGCACTAAGCTCAACTCAGACGGGGTGCTGGAAGACTGTGTGAGTTTCTTTTCTGGTAGCATGGAAATCTAAAGATCGGAGTATAGGTTGAAATAAAGCTTCGAAAAGGGACGGTTGTCTGGGCACAATTTTTTTCTAAGACCCCAAAACATGTACGGAAACAAAAAGATTCTATATCCGTAGGGGCAAAACTAGATCCAAGCAGAACCACCAAAAAGTCCAAATACAAAGAAGCCACTACCAAATAAATATCTGACCAAAAAGGTCCAAGATTTAAGAAAACCTGCAGATCTTGGTGGAGACTTGGAGCTTGGACCCTGCAGATCTTGGTGGAGACAAGAAGACCTGTAGATCTGGCCTGCTTCACAAGGAGAGGTGACTACAATGGCCACCCTCTAGTTCTTTTCTCCCTCTTCTAACTTCTCCCCCATTTCGATTGTGAACACAACGCGATAGACCTTAGAAGGAAATACCTGACTCCCCGAGAACGAGTTACTAGAGAGGAGGTTTGCATAGTAGTACGACATTCTGGATGGGAAGAGCTAAAACCTTTCACATACATGAGTCGATTGTTCAATGTGCATAGGGTATGCTTTGGGAAGAGGATTGATCTAAGATGACTTCTGAGCCGAAACTATGACAATGATGTATAGAACTTGAAGGCTGTTGATCTTAAAATTCTATGTCTCGCAGAAGTTCCGCCAAACTAATAATCCAAAGACCGAGTAGAGTTTCATTTTCACCTTCAGCTCATGGTCTTGGTATGGAACCCAATCTCATTTCACCTTATGGCATTTCTTTTGATGCTTAGGGACGAGCATGGTTTAAGTATATGGGAATGATGAATCTCAGATTCATCACTCTAACTCTCATTAATTAAGCTCAAATCCCTCAAAATCATCATCATTTCTTCATTTATTTTATATAATTAGCATTCATGCATGTTTTGATAAGAATTTCATTTTATCCCTTATTTTTGCATAAAATAAGAAGCCAAAAATCCCAGCTAAAATTGACCTGTTTATAGTCTAACTTCCTCAATTTTTAACTAATTCATGCTAACTTCGAATGACCCAAACACCACTTCCACTGTGTACACATCACTAACAAGAATAAATGAAAAATACAAAAAATCACTAACCCAAATAAGTGGACCAAAAATCCAAACCCTTGTTCTAGGATTCCCAGACTAAAATCCTCGTATCTTTCCCATCCAGTGTCCATTTTGATCCTACTAACTTTTGAACTAATGCACATTCAAATACCTTCAAAACAAGACCAATTTCAAGAGGATCGGAGCTTGTATGTAAAAGTTAGGTTTTGGGCCTCTTTTGTACATTTTGTATTTTAGCAATTTTTTGACCTAATATTTTATGTACATATTTAACCTATTTTATTTTATTTCTTTTTCATTTTTATTCTTTGATAATAGTTTTATTAAAATGTGCAAAGATCCAAATCCAAACTGAGCTTGAATGTAAAGAAACTAATTGAGTCCGAGTCTTCACTAACTGTCTGTACAAAAGTTGTCTTTTTCGTCTTTCATTTTATTTCTTCTTTTTATTAACAAATAAAAATCCAAAAAAATAGTTTAATGTGTAAATATTTATTTTTGATTTTATCATATTTTTCCGGATTTTTATTTGGTTTAAAAATAAAAAAATATAAAACCACAAAATCATGGTATTTTATGTACATGGGATATCCCAAAAATATCACTTTGTGCAATTGATCGATTTTAGTTTTGATTTCATGAATGTTGTAGACCTCATCGATACGAGTAACTTTTGTGAAGAAACTTTTTCAATCCGAGGTCATTTACTATTTTTAATTATTTTTCTTTGTATTTATTTTCTGATTTTTGTGGGGCTGACACGTGGCCGCTCCTAGAGCCGCCACGTGTCACCAATTTTTGAGGCTTTTATTTATTTATTTTTATACAAAATAATAAAAAATAAAAATAAAAAATAAAAGCTGCGCACGTGCGGGTCATGTGCCTCTGCCGCACGTGTCCAGCACGTGCCTCTCCCTCGCCCCTTTTGATGCCACGTGTCACAAACATGGCCGTCTGATCTCGACCGATCGGACGGCCACTGCTCATCATCTTCACCCTCGCCTTTCCCAATCTACACCGATCGCCGCCACCCACGATTTCACTACTTGACCTTCCAAATCAACCGTCGCCACTGCGAATCTCGGATCTCCTCCATCTCCGCAATCCAATCTCCTCGTCAATCTCCATCACGGTCATCTCCTCCAAATCAATTCCTCCAATTGACAAATTCCTGAGACCTACATTCCTTCTCCTGTGATCCTCCCTTCAACCCTATAAATATATTGCCGCCCCGACCTCGACAACCCACCGCCGACTATATCGCACTTAGGGATCGCTGTGGTGACAGCGCAGACGCCCCCTTCTTCCCTCGGTGAGATCCAGTGTCCCCCCTTCGACATTGTTGCAGCCGCATTCGTCGTGCTTCTGCCCAGCTCCAGCCTTCGGCCGTTGAGCCCATGCTTCCTGCACCGACAACCTTCAACTTGACGGTCTACGATCACCACTCAGACATCAACCATAGGATCTTCATCGACCTTCGTCTGCCCCACCTTCCAGCATCTCCATCGCCCTTGGCCGAGCCTCTGACAATGACTGCCCCCACCACCGCATCAAGGGCTCCATCATCATCCGCCATGCTCCAGGAGATTACATCCACCACCGCCAGCCCATCGCTTCATCGTCCAAGAGATTCTTCTGCTCCTCCTCGTCTCCATCGCCAGAAGACACATCCCCTCCGTGCGTCGCACCGCCGTGTCTTCACCGACCACCACTTCACTACCATTGGGCCAGGCACAGGTCCCGAGACCCTCCCCTTGTGCTAGGCATGTGATGGGAGGGGACGTTTTGCATTGGCATCCCTGCAGAGGCTTCAAATCGCAAGAATACCCGCGCACGTGATCCTCATGTGGGGGGCATGAAAATTACAGATGGCCCCCAGGAGTTCGCCTAATTACACCACATCCCAGCTAACCAAGGGTCACGTGCCTGGAACGTGACCGCTTGGGATTTTTGCAGACATACCCCCCTACTTACTGGTATTTACATCCCCTCTACTGCATTTTTTATAATTATTGTAATATTGCATTGTTACCCCTTTGTTCCCCTAATGTTTTGGACCGTTACATTACATTATTTTATTATCTAAAAATAACATGATGTTCGTCAATTAATTCTCTACATGATAGCATATGCTTGACATTTTGGTGATCAATGGTTAATTATTAATTACTTATTTTGTGGAAAGTTGCATATTTTTCCCATTTCGTGCTGTGAATTTCATAACTAATTAACTCTTGCTCTAAAATTTACCAGAAATTTACATATTATAGAATTAATTGTATGTTAAATTAAGCCCAAAAAGAATTGCATTTGCATGCATCATTTTTCCTAAATTATTTTACATATTTTAATATTTAATTTTAATAGGTATTGAATCTTGTAATTTCGAGGTTTAGGATTTTCCTGAGATCCATTACCTAATGATAAATTTTGGATAATTTTATCCCTTGAAAATAATTAGGTTTAATATTTATTATAATTAAATATTAAAATTCACTTTGTTTGTATTTAAAAATTCATAAAATTTCATCTTGCTTCCAAAAATTCTAAAAAAATTACAGTGCATTCATTTCATTATAATTATAATCTTGGCCAAGTTTCATATTTTTCAGGCATTGTTTGATTGATATTCATTTTCTAGTCCCTAAAATAGGCCGAATTTGCATTTGCATCTTAAATTGCATTAAAAATTACAAAAAAAGTCCGCATCGAAAACCGTGCACGAACTTTGATAGACAAAACTCTAGGTTGTCCCTTTACCTCCTTGTATTCGACCTTGGGACTTGCCTAAGTAAAATAAACATAAAACCACGTGATAAAAAATTGATTAAATAATTATGGTTATTTCTAGACCGATTCTGATTGCCCGCCTATAACGAAACAACACATTAATTTTAAGTGAACGATAATCCATCCGCGACATTTTAACAATGGCAAATTCACGATCCATCAATGGCACGCCGCCGTCACCTATTTCAATCTCCGATTCCCTTTCCATTCCCAATCAAATTAGATATTCAATCGACAACCTTTCCATCACTGGCGCCCTCCTCGACTATAAAACAATCGTTGCCCCTCTATGAAAGACATCTGTCGATAGCCGCACACGACATAGGGAGGGTGGTCGGTGGTGACAGCCCGACCCCCTCCTTTCTTTCGCCGACGAGGTCCAAGGCTCGAGGCCTCGTTGCAACGCTGCTCCTCTGCGCACTTTCTCTTGCTTCGGTCGCTTCGCTGCCATTGAGCCACCGCCATCATCAACGCGACAACTGTCATACCTCCGCATTCTTCATCGACCATCGATTTCATCGCATCACCCATCTGCCTTCATCTTCTCCACCTCCAGACACAGGGGCTGCCATGCTCGCCGCACTGCTTAGATCTTGCTCTTGAAGCCACCGGTGTGGGAGCTTTGACACCTCCATCAAGCACCAACTCCACCACGACACGACCCTCAGCCACAAAGCTCCGCTCCTCCGTTTGCCAACGAGCGTAGCCTGCTACCCGACCTTCGGCCGCACACCACTGGGCGGGTGGCCCGAGGCTCTCCTCACGTGCGCGTCATGTGGAGGAGGGAACACCTGGAGAAAACACTCCCTCCCCACGTGACAGGTACATGCATTGGGGTGTTTTTGCAGCGAAGACCCCGACTTCTGCCAAACTCCATTCGAGTCCCGGCACGTGCCCTTTGGGTTTTTTGCAAAATAACCCTCTGTGGTTTAGGTAATTCCATTTAGGTCCTGCTTCTGCATTTTTTATTTATTCTAAGTGCAGTTAGACCCCCGACTTCCTTTTGTAATTTGAGCTACATTATTGCACCATTTTACTAATTAAAAATTTGCATGATGTCTTCAATTAATTCTCTACAGTATGACATATGCATGATATTTTTATGGTATGTGCTTAATTAATGATTAATTTTCTTGCGGAAAATTGTATATTTTACCTAGTATGTGCTTAGAAATTCATATATAATTTACCATTACTTGAACAATTTCCAAAAACTCACGGAGCATTGAATTAATTGTTAACTACATCACATCCAAAAAGAATTGATTTTCTTGCATAGTTTACTCTATGAAACTCATTTTGTAGATTTCAATTTTCAATTTTTAATAGGTGTTAAATATCGTATTTTCAAGGTTTAGGTTTTTTGAGATCAATCACCTAATGATAGATCTTGGATAATTTTATCCTTTGAAAATAAATATATTTAATATTTATTATAACTAAATATTGAAATTCTCACTATTTACATTCATAAATTATTTAAATATTCATCTTGCATCCGAAAATTTCAAAAAATTACATTGTGTTCATTTCATCATAATTGACATCTTGACTAAATTTCATAATTTTTGGACATCATTTGATTGAAAATCGAATTTTAGTCTCTAAAATTGGCCTCATTTACATTTGCATCCCAAATTAAAAAAATCATCTCGATAACAGTACATGAATATTGATAGACAAAATTATAGGTTGTTCCTTTGCCTCCTTGAGTTCGACCTTGGGACTTTCTCAAGTAAATAAACATAAAATCACACCAATCGAAAATTGAATAAATTAATTATGGTTATTTCTTGATTGATTCCGAATCCTGACGTTGTTACAACGACACATTGATATTACAAACACTTAAAATTCACATTAATTAAAAATGTTATTTTTTTGGATTCGTCAAACAACGTCATTATTGTGGAGGCAAATGACTTAGATTTTGTATAAAAAGTAGTGCTATGTTTTTCACAAATTCGGGTAGTCTGATCCCCGAATCTCATCACCGTATATTTTCCTTTTTTCATGCATTTATTTTATTTTATTTTTTAGCATTTATTCTCTTATTTTAGTTTTAATCAATTTTTGTGTCACTCTCTTACACATACTCTCTCTCTCTCTTTCTTATTTTTCGTACGAGGTACCCGACATAGATGGAGCGGTTTTCGAAAAACGACGCATCTTCACCGAACGCCAATCTGCACTAAAATTAAGATCGTGTCTAGTTGTGAGAGAGCGTAGAGTTTAGGATTTTATTTTCTACAATTTTAATTTTTGCAATCAATTTCTCAGTTATAACGGTGTCCATTTGGACTCTCGCGTGTGTAACAAGATCTTGAACTTTTTCTGTGGTGTGTAGTGGCCTAATTCACTCTCCGGTGAGGGTGGGGCCCGACTAGAGTGGCTCGTAGCTTAGACCCGCACATACAACTATTAGAGCTTCTAATATTTTATTGTTTGTGCTCGTAAAACCAAGGACCATACTTCTCACTAATTGAGACGCACATTAGATCGTACAACTTAGTCAAATTCAAATCAATTCTTCCCAACTAATAGAACTTTCTGCTTGATGCAGTTTTTGTTGGTTTGCATTCATATAGATTATTTTCAATTCTTGTATTGCATCCCACATGGAGATTTTGAGGAATCACTGTAAGTCTTCTATATGAGCATACATCATTGTTTCACGAGCATCGGTTTTTTTTCAAATTTCTCCCTCGTTTTTTGTAAAATAATTTTAAAGTAATTGGGACTGGACGGTAGCTGTGTATTTGTGCTCACCTAATTTTTCAGTGATCTCCTAATTAAAATTAGGAATGCTAAACAAAGCCGACTAAAATAACTCATAAAATCAAGATTTTTTGCGGGAGAGCAACCCTGAGTTGGATTCATTTATTTGTATTAGTGAGCGCGAGATGACACTTAAGGTTAGAGCCCAACACATGAATCGTTTTTCATACCACTGCTTCTATAAAAATGATTAGCTACTTCTCAGTCAGGAAATATGGGTAGCCGGTAAACAGTCCGGATTTCCGTAGCAGAGTGGGTGGCTTAAAGGACACTGTGTAAGTCTCCGTTCTTAAGTAACACGGGTAGCCGTTTTACGGTCCGTACTTACACCCGTACTGGCTGAAAGTCGATGCAACTAGTAGTAAGAATTCGGGCCAGTCTTTAAGAAAATTTCCAGCACCTAATAGCTCGCTAATTATTTTCCAAGATTAATTTATCACCCACTAAAATTGAAAAGATATTTACCGAACTCTTGCTGCTTCATTGTGTGAGTTGGTGAAACTGGGGTTTGTATTATGTTTGCATTGATATGCGTGAACCGAATTCGAAGATCGAAAACCGCACACTTGTGCCATCACTCTCCTTGATTTTTTTTTAAAAATTTCTTCTTGTGAATATCCTGTGCACTTGCACCGAGATCAACCATGTCAATTCATCATCAACCCCCTTTGACAAAGACGGGATAGAGGTACGAGTAGCCATCTGATATATACTATGAAAATGAATTTGTCTTGGTTAGACGCAAAACACCTAAACCCACATCTGTCAAGATTCCTCCAACGTTCTCCTGAGACTTTGACCCTCGGATGAATCTGATCCAATCTTTGAATTCAAAACAATTTTACCCTGATCTTCTGACCACTTCTACATATATCTCATCTCCCCGACCTTTCCTACATGTCAACCACTGCCATCTTGGGATGACCCGACTTATGCCAAATTTATTTCTAGAACCCAAGAACTATTTGTAGAACAAAACATCGAAACAAACGACTGGCAGCGATATCGACCCCAACTAATTTAATTCTTTCCTCACAATTTTGTTGGGATAGGTCAACACTTCATAAATCCACATCTTTCCTTGACCATAGGAAATAATATGGAAACTCGACCAAAGCAGATGGAGAGGCCCGCACCTAATGGTCATCAGTGTTGGATTAACCGTGGCGATCACATCCACATTAAAAACCCTGAATACCACTCTTTCGGACAACCCGCACATACAGAGGACCATACTGATGATATCGACACATATATACCCTGTATGACTCCATTGTTTAGTGATACGATCAATCATGATCTTGGAAGTAGACTCTACTCAAACCAGCATTGCATGCTTGAGTCAGGGTATGCTGAGTATGAGACCTACAGATTCCAACAAAATCCTTCCACTTAGCAGACTCCTTCCATGATTTTTGAGGAGAAATTTTCAGAAAATAACGATCATATATTGGATATTCCAAGAGAATTTTCTCCCAGCTCATACATGAAAATGGAAGACGTAATGAGTGGATCTCAAATTCAAAAACGAGAAACCACACAGACTACTCACATGATTGATCCTAAAAATTCTTTGGAGGATGATATTTCAAGAATAAGTAGCAGATATGAATTAGTGGAGGTCAAATTTAGAAACTTCACCGATCGACTAATTTTACTTTATGGTAACTCGTTATGAAAATGAAAGATGAGATGATTGGATTTAATGTTTAAAATTCTTAGGATATTCAGAAACCCAGAAACTATTATCACCCTTGGGATGACCCTGACAGCGACAGCTCTGTCTATTTACTCCGCTAGAGACAACTCTGAATCGGATTCGGCATATCTCAGCTCCTCATCTGTGGAACACAACACATCTACACACCACACATAAAATACCAAAAAATTGAAATATTCAAAAACACTCAAAAAATTGAAAAACCAGACAAATATATAAAAAATGAAACTGAAGAAGATTTGAAGAATTTGGATCCTGCTCTAAGGGAAGCATTGGAGAAAAGATTGATTTTTAAACTTCCCTTAATACAAGCCATTGAACACTTCCCCGACCTTAAAGGATTTATAATGAGAAAATTAATGACGAAAAAGTCAGGCAGGATGAGAACAATGATTGAAAGACATATCTTGTCAATGGCCACCTCCTTGGTGCTGAGAAGAAAAACCAAGAGCCGCATAGTGAAGCAGTTGCCCAGATTTGACTATGGAATCAAAGACACAATATTTACCCATGCTCGAATCGATGACGACTCACCGATGAATATCCTCCCGACCTCTGTATTTGATAAGCTCAAACTTGGAAATATCAAGAAGATAAGAGAGATCATTCAACTGGCTGATCGATCGATAAAGCGGCCGAGAGGAATCATTTCAATCATCGTTACATTTCATGGTGCTCCGCTCAAAGTTGACTTCACGGTCATTGATATTTAGAATGTAGGAGAATTCACACAATCTCCGATCATTCTCGGAAAGCTAATCTTGGCATTGACTAAGGCAATTATTGAGTGTGAGACTCAGGAAATAAATTTTACAGCATTGGGAGCACTTCGATCTCAACCAGTCTTACAGGAACCACAATTTTCTGAGGCAACCATGAAGCTGTCAACAACCGCAACCATCAAGCAGTAGATGAGCCCTACCCCACTGCTACACCTGAGATAACTGCTATGGAAGAGACTAGTGGTTTAGAGACTCATCCCATTATTCCATTTCCTGATGCTTGCACCTTGGAAAATGACTTCTTATATGATTCTGAGACATATGCATGGGCGCACCCTGAGTCGGCCAAAATCTTCTCTGACCAACTTGACCAATTCAATCAGACTCAGGAGTGCATCAACATTAATAAAACTAAGAACAAATACGCGGGACGTACACTGACAAATGAGAAAAATTTCAATCATTATTCATCTGGAGACTCAATTGTCAACACCTCACTTCTAGGACCAACACCTTTAAAGAGAACACGAAACAATGGCTGCTCCTTCATCTAAAAAGAAAGTCGCCTTTGACATGTCGAAAAAGGAATCGTCTGATAATTCCTCATCATGCCTGAAAAGGGTAATCTACATGAGTGAGGTCTATTCGGCAGTTCTAAAACCCTATCTACGCAAGGATCCAAACACCGATTCTTGTTGGACGACTCCTGTTCCTCACTATTATTCATCCAAAGCTGATTCTCCAGGTCTCATTAAATATACTGGAATAATTTCTTATCAGCTGACTGAGACTAGTGCTTCTGAGTATTCACCATCCAAGGATGAATCGCTTGATCCCAAGAAGGAACAAATTCTGAGAAACCAACTAAAGCAGCTAAAGAACAAGAATACTTGGAGTGCCTCCACTTTCAAATACTATTCCTCTGAGGATAACTCCGACGATGGCTGTATATCATCTGATTCAAACACTTCATCTACTCTCCAGCATGATTTTTCTGAGGATAATACTAACAATGGTTGGGAATCATATGCTTCATCTTTTTCTTACCATTACGATCTCCCACCACATGCTCACAAAACGATCATCTGAAAACCGCCTTAATCATCGGCTACCCTCCCTCCCTCCCAAACCCCATCAGTCTCCTTATACATCTTCTTCCTCTACTTAGGCCAAGGCCTAAGTATGGGGGGATCGATGCCATCTGTATGTACCACTCTCTTCATCCAATCCTTGTCACAATCACTCCATTTCTACCCATCTTCCATACTTAGGATGACCAAGAGCCTAAGTATAGGGGGAACTAATGCCCATCTCTGTATATTCTCCTCATTCACATTTTCTGACTACCTCATTTTCGTTCATCTTATATACTTAGACTGTTCACAGCCTAAGTATAGGGGGCGGGCCGATCTATCTTTTTTCTTTTTCTTATTCACTCTCTCACACTTAGCCCGAGATATGTCTTCTCTATGCTTCTTGTGATCTGAGGACACAACACTCGCTAAGTATAAGGGGTGTGCATATATACTATGTATATATTTTACCCATAGCTCGTACATTTACGTAAGTCTATATATATTTACAGGATGGGTAACTAACTTGTAAAATCTTCAAAAAAAAAACAACAAAACAAAAAAAACACAAATAATAAGTTTTGCTATTAAAAATGACTTCTAATTCATTTTCGCATTAAAAAAATCCTTGCATTAATAAAATATATATCTCTAAAACAATGTGTGTCTGTATTCCACGCACCTGCACTTCATCCATCATTACATGCATTTGCATTTGTGAAAATCCCTTAGGTTCTGAACCGAGTTATAAGCATAAACCAAGAGTGGTCTAGACTTGACCTTAATCCACCTAATTTTTAGAGGAACTTCACCAAGAAATAGGATTTTAGAAGCTTCAGGTCTATGACTTAATTCTTTGAGTTACATGACAATGTGCAGTGTTTGACTCTTAGTTTCTAACCTGGTCTCATCATCCTGGGTACGACTCAGGAATATGGAATTAATTTGTACTCTCGCGCTATGGAATTAATTTGTACTCTCGCGCTATGCACTTAGCTCAACTAAGACAATGTGTTAGAATACTGTGTTAGTTTCTTTTCTGGTAGCGTGGACATCTAAAGATCAGAATACAGGTTGAAATAAAGCTTTGGAAAAGGGATGGACATTTGGGTACAATTTTTCTAAGATCCCAAAACATGTATGGAAAAAAAGATTCCCTATCCATAGGGGAACAATAAGATCCGTGCAGAGCTACAAAAATCCAAACACAAAGAAGCCACTACCAAACAAATATTTGACCAAAAAGGTCCAAGCATCAAGAAAAACTACAGATCTTGGTGGGAACTTGGCTAAACTGGCTGGCTTCACAAGGAGAGGTGACTACACTAGTCACCCTCCAGTTCTTTTCCACTTCTTCTAATTTCTCCCTCTATTCGATTGTGAAGACAACGCGACAGACCTTAGAAGGAAATACCTGGCTCTCTGATGATGAGTTACTGGAGAGGAGGTTTGCATGGTAGTCTGGCATTCTAGCTGTCACACATATGAGTCGATTGTTCAATGTTCATGGGGTATGATTTGGGAGGAGGATTGATCTAAGATGACTTCTGAGCCAAAACAATGACAACAATGTGTAGAAATTGAACGTTGTTGATTTTAAAACTCTAAGTCTCATAGAAACTCAACCAAACTAATAATCCAAAGATAAGGTCTAGTTCCATTTTCACATTTTTCTCATGGTCATGGTATGGAGCCCAATCTCATTTACCTCATTGCATTTCTTTAGATGCTCAGGGACGAGCATGGTTTAAGTATAGGGGGATGATGAATCTCAGATTCATCACTCTAAAAGTCAATTATTAAGCTCAAATCATCGAAATTCATTGGCATTTCTTCGATTATATTGCATAATTAGCATTCATGCATGTATTAGTAATAATTGCATTTTATCACTCATTATTGCATAAAATAATGAGCCAAAAATCCCAGCCAAAGTGACCTGTAAAATATCCTAACTTCCCTGATTTTTATCTAATTCATGCTAACTCCAAATGACCTGAAACTACCTCCATTGTGTACATACAACTAACAAGAATAAACGAAAAACACAAAATATCACTAACATAAATAAGTGGACCATAAACTCAAAACCAAATTCCAAGATTCTCTGCCTAAAAGACTGATATCTTCCTCATACAATGTCTGATTTGATCCTACTCACTTTTTAACTAATGTACATTCAAATACCTTCAAATCAAGACTGAGTTCAAGTGAATCAGAGTTCATATGTGAAAGTTGGGTTTTGGGCCTCTTTTGTTCATTTTGCATTTTACTTATTTTTGACCTATTATTTTATATACATAATTGACTCATTTTATTTTATTTCTTTTTCATTTGTTTTCTTTGATAAAGTTTTATTAAAAGGTGTAAAAATCCAAATCCAAAATGAGTTTGAAATCAAAGAAACTAACAGGGTCTGAGTCTTCACTAACTGTCTGCACAAAAGTTGTTGTTTCTATATTTTATTTCATTTCTTCATTTTCTTACTTAATAAAATCCAAAAAATAGATTAATGTGTAAATATTTATCTTTGATTTTATCATATTTTTTTCGGATTTTTACCTGGTTTAAAATAATAAAAAAATTAGATAACAAAAAAATCAAGGTATTCTATGTACATGGGATACCCCAAAAATTTCAATTTGTGCAAATGATAGATTTTGGTTTTAGTTTCTTCATGAAGTTTGTAGATCTTGTCGAGACGAACAACTTCCGTGAAGAAACTTTTTCGATCCGAGGTTGTTTGCTACTTCATTTTGAATTATATTTATATTTTAGTTTTTTATTTTTCTGGTGGTATATAATTCGTTTTTTACAAAAATTAAAAACAATTAAGTTAAAAACAAAAAAAATAAAAATGCTGCCATGTGGCCACACTATGGCTGTCCGATCTCGGCCGATCGGACGGCACCTGTGCTTCTCCTTCCTTCCTTGTCTTTGTTGCCGCCCCATTCCATCTGCAGTTGATCCCATCACCGCCTTCCTCTTCTGGCCGCGCCACCTCCCCCACGATATCCAACCACTCTTCCACGATTCTCGCTAACCGCTAACACCAAACTCCAATCAGATCCAATCCCCTCGATTTCACCTGCATCTCATCAAGACTGCCCCTTCTGTGGCGCGATGCCGTCACCGATTTCAATCTCTGATTCCCCTTCGATTCCCAATCAACTTAGATCTTCAATCGGCAACCTTTCCATCACCGGTACCCTTTTGGACAATAAAATAGTCGTTGCCCCTCTGTGAAAGCCATCTACTGATAGCCGCACATGATGCAAGGAGGGTGGTCGGTGGTGACAGCCCGACCCCCTTCTTTCTTTCACCGACGAGGTCCAAGGCTCAAGGTCTCATTGCAGGCAGTTCCTCTGCACGCATGCTCTTGCTTTGGCTGTTTCGCTACCATTGAGCCACCGCCATCATCAACGCGACCACCACCGTACCTCCACGTTTTTCATCGGCCATCGTCATTGATTTCCTCGCAGCCCCCATCCACCTGCATCTTCTCCACCTCCAGATGCAGGGGCTGCCATGCTCGCCACGTCGCTCAGAACTTGCTCCAAAAGCCACCGGGGTGGGAGCTTTGCCACCTTTGTCAAGCATCAACTCTACCACGACACGACCCTCATCCACAAAGCTCCGTTCCTCTGCCCACCATCGAGCGCAGCCTACTACTCGACATTCGGCCGCACCCACTGGGCGTGTGGCCCGAGGCTCTCCTCACGTGCTCGGTACATGGAGGAGGGAACACCTGCAGAGAACACCCCCTCCCCCTGTGACATGCTCGTGCATTGGGGTGTTTTGCAGCAAAGAGCCCTCGACTTCCGCCAAACTCCATCTCGGGTCCTGCCGCCATCCAAGGGACACGTGCTGCGCACGTGCCACTTGGGTTTTTTGCAGAATAACCCTTCGTGGTTTAGGTAATTCCATTTAGGTCCTGCTTTTGCATTTTTTAATTATTCTAATTGCAGTTAGACCCCTGACTTCCTTGTGTAATTTGAGCTACATTATTGCATCATTTTATTAATTAAAATTACATGATGTTCTTCAATTAATTCTCTATAGTATGACATATGCATGATATTTTTGTGGTTTGTGGTTAATTAATGATTCATTTTATTGCGGAAAATTGTATATTTTACCTAGTCTGTGCTTAAAATTCATAGATAATTTACCATTATTCAAAAAAATGCTAAAAACTCATGGATCATAGAAGTAATTGTTACTACATCGTATCCAAAAAGAGTTGCATTTGCATGCCTAGTTTGCTCTATAAAAATCATTTTGTAGGTTTCAAATTTTAATTTTTAATAAGTATTAAATCTCGTATTTTTAATGGTTAGGATTTTTACGAGATCAATCACCTAGTGATAGATCTTAGATAATTTTATTCTTTAAAATAAATAGGTTTAATATTTATTATAATTAAAATTTTAAATTCATACCATTTGCATCATAAATTCTTTAAATATTCATCTTGCATCTGAAAATTCCAAGAAGATTATAGTGTGTTCATTTCACCATAATTGACATTTCAGCGAAATTTCGTAATTTTTGGACCTCGTTTTAAAGAAAATCACATTTTAGTCCCTAAAATTGGCCTCATTTACATTTGCATCCCAAAATTGCATTAAAAATAACAAAAAAAATACCGTCTCGAAAACCATGCACGAATTTTGATAGAAAAAATTATAGGTTGTTCCTTTGCCTCCTTGAGTTCGACCTTGAGACTTGCCCAAGTAAAATAAACATAAAACCACACCGACTGAAAATTGAATAAATTAAATGTGGTTATTTCTTGACTGATTCTGAATTCCCTACGTAATTACGACACATTGATATTTCAAATGCTTAATAATTCACATCAATTAAAGAGGGTATATTTGGATTCGTTAGAGTCGAATTGAAGAAATCAACAAGATAATTAGGTCTACATACCTGGAAATTTGAAGAATGACGTGTAGTGGAATGAGGGGCTTGGGCTGAGGTCTTCTCGACCTTGGATCATGGCTTAACTCTCCCACCCATGTGGAGAAGATTGACAACCGTCAGAGACATACATGGTCGTTCTGACCATGGGTCTCACCAAAAGCAAACACCATGATCGCCCAATCAATCCTCCTTATTATCATGAAGAAGGGAAGATGTCTAGGAGTGCTTCAAGTAAGGGTGGACAACCGCCTCTAGCGGCGGGGATGGGGTTTTAAAGAGAACGTGGGTGGTGGTTTGGAGCAGGTTGGTGATGGTTTTCAACCCCTGCAAGTAAATGGTAGTTGCTTGACATAGGGAGTTAAGATGAGGGCATGAATGGCAGTTGTTCGGCGAAGGGAATGGGAGTGAGAACGATGGAAATGAAGATATCACGACAGATGAAGATATTAGAGACAAAGGGAGGTTGGAGCGATTTGTGAAGAAGAGATGACATGCTGGATGTCGGAGACGAACATGTGGCTATCTGATCATTTGATCAGATGGTTGAAGATGAGGTGCAGGCCAAAGGCCAAGATCTACTTAATTTTGATGATCGAATAGCCCAGATTAATGTGCAAACTGAAGGACAGTATGAAAAGGAAGTGAGGATCAGAAGGTGCTGGAGCTGACGGGTGGCAAGCCAAGAGCGGGTCACATGGCCAAATCAGATTGCACCACGTGGCCCAATAGAATAATTAGAAATTGGAAAAATCGATAAAAAAATAGAAATAAAATAGTTAGAAAGTGAATTGGAGAAAACTCAAAACACTAAAGTCGTAGATATCGATGAGATCTACAACTTTCATGTAGAAGTCAAAGAGATCAGAGTCATCTATACAAAGATAAGAATTAAATAAGAATAAAGATCATATAAAACATTTTCTTTTATTTTTCTTTTGTTTATTTTTTGTATTTTTATTTTGTTTTATGTTAATTAATTTATGTACAATATTAATCTAATTTTTGTTTGATTTTTAATAAGAAGTAAATACATAAAATATTAGTATAATAAGAGGATTATAATAATATAATATAATTAGTGTCAATTATAAACAACACATAATCAATAATTAGTGTTAGTTAGTCAATAAATCTTGTGATTAATTTAAGCAAGAGAGATAATAATGTTGAATTATGTTGATAAATACGGGATTTATCAAACCCTTTACTTAAACTAAGCTTGTCCTCTAGCTAATAAATAAAGAATTTGTTAGAGAGAGTTTAATTAGTGAAATCTCTGACGTGCAAGTGAGTATACAAGGCTTGATTTAAAATAGAACACTAGGTTTTTGGAATCCTAAAATTCTAAGTTGATATTAATCAAAAGGAATTCGACTCCTCTAAATGTCAGACTTTCAATGTATACATATACATAAGAAGTATGACTTAGTATAGACTGCATCATGAGAGTAGAATCAAAATATCACAAAAAATTCCAATCTTAGAAGCTTTCCCAAGGACCCAACCCTCAATTCTAGGGAATAAATCTAGTCTTGCCCCAATCCATCGTCTCTTTAGTTTGTCAGGCTTCAAAACTATAGATGGAAGGCCAGATGATGAAGGAAGTAGGATTGTGTACTTATTTTCTCTTCCTCTCATTGGAACATGGTTCTATCAAGTACCAGTACTCAACACAATTTTCATTTTGATTTTTTTCCAATCAATGTGTCTGTCAAAAGAGAAGTTGGAGTCGTATGCACTTGTTTTCCTGGGAGTACATCAGGGTGTGCCTTTTTTAGGATCTAATATACTTTCTACACCCAGACTTATAACATTTACGATGCAGAGCCCTTTTTGGGTGCTAGCCCGACTTCTGGTCCTAATAGCGATAGTCCAAATGGACACATTGAAATGGTTGGGAGCGCTCGCCTTTGGTGGAAGCTCTTTTATATTTTTACTTTGTATGGTGAGAGCTTTTCTCTCAACATTTCTTTCTTTCGTTTCTTTGTTTTTGGCTGGCACCACTGGTTTTACCAAAAGTTGACGCACACTTATCAACTTTAAAATAATGTCATCATATCCTGGCACTTTAGGTTAAATTCAAGAGATAGCATGAGAAGATATCCCATACTGGCTAAGAAGATGACACTCAGGTTTCATGAATCGTTCATTAATTTTATCCCATCCTCGAGCATCATATAAATCAAGTCCAAACTCAAGCTTCTAGTCTTAGTCTCCTTAATGATACTTTGACTCATCTCAGTCATGAATGCAGTTGTGCCTTTGAGTGATAGTCAAATTCTTTTAAGGAGATTAAGCATGAAATATAGCATGCATATCTTCGAACTAGGAGAGTGTGATTTTTAAGTCAAAGACCCTAATGATTAATACACGATAACTCTAAGTCTAGGGAGTCCTTAAACAACTTGTTAAAGATCATCTCAAGCCTTGGGTGCATAGTTTAAGTGTCAGAGAATAACACCAATTAATAAGTCAATCCTTTTGTGATTTTTATTTTTCTAATTTTTAAAGTTAGAGAGTTAATTAATTTGATTCAATTACACACTTAGCTTTGAAAATACTTTCTTGAAAACTTTTTGCAAACATTGTCACATAAGTATAGAAACTTTCTAAACATTTTATGAATATTTTTAAAACATGTAAAACCCCATTTTTTAATCCTCGATAAAATATTTTTCAAAACAACATCACATAAGTATCAGTTTTCAGAACATTTTACAAATGATTTTCCAAACATGTCAAACTGTATTTTCGCAAACCATGTAAAACACTTGAAAACCATGTCAACTATGTATATAATTTTCAAAAATCATTTTCAAAATGTTTTGTACAAAAATCAGCTCAATGATGTAATACGATTTCCATAATCCCAATAGTTGAAAAAAAATTTAAAAATATGAGCTATGGCTATAGTATATATACAATGTATATGGTAGACCCCCCTATACTGAGCTTTTGTTATGTCCTCAAAGCACAAAGTGAAATGAAGCCACAACTCAGCTAAATATAAAAGAAAATCCAAAAACTTATAATAGAATCATAGGTACAAAATGAATAAAAAGAATCAGTTAGATGAAGACAGTGCTCGGGTCCCCCTATACTTAAGCTGAGAAATAGCTTAAGTATAAAGATATGAATTAAAACTAGGTGACTCGAGAGGAATAATCAGAATGACGTTGGATCCATGCTATACTTAGGCTGAAAGAAAAAACCTAAGTATAAAGAATATGAAGCTAAGTAATGAAGGGATCAATGTTAGTTGAATCTCTAGATGATGAATCTCAGGAGATGATAATGGAACCTAGGGTTTCGGGAGGCTGAAGAGTCAAGCAAAATCAAAACAAACCTGATTATTTTACCAACACACACAATGAAGACCATAAATATAGTCTAATTATCTTTTCTCTTTTATTGGTGATAATACAAAATTCATGTTCATTACGAGTAGGCTGATTTAGAGTTTGGGCTCTATCCAAGGGATATGTTCCCACCTCCTAACTACTAAATACCTACAAAGATTCAGGGTGTTCTCTCCCAAAAATAAGGTGAATTTTAGCTCCATTTAATTACATAAACTTCGATTAATGACCCCATTTTTTAGAGATTAGGTTATCGCTTGTATTAAATCTCAAACACATAAGTCGTCGTCTACCGTCCAGTCCTGTTTCCATATTATCCTAGGTGACAAAACATGAAAAGGAAAAAATCATGCAAACGTAAAATCATGATATTATGCTCAAGAGAAGTACTTACAATGGCGCCAACTCTCTTCATGCACATGCGAGACTGAATATAAAATTAAATCTAAATGCATGTAAGTCGATAAAAATCCGCACCTAATCATAAGTTCTATTAGCGAGGAAAATATCAATTTTATTTGAGCTAGGTTGAACGTAGATTAAGTGTGTCTCATAAAATCTTAGAGATGAGTGAATCTCATAAGATGAAGTTAGTGTGCCCCAACTTATGAATCAAGCATTAATGATAATACCAAAAGTATGTCTATGAGATGTGTGCCTAAATCCTACGTCGAGCACTCAAGTTGAGCCCCGGCCAACATGGGTGAAACAGACTCAACACACACGACAAATAAAGTCCAGTCCATAATAATATACAACAAATATGAATAGAAAAATCTTTGATGTGTCTTGAAGGCATCTTGTGCGGTTCTTCTCAGCGGAAACTCCATCTTGAGCTTCCATCCTCCATTCTCCATGAGCATCCTCGATGAATGGGCCCTACCACAGAAGAGAAGATATTAGATATCCAAAGATTATCAACATATATAATATTATTAATGCAAAAAACATTACAACACATGATTGACCTAGATAAGATAAAAGTCGACTTAACCATAATACGAAAACCTAAATAATTATATTAATGAAGCCGTGTCCCCGACAACGGTGCCATCTGATGAACCACTAAATGCATAAGATAATTTAGATCCATTGTAGCACGGGTACTTAGCGTGCCATACAGAACCAAATGAATAATCTCTTTGAAGAGGATTCGGCTTTAATTTTTAGCCGAGAAGTCCAGGGTGGAACACAAGGACACAAGCCATAATACGACTATCTTGGTATGAAAATATCTAGGTTAAATAATTGATAAATCATCTAGGTCAAAACAACGACAACAATGCAGGCAGGTAAATAATGTAAGACGAAATGCACATTACAAATGCATGCATGAATTAGACAAAATGCGACGTTGGAACATATAAATGCATGTTAGAAAATAATGATGTGATGAACAAAATGATATCACATGTAAATATACACATATTTATGCCATACGATAATTAATAAAACTTAAGAAATTACCAATATGATTTGGGTTCAATAAAGTGATTCAATTTAGAGTCAATCAGTATTTAATAAGAATACAAAGCACATATATAGACTCTAATAAAATAATCCTAATTTTACTGCTAATCAGGGGATAATTAATCTCATATTGAAGATAATTAAACAAGGATCAAAATGCCACTGAAATCACTTAATTTGGATAAAAGATGCTCAAGTTATTCAGCATAGAATCCATGGGCATAAATGTGATAAAACATAACATGAAATATCACAAACAGGTCCCTGAAGGGATTGAAGTGCAATTGATAAAAAAAACAGGCTTGTGAAATTATTAAATACCCCCCCCCACGTGGGGTTATTTTTGTAATATTTGTGAATTGGTGAGAGCAGATATGCAATTTACCTAGGGCCACACATGCGAGGCACGTACGTTCCTAGGCTTGAATGGAAGGTGTGGCTCGGGCCATGTGGCAGCATATAAGAGCTTTAGCTTTGGGCCGGTTTGGACAAAGCTACAGGTCTGGATTAGGCTCGGATAGAAGAGGTAGCTGTAATTGGGCCATCAGATCATCCCCAAATTAGGGTGATCCGACGACGCATGTACCTCCTGATCGAACGACCAGTGCCACACGCGACGTTGCTAGAACTGGGCTCTAACGAGCCCCTCTTTCCTCCTCTGTGATGCTATGATTTTCGTGATGGTCGACAGGGGTCTCCAAAGGGCTTGCAAAGATAAGTCTTTGATGGAGAAGGCCCTAAAGTCTTCCGACCAATTAAGATTTTGACACCTGCAGATGTTAGAAGGATAGATAGCCGAAGCGGTAGATGTGCGTGCATGTGAAATTGAGTGGAATAGAGGTCTGAAAATAATGAAGAATTATGGTGGACCTGATGGGTCGCTCCGAATTGTAGGCATAGGACATGAGCGAGGTGATAGGGATGATGGAGTGAGGAAATGATGAACTCGAACATCGACGAAGGTCATTGATGTTCGGTGAACATGGGTAACAGGTTAAGTGGAAAGTTCATGCTATCTACAGAGAGAGTCAAATTGAAGAAATCAACAAGATAATTAGGTCTACCTACCTGGAGATTTGAAGAATGATGTACATCGGAATGAGGGGCTTGGGCTGAGGTCTTCTCAACCTCGGGTCATGGCCTAACTCCCCCAGCCATGGGGTGAAGCTTGACAACCGTCAGAGATGCAGAAACTTGGTTGTTCTGGCCATGGGACTCACCAAAAACGAACACCATGATCGCTCAATCAATACTCCTTCTTCCCGTCACAAAGAAGGGGAGATGTCTAGGAGAGGCGTCAAGCAAGGGTGGACAATCGCCTCTAGCGACAGCGATGGGATTTTAAAGAGAACGAAGGTGGTGGTTTGGAGCAAGTTGGCGATGGTTTTCAACCTTCGCAAGTAAATGGAAGTTGCTTGACACAAGGAGTTAAGATGAGGGAGTGAATGGCAGTTGTTCGGTGAAGGAATTTGGAGTGAGAATTACAGGAATGATGATATCACAACATATGAATAAATTAGAGACGGATGGAGCTTGGTGCGATTTGTGAAGAAGAGATAGCATGGTGGAGGTTGGGGACGAACAGGTGGCCGTCTGATCGTTTGATCAGACGATTGAAGATGAGGCACAAGCCAAAAGCTAAGATCTACTTAATTAGGATGATCGAGTGGCCCAGATTAATGCGCAAACTGAAGGACGAGATGAAAAGGAAGAGAGGATCAGACGGTGTTGGAGCTGACGGGTGGCAAGCCGAGAGCGGGTCACGTGGCCAAAGCATATGTGGGTTTGCTTTTTTGACATCCAATAGGGTTATAATAATATAATATAATTAGTGTCAATTATAACCCCCACAATAATCAGTAATTAGTGTTAGTTAGTCAATAAATCTTGTGATTAGCTCAAGCAAGAGAGATAATGATGTTGAATTATGTTGGTAAATATGAGATTTATCAACTTCAATTGGACTCATCCAGCATCTCTGAATCTCTACTCTTATTTAAATGACTTGGATAAAGAGTGTTGGTCGGATATATTTCTTTAGAGAAGATTGCCATCTCTACTCAGACTAGAGATCCTTTTTTAATATCACTTGACAAAGTCAATTGGGTCCTCAATCTAACTAGATACAGAGACATGGGTGGAAGGGGGCTTATGAAGGCTAGGGTTTTAGCCTTTGCGCATTAAGGAAGGATGAAGATGACATCACATGCGATAAAGAACAACTAGCCATTCTCATATCATTTCATCAAGGACACAAACATGTAATAATATTACCTCTTGAAGCGTGTTTGTGATCACATGTCTCTAAACGAAGAGACCTTCTGTTTCAAGTTTGATCGAACGAGGGATGCACTTGCGAGATTGTGGATGAGATGCATGCTTCCCACCATCTGAGTTGATGATCGCGGCATGAAACCTTCTGATTTCATCTCAAGAAATCTGTAGCTCTCCTTATGAGCAAAAAGCATCGAAGAACGCAGAGATCCACGAGCAATAGATCTAGTATCAAATCGATGATGTGATAATGCCAATGCTCTTTATATTAATATAGTGGACCAAAACAATATTAAAAGAGAGAGATAGAGAAAGATTTGTTGCTTTCAACTTGTGTTTTGATGTTGTAAGAGAAAGAGCTAGGTCTAACCTTTCTTTTATAATAAATTGGATGGTGGAGATGTTCTCCTAATTCAAATCAATGGTCAGGATTTTGTTACATAAATTCTGCAACAAAAAATAAATAATTTAAAAAAATAAATATGTTGAATAATATTCAACAAAGTTAAATCCAATTAAATCAATTAATATGGAATAACTTGGAAAGTTGAGTAGCCTCCTTCCACATATAGAGTGGACGGCCACCATGGAAAGAGCTCTTGAGTGGTCACCCACTCCATACATGGTATGGAGGATCTCTCATTCCAATTTTTATGAGATCTCATATCTCAACAAATATTCCCCATATGAAACAACTATTATTTCTTAGTTCTCACAAAAATAATTCTAAATTATTTTGTGATAATTTCAATCATGCCATTGACAATTACGAATCATATTCAACCACCCAATATAAAATATAAATTACATTTACAATTAATTGTAAAATGTGAATCTAATTTACATTAACATTTAATTTATCAATCCTATTTACAATTAAATCTCTCCATTATTTATAATTCTTATTGATAATATTTATGACTATTGTGAATAGGGATATCCGAATTAACCATATCTTTGATAATCAAATCTCATTTAGTTATCTCAGATGACTTTTCTCATGTGTCCAAATAATAAGAATCACATTCACAATATTTGTGATAATTAAATCATATTTAATTATCAATTTTCTTATGCTTAGATATATTATCAATAATAGAATTATTCTTAAACTCTTTCAAGAATAATGTGCCTTCTCCGCAGACACTTGGAGATAAGGATATGGCGATTGTACTTTCCATGTATAGTGACTTGGATATTGATATCTTATCTCATATCCAGATCCATGTGACCTCTCAAAGATATTTGATTAAATCAAACCGTTAATCTAATCTTCTTAATGCATTCGAATAACATTCAAATCAATGCCCAACATTTGGACTAAGATCAGATTACTCATCTTCTGAGAGGAGTCACTAAAATACAATCTTGTTTTACCACTCCATCAAAATGGATATGTCATGGTTATACAATCGTTTATGATCACCTAACACTCGAGTATTCCTAATACCCGTACATCCTGCATACTATAAGATCTAGAACAAATCGAAGTTTTAAATCATATTTGAACTGTCTCCTTCAATGTTTTATCATTAAGTTTCCCATTCGGTCATTGAGAGGTTGTATCGATCATATGCTTTCCAAAATCATATATCATACCTACAAATTCTTGTCATGCTTCCAAATCATGATGAACATGCATTGAATTTGTTGGTCCCAATACCTAAGGAGTGAGCTCATATCTTCTGTTTCAGTAGTGAACATGTAAGATCCATTTGAGAGATCATATTACTTGTAAGCCCTTATATGCACACCAGCTTGCCGGTGTATATACCTTGATTAGGTCATCAACCTAATGGTTTGCCTAATGTACATCCTTAGACATATAGTAATGCATTTGTCTCCGATTAGAGGATGCATGCCTATATCGTGACAATATATGACACAGGTCTTGGTTATCTCGATTTCATTATGTCAACTATTTGACCTAACTTATCTGACACCTCCGAATCTCTATTCATATTCAGACGACCTTGTTGAGCGAGAAATTCAATGGGTAATTATTATTCTAATATTATCGTTGCAATCCCCAAAATTCTCGACTCAAACAAACAAATTTATTTATTTTTTGTTCTCAAGCCAATAATTACAAGAAATGTAGCAATAAATCTTTGCTACTTATTTACCTCTATACCTAACAGGATTGATCTCAGGGAGGCTACAATTCCCGAGGGTTATTCAAATAATCAATAAAATCAATTAAAAGAAAAAGGAATCTCAAATGCTAACTACCTTGGTTTTTGTGGAATTATTATTATTATTTCTTATATTTTTTTAATTGTTCTGATTTTCAAATTTTTAATGATTTTAGTTTTTGCATTTCATTATTTTCAGAAATATTATTTTTAAACCAAATTGAAGCAGAAAAGAAATGCAATTTTTTTTCTTTTTGGATTATTCAAATATAACAAACATGCTCAAAATGTCTAATGAAAATATTTTTGTGTTTTTATGAATTTTTTACTATTTTTATTTTTTAGAGAATTGTAAATTTTTTAGGATTTTTAAAATGAATAAAAATAGAGAAAAATGCAAATAGTAAGTAAACATGATTATTTCACAATTTAAATATATGTAATGAAATCATTTTTTTTAAAATGATTTTCTTGAAAACTACAAGAATTTATCTCAAACAGGAACTGAAATCACATTTTCTTGATTTTTTAAAATTTTATATATTTTTTAAGATTTATGTATTTTGTTATTATTTTGATTTTATAAATAAATAATGCATTAAAATTGAATAGAAAATAAAATGCATAAAAATAAAACTAGTATAATTTTAGAATTTTTAAAAGCAGTATTCAAATTTTTATGATTTTTTAAATTTTGAACAGGGAAAAATGCAGAGTTTTTTATTTTTTATTAATAGCAAAAAAAATATAATGAAATTTATACAAAATGAAAAGGAACACATCAAGAATATATACAAATTTTTGTAGAATTTTCAGAATAATAAAAACATTTATTTCAATATAAAAGATAAGCCAATAAATAGTCTAGATAACATGGACTTATTTGCAAAGATTTATTGTTTCTGCATTAAAATATAACTATAAATAAGAGCAGATAGCAAAGTGCAAATTACCCAAGTTGTGCATGATGTGCATGTGACCTGGTTGAGGCGGGGACATCTTTACAATTACGAAAGCTTCCAGGGACTTTAAAGTATTTTTTCCAAAGAGTTTTATATCCCCTTAGGGTTCTTCGTTCTTTCGTGCGTTCCCACACAGGGGAAGGGGGCACCACCCCTCTTCTTCCCTCTCTCTCAAGCCACAAGTGGATGAGGCAATCAGAGGTTAGCGACAGAGCATGGCGATTCTGCTGGAAGTGTGGGTGGTGCGGTACAGATGAAGGGGCTCCTGCAGGGGAGAAATGGCTGGCGACGACTCTGCGGAGTTGGCACTGCTATTGGTGAATAGAGTCGACTGGCCCACGCAAGGGACCAGGAGGGTCGGGCAGCGGTCTGGTGGACGGCGGCGGCAGCTTCGCGTGGGTGACGCGTCTGGGTAGAGGGCGGTGCGGGTGGAGGGGCGACACATGCCCCTAGAGTTTCGCTGGTGGCGGCTAGGTGTGGAGTGGAGGCTCCTCTGGCAGACTGATGGCTGGAGGAAGTTCGCTTCAGCATGAGGCAGCTGCAACGAGCCCACGGTGAAGGACGGCGGGTGCGAGATGGCTGCGGGTCTCGCAAGGTAGAGGAAGAGTCGGCGGCGGGCACCGCCTGCAGATGGGGAGGGCGACGCATGTTGCCAGATATGTTTTTATTTAATTTTTTGTTTTAGACAACAAAACAGTAGATAAAAAGAAATTATATATTTTTAAATTGTTTTTGTGAAAATAGAAATGACAGAAACTCTTTTTTTATTTTTTTATTTTTTATTTAATTTTTTATTTGATCCTACAAAAAAATATTAGAAAAAAACTATATTTTTTATTTTTTTTAATTCTATATAAAAAAAGAGGACGTGAGCACAACATCTCGATTCTGATTATTCGAAATGCGAAAAAAATAAAATAGATGTGTGAACTGGTTGCGGATCCAGTGAAATGGAAGATGGATTCGAGTCTCCGGCTACCATACATAACCGAAGTTGGAAGATCACGTGAGGTAGAACGTAAAACGATGAGATCAAGGAAATGGGATGAAAATGAAATCAAGGGCGGCAAAGGAATCGTGATGGTTGATTGAAAAAAAGTGATTAAGTAAGATCTAGAAATAAAAATGACAATGAAATGAAAAAAGCGAAAATTAAATTAAGATTAACCTAGATGAAAAACACAAAAAAATAGGTCTCAACTTAGGAGCGGAAAATATCGTAATCGCCTCGACGAAGGCTGATTCATTGTCACTAGACGGCTCAGAGTCTAGACACCTCTCTGCAACAAGAAGACTCTTGGAGAATAGGCTCCTCTCTCCAAAGATTGATCAAATTGAAATGAGGGAGGAGGAACCATATAAATAGAAAAATAATTGAATTTGAATTTGAATTTGAATTTTAAAAATTGAATGGAGATAAAGAGATAAGAAAGAATTTGAAATGAGATAAATCTAAAAAAGGAAATTAGTGTTAAAATATTTTACAAAATTTAATTTATTTTTTTATTTTCATCAATTTATTAAATAATAAATGTTATTTTTTTTTAATTTTTCATGGTGGTTATTTTTATATACATATGGTACATTATATACATAGTTAAATAAGGAATTTAGTTTTTTTAAATCTATTTTATTATTATTTTTTTGTAATTAAAAAAATATTTACAGGTATTTACAAATACAATATGTACAAATACATGGTAAAATTGCACAAACCACCCAAGAAAATCATCTTTCAAATCGTAATTCCAAAAATTATGAAACCACAATTATTTTAAAGATAATTTAATTTCGAATACAATGGAAGTGACTTTGGTTCAATTTGAGTTCATATGAAGCAAGAATTGGTCTTTCAATTATCGCTTAATGGCTTTTTCCAGATGTGGTTACTTTTATTTTGTATAAGATTTTATTTTGCGAACATTTTTATTATCGGAGAAACATTTTATTTACAACTTTTGTTTTGAAAATTATTTAATTTGAGGTCAATTTATGTACAAATAAAATAGTGTAAGTAGACAAATATACATAGAAAAGTATTTATAGTGCATTTTTTGGATTTTCTGATTAAGGACCCTATCTCCCCCTACTTTATTCCTGATCGATCAAGTCAAGTCTTGACCATCTCTTGGGGTTCAGGTTAGCCTGTATCTATTACATATATACAATCTTCTTCTTTTTTTATTTTACTTTCTTTATTTTCCTTTCTTTCTTTATTAATTTTAGGTTAAAATAGTAATAAATGTACAATATTTAAGCAAAAATGCAAGTTAATAAGAATATGGAGTTAGTATTATATACATGTGTATTATAAGGGATTTTAAGCTAAAATAAATGAATAAAGATGATGAAATGCAGATTCATCAGACCTGCATGAACAGGTCGGTCAGATACCAACCTTTAGAGAAGGAGGCTGGAGATCATTTCTCAACAATCATTTGACGATGCTTGATGAGTCCTCAATCTAACTCTTTAGATATCATCCAAGCTCCAGCCTCTATGATTCAACCATTGTACCAATAGTTGTATGATTATTAAGATGACCATGTTATATAACTCTAACTGTACTAAGAGACCTTATAAGTGCATTCATTCATTTAATCACATACAAAGAGTGAAATAAATCAATAACCTTTATTGGTATATCAAAAGATTACAATAACATCTACTATAGAAATGGTTCGCCTGAGGATCACATGTCTAATAGCTTGCCCCCCAGTCTCCCAAGAAATTAATATATTATGTATATTTATATTATATAAATACAATAAGTTATGTACAATATCGTGGATTACTAATGATTAGATTTTTTTAAAGTACAACTACTTTACAATTTATAAGGTAGGATAACTAAAATAATTAAAAGGTAGGATAATTAAAATAATCATCAAATTTATTTATGTGTCAACAAATTTATAAGGTAAGATAACTAAAATAATCATCAAAATTTATAATATAGAGAGTAATTATACTCCGGAAAACTGAAATTGAGATGTCTACAATCAGGGGTTATGATTATAGATATAAGTATTATTATATTTTTATCAATTTTTAAACCATGAATACGGAAGTAGATAAAATATTGATGGATAAAAAAGTATGTTACCATATTCGGAAAAATACAATATAAAATGGATATGGATCGACTATAAATAATAGAAAAATTATCTTGTAGATTAGATTAAATAAATATAATTTGTATGACTTATCATTATACAAATACGCTTAGTTCATTTATTTCATAAAAATGTATATCAAATATAGTGAAAAGGGCATACAACTTTGTCACATAGAGTTATAAATTAACCTACAATTATATATTAGAACGAATATATACATGGATGTACATTTATGTGGATACTAAAGTAGCATATCTATCCACATCCATTTATAGTGGATATAGAAAGAAATGTCAAATTATGTATAAAATAGATTTGGCAAGGAATCTTATATGAATACATCTACATTTGTTTGCTTCTTTACATATTATGCAATGCATAATTATTATATAATAAACAAGTTATTGCAACAGAATGCCTAGCGTATGACACCAGAAGGTTAGACGAATGTTGTGGTAAAAAGCTTTTCTATTAAAGTAACTTGAATATATACACACACACACAAATATATATATATCTATATATATAGGAGAAACTTCAAATGAGGCGGGGTCTCACCACTTTTGTGGTGAGCCTTCCATCTCATCCATTTAATTTAAATCACACGGTTGTGATAAATGACACATTAATTACATTATTTTAATGGTAGAAAACCCATTTTGGTCATTTGCCAAATTCTAAATATAGAATGTGACAACTAAATTGCCTAATCTCTCTCTCTCTCTTGATTAATCAACGACGCCGACCTCCCTCCATCTCTCTCTCACGCGCGTGATTGTCCAGCAGAGGCACCCTCTTCCTTGCGCGTGTGATCGACTGTCGGCGGCAGCAACATCCTCCTCCATGCGATATTCTAGAAGATACGGAAGAAGAAGATGCGATGCGAGGTTGTGATTGTCCCCTCTTCGCTATCCCGATGCGTGCAACTCTCCCTTCGATGGCGGTGCGGGATGAGGGTGATGGTGGCTCCCCTCGTGATGGCGACGTACAATGATGGAGCAGGTACGTGATGATTCCATGGATCTAGATAACGTTACTTCTTAAATTTTTTTAACTTGCACGATCGGAGGAGAAAGATGAGGAGGAGGGGTTCGACGACACCAGCATACTCCTCCATGCAACGCCTCTAGGCTTCGATAGAGGGATTCGTCGTATCCAACTTCCTCCTCCATGCAACACCTCTCGACCGTAGAGATGGGGCATGAAGGAGGAAGGCACACATAAGGGGTATGGCGGAGGTGAGATGTGTGCGGAGGAGGGGCCCTTAGCTTTTTTACAAATCATAGTTTTTTACAAAGTTGGAATGGTTTGTGCAAATATTGATTTGTTTTTACAATCTCATGTCAATTTTTTACATGTTTCCAATATCTGACAGTGTGCTTATTGTCGCAGAACTCTACATAAATATTACAAAGTGAACAGATCATTTTATAAAAGAGCGCCTAAAATTTACGAAGTGATCAGACACTCTTACAAAAGAGGGAGATTCAGTTACATTATTGTATAATAATTTTACTTAATTGATATTTAGATTTACATATTTATTTACCTTTTTTTACAAATCTCATAGTTTTTTCTCTATTTTGCAGGACTCGAAAACATGTATGGCAATTGAACTTTAACGCAATGGAAAACATGCGTGAATTTTACAAAGGAGGGATATTCACTTACAAAGATTCACGGATTCTTACAAAACAAACATACACAATTACAAAAAAGTTGAAGTTTACAAAGAGGAAAAATACTCTTACAAAAACTCGTTGGAATTACAAAATGAATGTACACATTTATAAAACTTATACAACTATTTACAGTAATAAAATGAAATCATTAACGAAATTACAAAGAGTAAAATATATTTTACAAAAACTAGTTGTACTTTACAAAGCTATGGTTGAATTCAGATCGTTTGGAACAAAATCAGAAATTAATCAATAAAGACATTTGTGAAAATACCAAATCGAGAAAAGCTTAGAATGGCAATTTGAAACCAATAAATGAAACTTGAAATTAACGAAATCAATATGACAAAAATGCCCTTTTGGATGAGGTTTTTGATGCAACCGTCAGATTGAGATCTGACGAATCTACTCGATGGCTCACCCCAATATTGGTGAGACCCTACCTCATTTGAAAGGGTCCCTATATATATATATATATATATATATATATATATATATATATATATATATATATATATATATATACGAGGTTGGGGATCTTGCACCATGGTGCATGTAACTTTACATGCACTGGTGCCATAAATGTCTTTTTTTTGGTATTTTTTGGAAAGAAATCATGTGAAGTTTAAATCACCATATATCACCATGATGCCATTCAAAAATCAATTTTATTAAAAACTTCTAACCATCTTAAATTTGAAACTAAAAAATAATCAACAACTAGCTATTTTTCAATTTATAGAATGCTTATCTATTGCTATTTTTCAATAATTTAACTAATCATCTTAAATTTGAAACTAAAAAAATATAAACAAGTAGGTACAATTTTGAAAAACAGCAAAACATAAGCGTTGTTATATGTATCATCGCTAATAGTATAGAACATATATAACTTTCGTTGCTAACTTCAAGTATAAAAATAATTTCTCAACGAATAATACTGTCATTATATATTTAACAAACAAATAATATAGTGGTGGATTCTAAATAAAATATCACTATGTATCCATTTTGTTATAATGAGCTGTCGTACAAAATATGTAGTCAAAAGTAAGGGTAAGAATATTTTTTTAGAAGAATGTGTTCGTTGCTACTACTCTGGCCACGAAAGATTTGTTGTAGGTAATTCCTTGCGAATTTGGATCTCAGGTATCACCTATTTTATGGTTATCAAAAGTTCAACCCTACCTAAATTTTTACACCTGTTAGGATTCACCAATATAATGATAATTATTGTGTCAAATATTATTGTTTCGAAATGCTAAGTTTACCAACATTAGTTAATATCATACTAATGAAAGTGTACTTCTATGAAACAAAGATTCTTGTAAGAATATTTTCATTAATATGACTTTTATAGGGATATTAATGTAAAATAATAAAATTTATAGATGTATATTTGTCAAAATTTCTTGTAAATATTAGTTCCAGATATTTTGAAATCATTCCTCTCAATCGTGCAATCAATGAATAAATGTAACAAAAAATGATTAAAATGATAAATGATGGAAAAGTAAATTAGACAAATTATGTTAGGGAGTTGCCTCCTCCAAGTAATTCATCCCTGGATCTAACTCTTTAGATCTACAATCTCGCATCCACCTCCATGAGCTAATCAAGATGATCATGGTACATATCCCAATTTTGTATAGAGGAGCTAATTAATGCAAAGCTTAAATACATTTTATTCATAGATAATTGAATGATATAACTCTTTATATTTTTTTGACATAGTGGCTTGTCGTTGGCTCACATGTCCAACACTCGCAAGAGGAGTGAGGCCAATAATTTCCCCACTTCAATATTTACCAATCTATTTTCATCCCAATACCTGACATCAGATGTCATTGACAATCATCGAATGACCTTTTCTCCCTATTTCTAGATATTGTTATTGCAAATCACATATGGCATCTTAATCATGATACCGACCTTGTGCTTCTCCTACAATATACAGAAAATCCCTGGATATAATAAAAATTTGAAGTCAATGGTTTACCGAATCATATGCAATTCATGGTTATGATAATGCAATAATTTGATGTTGACAATGGACGTTATGTTCATTTCATTCAGAGGTTACAAGTTCTGATTATTTTATGAAATGGAAGTAATTTGAGACTGAGAGGCTAGGCACTAATAGAAGTACTTGTGGTCGCCTTGTTTTTTTTCCCTCGTGTCTTTGTACAGTTGTAGTGAATTGTACTTTACTAACGTAAAGTATATGCTTTGACTATGTTTATTAATGTATAGTGCTTTGATATATATGCCCACATATAATTTCTGTCTAGATATAATCAAATTATTTATTATTACTGAAATACATGTAGTAAACCACTAGACACATAAGATGGTTGAAAACTTGTCTGTGATGTCTAGTATCATGTATGAATGTTACATTTTCGACATGATTGGTTCTTAGAAGCGAGATAACATCATGCGCACACACACTATAACTTTACCAAATTGTTTTCTTGCCTATGCCTCATATATAAAGTTACAATTATTCACTACATGATTTATACTCATTTTTGGAGATGTCATCACTGAGCATCAAGGATGCCATCTTCTTCCTAGCATTGACTTTTTGATCTCACATATCATATCGATGATATTTAGATATTCTAATATTATAGGTAGTATTTATTTGCCAAATTATATGAAATTGAAGAATAGTAAATGACTTCGCATCAACATGGAAAATATACAAAACTTTGATAGTTCATCAGATGAAGAAACAATTTCAACACAACAATGTTCGTACTTTCCGAAACCATTAATTTAGGGAAATACTTTTCCTAACATGGGTTCTTATATTATAATGCATATCAAGGAGAGATTAGGGCTACCTCTTGAAGCGTGAGTCTCTAAAGCAATAGACCTCCTGAATTAAGTCCGATATGTGCTTGCTTCTCTCGAGGGCACAATGATGAGTCATGTAGATTCACACGAACTTCAATGTCGATTTCTTGATCTTGTCCATGTAAGGATGATCAAGCTCCTAATTTATCACATGAAATCAATCCTTCCTTCATACAGGAGAACCACAGAGAAAAAGATTATCTTCTCTTCTACAAGGTCACACCTATGAAAAGAGAAGAGATGCTTGATCGTGGATGTGTAGGGTCTTCTTGGAGAAGAGAGTAGACATGTATGAGAGTTCCAAACACTCTAGACTATTCTATTCTTCAACTCATAGGGCAAGAGAAATTTTGTGTATGAAGCTTGCTCTTGGAGAAAGGCTATGCCTTCTCTTATATAGCATGAGGGAATGTTTACGAAGACTCATACTCTTCATAGTAGATGTCCTCTCTCTACCCTTGGATGGTAGACCAAAGGCAAGGATTAAATCCTTGTCCTTCACGAAAGAGGACTTAAATTATCTCTTTTAATTATCATCTAGTACAAAACGATGACTTACTATTAAGTTGTATGTTGTTGAAGTTGCTGCTTCATTATTTTCATGATAATGTAATTGTCGTAATTGGTAATTTATGAGAGAACCCTCATACCTTCTGAATCTTATTCATAAATCTAAAGAAAAATGTAAATCCAATTTACATTTAAATTCCAATGTGAATCATATTCACATAAATGCCTTGAAATAATTGTATGAATCAAATTCATATAAATAGCGATTAGTATGAATTATTATTCATATTGGATAATGAATAATATTTGTGAATCATATTCACAAAAAATTTCCTTAAAGAAAATTGAACATGACGATAACAATTATTTCACAATAATTGACATAGCATAGTATGAGTCCTAATTAGGTTTCGTGAGATACAAATGCAGATACTTGTAAATAATGTTGGGAAGACCATACTATCCATGTATGGTGACTTGCAATTTGGATATATATCTAATTGCATGTCTTATACCACTTTTACCTAAACGTAAAACACTCATATCTTTAGCTCGAGCTGAAAGATTGACACTCTAAGTGTCTGAAAAACACACCGATCAAGTCGTCTAAAAATAGACAACTCTCGCTGTAATGATTGGTGGATTTTAATGGAAAATTTGTATTTTTATTATATATACTCCTAAAATTTGATGTATAGTGATAAAGTACGGGAGTGTCGAACTCAAGGAGGCAAACTGTTGAAAACTAGGGATAAACTATAGAGAATTAAGGTTTTATGGGTTTTCTAATTTTTATTTTTTATGGATTTTTCTAGATTTTTATTTAATTTTTATGTATTTTATGTTGTTTTTGTGAATGTTAAGTATTTTGTAATTTTCTACTATTTTAGAAAATGTTTTGTTTTTTTATTTGATATTTACTTCTGTAATTTTTATGTTGTAATTTTGTTTTACTATTTTTATGAATTTGTAAGAAGTTTTAGAATTTTTATGGATTTTTTTTGTATTTGTAAGGTTTAAAAATTAGGTTTTTAAAGAAAAAATTTTTAATTTCGATTTTAATAAAAATAAGCTGTAATAAAAGGTTTTTATTTTATTTTTATGAAAAAGTAGATGAAATTATCTTTAAAACGATATCTAACATGCATTTTTGTGATTTTTCTTGAATTTGTATTGATTTTTCAAAGTTTTAATGAATTTTGTATTTTTTATTGGTTTTAATATTTGATTTTTGTTTTTTGGTTTATTATTAGAATACAGAAAATTATACTATAGATAATTTTTGTAGTATTTTTTAAGTTTTTTAATGATTTTCAAAGTTTGTTATTCTTTTTTTTGCATTTTAATGATTTTTTAAAAAAATGTTTTTTACTTTTCTAAATATGATTTTAATATAGTATATAGTGAAATATATAATATTTTTATGTATTGTTATTATTTTTTATGTTTTTATTCCTATTTATTATGTATTATATACAAGTAATATATATTCATTCTAGGGGTATTAGTGTAAATATAGAAAATAAGAGGAGTGTGCGTGAAAAAAATGTCAGAAATCAGGGGCTTCTACGCAAAATTTGCTAGGAAATGAACGTGGCAGGTACACGATCTTTCCCCGCTTGTGCCTGGATGTGAATATCAGAAAGTTGTAGAGGTCTGATGCAAATCCGTCAAAAATCACGTGTCTATGCACGTGCTCCTTCTAAGACGAGGACTCGCTTGGACATTAAAGAAATCAGTCGAGGTTTTATGTAATTCACCCAAAAAGATCCCTGTGCACGTGCTCCTTCGCACGTGCACTGCTTGAGATGATTTAAGCGGTGGGTCGGTCAGCTTTTTGAGATGTCGATACGTGGTCGAGACCTGGACCGTTCGATCTAATCCAGTCGAACGACCGAGATGTAAACCCCAATTCTCTCGATGCAGGAGGCGGCTTAGTGCGTTCCGGCCAAAGTGGATGTTTGTTATCGGTTATCGTCACGATCTACCGCTAACTCCAGGTTTCGACAGTTTCAAGCGATGGTTCGAGAAGGCGAATCTTCAACTTACAGGTGCTCGTTTCAACAACTCTCTTTGAGATGTGGTTTCTCTAACTGATCGGCTCGTCGTGGTTGATTAGATGTCGTCGTGTATACGATCATCGATCACAATGAAAAATCAAGTGATTTGATTTGGATTCTGAGATCAAGATACGATGCGGGGCTTTGATAAACAACTGAACTTCTGATCTGAGTCCACGATCCTACAATAGGAGAACGGATTGAGGACGAAGCCTCGGCCCCAAATGGATAGGAGGAAGATAAGCGGTGATGAATCCATGATTCTCACTCTTTATTATTTTATTTTAGCTCCATTTTCTTGGAAAACCTCTTGTAAACACCTGTAAATATAATAATTTAGCTTTTTGCATGCTCTTGTTAATATTGCATCATTAGCATGTATTTTTGCAAAAGAATTATGTATTAAGAATAAATATAGAGTGACCCAAACCCCAAGAGAAGGTCCAGACTTGACCTCAACGCAAAATAAAATAAGTAGAGAGAGATAGGGTCTACTATGTATTATATTTATCACCTATACTGGTACATATTATTTATTTTTGATAAAACACAATTATATTATTTTTTTACACCTTTATAAAAATATTTAATAATATTATAAAAATAAAATAAAAAGCAAAAAAATAAAAGAAAAATAACGAATGAGATCCTCAATTTCTTGTACAAAATACACAAATATATTGTACGCTCACTATTTATTATATACCCTTAATAATTTGTAAAAATAAAAAATCATTTTATACTCGTAAAATTATGTTGTAAATAAATAAAATACAAAATAAAGACATTTATGTAAAAATAATAAAATAAAAATACTTGTATATAATACATAGCTATATTATACTTGTATAAAATATTATATATTGTATATACATTAATTTTATTTTTATAAAAATAATTAAAAATCATAGAAAAATAATTTAAAAATAATAAACATTTTTTATTTTATACACTTTTTTATTTTAAATTAATTTGCTATTTTTTATTTAATTTCCTTTTATTTCGTAAATCATGATTTTCTTTTGGTCCACGTGAGTTTAGTTGGCTTCGATCAACGTCACCGTCCAGACCGGGTCGGGTCTCATTCCTCTCGCTAGAGCTTCTTCTCCGACTTTTCACACCTGGTCCCGAGATTCCTCGTACACCTTAGATACTCGAGATCCCTAGAATCACCTGGATCCTCCTAGGGTTGCGCTCCACCTCTCGATCTTTCTAGACCCTCGAGCATCCTATAAAACCTCTCTTCAGCTCCGCCAGCCCCCCTCCCCCAGCTCGTCCTTCGCACCACCATAGACCCTTAGTCTCCTTCACTGAAGTGACAACCATTGGAGGAGCAGCTTAGGACTCGCCGGAGGTGCTTGGAGACTTGTAGCTCATTGCGCCACCGGAGCACCGCCGCGAGAAGCCTCTCAAGCATGCCGTTGCTCGATCGAGGATATCATCTAGTCGACCACCTTCACTTGAAGCACATAAGCTCATTTGAAGCATCAGGTATCATGTTTGTCCTCAGCATATCCTCAATTGATTCCATCCTCGTATTTTGCTCCACCATTGTTCGTTGGCTTCGACCACGAGGTTTGGAGCCCATCATCCACATCTATCTGCTTCGATCGACGCCCCACCGCACCCCGCACCTTCTTACGCTACCTATCTGCCCTACATCTCACACTACAGAGAGAGATTAGGACTAAGACTTCCATCCCCCATCTCTGCCGGAAGTCGAGCATAATCCCCACCCTTTCGCTTCTCTCCTTGTGCAATAACATGGACCAGAGCAATGCCCCGAGTCCCTCTCCCTTCTGCATGTTCTGGCTCGCCCGAAGGCACCAAGTTGATTCACATCTGACTCGGCGGAGTAGCTACAAGTGGGGTGACGCTGCCACGCACATCCAACCATCTGCCGCTCCATCAGAACCCACCACTAGATGCGAAGGAGCTTCACGACTGTGATGGACTTCTCAGCAACTTTAGTGGGCTTGTGGATCTTCCTCCATGGCCGATTAAAGGTCGCCTAGCTGAGTTCTTCCAACACCTTCAGCCATCGTCTGATTGGGGCCCAACTTCCAGATTGCATCTCCACCGTTCATCCATCCCCTTTTTCAGAGGCATCAGATCCACGTTTAACGGCCATCAGAGCTGACATTCTATGCACGGTCCGATCTCATCAGATCTCATCAAACCCATATGCCTGCTCCACTCACCTGAGCCGTCAGATCCTTAGCAGAGCAGATCAAAACCGTCAACACTTGCCTTCACGAGAGCCTGTCACGCGTCCCACATGCTCTGCACGCACATGCAAGGGTATCTTTCACTCTTAGCCCTACACGTTTAGCTATTTTGCTTTAGTTCATTAAATACATGTTGTAGTTTAGTACTTTTACATTTGGACTCTCGTACTTTTTGATATTTGCACTTTAGTCTTGTTTGTTTTAACTCACGTGTATGCTTATGTGTCGTCTGGGATATTTGCATGTTTTACCAGGAACTTTTATGTTGTTAATGAATGGATGTTAACTTTTGAAATTTGCATTTATACCCCTATTCGTTCATTATTGAGCAAGCGCCTGATTTATTTGGGATTTTTGCAGATAAGGCCCAAGGCTTTTTCACCGTGTTATCTATTTGGTCCTCAAACTTAATATATTTACAAGTAGGTCCCTATGAACTATGCCTAATTAGATGTTGTATTTTGGGCTTAAAAATTGTAAATTAATTCGAAAAATCACCATTAACCCATGTTAGTGTGTAATATTTATTGTGATTTTATTGGATTAATTTATTTGCATCTAATATTTTAAAAAACTTAAAAAACCTTCAAAAATATCCCTGATTGGCTTACAAAATTCCTAAAAATTTGAAAAAATGTTTTATAAATTCTATAAAATTTCTATGGGTGTTAGTTATTGTCTTTTAACTCCATTATCAGTTTTGTTTGAAAAACCCTTATAAAAAACCTAAAATTACAAAACAAGTAAAAACTTATAAAAATTTTGTAAAATAGTATAAAATTCCAAAAATTCCATTTCCAATTCCTATTTGTAGATTTTTATTTATATTTTATAAAATTGCCAATCAGGACTTTAGGGTATTTTAAGAATTTTTCATTTGCAATTTAATCATGACTGTGCATTGCTTGCCTTTTTGAGCTTTATTGGATTTTTATAAAAGTACAAAAACATCAAAAAAACCTAAAAAACATTTGAAAACCTCTAAAATCCAAAAATATTTTTACCTCAATTTTCTGAGCATTTTTAGTTCCTTAGCAAAATCCAAAAAGAGCATTGTGCTTGTTTTCTTATTTTTTGTGCTTGTGTGCTTTATTCAAAAATTAAAAATCTAAAAATAAAAAAACCACTAAAACTTTATTTTATTTAGAAAATTTGACTACTTTGTACTATTTTCATGCTCCTTGTGTTCGACCCTAGTGGCTATACGAGGTAAATAAAATAGCGATCCATTTACATTATGTTGCATTGTTAGATTTTTTGGAGTGGCTATTTTTTCTTGATTTAGTCGGCCTGTCGATTGGGGTCACAACTACCTTGGATTTTACTTTGATGCATAACCATGGTCGGTGGGTTGCTCATCATAATGGCACCATTTTGACATCTTTTTTGTTTTGCTTTTTGTGTGAGGGACCGTCTGAGGGACGCCTCTACTTTCTAGTGGAGGAACCCATTGATGAATTCAAAGATGCCCTATTTAATTGATGTGAATTATCATTTAATTTTGTCGTTTCATTGTAGGCGGGAATTCAGAATCAGTCAAGAGATAACCACAATAATTTATCAATTTTATAAAGAGGTGGTTTTATATTTAGTTTAATTGGGCAAGTTCCAAGTTTGAACTCAAGGAAGCAGAAAAACAACCTAAAATTTTTCTATCAAAGGTAGCACACGATTTTGGAGGCAATATTTTTTTTGGTATTTTTAATGCAATTTAATGCAAAATGCAAATGTGGCCAATTTTAAGGACTAAAATGCAATTTCAATCAAACGATGTCCAAAAATAACGAAATTTGTTTGAGATGTCACTTTTGATGAAATGAATGCACTGTATTTTTTTGGAATTTTTGGTGCAAGATAAATATTTTATGAATTTAAGAATGCAAATAAAGTGAATTTCAATAACTAAGTAGAATAAATATTAAACAAATTTATTTTTAATAAAATTATCCAAGATCTATAATGAGGTGATTGATCTCAGAAAAATCCTAGACCTTAAAAATACAAGATTTGATACCTATTAAAAATTAAAGATTAAAATCCATAAAATGATTTTTATTGGGCGAACCATGCATACAAATGCAATTCTTTTTTGGATACAATGTGAAATGCAATTAACTCTATGATCCATGGATTTTTTGGTAATTTTTAAAGCTATGATTAATTTCTTATGAATTTCGAAGCATAAAGTGGGAAAATATGCAAATTTTCACAAAAATAATAATTATTAAATAATCATGACATATAAAAATAGTACAAACATTTAACATTGTAGAGAATTAATTGAGGAACAAATGCCTATTTTTAATAAATAAAATGATGCGATGTAGAGGTTCAAAATAAAGGAGGACCACATGGGTCACAATCTAAAAGTACAATAATTAAATAATGCGGAAAATGCTATAGGAGGGCTAGAATGTGATTACCGAGATCCTAGGGGAGTTTTCTGCAAAATTCCCAAGGGGCATGGCTACACTCATGGTGTAAATGGGCAGGCTGGAGGGGGGCTTTCGTAAATTTTCCAGTAGGTCATGTGCGATGCACGTGACCTCTAGGCTAGGGTTGGTTTCGAGATATCGGAGACATCCAGGGGGTTGGCTGCAAATCTTCATAGGCGACATGTGAGAAGCACGTGACCGCTTAGGGACTTGAACCCGGCGGAGCGGTGGAGGAGAGGGGATGTTGTGGTGGATGGCTGGAGGGCGAGGCGCAGGCATTGTGCGTCGATGGAGCGGTGGACTAGTGGCAGAGGAAGGGCGATTCAGGGCTGAGGCACTCCACAGCATCGACTCCTAGCACAGCGAAAGCACAGACGGTCGGCCCGTGGAAGAGATTCAACTGGCGCCGGATCAACGACAAATGCTGTACAGTGCACTGTCGGATTACTCTCATGGGTTCCGCCCTCGCCGCAGTACTCATTCTCTTCTATCCCGGGTGGTGGAGGCCTTTATCTAGAGGGTTCAAAGTGATATTGTTACAAATGTTGTCGAAAATCTTGTACTTATCCATTCCCTCTAGCAAATGCCCCCTGCACAAGCCTCGGGGCCAATAAGTGGTCAGCAAGTCATCTCTTGGAGATAATTTTGTACATAACCTTTCAAAGCAAGCAAGGAAGTTTTAGTAGAAAGTCGCTTCGGACAGAGCTCTATCAGCAAATCGCAGGCTTGTATAATCTCTTTGAGGGAACTGAGTCAGGTGTTAGTGAAGAGGAAAGAAGGTAGTCCTTTGCATAGGATGTTGGGCATGTTGCTTCTGGCGGGATTGAGGTTTCCCCGCTTACTCACTCAGTCAGCCGTCTCAGAAAATCTTGTGCAAACTGAGAGGCTCTGGTGGTCGGCGGAGTCTGATGTTGGGGAAGAACACGAGGCAGAGGATCTGGACCTGGAGGTGGAAGTAGGTGGATGTACGTTGGAGGGTTGGCTCGACGGTTGACGAGGATAGGAGCAGAAGCAGCTTGCGCAGAGGGCAATGCTACAACAGTGGGCCAAACCACCAGATCTCGCCATGATTGAAGGTGAAGGAACAACACTGTCACCGTCGTTCCCCATGCATGTATAGCTATCGATAGATGATTGTCTTGCGAAGAAGCGATGTTTATTATATAGAAGGAGAAGGATGGTCGGTGGTGGTATGTTTGGAGAAAATCGACAGGATTGAAGGAAGATTTTATTGAGATTGTATGAGGGTGGAAGAGGAAGGCAGAGATCTGAGATTGGTGATTGGTGGCGTACGAGATTCACAAAGCTAATCGAAGAGGGGGGGTGGTGTGCGATCAAGGGGGGAATCTGAGATGAGTCGGAGCAATCAAGGGGCGGCGACGCTCGGCCGGTTTGGGAAAGTGGAAGGAGACAGAGGAAGGGGAAGGAGCAGTAGCCGTCCAATCGGCCGAGATCGGACGGCCAGGATGACGCCACATGGCATTGTAATTAATAATAATTTTTATTTTAATTAATTTTTTTATTTTTTTATAAAATAAACGAAAATAAATAACAAAAATGAGTGACACGTGGTGGCCCCAGGAGCTGCCATGTGTCACCACCAGAAAATTTGAAAATTAAAAGAAAATAAAAATCTAAAAGAAATATCAAACAATCTTGGATCGAAAAACTTTCTTCACTAAAGTTGCTTGTCTCGATGAGATCTAAAACTTTCATGAAGAGATCAAAACCAAAATTGATGATTTGTGCAAAGTGATATTTTTGGGATATCCCACGTACATAGAATTCCTTGATTTTTGGATTTAATTTTTTTGTTATTTGTTAACCAGATAAAAACACAGAAAAAAACATGATAAAATCAAAGATAAATATTTACATATAAACCTATTTATTTGGATTTTTATTAAGTAAGAAAAGAAAAAAATAAATAAAATAAAACACAAAAAGGATAATTTTTATACAAACAGTTAGTGAAAACTCAGACTCGGTAAATTTCTTTGATTTCAAGCTCATTTTGGATTTACATTTTGCACTTTTTAATAAAACTTTCATTGATTAAAATAAATAAAAAAGGAATAAAATAAAAAGAGTTATATATACATAAAATAATAGGTCAAAAACTGTTAAAATACAAAATGTACAAAAAGAGACCCAAAACTCATCTTTCACATAGGAGCTCTGATTCACTTGAACTTGGTCTTGTTTTGAAGGTAATTGAATGTACCTTAGTTCAAAAGTTAGAATCCTAGAATTGGGTTTGGGTTTCTGGTCCACTTATTTACGTTAGTGATTTTTTTTGTATATTTCATTTATCCTTGTTAGCAATATGTACACAATAGAGGTGGTTTCGGGTCAATTGGAGATAGCATGAATTAGCTAAAACCACGAAAGTTAGGCTATTTTACAAGTCATTTTAGCTGAGATTTTTGGCTTCTAATTTTATGCAATAGTAAGTGATAAAATGCAATTATAATTAATACATGCAAGAATGCAAATTATGCTGAATAAATGAAGAAATGTCGATGAATCTCCTATTGATTACGCCCGTTCGGTCTGACCCCTGATCTCATCTTCACCGTCCACTTCCAGCCTCCTATGCACATGACACGTGGCGCCCCTTGCGCCCTTCGATCTCGCCGCTCCACTCTAATCCCAGCCGCACTCAAGTATCCATCTCATGGCCATTGGATCGCAAGATTCAACGACCAAGACACCGTCTTCCTCCTCCATTTCTCCCACTCTCCCACGAACTCCACCTTGCACAACCGCTTCCCCCTTCCCATTTCTCTCATCAATTCCTCCATCTTCACCATGATCCGAGCACCCCACGGCATTGCCTAATCTTCCGTCATCCTCCCGACAATCCACTCCCTGCACAAGACCCTCTCCATCGCTCCAACGCCTCCACGTAAACCACGTCGCCACTCATCAAAACCATCGCCTTGTCCCTAGAAATACTCCATCTCCGTCGCCATTCACCTTTGTCCACCTTTACGCGGGGCTCCGTCTAGCCATTCTATTCCTCTGCGTGACAGGGGGAGGATCGATCGAGGAGCGAAGACAACAACATGCCCCCGGTGATGACCCCTGGCCATGGTAGGTCAGGATCACGGAGCTCCGCCTCCACCAAGCTTCCACCACTAGCTGCGGTGGTCCAACAATGACCAGAGCGTCTCCCAGACGCTCGAGCCCAAGCTCCTCATCCGTCATACCCCCAGGTAAGAATCCGATCTTCTTTTGTGTTTCTCTTTTAGTTTCTCATAATTAATTAGGCTCGACCCGTCATCTTCACCCTCCATAGACCATCGCCCAAGCTTCATCACGCAACCCCCATTCACGTGCTACCTTCCACGCAACTTCCCCTTCCTCCATAACCTCAGACCACTCCGACCCCCCTCCTCCGAGCTCATTGGAGAAGACGACTGGTCACCGCATTCTCACTCCCTCACGGCCCTCCATCCCATTCCACCTCGCACACACAATGCACTTTGCTCGCTTTGGCTTTATCCTATCGTGCAGGTACTTAGACCATAAGTGGATGGAGCCTTTACCTGAGCACCCTTGGCGAGCTCCAGCTCTGACATACAGGAGCAACAACGGAACTCCAGATACTCCAGATGCTCTATTGAGTCACCACGATGCTATCTAGCCCTTCAGGAGAGGCCATGGATCTTCACCGTGCTTGATAGGAGGTGGCAGAGCTAGGAGTCTATCATCGGAGGTCTGAATTCGCCACCATTCGCAGAAGAGGCAGACAGTACAGTTACCGTTGGATTCCACCCTCCCTGGTGGTCATCCAACAATCGACAAGAAGCCGCGTCGGCATCGCCTTGCACTTTATAGATGACGTTTGATCGGCTAGATCAAACGACCCTTAGGTGTCCACGACAGCAACCCCGAGCCTCGTCCCCCCGAGCTTTTTAGGCTCGGGGTGCTCGAGCCATCACGAGCCTGCTTCGACACCGAGCCTAGCAGCCGAAGCACCAGAGCAATCTCGAGCCAGCTCCGAGCCTACAAACTACCCGAACCTTTCCATCATGTTCATCTCATGTGACTGGCTGGGTATTTTGTAGGGATACCCCCAAAACTTCTTCAACCATGTCTAGAGATCACGTGCCACCCACGCGCACCTGCAGTAATTTGCATCCGACCCCCTACGGGTTTTGATAATTACAAATATACCCCCACGTATATGGGTAATTTACAGGGAAAGCATTGCGCTTAATTTTATTTGCAATTTAGTCCCTCCCAGGGACCTGTTTGCTAGTTATCTTCACGTTTTCTTGCATTTATGCCCATAATTTAATTTGTGAATATCTTGAGCATCCGAGCTCCATTTTAGTTGATTTTGGTCTCGTTTCAAAGCTTGTTTCGTTCTCTTATTAATGGCATGCTTAGATCTCTGTTTTGAAACTTCGAACTGTGATGCATTATTTTAATAGAAAAGTGTCTCTTCTGTTCAACTTTTCATGCATTGTATAATTACTTTAATGAAACTTGCTTAATGAATCGAATCTGAATTCGACTACTGTCTAATTGCTCAACTATTTTGTATAATTAGGGCATATTTATATCATTGTGATACTGCATTTCCTTGCATTAAAAAATGAATAAAAAATTGGCATATCTTCATGTTTGTTTATGCATCATGTCGTGTCTTCATGCATTGATTGACCTACGAATCTTTAATTCAACACTTAGTTCAAGTTATAAGAGTCTAGATAAATCACTTAAGAGGCTCGTGTCCCTGAGTTCGACCTTGAGCTTGCCCAAGAAAAATATAAATCGACCGCTTCCTTGGTGTTAATTGATGCATTATTCAAGCGATTTTTTATAAACTCGATTTTATCCGACTACAATGAAAGTGGTTAATTTCGCATTATTAAGAGGAGAAAATTCAGGTTTTTCAAATGGTGCCGTTGCCGGGGACATGACTCATCGTTTGTTTTATTTGGATTTTTATTTATTTAATTAAGTCTTAATTTTTTATTCGTAGGTCATGTGTTTATCATGCATTATAATTGATAATTTATTTGATGGATATCTAACTCTTGTTTTTGTGGGAGGGACCTTGGTGTCCAGGGAGGCAAAGAGCGGGTGTTCCCCTCTATGAAGAGCCGCAAAAGCAACGTTGGAGAAAAATCAAAGAAGAAAAGAATGTGTTTCTTGCATTTTTATTTTTTTGTTGTAATAATTGTCTTTACAACGGTCTTCGTTCGAAGACTCGCGCGTGTAAATGAATGAGATCTTTAAGGTTGTGTGGGAATCGCCCCACTTAACTGTCGACCTAGGATCAAGCATGCAACTCTTTGAGTTATTTCGCGTATTTTTAGTTTACGTGTTTGATCGTAGGTAGGACATACATTTAATCAAGACGCACATAAGCATCGCTTCACTTAGCCAAACTTAAAAGATGTTCTTCCCCGCTAATAGAAGCATGTTAGGTGTGGTTTCTTATTGACTTGCATACATATGATTTTGATTTTTAATTCAGTCCAAGTTTTCACGAATTTTGCTAAGGCACTGCATGTTTTCTCTCTTAGCATTGGTCATGAATTTATCGATTGCATGGCTTTTCTCAACCTCCCTTCCTGGCTTGATCACCTAGGTTAATAGAAAATGGGAATGAGCGGTAGATGATGATTGTTTGATTTATGTGCTCATCTTTAATCAGTGATAACCTTCAGCTTAAAATTGGGACTGATAATTGCAAGTTGAACAAAAATGGAGTAAAATCTTGTTTTGGGAGAGCAACACCCTTGTTTACGTAGGATGGTTTTATTTGATATTTTCTTGATTCCCACGTAAACGAGAATGTTTTTAATCACCAATAAAAATGACAAGATAATCAACCAACATTTGTTTGTTTCACGTGTGAGTTGGTGAAATCAAAGGGTATTGCATGTTTGTTTGAGCCTTGATTGGTCCAACACCCTCCCCTAGATCTTAGGTACACCATTCATCTCCGAAGATTCATCTGCTCATTTGTACATCCATCCTACTTCTTCGTTCACCTCAGGTCTTCCCCAACATCAATTATTTATCTCTATATCTTGGCTATTCTCAGCCTAAGTATTGAGGGGACCTGAGTCCCCGTGATTTTCTTACTGATCTTTCCTTGCCTTGATACTTAGTTTATTTCTAACCTAAGTATAGGGGGTGTCTGCATCAATTCCCATATATTTTCTTTACTTAAATAGAGCAATGGCTTTATATCATCTAGTGCTATGAGGACAAAGCAAAGTTTAAGTATAGGGGGTATACAGTATTTACAGTATTTATACTTGAGCTATATTTTGAAAAAAATAGAAAAATTTTAAACTTTTTAGGCTAAAGTATAATCCTTTGAACTAAGTGGACATTATGTTTTCAAGGCTTTTCTATACTATATTACACTATTTCCAAGAAAAATATTTTTGAAAATGGCTTGAAAAATGGGTTTTTCACTTATTTTTAAAAATCATTTGAAAAATGTTTGAAAAATCAATATGTGTGACAAGGTTTGGAAAATTTCTTTCTTGATTTCAAGGAAAGTGAGTCTAACCTGTGTTCTAACTTCAATAAAAAATCGATTAAAAATGAGACAAATAAAAAATCCTTTAAAAGAAAAAAGTGACCACTAAGCCCAAATAAGTAGCCGCGTTAAATGAGGTATTTCCCTTAGCAGAGTAGGTGGTTTAGAGGACAACGCGTAAGGCTCCGTCCTCAAGCAACGGGCTCTGGCCTGTAATTACACCTATACTGGATGAATGCAGATGCGTCTAGTCATTTGAGTTTAGGCAGTCATTATGTCTTTTAAAGTCTGTTTAAAATTTTCAAAAAAAGGATGAAGGAGTTCAATTAAATCCCCTACATTTTCACTTCCATACAGGATCAGAAATGGTCGAGAATACTTGGTTGAAGAGGTCTTGAGATTTTAGGTTAACCAGCCTTAACCATCATGATCTTAGACTTAAATATCCACATTTCCCTAGTTAGCCAGATTTGCATGCTATATTGCATGCTTAGTCTCCAACCTTAAGAATATGATCAGCACTTCACATGCACGTCTGCGGTCTCGATGAGATGAGTTGAAATTTCACTTGACGGACTGGGATGAGGGATTCACGTCTGGATTTGATCTAATGATGCTCGAGGATGGGATAAGATCATTGGAGGCTTCATGAGACTTGAGTGTCAGCATTTTAGCCAGTATGAGAACTTGATTCTTATGCTAATCTCTTGATATTGACCTAAGTGCCCGGGTGTGAATAAAATAAAATCGTCGATCAGTGTGCGCCAACTCTTGGTAAAAGCAGTGGAGCTAGCCAAATCAATACAAATCAAAGAAATATCATTATTGAAAGAAAAGCTCTCATTCCACAAAGTCAATCATCAAAGAGATTCCACCTAAGGCGAGCGTTGTCAATCATCAAAGAGATTCCACCTAAGGCGAGCGCTTCCAACAATTTCGAAGTGTAAACTTGGACCACCGCTATTCGGACCAGAAGTCGGGCTTGCACCAAAAAAAGGGCTTTGCATCGTAAATGCTACAAGTCTGAGTGTAGAAAGTACGATAGGTACTCAAAAAAGGCAGACCCCGGTGTATTCCCAGGAAAAGAAGTGCAGACAAATCCAACTTCTCTTGATGGACGCACTGATCAACACCAAAAAATTTTGCGTTGTGTAATAAGGCACTCGAAAGGATCCTTATTCCAATGAGAGGGAGAGAAGAAATGACACAATCCTAAATCTTCCAAAATTTGGATTGCCACCCACACTTCTAAGTCTGACAACTAAAGAGACGGTGGATTGGATGCAATATTTGATATTCCCTAGTGTTGAGGATTGGGTCCTTGGGAGAATTTCTTTGGCCAGGACCTTGGGTGACGTTGCGACTCTACTCTCATGAATGCAGTCAACACTTAAATTCATATCCTTAGTTTATATGTATTCAAGAGAGAGTCTAGAAAATGAGGGGAATTGGATACCTCTTGATTAAGGCAGGGTTGAGATATGAGATTTCAGATCTCTAAAATAGAGAGTTCTTGAACGGATTAGATCATGTATGCACATGCACAAGGGAGTTAATCCAGCTCAGTTATTTTTTAGATGCTCGGGGACGAGCATAGTTTAAGTATAGGGGGTTGGTGAAACCCAGTTTAATGCCTTTAATTCATGCTTATTAACCCCCTAGCTTAGACTAAATGTCGATAAAAACCAGATAAATCCGTGTTTACATAAGAGTCATGGAATAAATTAAAAAATACAAAAAAATAGCAAAATAAAAATCGTAGTGATTTTAAGCCTTTAAAAACGCTCGCAACATATTTCTCCCTATGTTTGACCTCCTTTCCGATTTTGGTCAACATGAAACCTGTAGATCTCATTGTGATCTACAACTTTCACGTTTTGAGTTTTTCCAAATTCGGTCTCATCCCTCGTAATTCACTTTCTTCCTCCGAATAATCTGATTGGGCCACGTGGCACCTACTGGTTGCGCTACGCGATCCATCTCTTCATGAGCCACGCGCCCAATCTTTCTTGTCGTTAGATAACTTTCCCTCCCTTCCATGACAACCGCTTCTTCCCACTTCGAACCACAACCATTCGACCATTCGCCTGATCATATCTCCTCCATTTGCTGGTGCCTCTCTCACCGCTCGCCACATGTCGCCTTTTGCACCACCCGATCTACTTCATCTCAGCCGGCATCTCTCCTATTGATTACTCCTGTTCGATCCGACCCCTGATCTCATCATCACCGTCCACTTCTGGCCTCCTATGCGTACGACACGTGGCGCCCCTTGCACCCTTCGATCTCGCTGCCCAGCTCTAGTCCCAGCCACACTCAAGCGCCCATTTCATGGTTGTTGGATCGCGAGATCCAATGACCAAGACCTCGTCTTCCTCCTCCATTTCGCCCAGTCTCCCGTGAACTCCACCTCACATAGCCGTTTCCCCCTTCCCATTTCTCCCATCACTTCCGCCGTCTTCACCACGATCCAAGCACCCCACGACATAGCCTGATCTTCTGTCATCCTCATGAGAATCCACTCCCTCTGCAAGAACCTCTCCATCTCTCCAACACCTCCACGTAAACCATGTTGCCACACATCGAAACCACCACCTTGTCCCTAGAAATACTCTGTGTCCGCAACCATTCACCTTTGTCCACCTTTACGCAGGGCTCCGTCCAGCCCTTCTCCTCCTCCCCATGATGGGGGGGGGATCGATCGAGGAGAGAAGACGGCGACATACCCCCGATGATGACCCCTGGCTATGGTAGTCCAGGATCATGAAGCTCCGCCTCCGCCTAGCTGCCACCACTGGCTGCGGTGACCCAGCGATGACTAGAGCGTCTCCCAGATGCTCGAGCCCAAGCTCCTCGCCCGCCATACCCCCCGGTAAGATTCTGATCTTCTTTTGTGTTTCCCTTTTAGTTTCTCATAATTAATTAGGCTCAACCCATCATCTTCACCCTCCATAGACCATCGCTCGAGCTTCATCACACAACCCCCATTCACGAGCTACCTTCCACACAACTTCCCCTTCCTCCATAACCTCAGACCACTCCGACCCCCTCCTCTGAGCTCATCGAAGAAGACGACCAGCCGCCGCATTCTCTACCCCCACACAGCCCTCCATCCCATTCCATCTCGCACAGACAATGCACTTTGCTTGCTTCAGCTTTATCCTAACGTGTAGATACTAAGACCATCAGTGGTCGGAGCCTTCACCGGAGCACCCTTGGCGAGCTCCAACTTCGACGTACAGGAGCAACAATGGAACTCTGGATTCTCCCGATGCTCCATCGAGTCACCACGATGCTATCTAGCCTTCATGAGGCCAGGGATCTTCACCACGCTCGATAGGAGGTGGCGGAACTAGGAGCCCATCACAGGAGTTCCGAATCGCCATTCACAGAAGAGGTGGACGATACAATATCCGTTGGATGCCACCCTACCCGGTGGTCATCCAACGGTCGACAAGAAGCCACATAGACATCGCCCCACACTATACAGTCGTCGTTCGATCGACTAGATCCAACGGCCCACAAGTGTCCATGAATTCAATCTCGAGCCTCGTCCCCGCATCTTTAGGCTCCGGGTGCCCGAGCCTCTCCTGAGCCATCACGAGCTTGCCTTCGACACCGAGCCTAATAGCCGAAGCACCAGAGCAATCCCGAGCTTGCTCCAAGCCTGCAAACCACCCGGACCTTGCCATCACGTGCATGTGACTGGCAGGGTATTTTGCAGGGATACTCCCGGAACTTCTTCAATTTGCAACCAGGTCTAGAGATCACGTGCTACCCACGTGCGTTTGGGGTAATTTGCATCTGACCTCCTGCGAGTTTTAATAATTGCAAATATACCCCCACGCATGTGGGTAATTTACAGGGAAGGTCTTGTGCTTTATTTTATTTGCAATTTAGTCCCTCCTAGGGACCTGTTTGCTAGTTATCTTCATGTTTTCTTGCATTTATGCCGTTGATTTCATTTGTGAATATCTTGATCATCCAAGCTCCGTTTCAGTTGATTTTGGTCTCGTTTCAAAGCATGTTTCGTTGTCTTCTTAATATCATGCTTAGATCTCTTTTTTGATACTTTGAACTATGATGCATTATTTTAATTGAAAAGTGTCTCTTATGTTTAGCTTTTCATGCATTGTCTAATTACTTTAATGAAACTTTCTTAATGATTCGAATCTGAATTCGAGTACTGTTTAGTTTCTTAACTATTTTGTATAATTAGGGCATATTTATATAATTGTCATGTTGCATTTCCTTGCATTAACAAAATGAATAAAAAAATTGACATATCTTCATGTTTATTTATGCATCATGTCATGTCTTCATGCATTGATTGATCTACGAATCTTTAATTCAACACTTAGTTCAACAAATAAGAGTCTAGATAAATCACTTAAGAGGTTCGTGTCCCTGAGTTCGACCTTGGGCTTGCCCAAGCGAAAGATAAGTCGACCGCTTCCTTGGTGTTAATTGATGCATTATTCAAGCGATTTTTGATTAACTCGATTTTATCTGACTGCAACGAAAGTGGTTAATTCCACATTACTAAGAGGAGAAAATTTGGGATTTTCAAATGACATGCCTTGTCTTATCAGAGGATTGCACGGATCGATGCCGGTCCTTCTACTTCATTAGCTGCAGCACAAGCCGAGTCCTCAGCCACTGACATGGGGATCATTAGCGCGAAGCTGCAACACATGGAGATTATTGAGAAGAAGTTGTGCTAGGGCCTTACCCAGATTGATCAGTTGGCACATACACTAAGTGACCTGAAGACCCAGATCATGTGTCTCCAAGAGGCATAGACGGCTTCTCAGTCCCGTCTCAGGTCACGGGCTGATCCTAGCAGTAGCAGCTCCACCCAGTCGTCTGCCACATACCTTCAGGTCCACCACATTCGGGCAGAGCCAGTCCAACCGCTGCATCACTACTCCCATTCACCATCATCTCAGGAAACTCAGATTGTGGTCTACCAGGCGAATCAACCCTGGCAGTTCTTCCCCCGCCACCCATCGGGCAGTAGGAGCCGTTGATGGAAGTCAATGGGATTTGGTACGATCAGTGCCAGCAGAAACCCGAGATCTATCGTGTTAACCAAGGTTTCTGATGGTCCACCGGAGGCACCTCATCGTAATAACAACCTCCATATCAGATCGAACAGAGCAACCAGTAGTAGCAGCATCCCCATCACTCCCAGCAGTACCATCAATAGCACCAGCAGTGTCCTCGTCCCTCATACCAGGGACAGTAGTAGAGGCAGCCACAACAGCCTCAACAGTACTCCCAACCTCCCCCTCATCACCAGTAGTAGTCTCAACCAAATTTCCAGTGAGGCAACTCGTCCGATTCACATGGACCTATCTATGAGAACCTAGCCCTTGACGACCTCGCCCGTCTACCTTCTGATCAACCGGTATCCTTCCAGCGAGAGATGGATGAGTTCCGACAGGAGATGAGGGAGATTATCAAGGGAAAAGCCACCATACCCACTCAGATTCAACCGAACATGAATAATTTGAAGAGGAAATCTGAGCAGGTACAGTTTATAGAGACTACGACTCTTGGTGATACTTTGGGTGATATTTCTTCCAATATATTTGATGATGAATTTGTAACACTTAAGAGCTGTAGGATGCCAGCCGACGGCGCCTCGTCTGAGCAACAACCACTTGGAGATTCTTGAGCGTTAGATGAGGATGGAAGAGGTGATGATGTCACTCATGATAATGATTACGGTGGCGCTTAAGCCACCAAGGATGTTGTTCCAGCCGATGGTAATGAGATCAACACGATTCCAGTAGCAGACGGTGTTGCTGATGCCACCTACATTCCATATGTTGGGCTAGAGAGCGATGCTGATGCCGCAAGATCAGATGTTTTAGGCGGTACTGAGGCCACCGGTTTTCCGTCAGTTGTGTTACCTTCTTCTGTATCTCAGGACAGTTTCAGAAAAATATAAAAAAAATGGAAAATTAGAAAAGAACAAAAATATGAATAAAGGAAAGGTTTCTGTATCTCCTACAAGTCCATATGTGTTGCATGATGATATTGGTGTGGATTCTACTCTTCTACAAGCACAGGAGCCTATTCCTGACCCTCATCTCTCTGGAGAGGGTCCAACCATCCCCTTTCCTCAAGCACTCTTCTTAGCGAAGGGGAATAAATCAGAAAATCCCAAAAAGAGATACCAGCTAGAGTTCAGCTAGCAGATGATTGATCAATTTCAGATACAACTGACTCTACAGGAGGAACTAGAGAACATCCCTCTCTTACAGAAGAATTTGAGAGAGAAAACCACCATCCGCAGGAAGAGAAGGAACCACAATATAGACATCCATGTGCTCACTCGTACCACTTAAATCGCAATTTAAAACCGATTGCCAGCCAAAAGACCTGGCGCATGGGCTCCATATGTCAAATGCCATATCCATGAGCATCAGTTCGATCGTACTCTATTAGACTTATCTCTTCTATTAACCTTCTTTCGACAGCCTTAATCGACCAATTCAAGTTCGGCCCTCTTCGATAGAGCAGGACAATCCTTCAGTTTGCTAATAGATACATCAAAAGGCAGAAAGGGTTATTGAAGGACGTGGTTGTCACTCACTGTATATTGTTTTGGGTGACTTTTGGATTCAGGGACTGAAATTCCCAGTGGACTTCGTTGTCTTGGACATGGAGATCCCTGAGTCTGTGACATATACCCCCATCATACTAGGACGCCCATTCTTGGCCACAACCAAGGAGGTGTTCGATCATGATAGTGGGAACGTATACTTTTACGTCTAGGGTGAAAGTGTACAAATAGAGACGATCGAAGAGATCAAAGTGCGAGATTCAGCTTGCTCCAAGCAGTCGAGAGATACAAAGCAGATGATAGATGCAGAACGAGACGTCCACCAGGAGTACGACTTTGTGATCACAGACGACGAGGTTGTTTGGTCAAACCCCCTATCACGGGCTTTTGTCACGCCATCAGACACTGCAGATTTATAGATTTTAGCAGACGAGAGTTAGGAGAGCACACTCTAGGCACAAGACACATTTGAGGCAGATGATCGTGGTCAGGATAGCGAAGTAGAGTACCTTTCATGTTCTTCTGATTTAGATTTCTCTAATTCAGACATTGATTGGGATGACTTTGATGATTATTTACCATGTTTGAATCCCACAGAGCCGACAGCTAGGGCGGAGAGCGAGCTAGTACAAAGGACATATATATCAGCAGAGACACCTTTGCCAGATTTTCACATGCAACGAGAGTTCTCCCATGCAGATCTGGTAGCCTTCACTCAGACATTTTAGAAGCCAGATTTTCCAGCTCCCAGTTCTCCATAGCTGAAGACCATACCACAGTCGATGAAGTATAGATTCATTGCGGGTGAGCTAGAGATGTTCCCGGTCATTATATTTTACTGGAGATCAAGAATCTCATTTGATGGAGGTTCTTAAAAGAAACCGCAATGCGATTGGATGGAGTGTAGCTGATCTCCAGGGGATAAGTCTGCCCCTGTTCTCCCACCATATCTATCAAAAGGACGCCAAGCCATCATGTGAGTTCCAGCGACGGCTGAATTCGAATCGTCGAGATGTGGTCATGAATGAAATATCGAAGTGGTGGAGCATCGATTTTATCTACCCCATCTCCGACTCCAAATGGGTTAGTCCATTACATGTGGTACCCAAGAATACGTGTATCACTATAGTTGTGAGTGAGTCTGGAGAGGAGACAGATACTTGGGTACCAACTTCTTGGAGAGTCTGTGTGGACTATAGACGATTGAATCAGGCGACCAAGAAGGATCATTTCCCACTGCCATTTTTTGATCAGATTATCGAGAGGATAGTTGGGAAGAGTCATTACTGTTTCCTGGATGGGAACTCCAGATACAATCAAGGGGCCATATCGCTCAAAGACTAGGAGAAAAAGGCATTCACTTGTCTTTTTGGGACGTATGCCTTTAGACGGATGCCCTTTGGTCTATGTAATGTCCCGACTACATTCCAAAGGTGCATGCTTTCCATCTTCTCGGACATGGTGGGTGATTGTTTGGAGGTCTTCATGGATGACTTTTCGGTCTAAGGTGATGGGTTTGATGCTTGTCTTGACTGCTTAGACTAGGTACTTCAGCGTTGTATTGAGGTCCATCTTGTATTATCTTGGGAGAAGAGTCACTTCATGGTGACTCAGGGGATGGTGCTTGGCCATATCATTTCCAACAGGGGCATGGAGGTCGATCCGACCAAGGTGGATATCATCAAGAAACTTTATCCATTGTCGAATTGGTGATAGTTGCAGTCTTTTTTGGGGCATGTTGGTTTCCATCGATGATTCATTCAGGATTTCAGTCGTATCGCCCGATCGCTTACTGATATGCTGACGAAAGACACTGAGTTCTTTGTAGATCATAAGTGTCTAGCATCATTTGAGACTCTCAAGGGATTAGTTGTCGAGGCTCTTGTCCTTCAGCCACCTGATTTCTCTCTCCCATTCGAGATCATGACGGATGCTTCTGATTTTACCGTAGGGGCTGTGCTAGGACAGAGGAGGGATGGATTGCCTTATGCCATACACTACGCTAGCCTAACTTTGGATGCCGCTCAGCGGAATTACACAGTGACTGAGAAGGAGATGCTAGCCGTAGTCTTTGATTTGGACAAATTCAGATCTTATATTCTTGGATCCCGAGTGGCTATATTCACATATCACACCGCCATGCGGTACCTCATGGCAAAGAAGGATGCCAAAGCCATATTGATAAGATGGATCGTCCTAATCCAAGAGCTTGACATAGAGATTAAGGATAAGACTGGAGTCAAGAATGTGGTGGCTGATCACCTCTCCCGTCTAGAGAACCTTGAGGATTCCGATCATACTGCACCTGTTACAGAGACCTTCCTGATTGATCCGAAAATTACCCTTTTAATTTAATAAAAATGTGTCGCATTGTTGTAGTTGGGAAATCAGGATCGATAAAAAATTTAATTACACGAATCGATGAATCATCGAATTAATTAATGTGCGGTTTGATGTTTTTTTAACCTGGGCAAGCCCCAGGGTCGACTCAAGGAGGCAAAGGAACAACTTTGGATCAGATTAGGTGAATATGCTCATGTTTTTCCAAGCGATTTTATTGTATTTTTTATGCGATAAAAAATGCAAATGCACAAATGCAATTGAATGAAGTCATTAAGAAAACAATATATTTAGCCAAATTAATTTTTAATTTGAAATTTAGTCAATATAGCTAAGGTATATTTTTCCTGTAAACCTAATTTAATGATGAATGTGAAATGTATTTTTTGAAATTTTTGGATTTAAAATGCAACAATGAAAAATGCAAACTTTTTGGGGTTTTTATGCAATTTTGCATGTAAACGATATGCAAAATTTATGAAAAAATTAGTGGAAGTAAAATATGATGAAATTAAGCTACCCGAATTTTTTGGAAGTTTTTGACTCTAAATGAATTACTTATGAATTAAACATGAATGTCGGGTGTTTTTTTGCAAAATTTATTTTAATAAATACCAACTTAAATTATTTTCAGAAGCTAAAATTATCCTAGATGTGAAATGAATCCAGGAAAATTAATAGATCCCAAAAATAACTAATTTTTGACTTACTAAAAATCGATTAGACGAAACACCACTTAATTTATTTAGACCTCGATTTATGTGCAAATGATGTGATTTTTGTGCAAAAGATAAAACTACTCAAACTATACCTATTGCGATTTTTTGCAATTTTTGGAGCATCAACCAATTTAATAATCAATTAAAGGAAAACAATGGGCAAAATATACTATTTTCCACTAAAATAATCACATTAAATAACTTGAGGCTCCCAAAAAATATAACAAACATTTACAATGATAAAGCCTTAGATGTTCTATAATATGATATTTTTGGAATGACAATACGATGCTAAATGGATGTTTAAATAAATATGCGAACACAGGGGTATGGATGCAATATAGAAAATAAAATTGATTAAAAATAAATATGCTAACATGACTAAATTACAATTATCTATACTGATGAGGGTATGGATGCAAATGACCCAGAGAGTCACATGCACCTCACGTGATGTTGGATGGAGGGGGCATCTTCGTAATTTCCAAAACTCCCAGGGGCATGGGCGCAAATTTCCCACCGTTCACATGTGCAGGTCACGTGAGCTATGAGCCACGGATGCTGCTTCGCTCCTGACCTTCACTTGGCAGCCTCCGGAGCTTCGATCAAACCCGAACTGTGGTCAAGAGGTCGAGATTCGTCGGATGGATTTTGAACCGCTCGAGTGAATCGAGCAGTGCTTGTACTCCTTTGTTGATGGTGATGAAAACATGGAGATGACGGAGGCGGATCGATGTCGCTCCGACTGCCGACACACAGCCAAGGGACGTCGGGGCAGAGTCAACGGTGAGCGAAGCAGTTGGCGATGGCGAATTGGCAGTGACGACGAGATTACAACCGTGGGAGACGGTGAGGATGCTGATGTCGAAGGCGGTTGTTTGAGGCGGAGGCATTAGGGTGGGTCGTTGGTGTCGAAGGTTTGGAGATCGGCTACGAAGAAGCACAATGTTGTTGCATAGAGCCGATGGCCGAGCCTTAAGCGGTCAATCGTAAATTACCTGGAGGTTGATCGTCGCCTCGAGTGCCTGGCGAAGGGCACGAAGCTTAGCACTAGACATGGAGTCTACAGCAATCATGAAGTGGTCCTTCATGGATCACGCCAAAAGTGAAGCATGTCGTAGCTCAACTTGTAGTCCAAGCCACTATCACCGGACATGGAGACGGAGCTCGGGTCACCTCTCAAACAGTGGCAGATGATGTGCATTGATGGCTACGAGGGTGAATTTAAAGGTGGAAGTCAGGAGCATGATAGAGGGAGGCGTGGATGTCGTGGAGAATATGGAGCGAGAGGGAGAAAGATGTGGTAGCCTACAGGTCACACGAGGGTGACGGAAGATCTGTACAAGTCGTGGGATGGTCAGCGGTTGGCGGAGATGGTTGTGGTGATGGGAAAATGGAAAGGGGATAAAGGCTGCGCGAGGTGGAGTTCGTGGGTGAGGGGAGTTCGAAGGTAGACGAAGGGGACCTTGGCCGTTGGATCTTATGATCCAATGGCTACGAAGAGGGCGCTTAAGGGAGATTGAGATTATATCCGAGGTGGCATGATCGAGCGGTAATGGAGCGTGCCACTTGTCGAGCTGAGGTGGATCGAAGATGGCATGACCGCTAGTGAACGGTCTAGATGTGAATAAGAGGCGGATCGAAGGTCTGAAATCAAAGCGGGAATGAGAGATAGAGATTGAAGCATCTGGAGATGATCATGTGGCGTAGGGGAAGACACGTGGGCGATGGGAGTGAAGCGCTGACGGATGGATGTGATGAAGGATGGAAGATGATCGAAGGGTCTAGAATGAAGAGGAGATGAATGTCTTGGATGAAGAGCTCCAGAAGACAATCCAACGCGGCTGATGCAGCGCGTGGCGCGCAATGAAGCGGGCCACGTAGCGCAACCATAGAGTGCCACGTGGCCCAATCAGGTTATTTCGATGAAGATGCAAGAAAAAGGAGAAGAAGAAGACCGAATTTTGAAAAACTCAAAACATGAAAGTTGTAGATCTTGATGAGATCTACAAGTTTTATGTTGACCAAAAATGGAAACGAGATAAATTAAGGGATAAAATACAAGAGTAAAAATATCAATGAGTACAATATACAATAGGGGCCCAAAACCCAAGTTTTGCATACGATCTCCGATTTTAATGATATTAGTCTTCTTTTGAGGGTCTTTGAATGTATATTATTTTAAAAGTGAGTAGACCTAAATCAGACACTATATGAGAGAGATATGCACATTTTAAGGTTCATAGTCTCAAACTTGGATTTGGGTTTCATTGGTCAATTTTACAAGTTAGTTTTTTTGGTATTTTTCTTTAATTGGTGTAAGTAATATGTACACAATAGAGTTGGATTTATTGGATTTGGAGTTAATATAAAATATATACAGATAGGTGATTTTGTCTAATATACAAGTGAATATTTACAAGTGAATTTGGCTCCTTATTTAATGCGAAAATACATGCTAAAATGCAGATATTATTAACACATGCATGAATGATAACTATGTAATATAATTGATGAAATGCATCTAATTACTCAGGAACAAGGCTCTATTTTCAACTTTTAGAGTGATGAATCACAGATTCATCACTTCCCAGAAGAGGTGATCCTTGCTATCGCCTCTCTTCTGTGGTACACTGACATTGTGAACTATCTTGTCGCGAAAAAAGTACCACAAAGTTGGTTTAGGAAGCAACTTGAGACATTCCTTGCGAAAGACAAGTCATACAATTGGGAGGATCCCATCCTTTATCATGAAGGAGGGGATATTGTCTGGCATCAGTGCATTCCTCAGGAGAGCACCATAGCGTCCTCACATACTGCCACAAGCTTGAGGCAGGAGGACTCATTCTCGGAGGAGGACATCACAGAAAGTGCTTCGATCTGGCCTATGGTGGCCTACCCTCTTCAAGGATTCTGATTAATTCATGAAGAGGTGTACCGACTGTCATAGGATGGGCACCTGTGTACAGCGTGATATGATGACGATGTAGCCCATTCACTTTTGTGAGGTTTTTGATGCATGGGGCATTGATTTCATGGGTCCATTCCATAAGAGTCAGGGATTTTAGTACATTCTACTTGTTTTGGATTATGTGAGTCATTGGTTTGAGGCCATCCCTGCCCGAACCGCAGATGCTAAGATCGTATGTAGATTTTTTAGGAAGAATATCATTTCAAAGTTCGGAGTACCTAGAGTTTTGATATCTGACGGGGGGACTCATTTTATCAACTACAAGGTAATGTCCCTTGCTAACGAGTTCAGCTTTATCACAGTAAAGATAATCATCTGAAAATACCTGTAACTGGAGCGTGGGCTCGGTCAAATCTACTTGCTCTAACTTTCACTTCAGATTGTTCGGATTCGGTTCTATCTGAGCACGAGGCAGACTTCCCTTTAAGTAGATCAGTGACACGAGTTTTAAACTCATCCATCTCTCGCCTAAAAGAGATATGTTGGTCGGTAATCAGACTGGTGAGATACTCTAAAGCTAGGTTTCCATGGAAGGAACCATGAGATCCGGATGAGTCGCCCCGATGATACTGAGGCTGCTGCTAAGATGACTATTGTTTTGGAGGATAATTCTACCGATACTGTGAATGATATGATCTCTGCCTCCACTATGCTTGATGGTACTGACGAGGACTTGAGTTTTGATGTGGTTCTCTGGTCTGCCCCATTAGTGCCTGAGGTGGTTGCTGGGAAGAGGCAACTCCTGAAGACCAATGGAAACCAGGATGATCGTGACGAATCCCTGGTTGCTGCGGCTGGTTGTACCATATCCCATTGACCTCGATCAATGGCTCAAGCATCTCATAGTAAACGAGGGGCATAGATGCCAATGGCTGATTGCTCTGATACACCACCATTTGAGTGTCAGATGATGGTGTATGCTGATTATATGGGTACGTGGAGACTGGTGAGTCGGCTTAGAGTGCACATGGTAGATGTGCTGAACTGGAGGTCGCAGAAGTATGCCTTGGTCTCGGCTTACTGAATCAGCCTGTGATCTAGAAGACTTCGTAGATTCCATCTGAATCTCTTGAAGGCACATGATTTTTGTCTTAAAATCACTTAAACATATCTCAAGCTCGTTGATCTTGTTGAGCTTGTCTAGATTTTGGCACTTCTGCTCTATGATTTCCATACGATCCAACTTCTAGTAAATGATCCCCATATCAGTTGATCATGATTCGATAGGTGTCGAGAAAGAAGAAGGATTCCCTTCTATTCGTGCCACTCAGGGTTGCTGGTGATTTGTATGTGGCTTCATCAGGGTATAAACCAAAGTCTGGGACATCGTGGTGTAGTTCTCTGCCATTTTCCCATAAATGGCCCAGACTTGGTCCTCGTGCATCGAAAAAAAGATCCACCGCAAGATGCATTCGCCAGTTCCTGTAACTCCGGTGTCCGCCCACAGAATAAACTCTGTACAAGAGTTGGCTTTGAAATGTAATGATGGGGATACTGATTAATGAGCACTCTGAAATGATCCCATGCCTCGTGGAACTGCTCGTTCCTGATCACGATGAAGTTACTTATCATAGCTCTAACATCATTCGTTCGACCAAGTGGGTAATATTTGTTGAAATATGCAGTTCTCAACTGTTCCCACATCGAAAAGTATCTCTCTAAGTGTTTCAACCAGTAGGCTTCTTGGTCTACGAGGGAGAATTGAAAGACGATCAATTTGATCATGTCCTCATTTACATGCACATCATGCATTGTACTCCAAATAAGCTCAAATTCCTGGAGGTGTAGATGTGGTTCCTTAGTAGAATGCCCGTGAAAGTTGGGCAGCAGCTGGATCGTCTAAGGTCGGAGCTCAAAGATTCCATGAATAACAGAGAGACAGATCCACCGATGAGTGGTAGTAGCTCCAGGGTTGTAGAGCTGCTCCTTCGTTTTGTTCCAACCAAGATGTGGTCTCTCTGCTCCATCAGGTTGCTCAGGTTCCTCGGCTCCTAGATTCTCAACATTTGGATTGTCTCGTTGGGCTCTTAGCCGAGTCAGCTCTGCTCTGACATCATTCATTAGTCTACCTTGCTCCCGAATCTGGTTCTGCATCATCTCAAAGGGATGCAAGTACACTGATATTAAATGCAGCCTAATCTACCACAACTGATGTAGTCTGCAGTTCTTTCCAACCATGTCTTCTAGAAGAGAGAAAGAGTCTAGATCAGGTTCAGCTAGTTTAGTAATCTATTGTTGAGGTTCTCCTCGAACCGGTGGGAGATGATGAGCGAGAATAAGAAGAAGAAAAAAATTGAAGAAGAGTTTCCAGGGTTATAGTCACGCATGGATGTAGAAACTCGATGAGCTTCCAGGGACATCCCGAACCGATCTAGATGAATGGATAGGTGCGTGAGAGAGTGGATCGGTCAGAGTCGACTGTAGCGATCGCCTACCCATCATCTTGATAAGATAAATTATAGTTGATAAAGATCTTTGAAATATAGGACTCACACCACAAAGTCAAACACAAAGAAAACCCCGGATTCGCCAACTTAACCCAGTGATGACCATAGGAGTTCGGTCATTTATCTTGTTAGTTTTAGGGTTATTTGGCAGACAAGTCTTTTCACAGATTAGCGTGAGCTGATAGGTGCCTGAAACATCCCTAGAATATTGTCCCGAGTTCTTATAGGAAATTACCTATTCTCAGCCAGTATGGGAGTAAGTACGGACCGTTTCCAGCTACCTGTGTTACTTCAGGACTGTGCCATTACAACGTCCTCTAAACTTCCTACTTTGCTAAGGAAACTCGGACAGTTTTTGGCTACCCGAGAGTCCCCACTTAAGAGCAAGTGATTAAATGTATGAACTAAGTAATATCCAAAAAGAAATTCGGACTCTGGCTCTACCTTAAGGGTCGTCTCCCACTCACAAATATGGAGAGTACCTGCAATTCATGCGCTGGGGATTGCTCTCCCAAAACAAGTGAATCCTTTACATTTAGTTTTAGGTCAAATAATGTTAGCAGCCCCTATTTTAATTTTCAGTTATCAGTTTTTTTGAGCATTTTCAAAGAATAATCTAACGATTTTTGTCTTTTTAGTTTTGTCCTAGATAAGCGTGCACCTATGTTGCAAGTCCTAAAACTAGCTATGAAGGAGTAAGCAGAGAAAAATAAAACATTCCTAAGCAAGCACCTAGCCTCGAAAAAGCCACGAAAAACCGTTGATAAAATTACGATACGATAAAAGCCACTGTGGGTTCTCTGCTCCCCAAGTGCACAACACTCGGTGAAACAGACCCCGAGAAAGAGAAGGAGGAAGGTACAAGCCGGAATGCTCTTACGGGGACCCTTCTACAAAAACAGAAAAACGGGCAAGTGACATTGATCTTTTTATATTTTCTTACAAACGATTAAAAGAAAGTTAAAAAATCGGATTTTCGTTTCTCAGTTGTGCTTCTCAACCCGTGCTACATAAATCAGAAACAAAAAAATGTGAGGTTAGAAAAATAAGATGATGAAAAGAAAAACCTAAATCCTAGGTCTATGGCCTACCCTAGCGTTGCCTCCCGAGAAATGACGCCATCTGAAAAACACACTGATCGAGCCGTCTAAAAATAGACAATTGTCGTTGTAATGACCGATGGAATTTTAAAGAAAATTTATATTTTTATTATTTATACTCCTAAACTTTGATGTATAGTAATAAATTACGGGAGTGTTGAACTCAGGGAGGTAAATTGTTGAAAAATAGGGTTAAACTATAGAGAATTGAGGTTTTATATGTTTTCTAATTTTTAATTATTTTTATGGATTTTTCTAGTTATTTATTTATTTTTTATGAATTTCATGTTATTTTTGAGAAATTTAAGTGTTTTGTAAAATTTATTATTTTAGAAAATGTTGTGTAATTTGTAGTTGATTTCTATTTTTGTTATTTTTATGTTGTATTTTTTTTATGTTTTTTATGAATTTTTAAGAAGGTTTTGAATTTGTATGTATTTTGTTGTATTTGTATGGTTGAAAATTAGTGTTTTATAGAAAATAGATGCTTATTTCCATTTTTAAAAAATAATATACAGTAACAAAATATTTTTATTATATTTTTATCAAAAAATAGATGAAATTATTTTTAAAATGAATTGTAATACGTATTTTTGTGATTTTTCTTGAGTTAGTAATGATTTTTCAAAGTTTTAATGAATTTTGTATTTTTTATTTATTTTAATATTTAATTTTTGTTTTTTTGGTTTATTATTAAGAATACAAAAAAATATACTACATGTTACTTTTATAGGACTTTTAAAGATTTTTTAATATTTTTTAATGATTATCAAAGTTTGTTATTCCTTTTTTGGTATTCTTAATGATTTAAAAAGATAAAATGCTTTTTACTTTCTAAAATATGATTTTAATACAATATATAGTGAAATATTTAGTACTTTTAAGTATTTTTATTATTTTTTTATGTTTTATATTCTTATTTATTATGCATTATATACAAGTAATATATATTCATTCTAGAGGTATTAACGTAATTACATGAAATAAGAGGGGTGCGCGTGAAAAAATATCAGAACTCGAGGGCTTCGATGCAGAATTTGCCAGGAAATGCACGTAGCAGGTACGTGATCTTTCCCCGTTTGGACGTAGATGTGAATATCAGAAAGTTATGGAGGTCTGATGCAAATCTGCCAAAAATCACATGCCTATGCACGTGCTCCTTCGGAGACGAGGACCTGCTTGGATTTTAAAGAAATTAGACGGGATTTTATGTAATTCAACCACAAAGGATACTCGTGCACGTGCTTCGCACGTGCATCGCTTGAGATAATATACGTGGTGAGTCGGTCAGCTTTTTGAGATGCCAACGCGTGGTGAGGACCTGGACCATTCGATCAAATCCAATCGAATGATCAAGATGTAAAGCCCCAATTCTCTCGATGCAAGGGGCAGCTTGGTGTGTTCCAGCCAATGTGAATGTTAGTTCTCGGCTGTCACCCCAATCCACTGCTAACTCCATGTTTCGACAATTTCAGGTGGCGGTTTGAGAAGGCGAATCTTCGACTTGCAGGTGCTTGTTTCAACAATGCTCTTCATGTTGTGATTTCTCTAATTAATCAGCTTGTCGTGGTTGATTAAATGTTGCAATGTATACGATTGTTGGTCACGGTGAAAAATCAAGCGATTTCATTTGGATTGTAAGATCGAGATACGACGACGGGGCTTCGGTACACAATCGAGCTTCTGCTTTGAATCCACGATCCTGCAAAGGGAGAACAGCTCGAGGTCGAAGCCTCGGCCCCAAACGGATAGGAGGAATATGAGCGGGAAGCAATATTGTAGTGATGGATTCGTTCTTAAACTCTGATCATCGTACGTGGTCGGAGGTGAATAGGCATGTAATATAGAATAGAGATGACAAGATTTGAAGGAGGAAGTGGATTTGAGTGGTAATTTTAAAGGTAAAAATGTAGAGAGGATATAGAGATCGGAAGAAATGAGAGGAGAAGAGAGGAAGAGGACAAGATGAAATGCTAACCTGGAAGCAGAGGATGAGTGGATTGTGTACGCCTATGGTTGTAGCTCGATGAAGAACTCCATAATAGTCGTCACATCAGACGCATGGCAGTTGGATCGCCGAGGCTTTGTGCTGCGGTGGAGCAAAGGCTTACGCCGACGACGCAATCATGCCGACCCTTTCCTCGCTGGGACAACGGAGAAGCGATGCCAGTCACTCTCGCCCGCTCTCACCAAAATTGTGGAAAAAGAGATTTGAATGGCGGATAGCCAGACCTAGAGGGGGATCGAGTCTTTATATAGGCGGAGGCTGCATGGGGCACACACCTCTGGATGGCATCATCGCTGGCGGAGGATGGGAAGCAGGGTAGTTGGAGGAACAACTTACCGTTGGGGATGTTATCGACGAGGAGAAGGCGAAGGGGACGGGCAGCGTGCGATTGGGGAAGAAGGTGGGTTTAGGGAAGAAGAGAAATAGGAACATGGAGAAAAATATAAAAATTGATTAATTCATTACTTAATTAACAAAATTAAATAATTAGCTAATTTAATACTTATATTAATTTAAAAGAAATCATTAGAAAATTAATTATGTAATTAGATTTAAAATAATTAATCAATGAATTATTTAAATATATTAATGAATAATTATTTAATAGTTAAATAATAAATAATTAAATAAATTAATGAAATAATTAATTAAATATTTTTATTGTAATATAATAATATAATATATAATTTATATAAATATAATAAATAACATATACTAAATAATGATAAATTACGGTACATTGTACAATATATACTATACGGTCCCGAGATCCACATTTTACATACTAACCCTGATTTTAGCGAAATCGGTGTCATTGATAGATACTTAAATAAAACTGATTTTAAAAATGAGTTTGCCCAATTTGGAGCCCGTATGACCGAGTTGTGAGGTTCGGAAAATTTAGGTAGCGACTTCGTGGCTTCGGGTTTATTGGTATTTTGACTTAAGTTATACTTTTATATTAATTTTTAGAAGATTTTTAGAAAAGGAATTAAGTTAAACAGAATTACGGCTAACTAATTAAAAATATGGGAATTTTTTACATATATTACATATATACAATGAGACCCAAATGCCAAAACTCACATGTTTTATTCTAACATTTTTTGATATTTTTAATAAATAGTATTAAGTATAAAACGAAGTTTAAAAGTGAGTTTGGTCCGTTTGGAGTTTTCTATAAATAGTTATGAACCTCAGAAGTTGTCTTTTACAACTTTTTCGGTTCATTGTAATATTTTTTATGTTGAATTATTTTTCTGATATTTTTATAAAATAATATATATTTTTATGTAAACTTTTTTAAAGAAGTATTTTAGTTTGAAATTTTCATGATCATAAATAAAATAAGTGAAATATTCATAAGGTGAAAATTGTGTTTATGTAGAATTATTAGTCTTGATTTTCTAATATTTTTATTTGTTAAGATCCTTATCTCCCCATACTTATTTATTTTGTCGACCAAGTCAATATTGACCTGGTCTCAGAGTTCGGATCAATATGTATATATTTTATATCTATAACCTTCTTTTCTATATTTTTCTTTTTTCTCTTTATTATTTTATTTTAGATAAAATAAGTGATAAATACATAATAATAACAATTGTGATTAGACTGTTAATTAGTAGAAACTAGTGGTTATTTGCATGCATTTTACTAAGGATTTGAACCAAAATGAAAGAATAAAGGCGATGAATCACGGATTCATCAGTGAGCTCAACAAAATGCATCAAACTCTATGTGAGATGGAGAAGTATCAATAAGCTAAATCTAGCTTCCTTGACCATTTATAATCAAAGCCCAAATCATTTGGAGTTTAGAAATAAACTTGAGGACTATGTTTATTCCATTTCCATCACCATTTCACTTCCAACATTTAGACATTGAAATTAGAATTGGAATTGGATATTGATGAGACTTAATCCAATTAACTCTCAAATCATTAAGCTAAGAAGTGGAGCTTCTTATCTCATTTTCTAATCAAATTTCAAACCACTCGGAGTTTAGAAATGAGCATAAGGAGTGTATTTATTTCTATTTCCACTACCATTTCACTTTCCAACATTTGAACATTGAAATTGGACATTGGATTCAAATGATATGATAATTCATCCAATTAACTCTCCAATCATTAGGCTAAGAAGTGGAGCCACTAAAATCCATATGGTTTCATCATTCTCTCGGAATGGAAGAGTCATGGTAGATGATCTATTAAGAAAGATTTAACACTAGGTATTCTTAATGCTCATTCATCCTTCATACTGGAAGACTTTAATATACCAGAAGTTCAAACCCTACATTGACTATTGTTTTTGGAACATATCAATAGATTTCTCATTCGATAATTGGGCAATAATGTGAATCATATACTTTCCAAAAGTATATGTTAATATCTCAAATTCGTATCTTATTTCAGAAACAAAATGAAAATGTATGGATTTCATTATGACCTCAAAATATCTCATGAACGAGCTATGTCTCCCGATTCATCAAGTATGAATATGTATGATTCCTTTGAGAGATCATACTTCTCATATGTCTTCATATGCACACCAATTCGTCGGTATATGGACCTTGATTAGGCCACCGACCTATTGGTCTATCAAATGTGAACACTCATACATATAGACATATATCTGTCTCTGGTCAAAGGATGTGTGCTCGATCGTGACAGTTATGATTCAAATCTTAGTTTTTCTCGACCACATCAAATCAACTCTTTGACTTGACTATTCTGACACTTCCAAATATCTATTCCTATGCGAAGGACTTGCATCAAGAAGTTGGGAAGAAAGTAGTCTTTAGAGAGAGATTGTCGTCTCTTTCTCTTACTAGTGATCAATATTGAACATCATATGTAATAGTCAGTTGTGTCCTCCCAACTGCAAGGTATTCAATATGGTCGCAGTACATAATCCTAATTCTACAAAGGGACCTTAACATAAAGTGCATTCACAAACATTCATTTTAGATGGGCATGAAACAAAATAACATTTATTGCACTAATGGGTTGCCCAGGGCTTACAAGTTCAAGAAAAATATGTATTCATATAGTATATTTATTGTTGCAGGTGGTTGTTAGGTTCTTTTCACCAAGGAGTTATGGGGTCATGTGGAAATGCTAGTTATCCAGGAATATGAAGGCTAGAAGCAATCATTGTCATGTTCAATTGTTTTCCCTCGTGTATTTACATATATCATATATGGATGGAGTGTACTTCGTGGCTTTATTTCTTTAGTAATTTAAAATTTATAACAGAAAGTGAATTTTCGGTATACATTTGGAGAGGCATAAAAACCTAATCAATTATACCAGAAAAACCAATATTTCAAGTTGTAACTAGGTAAATTATTATTATTTATATTTAAAAAATACATATAATTTAAAAATTGAAATAAGATTAAATATTTAATAAACAAAGAGATGTATATTTAATAAAAAGAAAGAAATTATTATTTTACTTATTTAAACATAAAAATTAAATAAGTATGAATATTTAAATAAAAAATAACAATTACAAAACATTAAAAAATAACTCATAAACAAACAACTATATATAAAGGAAAAATGGGGACGCCCCTTACGGGCAGCCAACATGGCCGCCGCGCCCTATTTTTTCCGTAATTTTTTAATTTTTCTTTAAAAATATCACAATGTATATTCATCCCTATATCCCTCCTATATGTCATTCGAATTTAGTTAGAAGCAGATAACTCGTACGACCTCCATTCATACAATCATTTTTTAACGGTCGTAGGATTTTTTAAATCGACCCTATCTGGATGGAGGCTGTACGAGTCTTTGTTTCTGATGATATTTGAATGGCATATAGGAGGGATATATAGATGAATATACATGGTGAATTTTTTCAAAAAAAAATAAAAAATGCAGAAAAAATGGGGCAGGGCAGCCATTTTGGCTGCCTGCAAGGGGCATCGCCATCAAACCCATATATAAAAATAACATTACATCTTTATACATATTATAACACTACATACTCATTCTAATAATTATAACTCAAATAAAAATGAATCGTTCTTCTAAGCTCTCATGAAGTTGTATCGTAACAAAGCTTTACTACAAAAAATCTATTAACACACCAAAAAATGCTAACAACTTACCCACTAGCTTAGCCCACCAAAAGTAAATCATCCCATTGCTCATTGGTCATTTCCCTATAGATGTCTTAAGCTCACTTATATAATACACTACAGGAAAAATAAGTATTAATGTTGGCCTATTTGTAAAATTATGTCATATTAATGGTGCCCATTAATAAAATGCCGCAAGTATCAGTAGACATTATTTGTTTTGATCAACTAGTCATTGCTCCTTTGATCACACTGCAAATAATGTAGTGGCGGTCATCGTGACCGCCGTTAATAATTTTGTCCTAATTCCATAATGATATTTCGTTCCCCCATTTCCCTCCTTCCTCCCTCATCCTCCCTCCCCCTCCCTCGACTCCCCCTCCCCTTAACCCATTGTCGGCTTCCTCCCTCCTCTTCCCTCCACCGGTCACCTCTCCCTCCCTCCCTACCTCCATCATCCTCCTATCTCGATGCCCTCTTGATAACTAGGATTTGACAAAAGTCTTGTCAATCCACAAGGTGGATCAACAGTCGTCGAAGCGACCTCAGACGAAATCCCAATTAATCAACAATTAACCCACAAATAATAATCAAGCAATGAAAATACCGTGTGGGGTTAAAAAATATTATAACTCTACAACAAAGATGTGTATAGATGCAAGTATGTGGAGAGGTCGAACACATGGAGCAAAAAAGGATAGATCGGGCAATTCAATGCACAAAAGTGATTGTGAGCTTCTTTATCTATTTTTATGTGGATTTTGAACTTTTATATTTTTTCTTTTATTTTTATTTTATATTTTTTTGTTTTAAATTTTATATTTTTATATTTTTTTATTTTTATATTTTCTTTTTATATATTTGTATTTTGTATTTTCTTTTTCTTTTAATTATACAATATTAGATATATAAGAGTATATATACAATGATAGATAAAAGAGATACAAATAGAAATAAAAAACTCAAAAATTACATAATTAAATATTTTTGGCGTGTAAATAATTTTTAGTATTTTTGTTATTTTTTGTGAATTCTGTTATTTTTTGTATATTTTTAAAGTAAAAAAATCCTAAAACTGGGATAAATTAAAATAAAATGGAGATTAAAAATACCAAACAGTACCAAAAATTTTCCAAATTAATTTTAATTTATAAATAATAATATAGAAAAAATTACAAAACAACAAACACTATTTTTTAATTTTTAGAAATTTTATAAATTTTTATAAAGGATTTTGGGGGTTTTCAATTTTTAAGAGTTTTCTTTTCTATTTTTATTGATTTTTGGTCCAAAGATTAAAAACACTTAAATAAACAAAAGTATTTTTTGGGAGTTTTTCGATATGTTTTTATATTTTTTGGTATTTAACACTCTATATATGGACTTTTTTATTTTTGAAAAATAGAAAAAATATCCAAAATTATAGATTTAAAATATGGCATGAAATTAGAAGAAATCAGGAACTTACATCTATTTTTTGGGAATTTTTGAAGCACAATAACTATTTTAAATAAATAGAGGAAATGTACAAAAATTGCTAACTAGCAGCGTATGGATGTAATTTAAATAACTTCAGGGGCTAATCTGTTAAATACATAAAAATATATAATGTGAATAAAATACTCTTGGTCCAAATTGAAATACACAAAAATCTAGGGCCTCGCTTACAAAATGCCCATCTCACATGGGCGGCCACGTGAGATGAACTAGCGTGGACCAGATTGTAAGTATAGATAGTTCAAGGTCTTTTATGCAAAAGTTACAAAACATAAACTGTAGAAGAGGAAAGTTTGTGCATTAATAAATAAAATACAAAAACTGGCTGGGTGGAAATGCAAAATACCTAGTCTTATGCACAGATCCTACAACTAGTCCTCGGTCACTTGCCACATGTCGATCCTGCTAGGCACGATGATGCTTCAGATTGGAAGGATGGATTAGATCCCAACTGGTGATCTGACGGCTGCAGCGAGGCGTATCCAACGACGTTCGTGCAATCTGGACGTACTAGAAGATCCACTTACAGACAGGGCACTGAGAGGAATAGGGCAAGAACTCGACAAGGCCGAGTTTTGATGCGTCCTCCCATGCTCCTCCAATCTCCTTGAAGGCACTAGTCAAGGGAAAAATGAAGCAGGGGTTCCTCCGCACCAAATGGCACCTACAAGAGGTTCGTCGGAGATGTGACGAAGGTTGGCAAGGTCGTGGAAGAAGGGCAGCTCCAGGTACCTGCAATGACACAAAATCAACCCCAAAAGGAGTCCTTTCGCCCTCCAGCATCTACAACGAGATTTGGCAAAGAAAACTGATGAATCCATGATTTTCATTCTTTGTTCTTTTATTTTATCTTTATGTTTTAGCAAAACTACATGTAATTACATGTAAATATAATAAATTAACTTTGTGCATGTCATTGTTAAGATCTCATAATTAACACTTATTTTTCAAAATAAAATAACAAAGAGAAAAGAAAAAGAAGGATGTATTTAGAATAAATACAAAGTGACCCAAACCCTAGAGAAGTTCAAGACTTGACCTGACCACAAAAGAATAAGTAGAGAGAAATAAGGGTACACTATATATTGTACATACCACCTATACTTGTACAAATAATTATTTATATTTATTTTACAAAATATAAATATCTTAAATACTTGTATACCACTCTTATAATAATATAAAAATAAAATAAAATTCAGAAAATGTAAGTAAAAATAAAATCCACAATTCATTGTACAAAGACCACATGTATATAATACAATACCTATTTATTTTACAACCTTAATTAATTCATAAAAATCAAATAAAAATCATTTTATATTCCTTAAATTATTTTGTAAATTAAAAATATTAAATAAATATATTTTTTGTAAAAATAATAAAATAAAAATACTTGTACATAATACATAGGTATAACATTCCTGTATATAACACTTAATACTATATATACCCTATTTATTTTTTTCATAAAAAGATAATTAAAATTAATAGGAAAATCGTTTATAAAATAAAAAATAATTTTTATTTTATACACTTTTTATTTTAAAATAATTAACTATTTTATATTTAATACTCTTTCATTTTTGTACATTATGCATTCTGATTGGTCCACATAGGATCATTGACCCTGGTCAACCTCTCCACCCCAGCCGGGTCGACCCGATTCCATCTCGCCGAAGCATTTTATTGAAATTTTCTCGACCGAACCTAACCTCCTTTTGCCTCGATACCACTGCCCGACTGTGCTCCTACGATCTGTGATCCTCACGGATCCCTAGGTGTAGCTGGATCTGCTTAGGGTTTCACGTCCCTCATCGATATTTCTAGACTCTTGAGCTCGCCTATATATACTCTCTTCCTCCTACCGAGCACGTCAGCTCATGCCTCGCCTCTTTATTCCCCCATAGCTATTTCCATCCGAGTGACAACAGCCTAGAGAAGCTCTCAGAGCGAAGTTCTGTGGCTTTACGGTCGTAGCTCACCAACATGGCCGGAGTTCCGTTGCGTCTAGCCTCCCTGGTCTGTCGCAGCCTGGTGGAGGCCAAAACCTCTGCCTCCGCCTCGTCTAACATTACCGATTTCTTCAGGAGCATCATGTATCACTCATATCACCCTTACTTTCCATTTTGTCGACTTTCCATTTCCATCACCGTTGTAGTTCACCAGCTCTGGCCAGTAGGTAGGAGCCTCGTATCAACCATCTACCCATATAGATCAATCCTTCTATTCACCCTCCATCTTCCAGCATAGCCTACCCCCTGTGTCCTTCTCATCGGAGCAGGATTAGATCAGGTTTCCTTCACCTGCCTTCATCGAAAATCACAGCTTCACCCCACCATCGCTTCTCTTCATTTTGATATGGAATAACACGATCGGAGAGACCCCTTCGAGTCCCTCTACCCCTTGCAGGAGCAGGCACGTGCTAGGAGATCAGATCAGTACCCTTCCCGCTCAACCGTATCAGCCCTAGGTTGCGGAATACTACCACGCCAATCCAACCATCTGCTATCGCATTAGAGAAGTCCACCAGACGCGGAGTAACCTCACGAAGGTGTTGGACCTCGTTGCGAGCCGATCGGGTCTTCATACTACAAGATCTTCTAGATCGAATCTCGCCGAGATGTAGTTCTTCCAGCACCTTCCGGAGCCGTCTGATACCCTCTTGCTTCTAGTTATGATTAAGGCCGTCCATTCATGCCCACTCGATAATGGTCCGATCAGACTTTTTCCATATATGAGCCTCCCAACAAAGTAGTTGTCCAGGCCGTTAGATCAGACCTGATACGTCAGATCTGACTACACGTCCTCGATATATCTCTAGGCCGTCAGATGCTTTTCTAGAGTACATCAGAGCCATCAGCGTCTACCTCCTTGTGTGCATGCCACGTGCCTCTCCACTAGGTATATTTCACTTTTTCCCTGCATGTTGTCTTATTTAGCTTTAGTACAGTAAATAAAATGTGTAGTTAAAAATATTTATAGTTTGGACCCTCTAGTTTTCATATTTGCATTTCAGTCCAATCGAGTTTGAGTCGCGTACGTCCCCACATGTTATTCTGGGTTATTTGCAATATTATCATGAGCTCTCTGTTTGTTACGAAATGAATGTTTAGTTTTTATATTTGCACTTATACCCATGTGTATCTGGATCACATGTTGTGCATGTTTTGAGTGGGTTATTTGTATATTTAGCCCTGGAACTTTAATATATGTTATCTGTTCGATCCTAAAACTTAACTTATTTATATTTGGATCCCTGTAAACTTTTTTCAACATCTTGTCTTTTATTGGACGAAATAAATAACAAATTGGCCCAAAAATTCAACAGAAATACTTCTTAGTTCCTACTTGCTTGTTATTTACATGGTAATTTTGGTTTTCCAAATTAGTTGCATTTTCTAATATTTAAAATTCAAAAACCGCTAGAAAGTGTCATGTTTGTGTTATAAAAATTACAAAATTTGAAAAAACTATTAAAAGTTACATAAAAATTTTTGTAGTTGTAATTTTTTGTATTTTATCTCTTGTATCAATTTTGTTTGAAAATACAACATAAAAGCTCAAAAAAATTTACAAAATAACCAAAAAAATATAAAAATTGTCTAAAATTAAAGAAAAATAAAAAATATAGTATTTTTAGTTTCTATTCGTAGATTTGTATTTATATTTTATCATAAAAATATCATCCATGAGTTTTGGGCACTTTAAAAATTATAATTTACAAATTGCTCGTTACTGTGCACTGTCTAATATTTTTACCACTGTTTAATTTAGAACTTCAGAAAACATCTGAAAAAGTCATAAAATTGCCAAAAACAATATAAAACCTATAAAATCCAAAAATATTGTATAATAATTTTTTGAGAATTTTTGACAATTTGAAAAATATAAAAAGAGTGTTGTGTATCTTTTATTTATTGAGCTTGTTTGCCTTTAGTTGAAAATTAAAATTAGAAAAATTAAAAACCACCAAAATTATTTGTTTTCTCAAAATCTACCTACTAAATTTTTCAATCGTGCTCCTTATGTTCGACCCTGATTTCTATACCAAACAAATAAAATAGCGAGACCACTTACATTCCTTGTTGATTTTTGAGAGTGGTTAATTTTTCTTGTAGATCGGTTTAGTTTATTGAGGACAACGATACCTTATTCATCTATTCCACCTTAGTCAATCGTGAACCCCGGTCATCAGAATGTCATCATTGCGGGGGAGCACGGCTTAGTAGTCAATTTTATTTTTATCTATCTTTTATAACTATTTTCTGACCATCTTCTGTTTTGCTTTTGTGCGAGGAACCACCGGAGGGACAAGTCAGTTCCCTTTTGGAGAGGCCCGCATCCGAGGAGGAGCAGAGGAGGAGAGGAAGCAATTATTGGAGATAGATTTTATTTTTACAAAAACATTATTTTAATAATTTAGACTTGTTGGACCTCTTGGAGACTTGGATTATTCAGGATATGTTTCGCTGAGTGTCGGTGCACTCAGGGGACTTCACCGCAATTTTTCGAGATTTTTTGTTATTATTTTCTATTTGATTCCCGAGGATTTGTCCCCTAGATTAAGGATTTCTATTTGCTTGATTCTGTAGTTAGCTAGGTTCAAACACCTTAATATATTGTCTGTTCCTATAGAACGTAATTAGACTTAGTAAAATAAACATAAAAAGTTAACTCAATTAGTTAAGATATCCCGTGCCGAGAGAGTCCGTATACATTGCTGGTAGGACCCATTGTGGTGGGCACCGATCAGCATCTAAGATCGGACTCGGGTCTTTTTTCTGATTAGTTAACTACCAGCTCTTCTCTCTAATAAAAGTTGCTCATCTTAAGGATTATTTCCACGTGCATCATATAGGTAGTTTTATTTCTGTCTTTTAATTTATGTGTGGATCATCATGCATGTAGAGTGCTGGAGCAAGGTACGCATTTCTATCTCTACATGCATCATAGTGTTTGATCGCGCATCGACTTTTCCGTCTTCCTCCACCAATTTTCTTTGACTTAAATAATAAGGAAATCGGAAAATTCATTAGGTGTTGTATTCTTTCAGAAAAATATATAAAAAGTGATAACTAATAAAATCTGAGACTGCTAAAGAAAACTTGATCTAAAACCAAACTTCACTAAAAATCTTTGTTTTGGGGAGAGTCACCCCTTATTGTTTGATTTATCTGTAACTGAAGAGCGACCCACACACTAGGATAGAGCAACACATGAACTCTCTTTAGACTATCGGTTCAGACGATTAGTTATTTTCAGGGAGGATTTCACCAGGTAGCCGGTAATCGAGCCATACTTCCTTAGGAGATTGGGTAAGATCATGTAGCTGGTAAACGACCTGCATCCCATACTAGCTGGAGGTAATTAGTTGTAGGAACTCAGGCCAGTCTCCTAACAACTCGCTTAACCGCTCCGATAGATTGAATTATCACCTAAATAAAATTTGACAAGATTAACAATCAAGCTTTCACGATCATCACTACGTTGCATAGGTGAATTGGGGGTTTTATTTCTTATCTTGTTTATGTCCCAGATCTACTCTTCATAAATCCCAACATCACGATGATGGTAGGAGGTCCCTTAGGTTGCCTCTGGTAGCACTGCTTTCCAGTACTCCTCCCCATTCATCTAGGGCAGTTTCAGAGAGCTCAAACCTGATCTCTGAACCTGAATTTGCCTCTACCTTGTTCCCCCTTGACCACCCTTCTTTCCCCCTGAGGTCCATGTACAGAGGCCAACACAACTATATGTTCACTTGACAGCACCTAAGCTAGGGTCTTTTGCCTTTGTAGAGAGCGGTGACATGGCCAACAACGAGGGAAGGATTTATGAGCAACCACAAGGATCTACATTGGTATTGGACCATGTTGCCATCAACAACACACTACTCACCTCCTTGGAGACCATACAGAGACAGATCTAGGAACAAGGAGTATTCATGGCAGAGGTGAGGTTAGAGCTCACACAGATGAGAGATAGATGAGAGGAGCTGTAGAGACTAGGTGGTGGAGATATACCTAGAGCTGAGGGTGGAGACGGATGCCAGGATGAGCCGCAAGAGCCAGCGAGAGCAGCACGTACAATGAGGCAGTTGCACAATCCTTGTGCAACTCTCACCCACAGATGGATCCAGCTGCCCGAGATCATTGGCGACTTCGGGCTTCGACCCCAAACTATCCAGTTACTGCCGAAGTTCCATGGGCTAGCCACTGAGGAGCCACATCTCCATCTGAAGGATTTTGAGATGATCTGCAGCACTGTCCATGACAGATTTGTGGATAAGGACATAATCAATCTGATTGCTTTCCCATTATCTTTGGTTCACAGAGCAGCCTACTGGCTGAAGCATCTGGGGAGGGTAGTCACTACTTGGGACCAGCTCCGGACTGAGTACTTGAACAAGTACTATCCACTCGACCGGACCAATGCAGTGAGAGCTATGATAAGCAACTTCCCGATGATCCCAAATGAATAATTCCGTGAAGCCTGGGATCGATTTAGAGATCTCATCAATAGGTGTCCCCACCATGAGATTAGCAATCCCAACCTCGTTCAAAGTTTCTTTTATGGACTGACACCCGAGCTGTAGGGGCTTGTGAACACATCGCACGTAGATTCCTACTTTACCATGTACGAAGACCAGGTCTTGGTCATCTATGAGGAGATGACAGAGAACTACACAGTGATGTCCCAGACCCGCATCTATACTCAATGGAAGCCTCTTCTATAGGCAGTTTCGTATCAGAGGGTTGTACGCATATATGCCGGTCCTTCCACATATTCTTCGGCATCAGCACTAGCAGAGTCTTCAGCTGCCGACAATGGCATTACCAGCCAAGAGTTGGACTGGACAGAGATCATAGAGATGAAGCAGTGCCAGGGCCTGGACAAGATCAACAAGATCGATGAGCTGGCCTAAACTTTTAGTGACATGAAGACTCAGATCAAGTGTCTCCAATAAGCACAGACAGCTTCTCAGCCCCGTCTCAGGTCACGGTTTTATCCAAGGAACAACTCTTCCCAGCCTTCTGCCTCATACCGCCATGTTCTCCACATCTAGGCAGAGCTGGTCCAGTAGCTCCAATAGTACCAGCAGCTACCACCATCTTCAGATACTCAGATGGTGGTCTACTAGTTGGATCAACCCTTGGCAGCCCTTCCCCCGCCCCTCCACGAGCAGCAGAAGCCATTAATGGAAGTTAACGTAATCTGGTACTCTCAGTACCAACCACAACTCGGGATTCATCTTGATTATCCTGGCTTTCGATGGTCCACTTGAGGAACCTCTTCCCAGCAGCAGCCTCCAGCACCGGCAGGGTAGGGAAGCCAGCCTCAGCAGCCCCAGTACTCCCACCACCACCAACACCCGCAACATGGTCCTTGTCCCCAATATCGGGGACAACAGTAGAGTCAGCCGCAACAGCCTCAGCAGTACTCCCAGCCTCCTCCTCACTACTAGTAGGAGAGTCAACCTAATTTCAAACGAGGCAACCCGTACAACATCTTCCCCGCTCTCTCTTATCAGCAAGCCTCCTTCAGGTGAGAAATGGATGAGATCTGGCAGGAGATGAGGGAGATAATAAAGGTCAAGTCTGCCATACCCGCTCAAATTGAACCCAACTCGAACAATTTGAAGAGAAAATCTGAGCAGGTACAGTTTACAGAGACCATCACTCCTAGTGATATTTTGGATGATACTTCTTATGTATTTGATGCTAATTTTATGACACATAGGAGCGGTAGGAAGGCATCATGCGACAACTCGTTTGAGAGATGCCCTAATGCATATTCTAGGGCACCAGACGAGGACTGAAGCGGTGTTGATGCTTCTTATCATGATGATGATGGTGGTGGTGCTGATGCCTCCAAGGATGTTGATCCAAATGATGGTAGTGAGATCGTCGTATTTCCAGTTGCATACAGTGGTGCTGATGCCACCAAGATTCCATATGCCATGCCTGAGTGTGGTGCTGATACCACAAGTTTAGATGTTGTCGGGGGTGCTGATGCCACCAAGTTTCCTTTTGTTGTGTTTCTCACCTTGTACCTGAGGACACTTACAAAAAAAATTAAAAATAGAAAAATAATAAAAATAACAAATATGAATAACGAAAAGGTTCCTATAACTCCAATGAGTCCATCTATTTCTCTTGATGATCTTTGCATGGATTCTAGCCTATTGCATGAACGTGAACCTACTCCTGACCCTCATCTCTCAAGACAGGGTCCTTTCATCCCCTTCCCTTAAGAACTCCGCTTAGGAAAGGAGACCAAAATAGAAAACCAAAAAAAAGCACCAATTAGAGTTCAACGAGAAGATGATCGACAGATTCCAGATACAATTGACTCTTCAGGAGGCACTTGAGCACATTCCTCTATTCCAAAAGAATTTGAGAGAGAAGACCACAGACCACCATATGCAGGAAGAAGAGGAACCACAATGTAGTGATCCATGTGCTCACTTGTACCACCTACTTTGCTATTCAGAACTGATTGCCTGCCAAAAGGCCAGATGTAAGAGCTCCTTATGACAGATGCTACATTCATGAGCAGTGGTTCAATCGTACTCTATTAGACAGCGATTCTTCGATTAACCTCCTCCTGGTTGCCTTACTCGACTGATTTGAGTTTGGTCATCTTCGATAGAGTAGGACATCCCTTCAGTTTGCTTATACATATGTTAAGGGGATGAAGGGGTTACTCAAGGATGTTGTCCTCACAATTCAGGGCCTGAAATTCTCGTGGACTTTGTTGTACTGGACATGGATATCCCAGAATTTGTGACTGATACCCCCATCATCTTAGGATGACCTTGCTTGGACACATCCAAGGAAGTGCCCGATCATGATAGCAGGAAGGTAAACTTTCATGTTGAGGGAGAAAGTGTACAAATAGAGATGATCGAGGAAACTAGAGCCAGAGATTCATCTTGCTCAGAGTAGATGACTGACTCAGAGAAGATGACAAATGCAGAGCTAGACATCCACCAGGAGTATGATTTTGTGATTACAGATGATAAAGCAGTTTGGGCAGATTCAGCATGACGAGCTCTTGTCACAACTTTAGACACTATAGAGTTATAGACAAAAGTTTAATGAGAGTTCGGAGAGCACTCTCATGGCACAGGACACCTTAGAGGCTGACGGTTGCGATCAGGGTAGTGAAGTAGATTTTATTTTGTGTGACTCAGATTCAGATCCCTTGGACTCAGATATGAATTTTCATTAGTAGGACTTTGATGACTACTTACCATGTCTAGTGTCCACAGAGCCCATAACTAGGACGATGAGTGTGCCGGTATTGTCGATAGATATACCAACAGGGCCATCTTCGTCAGACTTGCAAATTCAGCGAGAGTTCTCACATAAAAATTTGGTAGCCTTAATGCAGACGTCTCAGAGGCCAGATTTGTCAGTTCCCACTTGACATGAATTGAATACCTTGCCACGGAGCATGATGTATAGGTTCCTTATAAATGATCTAGATATGTTCATAGTCATTATTTCAACAAATTTGATCGGAAACCAAGAATCCCATTTGATGGAGGTTCTTGAAAGAAACTGCAAGGCAATATGATGTTGTGTAGCTGATCTCTAGGGGATAAGTTCGACCCTGTGCTCCCACCACATCTATTTTGAAGAGGATGCGAAGCCATTGCATGAGTTCCAGTGAAGGTTGAACCTGAATCTTCGAGATGTGGTCATGAAGAAAATATCTAAGTGGTGGAGCGCCAATTTTATTTACCTCATCTCCGACTCCAATTGGGTTAGTCCATTGCATGTGGTACCCAAGAGACGGGTATCACCACAGTTGTGAGCGAGTTCGGAGAGGAGATCGCTACCTGATTACCCAATTCTTGGAGGGTCTGTGTGGACTACAGACAATTGAATCAAGCCAACAAGAAGAATCATTTCCCGCTACCATTTATTAATCATATTATCGAGAGGCTACCTGGGAAGAATCACTATTTCTTTCTTGACGGGTACTCGGGATATAATCAGGTGTCCATAACGCCCGAAGACAAAGAGAAAACAACATTCACATGTCCATTCAGAACATATGCTTTTAGACGGATGCTCTTTGGTTTGTGTAATGTCGTGACTACGTTCCAAAGGTGCAAGATTTCCATCTTATAGGACATGGTGGGAGAGTGTTTAGAGGTCTTCATGGATGACTTCTCGGTCTACGGAGATGGGTTTGATGCTTGTCTTGACTGCCTAGTCCGAGTACTTCAGCGTTGCATCAAGGTCAATCTTGTTCTATATTGGGAGAAGAGTCATTTCATGATGACTCAGGGGACGGTCCTTGGTAATATCATCTCTAACAGGGGTATGGAGATTGATCTAGCCAAGGTGTATATCATCAATAAACTCAACCCACAGTCCAATTTGCGATAGTTATGTTTTTTTCTGTGGCATGTCGGTTCTACCTACTGTTCATACAAGACTTCAGTCAGATTGCCTGGCCGCTTACTGATTTGCTGACAAAAGACACCGAGTTTACTGTAGATGATAAGTGTCTTGTGTCATTTGAGACTCTCAAGTGATTAGTTGTGTAGGCTCATGTCCTTCATCCACCCGATTGATCTCTTCCGTTCGAGATCATGACGGACGCTTCTGATTTTACCTTAGGGGTTGTGCTTGGACAGAGGAGTGATGGATTACCTTTTGCCATTCACTGGCCTTGCCGGACTTTAGATGCCACTCAACGGAACTACAATGTGACTGAGAAGGAGATGCTAGTCGTAGTTTTTGCTTTGGATAAGTTTCAATCTTACATTCTTGGATCTAGAGTGACTATCTATACAAATCACATCACCATCTGATACCTCATGGCGAAGAAGGATGCCAAAGCCAGATCGACCAGATAGATCCTTCTACTCCAGGAGTTCGATATAAAGATGAAGGATAAACCCATAGTCAAGAATGTGGTGGTGGATCACCTCTCTTGATTAGATCATCTCGAGGATTCAGAGTAGACCACACCTATCACATAGACTTTCCCAGACGAAGCAATTCTTGCGATCACCTCACTTCCATGGTACGCTGACATACCATGAAAAGTTCCACAAGGTTGGCCCAGATAGCAACTTGATACCTTTCTTGTGAAGGACAAGTCGTGCCATAGAGAGGATCCCACCCTTTACCATGAAGGGGGAGATAGTGTCCGGCGTCGGTGTGTTCCTCAAGATGAGCACCACAGCATCCTCACCTACTGCCACAAGCTTGAGGCAGGTGGACATCACTCAAGGAGACGATCATCACATAAAGTTCTCCAATCCGGCCTTTGGTGGCCTACCCTCTTCAAGGATTCAGATGAATTCATGAATAGGTGCACTGACTATCAGAGGATGGGCACTTGTGGACAATGTGCTATGATGCCGATGATACCCATTCAATTATGTGAGATTTTTGACGCATGGAGCATCGATTTCATGGTCCATTCCATAAGAGTCAGGGATTTGAGTACATTCTACTTGTTGTGTATTATGTTAGTCATTAGGTTGAGGCCATCCCCGCCCGAGCCGCAAATGCTAAGACTGTTTGCAAATTTTTGAGGAAGAATATCATTTCACGGTTTGGGGTACCTAGAGTCGATTTCAGACCGGGGAACTCATTTTATCAACGATAAGGTAAGGGCCCTTGCTAACGAGTGTTGCCACTCCATATCATCCACAGACTAATGGTCTTGCTGAGGTTTCGAATAGGGAGATCAAGACAATATTGTAGAAGGTTGTCTGCCTAGACCGAAAGGTTTGGTCATAGCTTTTGCACTGGGTCTTGTGGGCTTATAGGACTTCATTCAAGACACCTTTGGGCACATCTCCCTTTCAGATCGTCTACGTCAAGCCATACCACTTACTAGTAGAAATCAAGCACAAGTCACTTTGGGCGGTTACAGAGCTACTATTGGATCCCAAGAGTATAGGAGATCAAAGGAAAGCAGATTGGCAGCCTTGGAGGAGTTGAGAGACACAACCTTCTCAAGTAGCCTACAATATAAGGATAGAGTGAAGATATGGCATGATTCTCACATCAGCCATAAACAGTTTGAGCCGAACTAGAGAGTATGGCTATTTGATGCTAGGTTGAGATTGTTTCCAAAGAAATTACAAAGCAAATGGAAGGGACCATACTTGGTCAGAAAGGTGCATGTTAACGTAAGCATTGATATATCTAAGTTGTCATATAATTCCACTTTTCGAATTTACGGTCAGCGTCTGAATCCATATCTTGATCATGATCGACTGATCGTTTATGTTTCCTCTATTTTGTATGAGGCGTAATCTTTGACTCACATCAGTTGCATCTCATACCTGATTATCACTTCTTCTTCGCAGTTGTATAGATCCAGATTGTCCATATCATTCATTCTTTTTATCTGATACCCCATCTTCATCTTTTGATTATGCTATACTTATGGGACACTTTGTCCTATGTATGAGGGGGTATAAGATCTGTGATTATTCATTTGATTCAATTTACCTCTGTTTTGTTACCTATACTTAGGGATATTTTACCCAAAGTATAGGGGAGGTAACACTTAACATCCTATTCTTCAGTTTTTCCCTTGTGTACAGACTTCTTTACTTAGGATTATTTGATTCTAAATATAGGGGAATCATCGACCTCTATTCATTTGATTCATTATTTCATTCTTCGTTGTAGTATAGAATTCTTTTCACTTCCCCATACTCAGCATGAGTTTTCTTCTTTCATCCCACTTTGATCACTCTGAGGACATCGTTCGAACTAAGTATAGGGGGGTGTCATATATATTATATATATACTTTAGCCATACTACTTTGTGTGTGTTAATAATATGGCTAAAAAACACAAAAAAATTTTAAAATTTTCTCTCACATAAATGATTGTAAAAAGCCTTTTGTAAAAATTATTTTTGTACAAACTCTTGCAAAAATGATTTTGATGTAAAATTTTTATAAATATTTTTGTATCAAAATTATGTATATAGTACAATTTTTTTAGCAACATATTTTAATATAAATGCTTGTAAATAATTGTCTGTAAATGTTTGTAGAAATATATTGCAAAACTTTTTCCTTCTTTCTTGTATTAAAAAAATCCATAAAATTTTGCATATTTTTGAAAATTTTCACAAAATGAGTTTTGTATATACTTTCTTTCTTCAGAATCTTGATTGACAATTAAGCAAGTCTGAAATTAAATTGAAAAATAGAGCTTGGTTAAGACCTTAATCCACTTAACTTCAGAGGAAACTTATAGGATTTGGGGTTTAAGACTTTTAAGGTCCCTAGTGACTTAATTCTTTGAGTCCACTAGGCTATATTCACATGTCATCTTGATGAGCTTAAGTAGACCACTTAAGAATGCATGCATAAATCTCAGAGATAATGACTTGACTTGGGCACGCACCTTACACGTAGCTCAACATGGATGAGGTGGTGAGGAGGCAAAATCCTTTGGCTTGAGGTAGCCTCCAAGGGTAAACTGCTTGCCGGAACCTCTCGTCTTCCTCTAGGGAGGGATGTGCACCTCAACCTGGTCTAGTGGCATTGAGGTCTAAAGACAGGAGTCTGTGGGTTGCAATAATGCTTCAAAAGAGGGATAGTCTACTGGCTCAAGAAGAACAACTCCTTATGTATATGCTACACCATGTAGATATGTTGTACATATGCACACAAAAAATGCAAAAATGTGAAAAACTCCCAAATAGGGGGCATTCCTGATTGAAAATAAAATGGCTATCGGAGTGTGTATAGTGAATAATAAAAGCTTATGTATTCCACCTTCTCATCTCATGGAAGCTTGCAGCTGGTGACTTATCTACACTGGTTAGGCTCTACAGGATACGTGGCTACATTGGTCACGGTCCATTCTCTTCTTTCCACTCTTCTTGAGCAGGTTGAACTTGAACATAGAAGGGATTACCCCGCTCCTCGAGGAAAGAGTTGCTAGATTGGGGGATTAGAGTTACCTTGTTGAGGGGGGTTGCTTCTTTACCATTTCTGCGGTGGGGAGCTACATATCACTTACATAGTACAAGGAAGACTCAGTCACTAGAGTTTGCATATGTAGACATGTTCTGACCTGGTTATTAAGGAGTCTTGAGTATAGAACTGTGGAACTTGGAGGCTGTTGAGTCTTAAACCCATGTCCCAATAAGGTTCTACCACACTAATAATCCAAAGGTCTAACTGAGCTCCATACTCCAATTTAATGAAGATAAGTTTAATAATAAACTATGATTCCTTTTCTTTTCTTATCTTCTTTTTCACTTGTTTTTCAAATAAGTGTTTACTAAGGGACCAACAAAAGTAAAGTATATGGGGATGATGAATCTATGATTCTCATTCTTTATTCTTTTATTTTAGCTTTATGTTTTAGCAAAACTACATGTAATTACATGTAAATATAATAAATTAACTTTGTGCATGTCATTGTTAATATCTCATAATTAACACCTATTTTTCAAAAATAAAAGAATAAAGAGAAAAGAAAAAGAAGTATGTATTTAGAATAAATACATAGTGGCCCAAACCCCAAGAGAAGGTCAAGACTTGACCTGATCGCAAAAGAATAAGTAGAGAGAAATAAAGGCACACTATGTATTTTACATGCCACCTATACATGTACAAATAATTATTTATATTTATTTTGATAAAATATAAATATCGTAAATACTTGTATACAACCATAATAACAATAGAAAAATAAAATAAAAATCAGAAAACATAAAATAAAAAAATCCACAATTTATTGTACAAAGGTCACATGTATATAATAAAATACCTATTTATTTTACCACCATAAATAATTATAAAAATCAAATAAAAATCATTTTATATTCCTTAAATTATTCTGTAAACAAATAAAATATAAAATTAAAAGAACTTTTGTAAAAATAATAAAATAAAAATAATTGTACATGATACATATGTATAGTATACATGTATATAACACTTAATAATATATATACCCAAATTTATATTTTTCATAAAAATAATTAGAAATCACATAAAAATAGTTTATAAAATAACAAACATTTTTATTTTATTTAATTTTTTCTGAAAATCAATTACTATATTATATATAATATTCTTTCATTTGTATACATTCTACATTTTGATTGGTCTACATAGGATCGTTGACCCTGGTCAATCTCTCCTCCCCAACCGAGTCGACCTGATTTGAGCTCGTCGGAGCAGTTTCTCGGATTTTTCCCAGTCAAACCCAACCTCCTTTTGCCTCGATTCCATCGCACGATTGTGCTCCTAGGATCCGTGATCCTTGCGGATCCATAGGTGCAATTGGATCTACTTCGGGTTCCGCATCCCACATCGATCTTTCTAGACCCTTGAGATCATTTATATATACTCTCTTCCTCCTCCCGATCATGTTAGCTCGTGCTTGGCCTCTTTCTTCCCCCATAGACATCTCGAGGCAAGTGACAGCAGCCTGGAGGAACTCTCAGAGCGAAGCTTGTGGCTTTACGGCCACAGCTTACCAACGTGGTCAGAGTTCTGTCGCATCTAGCCTCCCTGGTCTGTTGTAGCCTTGTTGAGGCTAAAGCCCCTGCCTCCACCTCGCTTGACATTGCTGATTCCTTCAGGAGCATTAGGTAGCACTCGTATTGCCCTTACTTTCCATTTCGATTCAACTTTCCATTTCCACCGCCAACGTAGTTCACCATCTCTGGCCAGTAGGTTGGAGCCCAGTATCAACCATCTACCTGCAAAGATCGATCCTCCTATTTGCCCTCCATCTTCCAGTGCTTCCTACCCATCTGAGTCATGCTCATCGGAGCAAGATTAGGTCAGGTTTCCTTCCCACACCTTCACCGGAAACCACAGCTTCACCCCGCCATCGTTTGTCTTTATTTCGCTATGCAATAACATGATCAGAGAGACTCCTCCGAGTCCCTCTGCCCCTTGAAGGAGCAGGCGCCTGCTAGGAGACCAGATCAGTACCCTTCTCACTGAGCCGGAGCAACCCCAGGTGGCAGAATACTACCACGCTAATACGACCGCCTGCTTTCAGATTAGAGACGTCCACGAAACGCGGAGGAACCTCACGAAGGTATTGGACCTCGCTGCAAGCCGATCGGGTCCTCATACATCCATGTCTTCTCGATCAAAGCTTGCAAGGTTGTAGTTCTTCCATCGCCCTTCGGAGCTGTCCGATACCCTCTCGCGTACAGTTCTTATCAAGGTCGTCCATTCACGCCCACTTGATAACGGTCCAATTAGACCTTTTCCAGATCTGAGCCGCCCGATAAAGCAGTTGTCCAGGTTGTTAGATCAGACCTGACATGTCAGATTTGAATACATGTACTCAACATATCTCCAGGCTGTCAAATCATTTTCCATATACATCAGAGCCCTCAGTGTCCACCTCTTGTGTGTGTGCCACGTACCCCTCCACTGGGTATATTTCACTTTTCCCCGGCATGTCATCTTATTTAGGTTTAGTCCAGTAAATAAAATGTGTAGTTGAAAACATTTATAGTTTGTACCCTCTAGTTTTTATATTTGCATTTCAGTCCAATCGAGTTTGAATCACGTTCATCCCCACATGTTATTCTGGGTTATTTGCAATATTTATCCTGAACTCTTTATTTGTTACGAAATTAATGTTTAATTTGATATTTGCACTTATACCCCTGTGTATCTAGATCATGTGCTGCACATGTTTTGAGTGGACTATTTGCATCTTTGGACCTCGAACTTTAATATATTTTACATATTCGGTCCTAAAAATTAATTTATTTACATTTGGGTCCCTATAAACTATTTTCAACTTCTTATCTTTTATTGGTCGAAATAAAGAGCAAATTGGCCCCAAAAATTCTACAAAAATACTTGTTAGTTCTTGCTTGCTTACCATTTACATGGTAATTTTGGTTTGCCAAATTGGTTTGCATTTTCTATTATTTAAAATACAAAAGCCCTAAAAAGTTTATTATTTCTGTTATAAAAGATTGAAAAATCTCTTTAAAATTCCACAAAAATTTCCGTAGTTGAAATTTGCTGTGTTTTTTCTCCAATATCAACTTTATTTGAATATTCCTCATAAAACCCCTGAAAATTACAAAATAACGATAAACTTATAAAAATTGTATAAAATTAAAAAAAATCAAAAAATAGTGTTTCCAGTTTCTGTTTGTAGTTTTTTACTTATATTTTATCATAAAAATACCATACAGGAGTTTTGGACACAAGTATTCCTAATTTGCAAAATGCTCCTGGTTGTGCACTGTCTAGTATTTTTACTACTGTTTTTTTTAGAAATTCACAAAAACATATGGAAAAGCCACAAAAATTAACAAAAACAATATTAAACCTATTAAATCCAAAAATATTTTTATTATAATTTCCTGAGTATTTTTGAAATTTTGAAAAATACAATAAGAGTGTTGTGTGTGTCTTTTATTTGTTGATTTTGTTTGCTTTTAGTTAAAAATAAAATATTTTGAAAAATTAAAAACCACCAAATATATTTATTTTCTCAAAATCTGACTACATATTTTTTCAATCGTGCTCCTTTTGTTCGATCTTTGTCGTTGTAATAGGTAAATAAAATAGCGATATCGCTTACATTCCTTGTTGATCTTTTAGAGTAGTTTATTTTTCTTGATGATCTGTTTAGTTGATTGAGGACAATGACACCTTATTTATCTATTCCACCTTAGTCAATCTTGAACCCCGGCCATAAAAAACCAAGGGAACTTGGGATCTTGATGGGTGAAATGGATGAAGGGGTGTGTCGAGCAGAGATCTCTGACAGCGCAGTAGTGGAGGAGATCTGATCTCCAGATATGCAGTGGATCTTGGTGAATGAGAGGAGGTGGAGCGGTGAGAAGCAGAAGGGGAAGAAGTTTGAGGTGGTAGCAGGGTTGGTCAATGGTCGGGAAAGGTGGAAGTGCTTGATGAAGCTCAGCTTCGGTGAACTACGAACTACGAGATTAGGCTAATACAATAAAGTAATGTTTAATCTAAAAACGAGAAGGAAATGCTATATCTAACAGCTACATGAAGACGCAATGAAATGGGTACCTCAGCGATCGAAAACCACGAGATAAGACCTCGACGGTCGATGGTCGGAGATGGTGGTGGAAGCACTTACGCCTTCGCATGGACTCGCTCCAAAAGCTAGAGAAACCCCTATCACGGGCCTCGATCCAGAGAACACAATAGGGAGCCAAATCTTGGGTAAAAAGGGTTTAAAAATGGGAGGAGGCTCGGAGGGTGGTTTTGTACAGGTAAAGAAGTTGAGGTTTTCAAGGAGCGATCACAGGTGTTGTCGTGATGCTCTTCCCTAGGAGATGGCTAGGCGTGGATCATTGATGTACATAGAAGATTTCCCATGAAACACCTAATCTGCCTCGAGCCATGAATCAGTGGCTAGAAAATCAAAAAGAAGAGGGGCTATGAAGTTCTGACATGGTGTATGACTAGGGGGTCAGAGTTGACCCTGGGTCAACGGATGGCATGGCCTGATTTGGCCACGTCATCCGTAAAAAATTAATGTCAGATAAAAATTCAAAATAAATTAAAAAAATTAGTCAATATTTTTATTATTTTTAGGTTGTAAAATAAAAAGTGTTTATTACTTTTTATAGTATTTTATTATTATTTTTATTTATTTTTTAGAGCTTATTATTTACAAGTTAATTTTTAGGGTAAATTTATATGTATATTTACCTCTATTTTGTATATTTTATTTGTATTTTATATTTTTAATTTTATTATTTTTTAATAATTTATTTTAATATTTTATATATTTAAAAATTATTTTTACATACATAAAAATATTTTTGCTGTATCTTTCTGATATAATAATTACACTCAAAGAAATAGGTATATATAATATATATGTGTAAGTATTGTATATTCATCTATGTATTTCATTTAGATATTTTATTTTAATGTTTTTTATGGTTTTATTTGAGTTTTAATATGTTAAAGAATTATAAATAGTATTTAAAAAATTCTAAAATATAAAAGTAATAAATAATAAATAAAATGATTATTTTATTCGGGTATACTTTATAATAGGGGTCCAAAACATAACTTTCACATCTTAACTCCAAAAAAATGAAACCACCTTCATTAAATAGCTTATTAAAAGTTATAAACAATTAAAGGTGACTTTGATAATTTTGATTTTTTATTTGAGAGATATGGCTCTGGGAAGTAGGAATTTCATAATCTTATTCAGAGTGTAACTTTTACTTTACGCATTATTTTTATTTTTGTAAACATTATTACCTATAACTTTCATGTACAAAGTTTCTTTATTGAGTTATAAAACTTAGAAAATAAAATAGGTCCCAAAAATGCATAAATAATTAATTAATGAGAATTCTATTATATTATTGGCCCTTATCTCCCCCTACTTTATTCCTTATCAACCTAGTCATCAAGATGCCAAGGTCTCGAGGTTTAGGGTCATAAAATATCTTCGGCATTTTATTCTTTTTCTTATCTTTTCTTTACTTTATATTTTTGACATTAAAAACAATATTTTATACAATATTTATACAAAAAAGAAGGAAGGCTAATTTGCACAAATTAGGGGTATTTACATGCATTAGGTAGGGTTTTTAAGGCCAAAATTATAGAATAAAGGTGATGAAATGGAGATTCTTCCCTTCCTTATATTTGCCTTTGTTAGTCCCTACCAAACACTTATGTAATAAGTGCATAACATAAAAAAAAGAAAATAAAAAGAAAGAAAGTGGATTAAGTTTAATTCTCAAACTTGTCTTCACAAAATCCAAGTTTGGAGCTTAAGTCGGACCTTTGGAATTTTAGTGTGATTGGAACCATATTGGGAATCGAAATTGAAACACTACATCCTTCGAGAATCCCAAAACTCTGCTCAAGTCTCCTCAATAGCCAGGTCAGGATATTTGAACTCATATGCAAACCCTTATGAGTATGAATCTGACATGTACAATGTATGTGATGGTGGCTCTCTAACGGTTCGTGAAATGCCCTGCTTAAAATACGTAGATTATCATGCACTAAGTTATGAATGTCGTTTCGTTGTAGGCAGGCAATCAGAATCGATCAAAAAATAACCACATGAAATTTTAGTCAATTTTAATCATTGTATTTTATGTTTATTTTACTTGGGCAAGTCCCAAGATCGAACTTAAGGAGGCAAAGGAACAATACAGAATTTTGTCTATCAAAGTGCAAGTACGATTTTCGAGGTGGTCTTTTTTTGTAATTTTTAATGCAATTTTTGGATGCATAATGCAAATTTGGTCGGTTTTAAAGACTAGAAAATGATTAGCAACCAAACGATGTCCGAAATATATGACACTTGGCTAAGATGACAACTACGGTGAAATGAATGCATTGTAATTTTTTGGAATTTTCAGATGCAGGATAAATATTTTATGAATTTCTAAAAGCAAATGATGTGAATTTCAATATTTAATTATAATAAATATTAACCAAATTATTTTCAAGGGATAAAATTATCCAAGATCTATCACTGGGTGATGGATCTCAGAAAAATCTTAAACCTCGAAAATATGAGATTTAATACCTATTAAAATTAAAAATCGAAATATGCAAAATGATTTTTACAAGATAAACTATGCAACGCAACTGTAATTCTTTTTGGGCACAATGTAACGCACCATTAATTCTACAATTTGTGATTTTTTGGTAATTTTTAGTGCAACTTAATTACTTATGAATAATCCAGCATAAAATGGGCAAAATATGGAATTTTTCACAAAATAATTAATTAATAATTAACCACTGATCACAAAAATGTCCACAATATGCCAAGATGTAGAGAATTAGTTGACAAACATCATGTTATTTTTATGAAGATGAAATGATGTGAAAATGTTGCTCAAAATAATTGAGGAAGTCAGGGGTATTAATGCAAATTACAACAAATAATTAATGAAGATAATGTAGAATAGGGGTATGAATGTAATTACCTAGAATCCGGGGGATATTATTGCAAAATTCTCAAGAGGTCACGTGCCAGGCACGTGACCTTTGAGTGGTGGGCCTCCTTCGCAAATATGCTAACACCTGGGGGTTTCTCCGGAAATTTCCTAGCAGTCACGTGTAGAGCACGTGACCTTGGGGTAGCTGGCGTAACACTACATACGTGAGAGTGCTTTGGCTCGTCTGGTGGCTCGGTGCAGGCCTCCACGTGGCAGTGCGGTCTTGCCTCGTTAAGTCCAAGGCTCTCGGCTTGGATCTGAGGCTGAGATGTGTTCTGGATCATTGATTAACATTAATCTAGCGGCTGGGAGTTGTGATACTTCAACGGCTACGATGGTTGACTTGCTTTATCGAAGGGTGCCTGTAGTGTCTTGAAGTCTCGAGCTGGTTGCGATCAACGGCGGCCGACACACGGTTGACGGGTGTCGGGGCAGTGGCTGGCAATGAAGCGGCGGAAGGAGCTGAGGGAGAAGAGCTAGTGATGCTGCTTGAAGTCGACGGCGACGTTGGGAAGCTGATCAATAGGGCGAAGCGACGAAGATGTAGACGATGTTGAAGGAGATGACTGGTGGTAGCAGGCTCGACGGAAAAGAAGGTTGTCGATGTATATATTGAGCTGGCGAAGGAACCCCCGCTAATGCTGGTGCTGATATGGAGACTGTAGAGGAGCGTGGCTCCAATGTGGATGCGGGATGACATGATGGAGGAAGAAGGATGGTGACGCGTAGAGAAGTGAATGGGAGAAGATATCGGGGGAGATGGGTGATGCGAAGTAGCGGAGAAGGGTACCCGGAGGTGGGGGCTCAATGGCCGGGAAGCCAAAGCAAGGCAACCATTCGAAGGAGGTGGCTGCAATGTGGTATGAGACCCCGGATCACACTGCAGGAGAAGACGAGGTGGTGGCGCGGTCACCATCACCGGCCTTGGCTCTGTCTTGATCTGGAGGAGTCGGCGGATGCTGGTTAACAACGGAGTTGAGATGCTTAAATAGAATGACAAGGTGACATCAGAGATGGAAGGATTTGGAATGGTAGAGGATGGAATTGGAGACGAGGGGAGGAATGGATATAGATGGGGTTGAAGATCGGCGATGAATCGGGAAGGTGAGATTTGATTGGAGATCTGGGAAGAGGAGGAGATCGCGAAGGAGGGAGATCTCGTAAGGCGGCGGTGAGGGATTCGCGGGAGGGGGGCGGCACCGAAGATTTCGCAGGGGCGACACTCAATTGGGAAAGGAGGGGGAGGAAGGAGAAGGCCAGCGGCCATCCGATCGACCGAGATCGGACGACCGTGATTTGACCACGTGGCAGCAGTAGGAGAGGTGTGAAGTGGAGCACGTGCGTGGCACGTGCGTGGGAGGCATGTGCAATGCATGCGCGGAGCTTTTTTAATTATTATTATTATTATTATTATTTTAGATAAAGAAAATAAAAAATAAATTCAAAGAATGGGTGACACGTGGCTGCTCCAGGAGCTGCCACGTGTCAGCCCCGCAAAAATCAGAAATAAATACTTTTATAAATATGTTAAAAATAGTAAATTACCTCGGATCGAGAAAATTTCTTCACCAAAGTTGATCATCTCGATGAGAGCTACAACTTTCTGACGAACTGAAACCAAAATCGATCAATTACACAAAGTGATATTTTGGGGTATCCTATGTACACAGAATACCTTATTTTTGGGTTTTATAAATTTTTGCCGTTTTAAATTAGATAAAAATACGGTAAAATCAAAGATAAATATTTACACATTAATCTAATTTTTTGTATTTTTATTAATTTAAGAAAAAGAAGAAATTAAATGAAAGACAAAAATCACAATTTTTGTACAGACAGTTAGTGAAGACTCGGACTCAATTAATTTCTTTGATTTCAAGCTCAGTTTGGATTTGGATTTTTGCACATTTTAATAAAACTTTCATCAAAGAAGACAAATAAAAAAGAAATAAAATAAAATAGGCTAATTATGTACATAAATTAATAAGGCAAAAACTGCTAAAATACAAAATGTACAAAGAGGCCCAAAACCCAACTTTCACATATGAGCTCCGATTCACTTGAACTTTGTCTTGTTTTGAAGGTATTTGAATATACATTAGTTCAAAAGTGAGTAGGATCAAAAGGGACACTGGATGGGGAAGATATGAAGGTTTTAGTCTGGAAATCCTAGAACTAGGGTTTGGGTTTTTGGTCCACTTATTTAGTTAGTGTTTTTTTGTATTTTTCATTTATTTTTTAGTGATATATACACAGTGGAAGTAGTTTTGGGTCAATTGGAGTTAACATGAATTAGATAAAAATCAGGGAAGTTAGGCTAATTACAAGTCAATTTTGGTGGGGATTTTTGGCTTCTTATTTTGTGCGAAAATAAATGATAAAATGCAATTCTTATCAAAACATGCATGAATGCTAATTATGCAGAATAAATGAAGAAATGCCAATGATTTTGAGGGATTTGAGCTTAATTAATCAATTTTAGAGTGATGAATCTGATATTCATCATCTCCTTATACTTAAACCATGCTTGTCCCTGAGCATTAAAAGAAATGCCATGAGGTCAAATCAAATGGGGTTCCATACCAAGACCATGAGCTGAAGGTGAAAATGAAACCAGACTCGACCTTTGGATTTTTAGTTTGGCAGAACTTCTGCAAGACTTAGAATTTTAAAATCAACAGCCTTCAAGTTCTACACATCATTGTCACAGTTCGGCACAAAAGTCATCTTAGATCGATCCTCCTCCCAAAACATACCCTATGAACATTGAACAATCGACTCATGTGTGTGAAAGATTTTAGCTCTTCCCATCCAGAATGCCAGACTACCATGCAATCCTCCTCTCCAGTAACTCGTCCTTGGGGAGTCAAGTATTTCCTTCTAAGGTCTGTCGCGTTGTGTTCACAATCGAAATGGGCGACAAGTTAGAAGAAGGAGAAAATAACTGGAGGGTGGCTAGTGTAGTCACCTCTCCTTGTGAAGCTGGCCAGTGTAGCTGAGTCTCCACCAAGATCTGCAGGTTTTCTTGAAGCTTGGACCTTTTTGGTCAGATATTTATTTGATAGAATGCTTCTTTGTATTTGGATTTTTGGTGGTTCTTCTTGGATCTTGTTGTGCCCCTACGGATATAGAATCTTTTTTTTTCCGTACATGTTTTGGGGTCTTAGAAAAAATTGTTCCCAGTCGTCCATCCCTTTTCCTAAGCTTTATTTCAACACGTACTCCGATCTTTAGATTTCCACGCTACCAAAAAAGAAACTCACATAGTCTTCCAACATCCTGTCTGAGTTGAGCTAAGTGCATAGTGCGCGATTACAAATTAATTCCATATTCCTGAGTTGTACCCAGAATGAAGAGACCAGGTTAGACACTAAGAGTCAAACGCTGCACATTGTCATGCGGAACTCAAAGAATTAAGTCAAAGACCTGAAGCTTCTAAAATCTTATTTCTCAGTGAAGCTCCTCTGAAAATTAGGTGGATTAAGGTCAAGTCTAGACCACTCTCGATTTTTGCTCATAACTCGGTTCAGAACCCAAAGGCATTTCACAGATTCAGATGAATGAAATGATGGATGTGGTACAGGTGTCTGATTTTTCAACAGTTCTTCTTTTTCTTCTTCTTTTTCAAAAATTTATGCAAAGATGAATAAGAAGTCGTTTTTTTTTCAAAAATTTTGGTTGGACACAGACATTGTTAGTAGCAAAACTCTTTTTCTTTTTCTTTTTTTTTGTTTTTTTCAAGTTAGTTACCCACCCCGTAAATACATATAGACTTACATGTAAGTACGAGATACGGGTAAAATATATACACAGTATATATACAGAACCCCCTATACTTAGCGAGTGTTGTATCCTCAGAGCACAAGAAGCATAAAGAAGACATAGCTTAGGCTAAGCATAAGAGAGTGAAAAAGAAAAAGATAGATACATCATTCTGCCCCCCTAGACTTAGGCTGTGAACAGTCTAAGTATAGAAGAAAAGCGAAAATGAAGCGATCAGGATATGTGAATGAGGAGAGTATATACAAATGAGCATCGGTTCCCCCTATACTTAGGATCTGGTCAGCCGAAGTAAGGAAGAAGGGTGGAAATGAGGCGATCGTGAGAAGGAGTTAGATGAGGGAAATGGTATATACAGATTGCATCAGTCCCCCCTGTACTTAGGCCTTGGCCTAAGTAGAGGAAGAAGATGTTCAAGGAGACTGATGGGGTCGGGAGGGAGGGTGAGCTGATGAGTCTTCAATGTGCTCACTCTGCATGAAGTAGATGACCTCAACTTGACTTGTCTACTCTTTGGATGATTCTATATATGGCTTCAGCAATTGTCCATTCACTGAGAAAGGTTGTGCATCATCTTTGAGTTCGGCAATATCCACACTTCCATTGGTATGCACATCGATGACAATGTAGGGACCTGTCCATTTTGATTTGAGTTTCCTGTGAAAAATCTTCAACCACGCATTGAATAACCACACTTTCTGCCTAGGGGCAAAGGTTTTATGTCTAATGTGTCTGTCATGCCATCTCTTGACCTTATCCTTATAGATCACACTGTTGTCATATGCCCGGTTTCGGATTTCAATTAGCTCATTCAGATTTAAGTCCCAGCATAATTTCCCAAGGTGACAACTCCAATTCAGCTTTTTGATTGCCCATTCGGATTTGTGAATTAGCTCTGCGGGTAAATGGCATGCCTTGCCATAGATCATCCTAAAAGGTAAAGTACCGAGTGGAGTTTTGTAGGCTGTCATATAGGCCCACAGAACTAGGTCCAACAGTTTAGACCAGTTCTTCCAATCTGGACGAACCAACTTCTGGAGAATACCCTCCATCTCTCTATTAGAAACCTCTATCATGCCATTATATTATGGGTGATATGGGTTGGTTATTCTCTGCTCAAATTTATATTCCTTAGCCAAAGATCGCATCTCCTTATTCACAAAGTGGCTACCCCCATCCGAAATCAAGACTTTTGGTACTCCGAACCTTGCAATGATATTATCCTTGATAAACTTACAGAAATTTTGTTATCTGTGGTTTGGGTTGGAATAGCCTCTACCCATCTCGATAAATAATCAACCGCTAAAATGATGTACTCGAATCCATGGCTGTTGGGAAAAGGACTCATAAAATCAATCCCCCATGCATCGAAAACATCACAAAAAATCATTGGTTGCATGGGCATTTCATCTCTATAACCAACAATCCCTCCCATTCTTTGACAAATCAAGCATGACCGTACAAAATCATTAGCATCTTGAAACAATGTCTGCTAGTAAAATCCACATTGGAGTACTTTGTGCACGATTCTCTTTTCCGAATGGTATCCTCCGGCCTCAAGTGAATGATAGTGCGTGAGGACACTCTGATATTCCTCCTGAGGAATACAACTTCGCCAGATGCAATAAGGTCCTTCATAGAAAAGGAAAGGATGGTCCTGATGGCATTTTCTTGAATCTGACTTTAATCGATCAATCATTCTATTGGTCCAACCTAAGGGAACTTTCTTGGAGACAAGATAGTTCACTATGTTGGAGTACCATGGGACTGAGTCAGTAACACAAACTGACTCGTCTGGAAAAGTCTCTTTAAATTGTCCAGTATCAGAATAATCATTTTGCTAAATTCAGGAAAGGTGATTAGCAACAACATTCTTTGTTCTAGATTTATCCTTGATCTCCAAATTAAATTTCTAGATTAATAGGATCCATCTCAAAAGCCATGCCTTCGCATATGTTTTCTCCATTAGAAATCTAATTGTCGTGTGATCCGTAAAAATCGTCACCTTGAGCCCAATATGCATGATCTGAATTTTTCAAGGGCCCAAACTACCTTGAGCATTTCCTTTTCAATTACCTTATAATTTCCCTGTGCAGGATCCAAAACTTTGCTCGCGTATGAATCGCGTAAGGTATCCCGTCTCGTCTTTGTCCAAGCACAACCCCAACTGTAAAATCCAATGCATCAGTCATAATCTCAAAGGGAAGAGACAAGTCGGGATCTTGTAATATCGACAATTTTCAGGAGCTCGAAGGCCTCTATACACTTGTGATTTACAATTAACTCAGTGTGTTTTCCTAAGAGCTCAGTCAATGGGCGGGCAATCTTTGAGAAATCAAGAATAAACCTTTGGTAGAATCCAACATGCCCTAAAAAGGACCTCACTGACTTGACGTCGGTTGGTGGCTCAAGTTTCTTGATCACATCCACCTTGGCAGGGTCGACCTCCACTCCCTTTTTGGAGATGACGTGCCCCAACACGATACCCTCTGTCACCATAAAGTGACTTTTCTCCTAGAAGAGTACCAAATTAACCTCCCTACATCTCTTGAGGACTCGGTCCAAGTGCGTTAAACATGTATCGAATGAATCACCATGGACTGTGAAGTAATCCATGAAGACTTCCAGGAATTTACCAACCATTTCGACAAATACGGTAATCATGCACCGCTGAAATGTGCCTGGGGCATTACAACGCTCGAATGGCATGAGCTTGAATGCGTAAGTGCCGAAAGGACATGTAAATGTGGTCTTTTCCTGATCCTCGAGAGTGATAGCTACTTGATTGTAGCCAGGGAACCCATCAAGAAAACAGAAGAATGCTTTCCCAGCAAGTCTCTCCAAGATTTGATCAATAAATGGCAGTAATAAGTAATCTTTCTTGGTCGTAGCATTCAGGCGCCTGTAATCGACACAGATGTGCCATGACATGGGTACTCGGGTCGCGATATCTACCCCCTCCTCCTTGGTGACCATCTGGATTCCCGACTTCTTCGGGACAACATGAAGGGGGGCACCCACTTGGAGTTAGAAATGGGGTATATAAACCCTGCTTTACACCATTTCTCTATCTCTTTCTTAACTACATCCCAGAGATTGGGATTTAATCTTCTCTGAAATTCACAAGAAGGTCTTGCGTTATCCTCAACATAAATTTGGTGCGAGCAGAGAGCGGGATTGATTCCCAAGAGATCTAACATAGTCCAACCAATGTCTTTTCGATTATAATCAAGAACTTCAAGCAATCGAGATTCCTGATCTTTGGTTAATGATGAGCTAATGATCACAGGAAATTTCTCTTTGGGTCTCGTAAGAAATACATACTTGATTGTAGGAGGAAGTGGTTTCAGCTCTGGCAACTCTGAATCATCAATTAGGTCTGGCTGGATGGCTTTCGAGTCTGGCTCTATGTTTGTTGGTGGTGAATCACTCTGTGACGTGCTTGCTACCAATTCTGACGAATGGTGAGTCGGATCGCAAAAGTAGTGTGGTAATTCATTCAAAGCTGCATTCGACTCATCATCGACATTTCTTGATTGTCCCGAAGAAGATGGGACTGACAAGTCCGAAAGGATTTCTGTGTCATCAAGGGTATAGGTATCTGTGTGTCTAGATAGGTTTGGCAACATCTCACAAACTGCACCGTGCACTGTTTCCTCCTCTGATGAAGGTCTTTCACTTTGAATTTCCGGAAGTTGATCCCAAGGCTAGTAGTGCTAATGAAACTGCATTCTGAAGTCTCTGAGTATTCAATGGCAGATTTGGAGTCTGGTCTTTACCACTTTGTTTGCTTCATCTCCAAGTCCACCTCTCTATCTAGATAGCAGAATTTCATCATTCCTATATCGTAATCGAATACTGCTTTAGCGGTCTACAAGAATGGTCTTCCAAGAATGATTTGGGATTTTTTCCAATGGTTCGGGGTCTCCATATCAAAGACAGTGAAGTCCACTTTGTATTCCGTACCCTCGATCAAGATGACTACATTCTTTACTTCTCTTTTAGGTCTCTTAGTGGATTTATCAACAAATTGGAGCAAAGATAATGTTTTTCTGAGTGATCCCAACTCCAATTTGTAGTATAAGGTTAAGAGGAGAAGATTGATCGAAGAACCATTATCAGTAGTATGCGTGCGAACGTAATGCCACCAATGTGACTCTCCACATAATGAGCACCCAGATCCCATTTTTTCTTGGTAAATGTTTATTGTTGACACATTTGGTAGTTGCCACTATCAAGATATGAGTCTCCACAAATTGACTTGGTTTATTGGTATGGGTCCTGGTGGGAGTGCATTTCGCTTTCAAGTACTTTTGAAATGTTGGATTGTTAGCCACATATTGATCAAAGGGTACTTTGACTGTGATATTTTCCTGCCAGAATCGCTGCATTTTTGGGTCATCTTGAATGTTTTTCTTTGGTTTTCCTTTTTTAAGAGCACGAGGGAAAGGAATGGAAGCATTTGAGACAGGAGATAGAGAACCAGAGTCATAAATAAGGGCATCTTTATTAGAAATGGAGTTCTTATTACAATCATCATTCTTCTGATATTAATTAAAATCATGTTGCTGAAAAAGGTGACAAAGGTATTTTTGCAGCAACGAGAGGTGTAAGGTCCTCTGTAGACTCCATAGGTGCTTTTCCTTTCTCGAGTGTTGGGCTCTTCACTGATATTGAATTCCGGTGTCCTTCTTCTTCGTTCTCAAAAGTATCATTTTTTTAATGAACACACGTTTTGTAATCAACCTTGATTCACCTTCTTCTTCTTTTTCCTTTTCTTTTTCTTTTTCACTTTTTTTTCAAATAAGTGTTTGCTAAGGGACTAGCAAAAGTAAAGTATAGGGGGTAATGAATACTCATTCATCACTCTTTATTCTTTTATTTTAGCTAAATATCTTGGCAAAACATCATGTATATAGTTGTAAATACAATAAATTATCAATAAGCATGTATTTTGCAAAAATAAAAGAATAAAGAATAAAATAAAAATAAGGAAATATTTAAAATAAATATTGAGTGACCTGAATCTAATAAAGGGTCCAATAAATAAAAATAAAAATAAAAGTAAATTTCTCTCTCCACAACCCTGTACATAATACATGTATATATGTGTCATACACCCATTTATTTCACACTTGTAAATAACCAATAAAAATAAAATAAAAATTATTTTATACTCCAAATTATATGTTGTAAATAAATAAAATATAAAATTAGGGTATTTGTACAAAAATAAGAAAATAAAAATAAATGTACAAAATAAATAGGTAAATTATACCTGTATATAATATAATATATTGTATATACTATAATTTATTTTTCATAAAAATAAATAAAAATAATAGAAAATTAGTTTGAAAAATAATAAATATTTTTTATTTTGTAAAAACTGTTTAAAATAAAATCGTTTGTTATTTTTAATTGAATTTCCAATGATTTTCATGTATCTTTTTCCGATTGGTCCAGGGTCGACTGTTGACCATGGTCAACTGCCCCCCCCCCCAGAACATTCTTCGCCCGGATCTGGTTTTCACCCGACATTCTCAAAATTTTCCCGAACTGATCCATCCCCCATTCCACTCGAGTTGCTATTCCGATTATCGAGGGACGATCCATGATCCACACCCGATGAATCCCCTAGGGATCTGTCCCTCAGTTCGCGTGCCCAAGCTCCACACTTCTCGGACCCTGATGAGTATAAAATCTCTTGGAGCTGCATTATCTTCTCTATCTTTGGCGCCCCCCGTCTCTGAGGATCCCCACCTCCATCCACGAGTGACAGCGTGCGTTCGAGGTCGTTGAAGAGAGTATTCGAGCCAGGAAGCCTTAGGTCCGGCGAACTCATCGCCGTGCTCTACCGCAAGGAGAGCCCAACCTCTAGACACGTCGAACCATCGAGGCGAAGACCCCCGGAGGTCCCTGAGCTTCACGCCAGACGATTCCATTCACCAGGTAGCTTTGATTCCTTCCTGCTCGCATTTAATTTAGATCTTTGAGCATGGGTCCATATGAGTTGTTCAACCTTATTCATCGTGATCGGATCCCCATTTGCCATTCTGACGATCGTAGCACCTCCGTTAGTCCTCTCCCCACCTTCTACGACCTTTCGTTCACCCTGATTCGCCTAGGAACGGGGATTGAACCCTCCTCCACTATCGCTTCGTCGGAGGGCATGCTCCGCCTCATCTACCACCCATTCCACGTACTAACGGGTCGAGGCACATTGCCCTCGACCCAATAGCTCATCTGTGTAGGTCTAGAGCCCAAAGGGCCTCACCTGGAGGTTCGAATACCAGAAGCACAACAGCTCCAGGTCTCCACCTTCGCAAGATCGTTCTCAACGGTCCTGGCCTCATCAGAGCATCTACATCGCTGCGGACAGGCGCCAGCGTCATTTCCCCAATCTTAGCAGCCCCGAAGGACGTCTCAGCCGCACGTAGCAGCTGGTCGAAGCTCGCCGGAGGCGAGTTCTTGGTCGTTCTTCCAGGAGGCGTCTCCGCCGTCAGATTTAGGCTCCCTCCACTTCTGATCATGATCGTTCATCCTCGGGGAGTCCTTGATTGTCTGATCCATCTCAGAATCAAATTCCAGACGTCCATCATCGAAGGGTTATCCGAAGAGCTCAGCCGTCAGATCTTAAGTGTAGAGCTGTCGACCGTTGTATCGTCAATAAAGAAGGGTATTTGCACTTAGGCCCTTCTACCTGTTGACATTTCCGCATTATTCTAGTAAATATTTTTAGCAGTTGTTTTTATTTTGGTTATTTTGCATCTAGGACCTTATGCTTTTAGTATTTGCATTTTAGTCCTTCCGTCTGTGTAGCACGTGGTTCCCCCACGTGACTTTGGGATATTTGCATGTTTCTACATGGACTTCACTATTGTTATTGATTGGATCTTTATAAATAGGATTTGCATTTATACCCCTGAGTTACTGGTTCACGTGCCGCCCGCATGAGGGTCTGGAGTTTTTTGCAGATTAAGCCCTATAATATTCTCGTGTGTTACTGTTTGGCTCGAAAATTTCCAATAATTGCCTATTGGTCCCTGTGTGCTGTGACTTTTATTTTTTATTTAATAAATAGCAAATTTCATCTTAAAATCACGAGATTTTGACAAATGGTCCCTGCCATGGTGTAGGAATTTCTTTGAATTTTTTGTTACATTTTTTTCCATTTATTATTTTTAAAAATTCAATAACCCTAAAAATTTCTACTGTTTGTTTTTAAAAATCAATTAAAAATATGAGAAATCCTTAAAAAATTCTGAAAAAAATATTGTTTGTTTTGTCTTGTTTTTGCTTCTACCCTTTTTTTGTTGCATTTTCCTTATAAAAAACCATAAAATTGAAATATACTAATCTTAGAAAATTATTAAAAATTCTCAAAAATTCAAAAAAATATGTTTTCAATTTCTGTAGTTATATTTTCATTTTTAGTTTATTATAAATTTACCGCTTGAATTTTATAAGCATTTTAAACAATTTTAAATTGCCTTTAGATTCAGGCTGTACACTATTTAACCTTTTTAGCCTTATTTTATTTTTAGAAAATTAATGAAAACTCAAAAAAATCTAAGAAAATTGACAAAAACATTTGTATATTTAAAAAACCCAAAAATATTGTTATTTGAATTTTCTGAATATTTTTTATTCTTATATAATTGTTTGTTTGTGAGTTTTGAGTTCTTTTACACTTTTTCTTAATATTAAATATCGTAAAAAAATTGAAAAATATAAAATCCACCAAATTTTCTTAATTCTATTATTTTCTTGGATTCCCGACTACTTCGTAGCTTTCGCATATCGTGCTCCTTGTGTTCGACCCTGGTAGTTATACCAGGTAAAATAAAATAGTGAGACCGTTATTTGTGCTTGATTGATTTATTTCTATTTTTGGTGGTCTTTCTTCTTCTTGATTGAGTCTGATCTGAGCGGTTGAGGTCGCAACGACCATTGATACCATTTACCCTTAGTCGTTGGGGATTTTTGGGCTCATCAATGAGTAGGGGCTTTGATGTTCCGAGTAAGAGTCAAAGGCATAGTCATTTCTAGGGGAGTAATATGCAGATGTGTCGTTGTCAGAATTGTCTCTAGGTTGAACATATTATCTAGGTTTCTGAATATCCTCCGAATTTTCAACATGAGATCCAATCTTGTCCTCATCCATTTTTATGTCCGAGTTACCAAAGAGTGAAATTAAACGGTCGGCAAACCTTTGAAATCTATCCTCCATTAAATCGAATCTCTTATTTATCCTCGAAATGTCATCCTCTAAAAGCTTCTCATGATCAATCATGGGAGCAGTTAGGGTGTGTTTTTGCATTTGAGATTCAATAATTTTATCTTCCATTTTTCTGTATGTGTCGGGAGAAGAGTCTCTTGGAATATCCGATATGTGATCATTATTTTTCGAAAATTTCTCCTCAAGATTTATGGAAGGAGGTTGCTCAAAGGAAGGATTTTGTGGGAATTTGTAGATCTCATATTCAGCATGCCATGACTCAGGCATGTAATGCTGATTTGAATAGAGTATGCTTCCATGGTCATGATTGATCGTATCCTCAAATAATGGAGTCATACAGGGTGCATATGTGTCGATATCATCCATTTGGTCTTATGTATATATAGGCTGAGCAAAGGAGTGGTACTTAGGTTGGCCAATAGGGATTTGATCGTCACGGTCAATCCAACGCTGATGATTATTAAGTGTTAGCCTCTCCATTTGGTGTGATCGGGTTTGATCTCTTGGCCAATCATGAGATTCAAAAGTGGTTTGCTCTTGAAATGGTTCATTAGTAAGAAACAGAGAATAAGATGGTTCAGTCCAAGATGGTAAGTGGTCATGGGTGGTAGGATGATTTGAATCGAATGGATTGGAATTCAATGAGAGAATCGGATTCATTTGCGGGTGAAAGTCTCCCGCAAATGTTGGAGGATTATTGAAAGAAGAGGGTTCAGTCGATTTGGGTCTAACTGAGACAAATTCATTTTCATAATATAGATCAGATGGGTATTTAGACCATCATCCAGTTTTGTCAAAGGAGGTCGATGATGAATCGTCATGTTTGATCTCGGTGTAAGTGCACAAGATAAAAGAAATTTTATCAAGGAGATACAATTCTGCGGCTTTGATCTTCGAAAACGGTTCACGCACACCAATGCAAACACAAATCAAACCCCAGTTTCACCAATTCACACAATGAAGCCGCAAGAGTTCAACAATTATCTTTTCAATTTTAGTTGGTGATAAGACAATCTTGGAAAGAATTTAGCGAGCTATTAGCTATCGGATGTTTTCTTAATGACTAGCCTGAATTCTTACGATTAGTTGCACGTACTTTCAGCCAGTATGGGTGTAAGTTCGGACTGTAAAACGGCTACCCGTGTTACTTAAGGATAGAGCCTTATCAAGTTTCCTTTAAACCACCCACTCTGCTAAGGAAATCCAGATCGTTTACTGGCTACCCGTGGATCCTCATTGAGAAGTAGCTAATCATTTTTGGTAGAATTAGTAGTCAATATGAAAATTCCGGATTTGGGCTCTAGCCTTAAGTGTCATCTCTCGCTCACTCAGAAAAATAAAAGAATCCAAGGTCGGGGTTGATCTCTCGCAAAAATTCTTGGTTTTATGGGTTTTAAAGTCATCTATATTTAGCAGTCCCAATTTTAATTAGGTGATCACTGAAAATTTAAGATGAGCACAAAAGCACGTCTACCGTCAAGTCCCAATTTCCTTTTAAAATTATTTGTCAAAACAGGAGGGAGAAATTCGGGAAAAGTCGATGCATGCGAAAAACGATGATGTATGCTTAGTTAGAAGACTTACAGTGATTCCTCGCAATCTCCATGTGCGATGCAATACAGAAATTGAAAAATTATTCTAAATAAATGTAATCCGATGAAAAAATGCACCTAGCAGAAAGTTCTATTAGCGGGGTGACGAGTCCGCAAAAGCCGCGATAAGAAATCGTTTTTTATCGTTCGTGCGTGAAATTAATGAAAGTCGTTCGTTGTAGGCGGCGATCGGAAACAGTCAAGAAATAACCACAATTTTTAATCAAATTTAATCAAGTGGCTTTTATGTTTATTTTACTTGGGCAAGTCCCAAGGTCGATCACAAGGAGGCAAAGGAACAACCCAGAGTTTGTCTATCAAATTTCGTGTTCGGTTTTCAAAGCGGTCTTTTTTTGGAATTTTTCAATGCAATAGAGGGTGCAATATGCAAATTCGGCCTATTTTAGGGACTAAAACGTCAAATACATCCAAACGGTGTCCGAAAAATATGAAACTTGGCCACAATGTAGATTATGATGAAATGAGTGCACTGTAATTTTTTTTGGAATTTTTAGATGCAATATGAATTTTTTATGAATTTTTAAATGCAAACAAATTAATTTTCAATATTTAATTTTAATAAATATTAAACCTACTTATTTTCGAGAACTAAAATTATCTAAGATCTATCACTAGGTAATGGATCTTAGAAAAATCCTAGACCTCAAAAATGTGGGATTTTATACCTATTAAAAATCAAACATTGAAATGTGCAAAATGATTTTTACAGGGCAAATGATGCATGCAAATGCAAAGATTTTTGGGCACAATGTTAATCAAAGTAATATCTACAATATTTGATTTTTGGGGAATTTTTAGAGATACGGTTAATTAATTATGAATTTCAGAACACAGATTGGGCAAAATAGTCCAATTTCCACAAAAAAATTGATTATTAATTAACCATTAATTAGAAAAATATCCACAGCATGTCAACACGTAGAGAATTAAGTGTAGAACAAAATGCCAATTTTTGATAAATAAAATGATGTCTAGAATAGGTTTAGAACAGAGGGAGAACACAGGGGGTAATTACAATAAATATAAATAAATAAATAAAAATAAAAGTGCAGACGGGGACCTATATGTAATTACCAGTAGTTCGAGGGTCTTTATTGCAATTTTTACAGAGAGGCACGTGGCCCAGCACGTGCCCTCTGATCTTGGACTGGAATGGAAATAAGGGAACCCCAGGGGCTTCTTGCAATTTACCCCGAGGTCACGTGCGTAGCACGTGACCCGGGGATGATGCAGTTGCTGACGTACCCCACCCCACGTGCGACGCACGTGGGCGGGGTCTCGGGTTCACCGCCCGGTGGCGAGTGGCGTCTACGGCGGAGGAGGGGCTCGCAGCTGCTGTCTGGCGGAGAAGTGGCTGAGCACGGCTGAGGATGTTCCGGTGTGAAGGAGAAGCGTTGGCCCTCGTCGAGGTCGATGAAGGCGGCGCTGAGGGCGTAGCACCGGTGAAGGTGCGGTTGTCGAAGGCGCCGAAGCTTGATGAAGAAGGTGGCGATGGAGTGTCGGTGGAGCGAAGGCGGGACTGGAGGTCGGCGGAGTTGCTGAGGAAGAGATAGGCGTAACGTCGGCCTCCCTCTGGCCGACACACGGCCGAGAGGGCAGCGTAAAGGGCGTCGACCGGCGATGAAGAGGCGGAGGCGAGCGATGGGGCCGGCGGCGCGTTGTCGAAGCGGAGGCGTTGGGCGGAGGTATCGTCCTTGGCTCGACGCCGCGGGGCGGAGCTGCAGCAGCAAGTGCGGCGGAGGGCCGCTGTGCGACGAGGGGCGGTGAGCACCCTCGGATCTCGCCGAGGAAGAGGGAGGCGAGGCCGGGCTGTCACCACCGGCTCGGCCTGGAGTTGAAGGGCTATCGGCGGATGGTCGGAGTAGGGGGCCGCGGAGCTCTTTTATAGGCAAGTGAGGCGATTAGGTTGGTGGCTGCAGGGATATCGGGGCGGCGCGGTGGTTGCGAGGATAAAGGAGGAAACCCGGGGGGGGGGGGATAACGGAGGGGTCAACGGGGTGGCTGTTGGCGTGCGCGAGAGGAGCGGAGGGCCGGTGCGAGCGGTCTCCGGCGATCGGTTTGCGAAGGGGAGGGGCGGAAGTTACGGAGGCGCGGGAGGTTGAAGGAGGGGTAGGGGCCGTTCGATCGACCGCTGATCGAACGGCCCAGATTCAGCCACGTGGTAGGAGGCTGGGGGAAGTGCGGGGCACGTGCGGGGCACGTGCCTGGGTGGCACGTGCCACGCACGTGCGTGGCTTTTTTTTTATAAAATTGATATAAATAATGGCTAAAAAACGCTGACACGTGGCGGCCTCTGGGGCTGCCACGTGTCAGCACCAGAAAAATCGAAACAAAAATCTTTTGTAAAATCAATAAAAATTAGCAAATGACCTCGGATCGAAAAAGTTCCTTCACGAAAAATGCTCGTCTCGACGAGATCTACAACTTTCATGAGGACATCAAAGCCAAATTTGGTCAAATGTAAAAAGTGAATTTTTGGGGTATCCCACGTACATAGAATACCTTGATTTTTGGTTTTCTAATTTTTTTTTGTCATTTTTAAACAAGATAAAAATCCGGAAAAATAGGGAAAACTCAAAGATAAATACAAGAGACCTTAATCTAATTTTTTTTGGATTTTTATAAGTTAAGAAAATATATACATAAAATATAGGGTCAAAAGCCGCGAAAAATACAATGTACAAAAGAGGCCCAAAACCCAACTTTCACATACGAGCTCCGATTCACTTGAACTTGGTCTTGTTTTGAAGGTAATTGAGTGTGTATTAGTTCAAAAGTGAGTAGGATCAAATCGGACACTGGATGGGGAAGATATGTGGCTTTTAGTCCGAAAATCCTGAAACTAGGGTTTGGGTTTTTGGTCCACTTTCCAGGGTTAGTTATTTTTTTGTATTTTTTTATTTATTCTTGTCAGTTATGAGTACACAGTAGAAGTGAGTTTTGTGGTATGCGGTGTTAGCATGAAGGAGTTAAAAATAGGGGAAGTTAGGCTATTTTGCAGGTCATTTTTGACTTGGATTTTTGGCTTCTTATTTTATGCAGAAATTAATGCTAAAATGCAATTCTTATGCAATCATGCCTGAATGCTAATTATGCGGAATAAATGCAGAAATGCAGTTGATTTTGAGGGACTTGAGCTTAATTAATGAGACTTAGAATGGTGAATCCGAGATTCATCACGGGGAAGAATTGAGTTGAATTTGACTAAATTGAACGATCTACTATGTGTCTCACAAAAGGGAAGCGTGGCCCTAGGTCCTATGAGCACAATCAAAAAATTTAAATACTCTAAGAGCCGTATGTGCAGGTCTATCCTAAGCACCACTTAAGTCGGGCCCCTCCCTCACCAGAGAGCGAAATAGGACAACGACACACTACAGAAAAAGTTCAAGGTCTTTTTACACGCACGAGAGTCCAAACAGACACCTCTATAAATGACCAACTAATTACAGAAATTAAAAAATTGCAGAAAATAAATCCTAGACCCTACGCTCTCTCACGACTTGACTCGACCTTAATTTAATTGTGGTTTTTTCAGAAGTTAGTGAAGATTTGTCGGTTCTTGAAAAACCACTCCACGTACACTGGGTACCTCGCAAGAAAAATAAGAGAGATGGTATGAGAGAGTGACTCAAAAATAAAAATAAGAAAATAAATGCTGAAAATAAAATAAAATTAAATGCAAAGAAAAGAAAAAAATGGAATTTACAGCGAAAATTCATGGTCAGGCTACCCGAATGCAAAAAACCGAATAAAAAATTTTTAGACAAAAAAACTAAGTCGTTTTCCTCCCCGGCAATAGCACCATCTAAACGGATCGTGAATTTACCATTGTTAAAATGTTGCGGTTGGATTATCGTTCGCTTAAAATTAATGTGTCATTTCGTTGTAGGCGGGCAATCGGAATCAGTCAAGAAATAACCACAATTATTTAATCAATTTTTAATCGTGTGGTTTTATGTTTATTTTACTTGGACAAGTCCCAAGGTCGAACACAAGGAGGCAAAGGAACAACCTAGAGTTTTGTCTATCAAAGTTCGTGCACGGTTTTCGAGGCAATCTTTTTTTGTAATTTGTAATGCAATTTAAGATGCAAAATGCAAATTCGGCCAATCATAGGGACTATAAAATGAATATCAATCAAACGATGTCCGAAAAATATGAAACTTGTCCAAGATGATAATTATGATGAAATCAATGCACTGTATTTTTTTTGGAATTTTTAGATGCAAGATGACATTTTTATGAATTTTTAAATGCAAACAAAGTGAATTTTAATATTTAATTATAATAAATATTAAACCTAATTATTTTCAAGGGATAAAATTATCCAAGATCTATCACTAGGTGATGGATCTCAGAAAAATCCTAAACCTCGAAATTACAAGATTCAATACCTATTAAAAATTAAATATTAAAATATGCAAAATGATTTCTAGAGGATAAATGATGCATAATGTAATTCTTTTTGGGCACAATGTAACATATAATTAATTCTACAATATATGAATTTTTGGCAATTGTTTGAGCATAGGTAATTAGTTATGAAATTCAGATCATAAAATGGGCAAAATATACAACTATCCACAAAATAATTAATTAATAATTAACCATTGATAACAAAAATGTCAAGCATATGCTATCATGTAGAGAATTAATTGACGAACATCATGCTATTTTTGGATAATAAAATAATGTAATGTAGCGGTCCAGAACAATAGGGGAACATAAGGGTAAGAATGCAATATTACAATAATTATAAAAATACAGTAGAAGGGATGTAAATACCGGTAAGTAGGGGGGTTTGTATGCAAAAATCCCAAGCGGTCACATTCCAGGCACGTGACCCTTGGTTGGCTGGGTTTAAAGGATATGGTTATATCCTTACGCGCATCACAGAAGCGTGAGGATCGCATCGTATACAATCGGGAGCGACTAGTTGTACTAGTTCATCGATGCAGCGGAAATTAAAAAATTTTTCATGCGACGAAACCACATGATCCAAGAACACTTATCGTATCATTTCGTCTAAACCACAAACAAGTAATAGAATTACCTCTTGAAGCGTGGTTGCGATCGAGTCTCTAAACGAACAGACCTCCTCTCTCAAGTCCAATCCGATAGAGGAGACACTTGCAAGCATGTGGATGAAACTTAGCTTCTCGCAATCCACGTTGATGATCCAAGCGACGGATCTCCTGATCTTGACACACGAGATCCAACGTCTTCTTCACGAGCGAGATGCACCGAAGGAGATGGAGATACACGAGCAAACGATCAGGCATCATAACGACGACGCTGCGGCGATGGAGAACCTCTCTAGGGCAATCATGGTGGACGGCCACATGAGAGAAGAAGAGAGGGCATGTAGATAGAGAAAGAGAGAGAGAGAGAGACTTATGTTCTCTTGTGTGTAAAGAAGAGAAAAGGGGTATCTCTCCTTTTATAATATTTTGTGATCCATGGATCTCAATCCAATGGCAACACAAATCCAATGGCTCTCATTGATTTGTGTTTCTTTTAATGACTAAGATATGTGTTGGTAAAAACCAACAACAATTGATTTAATTTAGATTAAATGTATATTGATAAATCAATATGATTTAATCCCAAATTAAATCAATCAAGTATGGAGATTATGGAATGAAGATTGCCTCCTTCCATAATATGGGATTTGGTGGCAATCTCATGTAATCTCATGATATCTCATGAGATTACATTATTCCATGGAAATCTCCAATATTTACAACAACACTTGTTGTAAATTATTCAACAAAAATAATTCATAAATATTTTTTGAATATTGCAATCTTACCATTGGAAAATTGTGAATCACATTCACAGCCCATAAGAAAATGTTAATTATATTTACAAATTAATGTCCAATGTGAATTCAATTCACATCAACATTTAATTAACAAATATAAATTACAAATAGTTCTCTCTTATATATTATAAATCACATTGATAATATATGTGATTAATATGGATAGTGCTATCCACATTATCCAATATCCATGATAATTAAATCACATTTAATCATTTGGATCTCTATTCTCATGTGCCCAAATAATATGAATCACATTCACATTATTTACATCTTTGATAATCAAATCACATTCAATTATCTAAGATAGTTCTCATTATAATATGAATCGAATTCATATTAATCATGATAATTAAATAACATCTAATTATCCATTTTCTCAAAGCTCGGATACTTATATCAACAATGAAATTATCCTGAACTCTTTCAAGGATAATACGCTTTCTCCGTGAATACTTGGAGATAAAGACATGGCGATTGTATTGTTCCATGTATAGTGACTTGGATATTGATATCACATCTCAAATCCAGATCTCGGGCCTCCCATAGATGCTTGATTAAATCAAGACCGCAAATCTAATCTTCTCATTGCATCTGAATCACATTCAGATTAATGTCTAACATTTGGACTAAGATCAGATTACTTCTCTACTGAGAGTAGCCACTAAAATCCAGACCCGTTCTATCACTCCCTAGCAATGGAAGCATCATGGTTATACAACCGTTTATGATTACATCACCCTCAGGTATTCCCAATATGTGTACATCCTGCATACTAGAAGACCCAGAATAATCCTGAAGTATAAGATCAATTTGACACTGTCTACTTCAGGGATTTATCTTTAAGTTTCTCATTTGACTATTGGGAGTTGGTAACGATCATGTACTTTCCAAAAGCATTTATCATACCCAAGTGTTGATCATATACTTTCCAAAAATATATATCAAACCTACAAATTCAGTCAAGCTTCCAAAGCGAGACGACCGTGCATGGAATTTGATTCTTCCCAATATCTCATGAGTGAGCTCATGTCTTCCGGTTCAGTAATGAACCTGTATGATCCCTTTGAGAGATCGTATTACTCATATGCCCTTATATGCACACCAACGCGCCGGTGTATAGACGTTGATTAGGTCATCAACCTATTGGACTGCAAAATGTACATACTCAGACATATAATAACACATCTATCTCTGGTCAGAGGATGCGTGCCTATATCATGACAACATACGACATAGAACTTTGGTTATCTCGATCTCGTTAAGTCAACCCTTTGACCTAACTAATCTGACACCTCCGAATCTCTATTCCCATGCAGAGGGCCTGCATCAAGAGGTCGGTCAGATATCAACCTAAATGAGAAAGGATTGCCATCTCCTACTCAGGCTGGAGATCATCTCTCAACAATCATTAGGTAGTGCTTGATAAGTCCTCAATCTAACTCTTTAGATGTTCATCGAAGCACTAGCCTCTCTGATTCAATAATTGAATAAACAGTTGTATGATCATCAAGATGGCCATGGTAACCCTAATTGTACTAAGGGACTTATTATGCAAATTATCTATTCTTCATTTCAGATCATGGAATGATATTCGCAATAACATTTATTGCATAATGGCTCGCCCTGGGCTCGCATGTCCATCAATCTCCCACTAGCCCAAAGAGCCATTAATGGGCTAATCTTTAAACCCACACTCATGTGACAATCATAGGCTATTTAGAAAATAGTCAGGTAAGTTGATCAGTCACTCTGTTCCCAAGAGACTATGCCAAGTCCTTTTACGGCACTTGCATATCTCCTAGTAACAGTATTCGCATCCAATGCGAATGATACATTTCATGCAACCAATACTCAATCATATCAGTCATAGTGTCACCGATACTACACCTCAATAATTATTATAACCAGTATGTATTATCCTTATCAGAATACCCTTATTCAGAAAGTGTTCGTAGTTAAGACCTTTTAGATCACTATCTATATTAATTTCTTGAAGATAAGACTTTGAGATCACTATATCAAAAGTCTTGTCCTCTATGAAGATATTTAAACTACTGCAATCAAGTGTTTTATCACCATGGTAGGAAGTGTGATAATTTACTACTCCCACTGCATGGCAGACATCTGGCTTTTGTACACATCTAGCATACACCGGCTTCTCGTAACTGATGCACAAGGGAAAGCAGTTTTAGCATTCACATCCTCAACTCTTTGAGGTGTTATCCCTTTAGATAGGTCAGTACCATATCTTGAGGGAAAGAAGCCTTTCTTGGAATTTTCCAGAAAATGGAAATGTCCAAGGTGTACCATTAACGTGACGGTCCCAATACCCTCTTCTCTTTGCTTCTGAACAACTTCAGAACCAAGATCTAAGAGGTATTCTTGAGATCATATCTCGAGGTATGGAATAACCAGATTATAAAACACTTATTATTATCCTTATATCATTACAAATGATTAGGATATTATCGATATTTAGCATGATGAACACAATGGCACTCCCACTAAGCTTCACACGGTTCATCAAGATTCTATCTGAAACCATAACATTTATGATTTCATCAAATCTAATGTTCCAACTGCAAGAAGCTTATTTGAGTCCATAGATGGAGTTTCTTTAGCTTGCACATCTTGCTTTCCTCAACCATGAAGCCCTGGGGCTACTTCATGTGAATATCCTCGGAGAGGTATTCATAGAGGAATGCAATCTTGACTTCCATCTTCAAGATGTCAACGTCATTGTGTAGCTATAGTTAGCAATACTCTGATGGGTTCAAGCATGATCATTGAAGAGCAAGTCTCATCGCAAGCGATGTCTTCTCTTCGGTGTGTAGCTCATGGCTAAGAACCGTGCTTTGAAGGTCTCTACCTTCTCATCAGATTCCCTCTTTCTCTTGAAGATCCATTTACACCTTAATGGGTCTTACCCATATAGGTGGATCCTCGAGGGTCCATATACAACACTTGTATATGAAGTCTACTTTAGACTTTATTTCTAACATCCATCTTTCCATGTCATGATCTTTAGAAGCTTCATCATATGAAGTTAGATCATTGTCAGATTCAACTGACACTTGGAATCCATCTTCAAACTTATTTGAAGAGGTATCAGTGTTTCATCTTTAATTGTCCTTTTAGTTTCCAATTTTAGGAGCCTCATTATCTTTCTCAAGATTAAATGAGTTCCTTCACTTCATTTTCATCTTGATTCTCAAGGGAGTCATCATCTAAGAATCATATTCTCAAAGATGAGATCTTTTAAGAATCTCAAGGTCATAAAGTAGGTATCCAATACCATCCTTTACTTTCCTAATGAAGTAGCACTCTCTAGTGCCAGATTCCAGCTTATATGCATGGAACCTTATTAAGGATGTATATTGTACTCTCTACTACATATATACCTTGGAAACTAAGAGGTAATTATGCTAAGAATCATTATTGATCAAATCATGTCACACATGATCCAATTGTATCTACCTACAACACCATTGAGTTTAGGTTTATTAGGAGGAGTGATATAGAAATGACATTCATATCTCTATAAGGTATTCTATGAATTCATCTAATAGGTATTGGCTACCCAGATTTGATCAAATTCATTTAATCTTCCTTCAAACTTTAGGTCAAAACCAAAATTGTGAAATCTTTGAACATTTCAAAGGTTTCTAAGTGAAGAGAAGAAATCTCATATCACAAATAATCATCTAATGATATAACATATCATCAATGTTTATCATGATATAGATGATCCACAAACATCAGTATGTATGTGATGTTGAATACCTCAGCGTCTAACACCATTCTCAAAGAAGGGTGCATTGGACATTTCACTTTGAATACAATATTCATAAGTATGTAAGATAAGAATTTTCAAACAATCTAAAGTTCAATCTCTTACTAGTCCATTAATCTTATCAATAGACAAATATCCTAGGCTTGATGCCAGATCATTGTCAAATGATCTTCATTCTCCTATTGATGTTTTAAGGTTTAATTTCAATATTAGAAATGTTAATGAACCATTCATTAATTTTCTAATTTAGCAGAGTCCACAAGATTTTAGATTATTATCTAAAATATCTCCATCATAACTCTTTATGATAGGTCTATTACAGAATTCATGTTTATTTCCAACATTTAGAAATAAACAATGAGTGTATTCTAATTTCTAGGCCATAGAGACATTCTCAAAGACTAAAGGCTCTCCCACTGAAAATATGAAGTCTATCAATCCAATAGATATTGTTGCAACAATTGCATCAAAATCCATGTGGATGACTATTAAACCTTAAAATCAAATTTTATAGTCTTCTAGAACATATGCAATCAATTGCAAGTGTTATTATTAGAAGAATAAGATACAATTTTAGACTTTGATCTTATCAAATAAGAAAGTCAATTTCAATGATTATATGTAGATTATCCCGATGCACCATCTAAGTCCTTTTCCAAGGATTCTAGATAGACTTGATAGTCAGACTATGTACATCGGCTTATTACAGTATTGGCATTCATCCAACTATTTGGATGTCATATGGAAGTCACTGAAGTACTGTTAACTCTTTGACTTTCCTTCTCACTTGGGTCCAACCCATGCTTCCACTGTGCTCCCTTTATCTAAAGCAACCATTGCTCAAGACAAAGGATCTCTTATGTCAAAATAAAAAAATTTCAATATAAGAGTATTTCAACATTTATACATGCTTCATTCAATTCATAAAATATGAATAATATGAAGCATCACGAATGACTAGAGTATAGACATTAGAATGATGACACTCATCATATCTACATCCATCTAAACTCTAAAAACATTGGTTCAACTAGGTATTCAAATAATTTGAATACATCATCTCTTATAGAGCCACCATTCTGCATGATGCAGAGAACCACGTCATTCATGACTAAATGTCGAGAGTACATATGTATGCCAGAATATCATCTTAGAATTTATAAGTATTAATTGACAATTGCGATTATCATTGACATGTCACTTCCAAAGTACATTCGATGAGAGATCAAGACTATAGAGACATACAAACCCAAGGGTTGTAGTCCTATTGTCTATTTAATTGTCATTACTCATTATTATGAGGAAGACTTGCATATTGCAACCACTTACATTATGTGTTCAACTGCAAGTACAATATCTTGATCATGGATCCAATTCATGATATTATACTGGTTATTATTGAGTATAACATTGAGTGGGTTTAATGAAGAATTATCTGAAATAAGAAATTTACATAAGTGTATATATATATACATATTTTACTTTGATTTAGGAAATTTTTTTATATCAAAGTTGTCTTGCCATGTCAACATTGAAAGTTCATTTCCTTAATCACTTTCAATGTAAGAGATATACTTACCATCAAATCTCAGCAAGATCTGGGATCTCCTTCCTTATCTTTGTTACATCCCAATAATATGAGAATCTGTAACTCGGATAAAAGAAGCGGGAACACATTCTGCCTTGTAAGTCCAACTTGCATCTCCCAATTGGGTCTTTAACACCTGGGCCCACCACCCCTAAGGTGATGTTGACCCGTCGTTAATTGAACCAACTGTCAACAGGAATAGTACTCGCTATGCGCAATCCAATATCGCGCCCAATAATATGAGGATCCAATATTTGGGTCACTACGCATACGGCCTTACTCTTTCGAGAAGCGAAGTGCCCGATCCAGATGCGCTTGCATACAGGAGCTGTCACTGCAGACAGGCATCTCCTATATGCAATCCCTGGCGACAGAACCCTTCGCCTTGACAGGAGACCATGGATGTCACTTATGTGATCCTCCATATCATATTCAAATTATAATTAATTATCATGAATCGTATTCACATAATTAATTCTTCCAAGAGAAATACACATCTATTCATAATAGAGTGTTTTAATTGGATATAATTAATTCAAACTCATTAAATCAATTATCAATCTAATTCAATCAACAAACTTGATTGGTTTTACTTGAATACATATATGGTATTATCTCAAAGTACGTATTAATTCAAATTTTAATAATTAGAAAAATACACCTTGATTTCTCCGGCATTATCGAGTCCCTACACGCTGTCATGGCCAGTACCGACGGGAGTGGGATGGGACCGCAACCGGTGCGACCTGCTACCCCAACGCTCCCCGACTAGACACCATATCCACCTCAGGAAAGGATAATGCCAAATAGATCAATGTGTACTTGAGATGATCATCGTTCTTCAACCGAAATTATACCATATAGTAATAGTCAAAACAATTTTGATTATAAGGAAATTTGCTAGACAAATCTCAATCCAATTCAAGCAAGTTGTTTATTGATTGAGTTTCCAATTATGATCGAGATCAAATCTAATCAATTTATTGGTTGAGGCCAAGTCAATTAGGGAAATAATCATCATTAAATATTTCTCAAATATTTTCCATAATTATTTCATGAAATTAACAATTAATTTCACTAATTGACAATCACATGGTTCTTGATTAATAATGTAATTTCAGCAGTGACCCCTACTTACTAAAATTAACATATCTCAATCAATTCAAATCCAAATTAGACAAAATCAGTTTCCAAAGATTTATAATTTGATTTATGACAGAATCTAAGTGATATTTCACACATTTCTAGGCGTATCAAAACAGTAATTAACTCATTAAGCATGTTAAGACTCGTAGTTCCCGCAACAGTGAATACATGTTCATTAAAACAACCATATCTTGAGAAAACGGAATACAAATTATGTAGGCTCAGATCCAATAGTTTCCTTATTTAATGGGGAACAAAATACAAGTGATTAATTTGTGTTTAAACATTTTATACAGGGCCGAATTTATTCACTAAACAGATGTGCGAAAATGAAATGCTACAAAAACTTTCGCAACCTTAACGAACCCAAGTCATTCTAGGTTTACGGATCGTATCCAAAACCTTCGACCTAAGGCTCTGATACCACTTCAATGATATGGTTAGATCCTTAAGCGCATCACGGAAGCGTGAGGATCGCATCGTATACGATTGGGAGCGACTAGTCGTACTAGTTGCTCGATGCAGCAGAAATTAAAAAAAATCATGCGACGAAACCACATGATCCAAGAGCACTTCGCGGATCGTTTCATCTAACCCACAAAAAATGAATACGATTACCTCTTGAAGCATGGTTGCGATCGAGTCTCTAAACAAAGAGACCTCCTGTCTCAAGTCTGATCCGACGGAGGAGATGCTTGCGAGTGTATTGATGAAACTCGGGCTTCTTGCAATCCATGTTGATGATCCAAGTGACGGATATCCTAATCTCGAAACACGAGATCCAATGTCTTCTTCACGAGCGAGATGCACCGAAGGAGAAGGAGATCCACGAGCAAACGATCGGGCAGCATAACGACGACGTTGCGGCGATGGAGAACCTCTCTAGGGCATCCATGGTGGACGGCCACATGAGAGAAGAAGGGAGGGCGGGTAGAGAGAGAAAGAGAGAGAGAGACTTATGTTCACTTGTATGTAAAGAAGAACAAAGGGGTGCCTCTCCTTTTATAATATTTTGGGATCTATGGATCTCAATCCAAGGGCAACACAAATCCAATGGCTCTCATTGATTTGTGTTTCTTTTAATGGCTAAGATTTGTGTTGGTAAAAACCAACAATAATTAATTTAATTTAGATTAAATGTATATTGATAAATCAATATGATTTAATCTCAAATTAAATCAATCAAGCATGGAGATTATGGAATGAAGATTGCCTCCTTCCATAATATGGGATTTTGTGGCAATATCATGTAATCTCATGATATCTCATGAGATTACATTATTCCATGGAAATTTCCAATATTTACAACAACACTTGATGTAAATTATTCAACAAAAATAATTCATAATTATTTTTTGAATATTTCAATCTTACCATTGGAAAATTGTGAATCACATTGACAACCCAAAACAAAATGTAAATTACATTTTCAATTTAATGTCCAATGTGAATCCAATTCACATCAACATTTAAATAAAAATGTAAAACACAAATAGCTCTCTCTTATATATTATAAATCACATTTATAATATATGTGATTAATATGGATAGTGCTATCCACATTATTCAATATCCATGATAATTAAATCACATTTAATCATCTTGGATCTCTATTCTCATGTGCCCAAATAATATGAATCACATTCACATTATTTACATCTTTGATAATCAAATCACATTTAATTATCTAAGACAGTTTTCTTTATAATATGAATCGAAGTCATATTAATCATGATAATTAAATCACATTTAGTTATCCATTTTCTCAATGCTCGGATACTTATATCAACAATGAAATTATCCTGAACTCTTTCAAGGATAATGTGCTTTCTCCACAAATACTTGGAGATAGGGACAAGGCGATTGTATTGTTCCATGTATAGTGACTTGGATATTGAGATCACATCTCAAATCCAGATCTCGGGCCTCCCATAGATACTTGATTAAATCAAGACCGCAAATCTAATCTTCTCATTGCATTTGAATCACATTCAGATCAATGTGCAACATTTGGACTAAGATCAGATTACTTCTCTACTGAGAGGAGTCACTAAAATCCAGACCCGTTTCATCACTCCCTAGGAATGGAAGCTTCATGGTTACACAATCGTTTATGATCACATCACCCTCAGGTATTCCCAATACCTGTACATCCTGCATACTGGAAGACCCAGAATAATCCCGAAGTATAAGATCAATTTTACATTGTCTACTTCAGGGATTTATCATTAAGTTTCTCATTTGACTATTGGGAGTTGGTATCGATCATATTCTTTCCAAAAGCATATATCATACCCAGGTGTTGATCATATACTTTCCAAAAGTATATATGAAACCTACAAATTCAGTCAACCATCCAAAGTGAGATGATCGTGCATGGAATTTGATTCTTCCCAATATCTCATGAGTGAGCTCATGTCCTCCGGTTCAGTAATGAACCTGTATGATCCCTTTGAGAGATCGTATTACTCTTATGCCCTTATATTCACACCAGTGTGCCGGTGAATAGACCTTGATAGGTCATCAACCTATTGGTCTGCCAAATGTACTTACTCAGACATATAGTAACACATCTATCTCTGGTCAAAGGATGCGTGCCTATATCATGACAGCATACGACATAGGACTATGGTTATCTCGATCTCGTTAAGTCAACTCTTTGACCTAACTAATCTGACACCTCTGAATCTCTATTCCCATGCAGAGGACCTACATCAAGAGGTCGGTCGGATATTAGCCTAAATGAGAAAGGATTGTCATCTCCTACTCAAACTGAAGATCATCTCTCAACAATTATTTGATGGTGCTTGATGAGTCCTCAATCTAACTCTTTAGATATTCATCTAAGCACCAGCCTCTATGATTCAATACTTGAATCAACTGCTGTATGATCATCAAGATGGCCATGGTACATAACCCTAATAGTACTAAGGGACCTATTATGCAAATTATTTATTCTTCATTTCAGATCAGGGAATGATATTCACAATAACATTTATTGCATAATGGCTCAACGTGGGCTTTCATGTCCAACAGGGTTGTGGTGTAATTAGGCGAACTCCTGAGGGGCTTCTTTAATTTTCACGCCCCCCACATGAGGATCACGTGCCTGAGTATTCATGCAAATTGAAGCCTCTCTACGGATGCCAATGCAAAACATCCTCTCATGTCTTGTGCCTCGCACAAAGTGAGGGTCTCGGGACCTGTGCCCGGCCCGGCGGCAGTGAAGTGGTGGTCGGTGAAGACACGGCGGTGCAACGCGCAGAGGGGATGTGTCTTCAGGCGATGGAAACGCGGAGGAGCAGAAGAATCTCCCAGACGATGAAGCGGTCGGATGGCGGTAGTGGATGTGATCTCCTAGAGGATGGCATATGACGATGGAGCCGTTGATGCGGTGGTGGGGGCAGTCATTGTCGGAGGCTCGACCAAGGGTGATAGAGATGCTAGAAGGCAGGGGAGATGAAGGTCGATGAAGATCCTCTGGTTGATGTCTGAGCGGCGATCGAGGACCATGGAGTTGAAGGTGGTCGGTGCAGGAAGCGTGCGCTCGACGGCTGAAGTCCGGAGCTGGTCAGAGGCACGACGAACGTGGCTGCAACGTGTCGAAGGGGAGGGGGACACCAGATCTCGCCAAGGGAAGAAGGGGGTGGCCACGCTGTCACCACGTCAATCCCTAAGTGCAATATAGTCGGCGGATGGCTTGTCGAGGTCAAGGCAGCAATATATTTATAGGGTTGAAGGGAGGATCACCGGAGAAGGAATGTGGGTCTCGGGGATTTGTTTATCGGAGGAATTAATTTGGAGGAGATGACAGTGATGGAGATTAACGAGGAGACTGGATTGCGAAGATGTAAGAGATCCGAGATTCACGGTGGCAGCGGTTGATTTGGAAGGTCGGGTGGTGAAATCGTGGGGGCAACGGCCAGCGTAGATTGGGAAAGGCGAGGGTGAAGACGATGAGCAGTGGTCGTCCGATCGGCCGAGATCGGACGACCATGTTTGTGATACGTTGCATCAAAAGGGGCAAGGGAGAGGCGCGTGCTGGTCACGCACGCGGCTTTTATTTTTTATTTTTATTTTTTATTTTATTATTGTTATTATTATTTTAATAAAAAAACGAATAAAAAAATCTTCAAAAATGGGTGACACGTGGCGGCTCCAGGAGCGGCCACGTGTCAGTCACACAAAAATCAGAAAATAAATACAAAGAAAAATATTTAAAAATAGTAAATGACCTCGGATTAAAAAAAATTTCACGAATGTTGCTCATCTCAATGAGATCAACAACTTTCATGAAGACATTAAAACCAAAATCGATCAATTGTACAAAGTGATATTTTTGAGGTATCCTATATACATAGAATACCTTGATTTTTGGGTTTTATAATTTTTTTGTTATTTTTAAACCAGATAAAAATCCAGAAAAAATATGATAAAATCAAAAATAAATATTTACACATTAATCTAATTTTTTTTATTTTTATTAGTTAAAAAAAAGAAGAAATAAAATAAAATAAGAAAAATACAAGTTTTGTACAGACAATTAGTAAAGATTGGGACTCAGTTAGTTTCTTTGCTTTCAAGCTCAGTTTGGATTTGGATCTATACGCAATTTATAAAACTTTTATCAAAGAAGACAAATGAAAAAGAAATAAAATAAAATAGGTTAATTATGTACATAAAATATTAGGTCAAAAACTGCTAAAATACAAAACGTACAAAAGAGGCCCAAAATCCAACTTTTACATACGAGCTCTGATTCTCTTGAACTTGGTCTTGTTTTCAAGGTATTTGAATGTACAATCAAAATGGACATGGATGTGGAAGATATGTCGATTTTAGTCTGGGAATCCTAGAACTAGAGTTTGGGTTTTTGGTCCACTTATTTGGGTTAGTGATTTTCTTTATTTTTCATTTATTCTTGTTAGTGATATGTACACAGTGGATGTAGTTTTGGGTCATTCAGTGTTAGCATGAATTAGTTAAAAATTAGGGAAGTTAGTCTATTTATAGGTCAATTTTAGCTGGGATTTTTGGCTTCTTATTTTGTGCAAAAATAAGGGATAAAATGCAATTCTTATCAAAACATACATGAATGCTAATTATGCAAAATAAATGAAGAAATGCTGATGATTTTGAGGTATTTGAGCTTAATTAGTGAGATTTAGAAGGATGAATCTAAGATTCATCAACCATGGAAGGGGGCGGTCTTGATGAGATGCGGGCGAAATCGAGGGGATTTGATCTGATTGGAGTTTGGTAGTGGCGACCGATGACAATCGTGGAACAGTAGTTGGAGATGGAAAGGGGCGGCGTCGCAAATAAGGGAGGAAGGAGAAGCACAGGTGTCGTCCGATCGGTCGAGATTGGACGGCCCTAGTGCAGCCACTTAGCAGTGATTTAATTTTTAATTTTTTTTAAAAAATGAATTATAAATACCTCTAAGAATGGGTGACAGGTGGCAGCTATAGGAGGTGCCACGTGTCCACACAAAAAAATCAAAAAAAATATAATGATAATTCAAAAAGAAATAGCAAACGGCCTCAGATCGAAAAGTTGTCTTCATGAAAGTTGTTTGTCTCGACGAGATATACCACTTTCATGAAGAGACCAAAATCAAAATTGATCATTTGCACAAAGTGATATTTTTACGGTATCCCATGTACATAGTATACCTTGATTTTTGGGTTTTCTAATTTGTTATTATTTTTAAACCTGATAAAAATCTAAAAAAAATGATTAAATCAAAGATAAATATTTACATGTGAGTATATTTTTTGGGATTTTTATTAAGTATGAAAAGAAAGAAATAAACTAAAACAAAATACAAAAACTACACCTTTTTGTGCAGACAGTTAGTGAAGACTCGGACTCTGTTAGTTTCTTTAATTTCTAGCTCATTTTGGATTTGGGTTTTTACACCTTTTAATAAAACTTTTATCAAAGAAAATAAATGAAAAGGAAATAAAACAAAATGAGTCAATTATGTATATAAAACAATAGGTCAAAATTAGGTAAAATACAAAATGTACAAAAGAGGCCTAGAACACAACTTTCACATATGAGCTCTTATTCACTTGAACTTGGTCTTGATTTGAAGGTATTTGAATTTACATTAGTTCAAAAGTGAGTAGGATCAAATTGAACATTGTATGAGGAAGATATCAGTATTTTAGTTCGAGAATCCAGGAATTAGGTTTTGAGTTTCTGGTCCACTTATTTATGTTAGTGATTTTTTTGTATTTTTCATTTATTCTTGTTTGTAATATGTACACGATGGAAGTGGTTTCAGGTCATTTGTAGTTAGCATGTATTACCTAAAAATCAGGGAATTTAGGCTATTTTATAGGTCACTTTGGCTCGGATTTTTGGCTCCTTATTTTATGCAATAATGAGTGATAAAATGCAATTATTATTAATAAATGCATGAATGCTAATTACGCAATATAAATTAAGAAATCTAATGAATTTCGAGGATTTGAGATTAATTATTTACTTTTAGATTGTTGAATCTGAGTTTCATCAGACTCGCTCTGTAGATAGCATGAACTTTCCACATAACCAGTTTCCAATGTTCACCGAAGATCAATTACCTTCGCTGATGATCGAGTTCATCATTTCCTCACTCCATCATTCCTATCACCTCGCTCATGTATTCTTCCTGCAAGGTAAAGCGACTCATCAGGTCCATCATAATTCTTCATCATTTTCGGACCTCCATTCTACTCACTGTCGCATGCACACACATCCATCGCTTCGGCTATCTATCCTTCTAACATCTGCAGGTGTCAACATCATTATTGGCTAGAAGTCTTTAGGGAGATCCAATATGGGGTTATACCTTCGAAGTATATCTCGTGCCACCTTCTTACAATTACTATAGGGCCTTATCCATCAAAGTCTTATCTTCGCAAGACCGTTGGAGACCTCTGTCAACCATCAGGAAAATCACAGTATTGTGGATGAGGAAAGAGGGGCACGTCGGAGCCCAGTTCTAGAAATGTCACGTGTAGCACTAGTCATTCGATCAGGAGGTACAAGCGCCGTCGGATCACCCGAATTTGGGGATGATCTGACAGCCCAATTGCAACTACATCTTTTGTCCGAGCCTAATTCAGACTTGCAGCTTCATCCAAACCGACCCAAAGCCGAAGCTCTTATACATTGCTACGTGGCCTGAGATGCGGCTTCTATCTGAGCCTAGGACTGCACGTGCCTCGCACGTGCGGGCCTAGGTAAATTGCATATTTGCCCTCGCCAATTCAAATATTTCAATATAACCCCGCACGGGTTTGGGGTATTTAATAATTTTGCCAGTCTGTTTTTTATTAATTATACTTCATTCCCTCTAGGGACCTATTTGTGACATTTCATGTTATGTTTTATCACATTTATGCCCATGGATACTATGTTGGATAACTTGAGAAACTTTTATACCAATTAAGTGATTTCAGTGGCATTTTGATCCTCGTTTAATTGTCTTTATTCTGATATTAGTTATCCGCTGATTACACAGTAAAATAAGGATTATTTATAGTCTACTTATGTGCTTTGTATGCTCATTAAATGCCAATTGACTCTAGATTGAATCACTTTATTGAATCCAAATCAAATTGGTAATTGCTTAAGTTTAATTAATTATTGTATGGCATAAATATGTGTATATTTGCATGTGTTGTCATTTTGTTCATCACATCATTATTTTCTAACATGAATTTATATGTTTCAACATCGTATTTTGTCTCATTCATGCATGCATTTGTAATGTGCATTTCATCTTGCATTATTTGCATGCATGCATAGTTGTCTTTGTTTTGACCTAGATAATTTATCAATTACTTACCTAGAAATTTTAACACCTAAATAGTCGTATTATGGCTTGTGTCCTTGTGTTCAACCTTGGACTTCCCAGGTTAAAAATTAAAGCTGAATCCTCTTCATAGAGATTATTCATTTGGTTCTGTATGCCACGCTAAGTACCCGTGCTGAAATGGATCCAAATTAACTTATGCTTTTAGCGGTTCATTGGAAGTTAACTTAACATATCAAGATACTAAAGACATGTATCATTTCTGTCATGAACGTGCACACATTTGTCATCATTAATATATATATATATATATATATATATATATGAGAGAGAAATGGGGTTCCTACTTAGGGGCAGCCATTTGGTTGCTCCCACCGCATTTTTCAATATTTGTTTATTTTTGAAAAATATTATCATGTATTTTCATCACTATATACATCTAATATGTCATTCCAAATTCGTACGAAATTGGGACTCTTATGCCCTCTATCATTTTAGCCTTAAAAACCCTAGCTAATGCATATAAATAGCAGTAATTTGTGCATAATAGCATTTACTATCTATTGTATTATTTATATATAAAATAAGGTTTTTAATGTCAAAATTATAGAATAAAGAGAAGAAAAGAAAAAGGAATAAAATATTAAAAATATTTTATGACCCTAACCCCAAGACCAAGTCCAGAATGGAGTTGGTCGACAAGAAATAAAGTAGGGGGAGATAAAGGCCAAAATCGAATAAAAATCCCATTTATTTATTCTTTAATTGTGCATCTTTTACTCCTATTTTATTCTTTATTAATTATTTGTCAAATAAAGAAACTTTGTACATGAAAGTTATAGATAATAATGTAAATAAAAATACAAAATTGAGTTTGTATAAAAATAATACACAGTGTGCATTTTATACATAAGATAAAAGCCAAAAACCAAACTTCACAGACCCATATCATTTCAATAAAAACCCAAAACATGTCAAAATCACCTCTAATTGTATATAACTTTTTACAAGCTATTTAATGGTGGTTTTATATTTTTTGGAGTTATTGTGTGAAAGTTAGGTTTTGGGCCCTCATTGTACATTTTACTGATTAAAATATTCATTTTATTCACCCCTTATTATTTTTACAAATTCTTATTTTTATAATTTTTGTAAATATTATTTTTAACACATGTGCATAATAAAATAGAATAAAATCAAAAATAAAATAAAAAATAAAATAACTCTATGTGATTAGGCAAAATACATATATTATATATAAGGGGAAGCTATACTTTAATTCTTTATTCTTTCATAATTTTATAATATTATAAAGTTGTTATTCTATTAAAATACAAAACCAAAATAAAACCCATTAGAATACATTAAAATAAAAAGATATATATAAAACATAGGTAAAATACCTATAAATATACCTATACAATATACATACCTATTTATTTAAGTGTGCAAATAACATCATAAAAATCAAATAAAAATATATTTATACACACAAAAATAAATAATAAATATATAAAATAATAGAATAAAATAATAAAATAAAATATACAAAATAAAAATAAAAATATACAAAATATAGGTAAAAATACCTATAAATAAGCCATTAAAAATAAACTTGTAACAAAATAATTTAAAAAAAATTAAAAATCATAATAAAATACTACATAAAATAATAAACATTTTTTGTACACAAAAATAATAAAATCATTTAGTATTTTTAAATAATTAATTTCGAAAAAAACTGCTCTTTTGTCCTATAGCGAGTCTACGTGGACCAATGGCAGGTAGAGGACTGTTGACCTCTGGTCAACTGTCCCATCTGGGACCTGGCGCGTCAGGACCGTCTCCTCCCGGATTCTCTTGCCTTTTTCTTGATTGATCCATCGATCAGTCGGTATCCCTTCCTTCATGAAAAATGCTCCACCACCATTGTATATCCTTGCCAGCCCATTAGATCCATCGTACATACTTTTGATTACTTAATTTCGACCCGTCAATAAGGGTGTGTCACATAGTGTATAAATAAAACATCCTCTATCATCTTCAAAAGTCGATCATTTTCCCAAGCCCTAGAGCTTCGAAGCTCAGCCAAAGATCGTATCCTTGTGACAGGAGGAGTCCCCTGAGCTCGTGGATGCTCGGGAAGACGGGAGGTGCACCCACGACTGCCGCTCGGGAGAGGCCCTGCTCCTTGGCCATCCGTCCAGGTGCGAGCTGCGTTTTTATTATTTTTAGGTAGCCTTTTATTCCAGCAGATTATTCACGTGTTTAGTTATCATTAGCCCTTAGGATTAGTTTAGTTTAAGTGATTCGTAGTTCGTCGGAGCTCTGCTCCGGTGAACATTTCATTGTGACTCCAACTGTCCCCGTCGCCGCTTCCACCACCATTTCTTTTCCCTTGCACTTCTTTACATCCAGCCATCTTCCATTTACCTCGCATCCTTAGGGATCGAGCCATCTGGGTTCTTCCTCTGCCTCTTCACCGGAGCCCACCACCTTGACCCTCATGTGCCTCCATCTCGTTGTTTAACGGGCCGAGGCATTTTTCCCTCGGCCGCTCTGTTGACCTGTGTAGGTTAGAGCCGCAAAGATACAATAGGAGTCGATTTCGACATTCGGCGGAGGTACCTAGATTGTCCCACCTTCGCCAACCTCGTTGTGGCTCTCCAGCGAACCTCCGCTCATTTTAACACCTCCAGTTGTTAGAGAACCTCGCCAGTCATCTTTTGGGACCATTGGGAGCAGCGAAGACCGACCAGGGAGGGAGATCTCGCTGGGACAAACTCGCCAGCAGCGAGTTCTTTCCCTGTTCTTCCTCAACCCCTCTCTGCCATCATATGATGAAGGAGGGTCCAGTTTGATGCTCAGCCATCCAATCGAGCCGCACCTTCACCGTAGATCTCAGTCACGAGATCTAATCGCCACCGTCAGATTGCGAAGCGTTATCTCGCCACCAGGTGCCGCCACGTGTTTTGGTGAGGAAATCAAGACCGTCCACATGCACGCAACTTTGGGTAAATTGCATGTCTTCCCCACTACTTTTTGTTTTTATTATTTGATATTGTAAATAAAATATTACGTTAAAATTGGAAATTTTGTAAATGAACCCCCAAACTTTACTGTAATTGCAATTTGGCCCTTCCCAACCTCGTGTGCAACCCCATGTGAGGGTTGTAATTTTGCAAAGGGGCCCCTAGAAATTTTGTATATTGTAAAATAGTACCTGAACATTAAATAAAGGATGTTTTATGTTGGGAAAATTGCACTGTGCCCCCAATACTTTTATTTATTTGCAAATATGCCCCTATGAGGATATGTATTTTTGTGACTTTTATCTAATTATTAAAAATATCTAATTTGCTCCTAAAAATCCAAAAAAATAGGTTTAGATGTTCCATGCATTGTACTTGCGCGCTACGCGTCCACTTTACATTTGTTTGCATTTAATCTATTTATTAAAATTAAAAAGGTGGCTAAATAATCCTTATCTTATATATAAATTATCAAAAAATATAAAAAGATTTTGAAAAATTCCAAAAAAATTATATATAATATATTTTGATATTTGTTGAGTCCAAAAACCCCTAAAAATAAGAAAAAGAAAATTTAAAAAATCAGAAAGCTCCAACGTCCAACAAAAAATATAAAATTTCAATAAAAATACCAAAAATATGTTTTTTCTATTTTATAATTACCTATATATTATTAACTACATATTAAAATTTTTTGGATAATTTGGGATGTTTTTACTATTTTTAAGACCCAAATCATATCTGTTTATTTATTAATCTCATATTTAGGGTATTTTTGACTTTAAAAATACATAACAATTAGCATAAATTTCTGGAAAAATGCAAAAACATTAGAAATCTATTAAAAACTAAAAAACAAATTATTTTCTGAATTTTATCAATATTTAATAATATTTATAAATATATTTATATGTATAGTGCAAATAAAGCTTTATATAGGATATATTATTTTATAAGAGAAAAAGAAAATATAAAATATAAAATATAAAAAGAAAATACAAAATTAGAAAATTAAAAATTAAAATATAAAAGTATAAAATAAAAATAAAAAAATGTAAAATTAAAAACCCACAAAATAATAAAATGGACAAGAGATAAAAGATGAAAAATTTGTGAATTCATTCTGCCTCCTTCTCCTGTTTGCTCCCAGTATTCGACCTCTACACATGCTTGCACCTATACACATTCACATGTAGAGTTATAATAAATTTTAACTCCACATTTTTTATATTCATTAATTTATTTATGTTATGGGTTAATTGTTGATTGAACCAAGGTCTTCGTCGGTCAACGCAGCGACTGCGTTCCCGCCTTGTGTGGAATGCACGACCGATGAATATATCTTGCGTTTATCGAATGGCGCCGTTGCCGGGGAGCAATGGCGTAGTTGTAGCTTATTGTGTTTTTGTCTATTATTTCTTGTCCGTTCATTTATTCCTCCATTTATTTATTTTTCTCTATTATTTGATATCATTGGGAACTATCGACGCTCTTCCATGTTTGAATTTGTTGCGAGGGACCGCGACGTGACGGAGGAACTCCTAAGAGGACCTATGCACCTGAGCAATGTGTAGCCGGCTTTCTGACTGAGCCAACAAGAGAGAGTAGCCAATTCAGATCTGGAGGAATTTTGGAGGCAGATTCAAAGCTTCATTTTATTATGCAAAAAAAATATTTTGTAAATATATGTGAGAGAGTGACACTTTGATTGTAATAATACAGGACTCTCACACTCCGACTTCCTGAGGTCCAGTACCCGAGGGATTGTTCCCTTGGGGGGCCTCAACGATTTTGATGTTTCTTTTTCACTTTTTATTTTATTTTTATTATTTTGTGTGAATGATCCCTAGCTTCAGACTACTTGACAATATACTAAGGTCCAAACATCTAATATATCTGCATGTACCTATAGAGTTGTTTTGAACTTAGGAAAATTTTGAAATAATGTGCTTCACGATAATAACATCTTGTATCTAGGGTGATTTCATCGGATTGCATTTGCATAGAACATAGGTTTTCAATTCTGTTATGCATCCCGCATGGAGAGAGCTGGGAAGCATTGTAAGTCCTCTTACTTAGCATGCATCATTCGATTTCCGACTTGCATGGCTTTTCTTATCTTCTCCCTCTGTTTTTGATCATCTAGGATGCTAAATGGAATTTGAAATCCCCGTTACACACGTGCATTGAAAAATAACCAAAAAAGTGATAATCAAAAATAAAATTGGGACTGCTATGTCTATTAGACTAAAAATAAAATGTAATGGATTCCTTGTATTGGGGAGAGCAACCCCCTCCTTGGATGTGCATTTTATTCATATGCAAACGCTAAGGACTAGTGCCCAAATTCCAAGCCTATCTTCAGTGTCTGCAACTTTGTGATGATCACCTAACTCTAAATCGACATGGTTAAAAGACCACATCTCGGTCTTCACTGTGGTGAGTAGGTGAATCGAGGGTTTGCTTTGAGTATTGCTTGTGACTTGGAGTCCATTTGCATTTTCTCTTTGAGTTATCAGTCCCATCCGAGTGAGTCATCCATTTTTCATCTTTGAGTCTCTCTACCTTTCTTATACATATATCTCCTCATTTGCATTGAGTCGTGATATTGGCGCTTGAGCTCAATCATCTTCGCCAGATCTTTTGTCTCTCTTCTTGACCACCCTCCTCGTGTCCCCCGTATCATCTTTTCTCTTACCAGGGATTGCTGTGCATGTAGGTATCGCTCGCATCGAGGATTTTTTTACTTACAATTAAATGTTGGAGTAAGTCGGGCATGTTTTGAGGTTGATGAGATTGATTTGGTGGATGCGACTTTTATTACGTGCATAAGAGCTGATTGGGGACCTTGATGAGGAACGATTATTAGGCGTGATTCTTATTTGACGATATTGATCTCGCACACTGGATTGAGGATGTGATGTGCTTCGATGATTTGATGATGATATCATGAGCTCTAATCTATCTATTTTGAGGTTCCACCCATCATATTTTTAGGATTGATTGCCTATTCTGATTTGGACTTCTCGGCATAGGTGTACGGAACCCACATAATATCTCTCATCTTCTTGATTGACCCATCCTCAATCTCCTAATTCTATTATTCGCCTGTGGCACTTTGAGGATTCATGATTACCTTTCGTCCCATATCAGCTGATTGATTGACTGAGGGATGTCCTGTAATTGATCTGAGTATATATCCCTCGCATCACTACAAGAAAAAGTGCATATAGCGACACAAAATTTACAAAGATGCCAACGAATAAAACGTCATCGAAGTATTCCATGATGAATTTGAGATTCGTCGCCATAATCGTTGTTATACAGGCCGTTGTTAAATTTCCAACAACGAATTGTCAATCGTTGCTAAGTTAAAATAGCAATGATAATAATTGTCGGTAAATAGCAAGTAACAACGAATAATAACGAAAAGAATTCATTGCAATACAACATATAGCAACGGATAAAATTGTTGGTAAATTTAAATGTTAAGTGAATTCTATTTCACAAATCCAAAACATAATCAACAATCACGTCTCCTCTTACACTACAAGCTAACAAAATGATACTAAAATTTAATTTAAAAAATAATAGGGCCACGCAATGCGTGTACCTCAAGCAGCGATCCTTCTTGTTCACTTAATTTGGTCAATGCAAGCATATTCCAAAGTTGGTCCAGCTATTTATAAACGAACCAAGAGGTCAGGCATCCCAGCTTCAACGATATGGTACTAAACATTCGCTACCTTTCCCATAAATTTATGCTCCCCACACCGCTTTCATGTCAATATAACTTTTAGATGGATATAAAATCGGATCACCATACTAATCAATGGATCATCTTTGGTCTTTTTAGTGCACTGTTTGGTTTTAACGATGCAACATATGTATACATGGTGTCTATAAAATTTATTCAAAGATTTTTGATGTGGGTGGATCTATTAAAACCATTGAGATGATTCAATGAACTCCTTGTTCGTTTGGGCTAAAAATGCTACTAAATTAATATAACAAATTAAACATTTGCCTGGTTGTATTGCAATAGATTAACTTCTATATGATTATTTAATACACACAAGGATAATAATCCCCTAGATGATTATTTTATTATACACATTAAAATTATTTTGCAATGGAGACATTACATGCACAACTCGCATATTTTGACAATTACACAATATATGATATGATTGTTAGTATATATTTACTTGGACAATGATTTATTCGTTTTTATATTTTCTAAGGAACAACGATTTTTTGCATTGTTATTAGATTTCACAACGAATCAAGACATCCGTCGTTATCACTTAGTATTTATTGACGAATGGGTTAAATCGTTGCTATATGTTACAATATTTTAATTTAATGACACAAATTAGTAATCGTTGTTACATAAGTGTCACCTAAAGTCCTATTTGTTGTAGTGCATGATCTTATGCCCTCCGGATGATTAATTGATTGATTAATTACTTTTGAGGACTTGAGATTTGATGCAAGCAATCCCAAGGCTTGATTGACCTAGTTTGCATCACTCCTCGAGGACTATCTACGGGAGGATGCGATACATTCTTTACTATCGGTTTCATATACTGAATCTTTCTCCACCTTGTTGGAGCCTGAAACCGCATCATCTGATTTGATTGTTTGGCCTGTCTACCGTATTGGGTGCCCGATATGTTGGTGCACGAGGCCAATCTCCACAACTCCTTTGAGTCTTCTCTCTCCTTGATGGTCCTCGCAAGGATGAGCCCCATGTTTCTGATTATTCCATGCCTAGTTCATAGTGCTCCCCGAGGGTTATCTGCGAGAGACTATGACAATTTCTATATCTGAGATCTCTTCTACAGCTAGATGATATGTCGTCTACAGAGACCATTCTGATTGCCTCCTTTGAGTCCTCTCTCTCCTTGCGACCCTCACATGGATGAGATCTGATCTGACTATTCCCTGATTAGCTTGCATTCTTCCCCGAGGACTATCTGCGGGAAAATGCAACAATTTCTTTATGCTCAGGTCCCTTGACCAATTGTGTCTCCTCTCTGTTGGAGCATGGAACCGAGTCGTCTAATATCTTATGGTCCACGCTGCTTTGTTGTTTATCCAATCTGTTGGATCTTGGGACCCATCTGCTCTCCTTGACGGTCCTCGCAAGGACGAGCCATCTTTATCCGATTATCTGATGCTCAGTTGGCAGTAGCTCCCCAAGGGTTGTTCGCAGGACGCTGCCACATTTTCTTGATCTATCGATCTCTTCTGCTGGTAGCCGAACTGTCGCCTACCGAGACCGCTCCTGTGATCTGTCTGATGGATTCAACTCCTTTGAGACTGTTCTTCTTGAGGACCCTCGCAAGGGTGAGTCTCTATTCTGATTATTCATTGACTAGAATGTACTACTCTCTGAGGGTTATCTGCAGGAGGGTACATCATATTTTAGGTACTCAGCTTCACTTCTGGTGTTCCCTTTCTGTTGGGGCACGAAGTCGGGTATGCTGATTTTGGTACTTGGTCTCCTCCGTGGTTGTGCCTCCTCTCTATTGGAGCACGGAGCTGAGTCTTTAGATTATCCTCTAATCCTACTCACTTTGAAGACCCTCACAGGGTTGAGCCATATATTGTGTTGTTTGGTGTATTCCTATGACTTTCAGACTCTTTGCTCACCGGACATCACGACATAGTCTCATGCTCTTTACCTTTCATATCTTTCGGAGACAATGATTGACTTGGAGGGGTCTGTAATGTTTCTTCTCCCTCCACATCTTATAGTATTGGCTCTGCTCACTCATTCCTTCCTTATGAGCCGATGTTCTGCTTTCGTTGCCGGATACGTGTTTATTTTTTGATCTCTAATGTCCCTGGTAACTGACACAAACTTGATTGCATACCCAGGTGTCTTTTCACTATCTGAATGCATCCTCGTTCTCATAGGGAGACGACGACGAGAGCACGGTAATCGCTTACCAGATACCGTCATGTACCTCACCAGTCTTTACTTGTTGTATATATGTGTCTTGTCTTCAATTCCTTCTTTCTCTTACATGTTACGTGTGCCCAAATCTATCGATATATCTTTGTGTCTATACTTAGGACGTACCTTGTCCTTAGTATAGGGGGGTACACACCGCGTTGTTCTTTCATTGTTCAGTTTCGTCACCCCTGTTGTTGCTTATACTTAGGACATCTCACCCTATGTATAGGGGGAGTGATGCGTACATTCTCTACGATATTTTCCTCTATTTATATATATATATATATGTCTTTTCTTCTTTTATTATTTTTGTCTTTTCCTTTTCATTTTTCTTTATCTACAAAAAAGGGCGTCGCCCCTTTGTGTCAGTTTTCTGTACATAGGACGTAGTTTGTCCTAAGTACAGGGGGTGTACACCCCGATTCGTTTATTTGATCCCCTCCATTGTCTCCTCTCTTATTGATTTGCTCTGCTATAGTTAGGGATATTTAATCCTATGTATAGGGGGAGATAGTCCGAGCTGTGATTTGTTTATTTATTCCCACCCTTGACCCTTCATTCTTTATCTCTTCATTCTTTCATTCTTTATTCTTTAGTCGTTGTAATATAGGCTTTTCTATACTCAGTACGAGTTATGTCTTCTCTTTCTCTTTTCGATCTATGAGGACATAACTCATGCTAAGTATAGGGCGGTCGTATATACTATGTATATACTTTATCCATCACTCGTACTTTCGTATAAATAATAATAAATATGGCTAATATACTATATATACATATATAATTCACTAAAATTCATTTAATAACAAAAGTCATTCCTCTAATTGGTTTTATATTTACTGATTAATAAATCAGGTTAAAATTATTTTTTCAAAATGATTTGAAAAATGATGTGAACCATTTGGAAAACTTTTTTGTGAAATATTTTCAACCTTTGTAAAAATATTTTGAGTTGCAAAAATTGAATTCTTTGTGTGAAATAAAATATTTGAAAACCTATTTGCAAATGTTTTGGAAAATGTTCTGTAAAAATATTTTGAAAAATGTATATATATATATATATATATATTATTTGAAAAATCTTTGCAAAATGGCTTTCAAATGTTTGTAAATGTGTGAAAAATTATTATGTACTATAGTTTTCAAAATTTGCTTTCAAATAAATATGAGTAATCAAGACATCACTAAAAATAGAAATATATAATTCTGTATCAATTGTATATATGTCCCTAAATAAGTCACTTTATTAAAACCTGTAAATTCTTTAAAATGCCTAAGTCTTGTAAATAAAATAAAGAAGCACATCCATGTAAATAGCTATAAATATTTTATACTTTTTGTGTGCTAAAATTCTTTTTATTTTCCAAAATCCTTTTCCAAAATTCTTTTTGTAAAAAAATTCTTTGATTTTAAAATTCTTTGAAAATTTGCATCATTCATTGTGCATGGAATTTCCATATCATTTATATTCTTTGATTGAGCTTGATGATTAAACTAGTCCAATAAAGTCAATGATTGGAGCTTGGTTGGACCTTACTTCACCTAACTACACTGGAACCTTATGGGAACTACATTTAAGGTACTTCAGGTCCAATAGGACTTAATTCTTTGAGTCTCGGAGTTGGGTTCAAGTCATCTCAACTGACTAACTAGAACTTTTCGAGACACATGCATGACTCTTGTCGTCCATGACCTAACTTGGAAACTTGCACCTTTCACTTGGCTCAACTCAATTGGAGTGGTGAGGGGATGGATTTGCCAGTCTGAGACGCACTCGGGTGTAAACATTCGTCCTCGTCTAGGGAGGGAAGTGCACCCCAGCCTGGTCCAGTTACAATGAAGTCTAAAGACATGAGAGTGTGGGTTGCAATAAAGCTTCAAAAGAGGGATAGTCTTCTGGCTCAAGAGGAAAAACTCCTTACGTAAATGTTGTTGTGAATAGTATGTATGAAAACAAACTCCAAAAAATGGACAGGCCTTAAAATAAAAACAAAATGCCTACCGGAGTATGTATATATGTTGTATAGACAATAAGCAAGCTTGAGCATCAAAGTTATACCATATGAGCCTGCAGCTAGATGACTTGACTACATTGGTCATGCATCCCGGGATAGGTAGCTACATTGGCTACCATCCATTCTTTTCTTCACCTCCTCCTCTTAAGTCGGATGCCACTTGAACTTAGAAGGGAATACCCCGCTCCTCGAGGATAGAGAGCTGGATTGGGGAATCATTGGGTTGTCATTCTGGAGAAGTCGTTTCCTTTCTCATTTCAGTTGGGGAGAGCCACTATCACTTACACTGTACAAGTCAGCTTCATAGTCATAAGGATTTGTGTATGATGTAGGCTAGTTCTGACCTGGCTATTGAGGTGGTTTGAACCGAGTTTTGTGACTCTCGAAGGCTGTTTTGTCTTAAATTTGGTTCCCGATAAGGTTCCGCGCACATTCTCACATCAAGGTCTAATCTAAGCTCCAAACTTTGATTTTGTAAAGACAAGCTAATAACTGAAAGCAATTTTATTCATTCATTGTTTTTCTTTTCTTCTTTATTCTTTTTGTGATTATTGCATAAGTGTTTGCGAGGGACTAGCAAAGGCAAGTATAGGGGGGGTGATGAACCTCCATTTCATCACCTTTATTCTATCATTTTATCCTTAAAAACCCTAGCTAATGCATATAAATAACAGTAATTTGTGTATAATAGCATTCACTATCTTTTTTGTTATTTGTATATAAAATAAGGTTTTTAATGTCAAAATTATAAAATAAAGAGAAGAAAAGAAAAAGGAATAAAATATTTTATGACCCTAACCCCGAGACCAAGTCCAGAATGGAGTTGGTCGACAATGAATAAAGTAGGGAGAGATAATGGCCAAAGTAGAAAAAAATCCCATTTATTCATTTTTTAATTGTGCATTTTTTACTCCTATTTTATTCTTTATTATTTATTTATCAAATAAAGAAACTTTGTACATGAAAGCTGTAGATAATAATTTAAATTAAAATATAAAATTGAGTTTGTACAAAAATAATACATAGTGTGCATTTTATACATAAAATAAAACGCCAAAAACCAAACTTCACATACCCATATCTTTTCAATAAAAACTCAAAACATATCAAAATCACTCGAATTGTATATAACTTTTCACAAGCTATTTAATGGTAGTACTTTTATATTTTTTGGAGTTACTATGTGAAAGTTAGGTTTTGGGCCCTCATTGTACATTCTACTAATTAAAATATTCATTTAATTCACCCCTTATTATTTTTATAATTTCTTATTTTTATAATTTTGTAAATACTATTTATAACACATGTGCATATTAAAAATAGAATAAAATCAAAAAAAAAATAAAAATATAAAATAAGTCTATGTAATTATATAGGCAAAATACCTATGTTATATATGTATGTAAATAAAACGGGAAGCTATTCTTTAATTCTTTATTCTTTCATAATTTTATAATATTCTAAAATTCATTAACTATTAAAAATACAAAACCAAAATAAAACCCATTAGAATACATTAAAATAAAAAGACGTATATAAAACATAGGTAAAATACCTATAAATATACCTACACAATATACATACCTATTTATTTAAGTGTACAAATAACATCATAAAAATAAAATAAAAATATATTTATATTCACAAAAATAAGTTATAAATATATAAAATATTTAGAATAAAAAAATAAAATAAAATATACAAAATAAAAATAAAAATGTACAAAATATAGGTAAAAATTCCTATAAATAAGCCATTAAAAATAAACTTGTAATAAAATACATCAAAAAAATAAATAAAAATCATAATAAAAGACTACATAAAATTATAAACATTTTTATACAAAAATAATAAAATCATTTACTATTTTAAATAACTAATTTTGAGTAAATCTGATCTTTTGTCTTGTAGCGGGCCTACGTGGACCAATGGCAAGCAGAGGATTGTTGACCTCTGGTAAACTGTCCCATCTGGGACCTGGCACGTCAGAACCGTCTCCTCCCTGATTTTCTTACCTTTTTCTTGATCGATCCATCAATCAATCGTTGTCCCTTCCTTCATGTAAAATGCTCCACCATCATAGTATATCCTCGCCAGCCCGTTAGATCCATCGTACATACTTTTGATTCCTTAATTCCGGCCAGTCAATAAGGGTGTGTCACATTGTGTATAAATAAAACCTCCTCTCTCCTCTTCAAAATCGGTCATTTTCCCAAGCTCTGAAGCTCGGCCAAAGAGCGCATCCTTGTGATAGGAGGAGTCCCCTGAGCTCGCGGATGCTCGAGGAGGTGGGAGGTACACCCACAGCCGCCGCTCCGGTGAGGCCCTGCTCCTTGGCCATCCGGTCAGATGCGAGATGTATTTTTATTATTTTTAGGTAGCCTTTTATTCCAGCAGATTATTCATGTGTTTAGTTTAGTCATTAGACCTTAGGATTAGCTTAGTTTAGGTTATTCGTAGTTCATCGGAGCTCCGCTCCAACAAACATTTCACTGTGACTCTGACTATCCCCGTCGCCACTTCCACCTCCATTTCTTTTCCCTTGCGCTTCTCTACATCCAACCACCTTCCATTCACCTCGTATCCCTAGGGATCGAGCCATCTGGGTTCTTCCTATGCCTCTTCACCGGAATCCACCGCCTCAACCCTCCTATGCCTCCATCTCGCCGTTAAACGGGCTGAGGCATTTTGCCCTCGGCCCCTCTATTGAGCCGCAAAGATGTACTAGGAGTCGATTTCGATGTTTGCCGGAGGTACCTGGAACGTCCCTCCTTCCTCGACCTCGCTGCGGTGCTCCAGCGAACCTTCGCTCATTCAGACTCCTCTAGCTGTTAGAGAACCTCGCCAGGAAGCTTTTGGGACCCTTGGGAGCAGCGAAGACCGACCAGGGAGGGAGATCTCACTGGGAGAAACTCGCCAACGGCGAGTTCTTTCCATGTTCTTCCTCATCCCCTCCCTGCTGTCGGATGATGAAGAAGGGCCCAGTTTGAAGCTCAGCCGTCCGATCGAGGTGCACCTTCACCGTAGATCTCAGTCGCGAGATCTTATTGCCACCGTCGGATCGTGAAGCGGCATCTCGCTACCGGATGCCGCCACGTGTTTTAGTGAGGAAATCAAGATCGTCCTCCCATGCTCAACTTGGTGTAAATGCCATATCTTCCCCACTACTTTTTGTATTTATTATTTGATATTGCAAATAAAATATTACGCGTAAATAAAATTTGGAATTTTGTAAATGGACCCCCGTACTTTATTGTAATTGCAATTTGGTTCTTCCCAACCTCGCGTATAGTCCCATGTGAGGGTTGTAATTTTGCAAAGAGGCCCCTGCCAATTTTGTGTATTGTAAAGTAGTACTAGAACATTAAATAAAGGATGTTTTATGTTGGGAAAATTGCATTGTAATCAATGTACTTTTATTTATTTGCAAATATGCCCCTACTAGGACATTTATTTTTGTGACTTTTAAATTATTAAAAATAGCTAATTTGCTCCTAAAAATCCACAAAATAGGTTTAGATGTCCCATGCACGTACTTACATGTTACATGTCCACTTTGCATTTTTTTGCATTTAATCTATTTATTAAAATAAAAAAAGAGCCTAAATAATCCCTATCTAAACTTTAAAATACCAAAAAATATAAAAACATCTTGAAAAATTCCAAATATATAGTATATTTTGATATTTATTGAGTCTAGAAAACAAAAACCCCCAAAATAAGAAAAAGAAAATTAAAAAATCAGAAAGCTCCAAAATCCAACAAAAAAATGAAAAATTCTATAAAAAATACCAAAAATATGTTTTTTATATTTTATAATTGCCTATATATTATTATCTACATATTAAAATTAATTTGGGTAATTTGGGATGTTGTTACTATTGTTAAAACCCAAATCAATTTCAGTTTATTTATTAATCCCTTATTTAGGGTATTTTTGACTTTAAAAATATATAAAAAATAGCATAAATTTCTGGAAAAATGCAAAAACATTAGAAAAAATTAAAAACCCAAAAACAAATTAGTTTTTTACTTTTATAAATATTTTATAATATTTAAAAATATATTTCTATGTATTGTGCAAATAAAGCCTTATATGGGCTGTATTGTTTTATAAAAGAAAAAGAAAATATAAAAATATAAAATATAAAAAAAATACAAAATAAGAAAATTAAAAATCAAAATATAAAATAAAAAATGTAAAATTAAAAACTCACAAAAATAATAAAATGGACAAGAGATAAAAGATGAAAAAGTTTGTGCATTCATTCTGCCTCCTTCTCCCGTTCTCCCAGTGTTCGACCTCTACACATTCTTATACCTATACACATTTGCATGTAGATTTATAATAAATATTAACTCCACATTTTTTATATTAATTGATTTATTTATGTTGTGGGTTAATTGTTGACTGAACCAAGGTCTTCATCGGTCAATGCAGCGACTGCGTTCCCGCCTTGTGTGGAATGCACGTCCGATGAATATATCTTGTGTTTATCAGTTACCCCACCCTTATTTTTTAATTTTAAGATATTTTCTAAAAATATATTAGGGTATTTAGATAAGGCATCATGTTCTCATTCTAATTTCTTATAAAACAAACATTCCTAACTTGTCTATCAAGATTACCAAATTTTCATGGTCTATTATTGATTTCATCCCTTTTGATTTTGATAGCTTTGGATTCTTAGCACCAGAACCTTTTGAGCTTTTGAATAGGGTCCAAAAAATCACGAGCAGTAATGTCATGGTTCACAAGTTTATGGATGTAGTGTTTAGAAGCCTTAGTTTTGCTATTCAAAAAGGACAGGCGGTGTAGCTTGTTGCCTGCTTGTCTCTTATTTCGATGTTGTGATGAATATGATATCGAAGCAATTAAATGGATTATTGCTGAAATTTGGCCCCTTTAAGATGGACGGGTTAGGAATGTCAGTTTTACATGGAATTTGGGTGACAACATGTTGTCAACTAGTGGTCTAACCCCCCCCCCCCCAAGTGTTGTTAGAAATACCTTAAGAAATGAAGAAAAAGGTTGGAATAGCCAAATTGGCTCCCCCTAGGGGTAGCCCCATTAAACACTATATATGTTTGTGTGTGTATGATATTTATCTAATGGGCCATGTGCCCCTTAAGTTGTGATGAGCACCATATTTTCACCATTTGATTGTCATTGTATGGTGATAGTCGTCAACCATCTACCTTTTTTAAAGGGCGTCGATTTTTGAAGGAAGAAAACATGACCAAATGATTTCTTCATTTTTATATTCCAAATATAATGTTTCCTTGAAAAATAGGGAAATCGTTTTGAATAAGGAAAAATTCAAATTAGTTTACTTTATGGGGAAGAACGCGCGTCGCAGAGCACCTCTTTTCTCCCCTTGATCTCATGCATCACAACCATCTGGTAAGGCTTGAATGGCGGAGAAGAATCATATCTTCAAGAGAATTGAGTATTTTCTCCATTCGTTTATATCATGCATTAAAAGTGGTTTTTAAAAATTGTGTGATGTATTTTGTATATATATTGCTATGTTTTTATCCTCATTTGATATTTTGTAGAGGAATACATCTCCGGCATCATTATGCTCTCATTTATTTATTATCCATGTACGTATAATCGTTCTTTATTTTTGAGGTTCGATAATTTTCGTAATAATGTCAGTAAGAATCGTTAAATATATAGTAATCTACATTCCCTGATTAGTAAGATATTTTTATTTATTACTAATATTTTACTTAATATTACTTTCTAAGTTGAGTAGTTACTAACATCAATTCCTTAAGTTAATAATGTTCTAATTATTAACATATTTTACTAACTTACTCATACCTCTTTGTTTATCATTTTTAGTTACTAACTCCATACATTGAGTTACTAATGTCTTGTTCTTGATTACTTCTCATTTTAAATATAGCTACTAACATCATTTACCTTATTGCAACTATTTTGTACTATTTCTACCATGTATTACTAACATTTCAACAAAAATTATGAATTATATTACTTACGACTGTATTATTTGTTACAATTCAATATTTTATTTTTACTATTATATTTGATTTTTACAACTCACAACTAATGAATTCTTGTTTTATTTATTTCAGGTATGCCAGATGTCTGAACACTTCTTATGATTTTTCGATAAAGATGTGAAAAAATGAGGCATTAATGATTGTTGCATTTCTTCCGAAGTGGAGAAGTGGAGAGAACATATTTGACAATATTATTAAGAACTAATCATCCCATAACTAATTCAGTATTTAATTAATAAATACAGAACATCAAATAAATAATTAGTGAGTAATTAATTAATAACGTAGTTTCATTATTTTCTACATTCTTATATGTATTTAACACATATCCATAAGCGCTCAAAATTAATTTGTATTCCGCAAACAATTATAGGTAACATATAAACTCACATCAATAAAACATAACGAGCTCAGTATTAATTCAAAGGCACTAAGTAACTGCAGTTTTAGTAACTAGGCATAATGAGCTTAGTGATATGAACGTTAGTAATCAATACTTGTTTTCTGAATATTAATAATTTACCTTGACAACTATATAGTAATAATTCCAAAGTGCCACGTAAGTACAATCTCAATAAGTAATCATAATAAGTTCAGTAATATGGTCAATAATAACCAGTACTTGTTCGTATAAACATTAATAGATTTACCTATCCAATTATCTAGTAATCATCCAAAAGTATTAACTACAACTTCAGTAACTAATCATAATAAGTTTAATAATATGGAGATTAGTAGTCAATACTTGTTATAGGGAAATCAATAATTTACCTTCTCACATGTATAGTAATAATTCAAAAGTATTAAGTAACTATAATTTCGGTAACACATCAAAATGAGTTCAGTAATATGGACATCAATATTCAGTACTTGTTCGTATAAACATTAGTAATTTACCTACTCAATTATCTAGTAATAATTCAAAAGTACTAAATAATTATAATTAATGGGATTTCTTGTTTTGAAATGTTTCAAATAAGTAACTAATAGGACATATATCCATAATGGTCACCCTATACATAGGGATTTTAAATCATGTTTGTATATATTACAAGCCTCACAACAATAATTTACTTGAGAACATATGTGTGTGTGTGTGTATTATTTGAGTAATGTCTGTGAATTACTAAACTCTCTACAAGGTTATATTACAAATGTAAAGTATTGACCACTGTTATTACTGATTTTGCAACAAATATTTACTTGAATACAATATATATTATTGATCAAATGTTTACCAAGTGTTTGGATCTCAATCTTCTACATGAACTCAAGGATTTGAATTATTCTTTCCGAAATCATCTTTATTTTTTTAAGATACAATATAATTGGAAATATAAAAACATCAAACATGTTAATATCCTTCCAAAACTGTCCTCCTTCGAAATAGACAACCGATCAATTTAAAATACACGTCGATGGCCCATGTTGGATATGTTTCCTATATATATGGGAAAATTAATATACTCCTTGGGAGCATGTAAATTATATGCTCCCATCTTTTTTCCCAATATTGTTTTTATTTTTCTTAAATGAAACTTAGGAGGATTTAAATCACTATATATCCCCATGATGTCATTCAAAATTCAACTTAATTCGAGACTTTTATCCTCTCCATTTAGACTATCAAATTTTAAAGGTCTCAGAATTGCTGAAAGTGACCCCCTTCAAATGGACATGCTAGGAATGTCGGTTTTACACAAAATTTGAAACACGTACTCTACTTATTATTTTATGTAAATCCTCTCAGTGTTTCATTTTAAAAAAGTAAAAAAATGTGGAAAAAGGTGGAAGCCTACTTTTATACATGCCTAGGGAGCATATCCATTTAACCATGTATATAGGAATAACTTCAAATGAGATTGTGGCTTATTACCCTTGTAGAGAGACATTAATATGAGCTTTTAGATTTTAATCTCGTATTGATATTCTAAAAATAAAATGTGACAGCACATTTTCAATATACTAATTTCCATTAAATTTCTCTCCCTATAAGGGTGTCAAACCCTAGCAAATGGAGGATGGCACACAATGAGGGGGGAAATGGTAGTGCGGATGAGGGAAGCATGACGTACGGAAACAATTTTGGATTTGCATGGAGGCGGCGACTGTGCATTCTGATCGAAGATTAGCTTCTCAATCTTCATTCTTATCTTCCAAATCTTTCGTTGGAGGCTTGAATAACTCAAATCCATATCATTTTCTATTCAAATCTTATTTTCTTGGAGATTTGGGTTGTTGATTTTTGGCTTCACACATGGATTTGAGGTATTTCTTTGATTTCTCGGTGGCGGTGTGTGATGAGAAGGAGCATGTTCACATCCCTCCCCCCTTTATCTCCTGATAGTGGCACACGATGAGGATGAGTTGGTGCATGAGGGCGGATGAGGGAAGCACGAGGCGCGACGAGGGTGGACTGTGTCGTGGTGGTGTGTGGCGGAGGAAGAGGAGTGAGGTGGTTATTTATGAATCTCATACCATGATTTACAAATCTTTAATTGTCTTTTAGAAATCTTAAATTGTTTTTACAAATCTCAACTATTATTTACAATCTTGGATCTTTTTCTACATTTTATTAATTTCTAGCAGTCTACTCTTTTTTACATATCTCCACTTAAATGTTACAAAGCGACCATGTAGTTTTACAAAAGGAGCGTGGAAAAATTACAAAGGAACTCAAAGAAGTTTCAAAGATCCATACAATGTTATACCCCCAAAGAAGCTATAAATACTCAAGACATATTACAAATAATAATACAAAATTACAAATGAAAACAATAATATACAAAATAACAAATGAATGCGAATGTAGAATTTTGCATGGTTTAAAGTTTACAAAATCAAATCTAAGATCTACAAAATATGATTCATATAATACACAAATGTGTAATAAATTGCATTTATTGAGAACATTTCCAGAAATCAACAAATACAGAAATAAACGAAAAATTTCAAGTTAAAATGAGCCCAAATTGGTAATTGTTGTTACTAAATGGTACGCAAATTTAAATCGAAAAAATGATCAAAATATCATTTTGCCAATGCACCATTAATCAAGATCCTAAATTGATCGAAAAACCCTCGTTGATGGTTCACCACAAAAGTGGTGAGCCCCAAACACATTTCAAACACACCCTACATATATAGGGTTTGTTGGGGATGCCCCCGTGCTATTTTTCTGTAATTGTTTTATGTTTTTAAAAATATCACCATGTATATTCATCTATATATCCCTCCAATAGGCTATTCAAATTTTGTAAGAAATGGAGATCCTGTGCCCTCCATCTGGAACAACTAGATTACAATGATGTTTAGACCGTAAAATTACCTCTTCTAGATGGATGGCATAGAAGTCTTTGTTTCTGACGAAATTCGAATAGCATATTGGAGGGATATATAGATGAATATACAGGGTTTTATTTTGCAAAAAAATGACGTGGGGGTAGCCCCATTTTTTCCTTATATATATATATATATATATATATATATATAGAGAGAGAGAGAGAGAGAGAGAGAGAGAGAGAGAAAGCGAGAGAGAAAGCAAGAGAGAGAGAGCGTTGATCATGTGAGAGTCAAAACTGTGATAACATGGGAGCAGTGAGTCTTGACCATTAGATTCCGCTCATCTCTCTCGTCCTCCAATCAATCAGCAGAATCTAATGGTCCAGATTGACTACTCTCATGCTCTCACAATTTTCGACTCTCAGAGGATCAACCCCCCTTTCTCCGTCTTCAACTAGGACTTGGTCCTTCCTGAGTTCAGGAAGGCTAACCCCTTTTTTTTAGAAAACATGATGACATTAGTAGAATAAGTATACATATTGTATTACAATGTGTAGTTTTTATGTTTGTATTATAATATACAGTATTGTATGCAGTTTTGTATTTATAATGTGTAGTTATAATACAAATTGTGTACATATTCTACTAAAGTGTCGTGTTTTCTACAAAAAGATGGTGTCCTTCCTGAAGTCATGAAGGATGCATCCTATTGGAAGGCCTCCCTACATATAGGATTTCCTTTAAATAGGATTTGGTCCTTCCAGAGTTCAGGAAGGCCATCCCCGTTTTTTGTAGAAACATGATGACTTTAGTAAAATATGTATATACAGAGTGTATTACAATGTGCAGTTTTAATGTTTGTATTATAATATGAAGTTTTGTATGCGGTTTTGTATTTATAATTTGCAATTATAAGACAAGATGTATACACATTCTACTAAAGTGCTCGTGTTTTCACCAAAAAATGGTGTCCTTCCAGAAGTTAGGAAGTATGCATCCTATTGGAAGGCCCCCCTATATATAGGATTTCCTTCAAATAGGACTTGGTCCTTCCTGAGTTCAGGAAGGCCAGCCCATTTTTTGTAGAAAACATGATGACTTTAGTAGAATACGTATACAGATTGTACTACAATGTGTAGTTTTAATGTTTGTATTATAATATGCAGTTTTGTATGAGGTTTTGTATTTATAATGTGTAGTTATAATACAAACTGTATACACATTGTACTAAAGTGCTCGTGTTTTCTACAAAAAGATGGTGGTGTTCCTGAAGCCGGAAAGGATGCATCCTATTGGAAGGGCCCCCTATATATAGGATTTCCTTCAAATAGGATTTGGTCAGTCTTGAGTTCAGGAAGGCCGGTCCCTTTTTTTGTAGAAAACATGATGATTTTCGTAGAATACATAAACAGATTGTATTACAATATGTAGTTTTAATGTTTGTATTATAATATGCAGTTTTTTATGCGGTTTTGTATTTATAATGTGTAGTTATAATACAAACTATATACACATTCTACTAAAGTGCTCGTGTTCCCTGCAAAAAGATGGTGGACTTCTTGAGGTTAGGAAGGATGCATTCTATTTGAAGGGGTCATTATATATAGGATTTCCTTCAAATAAGACTTGGTCCTTCCTGAGTTTAGGAAGGCCAGCCTCTTTTTTGTAGAAAACATGATGACTTTCATAGAATACATATAGATTGTATTACAATGTGCACTTTTAATGTTAGTATTATAATATGTAGTTTTGTATGCAGTTTTGTATTTATAATGTGCAGTTATAATACAAATTGTATACACATTCTACTGAAGTGCTCGTGTTTTCTATAAAAAGATGGTTGCCTTCCTGAAGTCATGAAGGATGCATCCTATTAAAAGGGCCCCATATATATATATATATGGATATCTATTGGCAGACGAATAAGTTGATGCCATGACAACTTCTATATACTTGAGCATATATGGAAATATGAGATATATGATCTCTTAAAGGAATCATATATATTCGTGCTTTCTGAATCGAAGACATTATGGGCAAAAACAAATTCCACTAATGGTCATCCTATTTTGGAAATATTTTCAAGAACTTTAATATATGCTTAGACATCATATAATTGGTATTGTCCCTTAATGATAATGAGGAATATATTGGTAAACCCAAGAAGGAGACAACCAAATATAGGATTGAAATTCAATTTATTAAACGTTTTCTAATATTTAAGATGCATGAGAATAGGGAATGCTCGAGATCGATGTAATCATAATAGATTGTATACCAAAGCTCTTCCATTCCGAGTGAATGATGAAATCAGAAGAAATTTAGTGACTCCACTTTGATTCCAAACGAAAGAAAACTAATTAGATTAAGTTTCAATTTATAGAATGATGACCGTATGACCACCCTTGTTAATTCAATCAAATTAATTGTCAATCAATTATGTTTGTTGCAGTCGGATAATCAAGGCTACGCCAAAAATACCACTTTTAATTAATGTTCAGTTAATTACGAGCGGCATATTTATTTTACTTGGGCAAGCCCAAGGTCAAACTCAGGGAGGCAATTGTCTCCTTAGGTGAATTTGAAGTGAATTCGAAGGTCGGATTTTCAGAGGATTATTTTTGATATTTTTTTAGCAATTTTTATGCAATAAAGGAAAAAAACGAATGCAATTTGAGGCAGGTTTTACAAGATAAATCATAAATATGATCAAATGAGGTCCAAAAATAATGAAACTTGGTCGGAATATAAAATGCAATGAAATTAAGCTACACTAATATTTTTAGAATTTTCTGACACTTTATGAATTTACTGTGAATAAAATTTGAATGCAAGGTGATTTTTGCAAAACTAATTTTAATAAATGCCAAAACATATTATTTCCAGATATAAAAATTATCCTAGATAGATCTAAGTATGATGAATCCAGGAAAATTAATAAACTTAAAATTCTATGTGAATTGGACATATTAAAAATCAATTAAGAAAATCATTATTTAATTTATTTAGGCTTGTGATGCGTGCAAATGCAATGCTTTTTGGGCACAATGTAAAATAAATTATCTTAAGTCTAATGTGATTTTTTGGTGATTTTTGGAGCAACAAGGAATTTTATTTGAATTAAAGAGTATATAGTGGGAAAAATATAGAAAATTTCACCAAATAATAATATTAATTTCTAGAGATGTCATAAAAATTAAACACGTGTCACATAAGATAAAGGACAAGTTGTGCTACATCATGCAATTTTTAGAATCGAAAAAATGGTGCCAAATGGTCACCTAAATATGTGTGCAAATAAAAGGACTAAAGTAAAGTGCAAATACAGAAAATAAAATTACTGAAATAAAATGTGCTGACAAGGACTTAAATGCAATTACCTATAATGCGGGGGAGGTGTATATAATTTTCCCACAGTGTCACGCGCGCCTCGCGTGACACGCCTAGCAGGGACCAAAGTGCAATTTCCAAAACCATCGGGGGCCTTTATGCAAATTACCCTACCCTCACATGGGAGCATGGGCGGGGCTAGGCTTGGACATTGATCGAGGATCGGGAGGAGGCTCGGATAATCTTCGGGTGCTCCGAGCCTAGGGTCGGGGAAGAGGCTCAAAGGAGGATACGTGGCACGATGTGGACCGTTGGATCAGTGTGTATCCAACGGCTGCTGGAGTTGCTAGCGTGGCGCACTGAGGGTCGTCAGATTGCAATGATCCAACAGTGCTGATGACGACGACGTGGCTGACTATTGGATCAAGATAGATCCAACAGAGATAGGAGCTCGGGGAAGCGGCTATGTGGCACAGCTAGGGCCGCTTGATCTTGATGATCTAACGACTACTGGCTCAAGGGGACGTGGCGTGGAAAGGGTCGTCGGATCGAGGAGATCCAACGATGGATGTACGTCTTCTTCTCCGGTCCGCCGCCTCCTGCGGCAGACTTGGCGGGGCTCCGACATTGAGATCCTCGCTCTGCCTCCTCCCATGCTCGGTGTAGCTCACCGGCGGTTCCTAAGGTACTCGGATCGATCGTGGGAGTATTGAGAATCCGTCGGAGGTCCTGTATGAGGATGGGAGGGTCTAAATGGCGGGCACGATGAAGCTTGATGCAGCTGCGATGAAGATTCCAATCAATGAAGCTAAGGGTACTTGCAGGTTTAGCTGGGGCCAAAGAATGGAGCCCGTGAACGTGGGAGTGAGGCAAGTGCAGTGAGGCCTGAGGTGCGTCGTGGTGATGGCCAGAGTGGTGATCCTCCGCCGTGAAGGCAGAGCTTTGGTCGGAGGATGTGTTGTGCATCATCGGGGCAAATGGAAGGGCACGCGAAGATCAGAGCTTCGAGGTGAAGCTTGGTGGATGGTTGCGTGAGAGCAGGATTGATCGGAGGAGGTGGAGAATTTAAGAGAAAAACGAAGGGAAAGAAGAAGAAGATCGGAGGAGGAATGAAGGTGTCCACCTGGGGCTTGGAAGCTCAAATAATGCTCCCGATCGTCGCTCGAGGGACGGTAGAGGGCCCAAGCCTAAGTAGCTCGTCGGAGGAGCTGCAGCGTGGTGTGGCTACGCTGAGGATCTCGCCGGAGGTGAAGACTTGTCTTCGCTCGATTTTACTCTCAATTGTTGTCACCAATGGGTAGCTCTGAGCTTTAGGACACCTCTTGCAATAGTGGATGGGGTCGAAGGTGGCCGGAGGTGGGGTATTTATAGGAAGAAGGTGGGGGTGACCGTGATGGAAGGTGAGGTTTTATGGGGGTCGTGGAGCGACAATGACGGGTTTCATAGAGGTCATGGTGGCTGGCGAGGATAAGGGAGTCATGGGCTACGAGGTGGAGGTGCTAGAGGGTGGAGATGATGGCTGTGGTGGCGGAGTAAATAGGAAGGGGGCGAAGGGCACTCGAAGTGGGCAACGTGCGTGAGAAAGGCGGTCCGAGGTAGAAGACGGTCTCTGGATCGTTGGATCGAGTGATCCAACAGCCAGAAGAAGGGCGCAAGAGAAGGGCCCGGATTAGATCGGAGTGGTGTGATCGAAGGGGTAGGGATGCGACATGTCGCGGGCACAGGTGAAGGCACTAAAAGATGGTTGGGATGAGATATGAGGATCTGATCGAAGGGCTAGGGATAGTGCGGAAGTGTGTGGTGGGGATGAAGGCTTCTGGAGAAAATCAGAGGGCTCACAAGTCATTACATGGCTTGCTGAGGGCGAGGCGCTAATGGATGGAGGAGATGCGATCTGGAGAAGATCGGAGGGTGGAGATTAGCTGCACGAGTGAATGGCTCAGATCTGAAGAGAAGGGAAGGGATTGGATGGTGGAGAAAAGGGGCGCGTGGCGCGATGTGAGCGGGCTGTGTGGCGCAACCAGAGGGAGCCACGTGGCCTGATTTGAATGGTCGAGAAAAAATGAGGAATAAGAGAGAGAAGATGGCCAAATTTGGAAAAATGCAAAACATGAAAGTTGTAGATATTGGTGAGATGTACAAGTTTCATGTTGACCAAAAACGGAGATGAGGTCAAATAAAATACAAAAATACAAGGGTACAAATATACATACATATAATGTACAATGGGGTCCCAAAATCCAAGTTTTGCATACGAGCTCCTATTTAAATCAAATTGGTCTCATTTTAAAAGTCTCTGAATATGTATTAATCTAAAAGTGAGTAGACCAATATCAGAGGTGGTATGAGATAGATATGTGCATTCTAAGGTCTGAGGTCTCCAACTGGGTATGGGGTTTTATTAGGTAATTTTACAAGTTAGATTTTTTGGCCTTTTTCTTGTATTTATTAGTTAGTTATATATACAGTATAGAGTTGATTTTATTGACTTTGGAGTGGGTATGAAATACAAATAAATAGATGAATAATTACAAGTGAATTGGGCTTCTTATTTTATGTGAATATGAATGCTAAAATGCAAATATTATGCATGCATGCATGAATGCTAATTATGCAAGATAAGGGGAAATATGCAGCTAATTACTCGAGAACAAGACTCTATTTTCAACTTTAAGAGTGATGGATTACAGATTCATCATAGAATCATAATCTATATTTAAAATTTTGGAAATATATGAAAGTGTTTAGAAATAACTATATAATTGATTCATTATATGATTAAATCTGATAACTCAAAGTGGTATAAACCATGATATGAGATTTAATCCTAATATCAAGTCACTAGCATTTATAATCTCTCTGCAATTATATCCAAGTATTTGCAAATGAAGCACAAAATTTCTATTGGATTAGGACTCACAATTCCAAGGAGTTGAGATATTATTATATGAATTTAATTCACATATATGGAAATAAATTAATGTGAAAATGATCAACGTTTGTTAAAATTAATCTAAATATGATTCACATTTAATGTTAGAGGAATAATGTGAATGGGATTCACATTTCATAGAATTGTGTGGATATAATCTTCATTTAATTTGAGGAATAATACGTAATATGATTTACATTATGTTGTCAGCATTTGAGAGTAAGATTATCATTAGTTGTAATATTGAGAATGAGATTCTCAAATCAATGTTGGAAAACTTAGGAATAAGATTATCATATTTATGATGTAATTTATGATACGAGAGTCTCATATTTATATTTAGAATTATGTGAACATGACTCATAAATATATTAAGTTTTATATTACTTGTGCCCTTCTTAACTTATGTAATATTAGTTATACCCCTTCCTTTTTTCAATATCAATTGTATCCCTAATTTCTTATAAAATTTACATGTATGCACTTTCGTTAAGGTAAAATAGAGGCATAATTAATATTACAAAAGGGTAGAACCATGAACTTTGTAAGAATGTAGGGACATAACTAATACTACAAAAAAGGAAGGGACATAACTGATATCGTAGAAGTTAAGAAGGGAACAAATGATTGAAATTCAATATATTAATGTTGGTGTCAAGGAATTCACATTCTTCATTAGTTAAATGTGAATATGATTTACATTTATCATGTTGGTATAATATGAATATGATTCATAGATGAGAATATACATTATTTCCTCTAAGATATATTGGTATCTCTTTCTATAAAGAGAGTTGAAAATCAAAATATCTCCCCTAATTCCTAACTGGAAAGGAGAAGAGAGAGCCTCTCTCCCCCCATATGTGGCCATTCCCCATTGTTATATAGAGAGTTTTGGGAATCTCATCCCAACACTATTCATTCTCTCTTTGCAAGAGAAGAGAAGTCCCAAAAGTGAGACAACTTATCTTTCTCCCTTTCCTATTCATATTTGTTCCCTTTATCTCTCCCTCTTCATATGGTAGTTGACCATTTAATTCTTCTTCTCTTCATTGTTGTCATCCACAAGAGAAGAAGAAGACTATCGTCTTCTTCATGTCTTCATGCTCGTAAATAAGAAGACAACCTCCTGCGATGAAGACTTGCTAGCAGATACCATGGTGATCAAGAAGAGATCATCTTAATCTACCTTTCATACATAGGATTCATGTGATTCATCCTCACCTCCTCATGTGCATTGCTCACAGATCGAACTTGATTTAGAAGATTTCTTACTTTAGAGACTTGGTAACCATCACCTACTCATGTGGTATGTGAAATGGTGTAAAAACCATTTCTATATCCATGTAATTTTATAGCGCTACAAAAAAATTTATTCTGTGTTGCTATATAGCTCATATGGTGAGTACTTATATTTACTCAGAATTAATCCATTTATTTCACATTTTTTTGATGTATAAGGTTAAGCCTCCCTCGCCACTATAAAAAATCATATCCGAGCCTACGTCGAAGGATTCGAATTGCATCTGTGTTCGGTGAACAAAGTGTTATATTTTTCTCATAACGAGTACATTGTTTTCGATAACTTTCTTATTATGAATGATTTGGCGCGATATATGTTGTTGCTATTTTTCCCCTGTTTAGATCTATATTTTTTAGATATTTATGAAGATACTTTCTAGAAGACTTGTACTCATAGACAAAAGACCTGCCAAAAGTTGATGGCATTCGGGCGAAGATTCAGATGTAGAAAGTCCCTGCGGACTTGGATTTCATTCAAAGATCATAGCAAATCATTTTGAATATTTTTGCTATTATTTTTTAGTTATATAAAATTTAAAAATGTTGATGATAATTCATTAACAAAGTCCCTAAAAACTTTCACGCGATTCCGACCGTACGACCTCGAGAAATTGGATTTCTCCATAGGCAGAGTTAGAATAGGACACACCAAAATATAACAACTTTTTTCCCTATTTCTAGACTCAAAATTTTTACGAATATATATTATATGTTCAAATCAGGAATCGAATATGATATTTTAGAAATATTTGGAGTCACAATAAATTTTAAGTTCAAGTTATATGATGCCTTCCAATTTGAAGTGCGACGGTCCTAACTTGCAAGTTCGGAACCCAAAATCTTTTTATTTCTTATTTGAATATATTCTATAATTGAAATGTCTGTGTTTCATATTTCCTATTATGTGCATGCTTTATTCGAAATCAATGACATTCAAATAGATCAAATTAATTGTCAGATTAAAGTTTAATCTATTATATTAGTTTAATCATGATAAATTTGGTGTCTAGTACTAGATCATTTTGGTAATTAGTTAGTTGATGCCTTACAAGTTAAGGAAGAGCTCCTACTCAAAATTCTGCATGACTTGACCAAGTGTAAAATGATAAAGGCTAATATATGAGCAAGTCAAGTTATACACTTATAAAAAAATTGTGATTGTATACATGTGCATATTGATTGTTTTAGTTTCTAAAGGGGATATGAATGAAGGGAGGTTAGACATCACACATTATGAAAACATAGGATAAATGAATCAATTTCATAGAACAAGGTGGTCATCGTATGATCATAAGTGCAATCATATAATAAAAAATGATTGTAAATTCTAAACCACATAATAGAGGAAACAATTTCTGAACCATTTTGCATGATCACAAAAGTATAGACGAATCCATTTGAAGTGCAAATCTCTAAAAAAAGAGACCTCTCAAATTAAGTCTGGTCCGATGGATGCTTTATCTCGTGGGCTCGACGATGACTTGTGGTACTTCCCACAAATTTGAAATATTTTCTTCACCAAGTTATCCATGCAAATAGAGATCAAGAACTATCTCTATGCTTTGATCTTGTCACATAAAATCGAGTCCTTCTACATGCATGAAGAAGAAAGTGATTCCTTTTGCAATTGGTCGAACCAAAAGAGAGGAACAGGGATGGGATCTTTGGTGAACAACTAGGGTTTGGTGAGGTATATGTGGGTGGATGACCAAGAGAAAAATATAGAGAACAATTCTTTATGGTTGTTCTCCTCTCTCTTCTTAGGACTTAAAGGTGGAAATTCTTTCAACTTAATTGAATCAATTAATTTTGAAGAGAAACCATAGCCCTTCTTTTATATGGTAAATGAACCAATAAATGCTTCATCGAAACAGAAATATTGGAGGAAATATCTTTTTATATTACACATTTTAATAGAATATTCTCCCCAAAAACATCCATCTCATCTGTATGAAATTGTGTTGAGCATATAATTTGGAAAAATTGTTGATATATAATAAAATATCAATAATATTTTTAGGTAATAAACCTCTAAATGCTATAGGTAACAATCTTTGCATAAACACATGGCAATCATGACTCTTCATTCTTTTAAAAGAATACTTTTTCAAATCCAGATGTTTTAAAAAATCGATGCATATCCATTTGGAAATTTTAACTTGTTGGCCTATTCACACACACACTTTTCACTTGATTTCTATCCAAAGTGTATTTCACTTTTGGAAATTCAACTTTTCCAACATCGAAATATTATATATATATATATATAAATCCGAATGATTGCAAATAATTCTTAAATAATAAGGGAATTAACGTTATATTTTGTACGACCTGCTACATTCATGATCGTGCAAAAGTGTTATTGAGAATACTTTTCTCAATCTGCATAATATCTAGATTATATTGGATCAAAAGTTTACTACTATAAGCAACTCCCATAATATACCCATCTTCATCCAATTATTAGATTCTCTAAAACCTAGAAATTGTGGGGTGTTCACCATTACCAAGAATTGTTGAACTATGTTAACAAAAAAAGTAGCATGTCATTGGTTCTCTTGATTGGAGGACCTGATATATCATTTGTATTCCTCTTAAATGCATGCTTCTATCTCCTATATGGATGCTCTTTTAGAGGAATCCATCAATGATAATAAAAAAAACAAGAATTTCTACCGTGTTGAAGTTGAAATGACTCTATACTCTCCACATAATACAGATAACTTTTTGTCCATGGTACTCCATCAAGATAACATACCATTTGTTGAAAAGTCATTTATCATCCATGATAGAGCAACTATCATGGTAGATGTTTGACATTTATTTGCATCTTATATATTTACTCCATCAATCCAAAGATTCTTTAATTAATCTATAAGATAATGTAAATATAGATCAATGTATTTATCTGGATGAGAAGGGACATGTATAGATAGAGGTAAGAACATGAAATGTCGCTTGCTACATAATCATGGAGGTATATTATAAGGTGTTGCCATTACTAGTCAACATGAATAATCTTTACTTTTACCATATGGATTGAATATGTTTGTACACAAAACCTATAATGCAATTCTATTTTTAATCTACAAATGATGGGAAAGAAGACATTAATACCTTTGAACACTCTAACTTGGATGGATGCTCCATATATTCTTGTCAAGAATGATCTGTAAGCCATATCATATTTCTTATTATCTCCTTACAATAACATAAACGTTTGAGTTTAAGTGTTAATGAAAGTAATGTAACATTTTACGTGGAATTTTCTTTACACATTTACTTGAATCGTGAAATCTAGACTTGTTACCTTCTGCCTAACTCATTTTCACATCATATATTACTTTAGGTATAGTATAATTTGTGATGATTTATACATGCATCAATCTTTACTTCTGTCAGACCTATCTTTCCCATCATTTTATCTATTTTGTAATAGTTTTTGGGTATATCATGATCGACCGATAGTTTCTTCAAAATTATCAACATAGCTCAAAATTCATGTCGCTCATATTATACTCCATTTTCATCGATAGAAGCTCTAAAAATGTTGAGAGTTTTGAAAATGTATTGCAACCCAATCATAATGTCTCTTATGCGTTCTTCAATAGCTCATAAAATTCTTCTGAATCCTAGTGTGATTCTTCATCCTGGATGGTTGAGATTAGTTCATGGACCAACTACATCCAGTACTATTGCAACAAAAGGATTCGTATTCGGATACTCATTAGATTACTAGATAAATCTATTCATGTAGATGTGTAAATGTACTTCATCCTTAGACTTCTTCATAAGTATACAACATTTGTTACGCAAATGTATAACAGTTTCATCCAAATCCATAAAATTGGAACTGTTGGAGAAAAAAATCTATAAATTCCTCTATGTCACACTAAAAAAACTTTAACACATGACTGTCTTGCATAAGGTTATACATCTAATCCCTATTGTTCTTCATGATAACCTGAATATAATGGTTTATAATGTCAAATAAAGAGATCGAGTGAGTGAAAAACGGAAAGATGGGAGTCGCTAAGTAATGTCCTGACAAATAAGGCTCACTGTCGTTGAGGCGACTACTCAAATCCTCACGTTGATCAACAATTAACTCACACAAGTAATTGAGCAATTAAGAGAAAGAGCTAAAATTTATTATACCCTACTAAAATTGTATAGAGGCAAGCAAGTAGGGGTCGATCAAAGAAAGCAAAGGCGTCAAGCAAGCAAGATAAAGATCAAGCACCCAATATCCTATCAAACACTTAGCCATATTGCAACTTTTTTTGGGTTTTTAATTTTATATTTTTTATATTATTTTTTTTCTTTTTTATCTTTTTATATTTTTTATTTTTTATTTTTTAATTTTTCCGACTCTAATTTTCTTTTTATATTTATATTTTTTGTATTTTCTTTTTCTTTTAAGTTATAAAATAAGATATGTATATAATAAGGGAAAGAGAGGGATAATATATATAGGTAAAATAATCAAAAATAAAGGAAATAAATATTTTTGGGTTTTTTAAAATGTTCTACTATTTTTTTATTTTCCTATATTTTTGTAATTTTTTAGTATTCTTAAAGCTAAGAATACTCAAAACATGGAATAAAATAAAGATCTGAAATTAAAATGGAGATGAAAAATAGTGTAATCTTTACTTTTACCATATGGATTGAATATGTTTGTACACAAAACCTATAATGCAATTCTATTTTTAATCTACAAATGATGGGAAAGAAGACATTAATACCTTTGAACACTCTAACTTGTATGGATGCTCCATATATTCTTGTCGAGAATGATCTGTAAGCCATATCATATTTCTTATTATCTCCTTACAATAACATAAACGTTTGAGTTTAAGTGTTAATGAAAGTAATGTAACATTTTACGTGGAATTTTCTTTACACATTTACTTGAATCGTGAAATCTAGACTTGTTACCCTCTGCCTAACTCATTTTCACATCATATATTACTTTAGGTATAGTATAATTTGTGATGATTTATACATGCATCAATCTTTACTTCTGTCAGACCTATCTTTCCCATCATTTTATCTATTTTGTAATAGTTTTTGGGTATATCATGATCGACCGATAGTTTCTTCAAAATTATCAACATAGCTCAAAATTCATGTCGCTCATATTATACTCCATTTTCATCGATAGAAGCTCTAAAAATGTTGAGAGTTTTGAAAATGTATTGCAACCCAATCATAATGTCTCTTATGCGTTCTTCAATAGCTCATAGAATTCTTCTGAATCCTAGTGTGATTCTTCATCCTGGATGGTTGAGATTAGTTCATGGACCAACTACATCCAGTACTATTGCAACAAAAGGATTCGTATTCGGATACTCATTAGATTACTAGATAAATCTATTCATGTAGATGTGTAAATGTACTTCATCCTTAGACTTCTTCATAAGTATACAACATTTGTTACGCAAATGTATAACAGTTTCATCCAAATCCATAAAATTGGAACTGTTGGAGAAAACAAATCTATAAATTCCTCTATGTCACACTAAAAAAACTTTAACACATGACTGTCTTGCATAAGGTTATACATCTAATCCCTATTGTTCTTCATGATAACCTGAATATAATGGTTTATAATGTCAAATAAAGAGATCGAGTGAGTGAAAAACGGAAAGATGGGAGTCGCTAAGTAATGTCCTGACAAATAAGGCTCACTGTCGTTGAGGCGACTACTCAAATCCTCACGTTGATCAACAATTAACTCACACAAGTAATTGAGCAATTAAGAGAAAGAGCTAAAATTTATTATACCCTACTAAAATTGTATAGAGGCAAGCAAGTAGGGGTCGATCAAAGGAAGCAAATGCGTCAAGCAAGCAAGATAAAGATCAAGCACCCAATATCCTATCAAACACTTAGCCATATTGCAACTTTTTTTGGGTTTTTAATTTTATATTTTTTTATATTATTTTTTTTATTTTTTATCTTTTTATATTTTTTATTTTTTGTTTTTTAATTTTTCCGACTCTAATTTTCTTTTTATATTTATATTTTTTATATTTTCTTTTTCTTTTAAGTTATAAAATAAGATATGTATATAATAAGGGAAAGAGAGGGATAATATATATAGGTAAAAATAATCAAAAATAAAGGAAATAAATATTTTTGGGTTTTTTAAAATGTTCTACTATTTTTTTTATTTTCCTATATTTTTGTAATTTTTTAGTATTCTTAAAGCTAAGAATACTCAAAACATGGAATAAAATAAAGATCTGAAATTAAAATGGAGATGAAAAATAGTGAACAGTAACAAAAATTCTCCAAACTAATTTTAAGATAAAGATAATAAATTAGATAAATTTTAGAAATGGAAACTATATTTTTTTGATTTCATAGGGATTTTTTATATTTTTATAAAGGTTTTTAGAGGTTTCTATTTTTTTGAGTTTTCCTATGTATTTTTTAGTGATTTTTGGCATGAAGGTTAAAGATACAATAACACGCAATATATAATTTTTTTGGAATTTTTCAAGAACGTTTTATAATTTTTATGTATTTCTAATGCAAACAGGGGGGAAAATGCATGTTTTTTATTTTTTATAAATAATAAAATGTTGTAAAATGTAAAATAAAAATATGACTTGATAGAGAAATGCATCAGGAACTTATGCCTTTTTTTTGGGGATTTTTTGAATTTTATAGATGAATGAAATAAATGCAAACAACAAAGAGAAAATACACACTAGCAGGGTATTTTTGTAATTATGCAAAAGTTCAGGGGCCTAAGTGCAATTTTCCCATAAATTATATAACTAAATAATTAACTCTCTAGACTAAATACGAATATCAAAACTCGAGAGGATTTTTCTGCAAATTTCCCAGATCTCACGTGCGTGAACACGTGCCTGGCAGGGACCAACATGCAATTAACAAAAATCTAGGGGCTATTACACAAAATTACCAAAAATTATAACTGTATAAAAATATTTTAGGACCAAATAAAAATAACAAGAAACATAGGTTGTCCTCCGCAAAATGACCACACCTCACGTGCACATGTCATGTAAGGTGACGTGACTAGGGACACGGATGCAATAATAGATAGTTTAGAGGGTAAATTTTACGAAAATAATTAAACTGCAGATAAATGATTCAGTATTAAACATAAATTACAAAAGGTGCGAGGGTTGCATTGCAAAATACCCAGGCACGGGCGATCAAACGGCATGGCGCCTCCCACTTGCCACGTGTCGACACGAGGGCTGGCGATGATGGTTTGACACAGATGCGCCGGATTAGAAGATCCCTCGCATATCTGACAGTGCTGAGCAGGGCTTGATCGTATGGTAGCTGGTAGATCTGGACGGCGGAGAATGATCCGACGGCAGAGAGGCTATCGGGAAGAACGGGGAAGAACACCGGCGAGCCGAGCTTCTCCACCCCCAATACTCCTCCTCCGTGGCTCTTGAAGGCTCCAAAATTGTCGTGGGTGTTCCTGCAGGATTTCTCTAGATGATGGGAGAGATAAAAATCGTCGGGGTGGGCCGGCATTCTCGCACGTAGGTGGCGGAGCTGGGAGGCTCCAAGATCTCCAGCGATTGACCAAAAATTTACTCCAGGTGCTGCTTTGACTTCTATACCTACAAGAAAGAGTGAAGGAGTCGAGGGAAAAGTGCCTCGACTCCATATTAGGGTGGAATGGGCAGGTGGAGTGTCTGGCGATGATCGACAGTGGTCGGCAGAACCTGAAGCTCGACCGGACAAAGATCAAGGTGATTTCGTGACGTTTTGGATGAGATCGATGATAGAGATTTCCTAGGTTTGACGACTGATATCCTAAGGAACTCAAGGGACACAAAAGAAAAAGAGAGAAAACTCACCGAGGTGACGCCACAGCTAGCTCCGACGATACTATCTGGCGAGCGGGATACGCTCAATTCAACACCTTCGCGGCCTCCCGAAGGACGCAATAGATTCCTGCTGTCACCAGGAAGATTTTCGAGCTCCTAGGTCTAGGTTTGGATGGTGGAAGAGTGATCAAAGGTCAAAGGGAAGTCAGGGGTTGGTCTTATGCATGTCGACGGGCAGTCCCAAAGGACGAGGCATATCTCGCGAATCGTTGATCCAATCCCCAAGGTTAAGCATGGGCGTGTATCCTCGATGCAAGGGGAGAAAAAGTCAAGAAGGGAGCTGGTCGATTTAATGAAAGACCAAGCCTCAAAAAATCCGATAATTGGAGCAAAAATCAATGCCTGACACAGATCAGACCTCCGTCAGAGAGTTGATCGAGGTCAACCAACAGAATGATTTGTTGGTCCACATGGACCAACCAGAAAATTCCTCGAAAAATGCTTTGTAAATTAGATTAAAAATAATAAAATATTTAATTAATTTTTGGTTATTAAATGAAAAATATTTCTTATTTTCTGAAGTATTTTATTATGATTTTTATTTATTTGTTCGAGGTTCAAAATTATAATTTACCTTTTATGGGATATATACCAGTATATTCATCTATATATTTTAATGTTTATTTTTATTTTGTATTTTTAATTTTATTGATTATGTTTATTATTTAATATATTTATAAATTATTTTTATACACTTAAATATATTTTTATTTTATTTTTTTGAAGTATTATATACAATTAAATAAATAAATGTATAGTCTATATAGGTATATTTATAGGTATTATACTTATGTATTTTATACAAGTAATTTATTTTTATGTTTTCTTTGGTATTTTATTCATGTTTTAATATACACAAATATTATAAATAATAATTACAAAATTATAAAAATATAAAATTAGAAAAAATAATGAAGAATAAATACAATGAATATTTTATTCGGTATAAGTATACAATAGGGGTCCAAAACCTAACTTTCAAACCGTAACTCAGAAAAACATGAAACCACCTTCATTAAATAGCTTATTAAAAGTTATATACAATTAAATGATTTTGATACATTTTGTGTTTTTATTTGAGAGATACATGCGTGAGAATTTGGGATTTTGGATTTTTATTCAGATCATAACTTTTTATCTGTACATTATTTTTGTATGAAATCAACTTTGTATTTTTCTATATTTAATTATCTACCATTTTCATGTACAAAGTTTCTTTATTTGAAGTATAAAAAGTGGAACTAAAGATATGTCTCAAAAATGAAGGAAAATGAATTAAATAAAAGGAATTTTATGGGTATTATGGCCCTTATCTCCCCCCTACTTTATTCCTTATCGACCTAGTCATCAAGATGCCTAGGTCTCAGGGTTTGGGTCATAAAATATTTGCAATATTTTATTCTTTTTCATTTCTTTTCTTTATTCTATAATTTGGGCTTTAAAAACGGTATTTTATACAATATTTACATAAATATGCATGAATGTTAAAATGCCTAAATTAAGCATATTTACACACATTTACTAGGGTTTTTAAGGCCAAAATGATAGAATAAAGATGATGAAACGGAGATTCATCATCCCCCTATACTTGCCTTTCCTAGTCCCTAGCAAACACAATTGCAATAAGTGCAAAAAAAGAAACAACAAAGAAAAGAAAAAGAAGAAAGATGGATTAAATTTAATTATCAAACTTGTCTTCACTAAATCAAAGTTTGGAGCTTAAGTCGGACCTTTGGAATTTTAGTATGGGCGGAAAATTAATGGGAATCAGATTTGAAATCCAACAGCCTTCGAGAATCCCAAAACTCTGCTCATGTCTCCTTAATAGCCAGGTCAGAATACTTCAACTCATACGCAAACCCTTACGACTATGAATCTGACTCGCACAATATAAGTGATAGGGGCTCTCCCCAACTAGAATGACAAAGAGACTGACTTCTCCAGTACGACAAGTCAATGATTCCCCAATCCAATAACTCCTTCCTCGAGGAGCGGGGTATTCCCTTCTACGTTCAAGTGGCAACCAGCTCAAGAAGAGAGGGTGAATAGAAGAATGGATGGTAGCCAGTGTAGCTACATATCCTAGGATGCAATACCAGTGTAGTCATGTCATCCAGCTGCAGGCTCACATAATTTTACTTTAAAGCTCAAGCTTGCTTATTTGATTATGCAACATATATACACTCCAGCAAATATTTTATTTTTGTACAAGCCAGTCCACTTTTTCGGAGTTTTTTTTAAATACTATTTACAGCAGCATTTACATAAAGAGTTTTTCCTCTTGAGCCAATAGACTATCCCTCTTTTGAAGCTTTATTGCAACCCACACTCTCATGTCTTTAGAATTCGTCATCACTGGATGGGTTGGGGTGCACTTCACTCCCTAGAGGAGGACAAATGTTTCCACTTGTGTCCGTCTCATACCGGAAAATCCAACCCCCTCACCACTCCAACTGAGTTGAGCCATGTGAAAGGGGTAGGTGTCCAAGTTAGGTCATTATCAACAAGAGTCATGTGTGTGCTCCGAAATACTCTACTTAGGCAGTCAAAAATCCATTAAACCAAGTCTCGTGATCCTCAAAGAATTAAGTCAACTAGACCTGAAGTACCTCAATTCTAGTTCCTATAAGGTTCCCGTTATTAGGTAGATTTTAAGGTCCAACCAAGCTCCTATCTCCATATTTTACTTAGACTTGTCCAACTATCAAACTCAATCCGAAAAAATGCTCATGCTATGCAAATCTATGCAGAATGCAGAAATTATTTTTGTGATGCAATTTTCAAAGATTTTGAACTTTTTATGGATTTTCTGAAAATAGATGATGATGCATATGCATTTTTTTCTATTTTTTTCAAAAAGATTTTTCAAATGTTTTTGGATTTTTAGTTTTGCAAATGTTTTTTTTTGGGATTTTTGAAAAGAAAAGATTATGGCTAAAAATTAGGTTAAGATATTTACATAGGGATGCATCTTATATTTACAAGAATTAAATTTTAAGAATTTACAAGGGTAAGTGGTCAATTTTATAGGTATATATAATAAAGAATTTTAGTGTGATGTATATCTTCCTCAAATTTATTTGAAAATCATTTTCCAAACAATCTTGAAAAACAATAGTCCAAAATAAATTTTGGAAGCAGTTTTTACAAACATGTACACACATTTGAAAATCATTTTGCAAAGGTTTTTCAAACAGTATATAGAGATTTTTCAAAATATTTTTGCAACCATTTTCAAACCATTTGCAAACCATTTTTCAAACATTTTATTTCACGCAAAGAAAATAAAATTTTTCAAACAAAAATTGTTTTTACAAAGGTTGAAAATATTGAACAAAACATTTTCCAAATAGTTTTCAAAAGATTTTTCAAAAAGATTTTCAAACTATTTTTCAAACATTTTGCAAAAAGCATTTTCACCTGATTTATTAATCAGTAAATATAAAAATGAATTTGAGGAATAATGACAACTTTTTGTTAAGGTTTTTAATGAATTTAATTAGTGTACTTAGCCATAATTATTAATAAAAATGCGAAAGTACAAGTTATGGCTAAAGTATATACGGAGTATATACGACCCCCTATACTTAGCTTGAGTTATGTCCTCATAAATCAGAGAGAAAAAGAGAAGGCATAACTCGCACTGAGTATAGGAAAATCTAAAGAATAAATGAACGAAGAAATGAATGAATTAGTGAGAAGTTTACCGACCCCCCTTTACTTAAGATCAAATAATCCTAAGTATAGCAGACTTTACACAAAGTAGGGAGGGTCAAGGTTGGGGATGAACAGATCGTACTCAGACTGTCTCCCCCTATACTTAGGGTAAGATACCCCTAAGTATAGACAAAAAGAGAAGACAATGGAGAGGATCAAAGAATAGAAGACATCGGGGTGCACACCCACCTATACTTTGGATAAAGTACGTCCTAAGTATAGAAGACTGCCAACAAGGGGCGACACCTTTTTTGGTAGAAAAAGAAAATAGAAAAAGAAGAGAAGAAAAGAAGAAAAGAAAATGGTAGAAGAGAGAGTGAAAACACGCGGGGTGCACATCCCCCCTACACTTAGGATAGAGCACGTCCTAAGTGCAGTACTGATGAAGGGGATGACACCTTTCCGGAAGAATGAGAGAGGACAGACGGAAAAGAAGAAAAGAAGAAAATTCATTCAAAAATGTTTCGCTCTACTTTTTCTTCTACTATCACTTCGGAAGTATTAGGTTCATCCTCATGAATCACTTGAATAGAGTCAATAACAGACATAAATGTATCATGTTCAAGGTAAGGCTTCAGAAGCTGCCCATTGACTACAAATGGTTATGTGTCAACTGACAAACTAGATACTAATACACTTCCATTGTCACACACATGCTTTACCATAAACGGCCCAATCCATTTGCTCTTCAATTTACCTGGAAAGATCTTTAATTTCGCATCAAACAACCACACCTTCTGACCCGGCTCGAAGGACTTATGGCGGATATGCTTGTCATGCCATGTTTTGACCTTCTCCTTGTACATTAGGCTGTTGTCGTATGCATAATATCTGAATTCCAATAATCTATTCAGATCCACTATTAGGTTCTTCCTGGCTTTCTCAGAATCCAAATTACAAATGTTGATGGCCTATAAAGATTTATGAATTAACTCAACGGGCAGATGACATGGCTTGCCATACACGAGGCAGTAGGGAGACATTCCCAAGGGTGACTTGTACGCGGTTCTGTAAGCCCAAAGAACTGAATTAAGCACCTGATACCAGTTCTTGCGATCCAGATGCACAAGCTTCTGTATAATTGCCTTGATCTCTATGTTTGAACACTCAGCTAAGCCATTGGACCGTGGGTGGTAAGGTGAAGCAACACGATGTTCAATGCAGAATTCTTGAGTTAGCTTCTTCACCTCTCTGTTTAAGAAATGACTTCCCTTGTAAGATATTAGAATCTTGGGAATCCCGAACCGTGCTATGATGTGATCTCTCAAAAATCGACAGACAGTCCTACTGTCAGCGGTTCAGGTGGGAATAGCCTCCAACCAGTAAGTCACATAGTCGACAGCAAGCAGAATGTATTCATAGCCCTGGCTGTTGGGAAATGGGCCCATAAAGTCAATGCCCCATGCATCGAAGATGTCTGATATTTGAATGAATTTTAGAGGTATCGTGTCTCTCATTCCTATAGTTCTTCCCATCTTCTGACATTCGATGCAGCACTTGACATAATCTTCTGCATCCTTGAATAATGTAGGCCACCAAAGGCCACTCTGAAGAACTTTTGATGTCGTTCGACTGCCTGAATGATGTCCTCCGGAGTCTTGATCATGGCACAAGGCGAGGACACTAGGAACTTCCTCCTGAGGAATGCATCTTCTCTAGATACATTCTGCCCCCTCACGAAATAGATATGGATCCTCCCACTGGTAGAAATGGATTTTAGACAAGAATTTGTCTATTCTCAGCTTTGGCCAATCATATGGGATTCTCTTGGTCACGAGATAATTCACAATATCCGCATACCACGACAGCGAGGTGACTGACAGAACTGCCTCATCTGAAAAGGTCTTTGTGATTGGTTGTAGGCTCATCTCAGGAGATTCTGGTTCAGGAAATCTAGATAAATGGTCGGCCACCACATTCTTTACCCCAGGTTTATCTCTGATTTCAAGGTCAAATTATTGGAGGATAAGGATCCACCGGATAAGACGTGGTTTAGCATCCTTCTTCTATTGTAAATACCAGATGGACGAGTGGTCTGTGTAAATAATCACTTTGGATCCGAGGAGATAGGATCTGAACTTTTCCGAGGCAAAGACTACCGCTAGCAGCTCCTTTTCGGTGATTGTGTAGTTTCACTGAGCCTCATCGAGCGTTCGACTAGCGTAGTGAATTGCAAATGGTACATTATCTTTCCTTTGCCCGAGCACAGCACCAATGGCATAATCTGACGCATTGGTCATTATCTCAAAAGGTTGAGTCTAGATCGGTGGCTGTAGGACAGAGACATGAGTGATAAGTTCTTTTAGCTGATTAAAGGCAAGGAGCACATGGTCATCCACAACGAAATCATTCTCCTTACCTAGCAACTCAGTCAAAGGTCTGGTCAATTTACTGAAATCTTTGATGAATCATCGGTAAAAACCGACATGGACCAATAATGACTTGACTTGCTTGATTGTTGTAGGTGGCTCAAGTTTAGAAATCACCTCCATCTTGGCTAGGTCAACCTCCATACCATGTTTAGAAACAACGTTACCCAGCACAATTCCTTCGGTCACCATGAAATTGCTCTTTTCCCATGAGAGCACCAGATTTACCTCGCAGCACCTCCATAAGACTCGGTCTAAATAATCCAGACATTGATCGAAGGAGTCCCCGTAGATTAAAAAATCGTCCATAAAGACCTCAAGAAAGTTGCCCACGATATCAGCAAAGACTGCGAGCATACACCTTTGAAATGTGGCTGGGGTGTTGCAAAGCCAGAACGGCATCCGTCTGAAGTCTTACGTACCAAAAGGATAGGTGAACGTGGTCTTCTCTTGCTCTTCAGGAGCGATAGCAACTTAATTATATCCAGAGTATCCATCCAAGAAATAGAAGTATTCCTTCGCGGCCAATCTCTTCAGAATCTGGTCGATTAAGGGTAAAGGAAAGTGGTCCTTCTCGATGGTGAGATTAAGTCTTCTATAATCTACACACTTGCCACGAAGTGAGTACTCTGGTCGCAATCTCCTCTCCTTTGTCGTTCTTCACAATGGTGATCCCTGATTTCTTTAGCACTACACGCAGAGGGCTCACCCATTTGCTGTCAGAGATGGGATAAATAAATCCCACATCGCACCATTTCTGAATTTCTTTCATAACAACCTCCTGCAGATTTGGATTGAGTCTTTTCTGAAACTCTCAGGAGAGCTTGCTATCATCCTCAAGGAAAATGCGATGCGAGCACAAGGATGGATTGATCCCATGGAGATCTGATGTTTTCCAGTCTATTGCCTTGCAGTTGTGTTCAAGAACCTCCATCAGACGAGATTCCTCGTATGCGGTCAGATGAGCATTGATAATGATCAGGTACATGTTAGGTTCTCATGCAAGGAAGGCATAATTCATATTGTAGGGTAATTGCTTCGACTCAGGTGGGCTAAGAGCTGCTTCAAAAGTTACTTTAGCTATTATTCTTGGTGGTGACTCTTTCATCTGTTTGGTGTCCACCATGCTCTGTTCTGCCTCCTCATTCAATATTTTACAGAATGTTTCAGTGATTTCCTCATCATTGCAGAACTCTTCAATTATCTGCCGTTGATCATGAAGGCGCATCTCTCACACGGAAATCTCATTTAGCGTGTCAGCAAGTACCTCATCCTGATCGATAAGGGGAAATTTGACTGTGGTCTTTGATCTCTCCTCGGGGCAGAGGAGTTCATGGATCTCATTGTCATCCAAAAATAAGTTGGTGTCTTCGATTTCTACAAGAAAGTCACAGTCTTCAGAATACTCAATTAACCTCGTGTATGATTCAGATGTTCCTTCTGGCAGTCTTGCGTCAGCTAGGGTCTCTATTTTGATCGTTTCATTACCAGTACCGAAAGTAATTTCTTGAGTCCCATAATTCACTACTGTGTCGGACATCCATAGGAATGGTCGTCCAAGTATGATTGGGGTCAGGAGCAATGGAGTATGTACGCCCATATATAGTACGACATAATCGGTCAGGAAATGCTTCCCCAGAATTGTGACTATTACATCCTCCAATAGGCCCCTTGGCCGCTTGACTGATTTGTCTGCAAACTGCAGAATCATCTTTGTGGGTTTGAGCGGTTATAGCCTGAATTATGTGAGCAGTGAGGCTGGCATCAAGTTGACAGAAGACCCGCTGCTTAGCAATGTGCCTTCAATCTCCTGATTGAACACCTGACAATGCACAAGAGGTGCTCCAATATCTGGCTTCTTATCTGGGAGGTTGCTGATATCATTGACTGTGGCCATTGTGAGAAGATGCTTTTCGGATTTGCCACCCTTACTTCTCGCATTATGAGGATGAGGTTTGTGCCTGGTTGTACATGCATCTTTAATTCCTTTCTTCACAGTGGGCATGTACTCAAGAGCCTTCATCAATGGCATGTTTAAGACCAAATTCTGAATAATCTCAATGATGGAAGGGTCGGACAAAGCAATTTTTAAATTTTTCATTTTTTGTGTTTTTTCATTGCTTCAAGAAAAGGAAGATTTACAGAATCTCTAATAATGTCATTCAAAACTGTGTCCATATTTTTTCCTACAGGTAGATGGAAAAAAGGAATGGAATCATCTACAATATGTGGACCAAAAATTGCAGGCTCGGCTTCTAGTGCTGGCGTTGGACTCACTGCAGGCAAGATTCCTCATGCTAGGTGCTGGTTCTGGGGCATGTGCAGGCATCTCCAATGCTGGCCTATCTCCGCTGAGGTTACTGTTATCTTTTTGTATTTTGTTGTTTTCTTCATTTTTCTGTGATTTTCTGGTTGGTGATGCTTCTCCAAAAATGCTTCTTCGCCCTTGCATTAGCTGGACTGACGATTCCCCGTCAGATGCAATATTCTTTCCCTTCGTCGTCGCTGATGGCTGGAGTGTCCTACCGCTCTTGAGAGTAACAACATTAGATAAGAAGCAATTTAATTCACCTGAATCGGGTTGGACACTACCGACTACCTGCTCCTTGCGTCGGAAATTGTTCGGGCTTGCTTCGACTTGAGCGGGGATGGTTGTTTTTGCAGCCATCAAGTCTTCGATCTTCTGTTTCATCTTTACCATATTTTTCATCAACTGCTCAAGGCAATCAAGGGTCGGGTTAACCGGCACAATCTCAGAAGAGTCCCCCTGATGGGGCGTTGGATGCGGATATGATGGGTGAGACTGTGGCTGGTATCCTTGTGAAAATTGGTGAGGAGGAGGGTTGGAGGAATACTGTGAGTGTTGCTGATGAAACTGGGCAGCCGGTTGCTGATGATATCCTTGACCGTGATATCCAAAATGCTGAGGAACGTGCTGATAGTTCTGCCTCCAGGTGTTGCCCTGAGACGGAGGCTAGTGCTGATATGAGGGCTAGAAGGGTCTCCCACCATGCTGCTGCTGGTGATATGGTCGGTTGCCTATGTTATGACCTAGAGAATGTCCCTGAGGATGGGTCAGTTGCGCTTCATTATTCTATACACCATTGATTTCCTGGATCAGTGGGGAGGTGAGGAGAACTGCTCTGGGTATGCTGGTTGGGACTCTAGCTGATATACAACCATTTATAATTGGGATTGCGAGGGCTACTCCGGAACCTGCACGTAATACACATGCTGAACATGTTTGGATTGTAGTGGTGTCGGTTGAGGTACATGATTCGATGAAGGCTCCTTCCTCTCAGCTAACGCGTTGGTAGTGGCAGACACAGAGTTACACATATTAGCGTTTAATACACGGACGAGCTGCTCCAGCTGTTGGGAGATCATATCAAGCTTTTCCAAGCCTTGGGTCCTTTTCTCAATCACTGATAGCTTTTCGTGGTCCTGCGAGCTCTTCTCGATGATATCTACCTTAGACAGGTGGCTCTCGATGATTCTTAGGTTGGATCTCTCATCCCTGTCTTCGGCATGAGTAGCCATGTTAACGAGCTTGCTAATGGCAGCTGGCATCTTCATGTACGCACGTGACGAGGGATTGAGAAGCTTCTCCTTCAACCATTTCCTTGAAGACATTCCACACCACGTCCTCGTCCTTGTTAAAGTGAGAGCCACCGCAAGCGGCGTCAACGAGCTTTTGGCTCTAAAGTGTGAGCCCACCAAAAAATCGTTGAACGAGACTAGCCTTTGGAATCTCGTGGTGGGGACACTTCTCTTGGAGATCTTTAAATCTTTCCCACGCTTCATGGATAGTTTCGTGGGATTGCTGACGGAAACTGGAGATACGGGCACGTATCTGATTCAAGCGACTGAGAGGGTGGAATTTATGGAGAAATACAGACTTTAGCTCCTCCCAGGTCGTGACTACCTTCCCCAAGTGGTCGACCCAATATAAGGCCTTATCTTGGAGGCTGAAGGGAAAGTCGGTCATCTTAACTACCCCTAATGGAATACCAGGGTAGTGAGCAGTAGCACAGATGCGACCGAACTTTTTAAGATGGATATAGGGTTCCTAAGTGGTGTTCCAATGGAATGTCGGAAGCAGAGACAGAAACTGCAGCTTCGGCTCGAAGTAGGCGTGAATTTGCGGAATTTGGATCCACTCAGTGATACGACCCGCTCCAGGCTTGTATGTCTGCTTCAAAGTTGGCTTCGGTTGTTGGGGGTCTACATCCATTGTATCAAATTCGGGTCTTCCCACTAAAAGTTCATCTACAGCACCTCCAAAGTTGTACTCTTGGTCGGGATTTGGCTCGTCCTCTCTTCGGGCATCTCTTGCATTAGCCCTCCTCCTCAGATCATTCAACATGTCTTGGAAGGCAGTCTAGGCATGGGCTTGGTCGGTCAGCTGCTGGTGAATTGCTTGTATGGATGCAAGAAGCTGGATATTGACATCATTCTGCGTGGTATACTTCCCTTCCCTAGGGTTGACTTCTGCTTCAGGTTGGGGTTGCCGTCCCTTTCCACTTCCACCGGCCATCTCAGATTCTGCTTGACTTTCTGGCTCAAAATCGGGTTCTTGGTCTGCACATGAAGAATGCCCCGATCAGTATGAATTGCAGCACCAGATGGAGAAAAGTACTTTGTGTCAAGGTCAACACAGAACTTTGTTAAGGATGGTGATGTATGAGGAATGAAATCAATGGCCATCCAAAACAGACATAGTTCGGGACAAGAGTGATCCTGATTTATTGAAGAAGGTGGGGAGTCTGTAGATCGATTCATGGAGTTTGAACCGGGTTCTTGGGAATCGCCTCGAATTATTTGAGAAGGCGAGTGGATGGAACCGATGTGGGTGTCGACAGAGTCTCGACTGAACTGCCCATTCATCGCCATCTCGAAGGTCAAGAGGAAGATCGATGTGTATGAATGATATGGAGGTCAAAAAGAAACAAAAGGAGCGCAAATTAGTAGAATGGCTCACAATGATCAAGGGTCAACAAGAAAGGGGAACAAATATGACGCAAGTGCGCGATATTTTTGATCTCTACCTTAATGAAACTAATCAATCAAACCTCAAAAAATGGATTCACCAACTCGACCCATGAAGCCGTGAAGGTTCAACAACTATCTTTGTAGATTTTAGATTTGATTTCAGGCAATTAATCTTTGCACGAGTCCTTAGAGCGCTACACCTATAGGGGTAAGAGTACTGCCAGAAAAGTATCACGTACTTGTCCTCCTCCTTTGTAACATGTAGTCTGCACTTTTTAAGGTCCTTGTAACCCTTCCTGGATCCCTACTCAGCCAAAGAAATAGTGGGAGGAAGCCGATAGGTGAAACCAATACTTCGGAACTTGCTCACAATGGAATCACCCGTGGGCGTTCAAGAGCCTACTCGAATACAAGACGATGAGACAAATACCCCCGTAAAGGCGTGGCCTATGCTCGATACTTCAGACAAGGTCGATGCTCTACACAATAGAGAACATCATTGCTGACCAAGCCCTACTCGTCTACATACGATAGAAGCGCCAATACTTCAGAAATCCATGCGATACACAAGGCAGCCACAAACTGGGTTTTGGGCTCTAATCCTTATGAAGCCGCTCTCTCACTGAGAAGGAGACCTTCCAAGAAACCTGAAAATAAATGAGGGTTTTGCTCACACCAAGGCAATGAGTCCAATTAATCAATATAATTTGGGTCAAGTACTTTTAACAATCCCTTTTTTTATTTTTTTGTGTTATCACTTGTTTTGAGTAGATTCAATACAAGCTCCTAATGTTTTGGTGTTTTCCTTGATTCCTAATTGATCCAAAAACACAGAGAGAAGATCAGAAAAGCAATGTAAGGCGACACTAAGATGGAAATCTCACCTTAGTGCCTAAATGAAGAATGCTCAGTTAGAAGACTTACAGTGCCTCCCAGCTCTCTCCATGCGGGATGCAAAACAGGAATTTGTAAACCTATACTAAATACCGATATGCACACGGAAATCGTCCTAAGCATGCAATTGTTACACGTGAAGAACCAAATTCTAAGTACTCATAATGTAGCCTAAGTTCGATCTCTGATACCGATCGGTGCCCGCCACAACGGGTCCTGCACGCGTTGTATACGACCTCTAGCGGCACGCAGCTTCAAGACTGATTACTATAGAAATTAACTAATTTCTAAGTCCAAACGTAAAGACTATAGGTGCATGCAATGGTTATTAGGTGTTTGGCCTTAGATTACTCAATCAAGCAAGCCTAAAGACTAAGGGATTATGCCACAAAATAAAGAAAACCAAAATCAGGAAACAAAATAAAAAAAGGCGATGAAATCCAAAAAACCACGATGAGCCCCCAAGTGAACAGACACTTGGAAATTAGGCCCGAGTGTCCAAAGTCCTGAGTATATGTATTATTACAATTTTAATAGTCAAACGAATCTCTCTCTCACCGAAAATCAAAACAAATCCTAAACTATCCTAACTCTCTCTCAAATACCTCCTACTCTCCCCTGTCGGCTAGGGTAGAATAGCCAACTCCGCTTCCCAAGGTTGTGTAGAGTCACCTAGGCGTCCCTCCTCGGTCAGTGGTCCCTCGCAAGAAGATAATAAAAAGATGTCAGACAGTTCAAAATTTATAATCAAATAAAGAGAGATAATCAAAATTGGCTAAGAAAGTGAAAAGATAGAAGTCTACTCTAGAAGCCGATGCTCCCCCGGTAATGGTGCCATTTGAAAAATGGAAAGATGGGAGTCGCTAAGTAATGGCTTGACAAATCAGGCTCAATGTCGCTGAGGCGACTACTCAAATCCTTACGTTGATCAATAATTAACCCACACAAGTAATTGAGAAATTAAGAGAAAGAGTTAAAATTTATTATACCCTACTAAAATTGTATAGAGGCAAGCAAGTAGGGCTCGATCACAGGAAGCAAAGGCATCAAGCAAGCAAGATAAAAATCAAGCACCCAATATCCTATCAAACACTTATCCAAATTGAAACTTTTTGTGGGCTTTTAATTTTATATTTTTTTAAATTTTATTTTTTTTATTGTTTATCTTTTTATTTTTTTATTTTTTTAAATTTCTGACTTTATATTTTCATTTTATATTTTATATTTTTTTGTATTTTCTTTTTCTTTTAAGTTATAAAATAAGATATGTATATAATAAGGGAAAGAGAGGGATAATATATATAGGTAAAAATAGTCAAAAATAAAGGAAATGAATATTTTTGGGTTTTTTTATAATTTTCTACTATTTGTGTGATTTTCCTATATTTTTGCTATTTTTTGGTATTTTTAAAGCCAAGAATACTTAAAACAGGGAAGAAAATAAAGATCTGAAATTAAAATGGAGATGAAAAATAATAAACAATAACAAAAATTCTCTAGGTAATAAATTAGAAAAAATTTAGAAATAGAAACTATATTTTTGTGATTTTTTATTGATTTTTTATATTTTTATAAAGGTTTTTAGAGGTTTTCTATTTTTTGAGTTTCCTTTTGTATTTTTAGTGATTTTTGGTCTGAATTTTAAATGCGAAAACACACATAATATTTTTTTTAATTTTAAAAAATGTTTTATTATTTTTATGTATTTTCTAATGCAAACAGGGGTGAAAATGCATGTTTTGATTTTTTATAATAAATAAAATGCTGCAAAAATGTAAAATAAAAATATGGCGTGATAGAGCAATGCAATAGGAACTTATGCCTATTTTTTGGGGATTTTTTGAATTTTATAGATGAATGAAACAAATGCAAACAATAAAAAAAATACACATTAGCAAGGGTATTTTTGTAAATATGCAAAAGTTCAAGGGCCTGAGTGTAATTTTCCCCCAAATTATATAACTAAAAAATTAACTCTTTGGAGTAAATATGAATATCTAAACCCAAGAGGGCTTTTCTGCAAATTTCCCAGATCTCACGTGCATGAACACGTGTTTGGCAGGGACCAACATGCAATTAACAAAAATCCAATGGCTATTATGCAAAATTACTAAAAAATTATAACTGCATAAAAATGTTTTAGGACCAAATAGAAATAATAAGAAACACAGGGGGTCCTCCGCAAAATGACCACGCCTCACGTGTACATGTCACGTGAGGTGACGTGGCCGGGGACCAGGATGCAATAATGAATAGTTCAGTGGGCGAGTTGTAAATTTTACAAAAAAAATTAAACTGCAGATAAATGATTCAGTATTAAACAGAAATTACAAAAGGCGCGAGGGTTGCATTGTAAAATACCTAGACACGGGCAATTGGACGGTAGGGCGCCTCCCACTTGCCACGTGTCGGCACAAGGTCTGGGGACGACGGTTCGGCACGGATGGGCCAGATTAGAAGATCCCCCGCAGATCTGACGGTGCTGAGCAGGGCTTGATCGTACGGCAGCTGGCAGATGTGGACGGCGGAGAATGATCCAACGACAGAGAAGCTATCGGGAAGAACGAGGAAGAACGCTGGCGAGCCGAGCTTTCCCGCCCCCGATCCTCCTCTTCGGTGGCTCCTGAAGGCTCCAAAATGGCCGTTGGGTGTTCCTGCAGGCTTCCTCTAGATGCTAGGAGCGACAAAAATCGCTGGGGTGGGCTGGCGTTCTCGCACAAAGGTGGCAGAGCTGGGAGGCCCAGGATCTCAGGCGGTTGACCAAAAATTTGCTTCAGGCGCTGCTTTGACTTCTATACCTGTAAGAAAGAGTGAAGGAGTCGAGGGAAAAGTGCCTCGACTCAGTAGTAGGGTGGAATGGGCAGGTGGAGCGTCTGGCGATGATCGACGGTGGCCGGCAGAACCTGAAGCTCAGCCGGACAAAGATCAAGGTGATTTCGTGACGTTTTGGATGAGATCGATGATCGAGATTTGCTAAGTTTGATGACTGATATCCTAAGGAACTCAAGGGACAAAAAAGAAAAGAGAGAAAACTCACTGAGGTGACGCCAATGGCTAGCTCCGACGACACTACTCCGACGAGCTGGATCCGCTCAATTCAACACCTTCGCGGCATCCCGAAGGACGCAATCGATTCCTGTTGTCACCAGGAAGATTATCGAGATCCTAGTATAGGTTTGGACAGTGGAAGAGTGATCAAAGGTCAAAGGGAAGTCAAGGGTTGGTTTTATGCATGTTGACGGGCAGTCCCAAAGGACGAGGCGTATCTCGCGAATCATTGATCCAATCCCCAAGGTTAAGCCTGGTGTGTATCCTCGATGCAAGGGGAGAAAAAGTCAAGAAGGGAGCTGGTCGATTTGATGAAAGACCAAGCCTCAAAAAATCCGAGAATCGAAGCAAAAACCAATGTCTGACACATATCAGACATCGATCAGAGAGTTGACCGAGGTCAACCAACGGAACGATCTAGTTGGTCCAGGTGGACCAACTAGAAAATTCCTGGCAAAAAATGCTTTGTAGATTAGATTTAAAATAATAAATGATTTAAGTAATTTTTTGTTATAAAATGAAAAATATTTCTTATTTTCTGAAGTATTTTATTATGATTTTTATTTATTTTTTCGATGTTCGAAATTATAAGTTACCTTTTATGGGTTATATACAGGTATATTCATCTATATATTTTAATGTTTTAATTTTTTTTTGTATTTTTAATTTTATTGATTTTGTTTATTATTTTATATATTTTAACTTCATTTTTATACACTTAAATAAATTTTTATTTTATTTTTCTGAAGTATTGTATATAATTAAATAAATAAATGAATAGTCTATATAGGTATATTTATAGGTATTATACCTAGGTATTTTATACAAGTAATTTATTTTTATGTTTTCTTTGGTGTTTTATTCTTATTTTAATATACACAAATATTATAAATAATAATTATAAAATTATAAAAATAAAAATATAAAAATATAAAAATAATGAAGAATAAATACAATGAATATTTTATTCGGTATAAGTATACAATAGGGGTCCAAAACCTAACTTTCAAGCCGTGACTCAGAAAAATATGAAACTTCATTAAATAGTTTATTAAAAGTTATATACAATTAAATGTGATTTTGATCCATTTTGAGTTTTTATTTGAGAGATACAGGTCTGGGAAGTTGGGATTTTGGATATTTATTCAGATCATAACTTTTTATATGTACATTATTTTTGCATGAAATCAATTTTGTATTTTTCTATATTTAATTATCTACAATTTCATATAGAAATTTTCTTCATTTGAAGTATAAAAAGTGGAACTAAAAATAGGTCCCAAAAATGAAGAAAAATGTATTAAATAAAAGGAATATTATTGGTATTATGGTCCTTACCTTCCCCTACTTTGTTCCTTGTCGACCTAGTCATCGAGATGCCTAGGTGTCGGGGTTTCAGGTCATAAAATATTTGCAATATTTTATTCTTTTTCTTTTCTTTATTCTATAATTTTGGCTTTAAAAACAGTGTTATATACAATATTTACACAAATATGCATGAATGTTAAAATGCCTAAATTAAGCCTATTTACACACTTTACTAGGATTTTTAAGGCCAAAATGATAGAATAAAGATGATGAAATGGAGATTCATCAGTGAAATATATTGTTGACATAGTCTTCCTTCACTAAATCTAGGAGATAAGAGAAGAATGTTTTTTTAAATATTATCTCTTGAGCATGTCCATAAAGATGCAAACCCTTTTATCAGATGACCTTTGTTACATACATGTTTATATCTGAGCAAATTTTGACAGCATAATTTTGAAGGATATGGTTAGAATCCTCAGGCGCATCACGGAAGCGTGAGCGTCTTATCGAATACGACGAGGAGCGACTAGTCGCACTAGTTGCTCGATGAAGCGGAAATTAAAAATTTTTCATGCGCTGAAACCACATGATCCAAGAACACTTCTCGTATCGTTTCATCTAAACCACAAACAAGTAATAGGATTACCTCTTGAAGCGTGGTTGCGATCGAGTCTCTAAACGAAGAGACCTCCTATCTCAAGTCCGATCCGACGAAGGAGACGCTTGCGAGCGCGGGGATGAATCGTGTGCTTCTCACAATCCATGTTGATGATCCAAGCGGCAGATCTCCTGATCTCGACACACGAGATCTGACGTCTTCTCCATGAGCGAGGCGCACAGAAGGAGACAGAGATCCACGAGCAAACGATCGGGCAACATAACGACGACACTGCGGTGATGGAGACTCCCTCTAGGGCATCCATGGTGGACGGACATATGAGATCTAGAGAGAGTAGGCGTGTAGAGAGAGAGAGAGGGAGAGAGAGAGATGTGCTTCAAAAGCATAACCTAGAGAGCATGGTATGCCTCTCTATTTATAGGGTTTTGGGATCCATGGACCTCAATCTATGGGACACATAAAATCAATGGATGAGATAGATTTTTGTCTAATCCAATGGTCAAGATTGTTGTTGGTAAAAACCAACAACTTATTATTTAATTTAGATCAAATATATTTGACAAATCAAAAAAACATCAATCCTAAAATTATACCAATCAAATAAGCGAGATTACCAACATGGAGATTGCCTCCCCATGTATCATGGTGGACGGCCACCAATTTCCATATTGGTTATGGTGGACGTCCACTTGATTACAAGTGGGGCAATCTCATGAGATTTCATGTGATTGAATATCTCCATGGAAATCTCCTTTATTTAATCCAATAACTTTTGTTGTGATTTATTCTTCAAAAATAATTCACAATTAATTTTGAGAATATTGCAATCTTGCCACAGGAAATTTGTGAATCACATCCACAATCCAAAACAAAATATAATTTACATTTTCAATTAATTACACAATGTGTATCCAATACACATCAATAATTAATTAACAAATATAAATTATTATTAGCTCTCTCTAATACATTATAAATTACATTTATAGTATATTATGAATAATATGGATAGTGCTATCCACATTATGATAATTAAATCACATTTAATCATCTTGGATCTCTATTCTCACGTGCCCAAATAATATGAGTCACATTCACATTATTCACATCTTTGATAATCAAATAACATCACATCTTTGATAATCAAATAACATTTACTTATCTAAGATAACTCTCCTTGTAATATGAATCAAATTCATATTATTAATGATAATTAAATCACATTTAATATCTATTTTCTCAATGCTCGGATACATATATCAACAATAGAATTATCCATGAACTCTTTCAAGGATAATGTGCTTTCTCTGCTAATACTTGGAGATAAGGACAGGGCGATTGTATTGTTCCACGTATAGTGACTTGGATATTGAGATCGCATCTCAAATCCAAATCTCGGGCCTCCCATAGATGCTTGATTAAATTAAGACTGCAAATCCAATCTTCTCATTGAATCTGAATAACATTAAGATCAATGTCCAATATTTGGACTAAGATCAGATTACTTCTCTACTAAGATGAGTCACTAAAATCCAGACCCGTTTCATCACTCCCTAGGAATGGAAGCGTCATGGTTATACAATCATTTATGATCACATCACCCTCAGGTATTCCCAATACCTGTTCGTCCTGCATAATGGAAGACCCAGAATAATCCCGAGGTATAAGATCAATTTTACACTGTCTACTTCAAGGATTTATTATTAAGTTTCTCATTCGATCATTGGGAGTCGGTATCGATCATATGCTTTCCAAAAGCATATATCATACCTAGGTGTTGATCATATGCTTTCCAAAAGCATATATCAAACCTACAAATTCAGTCAAGCTTCCAAAGCGAGACGACCATGCATGGAATTTTGTTCTCCCCAATATCTCATGAGTGAGCTCATGTCTTCCGGTTCAGTAATGAACCTGTATGATCGCTTTGAGAGATCGTATTACTCATATGCCCTTATATGCACACCAGCGCGCCGGTGTATAGACCTTGATTAGGTCATCAACCTATTGGTCTGCCAAATGTACATACTTAGACATATAGTAACACATCTGTCTCCAGTCAGAGGATGCGTGCCTATATCATGACAGCATACGACATAGGACTTTGGTTATCTCGATCTCGTTAAGTCAACTCTTTGACCTAACTTATCTAACACCTCCGAATCTCTATTCCTATCAAAGGACCTGCATCGAGAGGTTAGTTAGATATCAGCCTTTAGAGAAAGGATTGCCATCTCCTTCTCAGGCTGGAGAACATCTCTTAATAATCATTTGACGGCGCTCGATGAGTACTCAATCTAACTCTTTAGATATTAATCCAAGCACCAGCCTCTATGATTCAATATTTGAATCAACAGTTGTATGATCATTAAGATGGCCATGGTACATAACCCTGATTGTACTAAGGGACCTATTATGCAAATTGGTTATTCTTCATTTCATATAAGAGAATGATATTTGCAATAACATGTATTGCATAATGGCTCGCCGTGGGCTCACATGTCCAACAATCTCCCACTAGCCCAAAGAGCCATTAATGGGCTAATCATTTAAACCCACACTCTTGTGACAATCATAGGCTATTTAGAAAATAGCTAGCTAAGCTGATCAGTCACTCTGTTCTTGTGAGACTACGCCGAGTCCTTTTACGGCACTTGCATATCCCCATTAACAGTGCTCACATCTAATGCGAATATTGCATCTTATGCAACCAATACTCAATATTGTTTGTTATAGTGTCCTCGACACTACATCTTAATAATTACTATAACCAGTATTCCCATAATCCTTATCAGAATACCTTTATTCATGGAGATCTCTATCTCCTAAGGTATCTACAGTTAAGACCCTTATAGATCTCTATATAGATCTCTATCTAGAAGGTCTTAAACTTTTGAAGATAAGACGTTGAGATCACTATCTCTAAGTTTCATCATCTTTTGAAGACATTGTTATTACTGCAATCAAGTGTTTTATTCCATAGTAGGATTAGTAACAGATTACTACTCCCACTGCATGGCAGACATCTAGCTCTTTTGCACAGATAGAATACACTCAGCTTCTCGTAACTGATGCACAAGTGCAAGCAGTTCTAACATTCACTTCCTCAACTCTTTGAGGTGCTACCCTTTAGATAGGTCACTACAATATCATAAGGGAAGGAAGCCTTTCTTGGAATTTTCTAGAAAATAGAATAAATCCAAGGTGTACTACTAATGTGACGGTCCCAATACCCTCTTCTCTTTGCTTCTGAATGACTTCAGAACTAAGATCTAAGAGATATCCTTGAGATCATATCTCAAGGTATGGAACAACCAAATTTTAAAACACTTATTATTATCCTTATATCATTCCAAATGATTAGGATAATATCTATATTTATCACGATGAACACAATGGCACTCCCACTAAGCTTCACATGGTTCATCAAGATTTTATCTGAAATCATAACATTTATAATTTCATCAAATATTACGTTCCTACAACAAGAAACTTATTGAAGTCCAAAGATGGAGTTCTTTAGCTAGCACACCTTGCTTTCCTCAACCATGAATCCCTGGGGCTACTTCATGTGAATATCCTAAAAGAGGTATTCATAGAGAATTGCAATCATGACTCACATCATGAAGATGTCATAGTCAAGTTGTGTAGCTATGGTTAACAATATTCTGATGGGATAAAGCAAGGTCACTGGAGAGAAAGTCTCATCGCAAGCGATGTCTTCTCTTCGATGTGCAGCTCATGGCTACGATCCATGCTTTGAAGGTCTCTACCTTCTCATCAGGTTCCCTCTTTATCTTGAAGATCCATTTACACCTTAATGGATCTTACCTATATAGGTGGATACTCGAGGGTCCATATACAACACTTGTATATGAAGTCAATTTTAGACTTTATTGCTAACATCCATCTTTCCATGATATGATCTTCAGAAGCATCATCACATGAAGTCAGATCATTGTCAGATTCAACTGAAACATGGAATCCATCCTCAAACTTATTTGAAGAGGTATTATTGTTTCATCTTTATTTATCTATTTAGTTTTTGATTTCAGGAGCTTCATTATCTTCACAAGATTAAACGAGTTCCTTTACTTCATTTTCATCTTGATTCTTAAGAGAGTCATCCTATAAGAATCACATTCTCAAAGATGACATCTTTTAAGAATCTCAAGGTCATAAAGTAGGTATCCAATACCATCCTTTATTTTCCTAATGAAGTAGCACTCTCTGATGCTAGATTCCTGCTTTCTATCATGGAACCTTGTAAGGATATATAATGTAGTCTCTACCACATATATATACCTAGAAACTAAGAGATAATTATGATAAGATTAATCATTGATCAAATCATGTCACACATGATCAATTGTATATCCCTACCACTCTATTGAGTTAAGGTTCATCAGGAGGATTGAGATAGGAATGATATTCACATCTCCATAAGGTATTCCTTGAATTCATCTAATAGGTACAAGCTACCTTGGTTAGATCAAATTCATTTCATCTTCCTTCAAACTTTGGTTCTAAACCAAAATTGCGAAATCTTTGAACATTTCAAAGGTTTCTTAGGTGAAGAGAAGAAATCTCATATCATACATAATCATCAATAGATATCACATATCCATAATGTTTACTATGATATAGATGATTCACATACATCAATATGTATGAGATCCTGAATACCTTGACATCTTACACCTTTCCCAAAGAAGGGTGTATTGGACATTTTACTTTGAATACAATATTCATAAGTATGCAAGTTTTTGAAATTTTAGACATTCTAAAGTTTCATCTCTTACTTGTCCATTGATCTCATCAACAGACATATGTCCAAAATATGATGCCAGATCATTGTCAAATGATCTTCATCCTCCTATTGATCTTTAAAAGTTTAATTTTCAATATTAGAAATCTTAATGAACCGTTCATTAATTTTCTAATTTAGCGGAGTCCACTAGATGTTAGATTACTATCTGAAATATATCCATCATAACTCTCTATGATAGGTTTATTCCAGAATTCATGTTTATTTCCAACATTTAGAAATAAACTATGAGTGTATTCTAATATCCAGGTCACAAAGACATTCTCTAAGAGTAAGGGCTCCCACTGAAAATATGAAGTTTATTGATCCAATGGAAATTGTTGCAACAATTGCATCACTTCCAACATGGATGACCAATAAACCTTAAGATCAAATTTCTAATATTCTAATACAGATGCAACCAATTGCAAGTGTCATTAGAAGATTGAGATACAATTATTAGACTTTATCTTATCAAATATGTAAGTCAATTTCAATGATTTTATGTAGATTATTCTGATGTACTATCCGATTCCTTCTCTAAAGATTCTAGATAGATTTGATAGTCATACTATCAACATATCAACTTATTGCAGTATTGGCATTCATCCAACTCTTTGGATGTCATATGGAAGTCACAGAAGTACAGTCAACTCTTTGACTATACTTCTTACTTGGGTCCAACCCATGCTTCCACTGCACTCCCTTTATCTATAAGCAACCATTGCTCAAGACAAAGGATCTCTTATGTTAAAATCAAAATTTCAATATAAGAGTATTTCAACATTTATACATGCCTCATTCAATTCATACAATATGAATATTATGAAGCTTCATGAATGACTAGAGTATAGATAGTAGAATGATGACACTCATCGTATCCACATCCATTTAAACTCTTAAAACTTAGATTCAGGTAGGTACTCAAATAATTTGAATATGTCCAGGTCGAAATATGGCTTTCAAATTAAGTTCCGAATTAGTAGATGCTGCCAAAGGGAGTGGCGATGCTATACGCAAAAAGCAAGAGACTCATAAAATGGCGGAGGTAAATAGAGATTTTGCACATTTTCGTTAATCCATGAACAGGATCCATATAGACACATAGATCCATGGATCCATACATCTTGATCGGAAAAGAATCCGAATTGATCGACATGTCACTTCAAAAGTACATTCGATGAGATCAAGACTTATAGAGACATACAAACCCTAGGGTTTTAGTCCTATTGTCTATTCAATTATCATTCCTCATTATTATGAGGAAACTTGCACATTGCAATCACATACATTATGTGTCCAATTGCAAGTACAATATCTGGATCATGGGTCCAATCCATGATATTCTACTTGTCTTATTGAGTATAACATTGAGTGTGATTAAAGAAGGATTATCTGAAATAAGAAATTTGCATAAACATATATAAATATATAATTTACTTTGATTTCGGAATTTTTATATCAAAGTTGACTTGCCATATCAACAATGAAAGTTCATTCCCTTAATCACTTTCCATGTATGAGATATACTTACCATTATATCTCAAGCAGGATCTGGGATCTCCTTCCTTATCTTTGTTATATCCCAATAATATGAGAACCTGTAACTCTGATAAAAAGAAGCGGGAACATATTCCACCTTGCAAGTCCAACTTGCATCTCCCAATTTGGTCTTTAACACCCGGGCCCACCACTCCTAAGATGATGTTGACCCGCCATTAATTGAACCAACCGTCAACATGAATACAACTCGCTATGCACAATCCAATATCGCCCCAATAATATGAGGACCCGATATTGGGGTCACTACGCATACATCCTTACTCTTTCGAGAAGCGACAAGCCTGATCCAAATGGATTTTTATGCAGGAGCTGTCACTTCAGACAGGCGTTTCCTACATACAATATCTGGAGACGGAACCCTTCGCCTTGACAGGAGACTGTGGATGTCACTTATGTGATCCTCCACCTCATATTCAAATTTTAATCAATTACTGTGAATCATATTCATATAATTAATTCTTCTAAGGGAAATACACATCTATTAACAATAGAGTGTTTTTAATTTGATATAATTAACTTAATCACATTACATTAATTATCAATCCAAATCAATCAACAAACCTTATTTTACTTGAATATATGGTATTTTCTCAAAATACGTATTAATTTGAATTTTAACAATTAGAAAATACATCATGATCTCTCGGGTATCATTCATTCCCTACCCGTTGTCATGGCTAGTACTGGCGGGAGTGGGATGGACCGCATCCGGTGCAACCCGCTACTCCAGCGATCCCCGACTAGACACCATATCCGCCTCGGGAAAAAACAATGCCGAGTCAATCACTTTGTACTTGAGATGATCATCGGTTCTTCAACCGAAATTATACCATATAATAATAATCAAACAATAATCAAACATTTTTTATTATAAGAAAATTTGCTAGACAAATTCACAATCTTATTCAAGCAAGGAGTTTGATGATTGTGTTTCCAATTATGATCTAGATCAAATCTAATCAATTTATTGGTTGATGCCAAGTCAATTAAGAAAATAATCATCATTCAATATTTCTCAAATATTTTCCATAATTATTTCATGAAATTAACAATTAATTTCACTAATTGACAATCACATGGCTCTTGATTAGGACTGTAATTTCAGCAGTGACTCCTACTTACTAAAATTAACATATCTCAATCAATTTAAATCCAAATTAGACAAAATCAATTTTCAAAGATTGCTAATTCGATTTAGGACAAAACCTAAGTGATATTTCACGCATTTAGAGGTGGATCAAAATAATAATTAACTCATTAATCATGTTAAGATTCGCAGTTCCCGCAACAGTGAATACATGTTCATTAAAACAACCATATCTCGAGCAAATGGAATCCAAATTACGTAAACTCAGATCCTATGGTTTTCTTATTTAATGGGGAACAAATTTCAAGTGATTAATTCGTGTTTAAACATTTTAAACAGGGCGAATTTATTCACTAAATAGATGTGCGAAAATCAAATGCGACAAAAACTTTCACGACCTTAACGAACCCAAGTCGTCCTAGGTTTACGGATCGTATCCCAAACCTTCGACTTAAGGATCTGATACAACTTGAAGTATATGGTTAGAATCCTCAAGCGCATCACGGAAGTGTGAGCGTCGTATCGAATACGACGAGGAGCGACTAGTCGCACTAGTTGCTCGACCGATCTTAGACTCCTTCCCTTTTGTGTGAATGACCCAACAGCGAATTAACTACTTGTGGACCCCGATTCCATCTCTCGAGCCCTGAGGAAACCCCCCCATCGGAATTTAAAAAATTTTCATGCGACAAAACCACATGATCCAAGAACACTTCTCGGATCATTTCATCTAAACCACAAACAAGTAATAGGATTACCTCTTGAAGTGTGGTTGCGATCGAGTCTCTAAACGAATAGATCTCCTGTCTCAAGTCTGATCCGACGGAGGAGACGCTTGCGAGTGCGGGGATGAATCGTGTGCTTTTCGCAATCCATGTTGATGATCCAAGCGGAGGATCTCCTGATCTCAACACACGAGATCTGACGTCTTCTCCATGAGCGAGGCGCACCAAAGGAGACGGAGATCCACGAGCAAACGATCGGGCAGCATAACGGTGAGGCTGCGGCGATGGAGTCTCCCCCTAGGGCATCCATGGTGGACGGCCATATGAGAGGGAGAGAGAGTAGGCGTGTATAGAGAAAGAGAGAGAGAGAGATGTGCTTCAAAAGCATAACCTAGAGAGCATGGTTTGCCTCTCTATTTATAGGGTTTTGGGATCCATGGATCTCAATCCATGGGACACATAAAATCAATGGATGAGATTGATTTTTGTCTAATCCAATGGTCAAGATTGTTGTTGGTAAAAACCAACAACTTATGATTTAATTTAGATCAAATATATTTGACAAATCAAATATTCATCAATCCTAAAATTAAACCAATCAAATAAGGGAGATTACCAACATGGAGATTGCCTCCCCATGTATCATGGTGGACAACCACCAATTTCCATATTGGTTATGGTGGTCGTCCACTTGATTACAAGTGGGGCAATCTCATGAGATTTCATGTGATTGAATATCTCCATGGAAATCTCCTTTATTTAATCCAACAACTTTTCTTGTGATTTATTCTTCAAAAATAATTCACAATTAATTTTGAGAATATTGCAATCTTGTCATTGGAAATTTGTGAACCACTTCACAACCCAAAACAAAATATAATTTACATTTTCAATTAATTACACAATGTGTATCCACTACACATCAATAATTAATTAACAAATATAAATTATAATTAGCTCTCTCTAAGACATTATAAATCTCATTTAAAATATATTATGAATAATATGGATAGTGTTGTCCACATTATGATAATTAAATCACATTTAATCATCTTGGATCTTTATTCTCACGTGCCCAAATAATATGAATCACATTCACATTATTCACATCTTTGATAATCAAATCACATTTAATTATCTAAGAAAACTCTTCTTATAATATGAATCAAATTCATATTATTCATGATAATTAAATCACATTTAATTATCCATTTTCTCAATGCTCGGATACATTTATCAACAATAGAATTATCCATGAACTCTTTCAAGGATAATGCGCTTTCTCTGCGAATACTTGGAGATAAGGACAGGGCGATTGTATTGTTCCATGTATAGTGACTTGGATATTGAGATCACATCTCAAATCCAGATCTCAGGCCTCCCATAGACGCTTGATTAAATCAAGACTGCAAATCCAATCTTCTCATTGAATCTGAATCACATTCAGATCAATGTCCATTATTTGGACTAAGATCAGATTACTTCTCTACTGAGAGGAGTCATTAAAATCCAGACCTGTTTCATCACTCCCTAGGAATGGAAGCGTCATGGTTATACAATCGTTTATGATCACATCAGCCTCAGGTATTCCCAATACCTGTACATCCTGCATACTAGAATATCCAAAATAATCCCGAAGTATAAGATCAATTTTACATTGTCTACTTTAGGGATTTATCATTAAGTTTCTCATTCGATCATTGGGAGTCGGTATCGATCATATGCTTTCCAAAAGCATATATTATACCTAGGTGTTGATCATATACTTTCCAAAAACATATATCAAACCTACAAATCCAGTCAAGCTTCCAAAGCGAGACGACCGAGCACGGAATTTGGTTCTCCCCAATATCTCATGAGTGAGCTCATGTCTTCCGGTTCAGTAATGAACCTGTATGATTCCTTTAAGAGATCGTATTACTTAGATGCCTTTATATGCACACCTGCGTGCCGGTGTATAGACCTTGATTAGGTCATCATCCTATTGGTCTGCCAAATGTACATACTTAGACATCTCGTAACACATCTGTCTCCGGTCAGAGGATGCATGCCTATATCATGACGGCATACGACATAGGACTTTGGTTATCTTGATCTCGTTAAGTCAACTCTTTGACCTAACTTATCTAACAACTCCGAATCTCTATTCCTATGTAGAGGACCTGCATCAAGAGGTCAGTTAGATATCAGCCTTTAAAGAAAGGTTTGCCATCTCCTTCTCAGGCTGGAGATCATCTCTTAATAATCACTTGACGGTGCTCGATGAGTCCTCAATCTAACTCTTTAGATATTCATCCGAGCACCAGCCTCTATGATTCATATTTGAATCAACAGCTGTATAATCATTAAGATGGCCATGGTACATAACCCTAATTATATTAAGGGACCTATTATGCAAATTGGTTATTCTTCATTTCAAATCTGGGAATGATATTTGCAATAACATTTATTGCAAAATGGCTCGCCGTGGGCTCGCGTGTCCAACAAATTTCGCACCTCTTCAATATACATCTTAAATCAAGCCTAATCGATTTTAGATAATGTCAGCAAAGTGGCAATAATTTAAGCCGATTAAGATCGATTTGGTATAACGAAGAGGAATGGAGTTATTTGACTGAAATTTGCTCAAATATGTACTCTATGCAACAACGATCACCTTATAATAATGTTTGAATATTTATTGACTCTCTTAGTTTGGGATCTCTAAGATATATGTAGATTTAGCTTGTTTACGATGGTGATATGGATCTATGTGAACCTAAATTTGTGTCTACTTATAATGCGCTAACCAATATATATTAGGAATGTACCTGTAGAAAAATGTAATGTACATGCACACATCAAAATCCACAACCATTAGAATGACATATCTCATTCCGAATTAAATCCAATAGTTCGTAAAAAAGGAAAAAATATAACACGTTAGGAAGTGATGAAATCATTCAATGCATTGCACACACCTTTCATTACGTAGGGCCACACACCACCCTAGTAGAGGGATGCACGATCTATGATTTGTTTTATGTGATTTAACAATTAATTAATATTTTAACCTTGTTAATTATTTACCTATAAATTAATATGGCACACCTAATCTCATTAATTAAAATTTATTGTGATAAATAATCACAAGAAGAGTTCTTAAAAATAAAACTGAAATATGCATAATCACATATCCCCACATAAATGCACAGCATTCACATTTACACAAACCCATATCTATAAATATATTCTAATTTTTTCCATGTGTCCTCACACTTACACCTATACCCACAAATACATTTTTAGTTGATCCATTTATACTAATACATACCCAGCACCCACACATATACATCACACTATATAAATGCACACGCCCCATACACATGTGTGTTTAAACATATTCAAAAGTTAGGAAATAAAATATTTTTGTGTTTTCTTTTTCTATTTTTCTATTTATCTTATATTGAATTTAAAAGTAGATGAAATGTATTATATAGTAACATTATAGATTTTATTGAATTTAAAAATCATAACAAATGATAAAAAAATTATTTTAATCATATTTTTAAAGGATTTATTAGTATTAAAATAATGTGTTATATGTATCTATATGTTTTAGGTATAATTCTATATGAAATTTAAAGTTTTTAAGCATTTTGGAATTGGTGTCCTCTATTTTGAATTTTTAATCGATTTATAAAATATGTTTAAATATGTATTTTAATAGATTTAATATTTTTTAATTAGTTTAATTAATTTATTTGCATTTTTTACAAAATTTTAAACTAAGGAAATTTTCATATTTTTTTATTATTACATTATAAAATTATAGTATTTTATAAAAAAATTATGTAAATTAAATTATATATATAGATATTTAAGAATATTTTTTTATTTTCATAAATTATATTTTATTTATTACGAAATAATATGATGCACACTCATATCTGCACATATGAGCGCAAACACATATGATAAGTTATAAGTATAACTAGTATTTAACTTTTTATAAATTGCCCCCATACATGCTCAAACACATGCCACATAATACACTTAGACACACACCCACTGATAGAGTCGATCTGAAGGCAATACCTAGCAACCGATCTTGGAGGGCTTGTAGTGTCTGATAAGTCAGATCCGACAACCGTGTATCAGCCGCTCTCATGGCACTCGGTACTCGATCAAATCTCCTCAATCAACAATCAACGCACGAATAATATATAACAATGAAATCAAAGTGAACATAAATTTATTATATCCTATGAAATGTGTGTATAGTGTGCAAGTGTATGGGTTGAACCACTAGGAACAAAGGAGGATATATATAATTATTATTAATTATCACTAATTAGTAATTATTATTATTATTTGTACTTTTCTTTTTTATTTGGGTTTTAATTTTTAAATTTTTATGGATTTTCAATTCTTTTGTATATACTTATTATTTTTTTAATTTTTAAGTTTGTATTTTTTAGTTTTGTAAATTTTAAATTTTTATTTTTAAAATAATATATAGTTATATATAATAATATAGAGATAATAGCTATATTATATGTAGTATATACTATATACAAGGTTTTATATTTTTTAACATACATAAATATACTCAAAGTACAAGAAATAAAATGTTTTTGTGTTTTTTCCGTATTTTTTCTATATTTTGGTAATTTTATAGTTTTTTTCTAATTTTTATGTATTTTAAAAGTAATAAAATGTACAAAACAGTTAAAATTTTTATGTTTTTAATTAGCTGAATTGTTTTGGATTTTATAATTTCTAAAACTTATTTTTAATATATGATATATAATAAAGAAAAGTATAAGATAGAAAACAATATTTTTGAATTATTATTTGATTAATCTTGATTTTTATGATGTTTTTATGGTTTTGTGATATTTAAGGTTTTGATTTTATATTTTTATGGTTTTAGGATATATGGTAGATTAATTAATAATATACCTAATATGATTTTTTTGTTGTTTTTATAAGTGGTTTTACATTTTTCATGGATTTTAATAATTAGGCAGAAAGAAAATGTATGTTATTATACTTTTAGTAAATATGGAAATTAATTAAAATGGCATGCAAAAAATAAGTCATCAAGCATAGTAGTAGATACTTAAATTAATTTTCCTTCCATTTTTACAACAATAAACATATTTATAGAGACAATTATACACAATAAATTTATGACTATTAGGGACCTAATTTTAATTTATAAAAACATTTAATTCATTTAATAACTAGTCTGCAAACTATAGGGGTGCATATGCAAAAGTTACAACGCCTCACAATTCACTACACATGAGGCGAAAGGACTGTTTTGTAAATATAACAAATTTCTAGGTCCTACTTGCAAAATATCTGAATTATTTAACACAAAAAAATATTTGCATGGACAAAATAAAATAAAATAAGTATTAGGAAGATAATGCAGAATACACAGGGTCAGTGCCTGCTTGACTCGTTCAGTGCTGATGAAGGGCTCTAGATGCGCCACATACATCCACTTAAGATACAATGGCTCTAGATGCACTTTGCTTCATTTAATTTTATTGTCCCAGATTAGATTTGGGTCGAGGCTCTTATCTGATGATGGAGGAGGCGAGTAGAAGAATATGGAAGAAGTTCTTCAAAGCCTTCCTTGGATCCTTTATCTCTTATAGCTCCGGCCACATCCACTGAAGTTGACATGCTCCTAGGCTTCCTGGGATCGTTCCTTGTCTGTAGGAGGGGTCAATGTGCTTCGGGCCTTATCGGAGGAGGCATGGAGGTCTGGTTTGGTTCATACTTCCTGTGAACTCCTTCTCCATTCAATTAAAGTTCCAAATGGAGTTCCAAGCTGTATATCGTGCACAAAAAGAATTCTAGGGCTCGAGAGCATGGCTCTCGACCCGGTATTGAAGCTTATATTCAAGGGGAGATAAAGGTCGGTTGAGCTCCGATGAGAGGCAGAGTAAGGAACTCAAATTCTCTGATTTTTGCGAAATCAGAGGTGATCAGATGGAGGATTTGATGGAGAACATGATGAGGTTTGCGATGGGAATGAATGAGAGCCAAAACAGAGCGAGATTCACAATGATCAAGGGGTTGGAGAAGGAGATCCAACGAATGAACAACTCAGCATTAAAGCTAAATTAAGATCTAATTTTATGAACTAAAAATTAAACTATAATGCTGGAAGGAAATTACACTAGAAATGCAAGGGAAAATAGCTCGAACCTATGGTAACAATGATTAGAAGAGCCCTAACCAAAGCAAGCTTCGATGATGGTGAACCTCTACAACCTCCACCTTATCCACGTCAACAAGGTTGGGTGCAGCACTTGTTGTCACCAGGGACTCAAATTAGGAGTTCCTATTGGGGTGCAACACTTGAGTGATAATGGGGAAGCTGGTGATCTCGTGATTTCTGATAGAAGTCAGAAGAAGAGAAGGACAGTTGACCGGGGGGTCAACTGTCGCTGGCCTCTTGTTGGTCCATGTGGACCAACCAGAAAAAGGCAGGGATTAATTCCCTTATTTATTTGATAAAAATAATAAATGGTTTTATTAATTAAAAATAAAGTCATTAAAAATTTTTATTATTTTATGTACTATTTTATGGGTATTTTTATTTATTTTTACAACCTTATTTATCATGTGCTAATTTTTACAAGTATATACATATGTATAAATACCTAAATTTTAGGTATTTTATTTATATTTTGTATATTTATTTTCATTATAATGTGTACATATTTTATATTTATAATATATTTAAAAACATATTTTTATTTTATTTTTCTGATTTTATTTACATACCTTAATAAATAGAGGTTTGTATATTATAGGCATAGTGTAGCTATATAAATTATTGTACTATTTATTTTACATATATTTTAATGGTTTATTTTATGCTTATATTTTTCATGTATTTCAAATAATATTTACAAGTATTTAAAAATATAATAAAGGTATAAATATAAAGAATGGAATATATGAATAAAATATATATGTATTGGTATAATGAGATCCTAGAAGGTCGGCTTTTGTATCTTAACTCCATTTTATATGATACCACCTTAATTAGATAGATAATTTAATTTAGAATATAATGGAGGTGAGTTTGATGTCGTTTGAGCATGTATGGAAAAGATAGTGGTCTGTGAAGTTTGGTTTACGTACTTTCATCTATGTGTCCCAGTTGTTTAGTGTACTAGTTTTATATGCAACTATTTTTTATAATTTTCTATATATTTTTATGTATAAGTTTCATGTTGATAATTTTATTATTTGAGGTGTACAAAATGTTAAATAAAATAAAGCAAAAATATCTTACTTGAGAAGTGAAAATTAGGGCTTTGTATAATGTGTGTTGATCCTTATTTCTCCTTACATTATTCCTTATTGACCAAGTCAATATTGACTTAGTCTTAAGGTTTAAGGTCATTCAGTATCGCATTTCGATTATTTTTCCTTTCCTTTCTTTATTCTTTTATTTTAGATTTAAATACATATATTTATGCAGTATTTGCAGATGAATAAACACTTGTTAATTTGTACAAATTAGTTGTATTCACATTTGTTTGGTAAGGAATTAGCTGCAAAATAGAAGAATAAAGGTAGATGAATGGCTATTCATCACCTCCTATACTTACCTTTTCTAGTCCCTAGAAAACATATGTTAGAACAGTAAGTGATGCTAAAGCAAAAAATAAAGAAAAGGAAAATAAAGGAAGGTAGAATGATTATGATTTTAAAACTTGTCTTTACAAAATAAAAGTTTGGAGCTCAGTTAAGACCATTAGATTATTACTTTATTTGAAACCTCATTTAGGTTAGGAATTGTGACTCAACAACCCTTAGGTTCCATGTTCCTCTATTCAGTTCAGCCCAATAGCTTGGTTAGAACCTTCCCTTCAGATGTATACTATTGTAACCATGAAATGGCAAGTACCATGTGTGTGAACTATGTTAGTTCCCAGATAAGTAGTTGAACTACCAAGTGGTCTCCTCCTCTGGTAACTCATCCTCGGGTAGATGAATATTTCCTTCTTAGTTCAGGTACTTGCTAGTGCACAATGAATAAGGAGGAAGCTAAAATAAAGAGAAAAGAAATGGAAATGGACCAGTGTAGTCGCATTTCCTTGTGAATCTCGGTCAGTATGACCAAGTCTTCACCAAGAAGCATGCCTTTTCTAGAAGCTCAAAATTTTTGGAGTTTTTGGTAGAGGCTTCTTTTTGGGTAATTCTTTGTTCGACATTTCTCTACATGCTTGTTTTCCCCTGATGGATACGGAATCTTTTGTTCCACCCATGTTTTGGGGTCTTAAAAAAATTGTGCTAAAAGGCCATTCCTCATCCGAAAATTTATGTCAATCCATTCTCCAGTCGTTAGATGTCCATGCTACTATACGAATAGTTGGGTTGAAGTGCTGGTGTCGGCAATCCCCAAGAATGGTTCATGAGCGACCTTTGACAAAATAACCTAATATTGTCCCGATTCCAATATATTTCAACAACCCATCTTGGTTGAGCTACGTGTTGGGTTACGTATCATGTCAAGACATTGTCTCAAAGTCGTACAGATGTCATGAAAGGTTCTAGTTAGGAACATTGAATTGACTCATGAATACGGTCTCATAGAACCTAAAGAATTAAGTCAAAGTAACCTGAAGTGTCCCAATTCCAGTCCTTAACAAGATCCTCTGAAATTAAGTGGATTAAGGTATAGACCAAGCTAAAATCTTCCTATTTTATTTAGACTCGTTCAATTATCAACATCATTCAAAAAATTCTTATGCAATGCAATGCAAGAAAATATTTTGTGAAACTAATTTCTGATTTTTGAACTTTTTATGAATTATTCAATAAGTTTTACAAATTTTAGGAGTTTTGAAAACATTTTTCAAATTTGTAGGTATTTTAGAAGTTTTGAACTTTTCATGGGATTTTCGAAAACATAAAGAGTTGGTGATTTCATATAGATTCACACATATTTTATAAAGGGATATACATGTTTTATACTGGATTTTATACGTGTGTTATTTGAAGAACCTTATGAGGATATTATTTACAAGGTTTTTATAATAATTTGAAAATATTTTGGCAAATATTTGTCAAACATGTTGAAAACTAGTTTTGCAAATAATTTTACAAAGAATTTTTAAAAAACATTTTTTACAATAATTTTTACAAACTTCATATAATCATTTACAAAGAGCTTATTTTCCAAATGGTTTGAAAATATTTTATAAATATTTTTTTTCAAATGTTTTCAGAAGATTTTTCAAAACATTTCACAACCATTTTCCAAATCCTTTTTGGAAAATAATTCAAACCAAATTTTCAAATAATTTTTTAAAAAAAATCTACATTTTTGCAAGAGTGTATTCTTTAAAATTGATTTATTATATATTGTTGGACAAGGATATCGGGATTTTAATTTACGAGAATTAATATAGTGTTGTTGCAACCCTAAAAAACCCTCAACAAAAATTATCGATGAACTCTCAAGTCAAAATAAAATGAAAACATGTAAGCAAGAGAATTTTGTTATTTATTTACCCATATAGCATACATGATCAAACTCGGGGAGGCTACAAAATCACGAGGGTTATTAACTCAAAGAAAAAACAATGAAATAAATTCAGAAATCCATGTACACTATTCTTGGTTTTTGATAATTTTCGTCTTTTTTTATGTTTTATGAATTTTATATTTTGCAAATGTTTTAATTTTTGAAAATAAAAGGAAATAAAAACAAAGAAAAGGAAATATAATAAAGGAAAGGAAAAGTAACTATTTGTATTTTTCTAATATATCAAAAATATAAAGAAAATTCTAATAAACTTATTTTTGTGTTTAAGTTATTTTTTATGTTTTTTGTGATTTTTTAAGAATTTTTGTAATTTTTTCGGTTTTCAAACAAATTAAAAACAAGAAAAATGAGAAACAAAAAATAATATGAATGTTTTTTTGTTTTAAATAAGAAATAAAATCAAAATTGGATGAAAAATACATCAATGGAAAGAAAAAATTTTATATTTTCCAAAAAGCATATTTATAGATATTTTTCGATTTTGTATGAATTTCTATAAATTTTCAAGTGTTTTTAATGTTTTTCTATTTTTTATTTTTATGAAGAATTAGAGAATGAAATTTTGTCAGAAAATAAAACAAAACAAAATAAACAAAAAGGATTATTTTTAGAATTTTTCAAAAAGTTGTTATCTTTTGTTGATTTTTTAATTCAAACACGAGTTACTTTTGTGATTTTTTATTTATTAGAAATAATAAAAATGATTAAATGCAAAAGCAAAAGTACTGTGGATAAAAGAGATTAACATAAGGTTATGATATTTTTTTCGGTTTTCTTAATGATGTTTTGGTATTTATTCATCGAAATTAACATGAAAATTTAAATTCAGATGCATAGGGTATAATTGAAAGAAAATTTAATTCATGGACCAAATGATTAAAAAAAAATAAAAACATGGGGCCAATTATGCAATTTACCCAAAAATTCACGTGCTAGCACACATGACTCGTGCTGGCACTGGTATTAATGCAGTTATTTTATTTTAGAGGACTAAATGATAACATAAACATCTAGGGCTTTTTTGTAAATGTTCAAAAAACTAAAGACAACCATGTGTCCCTAGGGGACTTATTTGCAAAATTAAAACTAATAGGGGCTGGAGTGCTAATGTTCTACCATTCCATGTGGCACACCGTGCGGCTAAATTTCATTGAAGCTCTGATCGAATGGTGACAATTGTGGCACGCGTGGACGGATCTGATCAGATCTGAAGGAGTAATCCACGGCTAGCTTTTAGGGCTTTTCCAAGGGAAGAGATTCAATCTGGAGCTCCTCGTTCTTGATCGAACGGTGACGAAGGTTGATGAATCCACAATTCATCACCTTTATTCTTTTATTTTAACCTCATTTCCTTAGTCAAACACCTGTAAATACCCACTAATTGCATAAAATTTCCATTTTGCATGCATTTGTTAAATATGCATTTTTAACACTTTTTGTACATAAATAAAAGAATACAGAAAAAAAGTAAAAGAAAAAGATGTATTTATGCAATAAATGCAGACTGACCCGAACCCCGAGAGAAGGTCAAGACTTGACCTGATCGACCAAGAATAAAATAGGGGGAGATAGGGTCTTCTGTCAAAAATCCAAAAATATTCTATAAATATTTTTCATGTATATTTGTATAAAATGTGTACTATTTTATTTGTACATAATTTGACTTCAAATTGATTAGTTTTGTAAACAAAAGTTGTAAAAAAATGTATTTTAAATAATAAAAATAAGTGTAAAATAAAATAATGTACATATTGCAAATAATCACACCTAGAAAAAGCCATAAAGCGATAATTGAAACACCAATTCCATCTCCATACGAGCTCAAATAGAATAAAACTCACTTCCATTATACTCTAAATTAAATTATCTACCAAATGGTTGTGGTTTCATAATTTTTGGAGTTACGGTTAAAAAGTCAGTTTTCTGGGTGTTTTGTGCAGTTTAGCCAATATTTGTTGTACATATTTATTAATATTTATTTTTTTATGTACATAATTGTAAATGTTATTTTCATTAAAAAATGTAAATAAAAAAATTAAAAAAATATAAAAATTATTTCCTTGTATATATGTATATTGTATTATATGTACATAATATTTGTATACAACTAACTTCCTTTTATAAAATTACCAAAAAAATTAAATATCTAACTTTAATGAATTAATTAAATTTAATTATGAATTTTGTATTTATATTTAATTATTTAATTCATTTATTTGGTTTAAAAACTTGCCTTGTATATTAGATTTTATTCCATACCTTAAATAGCCACCACTAAGGTGGCTAATTAATTTTTAATTTATTAATTTATTAATTTATTTATTCTGAATTTCGTAATTAATTATTTAATTAATTTATTAATTTAATTTTTTTATTAATTCACCCAATAATAACCTTCCCCATTTGTAGATACTTTACTTTTCTGATTTTCTTCCTCTTTTTAATGGGTTCTTCCTCCCTCATTTCCTCTTGATCAATCTTTGGAGAGAGGAGCCCGATCTCCGAGAGCTACTCGTCGCAGAAGGATGCCCAGCCACCGATCCGATCGATGACAACGATTTGGTCATCGTCTAGGCCATTACGGCGTGTCCGATTCCAAGGTGAGATCCATTTTATTTCTTGTCGGTTTTCCTAGGTAAAATCGTACTTTAAATTTTGACCTCGATTTCATTAATCTTTAGGTATCTTAAAATCATAGAAAAAAATCCATCACATTTTGTTCCACTTCCGACATTGAATTTTTCACCTCATATCTCAATCCCTCCATTTCATGTTCTACTTCACGCAACCCATCATATCCGACCACGCACGGTGGTCGAATCCTCGGATTTATCTTCCATATCACAAAATCCGTTCATTCACAAATCCCGTTTTATTTATAAATAAAAAAATTAAAAAAATTTATATTTGTTTTTATTTCTAACCCTTGTTTTGCAGGAAAAATAACAAATAAAAAACAAAAATTATATTTGTTTTTATTTATAACCTTTGCTTTTCAAGAAAACAAAAAATAAAAAAAAAATCTTTTTGCTCCTGTTTACATTTCTGTTAAAAAAATAAAAAAAACTTTTCTTTTTATTATATATGATGTCTACATTAAAAAAGGAAAAAAAAGAGAATCGTAGCAGTGTAGTCGCCTGTGGCCCAACGCACGAGCTGCAATCCAGCCCCTCCGCAGGCGGCAGCACCGCCCCGCTCCGCACACTCCTCCATCCTCGCTAAGTCGTGCGTGCTCGCGTCGCACACTCCAGGCGTCACGCCCTCCGGCCAAATCCTGAACTCTGCCCGCTCCTGGACCCACTCTGCTACCCGCGCCTGCAGCGGCCCCAACCTCCGCGAGGCTGCCATCCTCGCCTACAGGCCCCCAGCGGACTGCCACGTTTACGCCCCCTTCCTCTTGTCCCGGCCACGACGCGCCAGCCGCGGTGTCCTTGGCCGTGTCCATTACGGAGCCCTCTGCTCCGCCGCCCTCCAGTCCATGTGCCGCCCCGCATCGCCGCGCACGGCCTTCAACCCTGCCCCGCGTCCGCTCAGCCGGCCGCGTTCACCACCATCCGCGTGGGTGAGCACCTCTTCGTGCCCCCATTGCCTTAGATCTGACGGCGATGGCAGCCCTAGTGGTTTGAGAAGGAAGCCAAAGAATAAACCCTATGGGGTTTAAAATATTTGGGAAAATTACATCCCCATCCCTGAAGGTTTTGATATTCGTAAAAGTACCCCTAAGCTCTAGGAAGACACGTGACGTGCACATATTTCTTGGGTAAATTACTTTCTTCATCCTGTAATTTATTTCTTTTTATATACAGTCCAGAAACTTTCAGTAATTGCATTTTAGTCCCTACTTCCAGACAGTAAATTTGCATGCACTTTTTTATGAAATAATTACTTTTCATGGTCTAAAATTTTTCAAAAAAAAATGGTGTCTTCCTGCTGTAGTTTGTATCTTTGTATAAATTTTTCATCAATTTTGATTGCTATTTAATATATTTAAAAAATAAAAAACAATGTCTTTTTGTTATCTCGAAATTAGAAAAATCATAAAAAGTCGAAAATTAGCCTAAAAATCCAAAAAATACTATAGGTGTATTTTAGTGTCTTTTAATTTCTATACAATTTTCATTCATTTATATATTATAAAACTCCAAAAAATTGTGAAAAATGAAAAAATTAAAAGAAATTGTAGAAAATTCTAGAAATATAAAAAAAAATCTGATTTTGGTCTCTTTTTGTAGATATTTATCTATAGTTTATAATAAAAATAATTTCCAGGAGTATTTGGCAGGTAATTTAATTTTAATTTGCAAAATACTCTTGGTTGTGCATTATTTCCCTTGTTTTTCACTGTTTTATTTTTAGACTATCACAAAAACATCAGAAAATCTAAAAGAATTTACCAAAAACATTTTAAAATATATAAAACCCAAAAAAATCTCTAGACTTTTCTGGACATTTTTGACTATTCTGAAAAATACAAAAAGAGTGTTGTGTGTGTGTTTATTTTTTATGCATATTATTCTTATTTTAAAAATAAAAAAATCAAAATTCAAAAACCACTAAAAATCAATTTTAAAATCTGACGACAGTTTTTAAATCGTGCTCCTTGTGTTCGATCCTAGTTGCTATACCAGGTGAAAAGAATAGCGAAAACCGCTTACATTCATTTTCATTGATTCAATTATCTATTGAGTGGTTTAAAATAATTTTTTCTCGTTAACAGATTCGAGTGGTTGAGAACAACGACAAATTTGTGATATTATTTACACATCTTGACCTATCGAATTTCGTGTCATCAGAATGGCGCCATTGCCGGGGAGCACGACTTTGTAGTCATTTTTCTATTTTGTGAAATTTGTCTCTCAATATTATAATTGTTTTCTGATCATCTCTTGTTTGATTTTTGTGGTAGGGACTGCTTGGGAATACTTGGAGTTTTCTTTTTGGAAGACCCGTACAGGAGGAAGAGCATGGAATTGAAGAAGTTTTTTTCATTTGAGAGAACATTTGAGATTATTGTAATAATTTAGGACTTTGAACTCTTGTGGACTTGCACTATTATCCGAGGTATGTTTCGCCAAGTGCCGGTGCACTTGGGGGACCTCACCATTGTTTTTCTCCGATTTTGTTTTCTCGCATTTTTTTATTCACGCAGAATTTGGCCCCTAGACTTAGGATTTTTATCTTGATCGTGACGTAATTAATTAAGGTCCCAATCCTAATTATCTGCATGCACCTATAGATCGATAACTAGACTTAATTAATTAAATCACAAAGAAAAAACAAATCTAGGTTACTAGAGAGGTCACGTACCGCTAGAGACCAGACTCCGACCTCTCTTGTTGACCTATTAGCTATTGTTCTTCACGTGTAGAAATCTTTTGCCTAAGGCCGTTTTCTTCTTACATCATATAGGTATTTTAATTTCTGTATTTACTTTATGCACGGATCATATTGCATGTAGAGTGATGGAGCAAGGTACACATTTCTATCTCTACATGCATCATTGTGTTTGACCGCGCATCGACTTCTTCAACTTCCTCCCCCTGTTTCTGGATTCAAAATAATCAAAGGAAATCGAAAAATTTGTTAGGCATTATTTGTCTTTAAAAAATCTAATAAAGTGAAAGCAATAAAATCTGGGACTGGTAATGCAAACTCGACCCAAAAACTCACTTCATCTAAAAATATTTGTTTTGGGGAGAGTCACCCCCTCATTGTTTGGTTTGCTTGAGCAAGAGAGTGACCCACACACTAGGCTAGATCCACACCTAAACTTATGTTAGACTACTAGTCTTAGTGTTAATCGTTCTCCAGTGAGGATCTCTCTGGTAACCGGTAAAGCGGACCGTACGTCCTTAACAAAGCGAGTTGATCGGGTAGCCGGTAAACGGTCGGCAACTTGTACTGGTTGGGAAAGATCTAGCTTTGGGATTGGGCCAGTCTCTTGAGAGCATCGGATTCCTAACAACTCGCTTACTCGCTCTGCAAGACTGATTTATCACCTAAACTAAAACTAACAAGATAAACGACTGATCCTTTACGGTCATCAGCTCGTGTTGAGTAAGTGAATTTGGGGTTTGATTTCTCATCTTGTTTGCTTACCAGATCTCATCGACACTCATCCCCACATCACGATGATGGGAAGGAGATCCCTTAGGTTGCCTCTGGCAGCACCTCTATCGAGCACTCCTCCCCATTCATCTAGGGTGGTTTCGAAGAGCCTAGAATCGCTCTCCGAACCTGAGTTCACTACCACCTGTCCCCCCTCGATAACCCTTCTTCCACCAGTCCTAAGATACCTGTGCAGAGGACAACACAGATACATGTTCACTTGACGGCACCTAAGTCAGGGTCTTTTGCCTTTGCAGAAATCCACGAGATGGCCAGTAGTGATGGACGAACTGATGGACAGCTCCAGAGTTCTACTTTTGTTCTAGATTAGGGCGACATCAACATCACCTTGTTAGCCTCCCTAGAGACGATGCAGCGATAAATTCGGGAACAAGGAGCATTCATGGCAGAGGTCCATCAGGACTTAGCACAGATGTGAGCCGACAGAGGAGAGCCTCACCGAGCAGGCGGTGGAGAGATTCCAGATTTGGAGGAGGATCAGACAGACACTCGGAGGATCAGCCAGAGCCAGGTAGACAACCACGACCGATGAGGCATTTGCACAACCCTGCTGCAACTCTGAAACATCGATGGATTAAGCTCCCTGAGATTCTAGGTGATTTCAAGCTCCCCCCAGACCATTCATCTTTTTCCCAAGTTCCATGGGCTAGACACTAAGGAGCCACATCTTCACCTGCAGGAGTTTGAGATGATCTACATCACTTTCCACGACAGATACGTGGACGAGAACACTATCAAGATGATAGCATTCCCTTTCTCCCTGGCCTACAGAGCAGCCTATTGGCCGAAACATTTGGGGAGATATGTTACCACTTGGGACAGCTCCGGACTGAGTACTTGAACAAGTATTATCCACTCGGTCGGACCAATGCAGCACGAGCTCTGATCAATAACTTCTCCATGATCCTCAATGAGCAGTTTAATGAGGTTTGGGATCGATTTTGTAAGCTCATCGATCGGTGTCCACACCATGACATATCCAAGCCCAATCTTGTCCAGAGCTTCTTTTGTGGGCTGATACCGGAGCTGAAGGGGCTTTTCAACGCTTCTTGTGGGGGCTCCTACTTCACCAAGGATGAAGACCAGGTCCGGGCCATCTATGAGGAGATGATTGAAAACTACACAGTGATGTTCCAGACCAGGCTCTATGCTCAGGGGAAGCCCTCACCGCAGGCCGTGTCCTATTAGAGGATAGGAAAGGTTGATGCTGATCCACCCATTTCTTCGTCAGCAGCAGCAGCACAGGCAGAATCTTCAGCTGCTGACACGGGTATCATCAGTGAGAAGTTGGACCGCATAGAGATAATAGAGAAGAAGCAGTGCCAGGGCATGACACAGATAGATCAATTGGCACAAACTCTTAGTGACCTGAAGACCCACATCTTGTGTCTCCAGGAGGCACAAGCGGCTTCTCAGCCTCGTCCCAAGTCACGAGCTGATCCCGGCAGCACCAACTCTTCCCAGCACTCTGCCCAGTACTGCCAGGTTCACCACATTCAGGCAGAGTCGGTTAAATAGTTGCAGCAACACTACTCTCATCCACCACCATCTTAGGACACTCGGATGGTGGTGTATCAGTCGGATCAGCCACTGACAGTTCTTCTCCCTTTCCTGTATGAGCAAGAGCCGTTGATGGAAGTCGATAGATTTGGTATGACCGGTAGAAGCCTGGGATCCGCCGAGATCATCCTGGATTCAGGTGGTCTACCGGAGGCACCTCATCCTAGCAGCAGCCTCCATCTCAAGGTGGACAGAACAGTCAGTAGCAACAACAACCCCATTACTCCAAGACACAGCAGCACTCCCAGCAAGGTCCTCATCCTTACCATCAGGGACAGTAGTGGAAGCAGCAGCAATAGCCTCGACAGTATTCTTAGCCTCCTCCTCATTTCCACTGAGGAAACCCATATGGTTCTCATGCGCCTGTTTATGAGAACCCAGCCCTTGATGACCTCACCCGCCTACTCATTGATCAACAAGAATCCTTCCGGCAAGAGATGGATGAGTTCTGGTAGGAAATGAGGGAGATAATCAAGGGAAAAACTGCCATACCCGCTCAGATTGAACCTAACCCAAACAATCTGAAGAGGAAATATGAGCAGGTACAATTTACAGAGACCGCCACTCCTAGTGATATTTTGAATGATATTTCCTCCTCCATATTTGATGTTGATTTTGTAACACATAGGAGCGGTAGGATGCCAGCTGGCGGTGCCTCGTCTGAACGACAGCCCCATGATGATTCAAGAGCGTCAGACGAGGAGGATAGCGGTGTTGTTACCGATGATGATATTGATAACGGTGGTGCTGACGCCACCAAGGATGATGTTCCAGTCGACGGTACTGAGGCCGTCATTTCTCCAGATGCAGTTGGTGGTTCTGATGCCACTATTAGATGTGATGCTGAGCCAGAGCGCGGTGCTGATGCCGCGAAGATAGAAGCCGTGGGTGGTGCTGATGCCACCATTTCTAGTCTAGTTGTATTTCCTCCTATCCTTATATCTCTGGACATTATCAAAAATAACAAAAAATGAATAAAATAAAGGTTTCTTCATCTACTCCGAGTCCATATGTGTTGCATGATAACTCTTGTATGGGCTCCAGTCCTTTTCAACAGCAGGAACCTCTTCCTGGCCCTCTATCTAAGGAGGGTCCATCTATCCCCTTCCCTCAAGCACTCTGCTTAGGGCAAGGGAAGAAACTAGAAAATCCAAAAAAATCACAGCAGTTAGAGTTCAACCAGCAGATGATTGACAGATTCCATATCCAGCTCACTCTACAGAAGGCACTAGAGCACATCCCTCTCTTCCAGAAGTACTTGAGAGAGAAGACCACTGTACATAGGAAGAAGAGGAATCGTAATGCAGAAATTCATGTGCTTACACGTGCCACTTGCTTCGCTATACAGAACCAATTGCCAGCCAAGAGACCTGATGCACGAGCTCCATATGTCAGATGCTACATTCATGAGCAGCAATTCGATCGTACTCTATTGGACAACAGTTCTTTGATTAACCTCCTCTCGGCTGCCTTACTCGATCGATTTGAGTTTGGCCCTCTTAGACAGAGCAGGACGATCCTTCAGTTTGCTGATAGATCTGTTAAGAGGCCAAAGGGGTTACTTAAGGATGTTGTCGTCACAACTCAGGGCCTGAAATTCCCTGTTGACTTTGTTGTACTAGACATGGAGACCCTGAACGTGTGATCGATGCCCCCATAATTTTAGGAAGACCTTTCTTGGCCACAGACAAGGTGGTGTCCGACCATGGTAGTGGGAAGTTATACTTTCGCATTGAGGGTGAAAGTATACAAATAGAGATGATTGAGGAGACTAGAGCTAGAGATTTAGAGTGCTCAGATCTGATGACTGGCTCAGAGCAGATGACAGATGCAGAGCTAGACATCCACCAGGAGTGTGACTTTGTTATTACAGGTGAAGCAGTTTGGGTAGATCTCGCATCACGGGCTCTTGCCACATCTTCACACAGTGTAGATTCACAGATCTTGGCAGATGAGAGTTTAGAGAGCACACTCATGACACAGGATACAGTAGAGATTGTTTATCATGATCAAAATAGCGAAGATATTTTGTTTCATGAGCTTCGGATTCAGATTCCTCAAACACCAACACCGATTTTGACTGGCAGGAGTTCGATGAATATTTACAGTGCCTGGTGCGATGAATATTTACAGTGTCTGGTGCCTACAGAGCTGACACCTAGGGCGGAGAGTGAGCCAGGTTTGTTGACAGATATACCAGCAGAGCCATCTTCGTTAGATTTACCATTGCTGCGAGAGTTCTCACACACAGATTTAGTAGCATTCACTCAGATATTCCGGAAGCTAGATTTACCCGCTCCCACATGCCAAGAATTGAAGACCTTACTGTAGAGCATGAAGTATAGATTCCTTGTGGGTGAGCCAGATATGTTCCGAGTCATTATCTCAACGGATTTGACTGAAGACCAAGAATATTGTTTGGTGGAGGTTCTTGAAAGAAATCGTAAGGCAATATGATGGAGTGTAGCTGATCTCCAGGGGATAAGTCCAGCCCTATGCTCCCACCACATTTATCTCGAAGAAGAAGCCAAGCCCTCGTGTGAGTTCCAGCGACGGCTGAAACTGAATCTTCGAGAAGTGGTCATGAAGGAAATATCTAAGTGGTGGAGCGCCGATTTTATCTACCCCATCTCCGACTCTAAGTGGGTTAGTCCATTGCATGTGTTACTCAAGAAGACGGGTATCACCACAGTTGTGAACATGTCTGGAAAGGAGATAGCTACCCGAGTACCCACTTCTTGGAGGGTCTGTGTGGACTACATGTGATCGAATCAGGCCACCAAGAAGGACCACTTCCCGCTACCATTCGTAGATCAGATCATTGAGAGATTAGTTGGGAAGAGTTAATACTTCTTTCTGGATGGGTATTTGGGATACAATCAAGTGGCCATAGCGCCCGAAGACCAAGAGAAAATAGCTTTCTCCTGTCCGTTTGGGACGTATGCTTTTAGACAAATGCCCTTTGGATTATGTAATGCTCTGGATACATTCCAAAGGCACATGCTCTCTATTTTCTCAGACATGGTTGGTGAATTTTTAGAGGTCTTTATGGATGACTTCTCGATCTACGGTGACAGTTTTGATACGTGTCTTGATTACCTAGATCGAGTACTTCAGCACTGCATTGAGGTCAATTTAGTCTTACCTTGGGAGAAGAGTCATTTCATGGTGACTCAGGGACGGTCCTTGGACACATCATTTCCAACAGGGGCATGGAGGTTGACCTGACCAAGGTGGATATCATCAAGAAACTCAATCCACCGTCTAATTTATGACAGTTGCGGTCCTTTCTGGGGCATGTCAGTTTTTACCGACGGTTCATACAGGACTTCGGCAAAATTTCCCAACCGCTTACTGATTTATTGACAAAAGACACCGAGTTCCTTGTCGATGATAAGAGTCTTATGTCATTTGAGACTCTCAAGAATTTAGTTGTTGAGGCTCCGGTCCTTCAGTAACCTGATTGGTCTCTCCCATTCGAGATCATGACGGATGCTTCTGATTTTACCATAGGGGTTGTGCTTGGACAGAGGAGAGATGGAGCACCTTTTGACATTCACTACGCTAGCCGAACAATGGATGCCGCTCAGCGGAATTACACAGCCACAGAGAAGGAGATGCTAGCTGTAGTCTTTGCCTTGTATAAGTTTCGATCTAACATTCTTGGATCTAAAGTGACTATTTATATTGATCACACCGCCATCCGATACTTAATGGCAAAGAAGGATGCCAAAGCTAGATTGACCAGATGGATCATTCTACTCCAGGAATTTGACATTGAGATTAAGGATAAATCTTGAGTTAAAAATGTGGTGGTGGATCACCTCTCCCGTCTAGAGAACCTTGAGGATTTGGATCAAATGACACCTATTACTGAGACAATCCCAGATGAGGCGATCCTTGCAATCACCTCACTTACATGGTATGCCTATATTGTGAACTATCTTGTCACGAAGAAGGTCCCACAAGATTGGCCCAGACAGTGACTTGAGACCTTTCTCGCAAAGGCCAAGTCGTACCATTGGGAAAATTCCACCCTTTATCATGAAGGGGGGATAGCATCTGGAGACGGTGTATTCCTCAAAAAGAGCAGCATAGTGTCCTCACATATTGCCACAAGCTTGAGGTAGGAGGACATCATTCTAGGAGATGGATAACACATAAGATGCTTCAATCCGGCCTTTGGTGGCCTACCCTCTTGATTCATGAAAAGATGTACTGACTGTCAGAAATAGGCATTTGTGGACAGAGAGATATGATGCTGATGCAGCGCATACACTTCTGTGAGGATTTTGACGCATGGGGCATCGATTTCATGGGCCCATTTCCTAAGAGTCAGGGATTTTAGTATATCTTGCTTGCTGTAGATTATGTGAGTCGTTGGATTGAGGCCATCCCCGCCCTAACCGCAGATGCTAATACCGTTTGCAAATTCTTGAGGAAAAATATCATTTCACGATTCGGGGCACCTAGAGTTTTGATATCAGATGGGGGGACCCATTTTATCAACGACAAGGTAAGGGCCTTGCTAACGAGTTCAGCATAGATCATAGAGTTGCCACTCCTTATCATCCAAAGACGAATGGTCTTGCTGAGGTTTCCAACAGAGAGATTAAGACTATATTGCAGAAGGTAGTGCCCAGACCGAAAGGATTGGTCACAACTTTTGGACTCGGTCTTGTAGACATATCGGACATCCTTCAAGACTCCATTGGGTACATCTCCATTCCGACTCGTTTATGGCAAGTCATGCCACTTACCAGCTGAGATGAAGCATAATCACTATGGGCTATTACTGAGATATTTTTGGATCCAGAGAGTGTAGAAGATCAGAGAAAGGCAGAATTGGCAACCCTGAAAGAACTTATGGATACAGCCTTTTGGAGTAGCCTACAGTATAAGGAGCGAGTTAAGATATGGCATGATTCCCATATCAACCATAAGCAGTTTGAGCCAAAGCAGAAAGTATGGTTATTCGATGCCAGGCTAAAACTATTTCCAGGGAAGTTGCAGAGTCAGTGGAAGGGACCATACTTGGTCTTGAAGGTGCATGACAATGGCAGCATTGATATATCTGAGATGTCTTCTGAGTCTACCATCCGAGTTAGCAGTCAGCGCCTGAAGCCATATCTAGATCATGATCCGCTGATTGTCGAAGTTGACCCTATTCATTTTGTATGAGATGTGGTTTTCAACTCACATCATTTGCATCTCATGCCTGATTATCACTTTCTCACGCAGCTGTATAGATCCAGATGTCCATATCGCACGTTCTTTTGTCTAAACATCCCATCTCCATCTCATGATTACGCTATACTTAGGGTGTACTTTACCCTAAGTATAGGGGTGTCAGACTTGTGATTATTCTTTTGATTCTTTTTACCTCAGTTTTGCTGCCTATACTTAGGGATATTTTACTCTAAGTATAGGGGAGGCAGACTCTGTACATTCGACTCCTCGATTTTCCCCTTCTGTATAGTCTTCTATGCTTAGGATTACTTGATCCTAAGTATAGGGTGATCACCGACTCCTATTGATTATATTCTTTTATTCGTCATTGTAGCATAGCATTCTTTTCACTTCCCAATACTTAGCACGAGTTATGCCTTCCTTTGCAGCTCTTTGATCACTATGAGGACATAGTTCGAGCTAAGTATAGAGGGGTGTCGTATATATTGTATATATACTTTAGCCATAACTCGTACTTTCGTATTTTTAATATGGCTAAAATATTGTGTGAATACTCAAAAAAACTAAAAAAACTAACTAATAAAAAAGATGCAGATATTTCCTAAAAATTCTTTTTGCATATATTGATTAATAAATAAGGTTAAAATATTTTGAAAAATATTTTGAAAGTAGATTGAAAATCTTTTGAAAAATATTTGAAAAAAATATTTTCAACATTTATAAAAATATTGTGGTTTGTAAAAAAAAATTCTTTGTTTGGAATAAAAAGATTTTGTAAAACTATTTGCAAATGTTTGGAAAAATGGTTGAAAAATTATTTTAAAATCTATATATACTGTTTGAAAAATGTTTTGCAAAAACATTTTCAAATGTGGGTAAATGTTTGTAAAATTGTTTGAAAAATTAATTTGGGACTATTGTTTTCAAAATGATTTGTAAAATTATTTGCAAATAAATTTGAGGAATATATGCATCACACAAAAAAATCAAACTCTATATACCTGTATAAATTACACAAGTTGTAAATTCTTGCATCTGATTCTTGTAAATAATTAAATCACTCTAGTGTATATATGTATCTCATCCCTAACTTTTTTCTAAAAAAATTGTGTATATACGTGTATATATTACTAACTATTTGCATAAAAAAACTTTTTGCATGTGCATCATTTTTCAAAAATCCATAAAAAGTTCAACTTTTGAAATTGGTTTCACAAAAAGATTTTGTTTTCTTTGTATGTACATATTTTCTTGCATCTGCATGAGCATTTTTCAAGATGATAGTGACATTTAAACTAAGTCTGGAATAAATTTGAAGAATGGAGCTTAGTTGGACCTTAATCCACTTAATTTCAGAGGAACCTTATAAGAAATTGAATTAAGACTTTTCAGGTCCTAGTGACTTAATTCTTTGAGTCCATAAGACTATGTTCACATGTCATCTTGATAAGTCTAAGTAGAAAATTTAACAACACAAGCATTATTCTTTCAGACCGTGGCTTACCTTGGACAATGCACTCTACACGTAGCTCTTAATGGAGGAGGTAGTGAGGGGGCAGAATCTTTTGGCTTGGGGTAGCATACAAGGATAGTACATTGACGAATCCATGATTCGACAACTTTTCTGTTGCATTTTGTCATAAAACCCTTAACAAATGCATGTAGATATTCATTGGTTCCCATCTTTTAACAAAATCCTATTCATAAATAAATATTCACTTTTAAGCATCAAAATCGTGTAAATAAATAAAGAACAAAGAAAAAGAACAAAAGGCAGATTGGATATATGTATATATGTACAATATGACTTTAAATATAAATATAACTGCAAGGTATATTTATAACCTAACCCTCGAGACCAAGTCAGCATGGATTGGTCGACAAACCAACAAGTAGGGGGAGATAAGGAAAGAAAACTAAAAAATAAATTAATACGCACACCATGTACATCTCACTATTTATTAAATAAATACAAAAATTCAATGATTTTTAATTAGTTCATATATACATATATTTCACCAAACTCTTTTCTTAATTATTTCAAAAATGTATTAAAAAATACAGAAATAAGTTAAAAATATTACCATGTACATATACCAAGAAATCCTACTTATAAATTATCAAAATCTCAACTTCCAAACATCATAACTTCTTCAAACGAACTACAATTTCACTCTACTCATCTTTAAAGTTCATAAAAAAATATTTTCTAATTAATAAAGGTGATTTCATCGAATTCGGAGTCCGTTTGCAAAAAGTCGATTTTGGGACTAAATGACAATGGGGTTTCTGGGCTAATTATTTTATGTAGCACACATTATTTATATTTTTATTAATTTTATAATTTCTAATTATTTTCATGATCTTGTAGTTTAACCCTAATTTATTTTAGAATTTTTGGAGTTTATTTATTATTTTAATAAAATCAAAAATCCTAAATTATAGGTTAAAATGAACTGACTAGATACTACCTGTATTTATTAATATATGTACTAATTTATTAAAATCCCTAAAAATTCACGTAATCTTTATTTATTGTTCTAATAATTAAGAAAATATAAAATTAATTTTTAAATATTTATGAGTTAAATTAAAAATCTAAAACCTATATATATATATATATATTTATTGATATAATATTTATATTTTTAATAATATTTAAAAGTAATTATTTCATAAATTAGATAATTAATTTATTAACATTTCTTCTATTTATACCTATTAAAAAAACTTCATTTACTATTTAATACCGAATTTATAAGCAATTTCGTTCATCTGGCCAACCAGGTGGTGACACGTGTCAGCACCTGGTTCATCTTCTTCAAAGAAGCCGTTCTGGAGTTTGTTCTGACCGGCCATCTACGTCGAATTATCTAGCACATCTCTTAACTCCTTCCAACGATCTAACCCGTTGAATTTCCCCCTAAAGGTCATCAGTTCATAACTAACCTTCCAACTACCCAGGAATCCCAGTTCCAGTAGCCGACCCCTTCCCTTTCTCGCCTTGTTCCGGCCATTTGTGGTGGTGATAGCGCCTAGGAGAAGCCACACGTGGAAGAGGGACGTCGGAGGAGGAGTTCCAAGGTGCATCGCCACCTTCAATCGCAGCACAGCGCCGCGTCCAGCTCCGGCGAAGGTTGACCGTAGAGCAGATCCTTTGAGGTAATACACCTCTAACTCCCAAACCTATTCCTCCATTTTCATCTAATTGTTTCTCGATCATCGTGCCACGATTAGCATGGCTAATTCCATCTTTAGCTCGACTAATCATTCAGCTTAAACGCTTAATCAAATTACACTCGCAAATCATTTCATATCGATTCCATTGGCATCTCCTTTCATCGCTATTTCGCATGCAGATTTTTTCAACATCTGGGAACAAATTTTTTTATCTTGCAAACATTTACCCCTTTGGCCGATTCTTTGAGAATCGAGCACGTAAATTTGTGGTTTGCAGATCCATCTTCATCAGGAGCGCATTCAAACTATCTGGAATCTTCAAAGCTTCAAGAAATCACAACTTCAATAAGCTGCAACAACCATTCCTCAGACTATGATGTAGAGGACCGCCACCTTCATCGCCTTTCCACCGCCGCTCGGAGATGCCTCCGACCACCTACCACCACGGGCGAGCTCGAGGGGTGGAGGAGCCACCCCTCTGGCCCCGTCGAAGATCCAAAGCCTTCACTATTCGTCGGAGGAAATTCGTTGAATAGGCGATCGTCGTCAGAGCCTAAACAAACTCAAGAACAGTTCAATTCTCCAGGCGTACAGGTGTGCGACACGTGTCTCAATCAGACGGCCAGGATCAGTGCTCAGCATCTAATCTCCGTCGTTCAGCCGAAGCGTTAGAAGAATTGCAACATAAACCTATCGGGCTTCCAGAATTAAAACCCGCTCCCAAGGTTTCCAGAATTTACATTTAGGTCCCTCCGCAGGGGCCTAAATGTAAAAACTTTTATTTATTTTATAGAACAGCCCCTGTAAGGACCTAATTGCAGAACATTTTAGTTATTTTTCTTGCGCTTATACCCCTGGGCTTTAGGGGATTTTTGTACCGACTTTTGACCTTATTTTTTCGTAGATTTTCTTGGGCTAGTTACACAACTACCTCCGCGAGTTTTCATCAATTTTTCATGTGTTTTTATCGTGTTTTAATTCGTCGCAATTCGACTCTGTTTTGTTTTGATTTTGTGTGCTTGTTCGAGCCCATTGCTCGGCTTTTTACCAATTATACCGTATCATTTATATTTTACCTATATTCCACCTATTACTTAATAAATAAATCTTTTGAAAAATATCACTTTGAAAATTAAATAAAAATTGGAAAAGAATAAAATCAAATTAAAAATTAAAAAAAAACTCAATAAAAACTGTAGCTTTTCATTGATCGCTTTCAGAAGAGATAAAAAATAATCACGAAAATATATTCTTAAAAAATCAAAGCACTCTATTCTGCCTCCTTGAGTTCGACCTAGGCACACTTACCTGGATAAAAAATTGTGTAGGTTTTTCTCTTGAAAAACCGAACTTGTTTGATCGGAGCTAGGATCCTTTTGCGGCTTTCTACATCGACAACTCTATTTCTAGAAGTCGTAAACCGATCTGAGTGACCGCTTATTAAAATGGTACCGTTGCTGGGGAGGCGTTAGAGTATTTTGATTTTTTTTACCTATTTTTGTGATTTTATTTTCTCTCTTCTCTTTGTTTGGTTTTTCATAGCTTTTATTTTCAGTTTTTCATACGGTTTTTTGTATAGATTTTCTCGACTCTTTTCTCGATCGTTTTCGTACGGCTTTTCATACAGCTAATCAAGTTTTGCAGGGTTTGCAGGATCAGTCGACTTCTTAGGAAGCTGAGTCAGTTGAAAGAGTAGAGGTTGGCTCCTTCTTTACGAGTCGGCTGCAGAGGGCAGAATTTGAGTAGTGTAATTTTTTGTAAAAGAGAGAGAAAGAGAGGGAGAGAAACTGTACTGAACTCTAGTAGAAGGGGTCCACTAAGGACATCCCAATGTGTAATTTCCTCCCCAAACTTTTTTTTAGGGGTCTGGTTCACCGAGTATCGTGTATTCGGGGGATCAGGGCACCCACCGCAGTTTTCTCGCCTTATCGGTTTTCCGCGGCTTTTTCCGATAAATGCTTGTTTAGGTTTTTCTTTCTATCTGATTGAGCCTACGCAGCTAGTTTCAGGACTCGCAACCCAGGTGCATGATTTTAGGATTTTTTATAAAAAGAAAAAAATCGGTAGACGTTTGTTTGAAAAATCCAAAAAAAATACAAAACCACAAAATAAAATCGGGACTGCTAAAAATATCTGATCTTAAAAACCGTAACGATTCATCTGTTTTGGGAGAGTAACCCCCGCACATCATTTCAGAGTGCGCGAGCGAGAGTCGACCCATAAGGCTAGAGCCAAAACCCCGTATTTTCCACGAAATACTACTTAGTCTATACACCTGATCATTGTTCCTCAGCGGGTACTCTCGGGTAGCCGGAAGCGGTCCAGGTTTACTTAGCAGAGTGGGAGGTTTAGAGGACACTACGTAAGGCTCCGTACGTACTCCCATACTGGCTAAGTGCGAGTGATCTTCTATAAAGACTCAGGCCAGTGTTTCGGAGAAACTATGGGGCACCTATCAGCTCGCTCAGCTTGCGATAACTGATACTTGTTTGCTAATTACAACCATAAAACCGACAAGAAAAAGACTGAACTCTTACGATCTTCACTGGGTTGTGTTGGTGAAAACAGGGTTTGCTTTGTGTTTGCTTACGGGGCGTGAATTATCGTGGCTTTCACAATTATCTCTCTTATTTGAATCGTAAATCGTGCTCTCTCGATCAAATCTCTTGACATCGAAGATGACGTCTTGACGACTTTTCTGCTCAGACTCCATGAGCTTTCGGTCGTCCACCGTCGATCGTACATCTTCACAAGCTAGGGATGACCCTCTTCCCGAGCTGGTCCCATCTGATCTTGAGGAGAGTAAGACCCAGACTCCCTCGCCTCTTGGCCAGAATATTGAGGCAGACCCTTGCCTCAATACATCTAGATCTCCAGCCGATTTTTCAGTTCTTACGAGAGCTTCTCTTTCACAAACGATCAGATGGCTCGCGGCAAAGGACCAGCAGCAGACGAGAGGCCACCAGTTGAGGATCATCATGAAGGAAGACCAGACTCCGCAGACATCACGATAGGGATTCTCGATACGCTCCAGCAGATGAATCTACAGATTCGAGAACAATTTCGAGTTCAGAATGAGTTGCGGGAAGAAATAGCTGCATTGCGAGCAGGGGCCGGGAACCAGTTACCGCCTGCAGTGGTTCCCGCTACTTTACGGGATGAGTATGACCCGGGTGCTAGAACGCTCCATCACGGGATTCGTCTACCACCGAATCAAGGGCCATACGAATTGAGATCGTCCTTCATTTCTTTGCTTCCCAAGTTCTAAAGGAATAATGCAGAGGACCCGTTTAACTTTTTATAACAATTTGAGATGATTTGCGGTACGGCTTGCTAGGAGTTTCACAGTAGGCTGTACGCCTCAAGGCCTTTCCCTTTGCCTTAGCCGAAAAGGCACTTTACTGGCAAAGTCACCTGGGACGGGAAATCTCCACATGGGATGATCTGAAGTCCACTTTCCTGCGTAAATATTTTGCTCTGGAAAGGATGAACATGATGAGGAGCCAGATCTCCAACTTCACACAGCTTCCGCATGAATTTTTCCATGAGGCATGGGATAAATTCAAGGACCTTACGGAGAGATGCCCGAATCATGAGATACCGATGAAGGTGCTAGTGCAAAATTATTTTAGAGGACTCCAGCTGGATATCCAGGGGCTCGTGAGTGCCGTATGTGGCGGCAGTTATTTGAACAAGGACGTCGAGTCAGTCTGGGCCATCTTCGAAGGGATGGCTGAGAACTCGAGAGTCGTCGACTCTACTCGGGCATTTCAGAAAGCCCCACAGCCACCACATCACCGAGAGCATCACAAGGTGGCTAACATTTCAGATTCTGAATCAAACACCAACATGGGATACATTAGCGAGAAATTGACATTGGTGGACGTGATTTAGAAGCAAGTCCAAGACTTACAACCGCTGTGAGAGTTGGAGAAACTCTCATCTCTACCTCAGCAACTGAGTGATCTTTCAAAGAAGGTGTCTGAGCTCCAACTTCAGTATCAGCCGAGCCAATCTTCTTCGACCGCACAACCAGCACGGAGGATCTTACCCGCTCCACCCACTCGTCAGGTTCATTACGTGCAGAATAAGCCAGAGAAACCGCATATCGATTGGCATGAGGATCAGTCTCATGCCAATCCCGACCAGATTACCAGCACCGCAGAGATGGAGGTGGAGCCGCAATCCACTCTCGAGATTAATGGGATATGGTATACTCCGATTCAGCAACCAAGTATACCGCATCATCAGCAGCAGTCGTACGGTCATCCGCAGCAGGGACGTCCGCATTTCCAGCACCGCCAGAACTTCACGCCGCAGTAGTCTCACCCGAATGTTTATCACCAGAGGCCACAATCACATCAGTATCCTGCTCAGCATTCACAGACCTATCCTTATCAGCAGCCGCAACAGTCTTCCTCCATACCGCAGAGATACTCTCAGCCTTTCACCTCTCAGCAATACACACCAAAGCAGGAAAGAGGAGCAAGCTAGGGCCACCACTTCGAACCAGAGATGTCTTCACAGGTCCAGGCACTCAACCAGATCATGGACATGTTGAGTACGCTCTAGATAGCGCACAAGACTGAGATGGAACAGGTAAACAGTCGTATGGATGAGTTAACCGCACCAAAGACCACTCTTCCAGCCTAGCCTCAGATGAACCTGAACAATAAGAGGAGGCATCCAGTTCAGGTAGACACTACAGGTAAGATCTTGTTTCCTGAATTTTTATCTAACTTCATTCGTCTCAAGAGCGGTAGATCACCACGAGCACCTGCTGGAGTAGAAGAGCGGCCACTTGATGAGGAGCACGAGCAAATCCGTGAGCCGCAAGAATCTAATGCTGAGGAGGAGAACAAGCACGATGATGTGGACCAATTTCCAGATCTGAGAGATGAGAGCGATGCTGATACAATAGATATGGCTACTAGTGAATCAGACGATGGCATCACGCCAGATCAGGCAGATAATCCCGAGAAAAATATATCTTCCCCTGTCTTAGAGAGTTTTGTACATAATTCTGAAACTTTCGATGTACAAGCTGATTCCAATGTGAATAAAAATTCTGATTTTCTGACTCCTGACTTTGTTCCTTTTCCCGATGCTCTATTTGGAAAAGGAAAGAAAAACACCAAAAAGAATGTTGTCAATCCAGAAATCGAGCGATTACTTAAAGATCACATCTTTCTGAAGATTCTACTTCACGATGCCTTGGATCATTTTCCTACACTCAAGAATCAGTTGAGGAACAAATGCACTCCACGTAGGAAAAAGAGATCACGAGTTGAGAAGTATATATTGACCAAGGCAACTTCGTGTGCAATTCGAAACAAGGTACCCAAGAAGAAGAAAGATTCGGGAGCTCACTATGTCACCTGTCAGATTGAAGATGCTGCATTCCATCGTACTCTCTTCGATAATGGTTCCTCGTCAATTTACTTCCATCTTCTTTGCTTGATAAGCTCAAGATAGGTCCTCTCTATAAATCACGAGCGATACTTCAGTTTGTAGATCGATCTATAAAGAGACCTAGAGATGTGCTGAGGAACATTATCGTGACCATTCAGGGCTCACAGTTTCCCGTGGACTTTACTGTCCTAGACGTGACATGCCCTGCACAGTTACACCTTGCTCATCATTCTCGGGAGGACCTTTTTACAGACAGCAAGAGCACTCTTCGATTATGATGTTGGGAGAGTATCATTCCGCACAGACAATGGAGAGATACATATTGAGATGGAGAGAGAATGTAGCAGTCCTAGATCAATATTGTCATTTACTTCAGAGGACACCACTCTTGCAGAAGATTTCCAGCACATAGATGAGACATAGTTTCCTGATCTTGAGAGCGTTTATTTTGATACCCACGATATCCTACACGAGGATAGGGTAGATCACATGGCACCTAGTTCTTCAGATGATTGTTCTCATATAGAGACAGATTTCATATCAAACTCAGATGAGCAGTCACCTGCAGTAGACATCTCAGTGTCGCAGATTGAAAGTACACATATTATAGCACAAGAGTCAATTGATTACATTGCACAGATCATACGGTCTATTCAACGTAGAGAGTCGGATGGTGTAATGCTTACACATAGAGACACCTTCTGTAGTCCGACTCCAGAGACGCATATTTCAGAAAAGAGAGCTATGCCATGTACAGAGTTCACTTACAGAGAGGCTCTACTTTTTCAGCCAAGGATCAATACGTACAGAAAAAGTAGAAAATTCAGTATGACCCTGGTTGAAGTGATCTATTTTGTACAGGAATCATGATCATCCTTTCACTTCATCTCATCTTGTACAAATGCTTTTGAGCCTTTCGATTCTGGAGATCAACAACACTTGTATATTCTTCGTAAACCACAATCGTCCCCATTTTTGCTCGTCTTCTATGCTTAGGATACCATATCCTAAGTATAGGGGGAACCGATTGTTCGCTGATTAACGTTATATATTTTGTTCTGATTCTTTGTATAGCCTTTCTTTTTCACAAATCACTGATCTCTGATTTTTGGCTACACTCTTTTCTATACTTAGGATGCCTTATTCCTAAGTATAGAGGGACCGAATGATTTCGATGATTTCATATTCTTTTCCTTTGATCTTTCGTTGTATATTATTTTTACTCAGTCACCTCGTTTTGCTCTCCTGTTATACTTACGATGACCTGATCGTAAGTATAGGGGGGTTGACTGACTTGTACTCTTTATTCTTTTTCACCCACTTTTACTCAGCACGAGTTATGTCCTCCTTTTTCTCTTTTGACGCTATGACATAGCACAAGCTAAGTATAGGGGGGTGCGTATATATTGTATATATACTTTTGTCCATAACTCGTCCTTTTATGTATTTTCTATATTTATAAAATCCATAAAAAGTGGGTAAGGGTTAATTTAAAATCCACTCATATTTATTTATTACTTATAAAATCCTTATAAATAAGTAAAATATGCTTTAAAACTTGTATTTAAAACTTGTAATTAAAATATGTATTTAAAATTTGTATCAAAATTTGTATAATATTTATTTAAAATCCTATTTATTAAAACATGTGTAAAAATCATTTAATCTTCGTAAAATCCTTTGTAGATAAAATTTGTAAAATATATTAGATATTTAACTCAAATAAAATATATTTTGTAAAATTCATGTATAAAACTTGTCTATAAAAACCAGAAAATCCATAAAAAATACAAAGTCCTAAAGTCATAAAATTACAAAAGCCTTAAAATCCATAAAATTGAGTAAAATTCAGAAAATATACTTCGCAAAAACATGGTTGCATTTGCATTCGCATTTTTTCAGAATAAGATTGATTTCTGGAACTAAGGACTGACTCCAGTCTAAAGGATGGAGCTTGATTACGGACTTTAACTTTCGTTGTAAGGAGCCTGGTTAGGATCTGGAATTTAGACTCTTCAGGTCTATGACTTAAAATCTTTGGGTTCCGTAAGACCATATTCTGGAAATCAAGTCATATGTGCTTAAGTAGACCATTTGGAGTCATCCGTACAACTCTACACCAGTGAACCAATCTTGAACACATGCACTCAGCACTTAGCTCAACTCGCATGGAGTTACGAAAGGCAGTGCATTTTGGTAGTGTGTTTCTATCCTTATCTTTGCGGCATTGACGTCTAAAGACATGAGAGATTGGGGTTGCGATAGTTGCTTCGGATGAGGTAAGGATCTGCTGACACAATTTTTCTAAGACCTCAAAAAAAGGGACGGAATAAAAAGATGCTATATCCGTCGAGGCACAAAAAGATGAATGCAGTGCAAGCAAATTACAAAGTCAAAGCAAAGAAGAAGCCACCAAATAAGACCACAATGGTCCAAGCTTCCACAAAAATGCATGCACATCTTAGTGGAGACTCAGCTACACCGGTTGAGCTTCACAAGGAGATGTGTCTACACTGGTCGCACTCCACTTCTTTTCTCATTCTTCTACTTTCTCTCTATACTCGATTGTGTACATAGCAGAATTGAACTCAGAAGGGAATACCTCCCTCCCCGAGGAAATAGTAGCGGGATGAGGAAGCCATAGAAGTGTATAGCTGGGGTGGACGGTTCCTTCGTTTCTCTAAGCAGGAATATCTAAATCAATTCACACACTGTACAAGTTGACTTCAAGGATGATAGAGTTTGCAATATGAATAAGTGAGTATGAACTAGCCGATAAAGTGATCTTGAGTAAGGATTTGTGGAACTTGAGGACTGTTGAGGATAAAATCCTAATCCTAGTTAAGGCTCCGACAAAATGCTTGTTTTAGGCCCGATCGAGCTCTGTCCTTCGTCTGTTCTCATGAATTGGATTAGGAAAACAAATTCATTCTAACTTTCTTTCTGTTTCACTTACTTTTCAAATAAGTGTTTGCTAAGGGACTAGCAAAGTTTAAGTATAGGGGGTTGATGAATCCATGATTCATTAACTTTTCTGTCGCATTTTGTCTTAAAACCCTTAACAAATGCATGTAAATATTCATTAATTCCCATCTTTTAACAAAATCCTATTCATAAATAAATATTCACTTTTAAGCATCAAAATCATGTAAATAAATAAAGAACAAAGAACAAAAGGCAGATTGGATATATGTATATATGTACAATATGACTTAAAATATAAATATAACTACAAGGTATATTTATAACCTAACCCCCGAGACCAAGTCAGCATGGATTGGTCGACAAACCAACAAGTAGCGGGAGATAAGGAAAGAAAACTAAAAAAATAAATTAATACACACACCATGTACATCTCACTATTTATTAAATAAATATAAAAATTCAATGATTTTTAATTAGTTCATATATACATATTTTCACCAAACTCTTTTCCTAATTATTTCTAAAAATGTACATAAAATTACAAAAATAGTTAAAAAATTATCATGTACATATACCAAGAAATCCTACTTACAAATTGTCAAAATCTCAACTTCCGAACATCATAACTTCTTCATACGAACTCCAATTTCACTCTACTCACCTTTAATGTTCATAAAATAATATTTTCTAATTAATAAAGGTGGCTTCATCGAATTCGGAATCCATTTGCAAAAAGTCGGTTTTGGGACCAAATGACAATGGGGTTTCTGGGCTAATTATTTTATGTAGCACACATTATTTATATTTTTATTAATTTTAGGATTTCTAATTATTTTATGATTTTGTAGTTTAAACCTAATTTATTTCAGAATTTTTGGAGTATATTTATTATTTTAATAAAATCTAAAACCTAAATTGTAGGTAAAAATGAACTGGCTAGATACTACCTCTATTTATTAATATATGTAAACTAATTTATTAAAATCCCTAAAAATTCACATAATCTTTATTTATTGTTCTAATAATTAAAAAAATATAAAATGAATTTTTAAATATTTATGTATTAAATTAAAAATCTAAAACCTATATATATATTTATTGATATAATATTTATATTTTTAATAATATTTATTATTTATAAAACGTAATTATTTCAAAAATTAGATAATTAATTTATTAACATTTCTTGTATATACCTATTTAAAAAAACTTCATTTACTATTTAATACCGAATTTATAAGCAATTTCCTTCATCTGGCCAACCAGGTGCTGCCACTTGTCAGCACCTGGTTCATCTTCTTCAAAGAAGTCGTTCTGGAGTTTGTTTTGACCGGCCATCTTCATCAAATTATCCAACGCATCTCTTAACTCCTTCCGACGATCTAACCCATTGAATTTCTTCATCTAACAATCACCTTACTCGCCTGCCCTTGGATTTTACTTGGAGCCCACAAATCTAATCTATAAAACCCCTAAAGGTCGTCCGTTCATAACTAACCTTCCAACTACCAGGAACCCCAGTTCCAATAGCCGACCCCTTCCCTTTCTCGCCTTGTTCCGGCCATCTGTGGTGGTGACAGCGCCTAGGAGAAGCCACGCGTGGAAGAGGGACGTCGGAGGAGGAGTTTCATGGTGCATCGCCACCTTAAATCGCAGCACAACGCCGCATCCAGCTCCAGTGAAGGTCGACCGTCGAGCAGATCCTTCGAGGTAATACACCTCTAACTCCCAGACCTATTCCTCCATTTTCATCTAATTGCTTCTCGATCATTGTGCCACGATTAGCGTGGCTAATCCCATTTTTAGCTCGCCTAACCATTCAGCTTAAACGCTTAATCAAATTATACTCGCAAATCGTTTCAAATCTATTCCATTCGCATCTCCTTTCAATGCTATTTTGCACGCAGATTTCTTCAACATCTGGGAACAAAATTTTTGATCTTGCAAACATTAACCCTTTGGCCGATTCTTTGAGAATCGAGAACATAAATTTGTGGTTTGCAGATCCATCTTCATAAGGATCGCATTCAAACTATCTGGAATCTTCAAAGCTTCAAGAAATCATGACCTCAATAAGCTGCAACAACCATTCCTCAGACCAGGCTGTAGAGGACCGCCACCTTCATCGCCTTTCCACCGCCGCTCGGAGATGCCTCCGACCACCTACCACCGCGGGCGAGCTCGAGGTGTGGAGGAGCCACCCCTCTGGCCCCGCCGGAGATCCAAAGCCTTCACTATTCGTCGGAGGAAATTCGTTGAAGAGGCGATCGCCGTCAAAGCCTAAACAAACTCAAGAACAGTTCAATTCTCCAGGCGCACAGGTATGCTACACGTGTCTCAATCAGACGTCCAAGATCAGTGCTCAGCATCTAATCTCCGTTGTTCAGCCGAAGCGTTAGAAGAATTGCAACATAAACCCATCGAGCTTCCAGGATTTAAACCCGCTCCCAAGGTTTCCAGAATTTACATTTAGGTCCCTCCGTAGGGGTCTAAATGTAAAAATTTTTTTTCTTTTACAGAACAGTCCCTGTAAGGACCTAATTGCAGAACATTTTAGTTACTTTTCTTGCGCTTATACCCCTGGGCTGTAGGGGATTTTTGTACCTACTTTTGACCTTATTTTTTCGTAGATTTTCTTGGGGTAGTTACACAACTACCTCCACGAGTTTTCATCAATTTTTCGTGTGTTTTTATCGTGTTTTTATCGTGTTTTAGTTCGTCGCAATTCGACTCCATTTTGTTTTGATTTCATGTGCTTGTTCGAGCCCGTTGCTCGGCTTTTTACCTATTATACGTATCATCTATATTTACCTATATTCCACTTATTACTTAATAAATAAATCTTTTGAAAAATATCACTTTAAAAATTAAATAAAAATTGGAAAAGATTAAAATCAAATAAAAAATAAAAAAAATAAAAACTCAATAAAAATCGTAGCTTTTATTTGATCGCTTTCAGAAGAGATAAAAAATAATCACGAAAATATGTTCTTAAAAAAAATCAAAGCACTCTATGCTGCCTCCTTGAGTTCGACCCAGGCACACTTACCTGGATAAATAAATAGTTAAGGTTTTTCTCTAAAAATCGAATTTGTTTGATCGTAGCTAGGATTCTTTTTACGACTTTCTACATCGACATCTAGGCGGAACCTCTCATCCTCCTCTAGGGAGGGAAGTGCGTCTCAACCTAGTTTGGTGATGTTGAGGTATAAAAATAGGATGCTGTGGGGTTGCAATAATGCTTCAAAAGAGGGATAGTCTACTAGCTAAAGAAGAAAAACTCCTTATGCACATGCTGCACCTTGTATATATTGTCAAAAAAAAGAAGAAAAAATACAAAATCTTCAAAAGTGGATAGGCCTAATAGAAAAGTAAAATGCCGGCCGGAGTGTATATACAAGTGAAAAAAAAGAATAAGAGCTTCAAAGTCAAATATTTGTGAGCTTGCAGTGGATGACTTGGCTCCACTGGTCATGCATCCAAGGATAGGTAACTACACTGGTTACCGTCCATTCTCTTCTCCATCCCCTCGTCTTGAGCTGGTTGTACTTGAACTTAGAAGGGAATATCCCCGCTCCTCGAGGAAAGAGTTATCAGACCATGGGATTAGAGTTACGTGGTTGAGAGAGGCTGTTTCTTTGCTACTTTTGAGATGAGGAGCTATATTTCACTTGCACCGTACAAGTAAGAATGCATAGTCATGAGAATTTGTGTATGTAGACTTGTTCAGATTTGGCTGTTGAGGATACCTGAATAGGAATCTTATAGAACTTAGAGGCTGTTAGGTTTTAAATCCATTTCCCATTAAGGTTCCGTCACACTAATAATCCAAAGGTCCGATAGAGCTCCATACTACATTTTTATGAAGATAAGTTTAAAAGTCAACGTTGTTCTAACTTCTTTCCTTTTTCTTTTCTTTATTTTTGTTTTCACTTATTTTCGAAATAAGTGTTTGCTAAATGACTAGCAAAGGTAAAGTATATGGGAATGATGAATCCACGATTCATCGCTTTTATTCTTTTATTTTAGCCTCATTTCCTTAGTCAAACACCTGTAAATACCCACTAATTGCATAAAATTACCATTTGGCATGCATTTGTTAAATATGTATTTTTAACACTTTTTGTACATAAATAAAAGAATAAAAAAGAAAAAGGATGTATTTATGCAATAAATGCAGATTGACTCGTACCCCGAGAAAAGGTCAAGACTTGACCTGATCGACCAAGATTAAAGTAGGGAGAGATAGGGTCTTCTGTCAAAAATCCAAAAAAATATTCTGTAAATATTTTTCCTGTATATTTGTATAAAACATGTACTATTTTTTTGTACAAAATTGACTTCAAATTAATTATTTTGCAAACAAAAGTTGTAAATAAAATGTGTTGTAAATAATAAAATAAGTGTAAAAAAAATGTACATATTGCAAATAATCACACCCAGAAAAAGCCGCAAAGAGATAATTGAAACACCAATTCCAGCTCCATACGAGCTCAAATTGAATCAAACTCACTTCCATTATACTCTAAATTAAATTATCTTTCAAATGGATGTCATTTCATAATTTTTGGAGTTACAGTTAAAAATTCGATTTTCTGGGGTGTTTTGTGCAGTTTTACTAATATTTGTTGTACATATTTATTAATATTTATTTTTTATGTACATAATTGTAAATGTTATTTTCATTAAAAAATGTAAATAAGAAAATTAAAAAAAGATATAAAAATTATTTCCTTAATTGTATATATGTATATTGTATTATATGTACATAATATTTATATACAACTAACTTCCTTATATAAAACTACCAAAAAAATTAAATATCTAACATTAATTAATTAATTTAAGTTAATTACGAATTTTATATTTATATTTAATTATTTAATTCATTTATTTGGTTTATAAACTTGCCTTGTATATTAGATTTTATTCCATACCTTAAATAGTCACCATTATGGTTGCTAATTATTTTTTATTAATTTATTATTTTTTTAATTTATTTATTCCTAATTTTATTATTAATTATTTAATTAATTTATTAATTTAATTATTTTATTAATTCACCCAATAATAACCTTCCTCATTTTTATATATTTTCCTTTTCTGATTTTCGTCCTCTTTTTAATGGGATCTTCCTCCCTCATTTCCTCTTGATCAATCTATGGAGAGAGGAGCCTGGTCATCGAGAGCAACTCGTCACAGAAGGGTGCCCGACCTCTGATCTATTGGTGAAAGCGATTCGGTCGTCGTCGAGGCCATCACGGCGTGTCCGATTTCAAGGTGAGATCCATTTTATTTCTTGTCGTTTTTCCTAGGTAAAATCGTAGTTTAAATTTTCAACTCGATTTCATTAATCTTTATGTATCTTAAATCATAGAAAAAATCCATCACACTTTGTTCCGCTTCCGACATCGAATTTTTCACCTCATCTCTCAATCCCTCCATTTCATGTTCTACCTCACACAACCCATCATATCTGACCACGCACGATGGTCGGATCCTCGGATTTATCTTCCATATTGCAAAAACCGTTCATTCACAAATCCCTTTTTGTTTATAAATAAAAAATTTAAAACAATATATATTTGTTTTTATTTCTAACCCTTATTTGCAGGAAAATAAAAAACTAATAAAAAATAAAAAAAACTTTTTGCTCATGTTTACATTTCTGTTAAAAAAATAAAAAACTTTTCTTTTTATTATATATGTTGTTTACATTAAAAAAGAAAAAAAAAGAGAATCGCAGCAGCGTAGCCGCCTGTGGCCCAGCATGTGGGCCGCCCTCCAGCCCCTCCGCAGGTAGCAACGCCGCCCCGCTCCGTACCTCAGCTCCACTGTCCTTGCTAAGTCGTGCGTGCCCGCACCGTATGCTCCAGGCGTCACGCCCTCCGGCCGAATCCTGAACTCCGCCCCTGCTTTTGCACCCACTCCGCTGCCCGAGCCTGTAGCGGCCCCAACCTCTGCGTGGCTGCCATCCTCACCGACTGGCCCCTAACGGGCCGCCTCGTTCACACCCCCTTTCGCCTATCCCAGCCGCGACGCGCCAGCCACGGTGTCCTTGGCCGTGTCCAGTACGGATCCCTCCGCTCCGCCTCCCTCTAGTCTGCGCGCTGCCTCGCATCCCCGCGCCCGGCCTTCACCCCCACCTCGCGTCCGCTCAGCCGGTCGCGCTCACCACCATCCGCGCGGGCGAGCGCTTCATGCTCCTGTGGCCTCAGTTCTGACAGCAGCCGCAACCCTAGTGGGTTGAGAAGGAAGCCAAAGAAAAAACCCTACGGGGTATTAAAATATTTGGAAAAATTGCATCCAATGTCCCTGAAGA